>LR990179.1:8886641-10336479 GCA_905147325.1 Notodonta dromedarius | reverse complement strand
GTACAGTGCCAAACCCCCAAGCACTTTAAATTAAACAAATTGTACCGACGCTATCCTACCCGTAGCTTTTACCGCCATCTAGCGGCGAAGGGAGCCAAACCTCTTTGTAAACAAACAAAGTAAGAATACTGACAATAATTTGGCCCTATTGGCCATACAACACAGGCTCTATTGGCCATAGTTTAACTAAATTAAACATCTCCTGCCCTATAAATAGCCCAAATGACCGCCGGTAGGCAAGCGTGACGCGACAAATCTGAGAAAGAGGAAACAGAAACTCAGAGCTATAGACAAAGATAAAACCCACTTACCTAACTTACCTGCCATCCTGCGTAGCTCTGCTCTGCTCCTCTTCCTCCGTACGCCGTCTCCGCACCTGGAAAAAGATTAATAAAAGACATTATTGACAAATTATTAAGACTAAGTACAAATTAGTTCCGCTACCTGACACGAACCCCTTTTGAAAAAAGGTTTCAACCAAAACGGTGCTTTTAGCGCCATCAAGCGGTAAGTTGACGACAACTTTTGGTCAGCCTTATAGCTCCGCCCACTCCGATTAGCGCCAAAAAGATCTAGGGCCACTTTTTGACGCTAGGGGCGCTAGTTGTAGGGTGTTAGCTGGCGGACGGTGCTTTTACCGCCATCTATCAGGCTGCACCAGGCAACTTTTTGCAAATATTGTTCTATATTTTATTATTCAATTTTATGTCCTTATTGACCTAGTTTTAAGTTAGTGTAATTGACCCAGTTGTTTTAAATTGTCTTAATTGTTTCGTTTTTAAATTGTGTATACTTAACTTGACTCCACTATATTTACACTGTCTATTGACAAAACCTCTACACCTAAATATATATATATACAATATTTACAAAAATGTTTGGCCACCGCACGCCCGTCAAGAAGTCCGTCGCCGCGACCACCGCCAGAACGGAGGCCCCCGCCCCGGTCCCAGAGGGAAGGCTGCTGGACAGCCCAACAACGGAGGCCGAGGCGAGAGAGAGCCGACGCAGTACATCAACGACCACCCCCATACCGGAAACTAGAACCGGGGCCACCCGCAGAACATCGGCGGAGAAACAAAGAAGCCCAACCCACGAACCAACACCCCCGTCACGAGTTGCCGAGGCTAAAGCTTGCCTGAACAAGGCGAAGCTGCACCTCGGCAACTCGCGTAATACTAAAACAGACATAAAAAACGTGGTGACGGAGGCTCTAGACAGGCTTTTCACTTTAGTGAAGGAAGCCGAACAAGACAAGAAAGGAGGGGAAAGGGACAAGGAAAACCTGACCGCTCCAAAGGAACAAGAAAAGAGGAAGGAAAGGAAAGAAGAAGAAGACAAATGGCGAAGAGAAATGGAGGAAAGCAACGCTCTCTTGAAAAAGAATATACAACTGCTACAGGAAGTGGCGGCAGAGACGAAAAGGCAGACGCATAGTAGTCCTCACGCAGGCAGACAAGAGGAGTTAGTAGCGGAAATCCTGGCAATAAGAACGGATATAGAGGAAATGAACAAGCGGGGTGCTGCAATAAAGGACAAGGACGAAGAATCCTCCCACTTGCTCTCCACACTAGCCGAACAGACACGGCTAGTGAAGGAGAACAATGAAACCCTGAAACAAATTCAGAACACAGTAGAAACTCTGGAGAGGACAACCTACGCGGGAGCAGTGGCCGGGGGCACCGGGAAGAAGCTCCCGAAACCGACCGCCTGCACTCGGTGGTTGTCACCTCCACAGATGAAACAGAGACAGGAGAGGAGGTTCTTCAGGAATTAAGAAAAGCAGTTGACGCTAAAGAAGGATGGATCACAATAGAGAAGGTGAGGAAAGCGAAGGACAGAAAGGTGATAATTAGCTGTGGAAGCGAAGAGGACAGAAACAAACTGAAGCAAAGGATCACGAAAGGAGGGGGGAAACTGAGTGTCGAGGACATAAAAAACAAGGACCCCCTTGTTATAATTATGGGCGTCCTTAAAATAAACAATGACGACGACATCCTCCGCGCGCTGAGGAATCAAAACAAGGAGGTGTTCAAAAACATAGAAAAGAAGGACGACAGAGTCCATGTAAAATTTCGAAGAAACGCCAGAAACCCCCTCACAAACCACGTCATCGTTCAAGTCTCCCCAATCCTTTGGAGGCGAATGGTGGAGGCGGAAGAAGTCCGCATTGACCTCCAGACGCTACCGGTGGCAGACCAATCCCCGCTGGTGCAGTGTTCGCTCTGTCTGGGGTACGGGCACAACAGACGGTTTTGTAAGAAAACCGTCGAGAAGTGCAGCCACTGTGCGGGCCCGCACAAAAAAGCAAACTGTCCAGACTGGCTCGCTGGTGTGGCCCCGCAGTGCTGCAACTGCACACAAGCCCAGATAGAGCACACTGAGCATAACGCTTTCAGCAGAGATTGCCCGGTAAGACGCAAGTGGGACACGTTAGCAAGAGCGGCAATCTCGTATTGCTAAGGTGGTCCCAGGCAGACAACAAGCAGCGCAAAATCCCACCAATAGGAAAGCATATCGCTTCATCCAAGCAAACCTCCAAAGAAAACAGCTGGCAACAAACGAACTAATGCTCGAGGCCACAAAACGGAAAACAGCCATTGCACTCGTCCAGGAGCCTTACGTAGGCAGAATCAAGGCAATGAAGTCATACGGGGTGGCGAGGATCTACCAAAACGCGAACCAGGGCGAGGGCACTGTGAAGGCCGCGATAGTCGTGTTCGACCACGACATCGATGTCGAGCAGTGCCCAAAATACACCACCAACAACATCGTGGTGGTGAAACTGCGGACAAGCGCGTGGGAGATTCTCGTCATCTCGTGTTACTTCGAGCCAGACCAGCCCATAGGGCCATACCTGGACCACATAACCGTAGCGATGAACGAGCTGAAGCCCAGAAAAGCTGTAATAGGAGGAGACGCTAATGCGAAAAGCACATGGTGGGGAAGTAGCGCGAATGACGATAGAGGGGAAGAATTGTTGGGCATGATAGGAGAACTTGGCTTGCAGGTACTCAATCGCGGCAGCAAACCCACCTTCGACACCATCAGAGGAGGACGCAGATACACGAGCCACGTGGACGTGACACTATGCACGGAAGACTTACTGGACCTGGTGGAGGACTGGACAGTGGTTGAAGACGCGACGAGCTCGGACCACAACGGCATAACATTCCAAATTTATCTAAAGAAAGGCAATAGTATCATTATTAAAAGAACTACAAGAAAATATAACACGAAAAAAGCTAATTGGGATGCATTTCATGAGAAAATGAGCCAATTAAAAATAGATAACAAAATAAATAAAATTGAAATAGAACACATAAATAGTAAAGAATGTCTAGAACAGTTTATAACAAATTATACACAATTAATAACTAAAACTTGCGAAGAACACATACCAAAAAAGAAAGAAAATCAGAAACTTACCATGCCGTGGTGGTCCGACGAACTCGAAGCGATGAAACACGAAACCGCCACCAGGAAGAGAAGAATCCGATGCGCCGCGCCGTCCCGCCGAGAGGGTGTAGTCGCACTGTACCTGCAAGCAAAAGAGAAGTATGAAACAGAGGCAAGGAAACGCCAAATAGAAAGCTGGAAAGGATTTTGCCAAAAACAGGACAAGGAAGGGGTTTGGGAGGGGATATATAGGGTCATTAGGAACACCACGAAGAGGGAGGAGGACCTACCACTAATGAGAAATGGGGTAGACGTGGGACAGAAAGACTCCGCAAAGTTGCTGGCGGAAACCTTTTACCCGGAGGATACCGAAGAAAACGATAGCCCATACCACCTGCGGATTAGAGCTCTTGCAGAGCGAACAAATGACTGGAGCCAAGGAGATACCTATGACCCAGCATTCACGCCGGAGGAGCTCAGGTCTGCGACTGAGAGCTTCAATCCAAAGAAAGCACCCGGGATAGATGGTTTCACGGCCGACATCTGCCAGAGAGTCATACTGCACGACATAGAGCTGAACCTTGCGATCTTTAATAAGTGCTGGGAACTAACGCACTTCCCCACAGTGTGGAAGGAGGCCACCGTGGTAGTGCTACGGAAACCGGGAAAGGAAAACTACACCAACCCGAAATCATACAGACCCATCGGCCTGCTGCCTGTGATGGGAAAGATCTTGGAGAAAATAGTGGTCAAAAGACTCCGATGGTACCTGACACCCCGAACAAGCCCCCGCCAATACGGATTCATGCCACAGCGGAGCACCGAGGACTCCCTCTATGATCTGATGGCACACGTAAGGAGCAAACTTCAAGAGAAGAAACTCATTACGGTAGTGTCGTTGGACATAGAGGGAGCCTTCGACAGCGCATGGTGGCCGGCTATAAAGATCAGATTGGCGGAAGAGCAGTGCCCGGTGAACCTGAGGAGAATGATAGCCAGCTATCTGAGTGACCGTAAGGTCCGAATAAGGTACGCAGGCCACGAGTACGCGAAAGCAACCAACAAAGGATGTGTCCAGGGTTCGATAGGCGGCCCCATCCTGTGGAACCTCCTCTTGGATCCTCTGCTTAAGAGCCTGACGCAAAGAGGCGACTACTGCCAAGCCTTCGCGGATGATGTGGTACTGGTGTTTTCGGGGGATACAGCTTTGGGTATCCAGCGACAGGCCAATGCCGCCCTCGAACATGTTCGGGAGTGGGGTGTCATGAATAAGCTCAGGTTTGCACCGCACAAAACCTGTGCGATGGTGCTAACCAGAAAGCTTAAATATGACACGCCACATCTGAACATGGGAGGGGTTGACATTGCAATGTCTGAGGAGATCAAAATCCTGGGGCTGACGATAGACAGCAAGTTAACGTTCAATGCCCACACTGCAAACGTTTGCAAGAAGGCATTGAACGTTTACAAGCAACTATCGAAAGCCGCGAGGGTAAGCTGGGGTCTCCATCCGGAGGTCACCCGTATAATATATACTGCCACGGTGGAACCAATTATCGCCTATGCAGCTAGCGTATGGGCACCTGCAACCAACAAGATCTGTGTGCGAAAGCAACTGAACACTGTTCAAAGAGCTTTCGCACAGAAAGTATGCAGAGCCTACCGCACAGTCTCTCTGAACGCCGCCCTGACACTGGCTGGGATACTCCCACTCGATATTCGTATAAGAGAGGCAGCATCTCTCTACGAAGCTAAGAGGGGAGTGCCCCAGCTAGTGCTAGGAGACAGAGAAGTGGAAAAGCCGCAGCCCTACACTACTAAGCCACATCCGGCGAGACATCTTGACTTGCAGTTCAAAAAATTAACATGCCATGAGGACATAGTGAACTATGTGAACAGTGCAATACAAATCTACACCGACGGAAGCAAAATTGACGGCAAGGTTGGAGCCTCATTATCGGTATGGAATAATCAAGTCGAAACCAAAGCCGTCAAACTCAAGCTGTCACCATACTGCACTGTATACCAAGCAGAACTGCTCGCAATATGTCGAGCCACAAAAGTGGCACTGGAAGGGAAGGAGGCAAGCTACGCGGTTATAAGCGATTCAAGATCAGCCCTTCAAACAGTCACCAACAACGACTCCCTGCATCCCCTGGCTACCGAAACGAGAAGAAACATCAGTAGCACCAAACTCCAAGGCAGGAGTATATCACTGTTCTGGATCAAAGCTCATGTAGGAATAGCCGGGAATGAGAGAGCCGATTGCCTGGCAAAGGAAGCTGCACTCCACACTAAAACCAAACCACACTACGACAACAGCCCGGTTTCATTCGTCAAGCGACAGATCCGAATGGACTCGCTTGACGAATGGAACAGCAGATACAGTACGGGTGAGACTGCGTCGGTCACAAAAATGTTCTTCCCAGATATTAAAAGAGCCTACCCGGTTATAAAAACTTTAACGGTGGAAAAGATACTCACCCAGGTACTCACGGGGCACGGTGGATTCTCAGCGTACCTGAACCGGTTCAGGTGCAAGGGGAGTCCATCGTGCATCTGTGAACCTAGTGCAAATGAGTCCATCGAACACATATTGTTTGAATGCCCAGTGTACTGTAAACAAAGATATGAAGTAGAAGTCGCTTTAGATTCAGTAATAAAACCTGAAAACATTCACACAATGTTGGCAGACAAAACAAAATGCAAGATATTACTAGAATATTGTACAAAGATAGCAAAAACAGTAATAAATAGGAATAAGGACATAACATAAGAATATGCTATACGCATATTATGATAATATGGCCAAATAGCATATTAAATTTGAAATAGTATAATTAATATATAAGAACAAACAATATCTAGAAATAAGAACCATGCAATTTGTAAAGAAACTCAACTGTAATGGAAATAAGAATTATGTAACTAGATTAGAAATTAAAAAATGTAATAGAAATAAGCAACATGTAACTAGAATAGAAATAAAAAACTGTAATAGAAATAAGAAATAGTAATAATAATAAAGTACCCAGTAGGGAAAATCTTCTCTAGTAAATAAAGTTAAACTGTCCTGTAATTCAATTAGCACCCAAAGTCCCTGATAATGTTAGGGGTAGCTCGCGGGCCGGGCCTGAGTGCGCCCGGACAGGAAAAAAAAAAAAAAAAAAAAAAAAACCTAACCAGTTGCACTTGACCTGCCGTCCCGAGAGCGCACGTCCAAAGTTGAAAAAACGAGCTCCGCGAGGCCTAAGTGTCTTTTTCCGCAGTTTAAATCGCTAAAATAGGTTTACTTTGACCGATTTACGAGATTTTTGTGTTATATTGTGCGGTGAAAAGCGGTCCAAGCGACAGTGAATTTTCGTGAAAATCGCGACATTTTTTGGACCTTTTTAGGCCAAAAAACACCAAAACAAGTGAACTTTTAAACTTCAAAGTGAAACGCTGTGCAAACGGTCGCTACGACCCCCATATTTCAAGGTGTCATCGGAAGCGCCCTCCGGAGAGGAACATTTTGGCACCAAGTCCAAAATTTTTCGGCACTCCAGTGCCGAAAAAACAGCAAAAAACCATCTTGGGCGTGGCCGAAAATTCGACAATTTTCGCTGCCCGCCCAACGCCAACCACACAGCCAGCTGAAACACATCGAGAGGATTGCAGAGACACCTCAAAAAATTCTATACGATAAGTGACTATTAAGATATTTGACATTTAAAATCGAGAAAAATTTCAAAAAATCAAAACTCAGTAAATAGATCCTGAACATATCTTTTAAAAATCTGATTATTATAGTGCTCATTTTACTCTATCCACATAGAAAATTTGGTGCAAATCGGTTCAGCGGTTTGCTTGAAATTCAATTTTCCAAAAAATTTCCGGTGTAAATAATAAACACGTAACTTGAAAAGGCACTTTTTCCCCTGGACCTTTAGAGAGTTTCCTTTGGGCGGACCAGATAGAGGGGCCCCCAAAACCAGTTTGTATCGTATAACATTTAGATTTACTTCAGGAACTAGCGAGATACAGGACTCTGAAAACTCCAAAAAAGGAAAAAACGACCATACAACTAGCGACATCTAGCGCCTAGGGGAAAAATACCTGCCGAAAGTTCTAGAACAAATTAAAAACCTGTGTCAGTGTGTGTGCGCTATCACAGAGGTGCTCATCAGTACTGCTGACTCCGCCCCCTTTTACGAGAGTGTGCGTGCAGTCGCAGTGCGAAGGTGGCGCCCCCTGACGGCAGAGATCAGCAACTGGACAACTATAAATTTAAGTAAATCTAGTATTTTAAGAGCTTCATGACCATAGAAGTCCCATATTGTTACTTCTTAAGATATATTGTACAAACTGTGACACTGCCCCCCCCCTATTCCACCTAGGAACCCACCTATTGTCCAAAAACATCCTAGGGCGGCCCGTTATCACGGGTGGCGTGTTATCACTTGGGCGGAAAAACTCCGCTAGTGTGGGTGCACGACATACCCTTGGCACTTTAAGCCCCGCCCAGTGACGCGACATACACTTGTCGCTACTCAGCGCCATCTGTCAACAAGTAGAGGGAACTTCTGGCAAAAACAAAAATATCCTTGAGCCGTGTGGAAGATTGCGGCCATAAACACGGGAAGGCAGTGTCACTAAATAAAAACATAGGACAGACTAGGACAGTGCATCATCCCGAAGCACTAAATTGGGACATAGTACCTTCTGGCAAGGATTTAAAGACCCCTCACAGCTAATTGGCGCCATCTGTTGCCGGCAACAGACTTTGCGCCACCCCAGAGTCACCTAGCGCCGGGCAGCAAACTGCCTGGAGGCTGTGTTAGTGTGAGTGTGGCGGCATTATCGACACGCCCCCTAAATAAAACTTTAAATCTTTTGCGGACCACTGTTGCGAAAAACAAGGGTACTACGTCACCAACATATTATTTAAGTAGATCATAAGTTAGTTTAAGACAGTGCCAAACCCCCAAGCACTTTAAATTAAACAAATTGTACCGACGCTATCCTACCCGTAGCTTTTACCGCCATCTAGCGGCGAAGGGAGCCAAACCTCTTTGTAAACAAACAAAGTAAGAATACTGACAATAAATTGGCCCTATTGGCCATACAACACAGGCTCTATTGGCCATAGTTTAACTAAATTAAACATCTCCTGCCCTATAAATAGCCCAAATGACCGCCGGTAGGCAAGCGTGACGCGACAAATCTGAGAAAGAGGAAACAGAAACTCAGAGCTATAGACAAAGATAAAACCCACTTACCTAACTTACCTGCCATCCTGCGTAGCTCTGCTCTGCTCCTCTTCCTCCGTACGCCGTCTCCGCACCTGGAAAAAGATTAATAAAAGACATTATTGACAAATTATTAAGACTAAGTACAAATTAGTTCCGCTACCTGACACGAACCCCTTTTGAAAAAAGGTTTCAACCAAAACGGTGCTTTTAGCGCCATCAAGCGGTAAGTTGACGACAACTTTTGGTCAGCCTTATAGCTCCGCCCACTCCGAGTAGCGCCAAAAAGATCTAGGGCCACTTTTTGACGCTAGGGGCGCTAGTTGTAGGGTGTTAGCTGGCGGACGGTGCTTTTACCGCCATCTATCAGGCTGCACCAGGCAACTTTTTGCAAATATTGTTCTATATTTTATTATTCAATTTTATGTCCTTATTGACCTAGTTTTAAGTTAGTGTAATTGACCCAGTTGTTTTAAATTGTCTTAATTGTTTCGTTTTTAAATTGTGTATACTTAACTTGACTCCACTATATTTACACTGTCTATTGACAAAACCTCTACACCTAAATATATATATATACAATATTTACAAAAATGTTTGGCCACCGCACGCCCGTCAAGAAGTCCGTCGCCGCGACCACCGCCAGAACGGAGGCCCCCGCCCCGGTCCCAGAGGGAAGGCTGCTGGACAGCCCAACAACGGAGGCCGAGGCGAGAGAGAGCCGACGCAGTACATCAACGACCACCCCCATACCGGAAACTAGAACCGGGGCCACCCGCAGAACATCGGCGGAGAAACAAAGAAGCCCAACCCACGAACCAACACCCCCGTCACGAGTTGCCGAGGCTAAAGCTTGCCTGAACAAGGCGAAGCTGCACCTCGGCAACTCGCGTAATACTAAAACAGACATAAAAAACGTGGTGACGGAGGCTCTAGACAGGCTTTTCACTTTAGTGAAGGAAGCCGAACAAGACAAGAAAGGAGGGGAAAGGGACAAGGAAAACCTGACCGCTCCAAAGGAACAAGAAAAGAGGAAGGAAAGGAAAGAAGAAGAAGACAAATGGCGAAGAGAAATGGAGGAAAGCAACGCTCTCTTGAAAAAGAATATACAACTGCTACAGGAAGTGGCGGCAGAGACGAAAAGGCAGACGCATAGTAGTCCTCACGCAGGCAGACAAGAGGAGTTAGTAGCGGAAATCCTGGCAATAAGAACGGATATAGAGGAAATGAACAAGCGGGGTGCTGCAATAAAGGACAAGGACGAAGAATCCTCCCACTTGCTCTCCACACTAGCCGAACAGACACGGCTAGTGAAGGAGAACAATGAAACCCTGAAACAAATTCAGAACACAGTAGAAACTCTGGAGAGGACAACCTACGCGGGAGCAGTGGCCGGGGGCACCGGGAAGAAGCTCCCGAAACCGACCGCCCTGCACTCGGTGGTTGTCACCTCCACAGATGAAACAGAGACAGGAGAGGAGGTTCTTCAGGAATTAAGAAAAGCAGTTGACGCTAAAGAAGGATGGATCACAATAGAGAAGGTGAGGAAAGCGAAGGACAGAAAGGTGATAATTAGCTGTGGAAGCGAAGAGGACAGAAACAAACTGAAGCAAAGGATCACGAAAGGAGGGGGGAAACTGAGTGTCGAGGACATAAAAAACAAGGACCCCCTTGTTATAATTATGGGCGTCCTTAAAATAAACAATGACGACGACATCCTCCGCGCGCTGAGGAATCAAAACAAGGAGGTGTTCAAAAACATAGAAAAGAAGGACGACAGAGTCCATGTAAAATTTCGAAGAAACGCCAGAAACCCCCTCACAAACCACGTCATCGTTCAAGTCTCCCCAATCCTTTGGAGGCGAATGGTGGAGGCGGAAGAAGTCCGCATTGACCTCCAGACGCTACCGGTGGCAGACCAATCCCCGCTGGTGCAGTGTTCGCTCTGTCTGGGGTACGGGCACAACAGACGGTTTTGTAAGAAAACCGTCGAGAAGTGCAGCCACTGTGCGGGCCCGCACAAAAAAGCAAACTGTCCAGACTGGCTCGCTGGTGTGGCCCCGCAGTGCTGCAACTGCACACAAGCCCAGATAGAGCACACTGAGCATAACGCTTTCAGCAGAGATTGCCCGGTAAGACGCAAGTGGGACACGTTAGCAAGAGCGGCAATCTCGTATTGCTAAGGTGGTCCCAGGCAGACAACAAGCAGCGCAAAATCCCACCAATAGGAAAGCATATCGCTTCATCCAAGCAAACCTCCAAAGAAAACAGCTGGCAACAAACGAACTAATGCTCGAGGCCACAAAACGGAAAACAGCCATTGCACTCGTCCAGGAGCCTTACGTAGGCAGAATCAAGGCAATGAAGTCATACGGGGTGGCGAGGATCTACCAAAACGCGAACCAGGGCGAGGGCACTGTGAAGGCCGCGATAGTCGTGTTCGACCACGACATCGATGTCGAGCAGTGCCCAAAATACACCACCAACAACATCGTGGTGGTGAAACTGCGGACAAGCGCGTGGGAGATTCTCGTCATCTCGTGTTACTTCGAGCCAGACCAGCCCATAGGGCCATACCTGGACCACATAACCGTAGCGATGAACGAGCTGAAGCCCAGAAAAGCTGTAATAGGAGGAGACGCTAATGCGAAAAGCACATGGTGGGGAAGTAGCGCGAATGACGATAGAGGGGAAGAATTGTTGGGCATGATAGGAGAACTTGGCTTGCAGGTACTCAATCGCGGCAGCAAACCCACCTTCGACACCATCAGAGGAGGACGCAGATACACGAGCCACGTGGACGTGACACTATGCACGGAAGACTTACTGGACCTGGTGGAGGACTGGACAGTGGTTGAAGACGCGACGAGCTCGGACCACAACGGCATAACATTCCAAATTTATCTAAAGAAAGGCAATAGTATCATTATTAAAAGAACTACAAGAAAATATAACACGAAAAAAGCTAATTGGGATGCATTTCATGAGAAAATGAGCCAATTAAAAATAGATAACAAAATAAATAAAATTGAAATAGAACACATAAATAGTAAAGAATGTCTAGAACAGTTTATAACAAATTATACACAATTAATAACTAAAACTTGCGAAGAACACATACCAAAAAAGAAAGAAAATCAGAAACTTACCATGCCGTGGTGGTCCGACGAACTCGAAGCGATGAAACACGAAACCGCCACCAGGAAGAGAAGAATCCGATGCGCCGCGCCGTCCCGCCGAGAGGGTGTAGTCGCACTGTACCTGCAAGCAAAAGAGAAGTATGAAACAGAGGCAAGGAAACGCCAAATAGAAAGCTGGAAAGGATTTTGCCAAAAACAGGACAAGGAAGGGGTTTGGGAGGGGATATATAGGGTCATTAGGAACACCACGAAGAGGGAGGAGGACCTACCACTAATGAGAAATGGGGTAGACGTGGGACAGAAAGACTCCGCAAAGTTGCTGGCGGAAACCTTTTACCCGGAGGATACCGAAGAAAACGATAGCCCATACCACCTGCGGATTAGAGCTCTTGCAGAGCGAACAAATGACTGGAGCCAAGGAGATACCTATGACCCAGCATTCACGCCGGAGGAGCTCAGGTCTGCGACTGAGAGCTTCAATCCAAAGAAAGCACCCGGGATAGATGGTTTCACGGCCGACATCTGCCAGAGAGTCATACTGCACGACATAGAGCTGAACCTTGCGATCTTTAATAAGTGCTGGGAACTAACGCACTTCCCCACAGTGTGGAAGGAGGCCACCGTGGTAGTGCTACGGAAACCGGGAAAGGAAAACTACACCAACCCGAAATCATACAGACCCATCGGCCTGCTGCCTGTGATGGGAAAGATCTTGGAGAAAATAGTGGTCAAAAGACTCCGATGGTACCTGACACCCCGAACAAGCCCCCGCCAATACGGATTCATGCCACAGCGGAGCACCGAGGACTCCCTCTATGATCTGATGGCACACGTAAGGAGCAAACTTCAAGAGAAGAAACTCATTACGGTAGTGTCGTTGGACATAGAGGGAGCCTTCGACAGCGCATGGTGGCCGGCTATAAAGATCAGATTGGCGGAAGAGCAGTGCCCGGTGAACCTGAGGAGAATGATAGCCAGCTATCTGAGTGACCGTAAGGTCCGAATAAGGTACGCAGGCCACGAGTACGCGAAAGCAACCAACAAAGGATGTGTCCAGGGTTCGATAGGCGGCCCCATCCTGTGGAACCTCCTCTTGGATCCTCTGCTTAAGAGCCTGACGCAAAGAGGCGACTACTGCCAAGCCTTCGCGGATGATGTGGTACTGGTGTTTTCGGGGGATACAGCTTTGGGTATCCAGCGACAGGCCAATGCCGCCCTCGAACATGTTCGGGAGTGGGGTGTCATGAATAAGCTCAGGTTTGCACCGCACAAAACCTGTGCGATGGTGCTAACCAGAAAGCTTAAATATGACACGCCACATCTGAACATGGGAGGGGTTGACATTGCAATGTCTGAGGAGATCAAAATCCTGGGGCTGACGATAGACAGCAAGTTAACGTTCAATGCCCACACTGCAAACGTTTGCAAGAAGGCATTGAACGTTTACAAGCAACTATCGAAAGCCGCGAGGGTAAGCTGGGGTCTCCATCCGGAGGTCACCCGTATAATATATACTGCCACGGTGGAACCAATTATCGCCTATGCAGCTAGCGTATGGGCACCTGCAACCAACAAGATCTGTGTGCGAAAGCAACTGAACACTGTTCAAAGAGCTTTCGCACAGAAAGTATGCAGAGCCTACCGCACAGTCTCTCTGAACGCCGCCCTGACACTGGCTGGGATACTCCCACTCGATATTCGTATAAGAGAGGCAGCATCTCTCTACGAAGCTAAGAGGGGAGTGCCCCAGCTAGTGCTAGGAGACAGAGAAGTGGAAAAGCCGCAGCCCTACACTACTAAGCCACATCCGGCGAGACATCTTGACTTGCAGTTCAAAAAATTAACATGCCATGAGGACATAGTGAACTATGTGAACAGTGCAATACAAATCTACACCGACGGAAGCAAAATTGACGGCAAGGTTGGAGCCTCATTATCGGTATGGAATAATCAAGTCGAAACCAAAGCCGTCAAACTCAAGCTGTCACCATACTGCACTGTATACCAAGCAGAACTGCTCGCAATATGTCGAGCCACAAAAGTGGCACTGGAAGGGAAGGAGGCAAGCTACGCGGTTATAAGCGATTCAAGATCAGCCCTTCAAACAGTCACCAACAACGACTCCCTGCATCCCCTGGCTACCGAAACGAGAAGAAACATCAGTAGCACCAAACTCCAAGGCAGGAGTATATCACTGTTCTGGATCAAAGCTCATGTAGGAATAGCCGGGAATGAGAGAGCCGATTGCCTGGCAAAGGAAGCTGCACTCCACACTAAAACCAAACCACACTACGACAACAGCCCGGTTTCATTCGTCAAGCGACAGATCCGAATGGACTCGCTTGACGAATGGAACAGCAGATACAGTACGGGTGAGACTGCGTCGGTCACAAAAATGTTCTTCCCAGATATTAAAAGAGCCTACCCGGTTATAAAAACTTTAACGGTGGAAAAGATACTCACCCAGGTACTCACGGGGCACGGTGGATTCTCAGCGTACCTGAACCGGTTCAGGTGCAAGGGGAGTCCATCGTGCATCTGTGAACCTAGTGCAAATGAGTCCATCGAACACATATTGTTTGAATGCCCAGTGTACTGTAAACAAAGATATGAAGTAGAAGTCGCTTTAGATTCAGTAATAAAACCTGAAAACATTCACACAATGTTGGCAGACAAAACAAAATGCAAGATATTACTAGAATATTGTACAAAGATAGCAAAAACAGTAATAAATAGGAATAAGGACATAACATAAGAATATGCTATACGCATATTATGATAATATGGCCAAATAGCATATTAAATTTGAAATAGTATAATTAATATATAAGAACAAACAATATCTAGAAATAAGAACCATGCAATTTGTAAAGAAACTCAACTGTAATGGAAATAAGAATTATGTAACTAGATTAGAAATTAAAAAATGTAATAGAAATAAGCAACATGTAACTAGAATAGAAATAAAAAACTGTAATAGAAATAAGAAATAGTAATAATAATAAAGTACCCAGTAGGGAAAATCTTCTCTAGTAAATAAAGTTAAACTGTCCTGTAATTCAATTAGCACCCAAAGTCCCTGATAATGTTAGGGGTAGCTCGCGGGCCGGGCCTGAGTGCGCCCGGACAGGAAAAAAAAAAAAAAAAAAAAAAAAAAAAAAAAAAAAAAAACCTAACCTAACCTAACCTAACCTAACCCAACCCACCGCCTAAACAAAGCACCATACAACATCTCCTCCCGCGCAAAAATTCGTAGAAATTCGAATTCTAAAGCTACGCGTGTGAAAAGTGTGTGCAGTAAAAGGAAATAGTCCAATTCACCGGTGACAGTGTTCGTGGAGTCATAGCACCTCTGGAAGTGGAGTTACAGCTGTGGGACTTCTCCGAGGTATACTGGAACAAAGGTCAGTGGGAAATCAAATCCAACATCACGTGTGTGTGCCCGCCGCTAATACCTATCAAACGATAGGTCGCTCTATAAAATCCATCAAGGAACACAGGAGTTATAAGCGTCTACAAGGCACAAGAAAACACGCGGTTTTCCCCATACTTAACCTCATAAACAACACGAGGCTAGTACTTAACCTCTCTACCACGCGGTCAACCAACACCAACGTGACGTCGCCGGCCTAGGCTGGAGACTCCGCAGACGGCCCGAGAGTCTGCCCTTCCACAACACCACCACCACCGCACCGTCCATCAGGTGACCTATAGCTGTCTCCGGAACCAGAGCACATAGACCCACCGTGTTTGGGTTCATCTGGCAGGGGAAGAAAAGCTGGACAAGTAGACCCCAACGGCACCCCCCTTTCTCGTCAACACCCCCCCCTCATAACCAACCCCCCCCCCGCCCCTACCCCCCATCGCCCCTACCCCCCGCCTCTAACTCTAGCCTCCGCGTGAGCACCCCTCCCCCCCCCTTCTTCTTCTGTGCCCTTCCCCCCCTCTGTCTATCTTCATAACCAGAGGTACCAGACCCATAGTGTTTGGGTTCATCTGAGAGGGGAAGAGGAGCCTTACAACTTGGCCCCCGCAGAATTCTACCACCCCACCCCCACCACCCACCCCCCGCGTGTGCCCTAACCCCCCCCCCCCCCTTTTTTTGCTTAACCCTCCCATTTTTTGCCTCCACGTGAGACCCCTCCCCCCTCCCCCTCCCCCCTGGTGCAATCCCCCCCTCTCATTATCTCAGTAACCAGAGGAGCTGGACCCACCGTGATTGGGTTCATTCAAAAGGGGAAGAGGAGCTCTACAACTTGGCTCCAACAGAATCTCAATCCGGCTCTTTCCTCCAACATCACCCCCCCCGGAGTCCCCACGGGGCACCGTCATCATCACCGCACACGCACCATCTTCGTGTCCAGGACATCGGACCTTAACGTGCATAGCGTACTCCGCACTGCAGCAACCACCATCCAGCAGCAGGGCGTTACAGTGAAGACAGGTTAGCTTTAGGGTTTAGTCTTATTCTAGTTTAGTTTTGTATAGCCTTAATTAAATTTTAAGTTAGTTCATGTACAAAAGCTTATACTAATTAAAAAAAAAAAAAAAAAAAAAAAAAGGAAGGGACCGGTCACGCTCGCTTAAAAGTCTTGCTTGCGGTGGCTGTGCGGAGCGGGTCACTCTCTTCCCTCAATAGTGGTTGAGGAGATTGAGGCTGCTTCTCAAGTCAAGCCTGTGAACAGGTGCCGCTTGTGGGGACCGGACCGTCTCTTTCTTTCTTTCTTTCCTTCTTTCTCTCTTTCTTTATATTATAAGTTAATAATTATAAGGTAGAAATAAGTACTGGACTGCACTACA
Organism: Notodonta dromedarius; assembly: GCA_905147325.1. NCBI lineage: Eukaryota > Metazoa > Arthropoda > Insecta > Lepidoptera > Notodontidae > Notodonta > Notodonta dromedarius. The sequence continues at coordinate 10,319,909 of LR990179.1, read as the reverse complement.
TTAACTTTTTTTTTTTGTGTCCTTTTCGTGGAATCCATTTAGGAGGCGAAAGCCTCCATTTGCCTAAGAATCACCAATTAAAACATACTTAACCATAATGTCCAACTCTACGCGTAACCCCAAGACCCTCGGGGAGTCCTCTGCCATGTTGCCAAAGCAGCCAAAACAGGCAGCTTCCCTTCCCCCGGCGACGACGAGGACTCGATCACTCCGGGAGAAAGCCCTCCTTAGGAATAAAAACCCCACCCCCACTCCAAGATCCTCGGTTAGCGAGGACTCATCCATTGCCCCAGCATTAGGCGAACACCTGCCAATAGCGGAGGCAATAACAAACTGGGAGAGCCATGAGATCCCTCCTCGCCCAATACTATCAGATGACGAGGAATCAGTCCTGTCGGTAACCTCCCCGACTGAGCACAAAGGGAGACCAAGTCTCCTACTTTCCTCGCGGCTACATACCGGTGTCGAAATGGACCTGGCTAACAAGGTCGCAAATGAGACAATGCTGCGAGGAAAGGAGGCACTTGAAGCGGCCGGTAACATGAAGCGGGAGAGTAAGATCACGGCGATTGAGTGCCTACAAACGCTTTATGAGACGGTTCTGGCCTTATCAGACTCCAGATCGCGTCACAAGTATAACCTAGAAAAAGAGCGTACACGCCACGCGAGGGAGCTGGTGAGAGTCGAGCGCGCACACAATAAGGCACTGGCCGACGCACGCAAAAACCTAGCGGAGGAAGTCGGGGTCGCCAAAAAGGGGATCGCGGACACGCTCACAGAGGCGAAAGCGATTCGTAGCTGGCTCGGCTACGAAACTCAGGCGCCCTATCGCCAAATAGCCACCATCTCAGAACTAGTAAATAAGATGGAGACAAGTGTAAGCTCTATCTGCAATAGGCCGGACACTCCCTCAACGACTGGCAATACAAATACGGAGCTTGTCAAAAAAGATCTAGACAAGTTGGCGGCCGCCCTCGCATCGCTGTCCAACCAGCTAGACGGGATGCGAAGACACATGGAGAGGGCCACGGAGCTCCAGGGGAAACAAATCGAAACCTGCGACAAGACCTTGGGTCTCTTAGAGGCTGGCATCGCCTCCTGGTCTCCCTCAAGCGACCAGGAGCGGAGCACTGCGGTGGGTCTCACTGAGCTGGGAGAGGTCAAGGAATCACTGAAGGTGATTCAAGAAGACATAAGAACCTCCATGGCTCGGGAAAACCAGCCGGGACCCGCCCAACTGCACATAAACATGGAAGAGCACCTGCAGCCGTTAACGGAACGCCTCGAGGCAGTGCGATCAGAGTTGCGTACTCTGAAAGAGCAAACTGAGAAATTGCCACATGGAGGGCAGAGTTTGGACAAGGAACTTGCAGCGGCCGAGTCCAATGCTGCGCCCACCAAGCCTAAAGTTGCCTACACTGAAGCCCTTAGGAAGCCGCCGCCCCCTAAACCCAACCATACCCTGATCATCTCGTCGACGGACCCCAAACACACCGGGGAAAACGTCATAGAGAGCATCAGGACTGCTCTGGACTCCAGAAACACTGGGGCTAGAGTGGAAAGGGTGCGAAAGGCCCGGGACCAGAAGGTCATTCTCAGCTGCAACTCAAAGGATGACCTAAACCTGGTACACGATAGGGTAAAGCAGGCAAAACAGCTGAAGGCAGTGGTTGCGGGTGCTAGAAACCCACTTATAGTGCTGTGGGGTGTTCTCTCCTACCACACTGACCAGGAGATGACAGAACTCATAATCGCGCAGAACAAACACCTTCTACAAAATATCAAGGTGGGGGAGAGCACCATCAGGGTCAAGTACAGGAAGAAGGCCCGTAACCCACACATGTGCCACCCGGTGCTGGAGGTCTCGCCTCCGATCCACAAATCGTTCCTGGAGGCCGACAGGATATATATTGGCCTTCAGAGGGTACCAGCAGAGGATCAGTCGCCACTAGTACAGTGCACGAAATGTCTGGGCTTTGGCCATACGAGGGCACTGTGCAAGGAGAGGGAAGACCTCTGCAGTTATTGCGGTGGATCCCATCAATGGGAGAAATGCACTAGTAGAGTGGAGGGAAAACCCCCACACTGCATAAACTGCAGCAGGACTCAGAGAGTCAATATAGGTCCCGACCAGGCACATCAAGCCTTCGACACCGAATGCCCGGAGAGAATAAAGTGGGACACTATAGCAAGGAGCCGCATTGCCTATTGCTAAAGGCGACTCACTGGTATTAAGCCCAAGAAGCTCGGAAACGGCCGCTGCTAGCCCACAGATAAAATTCATACAAGTGAACCTTCAGCGCTCACAGTTGGCAACGGCAGAACTGCTCCAGGTAGCAAGGGACCAGGGAATTGGTATTGCTTTAGTACAGGAACCGTATGTAGGAAGGAGCGGAGTACTAAAGCAATACCCGGGCACGCAAGTCATACAGTGCTCCCTGAATCACACAAAACCTGTGAAAGCGGCCATAGTCGTCTTCGGGAGACAGATGGAGGTCATACATGACCCTCAGCTGGTGACCGAAACGGAGGTCGCAGTCCTAATTGGAGTAGGGACGCTGAGGCTCGGAGTCATGTCGGTCTACTATGAGGGAGACGATAACATCGAACTCAATATTAATAGAACCCGGGCAGCACTGGCCAAGTTAGGAACCAGCAAAGTGATTATCGGCGGCGACGTGAATGCTTGGAGTCCCTGGTGGGGTAGCACCACGGAGAACGAAAGAGGCACGGCGTATAACATGTTTTTGAACGAAATAGACTTTCACATCTTAAACACAGGAGACACCCCAACCTTTGAAGCATATAGGGGGGGCAGGCTTTACAGCAGCCGGGTAGACGTCACCGCCTGCAGCCTGCCACTATTGGGAAAAGTGGAGAACTGGGAAGTAGACAGAGGTCTAATAACATCTGATCACAACGCAATAGTGTTCTCCCTGTGCCTGGACGTGATCATGGGACCAACCCCATCTCAGTCTACGCGCAGGTATAACACTAAGAAAGCGAGGTGGTCTGACTTCACTTCCCTGCTCAAAATGGCTCTCGTAGAAAATAACTTAACCCCTACGGCTATAAGGGAGGCGGTGTACCCTGAGGAACTGGAAGCTATAACAGCAGCCTACACAAACGCCATCCAAACATCGTGTGAGGCTGCTATACCGCTGATCAAACCATGGAACGCGAAGCCACTTCCACCGTGGTGGTCCAAAGATCTCGACCAACAGAGAAGAGTGGTACTCTGCCTTAAGCGGAGAATCAGAAACGCCGCCCCCTCCAGAAGGCAACACGTCGTCGAAGAATACCTTACAGCCAAGAGAGAGTACTCTAATAGAGCGGGATTGGCACAAACGGAGAGTTGGAAGGAATTCTGCACCACGCAGAAAACAGAGAGTATGTGGGATGGGATCTACAGGGTCATCAGGAGGACATCAAGGAGACAGGAGGACACATTGCTGAGGAGCGCCGACGGCGTCACCTTAAGTCCTGAGGACTCGGCAGAACTCCTAACCAAAACATTCTATCCTGATGACACTGTAGAGGCGGAAAGCCCTGTACACACTAGGCTCCGCAGCCTAACTGCTGGGAAAAGCCCGGAACAACTTCTGAGCCTATCGGAGAACGACCCGCCCTTTACGACAGCGGAGCTGGAGCAAGTGCTGAAAGCACTGAACCCAAAGAAAGCCCCTGGACCTGACGGGTTCACCTCCGATATTTGCACCGCAGCAATCCATAGTAATAGGGAAGTATTTATGGCGATAGCCAACAAATGCCTGTCGCTAGCCTACTTCCCTAAGCAATGGAAAATTGCTCACGTGGTCATAATCCGGAAACCTGGCAAGGAAGACTACACCCATCCCAAATCATACAGGCCGATTGGACTATTGTCAGTTCTCGGTAAGATCATTGAGAAACTGATGGTAGCCCGTCTACAATGGCATATTTATCCAACTCTCGACAAAAGGCAATATGGGTTCATGCCACAGCGAGGAACCGAGGACGCCCTCTATGACATGGTAAATCACATTGAGGAAGAAGTGAAGGCGAAGAAGATCGTCCTCGTGGTTTCCCTGGACATAGAGGGGGCTTTCGACAACGCATGGTGGCCTGCCCTAAAATACCAATTAGTATCTAAAAAGTGCCCCAAAAATCTGTATGCTTGGGTTGGCTCGTACCTCAGTGACCGCAAGATCAGGGTCAACTATGCCAGGGCAACATGTGAGAAGGAAACCACGAAGGGCTGTGTCCAGGGATCTATAGGTGGACCGACCTTCTGGAACATCATCCTTGACTCGCTGTTGCAGAAGATCACTGGCGAGGGAATACATTGCCAAGCCTTTGCGGACGACGTAGCCCTTATCTTCTCCGGACACCAAATCAGCGCCCTGGAGCAGTCTGTCAACTCCACCCTTGACATGGTAGTTAAATGGGGGATTCAGAACAAGCTAAACTTTGCACCACACAAGACAAACGTCATGTTGGTAACAAGGAAGCTCAAGTACGTACCCCCCAACCTCGTCATGTCCGGGAACAGACTTACTCTGGTAAAAGAAATAAAGCTCCTGGGTCTCATAATAGACGACAAGCTTACCTTTAAGTCACACGTTGCCGCCCAATGCAAAAAGGCTGCGGATATCTACAAACAACTTGCGTGTGCGGCTAAGGTAACTTGGGGACTGAACGGAGAAGTAATAAGAACGATCTACGTTGCCGTTGTGGAGCCCATAGTAATGTACGCCTCAGGAGCATGGTCTCAAGCGACAGACCTCCAACTTATTCGCGACCAGTTAAACACGTTGCAAAGAGGATTCGCGCAGAAGATCTGCAAGGCGTACCGTACTGTGTCGCTCACGTCGGCGCTGGTCCTGTCGGGGCTACTACCTTTGGACATAAAAATTCGGGAAACAGCCACGCTCTACAAAATTAAAAGAGGGCTCTCTAGAAACTACCTACCACCTGGATCGGAGCTGGAGCAGAGGGTTAGCCATTGGACATGTCCTCACCCTTCAGAAGTAGTAACTGCCGACTACAAGCCGCTGGAAGAAGCCAGCCCGGATACACTCAAATCTCTCAATCTTATTGGCCCTCAGATATACACTGACGGCAGTAAGATTGAGGATAAAGTGGGGGCTGCCCTGTCCTGGTGGGAAGACGGCAAAGAAACCAAAAGTAATAAATTCAAACTAGACCCAGCCTGCACAGTCTTCCAGTCTGAACTATATGCTCTCCTCAGGGCTATGCAAATGGTTAAGGACAGCAGATACCGAGTGGTAAACATCCTGAGCGACTCACGCTCCTCACTCGACCTGCTGAGTAGCCCCAAAACAAGCCACCCTCTAGTAAAATCCATCAAAGAGAGCATAAGGGACATCGGAGAAAGAGGAGGAAAAATCAGGTTGTTCTGGATAAGGGCTCACGTGGGGACTGCTGGGAATGAGCGAGCTGATGAGCTTGCCAAGACCGCGGCGCTAACACCGTCAGGAACACCAGACTACGCCAAAATCCCCCTGTCCTATGTTAAGAGGAAAATTCGAGAAGAATCTATCCGCATCTGGCAGGACAGATACGAAACCTCTGACACCGGACAAGTCACCAGAACGCTTCTCCCCCAGATTGAGAGGGCCTATCGCATGGTGAGGGAGCTCAGACTGTCACCCATACAAATACAAGCTCTAACCGGACATGGGGGAATCGCGGAGTACCTGTACCGATTCAGGCTGATAGACAGCCCGGGGTGCGAATGCGACCCTGAGGTCAGCGAGTCAGTATGGCATGTCATGTTGGAGTGCCCCCGCTTCGCACTTGCACGGCTGGAACTAGAGCACAAAATCGACGTTAATCTGGAAAAATCAGAGTTGGCCAGCATTCTTGCCGACAAAGACAAAAGACTGCACCTTTTGGCTTTCTTCGAAACCATCTTCCGCGTAACGCTCAAAAGGAATAGCACCCTCTCACAAACAACTCCGCCCACCACCACCAAACAAACTAACAGAGCCGCCAATACGAACCCGATTCCGGAATCAACACAGCGCAATATCATCCTGCACCATATCCCAGAACACCAACTCTTGGATTATGGAGAGAGTGGAACACCGGGTATCAGGACCAAGGGAGTGGCTCTGTTTATGGACTCGAATGCTGAGCGACTCGGTATCAGTTTCTGCAATGTGGACATAAAAAACAGAATCACAATATCTCCAGGCCTCGCAGCCTTACTAAACGGCAGCACATCTAGGACAAGCATGAAGCGCAGACACTTCCAAGCGCTCTCTGAAATCGCGTTGGGATCGCAGCGTTGCCGACTAGTGCGGTCGCAGAATAAAACGATCGCCCTATTCTCAAGAAGCGAGGCGCGGACCCAATTCACTCAGGCATGCTTTGTGCTTACCAGGCTGGGAGAGCCAGAAGGGAACATCACCAGACCCCCTAAGCGGATAAGTGTGGACGCCATGGTGGTAGGCTTCGACAAAGGCGAAATCGCCGACTACTTGGGATGCATCAGTGCCTCTAAACACCATGAGGTAATAGTGTACGAAAACAGGGGAGAGGACCTCAGTTTTCTATTGCATAAACCCGGGAAGTCGGCGACAAACCCTGCGGGTGACCGCGGAAGCTCCACCCCGAGCCCGGAAACACTGAGTGGTTCGGAGCGTCTACAACTTAAGACCGCCGCAGAGAAGGCTGATGCGGCACGACGTCTAGCAGAGTCCAAAGGGAAAAAATCGGAGCCTAAAGGACGTGTAGTAGCGGTGGCTAAAGCGTTGTTCACGGCGAAATCCTTTTTAACCTCACTCGCAAAAACCAAAGCGGGCAAAGCGAGAAGAGAGGAACAGAAAGTAGGGGCGACGCAAGATTTCCTTGCCCGGCCGCCTCGAACAAAATCACTCCTCCCCGCGACCACCAGGACCAGAGCAGCGATGGGACAAGTAAGCCCGCCTACCCTTAAGCCAGCAACAGGACCCCAAGACCATATTGCAAATGCGTTCCTCGAGTTTGTGGCGATCATCAGGGCGACTAAACAAGTCAACCTGAAGACCTGCCAAAACATCCTGCAGTCTCACACGCTCGGAATCGAGGCGCTACTGAAAGTGAGACTCGAGGAAGCCGAGGCAGCAATATACGACAACAACACCTCCCAAGTTCTCATGGGAGAGATGTCGGGTCATTATGGGGCAGCTTTTAGCGGAACATGTGGCTTCGTGTCCCTGGATGAGGAAAAGACAAAGCAGACAGGAACGCTGAAGTTTAAAACCACCTCGGAAGACCCAATAGTGGTAGTCGCCCGATTCACAAGAGTGATGCTAGACGACGGGATCCTGAGTATGGCAGACGCCGTATCAAGGGGTCCCGACGGCGGGGTCGCTTTTGAGTCTTGGAAGATACCCAAAATCGAATGGGTAAACGGTGTTCCTGGAAGCGGAAAGTCTACCTGGCTCCTCAGCAACTTCAATGGGGAGAGAGACACCATCATAACAACAACACTGGAGGCGGCCAAGGACCTTAGAGAGAAGTTGGCAAGCCGGATGGGTGTGGACGCTCTAAAGAGAGTACGCACAATGGCCTCAATTCTGGTTAATGGACTGGGCAAGACAAACAAAGGTAAATGCCGACGCTTGCTCATCGACGAAGCCCTCATGAACCACTTTGGGGCCATTGTGATGGCCTCTCAATTAACTGGAGCAGAAGAATTGCTTCTAGTCGGGGACGTTAACCAACTTCCCTTCATCGATAGAAACAACCTATTCCCCATCCTATATAACCGCCCTCACTGTATCACTAACATAAACAAAGAACTCCTATGTACACACAGGAACCCAATGGACGTAGCATATGCCCTCAACCAAGTTTACGACGGCATATTCTCGTCCAAAACTCAAGTTCAGTCTCTTGCGATAAAGGGATTTTCGGGTGCGGGAATTCCCGGGACCGACCCAAACACGCTTTATCTTACTCATACCCAAGCGGAGAAAGAGTATCTGCTCAGCCAGGGATACGGATCGGGCCCGGGTTCGCGCACCCTTACCATCCATGAGTCGCAGGGACTGACCTATGAGAGGGTCATTATCATCCGCACCGCGCAGGAGAAACTGAAACTGCACGATAGCGTACCACACGCAGTCGTCGCAATATCGCGCCATACCATCAGCTGTGTGTATTACACGGACAACAGCAATGACGCGATAGGCAGTTTCATTAAAAGGGCGTTGACGGCAGGGGCAAAGGGAGTCCTCGACTATAACCTCAAAATGGCCATTAGGCACCGGGACCACTCAGTGATCGAGGCCCTGACGAAGCAGAGGGGGCCTGATACGACGACCGCGTGAGTGACCCCCTGACGGGAAGGAAATAAAATAAAATAAACTAGAGTAAATTAAATTGAATGAAATTGGAATAGGACTTAAGTATATTTTAGCATAATTTAGCATAATTAAGCATATTAAAAAAAAAATAAAAAAAAAAAATTAAAATAAAAACCTACTAATATTAAAAAAAAAAAAAAAAAAAAAAATACATTTATTAAAAAAAAAAAACATTCTAAAATAATATAAACAAAAACATCAAACACACGTTACTCGTAAAAAAAAAAAAAAAAAAAAAAAAAAAAAAAAAAAAAAAAAAAAAAAAAACCTACTTTAAGATGATTTCATATATTAAGTTATTCTATATAACCTTAACCTTGTCTATTACTGTAACTGCGGAGATAGCGCAGAGGAGATGAAGTAAACAAATAAACAACAAAACAATTTTTTCAAAAAAGAGCACGGACAAAAGTCTGTGGAGTTAACATTTATTTAAAAAAAAAAAAAAAAAAAAAAAAACCTAACCTAACCTAAGTCGCGTTCGATCCGTTGTCCCGACAGCGCACGTCCCAAGTCGCAAAAGTGAGCTCCGCGCAACCAAAGTCCAAGAAAATCGCATTTAAATCCGAAAAAATAGTAAAACACCTCGTATAAACCAGTGCGTAGTACCGAAAGTTTCGTCTCAGTGAGACCTACGCGTCTGTGCAAAAATTTTTCGGAAAAAGTGACTTTTCAGAGGTTTTTCACTTGAAAAACCTCCAAAATCGAAAACATCGGAACTAAAAGTGCGTGCGGCGCAAAATTTTGTGTGTGAATTTGTGTAACGAGAATTGTGGCGAGGAGCGCCTCCCTTGCCCCCATCTTTTGAGACCCAGCTGGGAATTTTGGGACATTCCAGGGCTGAGAAATAGCCAAAAACACATTTTTGGGCGTGGCCCAAAAGTGTCAAATTTGGAAAATCCACAACATCTGGATAACCAGCGGGCAAGAGGACCTCACCAGGATCACAGTGACACCCCGGAAGTGGAGATCGGACCAGACAATAGCAAGTAATAGACATTTTAAAATTTTAGAACTTTGAAAAATTATATCTCGAAAAGTGACTAAAGATATTAAAATTAAAAATTAGATTCTGATAGTGCTCCTTTTTCTCTACAAGTGATAGTTTTTTGCGACGGAATTGGCCCAAAAACAAAGGAGATATAGAGTTTTCCAAAAAATTTCCATTGTTCACGTATAGTTACGTAACTTGGAAATCCACTTTTTTGTGCGATTAATTAGAGCCAATCCCGTTAGTGGGTCTTGAGGGGAGCCCCACAAAACCATTTTGTGCGGAGGCAGTTTTCAGGATTTGCGAAGATTTCAGGAGTTATAGGGTTTTTTCCAAACCCAAGAACCAACCTACACCTAGCGCCATCTAGCGACCAGCGGCAAGCCACGGGAACATTCTAGAAGGAATATCAGTGTGTGCGTGCGCTAATACGAGGTGCTCATCAGTACTGCTGACCCCGCCCCCTTTTTATGAGGGTGTGCGTGCAGTCGCAGTGCGAAGGTGGCGCCCCCTGACGGCAGAGAACAGCAACTGGCCAGTTAGAAATCAAAGTAAATCCAGTATTTAAAGACCCTCACGACCATAGTGGTCCCATAATATTACCCCTTAGGACATTTTGTATAAACTGTGACAACGCCCCCCCCCTACTCCAGCCAGGAACCCATCTAACGTCCAAAAACATCCTAGGGCGGCCCGTTATCTCGGGTCTGGTGTTATCACTAGGGCGGAAATACTCCGCTAGTGTGAGTGCGCGACATACCCTTGGCACTTTAAGCCCCGCCCAGTGGCGTGACATACACTTGTCGCTAATCAGCGCCATCCGGTGACAAGTGGAGGGAACTATTGGCGTAAACACAAAGTCTTCCGAGCTGTGTGGAAGATTGCTGCCATATACACGGGATCGCAGTGTCACAATACAACAATACAGGGTAAATTAGGACAGTGCATCATCTCGAAGCACAAAATCGGGACATAGGACCCTTTGACAGGGAGTTTAAGACCCCCCACCACTACTTGGCGCCATCTATTACCGGCAACAGACTTTGCGCTACCCCAGAGACATCTAGCGCCGGGCAGCAAACTGCCTGGAGGATGTGTTAGTGTGAGTGTGGTGGCATTTTTGACACGCCCCCTCTCAACACTCTATCACTACTAGCGCCACATAGCGGTCAGGGGAAGGAACTAACCGGAACCTTCCAGAAGGTCGACAAAGTGTGCGAACACTGTCCCGACACACGTCACTACCGCTGCCCCCCCCCCTCACTTTGAGAGTGTGCGTGCGGCTGCGTTGGCACCCCCTGACGACAACCAGTGAAACATTAACGTAAAGACACTAAGTTCCTAGTTACCTGTACAGTCCCTATTGACCTAGATTTAAGTTGACATTTTATATTGACTCCTAGTTTTAAGTATTGACTGTGATTGTTTACAAACATTTTTGGTATTTTTAGACCGAGTTCCAGCTCCGCCAGAGTTGCACGGTATCTGATACCAGAGGCGCTAAAAGCACATCAGCGCTTTTACCGCCGCCTAGCGGAGGCTGGGCCCAAACTAGAATAATCCTATTTTACATAATTTTGTCCCTTTTGACCTAGATTTTAAGTTGACTTTATTTTATATACACTATTTACTTTCTACAATTAAGGAACTGACTGTGTTTTTGTCTCTAGACAATTATACAACTAACTAGACCGAGTTCCAGCTCCGCTAAAGTTAAACGGGACCTGATACCAGAGGCGCTAAAAGCACAACACTGCTTTTACCGCCACCTGGTGGCGACTGGACCACAACTCTTGGTCAGCCACCTAGCTCCACCCACCCCAAGTGGCTCCAATAGGAGCTAGGGACATTTTCTGACGCCAGGGGCGCCACTTGTGGGATCGGTAGATGCTTTTACCGCCACCTGGTAGACTGTTTTGGCAACTCTCTGGGAACATTGCTTTATATTTATTATTTCATTTTATGTCCCTATTGACCTAGTTTTAAGTATCATTGTGTTCATATAGACTGTGTTTTACTATTTTATTATTAACCCTTACTGTCCTTTTGACCTAGTTTTAAGTTTATATTGTTTTATACCGTTTTGAATTGTTTTTAAATTGTTATACTGTTCATAATCTGACTATACAAGCTTATACTGTCTTTTGACAAAACTCCCACACCTAGATATATACATATATACACACATAACAATGTTTGGCCACCGCACGCCCGTCAAGAAGACTGCCCCCGTCCCGGTCCCAGAGGGAAGGCTGCTGGACAGCCCAACAATGGAGGCCGGGGCGAGAGAGAGAGAGTCGACGCAGCACTGAGCCCAGGACGGCCCCGGCCCAAGATGTCCCGATGGCTAAGCCAAAGACCACCTCCACACCGGAAGGAAACACCAGGCCCACCCGCAGACCATCAGCGGAGAACTCAAAGAGCCCCACCCACGAACAAACGCCTCCGTCACGAGTGGCCGAGGCGAAGGCTTGCCTGAATAAGGCGAAGCTGCACCTCGGCAACTCGCGTAATCTCAAAACCGAGATTAAGACGGAGGTGTTGGCGGCTATAAACCGGCTCTACCGGTTGGTAGTTGAACTCGTGGAGGTTGGAAACGGGAAAAAGGCCCGGGACGGGATGCAAGCCACAGAAGGCCGTGAGGTAACAGTAGACGCCGCCGCCCTGCAGAAGAAGATAGAGGACCATACCGCACTTCTGCAGGAAAATGAGAGACTGCTCAAAGAAGTAGTGAGCACACAAAGCCAAATTGTAGAAACGACAGGACGGCATGAATACTACACCAAGCAAGGCCTCACCGCGCTAATCGACGAAGTTATATGGCTAAAAGAGACCACCGTCGCAGTCAAAGGCCAAATTGGCGAAATAGTGGACGCTGGGGAAAATGGGATCCACCCACAAAACGGGGGCCCTCAAACAGAACGCCACGAGGAAATAATGACGGAGCTGATGGCCACAAGATCGGCCACTGAAGCCATCAGCAAACAAGTCGCCAATATAGTGACACCCCCAGCTCCAAACGTCTCAACGTACGCCGAGACGCTCGCCGCCCCCGCACGACCCCCCACCCCACCGAGCCACCACTCCATTATAGTGTCCTCCCAGGAGGAGATGGATACTAGCGAGGAGGTGCTCGGCAAGGTCCGCACGGCCCTGGACGCTAGGACCAGTGGGTTTCAACTCCAGCGCGTCCGCAAGGTACGAGACCAAAAAGTGGTTCTGAGCTGCTCCACTAAGGAGGAGCTAGCCAAGATGGCCGATAAGCTCAGGACCACGGGTGGCCTTGCGGTGGAGGAAGCGCGGAACAAAAACCCACTGGTAATCATTAAGGATGTCCTCGCATACAACACCGACGAGGACATCATAGCGTCGCTGCGGACCCAAAACGCAGATCGACTGGCCGACCTCACCGACGCCGACTTCAGCGCCGTCGTGGTGAGATACCGGAGGAGAGCGAGGAACCCTCTCGAGAACCACGTAGTCCTCCAGGTGTCTCCCAAGATGTGGCTGAGGTTGACGTCGGCGGGGAAAATCCACGTCGATCTGCAGCGGGTGGAGGTCGAGGACCAGTCCCCCCTGGTGCAGTGCACCCGGTGTCTGGGGTACGGGCATGGCCGCAGAAGCTGCAAGGATCCTATTGATCTCTGCAGCTACTGCGGTGACCCGCACCCCCGCGCAGACTGCCCGCGCTATATCGCGGGCGGTACGCCAAAGTGCAGGAACTGCACAGTCTCCAAGTGCAAAGACACCGGGCACAACGCATTCGACGGGGACTGTCCCATTCGCAAGAAATGGGACAATATCGCGCGGTCGAGCGTCGCGTACTGCTGAGGTCGCCGCGGGCGTGCAACAGAGGCCAGACAACAACGGCGTACCCGACAAACGCGACACAACCCAACACAAATGCTATCACAAACACCCACAACACGCAACCCACACAACACTCTCAAGTGCGACCTGGGAACCCGTGCAAATTTTATTTGACAGTCACATTCTGTGTAATGTTGGTCTGGAGAGTACCCAGGCCGCACTTGAAAGCACAGCACACCACACCACACAAATGTACACGACAACACTAAGGTGTTGTCGGATGCATTTGTGTACACATACAATCCGCACACACACAAAAATACAATACAAAACACATACTCTACATAAAACACTCCCACACCTACACACACGTTTATGGCCTTGTCATAAATAGTGTCACATTTACAATACTCATAAGAATACTGTCAAAATGTACATGAAACTGAACAAGGCCATAAACACACACAACACACACACATACACAGTGTCGCGTTATCGGAAATCGCGAATACCAAAGATTATTAAACTAAATTTTAACCAAATTATAATATAAATCTTAATTTTTTTCAATTTTTATCCATTCACAATAATCCAAATTTACATTTATACCATTTATATCATAATTATCATTTTACCATTTTTAACATTTTTACCAATTTTACCAATTATACCATTTACCATTTAATAATCTTTAAAACTCTACACCAAATATTTATAATATACACAATCTAGTCAATTCTTACTTAACACTATACCAAGAAATTACGTGAATAAAATTGTTAGCAATTAACAATTATTATGAACAATTACAAACTGTAATAACTGATGATCAGAATACCATATTACTGTTATGCCGCAATATGAATTAAAATATAGACAAAAACTGTTACTTAATAGACCTAGAAATAAGTAAAGAAATGTAACACATATAATAAAAATATGTATGAAAAAATTATTTACCCAAGGGAAAAGAAAATACCCTAACACAAAAAATTAAAAACCTAGAAAAGGTCCCTGATTATGTCAGGGGAAAAGCGGCGGCTGTGCACACTCTGTGCACAGTACTATTAAAAAAAAAAAAAAAAAAAAAAAAAAACCTAACCTAAACCTAAACCTAAACCTAAACCTAAACCTAAACCTAAACCTAAACCTAAACCTAAACCTAAACCTAAACCTAAACCTAAACCTAAACCTAAACCTAAACCTAAACCTAAACCTAAACCTAAACCTAAACCTAAACCTAAACCTAAACCTAAACCTAAACCTAAACCTAAACCTAAACCTAAACCTAAACCTAAACATAAACCTAAACTGACTGACTGACTGACTGACTGACTGACTGACTGACTGACTGACTGACTGACTGACTGACTGACTGACTGACTGACTGACTGACTGACTGACTGACTGACTGACTGACTGACTGACTGACTGACTGACTGACTGACTGACTGACTGACTGACTGACTGACTGACTGACTGACTGACTGACTGACTGACTGACTGACTGACTGACTGACTGACTGACTGACTGACTGACTGACTGACTGACTGACTGACTGACTGACTGACTGACTGACTGACTGACTGACTGACTGACTGACTGACTGACTGACTGACTGACTGACTGACTGACTGACTGACTGACTGACTGACTGACTGACTGACTGACTGACTGACTGACTGACTGACTGACTGACTGACTGACTGACTGACTGACCGACTGTACTGTAATTTTTCCAAATTAAAGAAATAATAATTTGCGTTGCCGCTTGCACTTAAAAAAAAAAAATTTAGTTATAGGTCAAAAATTTGGAAATTTCACCAGCTGGCCTGATGTTTTACTAAAATAAAATAATAATTTAGTGAAATGAAAAAAAAAAAACAATTCACCGAAATGCAAATATTATAGATCTTCATCCAAAGTTTTTATTGCAACTATAGATTATTATCGTTACCATTGACAGTTTAGGCCACCGAATCAACCGAAATGAGAACACTGAAATTAAAACTGGGGTAAAAAAAAAAAAAAAGGATTACTCAAGAAAACTTTTATTATAGCATGTTGTGAATATTAGGTACACAAATAAACGTAGTACAATAAGCTTGCTCATGAATACCTAATTAAATGTACTAGCTAATGACCTGGCATTTATAGTTATAGTATAGTGCGTTTATAGCGTTTTGGTTTATAGGTATAACTTATCATCCAATGGGATTGTCATTTGTCATCAAAAAGAAAAGAAATTTGTCCCCTGACACCTATATGAAATATTTTCGTATTTTTCGGGAATACGCAGGCAAGCTGTGCACTTCCTCTGACGATAAGCACTCAGGCAGCATAAGTACGTAGTACGTAACTTCTAAGGGCATGAGGGGGGAGCTAGGGTTGTTCAATACAAAAATATTTAAGTATGACAAACTTTAGGTCACCGAAATTAAAGGACTTTCTGGGACACATGCATTTTTATTTACCAGTTATTATATTGGGGAGATATTATTATGAAACTACTAGCTGTGCCCCGCTACTTCATCCGCGTAGTATTGGATTATTGGGTTAAAAAGTATCCTATATGTTAATCACGGTTATTATCTATCTGTGTTCCAAATTTCATCCAAATCCATTCAGTAGTTTTTGCGTGAAGGATTAACAAACATACATACATACATACATCCACACTCACAAACTTTCGCATTTATAATATTAGTAGGACTTTGTTATAATACTATCACTATTGACGATAATTAACATAAAAGTTGCCATCAATTAACTGCAAACCTAATTAAGAAATCATTATTGCCTCATATAGGTAACCACCTCTTCTAGTTAGAATAAATAATAGAACTGTATAGTAACGTTCCACACTACCGATTTCATCCATGCCGCGTAAATTTTGCTGTTGGGAAATCCACCCACAAAATGATACCTGGATTACCAATGAACTAAAATTACTTCAAAAGATTCAACTCAATGATCACTTTTTGGTATTTATGTACTGTAGAAATGTCGGTATGTTTGTGTACTCATAGTAGTAGAGGCTGTTGCCCGCAGTTCGTTAACAGCGCTGCGCTGCCTACTGGGTCCCGACTCTCAATATAACAAAGAACCATCGAGGTGACCACATAAGTAACAAAAAATATGGTCTAAACGGTTAACAGGACTATGTTACTAAAATAAAACAAAATAAAATATATTGAAAGTACTGAATGTATAATATGAAACGAGCCGGGTGATGGTCGAGCTACATTCACTGCTTGTTGGCCGCTTCTAGCACTTTCTTCCGCGTCTCCTCGGCCTGCTTCACGAAGTCGTCATAGGCCGCCTTGATCTTGGGCGCCAGCTCCTGGTTGGTCTGATCCACGTTCTTAGACACCTCCTTGGCAAGTGTTTGTGTCTCCTGCGAATGCATCGGTACACGTATTAAGTACATTACAGGTTTTGCAATCAACGAGGAAAGTGTTTTCCAATTGTTGATAGTTTAAAGTCTATACGAAAGGTGAACTCAGCTCGAATAAGTGCGGGGGGGGGGGGGGGGCGTAGCTACCTGCACGGTGGTCTGCACGGCGGCCTGCAGCTTGTCGCGCAGCGCGCCCGCCTGCCTCTCCACGTCGGGGTGCGCCCTGCGCAGCTCCTCCGCCGCGCGCTCCACGCTCTGACGAGTCTGCTCCAGCGCTTCCTTCGCCTTGCCGGTAGCATCACCGATCTGCAACACACGCAGAACGTTGATCGCTTCCTACTAGTTCACAGACGTGTCACATTGCCTACCTGGAGGACTGATCGCAGTGGTATTGTCCTCATACCGGACTCTTCATGAATACCTCACTGTTTACAAATGTCCTATTCACCGTGTATACTGACGGTGCATCTTCTTTTTCATATCAGCATAATATTACCAATAAGAGGTAAAAATGTTTTTCTTTGGATTTAGAAACTAAAAGAAACGGACCGCGCCCTGCAGGCTGTTGGAGAATGAGGAGAGCTGCTGCAGCACGGAGTCGGAGCCCGCCTGGAGCGCCTGTTTCAGCTCCTGCGTGTTCTTGGAGTTGGCGAGCGTGTTGAACTGCTCGCTGAATGTTTTCTGGAACTCGGCGGCGTGCTTCTCAAGGTCCTGCAGCGGGGTCTGCTGCGACGCGTCGCGACGCACCATCGCGCCGTTACACTGAGGGTTATGAAAATTCGATAAAAACGTAAGTATGTATTTACAATCAATTTGAGCATCATAAAGATGTAAAAAATAGTGGTACAAAACTTACAAGTGCCAAACAGGCGGCCAACAGAACAAAGCACTTGGTTGCCATTATGTCCGAATGCTTTTCACTTGAACTTTAAATGATATAAGTACAATATGAGTTTGTCACGGGATATTAAGTGCGACAAAAGATTTGGGCAGAGCGTTTATATACGCTTCCGGTAATGGGCAGGCGATAAGGAGGCGCGGGGTGCGGGGGCCGGGGCGGCCTCACCGCCCGCGCCACGCCGGCCCGCCGCCCCGCGCCGCCCCGCGCCGCCCCGCGCCGCCCCGCGCCGCCCCGCGCCGCCCCGCGCCACTCGTACGCAGCGTAGATAACAACAGCTTTGAATTATGTAAAACCTGAAAATATTATAATTTAGTTACTAGCCAGTTAATATCAAATTAATTCAATTAAGAATTGCAATGTGGCCGAAGTGAGGCGCTAGCCTTGCTTTCTCAATAATAATCTGTTTCAATTTATTTTGTGTACCTTTCTACTAGTTATTCCAGTGTAATCAGAAATTGAATTACCCCACTACTTATAACTAGTGTCACTTTGACTCACAAATATGAAGTTGTTTAACAAATCCATGGTAGGCATATTGTCGAAAACTGTACTTTTCTTCTTCCAGTAAACTCTAAACTCTGACAGACAACGTAATAGCCTAAGCCGGTGGGTTTATAATTAGTCCCATAAGGGAGTGAAGAAGGGGGGTAGGGGAAACACAGATGAGATCCCCCCCCCACCAGGCACGCGGCTCTGTCCGATGGTCCCCTTGTGAAACACAGATGAGATCCCCCACCCACCAGGCACGCGGCTCTGTCCGATGGTCCCCTTGTCGAAACACAGATGAGATCCCCCACCCACCAGGCACGCGGCTCTGTCCGATGGTCCCCTTGTCGAAACACAGATGAGATCCCCCGCCCACCAGGCACGCGGCTCTGTCCGATGGTCCCCTTGTCGAAACACAGATGAGATCCCCCGCCCACCAGGCACGCGGCTCTGTCCGATGGTCCCCTTGTCGAAACACAGATGAGATCCCCCGCCCACCAGGCACGCGGCTCTGTCCGATGGTCCCCTTGTCGAAACACAGATGAGATCCCCCACCCACCAGGCACGCGGCTCTGTCCGATGGTCCCCTTGTCGAAACACAGATGAGATCCCCCGCCCACCAGGCACGCGGCTCTGTCCGATGGTCCCCTTGTCGAAACACAGATGAGATCCCCCACCCACCAGGCACGCGGCTCTGTCCGATGGTCCCCTTGTGAAACACAGATGAGATCCCCCACCCACCAGGCACGCGGCTCTGTCCGATGGTCCCCTTGTGAAACACAGATGAGATCCCCCACCCACCAGGCACGCGGCTCTGTCCGATGGTCCCCTTGTCGAAACACAGATGAGATCCCCCGCCCACCAGGCACGCGGCTCTGTCCGATGGTCCCCTTGTCGAAACACAGATGAGATCCCCCACCCACCAGGCACCCGGCTCTGTCCGATGGTCCCCTTGTCGAATCCACGACAGAGCGCAAAGATATTCTAAGGTCCAGTATAGACTATAGAGCATGCACTTTTGTATCTCCTTTTCGAGCATTTCATCAAATTCGCTGTTCTTAGAAAGACGTAAGTATTATGAATGTAATCGTATTTACGTACCGGGGGTGGTCAGAAGCTATCAAAATACATAAGTAGTTTGTTCAAGACCTTCTATACAGTCCGATCAACAGCCATTTAATGTCGATGGCGAAAAAGTTAAATGCAGGTTAAACGGCAAGTGTCTCCTTTCCGGAGCACTGCGTGGAATCGTAGGACTGTTGACCTTTGGCCCTTGACGCTGCCAAAGAGATTATATTACTACGACTTTGGGGCACTAATTTATAATCAAAGGGAACAATCAGAGGGGATGCAGTTTTGCTCTCTAATGTAGCCATGAATATTTCTTCTATACAAATAAATAAAATTGGAGTGTCTGTTTGTAATATCAAAATAACACCTTTTCACTTAATCCATATGAAAGTACATACGACACCTATAACAAAAACGCGATAAAAAAAAAATTGTCTGTCTGTCTGTCTGTCTGTCTGTCTGTGTGGTTGTTCCGGGTAATCTCCGAAACGGCTGGACCGATTTTGATGGGACTCTCACTGGCAGATAGCTGATGTTTTAAGGAGTAACTTAGGCTACTTTAATTTTAGAAAAACAATTACGGTTCCGCGTAAAAAAATAAAAACACATAAAATCAAAGAGTATCTCCGAAACGGCTGGACCGATTTTGACGGGACTTTCACTGGTAGATAGCTGTTGTTATAAGCAGTAACTTAGGCTACTTTTAATTTAGAAAAACAAAATTTAAAAAATGGTTCCTGTCGCGCGGGCTCAGAACGCGGGAGCGGGCTTTTTCAACCGACTTCAAAAAGGAGGAGGTTATCAATTCGTGTGTATGTTTTTTTTTATGTTTGTTACCTCATAACTCCGTCATTTATAAACCGATTCGAAAAAATATTTTTGCGTTTGAAAGGATGTCCGTACAGATTGGTCCCATAAAATTTTTATCAAAATCAGTTCATTAGTTTGGCATTAAAATCAAAATAACTGAAAAAATACATCATCATCCAAGTAAACGAAATTACGTGAGTTGCTTTCAGTGGGGGTTGCCGACAGTTGCCGTCACTAAAATAGTCTCAGTAAACTACCTACCTTACGGTTTCATCATCAGATGATGAAGAAACTGGAAGGTAGGGGCCGGAACTCCGTAATACCACAATATAACCTAGTCGTGTTTGGGCTTAGTGGAATTGTCATGAGATGCATTCTGGCTATAAGTGCCATATATTGGTATAAGTGGTATACTATGTGTGGCCTTTATTGTCAGGATCCCTTGGTGATACCATAGAAATTTTAATAAAAATAGGTTCAGTAGTTTGAGAGATATGGACTGTTTACGGTTGCCAGAATTTCGATAAGTAGTTTACCACTAAAAATCGTGAAAAATAAATAAATAAAAAAAAACCGACTTCAAAAAACCTGGATGCACTAAAAAGCTAGAAATAACTAGGGACCTTATAATTTCTTTCATTTGGAGTCGGTGCCACTATCTTTACACAACGATATAGGACAACTTCTTAGGCACCTACCCCTACTTGCTTAAATTGGCACCGACTCCATATGAAAGAAATTATAAGGTCCCTAGTTATTTCTAGCTTTTTAGTGCACCCAGGTTTTTTGAAGTCGGTTTTATTTTTTTATTAAAATTTTTTTTTTTAAGTTAAATTCCACGCGGACGAAGTCGCGGGCTCAGCTAGTACGTAATATGTTTGTCACTGTGCCTGCGTGACAGGCTGGTGCGTTGTGTTGTGATTTACTTATGTACCTATATGGCGCGTGTACTTGTTATTGAACTAAACAATAAATTCACTGAAACAAAACGTCTTCACTGACTCGACCAATTCCTGATGAACGGTCCAAAGCGGCATGAACGTAGAAGCGTAACAAATTATTGAATTCGAGCAAGTCGGGGTAGAAGCTAACTAAGAAGTTTTCCCAACGTAGTTTGAATATAGTGGCAAAGTCCAAATTAAATAATTTATAATTCCCTAGTTATTTCTAGCTTTTTAGTGCATCCTGTTTTTTTTGTCGGTTTATTTTTATTATTAAAATGATATTTTTTACATACAAAAATCAAACAACAAAATTATAATATTGTATCCTATCTGTCCTCTGTCAATCGAATCATGCCCACCACGGAAAAGTCATAGGAAAGTAAATTCGTTTACTGGGATGTATTTTTTCCAGTTATTTTGATGTATAAGCCGAACAGATTTTGATGAAATTTTATGGGATTGGGATTAGGGATTGCTGTACCGGTACTGAGGAGAGCTAGGCAATTCCCGGTACCAGGCTTAAGCCAGTACCGGGAAATACCGGGAATTTCGGGAAATTCGGTACCCAAAACAAACGTTCAATAGTTATTTAAAAAACATACTTAACAGGCTAATTTGTGCTTCTTTTAATCAAAATTGAATCATTTACTTGTATATTAAGTATTTTACTGATTTAGTGAACGAATCGGAAATTAATTTCGAAATTTCGGACCAATTTTCCATTGGCAGCGTGTTAATTTCGAAATTTCGAACCTAAGATTCGGCTTAGCGGCAATTTGGAGTGGATGTGGACACCAGGAACTAGATGCAGGGAGTTGAAAATGACTTCAGTGCCTTATGTTGCGAGAGGCGTCGTTAAAAAGTAATAGGCTGGTGCTTGATAATGTAAGTCATCAGTCATTACGAATGAAGCCGAAACTTCCACGCACAAGTAGACGCCTCAACAATATCATCGAGACACTAATGTTTTGCATCTCTCTCCTGGTCCTGTTTCTCATTTATCTGATTTTGAAGTACAGTAGAAGTTCCTATTTGCTGATTATATTTTATAAAGCTAAATTAGGCAGACGTAAGTAGGCGATTTGACAAAATAACCAAAATGGTAAAGGTAGCCTATCTGGAAGCAAACCACAAACATGATGAAGTTACGACATCGTGAAGGTAGCTAGTAATTTGATGAATAGACTAGCAGGTCAGGACTGAAACCAATGTCTGATAAAGGGAATGTTCCGATTGTTTTACTTCTCCTTTAACCATTTTGATTTGAACCAGCTGGCGTAGGTCCCCTTCAGTATCCTCCACTTCTGTCTCTTTTACGACTTGCACCATCTAGTTCGATCCCGCGGTCGTCGTCTTTTAATGGTGCTGGAGGTCTCCTATCGGTTTTTTTTTCTAATGTTCACCAGGCGCTATTCGTGTAGTGACAAGATCCCGCCTTCTAGTGACATGACCAACCCTTTGCAATATGACGCAAGCTACTCATTTGATGACATCGTTGAATTTGCCTTGCTCTCGAACGGCCAATCGTCTACCTTATCTATACGCTTAGTTAGTTTCCTGCCAATTACACTGATCAGCCGAAGTCATCGCCGATCAATGTTTTTCTTTTATTTATTTATGTTTGACAATCTTTGGAAAACGACTGAACCGATTTTAACGCGGTTTCACTTGAAGATACTCTATGGTTCAACTTATAACATAGAGTTCATAATCATCTTTTACCTATAATAGTCGAGCTGCTGAATGAAATGTACATTTTCCACTAGAGAAACTGTTGGGAAAGTAGTTTCTTGTTAGTATTTTTTTAATTACAGTATTTTTGTTGCTTTAATGAAAATTACCGTTAAACGTTATTTTAATATTTTCTTCAGATTTTATAATGATATTCCATGTCAAAATCACATTGACCAAAATGTTGTATTCATTTCGAAATTTCGAAACTGCACGTCCTAGTCCGTATTCGCTATCCCTGTGGTGACCTCGGTTATAACGAAAGTTGAAATGGTATGGAATATGGATATTTGAAAATATTCGTTATGAAATTATGTAGTCCCGAAAGTACCGAAATTCCCGGGAATTATTTTCAGTACCGGTACTAGATAGAAAGAAGAGAATACCGGGAATTCCCGGGAAAAACCAGTACCGGGAATTCCCGGGAGCAATCCCTAATTGGGATCAAGAAGAACAACCTTTTTGAGTAAAAAAAAATATTTCAAATCGGTTTATGATTGTCGCAGCATGAGGTAACAAATATAAAAGAACTAGCCTGTGCCCGCGACTTCGTCCGCGTAGTATTTAACTTAACAAAATTTTCGGGATTATCGGGATAAAAAGTATCCTATGTGTTAATCCCGGTTATAAACTATCTGTTTTCCAAATTTCATCCAAATCCGTTCAGTGGTTTTTGCGTGAAGGAGTAACAAACATACATACATACATACAGCCACACTCACAAACTTTCATGCGGTTGTGAAACTATTATTTCGGAAACATTTTCTATAATACATTGTCATTGTCCGCAATCTCCGTGTCCTTGTGTCTATAGTGTGACAGTCACCACGAATGTGTGCAGAATGAAACCAAGTAACGCTGTGTTTAGTACTAGTTTATTTTGTATTTAATGTGAGCATTGGGCTGAGTCACATTCACTGCTTGTTGGCAGCCTCGTGCAATTTCTTCTGCACCTCCTGAGCTTGCTTCACGAAGTCATCGTAGGCCGCCTTGATCTTGGGCGCTAGCTTTTGGTTGGTCTGCTCCATGTTAGCAGCCACCTCTTTGGCGAGTTTCTGGGTCTCCTGCAAATGTATCAAAAGCGTTTTAGTATAGATAGTATTAATTTGAGAGTACAGTTTTGCAAGTCCTCACGTGATAGGCACGAGACGAACTATAAGAACAGCTACCCCTCCTTGGTGTCTGCAGCGGTAATGCCCCTCCTTGGTGTCTGTGCTAATGTATGTAGTTATCGCAGAACACTAAAGCTTGACTAGAGCGAGTGTAAGTGGCAGTGCGCGGAGGCGGTGTTCTGTTCTGTTACCTGCACGGTGTTCTGCACGGCGGCCTGCAGCTTGTCGCGCAGCGCGCCCGCCTGCTTCTCGACTTCTGGGTGCGCCTTGCGCAGCTCCTCCGCCGTGCGCTGCAGGTTCTGACGAGCCTGCTCTAGAGCTTCCTTCGCCTTACCGTTAGCGTCACCCAACTGCAATATACATGATAGTTACTAAGCTTAGTGCTTAGATAGGAGAGATTTCTTTAAAACATATTAATGATATGTAACCAATAATAACATCTACTTAAATTACAAGGTTTTAAAAGTAGCAGAATTGTATCCCGATATCGCCTATATTTAAGAGCTGCTCATCAAGTTTGAGGGAAGCCGATAATCAAAACCACTTCGGATGGTCCACTGCCAATACTGCCGATAATCACATATAATACCGTCGCTTCATAAAAGGTTATATTTACACAACCTCCGTATCTTGCTATCACTCGAAGATTAATAAATTAATTCGCCATGGGGAAATAACCCCCGTGGCATGCACTAACCGCGCCCTGCAGGCTGTTGGAGAGCGTGGAGAGCTGCTGCAGCACGGAGTCGGAGCCCTCTTTGAGCGCCTTGTTCAGCTCCTGCGTGTTCTTGGAGTTGACGAGCGCGTTGAACTGCTCGCTCATTGTCTTCTGGAATTCGGCGGCATGCTTCTCCAGGTCCTGCATCGGATTCTGTTGCGGCGCGTCGCGGCGCACCATCGCGCCGGCGCTCTGACAACACAACAACACATAGGTATTAGTTACACAACTTCTAGGATTACCACTTTCACTAATCGCAAAATAAACATTCTTGCAAATGTTTCTACCGAAAATACAAATGTTTTCTGTACGATTTCAAGGATGGAAATTATAAACTAAAAACACAGAATAAAGAAATGGGAGAAATAAGAAGTACTTACGAGAGCGAAGCACGCGGCCAAGAGAAAGACGAATCTGGTTGCCATCGTGGTGGTTGTAACTTGGAGGATGTCTGGAGCGAGTGAGCAGACCTGCAACCCAAGAGTGAGTGTGCCAGGAGAGGGTCGACGGGTGGTTATATACCGCTCGCGCGATACCGGCGGCTGCACCCTCGCCGGCCCTCGCCCCTCGCCCCGCGCCCCGCGCCGCCCTCACCCTGCGCCAATGCACTCTGCACTGCATTTGTTTACAAACATGTGGTCATCCGGGTCCAGCCCGTGACCGAGTCGTCGGCGGGCGATAGAATCGAGTTACCTTGACGTAATCTTCCATGATTCAGCATGATGATTAAAACGCATTCCGCAATAAAAGCTTGCAATTTGTATCTCAAACAAGATTTATTCGGGAAATTTAGTAACTTTTTCTCGGTACGTAAGTAACTATAAAAGATCTTAACAAAAGTGCAGAGGGTTGTAAACAAGAATAAAGATAACAAGAATAAGAATTGCTTTTATTTTTCTAGCGTACTTCTTCGAGTTAATGATTTCTTCTAATTTCGATTGAGCTCTGTATAAGTTAAGATTCTGTTGGTGAAGAATTGACGGAAGGATGGTGTGCGAGGCCGCGCTCCGCCGCGGTGCGCGGCGGCGCAGCGGTGAGCGAGGGCGCGATAAGAGGCGGCCGGGCCCGGGCGCGACCCCGCGCTGATAGCGCGACCTCACGGAGCAGCGCCTCAGTCCGGGCGCATTGATTGCACCTCGCATATCTACATATTGACTGATCGATATCTTGCCGAGCAACAGAAACATTCTACACATTACCGACATCGATAAATCTCAATCTGTAGGGAATAGCGAAATAAGCTCAAGGGAGTCTCGCGGCCAATTTTGATAGAATTAAGCTGCATCATTGGATTTTTCAAAATAAAGGGCCCTAGTCCGGAGCTAACCAAGTGATGTTCACACGTCCTATATTATTGCACCTACCGATAGTGTTGCTTATAGGAATCAAATTCTTGGAAGAAATATCAAACCGCAAACTAAAGGAAAGGATGCAGGATACAGTCCACAAAAATTCCTCCTACATCAGCATAGGTAGGTAATGTAGTTCAATGACTGGACTTTATAAAGTGCCTTCGATCCGAGCATAGTGTAACGATCTGGTCAGCATTCACTCAGTGTGTTCGTTGACTCGCTGATAAGGCGAGCGCGGAATGCTGAGAGGTGAAGGTCT
Source organism: Notodonta dromedarius (assembly GCA_905147325.1). Taxonomy (NCBI): domain Eukaryota; kingdom Metazoa; phylum Arthropoda; class Insecta; order Lepidoptera; family Notodontidae; genus Notodonta; species Notodonta dromedarius. The sequence continues at coordinate 10,293,969 of LR990179.1, read as the reverse complement.
CGAATATCCGCTCGCGGGCCACGGTTGATAGCTCGCGCAATACCGTGATTTATTGGTTGAAGAACACAAAGACACAATTTTTAAAATCCAATATTTCTAAATTGGAATGACCTGCCCAGTTGGGAATAAGTATTTCTGACCAAACCTGTATAATCGTAGTGACGAAATGTTATATCAGTGCATGTATGAAAGGACTCAGTCGGCCATCAACAATTTGAGGCAGTGGCAGGCGCCGCCGCGCAGCGCCCGCCCGCGCCCCGCCTCACCCTGCCAGAGGTAAAGTCCGCTAAATAGTGGAACGCCTATCGATGTTATCAATCAGAAACGAGTCTATTGGTCCAAAGTCTAGTTTTGTGACTACGGAAGATTTGCGATGGTATGAGACCTGACATTAAAGGAACGTTACTCGTAAACCGGCCTAATTTAAAAAAAAATCTGCAATTGTAATCTTCATTATAATTCCGTAATACTTACAAGTGCTGTGTGGTATTCGCGAGGGCGGGCGGCGCGGCGGCGGCGGCGTACAAGATTCGGGCGGGTGGTGGAGCAGCAGCAAAGCGTGGCGTGCGGCGAGGGCGCGGGCGAGGTGCGAACTTGTGCGCGGTGACACCTGCCGGCTGCCGGCTGCCGCATGCCGCCGCGCATCGTTACCCACGATGGAGACGCAGTATACAGGGATGTCACATTTAAAATTTTGAGAAAAACCATTGAAAGACCAATGTATAAGTACAATATTTGACTGAACTTAAGAAATTCGGATATCGGAAAGTATAAAGAGGAAATGAAAGGTGGGAGTGAACATAGAAGATAGACAAAGTGAGCAATAGGACATGAAAACGTAAATAATAATGTGTCGGAGTGCAGGAAATGGGATAAATCAAAGATAGGCTTTGATTAGGTATTGAAGAAAAAAAAAATCCAAAGCAGATAGCTATCTGTGGGACCAAATAAAAATAACATCCACCGCCGGAAGCAGAGCGAGAGATTTTCACGGCCTTATATACAGTTAGTATTTTGTTAATTATTTAGTTCTAGGTAAGTACATCTACCTTATTGGCTGTCACAATTATTTAAGCGCAGCCCTGGCTCGGCTGCGCGCTGCGCCGCGCCACAGGTACGCTGCCCAAACCTGCACAGCGAAGGCCGCGCCGCGCCTAAGGTGCCTGCGCGTGCGCCGCTCTAACTCAATGTCGTGTACTCGTACTGTGCCGTGTGCGCATCAATCCATTGTGCTCCTCGCATTGTGGCCATTGTAGTTATGTACCTGTATCAGGGTTCTTGAAACCATTGAGTTCTTAGTAGAGATCGCGTTCCGATCCAGTGGCAGGCTTAGACGATAAATATGTAAAAATTATAATTTGTAAGTTCCCCCGTAGGCTTTAACAAAGTAAATGATTTCATTTAGTCTTTGGCATTGCATCCACAGTACCTACCTACAGTAGGTACAGTGTTTAAGTACTTACTCGATTCTATACTCAGTGGTGTTGTCATAGGAGCATCGTTTTTAGGGTTCCGTAGTCCCTACGAGGAACCCTTATAAGATCATCCAGTCCGTACGCCCGTCTCGGTCGGTCACAGTAGATAGATAGATACATAGATAGATAACACTTTATTACTCCACCACTAGAAAACAAAAATTTACAAATTATTACATAATTTACACGGAAAGTGGAAAATGGGCGGCCTTATCACTAAAAGTGATCTCTACCAGGCAACCTTAGGATGGTATGATCCCTTTATGTCGAGTCCCTTTATGTCGAGCCGAGAACCTTGTCTCGCTTCTATTACCCTTACGTCGAGTCTACGATTTCTGTCTCGTTTCTATTCCCTTAACGTCGAGTTTCATAACCTCGCCTTTACTACCTATACGTCGAGTTTAATCTTATCATATTTTAAAGTACAGTCCGGTTCACATGTTTTAATTGTTATTGTATTCGAATCTACAGAATTACTTACTAACAATAACATCACCGTTTAAAATTTTAACAAAAAGTATGTTAAACATCTGTTAAAGGATCTACAGAAAAATAATACGGGGGTGTAAGTACTTACATAAATTAACTTATAAACATAAATACATTACATTAAATAAACAAGAAAATAATATGACATATACTACATAATGGCTAAATGAACAGTAAGTACCACAACTTCTACAGTTTTCGTCAGCATTTGATGAAATTTGGTACAGATATACCTTAAAATTAGATCTCACTTTAATAAATTGTATCAAAATTACTTTTGTTGAGGTACTTACCTCCCCGAACATGGAAAGAGGGGAAATTTGTTAGTAAGGTACTTACCCTATCATGTGGGATACCTTTGAAAAGTGTTTCAAATTAAATGGTGTTTCCGTACAACATTTTATTATCAGCCGTGCCGTTTGCGAGATTTATACTTTAAGATTTAATCAAAATTTACGTGATGAATTCCGCCAATTCTTAAATTTTTATGATAACCGACAAAACTAGCACGCTTAATAATAATTTCGTTATTGAAATTCCTACGGAAACCTACATTGTGCGTGGCACGATACGCACTTGGCCAGTTTTTATTACATTTATCCATAAGTATAGGAAGTGCTAATTTACATGTGGAAGCCCGTGACTGGAATGGACGACGACTGCGGTCGCGACATTTCGACAATGAGCCATAAAATAAACCAAGCCATAGCAAAGGTTGTCCGCCGCACAATGCGGCTTGGTAGGTAGGTACGAGTATGCTCGCGTCGTCACCGCGTCGCGTCGCGTCGCCGCGTCACCGTCACGCGCACGTCTCTGCGACCAGTTAGATTTACAGCGGGACGATCTCGTGGGAAATGTACCTACCTATTACGATCATCGTAAAATACTAGCCAATAGCCATTGCAGAATTGGTTCTTTGATTACTATCTACCTAAGTACCTACTTACTTACAACAAATGGCTTTGTAGGTCTTTTAATACCTAATTTACATTTTTTTATGTAGAAATCATGGCAAGTTTGAGGACCACATTTGGGGACAACAGGATACCGGTACGTGGCTGCTGTGTTGTGGCAGGATCGTAAGACGGAGCAAGTAATGAGAGGGGTGTTATGCGTGCACGTGATCACTCGGCCGAGGACGCGACCCGCCCCCCGCGCACCGCCCGCCCCACCCGCGTCGAGCAGCGTACTATGACTAGCTTGCTACATATCTCTAATCTGTGACTATGACAGCTGGCGATAAGGCCGCCCGGCCGCGCGCGCCGCCCGGCCGGCCCGTCCGCCTAGCTCGCCTGGCTCGCCCACCGCAATCTACACTACACATGCTAGTTGTATCGTATTTCCTTCCCATTAAGTAAGGTCTTATTTCAATAATTAACGATACTTTTCACGGCGCCTAAGTGATAAAGATGATGTAAGTACGTGTACTTACCTATCTCAGTAGGTAGGTACTTACCTACAACAATAAAAAATATTGATCGGCACCTACTTACTTACAATTGATCGATGGGTTTATTTCTAATACTGACCTTCGATAAAATCACTTGCTACCAACAACGAGCTATACCAACTATAATAACAGAGAATATTTACCTATATCAGACTAGCTGTTTCCGCGGCGCCGCCCGCGTAGTACCTAATTACTGCAGTTCTTCGATAAATAAAGGTACCTACTTACTCCAAATTACTATTTTATTTATACTCTTTATAAAATCGTAAATAAGTCCATCGTAATCGTAAGTAAGTCCATACTTTCATAATATATGTATTTAGTAAAAAGTTTTTAGTTTGATATAACAAACTAACCTTCAACTTTATTTTATTGTATAATAATCTATACATCTATACAAATAAATAAAATTGGACTGGCTGTTTGTAATATCAAAATAACACCTTTTCACTAAATGCATATGAAAGTACACACGACAACGATAAGTAGCAAAAACGCGATATAAAAAAATTTTGTCTGTCTGTCTGTCTGTCTGTGTGTTTGTTCCGGGTAATCTCCGAAACGGCTGCACCGATTTTGACGGGACTTTCACTGGTAGATAGCTGATGTTATAAGCAGTAACTTCGACTACTTTTATTTTAGAAAACCAAAAAAAAAAAATGGGTCCTGGTGCGCGGGCTCATAACGCGGGAGCGGGCTTTTTTGTTAAGTTATATTCCACGCGGACGAAATCGCGGGCTCAGCTAGTCCCATTTAAAACTCCCGTCTCGGGTAGTTGATGTAAATCGTGATGCAATAATTTTTATTAATATTTATTTCCCCTGCTCGCGAACTGATCTGAGTTCCAACTGAGGGGGACAGGGGAGCTCGCCATCACAGAGGCGCACGTCGTCAGTAGTCCAACGTCGCCGACGGTATTTTGTACCATTATCCCACACTTGTAGTTTGTCGTGGACAACCTATCACTGTTGCCGGGCAGAGTAACGGCGTAAAGTTAGTTAAGTGCTGCTGCTGGCTTATAATTTAAATTTAGTGACCAAGCATCAACATCAGGTAGAATATTATAATAATGTACCTATCTAGTGTAAATGTGTGACTGTATGCTGATGTACACAGTAGTAGTGTGTGTTTGGGCGGCAAGAAGAACGCAAGCGCAGCTAATAAGTAGTTTGTGCAGTTGTAACGTGTTCAGTGGATTACATGACAGAGCTACTATTGCATGTTCCGTGTGCTGCGAGCGTCGCGCGTCGCGTCGCAAACGTCGCAGCCGCAGTCGCAGTCGCAGTCGCAGCGGCATCTCCTGGACACCGGAGTGGCCGCGCGATAACACACCGAGAGTAGCGGGACGTGTCCGTGTCGTGTTTGTGAGATAATTGGGTCGGTACTGCTAATTGGTTAGTTAGTTAATTAACTGTTTGCTCCGAGATTATTGATGTTTACTTACAATAATATCATATGGATGGAACAAACAATAAACCATTAACTGTTGTTTTGATTTCTACCCCAGTGGGACTATTCCACGAAATATTCAAACGATTTGTAAACAAATAAGTGAATGTATGTGTCCTGTTGTACTTGTGTTGTATCTAGTGGAGGCCGCGAGGCGCGACGCGACGCTCGCAGAGAATGTATAAAATAACATTTAAAAAAAATCCGGACACGTGCACTTCAAGCCATGCACAATGAAGGCTTCCGTACCCATTTGAATAGCGAACTTTTATTTAAATCACCAAACTAGTTAAATAAAAGAAACAAAGTTGTAATTGCGGTTGATTTTTGACTCTCAGTACCTATTGAGTTTAATCAGAAACTACGGGAAATCAACTTTGCTTTAACTTGGTCGGCTGTAGCTCGTGATTCAGGGAACCCATTTCTCCTGTTATAATTTTAATTGCAATTTCGTATCATGTGCTAGTATCATGATATTTTCCAGATTTTCTGCACAGTGTTTCAAGTTTTTACACCTAGATCTACCTAAAGCCACGAAGGTATACAGGTTAAACAAATTCGAGGCCCCAATACAAACCGTTTTCCCTTATTTCAGACACTTAGGGGTGAAATTTAATAAAACGCTTTAATTAAACGCTGAACATTGTATGTTTTGTTTGTAATGAGTAACCTTAATAAAAAATTTCAAGGATCTAAGTTGAAGTATTTTTTCCCCATACAATCTTGCGCCCCCTCATGTATACACTTAGGAGTTAAATTTTCCAAAACCCTTCCTTATGTGGATACTTACGGTATAAAAGGTACCTACTGTCAAAATTTCATGATTATAGCACCAGCGGTTTGGGTTGTGCATTGATTCCTTTGTTTTGATAAGTACTTAAATTTGCAAAAAGTATCTAAATATGCGACATAAATGGCCGTATCTTTTAAAATCTATACATACAAATAAATAAAATTGGAGTGTCTGTTTGTAATATCAAAATAACACCTTTTCACTAAATGCATATGAAAGTACATACGACACCTATAACAAAAACGCGATTAAAAAAATTTTTGTCTGTCTGTCTGTCTGTGTGTTTGTTCCGGGTAATCTCCGAAACGGCTGGACCGATTTTGACGGGACTTTCACTGGTAGATAGCTGTTGTTATAAGTAGTAACTTATGCTACATTTATTTTAGAAAAACAAAATTAAAAAAAATGGGTCCTGTCGCGCGGGCTCAGAACGCGGGAGCGGGCTTTTTTGTTAAGTTAAATTCCACGCTGACGAAGTCGCGGGCTCAGCTAGTAATAAATAAAATGGCTCTTTACGTCTAATATAAGTTGTAATATTTTAATCAAAGCATGTCTACGCGTCGTCGGCGGTTTTTAATTTTTGTATGTGAGTTTTATTTCATGATTTTTATACATTATGGGTACATTACTAGAAGACACGCTACGATCGACACTCTACAACCACATTCAAACAAACACTTTCCAGTGCGAAACACGGAATTGCGACACGAGATCTTGCCTCGTCCAAATCTGCGTAGGTATTCTGACAATAGTTGTATTTTTAAGATTGAGACCATTCCAATAACCCCAACCAGGATATAGGTACCTCTGCTGTAAATTGGTGAGGAGTTGGGTCTCCTGAAGCTGCAAGGTGACGCTGCAGCATCAGGTCAAGGTTACCGTGTCCTTGCAATATCACTAAAGTAACAGGATATTAGATTTCGAATCTGTTAGACCCGTTGAAGTTGGTCATATACACATATCCTTTCATCAACTAGAAAAGAGCTGAAGATCTTCAAACGGCTGAACTGGTTATCTTGTAGGTGTCATAGCTAAGAAAACTAAGAAAACTCTATCAAGAAATCTTAAAAAAAAAACAAATTAAATTAAAATCCGTTCATTAATTTGAGAGCCTCGATGCCACATACAGACACACTGATACACCCACATTTAAATCATCACACCTCTATTTTTGTGCCGGAGGTATGATGGATGTATGATTATGTTTTTGTTCTCAACTATGATAACCTATTTTGGGTTTTTTTGCCAGTGGTGGTTGTCTGTCCGATAAGTGCCTACGCAAAATGATTTATATAAATATAAATAAATGAAAATGAAAACAATTTAGGTAATAGGTAGTAACGCGATAACCTCAGATAGCACTAGTTATCTTTGTTGAACATAATAAACGGTCATGTGCCCATTGCGCTCGCGTAACGAGGTTCCGCACCGTACCTATTGTCATTGTTACCCGACTGCGCGACACACAGGAGGGTCTTGTGATTATCAGCCTATGTACTTATATAATGTTTGTCCCTTTGTGGCGCTCTAGAGACCAAACGCGTGGGCCTATTTTGATGATTCTTACGGCAATAGATTTGTCACTAAAGACATGACAGTAATCAGAATTTTTTTTTTTTCGTACAGTGCGCATTGTATAATCCGTATTCCGATGGGGCAGTGGCAATGTATAGATTAGTTGCAGCTTCCCATGAACGACATCCTTAAAACGTGTCACATAATTAGTAGGTAACGCTCGGATGTAATTCCTATTTTGTTTGTTATTTTAATTGTGTATTGAAGTGTTTTTTTTTTTAGTTCGGCTTAAGACTGCAATTTTTTTTTTTTAGTTTTATATGTTTACTTTTAGGTTCTATAAGTTATTTTTGTTTGTCTTGTTACTTTCTACCTATGTTTGTAAGATTTTATTTGTGTTCAACTAGTGTAAGGTTACGATGGGGTTGACATATCCTTTCGGATAAAAATCCCTAATAAATAAAGATTAAAAAAAAAAAAAAGAATTCAATTTGGCGACAACCAGACCCGTGACTGTGAAAAGAAAAAAATAAAGTCGCATATAGTTAACGTTAAAAATAGTTATCATAACATATCTAATTCAATATACTTAAATATATCCACAATAAAGTGTAAAATTAAATATAACAAAGCAATAAAATAAAATAACCGACTTCAAAAATCCTGGTGGCAAAAATAGCTAAAATAACGAGAGACCTCGTAATATGTTTCGTTTGGAATGGGTGTCAATTCAAGTAGGGCTAGTAAGTACCTCAATAAACAAAGCGGCAATCAGACAAAACAACATTTTGCACATGCATGGCTATTTTGTTTTTTCGAGAAATTTACGATTGCACCGGAATGTGTTAGACTTGTGCTGCAGTATGCTGACTTTGATTATCTGAATAAACATAGCCGTAATCGACAAAAAACGAAATTAAATATTGTTTTTCTATACAAATAAATAAAATTGGAGTGTCTGTTTGTAATGTCAAAATAATACCTTTTCACTAAATGCATATGAAATTACATACGACACCTATAACAAAAACGCGATTTAAATTTTGTCGCAACGTTTCCATAGTGGCGTTGCGACGCTTCCATAGTGGTGTCGCGACTCTTCCATAGTGGTGTCGCAACGTTTCCATAGTGGCGTTGCGACGCTTCCATAGTGGTGTCGCGACTCTTCCATAGTGGTGTCGCAACGTTTCCATAGTGGCGTTGCGACGCTTCCATATTGGTGTCGCGACTCTTCCATAGTGGTGTCGCGACTCTTCCATAGTGGTGTCGCAACGTTTCCATAGTGGCGTTGCGACGCTTCCATAGTGGTGTCGCGACTCTTCCATATTGGTGTCGCAACGTTTCCATAGTGGCGTTGCGACGCTTCCATAGTGGTGTCGCGACTCTTCCATAGTGGCGTTGCGACGCTTCCATAGTGGTGTCGCAACGTTTCCATAGTGGCGTTGCGACGCTTCCATAGTGGTGTCGCGACTCTTCCATAGTGGTGTCGCAACGTTTCCATAGTGGCGTTGCGCCTCTTCCATAGTGGTGTCGCGACTCTTCCATAGTGGTGTCGCAACGTTTCCATAGTGGTGTCGCAACGTTTCCATAGTGGCGTTGCGACGCTTCCATAGTGGTGTCGCGACTCTTCCATAGTGGTGTCGCAACGTTTCCATAGTGGTGTCGCGACTCTTCCATAGTGGTGTCGCGACTCTTCCATAGTGGTGTCGCAACGTTTCCATAGTGGCGTTGCGACGCTTCCATAGTGGTGTCGCGACTCTTCCATAGTGGTGTCGCAACGTTTCCATAGTGGCGTTGCGACGCTTCCATAGTGGTGTCGCGACTCTTCCATAGTGGTGTCGCAACGTTTCCATAGTGGCGTTGCGACGCTTCCATATTGGTGTCGCGACTCTTCCATAGTGGTGTCGCGACTCTTCCATAGTGGTGTCGCAACGTTTCCATAGTGGCGTTGCGACGCTTCCATAGTGGTGTCGCGACTCTTCCATATTGGTGTCGCAACGTTTCCATAGTGGCGTTGCGACGCTTCCATAGTGGTGTCGCGACTCTTCCATAGTGGCGTTGCGACGCTTCCATAGTGGTGTCGCAACGTTTCCATAGTGGCGTTGCGACGCTTCCATAGTGGTGTCGCGACTCTTCCATAGTGGTGTCGCAACGTTTCCATAGTGGCGTTGCGACGCTTCCATATTGGTGTCGCGACTCTTCCATAGTGGTGTCGCGACTCTTCCATAGTGGTGTCGCAACGTTTCCATAGTGGCGTTGCGACGCTTCCATAGTGGTGTCGCGACTCTTCCATATTGGTGTCGCAACGTTTCCATAGTGGCGTTGCGACGCTTCCATAGTGGTGTCGCGACTCTTCCATAGTGGCGTTGCGACGCTTCCATAGTGGTGTCGCAACGTTTCCATAGTGGCGTTGCGACGCTTCCATAGTGGTGTCGCGACTCTTCCATAGTGGTGTCGCAACGTTTCCATAGTGGCGTTGCGCCTCTTCCATAGTGGTGTCGCGACTCTTCCATAGTGGTGTCGCAACGTTTCCATAGTGGCGTTGCGACGCTTCCATAGTGGTGTCGCGACTCTTCCATAGTGGTGTCGCGACGTTTCCATAGTGGCGTTGCGACTCTTCCATAGTGGTGTCGCGACTCTTCCATAGTGGTGTCGCAACGTTTCCATAGTGGTGTCGCAACGTTTCCATAGTGGCGTTGCGACGCTTCTATAGTGGTGTCGCGACTCTTCCATAGTGGTGTCGCGACTCTTCCATAGTGGTGTCGCAACGTTTCCATAGTGGCGTTGCGACGCTTCCATAGTGGCGTTGCGACTCTTCCATAGTGGTGTCGCAACGTTTCCATAGTGGCGTTGCGACGCTTCCATATTGGTGTCGCGACTCTTCCATAGTGGTGTCGCGACTCTTCCATAGTGGTGTCGCAACGTTTCCATAGTGGTGTCGCGACTCTTCCATAGTGGCGTTGCGACGCTTCCATAGTGGTGTCGCGACTCTTCCATAGTGGTGTCGCAACGTTTCCATAGTGGCGTTGCGACGCTTCCATAGTGGTGTCGCGACTCTTCCATAGTGGCGTTGCGACGCTTCCATAGTGGTGTCGCAACGTTTCCATAGTGGCGTTGCGACGCTTCCATAGTGGTGTCGCGACTCTTCCATAGTGGTGTCGCGACTCTTCCATAGTGGTGTCGCAACGTTTCCATAGTGGCGTTGCGACGCTTCCATAGTGGTGTCGCGACTCTTCCATAGTGGTGTCGCAACGTTTCCATAGTGGCGTTGCGACGCTTCCATAGTGGTGTCGCGACTCTTCCATAGTGGTGTCGCAACGTTTCCATAGTGGCGTTGCGACGCTTCCATAGTGGTGTCGCGACTCTTCCATAGTGGTGTCGCAACGTTTCCATAGTGGCGTTGCGACGCTTCCATAGTGGTGTCGCGACTCTTCCATAGTGGTGTCGCAACGTTTCCATAGTGGCGTTGCGACGCTTCCATAGTGGTGGCGCGACTCTTCCATAGTGGTGTCGCAACGTTTCCATAGTGGCGTTGCGACGCTTCCATAGTGGTGTCGCGACTCTTCCATAGTGGTGTCGCAACGTTTCCATAGTGGCGTTGCGACGCTTCCATAGTGGTGTCGCGACTCTTCCATAGTGGTGTCGCAACGTTTCCATAGTGGTGTCGCGACTCTTCCATAGTGGCGTTGCGACGCTTCCATAGTGGTGTCGCGACTCTTCCATATTGGTGTCGCAACGTTTCCATAGTGGCGTTGCGACGCTTCCATAGTGGTGTCGCGACTCTTCCATAGTGGTGTCGCAACGTTTCCATAGTGGCGTTGCGACGCTTCCATAGTGGTGTCGCGACTCTTCCATAGTGGTGTCGCAACGTTTCCATAGTGGTGTCGCGACTCTTCCATAGTGGTGTCGCAACGTTTCCATAGTGGTGTCGCGACTCTTCCATAGTGGTGTCGCAACGTTTCCATAGTGGTGTCGCGACTCTTCCATAGTGGTGTCGCAACGTTTCCATACATAGTGACGATCGCCAGTCTTTTATCGCCATCTATCTATAATCTAAGTAACTAATATATCTATATTCCTTAAGACCTATCCAATGAGAAAAATCAAAACAAGCGTTATGGGCTTACTAAAGCATGAGCAACAAATGACACTCGTTAAAACTATGTTGATTGCCCTTCGCTTCTGAACAAACTCAATAGTGAGGGTCAAAAATCAACCGCAAATACAACTTTTTTTCATAAATTTCATTAGTTTCGTTATAGATGCGATAAACGTTAGAGGGACCCTTCATTGTGCAAGGCCCGATTTCAGCATAAATACTTACTTTCCATTATAGCATAGCACCACAAGTTCACCATGACGTGCGCTGCTGTAACTCCTATGTTGATCCAGCTGGCCAGAGTTCACAGACAGGTACCCCGTCCCCGACCAATACCACACGGAAACATTATTGCAACTGACAACCGGCAATTCTAGTGCCAATGCTGTTACATGATACAGTCAACTGAAAGAAATTGCCAAACGAACAAGAGAGTTTCTTTGTGTCTCTATGAACAAAAATAGAATAGCAAAGCAACAATTCTCTGTGTCCGTACATACGAGTATCTCTAATCTGTGGTTTACACAAAGATAACTTAATAGAGTGAGGACCGGCGAAGAATGAGCATTCGTCTCTTTTGATTGCGTTCACTTAGAAGCGTATTTTTTTACACCAGCAAGGGTCCATAGCATTTAATATTCGATATTAATTTCAACTTGATAACTCTATCCGTTTTCGTGAAAAAGGATATTTACAGACAGACAGATAGACGGATAACTAAGTGATCCTATAAGGGTTCCATTTTTTCCTTTTGATGTACGGTACCCTAAAAACTGTGAGGATTTCGGTGTCAGCATCAGGTCAAGGTAACGATGTCGCTGCAATGTCATTGAAGTAACAGGATACCGAATTTATCATCGTTCAGACCTGTGGAAGATGCTCATATCCCTTCATAAACTAGAAAAGAGCTGATAATCTTAAAACGGCTCATCAGATTTTCTTGAATCATAGCTAAAAACACTCTCGATCCAGAAACCTTTCAAACAAAGAAAACTAAATTAAAATCGGTTCATCCGCTTTAGCGCGACAATGCCACAGCCAGACATACATATACACATGTTAAACTTAGAACACCTCTATCTTTCGTGGGGGGTTGATAAAAATATTCCCATTACGTAATTAGTGAATTCTACCTAGTAGTGACGTAATTATTGCTGAATCTGAAATATTAAAATCACGTCACGTGTATCCTGTGTGGCAGCAATATATATTTCTTAATAACTGATTATTATAATTATGGTACGAGTGATAACTACATGGCGACGGTTGGTTTAATAATAGTCAGTCTACCTCCCTGTCACACGGCTGCTCCTCACAGCAGCAGCGGCGGAGTCATGCCCGGTGTACTAATCAGCGTATTGTGTACTTACCTATAAGGTATCTGTAAACGAATAACAATGCATATTCATACTTAGTGTTTAATTATTATTTTAAGCAGTGTACGCGTCATGCGTGTAAGTAGGTACTCTACTATATGGGGACTCTAGCTACCAATAATGTTTGATCGGAACAATTATCGATCGGTGTTAGTGGTCCTAATACATAGGTATTATAAGGGTAGGGACCCTTTTAAGATCATCCATCTGGGCGTCCAATCGTCCTTATCTGTTACAGTATCCATACATATTGCAGTTTTAATGGAAGTTGATGAAATTTGGTACAGAGATAGCTTAAAGGGAATTATTTCTGGCAAGGCTGTATGTGGGAGTCATACTAGGGGCATGCATGTCACTGATATATTGCTATTATTATCGCAACAGGAGCTCTTACGTTATAAGAGCTGTGGCACTGAGGCATGAGGATAGCAAATAACGCCTAATAAAATATTAATAACAAAATATTCATAATCAGTGACTTGCCGGTGTAAATTAAGTAGGGTAGGTTGGTCTAATACGAGTAGGTAATATAGTGTGTGACTCATAATTTGAGATTGGATTGTATGCCCGCGACTTCGTCCGCGTGGAATTTAACTTAACAAAAAAGCCCGCTCCCGCGTTCTGAGCCCGCGTGACACTACCCATTTTTTTAAATTTTGTTTTTCTAAAATAAAAGTAGCCTAAGTTACTGCTTATAACAATAGCTATCTACCAGTGAAAGTCCCGTCAAAATCGGTCCAGCTGTTTCGGAGATACTCTTTGATTTCATGTGTTTTTATTTTTTTACGCGGAACCCTAATTGTTTTTCTAAAATTCAAGTAGCCTAAGTTACTCCCTAAAACATCAGCCATCTGCCAGTGAAAGTCCCATCAAAATCGGTCCAGCCGTTTCGGAGATTACCCGGAACAAACACACAGACAGACAGACAGACAGACAAAATTTTTTAAAATCGCGTGTTTGTTATAGGTGTCGTATGTACTTTCATATGCATTTAGTGAAAAGGTGTTATTTTGATATTACAAACAGACACTCCAATTTTATTTATTTGTGTAGATGTATAAATGATCGAATAAAGGTGTGCGGCCTACCTTCTCTTGTACGTGCGTCAACATGGTAGACTCCTTACAGTACATCCCATAGATCTGGAACCTAGAGCGCCTGAATTGCGGAATACGAGTAGCCTAACGCTGCATTGTTAGTGGTCTTATAAAGTATATTTATTAATAGCAATAACTATTTCGGAGTGTTAAAATCCCAAATTCTTAATAGTCTTCGTACCTCATGACCTATTTTATTAATGACTAGCTGAGCCCGCGACTTCGTCCGCGTGGAATTTAACTTAACAAAAAAGCCCGCTCCCGCGTTCTGAGCCCGCACGACAGAACCCATTTTTTCATTTTTTTAAATTTTGTTTTTCTAAAATAGAAGAAGCCTAAGTTACTCCTTAAAACATCAGCTATCTACCAGTGAAAGTCCCGTCAAAATCGGTCCAGCCGTTTCGGAGATTACCCGGAACAAACACACAGACAGACAGATTGACAAACATTTTTTTAATCGCGTTTTTGCTATAGGTGTCGTATGTACTTTCATATGCATTTAGTAAAAAGGTGTTACTTTGATGTTACAAACAGACACTCAAATTGTATTTATTTGTATAGATGGAAAACAATAGTAGTTACATGAGAAAAGATATTAGAAAGCCTTGATCAGTTTTCATTTGTATTGCGCTCAAAGATATTGTGTCCTATAAGGAAGTAAGACAGTTTCCGAGTTATAGGCTTATAGAGCGTAATTGCAATTAGCGAAATAATTCAAATAAATCATTGTAATTAGGTAATGCTGTTTAGAAAATAATTGTTTTTTGAAAGTAATTTTGCCGCATCATAAACAGATCTACTCACAGAATAAATTGAATTGAAAATATATATTGACAGTTCGTGGGAAAAACGAGTTTTGATTGACTGTAGTTAGTAGCTCAAGGAGGACTAAGTATACAGTTTTGAGTAATTGCTACGACAAACCATTTTACTTATTCATTCACACAATATTTAGCTTACAGCTTGCATCTAAACCGGATATTGCGCTGCAGGAACATGTCGCCGAGCAGCATGCGCGCGCGCACGTCACCTACTAGCTAATACTGCATACGAGTACACCTATGTTATGAACTTGGGGTTAGAACGCAACTAAAATACACATAGGTCCAGTTCCGCAAAGTTTAACATTCCAGCTTGGTTGGTAGTACTTACCTATCTCTTCGCAGAATGCACTTAGTCGGTTCAAAGTGAATCTCATAGTAATTAGTGACCTAGCTCATAGAATCTTAAAGTAACTACTATAAGCCAATTTAACTTAACCTCGGGACTCGTCGAGGGTCAAACCATGGCGTCATCATTAGACACAAATTGCCGATCCTGGCTTAGGACTAAAGTATCAGTGGTGGGAGGGCGAGGCGGGACTAGCCCCAGTAATAACCTACTTTTATTAGTAGGTATTGTTGACAGAGACAGAGAGCTTATTAACTACAGGTACGGAATTATATTTCTGGGCTAAATGGAGGTCAGTCAGACTCAACAAGGAATACTTATAGCTGTTGCTCACTGCTGGTGTGATAACAGTTTGATTGTATACACTCGAGTTATTCTTCTTGTCCACCGCTGTCCCCCAGAAAATATATTCAATCGTTCGTAGAATCAGTCGTTTACGGAATTGTACTTTTAAGAATTGTTCGCTAGACTCAGTGCTCATTTGTAGAATTGGTTTCGCTGTGTAGACTAAATCGTTCGGAACGTCTCGTTGCGCCGCCGGTAATTCCCAATTCCCATAAGCCAAGTAATTTGCATGTCTTTATGATTGTCACTACACTATAACACTACCTAGTCTGCCTACTCTATATGGTACCAAATTAAGGGAAAGGATCACCAAAAATATTTTTCTTTTTTACAATAACTATAAAAATATATTTATTACTAGCATATTTTAATACATAAGACTAAGCGTAGGGGGTGTGTACGTGTGCGTGGGGCGAGGCGTGACGTCACCGGTGCGGCGCGGGCGGCAGGAAGGCGAGGTCCTGCAGCACGCGCTCGACGCGCGCCACGAGCGGCTCGCGCCAGCGCCACAGCGTCGTGTCGCGCACGGGCTGCGCGCTCAGCTCGGCGCACGACTTGCTCAGCGCCGTGACGCAGTCGGCGCGGTAGTGCTGCAGCCGCGCGTGCCGCGTCTCGAGCGCGTACGAAGAGCACGCGCCGCCGAGGCACGCCAGCGGGAAGTGGTTGTGCAGCGCCAGTACGCGGTCCGTTTCGTGGAACGCCTTCACGTACTGGCCGGGCTTGGTGAAATTGCGCGTGCGGTACACGTGCTGCATCATGTGCATGTAGTGCGGCGCGCCTTCCTCCCAGCCGTGCTCGTGCCGCAGCGAGTCCAGGAAGTACAGGTTGGACGCATGGTACGAGGAGCGCGCCGGCTTGCCCTCGGCGGGCGCGGCCATCGGCAGCGCGCGCTGCATCAGCCCGCTCCAGCCGGGGTCCTCCACAGGCACGATCACCTCGTCGATGTCCAGCAGCGCTAGCCACCGATACTCGTACATGTGCCGGTACAGGCAGTCGTTGTACGGGATCAGCTCCATCTGGCGCTTGTGCGTCGTTTTCTTTTTGAGGTACATGTGCTGAAGGCCGGGCAGGTTCGGCTGGCCGCCGGGCAGCGTGATCGGCGTCACGGTCACCGCGCCCGTGGCCGTGTAGTAGTCGAGTACTTTCGTAATGTTCGGGTGCACCTGCAGTTCGTAGAAAAAAACCTTGTCCGCGCCGAGAAGCCGGATCAGTTCGATCCACTCGACAAGGCGCACAGACAGGTCCTCGTGCAGGAAGTCGAGCCCCTTGACGCAGACGGCGAACTCCTTGCGCGGCGCGGGCGGGTCGGGTCTGTCATAGTGCACGCGCAGGTTGTTAGTGGCGCGGTCGCAGGGGTTCTCCACGATAGATACAGAGGCCGGCACCAGGTGGCGTACCTCGGCGGGCAGCACGCACGCCAGCAGGTACGGCTGCAGCACGCGGTCGCGGTAGTTACCCCACTTGCTGTTCCACACGTACTTGTACTCGAGGTTGCGCACGACGACCGGCGCGTCGCGCTCCTCGAACCAGAGCTGGCAGTGCGTGGCCAGCGTCGGGCGGATGCGGTCGTGCACGGCGAGCACGCGCACGGCGGGCCCGATACGGGACGTGTTCCGCGCGTCTAGGTACGCGCCGTACAGGTGGAACACGCCCTCGCTCGCGCGTAATGTCTGCCAATATGTATTGTGGAACTCGAGCTCGTAGATCGAGGGGAAGGGGGCGCAGTCTTTCTTTTTGTAGAACTTGTTCTTATCATCCTTGTGCTTGTGCCAGTAGGCGAGCGGCAACGAGGGCAGGCGGCGCTCAGCGTCAGCGCGCAGCTCCTCCTCGGTGAGCACGCGCGTGTCAGTAGCGGGGACGGAGTGCGCGGGCGCGGGTGGCGGCGCCGGCGTGGAGGCGGCCGGCTCGGACTGCAGCAGCAAGCGCGCGGGAGGCGCGGGGTGCGCGCGGGGCGCGGCCGGCGGCTGCAGGCGCGGCAGCGCGAGCGCCGCTAGCGCGCCCCAACACAGCAGCGCGGCCAGCCAGCGCAGCCGCGAGCGCGCCGGCCCGCCGCCGCTGCACCACCGCACGCACCACACACGCATTGCCTGGAAACATACAATATTGCGTCAGTAAACGTATACTAATGTTTACTTATCTACTCATGAAGTTAATATGACAGATACACATGAGTCGATTTGGATGGTGTTCATGGAGAGCTTGACATTGATCATTAATTCAGCCGTACTAGGTAGCATCGAGAATATTGGGTATAAGGTATTTTTCAGTTTTTTAGAATTGGGTGTTATTTTAGCCAGAGAGTCAATTTGTAATGGTGACATGGTAAATAAGCGGAGGTACCTGGTTCTAGAGGACCACCAATCAGCTCCAACATAGCGGAGGAAACGCAACTGAATGGTTATGGCTTTCTACGTGCGCCTCTAGTCCGAGGCGTGTTATTCAAAAAGAGGGTGCTTTGTTCATGTATCGTCGATGTTAATCTGCGGGTCGCGGGACCCATGCGGCGGGGCTGGCCACACATCGCCGGCGCCGCGCCCCGCTCACATCACGACAGTATACTCGAATACACTACGAATTCAGACACGTTTAAATTTGTCATATTAAAAAATACCAAACAGTACCCCCTTTTATAAAAGATCCCCAAAGAAGTCTCTTTATTTATCTCGCAATAATAAGCAAAGAGAATACAATATTATGATAATAAGCATATGCCACGATGACGTAAGCATAATGACTTTTAAAATGTATTTTGTTGTTACTGTTCTCTGACATCAAGAAGATTATAGGCAGATCTGTGTGCAACACAGGACAGGCTATTTTTTTATTTTTCCTACTTGCTTAGTTTTAGTTAGCATTAATATAAATTACAAATCTTATTTGTGTGATTGTCCTGTTATGGTCTGTGTTTGTTGTGTTGTGATTTTTCACCTTCAATTCTACATTTTGATTTTTATTTCGCTTCACACAGGCCAAACTCTCCAGTGCATACCGTGTATTTACCTCACTGGACATTGGCCACATTTTTGTATTGTATTGTTATTAATTGTGTTTGTTATTGCTATTTGTTACTCGACATTGGCAGAAACACACTGAGCCTGACCTAATGGAAAGGGGCCACCGCGAAATTCAAAATTTTCGAGTATTTTTATAGTTTATCCAAAATCTGAAAACATTTAAGACAACATTTTGTGATTTGCGACAAACACAGTATGCAGTGCGTTTATTAATACATTTATTTTACTCTAAATATTATCACGGTGGATATGATACTAGTTAATCACTAAATATACAAAAATTGCCAGATTATCTGGATAGCTGTCGTTCTTGAAATGTTTTAAAGTAAGTTGGATATATTAATAAATGCACTGCACACGGTCTTTGTCGCGAATTACAAAATGTGCCTTTTATTATTGTCAGATTTTGAAAAATTTCTAAAAAACCTCAAAAAATTTGAACTTCGCGGGGTAGATGGGCGCTTTAGCCATATATCTTCTTCTTCTTTTTGTAAAATATGGCTTTCATCGTTAAAAAAAAAAGAAGTATGTTGACATCAAGTTGACATAGGAGAACAATATCATCTATATGATCATCTATCGATCATTATTCTCCTTGTCGTTGGCAGAATCATCGATGGGACCATAAACTTTAAATGGAATTGGATCATTTTTCTGCGCTTACATAGGGCGCTATAAAAGTCAGTCGGAAAATTTTAAAAATATTTTTTTGTGCCATTCGTGTGAACCTAGGTGCGTGCCTGCGTCTGCGCAATTAAGGCCAAAGGATTCGCTTGATTGAAGACGAGGTGACGCTGTATTGTATTGTCTTTGGACGTGACTCGATAATTATAAGTGATAAATAACAGGCGTCACTCGTTGAACAACAGAACTTACTGCGATTTGCTCCAGTACTTTTTTACTTGCAACGTAGTTATTGGTTTGAAGCGTCTTGATGCAGCGGCTATGAAAACATGGGGATGCGGAGTTGAAAGCATCGCGACGCCTCTACGAAAGCGCTGCAACGCTCTATAGAAGGGTTGCAACTCTGCCTGTACGAGTATACTGTAAGGTGTTCATAAGCGCTGCGGTTGAATCATGTTGTACCCATAGATCTAGAATGTTTGCGCTCGACTATCTACTATTATGGTTGCATTGCATGTTACACAGCCAAGTACACGTCTCGCCTCATCTTCGAAGGTGAGATGGGTAGTGACTCAAGCGAGGTTAGAATAAACAACGTGCCCTTGACAGTGATATAGCAAGTAGGTATATTCGGTATGAGCAACAAACCCAGGATGCGAACAATAAGCGTCACGCGTGGAAGATAATCGCGCAGCTCTGATATTACGAATATTATTACATACTGGCTGCCTCTAGATGCTACTAGCTGCTAAATTTTAAAGATAGCCTAGATCACTAGTGCTGTAGCATTCTATCAGATAATAAAATTTAAGTATCGGATCAGCCAGAGATTACCTCCTCCAAACATACTTTACAACTTTACCTCTTTATAACATCCTACTAATATTATAAATGTGAAAGTTTGTGAGTGTGGATGTATGTATGTTTGTTGCTCCTTCACGCAAAAACTACTGAACGGATTTGGATGAAATTTGGAAAACAGATAGTTTATAACCGGGATTAACATATAGGATACCTACTTTTTATCCCGATAATCCCTAAATTTGTGTTACGTTATATACTACGCGGACGAAGTCGGGGGACACAGCTAGTTAGTATATATAGTGTAGGTATGTGTTTTCTTTGGCGGGCGATCGTCGGCCGATAGCTGGTATCAGATACCGCGGTGACATCAAACCACGGGAAGTTTCTAATGACCGTCACAACCGCGATACTATTATCAGAGGTTTATAGTATTTACCAAAAATCAGAATGCGTGATGCGTAGGTGGGTATGTGGGGTGACAGACCTATACTGAAGTGTCGTGGCGTCAGACACGATGTTGAAGGCCGGGACATGTTATTTTTCTCTCTATTGCCTCAAGCCTCCTAATTAGAGATTGTGGTGGAGAGTGCAAAAAATGTATAATGTTGACCGATTGTACATGATAACTATTCATGATCAAATCGTTTGGTGCAACGGTAGGTCTCTGCCAAAAATAGAGGGACAATAGAGGTTGTCGTATGACGTATCAATGTTTAAAATATATAGGTAGACTATGCTGGTGTCGCCTAAATTAGACAAAGCGCGTAAGCATTCTACTTGTAGTACATTGTAAGACCGAGAAATGCAGACGCTAGGTCATCGGCCGCTCGGGGTGCGAGGCGGGGAGGGGCGGCGGGGCGAGCGGATGCATGCAGGTCCCGGGACGCTCAAGTGCAGTTCGCGAACCGGTCCCGTGGGTTCCGCCTCCCTGCAGCCCTTGCCCCGGCCGGGCGGCCGGCGCGCGGCGGCCCGCCTCGCGCCGATGCACGAACAGTCTTTCTACTGTGATTCTAAACGATTTTCTTTAGCTTTACTTCGAGGAGGTATATAGATTTGTTTGTTTACTTTAAATCTTGCTAAACTTTTTTCAGCATGAAATGTGCTAACTAAGCCCTTTCATTTGATACCCTACACGGCATCATCTTTTTTTTGTTAGTTTATGACTTTATGACTTCTTCAGGGCGCCATAATCAATTTAATCTTACATCACATAGCCTATAACCAGTGCACGATCAAGACGCTTGCAACGATACCTCCTTTGCCAAATTATGATTAGTAGTTTAGAAGTTATGAGGGAACAGATGAACAAACATACATGCATCAATACGGGACAAAATCATAACCTTCCTTTTTGCTTCGCCGTAGTTGGGGAAAAAATAACACGACATAATATACAATAACCTACCTATGTAATGAGCAGTGGAATATCAACACAACAGACCAGCAATGATAGCTTCTGTCGTCCACTTTGTGAGTGGACTCGTCGAGGACAACAGAGCCGCGTTATGTACCTCGATAATGTAATTGTGTACTATCAAATGTCATTAATTTATTCAGTGTTATAAATAACAGAGCAGCTATACGAGCCGCGTGGACCGTGAAATGGTGACAAATTGAATGTCACGGATGCACAATCCGCTAAACACGCGACACACGAGCGAGCGATCCTCCGGGCGCGGTCTGTGTCCGCTCCCGACATGACATGTGTGAAGGATTTATAAAATAAAGTAATAACGGCTATAGACCAGATCAGTCGGCGTAATAGAGGTTGATGGGGTCAATAGAAACAAAACGACAATAGAGTGATCGCGCTAGGCGCTCGCCCACGCCCCGCCGCGCCTGCGCCGCGCCGCCCGCCGCGAGTCGTTGCGAAAGTTCCGAATGAGAAACAGTGTGGTGTGATGTTGAGGCAAACGAAAGTAAACGACAAGAAAAAATTAGGCACTCTAATTATTCCATGTGAGCAAATTGAATCTGCAAAATATTTCAACCATTCCATAATATGACGGCAACTGTTCCGGCTTTATTAGTAAAAGCTTTAATATTGCCAACGATAGTAACGTTCATGACCGTGAAGCTACATCCAAACGTAGGACACAGGCAGAGGGGTGCAGCGCGGCGCATGTCAGTGTCAGCGCCTGCTTGTCACAGGCAGAGGGGTGCAGCGCGGCGCATGTCAGTGTCAGCGCCTGCTTGTCACAGGCAGAGGGGTGCAGCGCGGCGCATGTCAGTGTCAGCGCCTGCTTGTCACAGGCAGAGGGGTGCAGCGCGGCGCATGTCAGTGTCAGCGCCTGCTTGTCACAGGCAGAGGGGTGCAGCGCGGCGCATGTCAGTGTCAGCGCCTGCTTGTCACAGGCAGAGGGGTGCAGCGCGGCGCATGTCAGTGTCAGCGCCTGCTTGTCACAGGCAGAGGGGTGCGGCGCGGCGCATGTCAGTGTCAGCGCCTGCTTGTCACAGGCAGAGGGGTGCAGCGCGGCGCATGTCAGTGTCAGCGCCTGCTTGTCACAGGCAGAGGGGTGCAGCGCGGCACATGTCAGTGTCAGCGCCTGCTTGTCACAGGCTCGGTGCGCTCAAATAAGTCACCCAACTCCCTCAAAGGTTTGGCCTCCATTTTGGTTTTCCAAAGTGGACGACCGTCACATTTTTGTATTGTATTGATATTAATTGTTTGTTATTGCTATTTGTTACTTGACACTGGCAAAATATCTATTAACTTGGGTGGGCCATATTTTTAAAGAAAGAGGAAGAAGAACTCCCTCAACTCCAACTCTACATCTCGAACACGTTTCGACAAACGGGATTCTATTACTTAAGATTTACGTGTTGTTTTTGCATTCGCCGAAGTCTGCAACGGCCCACTTAAAATAATATGGCCTCGAAAGCGGCCCCCTCCGGGAAGCTATCAACTGAAGATACCCCGTATATTAATACCCCGATATAGAGTTTGTATACTCAAGGAAATCATGTATTTCCAGCAAGATGTTGTGTAGTTTGAATAGTTGCCTGTTGAAGAACTTGGCTGCGAAGCGAGACTCAGAATGTCGTGTGCGATAGTGTTATTTCATGTAATTTCACTGTACCGTTGGAAAATGTATTTTTTGGGAAATATTGGAAACCGGATGGCAGCGGCGCGGACGGTTGAAGGTGTGCCGATGTACGCGCTGCTATTGACGAAACAAACTATGAAGGAGCTGATATAGAGATAAGTAGAGATTTAACTCATTCCGTATTCTAAGGAACAGGAAAATTGTGAATTGAACAAAATGATATTATATTATTTTCTATAAATTGTTATGTAGCGTAGTTAGTATTTGATTCAGAAGATTGATAATGCTGCATTTACGAGTACTCGGCTATTTATACCACGATTACTATTTTGAATGACAATCTCAGACGCTATCAGTATGCAGAGCAAGTGTGTGGCGGCGATGCGATGATGCGACCCGTGAACAACGCTATTGTGTAGCGACCTGCACATTACACTCGTCCAACGGATGCGGAAGCTTTTACGTCGGAAACAAGACTTCTTATTATGGTGACGCAATAAATCATTGCCCCTATACGTGCGTCGTCCACTGGGTTAATAAAACATACGGGGCATTACATTATTTAATTTGGTAGGTACTTGCAATACTTCTAATTTGAAGCGATTTTTCTGCAGTATAAATAAGCAGTAGGTATGAACTTGACAACACAAATCTATTCAGAGTCTGCGCATCCAAGCGGAACTCTTCTGCTGATCTCGTGACCTTGCCAATGACGCTAATACTATTGTCGCACAAACAACCTGATTAGATAAAAACTTCCGACTTTAGTTTACTCATTACATTATTCTGACAAATCTAAAGGAAGACACGGTGATGTAGGTAATAAATATTTAATTAAGGAAATATATATTTGGAGTAATAACAGCGTAATAATTATAATATGCTTCATATTAGTTTGCAAACACATAATATCCCAACAAGCCCCTGTGCAGACAACGACTGTTTGCTGGCAATAGGTCACAATTTTAATTTGTTACCTTCCGTTAAGAAACTAGGGAAATATTGCGATACCTATGTGGACGAATAAGGAATAATTATGACGCACAGTTATTATTGGGAGCACACCATTATACATTTTCATTCAATTATCTCATTGGTTGAATCGAATATGATGACCTCTTTGATCAGCATAAAAATACCGCCGGCGGTCGCGCGTGCCTCGCGCCTCGGCAGCTCTACCGCGGCACGGGCTCTACGCTCAGCGCACCTCTCGGCGCTGACCTAAGTAGTTGCCTACGCTTAATCGTCACATCAATCATCGCTTACATCCTAAAGGGTAATTTGGGTGATTTCTCAAACACTAAATAACTAGAATATGGAGCTGACAGAAGCGGACAGATGGCGCTAAATGCAGCGCCTCAAT
Organism: Notodonta dromedarius; assembly: GCA_905147325.1. Taxonomy (NCBI): domain Eukaryota; kingdom Metazoa; phylum Arthropoda; class Insecta; order Lepidoptera; family Notodontidae; genus Notodonta; species Notodonta dromedarius. The sequence continues at coordinate 10,269,859 of LR990179.1, read as the reverse complement.
ACAATGTACGGATTCTTCATAGAAAAACTGAATCACGATATTAAGTCTCGCAAGCATCGTGACTATATATACAAGACCCCGAGAATAACCAGCGGGGCATAGCAGCCGCCCCGCCAGGCATAACACCCGCCTGGCTGGAAGATCTTCCCTTTACCGCTAAACTGGTGACCCCGACAACGAACCTACCCTCTGAAGAAAACAACTCAAGCATCGTGACTATATATACAAGACCCCGAGAATAACCAGCGGGGCATAGCGGCCGCCCCGCCAGGCATAACACCCGCCTGGCTGGAAGATCTTCCCTTTTCCGCTAAACTGGTGACCCCGACAACGAATCTACCTTCTGAAGAAGAAGACAACTCAAGCACGGACATCACATCACCGCCCTACATTCGATGGTCAGCACCTGCAGTCACGCTCACACAAACAATCCAGTGCCACCCAGGACTACTACAGCCGACTCACCGCGCTGCCAGTTCTGCAACGCACACAGCACGCCAGCAAATGTCACCTAGGACTACACCACAGCCGACTCACCGTGTCAGGTTTGGTTCTACGACACACGCTCCATCAGTCTCGACTCACCGCAGACCACACGAGCTTTCTGGCATCCCTGCAAGGGCACTCGCACTCCTTGGTCTCGACTCACCGTAGACCACGAGCATATTCGAGCATTCCACCTTGCAAGCAAACGCACCTCGAGCAGACGCAGCAACTTACAAAGACTATCGACCTCCGGTCTTGGAGGGGAGTCCTGTGGCGACCTCACATTCACGTCGCCGACAGAAGCGGACAGATGGCGCTAAATGCAGCGCCTCAATACAATGTACGGATTCTTCATAGAAAAACTGAATCACGATATTAAGTCTCGCAAGCATCGTGACTATATATACAAGACCCCGAGAATAACCAGCGGGGCATAGCAGCCGCCCCGCCAGGCATAACACCCGCCTGGCTGGAAGATCTTCCCTTTACCGCTAAACTGGGGCGGGGCGGCCGCAATCACGTTAAAACATTACTTACAGTTGGACAATGAAAATAGTAGATAATAAACAAGATACGCGAAATCTGAACTTACTAAGTTACTACTAATAACGTAATAGTTCGGCTAATAGTTCGCTTGTACGCCGCGCCGCGCCGCGCCGCGCCGTATGTAGGTTGCATTAGATAGCGCAACGTAATCGGCGCTGCATTACTGCACGACCTTTGTCTATCGCTCTCGATTCGCGGCGCTCTGCATACATTTATATCTATACAAATAAATAAAATTAGAGTGTCTGTTTGTAATATCAAAATAACACCTTTTCACTAAATGCATATGAAAGTACATACGACACCTATAACAAAAACGCGATTTAAAAATTTTTTGTCTGTCTATCTGTGTGTTTGTTCCGGGTAATATCCGAAATGGCTGGACCGATTTTGACGGGACTTTCACTGGCAGATGGCTGATGTTTTAAGGAGTAACTTAGGCTACTTTAATTTTAGAAAAACAATTAGGGTTCCGCGTAAAAAAATAAAAACACGCATGAAAAAAAAAGAGTCTCTCCGAAACGGCTGGATCGATTTTGACTGGACTTCCACTGGTAGATAGCTGACGTTATAAGCAGTAACTTAGGCTACTTTTATTTTAGAAAAACTAAATTAAAACAAATGGGTCCTGTCGCGCGGGCTCAGAACGCGGGAACGGGCTTTTTTGTTAAGTTAAATTGCACGCGGACGAAGTCGCGTTCATTTTTTTAAATTTTGTTTTTCTAAAATAAAAGTAGCCTAAGTTACTGCTTATAACATCAGCTATCTACCAGTGAAAGTCCCGTCAAAATCGGTCCACCCGTTTCGGAGATACTCTTTGATTTCATGTGTTTTTACTTTTTTACGCGGAACCCTAATTGTTTTTCAAAAATTAAAGTAGCCTAAGTTACTCCCTATTACATCAGCTATCTGCCAGTGAAAGTCCCGTCAAAATCGGTCCAGCCGTTTCGGAGATTACCCGGAACAAACACACAGACAGACAGACAGACAGACAAATTTTTTTTAAATCGCGTTTTTGCTATAGGTGTCGTATGTACTTTCATATGCATTTAGTGAAAAGGTGTTATTTTGATATTACAAACAGACACTCCAATTTTATTTATTTGTATAGATTACTTATAGGTTCATAGGTTTTTTGATGGACCAACTTAGAGGTCAGAGAACCCGAAATGATGAATTCCACAACGAAGATCATAACGAAATAATCTGTAGTTCGCACATTATAAACCGGAAATTTATTCTGATCAACATATTCCCAATCATACTTGAAAGTAATTAAACCGAGTTAGTACCTTCCTGTTAAATGATGATAAATGATGGTTTGACTAGGTACCTACTTACTTACTAATTGTAAATAGCCACACAAATCTCCTTTTGCTTACGTATAGTAGCTATAGGTGTAAAATAATGACGATATTAATTTTCCAAGAGTCATCATACATAGGTTATTAGTTCATAGAATGAACGGCGGTAAACTGTAAACCCAATAAGCGACTCTCGTCAATATAGCGTGCCATTCGCATCACTGTGTTGGCACGCTGGCGTCCAGTTACAAATGTCACGCCCGGAGTTATTGAACCGTGCGTTACCGTTGCCCCAGCCCCGTGGTCCAGCGTGCAGCGGCCGCTGGCTGTGCGTCTAGCGCACGAGCAAGGCGCCGCCCCGGGGCGCGGGCGGCGGCGGCGGCGGCGGCGGGGCGGCGGCGGCGGCGCACGGGCTCACCTTGGTATTGCATTTGGCACAATCTAATACGCTACTGACACCTACGACTTTGAACTATGCATGCGCATTGCTACAGTTTTTTGTAAGTGTGTCAGGAGCGTTTAACAAGATAATAATAATCTGATATCGTCTACTACTTTATCTATTTAGAAATTACAGTTGTTATCCTAAATCGTGCTTCGGATCAAGTGGTGAAACTAATTGCACTAATGGTCTATCTATGTGGTTGTAATATAATAACTCATATGCGAATGAGATAAGTTTTTTTTTGAAGTTAGAAGTTTATAAAATTGTATTCTGATGTCGAATCAGGCCGATAAAAAGCCTAAGTGCTAATTAAAGGGAAAACATCATTCCCGATAATTAACCTGTTAAATAAATGTTCCTCTATGAATAAAATTGCAACGGTTATAGCCGTGGATTATACATACAATAGCGAGTACGGTACAGTTCAGTACTAATACGTAGCGGCATATACGAGTAACGCGTGTTGGATCATCTGCACAAATCCGGTTGCAGAAGTGAAGGCCCGGCATACAAAAGCTGCAGATGTTGCGTTGCTTCACCCGCCATTAGAGCGGCGAGGAACATTGCGTTTGCGCAACCAGTGCATGCTATACATTCGCCAGCGTCGCCGTCGGCCGGGGAGCCGGGGAGCCGGGGGGAGGGAGGCTTGGAGGGTGAAAGCTGCCATGTAACAGCGAGTGTATGATCCTAGATGTCGTGTAAACTCTAGAAACTGACGTCAGTGTTAACAAAAGTGCTCTGAAACATTGGTAATGACTTGGTGAGATATTAACATAACGTGAGGGACCTACACAGTAACAACACAATACATAAATATTAAAAAAGAAAGACATGTGAGGAGTTCCACGGGATACACGAGCAACGGAAGCACCAAGCGCAGGACACCGCGGTCATAAGTGGTCGGTCAGGTAGGTAATGTATAACCGATATATACTTACTGGGTATAGTTGAATGTTTTCATTGAAAAAGATTTTTTTTTGAATTGACAATATGTTGTTGGCCATAATGGCCATAACAACCTCACCCGGACAGAGGGCGAAAGGAAGTGCGCTCCAACCAAAGGAGCAGGGGGGCAGCTAGCTCAAGGGCGCCACAAGGGGCACGACCTCGGCTTGGGCCGCTGCCGAGAGAGATGGCGAGGGTAAAACTGCCACCGGACCGGAATTGATAAAGGGCGCGATGTCGGGATGTATGTGTTGTATCACTGGATGACGTGCATCTCATAACTTATGCAGTCAGCAGGATCTCGTCAGCTTGAACCAGTGAGCATCAACCTTTCACTGAACCACTTACTGTCGTCAAACCAAACAAGCATAAAACATATTTTTGTACTCATAAGCAAACGCCATGAGAACGTTGTTCTGAATCACTCTCACGCAGATACTCGCTTGGCAGGAGCGGGAAACTCACCGAAGCTGCGCTAGATTGGCTAGCAAACGGCTAGCAATAGAAACGAACCTATTAGATAACCCGCGCCGCTGGAGTGCGTTGAGGAGTGTGATCAGCACTAGAAATCACCGCTTCATAACGAGGTCTCTATTGCTTTTGCGATAGTGCTGCCATCAAACGATGGCGGTAAATGTGCATTACATCGCCGAAAATAACGTATTGAGGTGGAAAACTTTCGCAGACTTAATCATACTCCTTTTCCGTGATACTCCATTGTCCTCATACATATGCATGGCTCATTATAATTATCGTCACTTATGATAGTTAACAGTCGATTAAAACACAAATAAAATGTGCACTACTGGATAAGGTATGTTCCTTGAGTTTTGTCAAATTCAAATTATGGTGTAGGTACAATAAAAAGTTATTCTATTCTACATATAAGGTTGGTATTATCATTATAAATAACAGCGTCAGAAAAGATTTTGAATATAAAAATTCAACCGACTTCACCAAAGCCTCTCTAAGAATCTATAAATAACAAGGGGCCCTAATAATGTATTTAATTTTCATCATGCATGTTATTTGCAAACAGGATATAATCAGTAGCGCTAGCGACTCCCAGCGAGACCTATTCAAATTAATCACTTTAGAATGTGGAAAAAATTGCTCAATAAACAACAGTAATGAATATCACAGAAATAAGAAGACTATTCATAAAGAACTACCAAATGTGCAAAACTTCAATGAGTTGTTTCATTAACAGGTTTCTCAGAAGAGGGTATAAATATCCCATGTGCGGGCGGTTTGGTGATGTGTGCGTGTGTGTGTGTAGCCGTGGTCGTGGGACCATGACTGCTTCTCAGAATGCACCGGGTGGCAGGCGAGGTGGGGGGAGGGAGCCTCCTTGCGCAGAAATAGCGCATTCTGTGTACGTCTGATACTTTTTATTGGCCATCAAACATGCTGCCGGCCGGGGCGGCAAGGGATTGGACATGGGGTATATGACAAATATATAAAAAAATATATTAAACCGACTTTTAAAAAACCTGGGTGCACTATAAAACTAGAAATAATGAAGGACCTTGTAATTTTGTACATTTTGAGTCGGTGGCTACTTGTACCATTTCAAACATAAAAATAATTATCTCAAATTTAAATATCTCCCCTCTAAATGTTCGGAGAGGAGAGGTACCTCAAAAAATGTAATTTGCTACATTTTAAAGTGAGACCTATTATTAAGGTATCTGTACCTACCAAATTTCGTCAACTTTCGACAAAAACTGTAGAAGTTATGGTACTGTGATGTGACAGACTCAGACGGATGGACGGACTGGATGATCTTATAAGGGTTCCTCGTAGGGACTACGGAACCCTAAAAACAGACGAACATAGACCTCCCCTTTTTTGGAGGGTGGTTAAAAAAACGAATAAATACTAATAAATTCAAATTCATGAGAAATCAATGTAATGTAAATATAGGCTTTTCAGGATTATGTAATTGAAATGGTAACTCCCTTTTATTCATTTTTATGGTCACGTGACACTGTATCTTTCAGCTATTTTCAATGTACACCAATAATAATTGCACTTGGTATATGATTTATTCAAAAAGTAGTTCAGTGAGTAGGTACGTTACGAATTGTACTCAATGTGGAGCAGCCCTGCCCTCCGGGCTCCCGCAACGCGCGGGCAGATGGGACGGCGCGCGGCGGCGCGCGGCGCGGCGGCACTTGGGACTCGACGTATCATGCTATTATCGTTCGAACATCAAACGCATCTATCGAACCATCGCTGTGAGGACCATCAGTCACGCCACGCGACAGGGATGCCGCATGCCGGCCGCGGCAGCCGTCCCTGGACCCGACGACAGATTCGCAAAACCTTGTTATCGTCCATCATCGCGGTATCGGCCACGCCTCGGAAATAGACGCATGAAATAATATAATAGCCCGCCCGTGATGTATGTACGATGTCACTCAAAACATCATTGTTGGAGCGAAATACTAGCCAACTAATAAGGGACTGCTAGCTAATAAATTGATGCGTGATAGTTTTTGGTAATTTATTAGTTAATAATAATTCTGTGGTCTTGTATTAGTGGAGGGTAGTTTGTGTCATCGGCTCCTAATAACATTGCCACGCCGATGTCGCCGCATGCGGCGTGTAAGGCCTCTTGTACACACACGGTTTTTCGCCGTAAAAATCTACGGTTAATTCGCCGTGTGTAGGCACGGTCGTCAGTGTTGTATGGATCACTATGGAAGCTTGTAGACGTGCACGGTGCACACGGAGCCGCCGCCGTGTGCCGTGTGTGTACAAGAGGCCTTACACGGACGACTCGGGTATGCAAGTAGTGCAATTAGCGCCTGCGCGTCATACCAGAAGGGTATAGCTACCTACTGCTGACTATTGTTCTCTCCTCCATTTTGGTTTTCCAAAATGGTCACATTTTTGTATTGTATTGTTATTAAATGTGTTTGTTATTTATATTTGTTACTTGACACTGGCGAAATACCTATTAAACTGGGTGGGCTATATTTTTAAAGAAAGAAGACTACTGTTATCAAGAACCCACAAACCAATTTATTAAAAAATCTTTGGTATAAACGGTTTAGTATAGTAGGCAAGCGAGAGGGAATCATTAGTCAGACGCTGAACATAAATAAATAATGTATGTTGAACATTACCTACTGGTAAACAGCCAATTAGGTCAAAAATCTTAAGCAGATAAACAAATAAAGCAACATATTTCAGTAAATGACGCACGACGCCCACTGCAGGTTAGAGAAACCTGTACACACTCATTCACAGCTCCTATTACGTAGCCGAATAAGTATTTGAAAGCACGACACAATAGCTACAAGGAATCAAGATAAGAATGCTTGTCACCGTTGAAAGGTTTTGAGACATGAACTTCGATACGAACGGACCTGACCGGTGAGCGGTTGGATTGAAGGGAGCGCTGCGCAGTGCGCACACGACCGATCGGTGAATAGATAAATACGCTCAAAGATAAGTATTTTTGAAAATATTTGTTTTATTAAAATTACGAACTCACACGTCACAATTCATAATCACAGGATGTGATATCTTTATAGCGTAATTGCGTAAGTCAACAATATATTTTCTAAGTAATTGATTGTTTTGTGGACTGGCGGTGTGTCGCGTGAGCACTAAGCACACACGTGGAGTGCATGCACTTAAAGGATTTGTTTCTGTAAATAGCTTAATTGCACTTGACCTATATAGTGATAGCACTAGACTATGAAATAAGAAGTGTCGCTTGTAAGGACATGAATAAAGGTCATTAACACGACAACACTTTGAATATATTAACAACTTTTCTATGTTACCGTAACACTCACTCTGTGCAAAGCTTACATCAGACCGTATTATAATAGGCTCCAGTTGTTAGAACTTTTGCAATAATCACATACATTGCCAGCGGCAGTGATTCGGTGAGCGACTGGTAATTCCGAAGGGCCGTGTGAGGATGCTGCGCGCGGCGGGGCCCGGGGCGGCGCGGCGCGGCGTGCGGCGCCGTGTGGAGAAAGCGCTCGGGCATCTCCGGTGTAATGGAATTGCTGATGAATATTCTAATGTCATTTGTGAGTGCTATTATACTGGTACATTCTAACATGTATTTACCAGTTATTTTATAAAAACATCGCCCCTCTTATCTGAATCATGTAAATTTCAGCCTAAAGCACACTTTGTATCGATTGCATTTAACTACTATTTCAATAAGTTACACAGTTTTCGTCGGTATGACAATCCGGTGTTTCCTGTCTACTGTCAAAGTTGTGATTTTATTGTAAGTACAAACTTCCTTTTATATGATTTAATTAGTTTCATATTATTCACAAATATGATCAGAAACATGTTCTCCATTTCGTGTACGGTTTTAACAATGGCCGGCACTGAGCTCACACGTAACTGTGGTAATCAAATATACATTTGAAAGTGTGTCGCGCATCTGCGCGCGCGCCGCCGCGCCGTGATGCTGCGACTTAACGGTGCGAACGTCTTCAACCGCAGCACTATTTTAATTTGTGGGTTAATTTGCGGAAAGTATGTTGACTGTATAATTAAAACAAATTAGTGGAGGCACAGAAACACAACAATAAAATTTACAGTTGCATTTGCAATATAACTCATAATTCTATAATACCTTTGTAATATGTTTGACATATTAACAAGGATATTGTATTAAAGGGCGCCAGCACACTACATATATCACGGTCAGTTGAATGAACGGTAGGTAGGTAGGTACTGCCGCGGCTTACCTTCGCAAAATACAACAATTGGAGCATATCATAACTTTTCAAGCAGCAGAATAAATAAATACCTTATTTTGCAAGAGGTTTAATGATCTGCGATCACTCGATACCGGTAGCATTAGAACGGTTTAGTGGGTATTACCAGTTTTTTACAAGTTAATTCTATTTTGTATGTGTGTTTGAAGAAACAAAGTAGTCATGTAAATACGGAAGCAATTCAGTCACACTGCCGGGAAACATTACATTAGTAATACAACATCGTTTGGTAGTTTTCGTCAAAGTCACGTCCGTCTAGCAGGAGAGATGATTATTAACCCACGAAGCCAAAACTTGCGTTCGTACGAGCGGGAAAACTATAACGAGTATCCGATTCGTTACGTTCGATCTCCGGCGACGTTATTCCGGCGCAGTGTGGTTTACTAGACGCTGATAGTGCTCACAAACGCGTTAGATGTTTTGCCTGCTCGTAAATCTAGTATTAAAATAACATTATTTGTTGTGCTATGAGTGGAAAAGTTATAGAGGCGCTTGCATTTTTATCGTTCCACGGTAAAAGTGAACAAGTGCGGACTTGAAATAGGAGTGTGGTTCAACATTGACACATCGCCGCGCCGCTACGCGCTGCGAGCTGCGAGCTGCGAGCTGCGAGCTGCGAGCTGCGCGCTGCGAGCTCGGGGAGACTAATCGGCTCGTTAGTCTCATTTGACATTTACCAAACAGTAAACAATAAGTTAAGTTGTCTTAACTTTTACGCAAATAGTCGTGTTTACAAAAGGAAACCAAAAAGCTGGACATTGTAGCAGCGAATGATCCAGTGAGTATTGTTCGACTCACGTCGTGAGCCTCTGAACGCGAGAGGCTTTGAGCAGGAAAATTAGTGGCCTTTGTGCGCGTGATGATAATTCCGATTCGTTCTTCATACAACACAAGGCTTTCCTTATGTTATCAGTCTGCGTCGCTGTGTTGACTAACTGGCGCCGTTTAAATCATGTCTCAAACAAGGCTTCAGTCAACAAGGTAATATTAAATCATATTTGACTTCAAACAACGATCCGCGCCTAGTAGTGTGCACTGTGCAGTATACTCTACCGACCAGCTGCGTGCTGTACAATAAATTAAAAATGCATATTTGGACGATGTTTTAACACGCGGTAATGTACCTCAAAAATAAGTTTTTTATATTTTTTTTACCCAGTATTGATCCCTGATAGACAACAAACCTATATAACTATCGATCTTGACGAAAAGCGTACTTATTCATAACGTATGAATAAACTAAACATCATATGATGGAAAAATATCACATCCCATATATTTTGTTGTCTGCCTCAATGTAATATACTGCCATTTTGACAACTTAGTGATGTTGACATACCCAGTGCCTTATCAAAAGGCAAAATTCGTTTCGTTGAATTCAGACAGGCTCGAAGCATCGATGCATGCTCTGGGTGTTTAATTAAATGCTTCACTAATTCTGCAAAGTCCCTTAGATTTTCATTTTCACCACCTTTCATTACAAGAGCATAAGCTAGTGTATCAAAATCATTTTTAGCTGGAAGATCTTCAGTTAGTCTTCTTTTTTAAAGTGGACTTAGGTCAGCAAATTCTTTCCGAGGAGTAATTGTAGTGGTTGACATCGACACAGACAAAGTACTACAGGGCACAGCGAACTCTGTTGATGTACTAGGTGCTGTTACTGTAGAAACACTTATTGAGGCATCTTCATATGCCATCTCAATACACGATGGATCTTCAGTTCTAAATTGATCAATGTTTACTTGGAGAAAGTCTGGCCATTTAACTTCTGAGTCTAACCAATTCGCAAACTTGTTAAACAATTATCTGTTGTATTATGAGCTGATTTCCATTTTCGCTTAAGGTTACTCGTATATGTAGCACAAAATGATTTAAGCTTTGTATTTTCCTCTTCAGATAGAGAAATGTTCACGGAAGTTAACACTTTATGTATCAACATGTCCACATTAAAATAATTTTGCTTCATGAATACAAATACATCGAGATTTGACTTAATTCCCTCCATACTGAGCAACTCAAACAACAAATTAGCGCAAGTAGAACGTTAGGGTACGAATCCGTAATGATAAGTGAAATTAAGTAAAGGTACTCACAGTATTTATTCTGCTTTCATTTAGAATAGAACTCTAATCCATTTCTGGAAATGATTGTCTAACCTTAAGTGCACTTAAGTACCTACACACATACTACATATGTTCCCATTATTTGATAAACAATGAATCTAATCCCTAATTACTAAAACCGAAATGTTTGGTCACACCTGCGTAATAACAATGGGAATTGAGGGTAGGTGGTGACTATTGTTAAGTGACGCAGTCTAATTTGACAAATATATAGGTAGGTAATTAAGGAATTCTTAGTAACTGAATACAATGTTGCGATTTTAACAACCATTTATACCATGGCCAATCTGCAAAATATATTTATTAAATTAATTCATACGTTATGAATAAGTACGCTTTTCGTCAAGATCGATAGTAATATAGGTTTGTTGTCTATCAGGGATCAATACTGGGTAAAAAAATATAAAAAAACTTATTTTTGACTACATTACCGCGTGCTAAAACGTCGTCCAAATATGCATTTTTAATTTATTCATATCTTTTGAACGGGGAAGTTCGGGGTCAAGGTCAAAGGTCAGGTGGCTTTTTTATAGGCTCGGCAACAATACCTAAAAGTTTCAGCTTTACAATCCAAGACAGAAAAAAGTTATGAGCAAAACTAATTCCATTTTCATACATTTGAAATATATAAAGTCATTATTTTATGGTATAGACTCGAAAAAAAACCCGGTAACTACTAATTTATTCAATGCTTTAGTGTACTCGACGAAACTGTATACTTGAAACTATCAAATAAAATATTTTATTTTTCAAAAATCCTATGAAAGGGAACCTTGTTTTTCCGTCCACTGTGGCGCCGGTTGCCCCACTTCGCTCGCTCGAAATACAAGAGAGAGGCCAACAGTTCAATGAAATAATAACGATCTCTATTAGATTAAGAGTGTCACGTTCACTAGACTAAACCATAATCATGATACAGCTGTTCCTATAGATTCATAGTATAAGCCATCAGTTTAACTAAGCAATCCACCCATGTTTGTGTTAAATTAAATCATGGCTATCTTAGTGAGTTAGCAACAGTGATTCAGGTTATATTGTTGTTCCAGTCGTCGTCGGACCGTAGACTGCGAGACGTTATCCAGTGGAGTGGTGTGCGCACGCGCACGGGCGGCAGCCGCGCGCCGCAATCAGACCGCAAGCGCCGCGCCCCGGCCGCCGCGCCGCCCGCGCTGCCGCCGCCGCACACTGACCCACACAAACCAGAACGGAGAAAAGTTGAAAATATAACTGTAGGCGCATTACGGAGGTAACCATTTAGATTTAATATTCAAATAGGCTCTCTCTAAATCTTTTGAGTGAATAGTTATAATAAACCATTGTGGCACTGGTTCAGAGATTCACTTATAGGCATCCACCGGCTAGAGAGGAAACTCTAATAATAATAAAAATAATTAAATCGTGTACAATATCGTATGGGTCGTAGGACGTATAAAGTTTAATACTTACTAGTATTTGAACATTTAAAAGTAATCAGGAAATAAATACGAAGTAAATTAGACAGTCACAGAGCGTGTCGGAACTCACAGAGACAAATTTGGAGGTCGCAAGGTTAAGAAGCCTGATTACGAATTTTTTGGACAAAACATTAAAAAAAGTTTCGCAACACACCTTACGTCGGTTTTCCCACCGTGATTGGTCGTTAGCTCAAAATTTAATGTACTTACACTAGAATTGCGCAAATTGCTTTTAGTTAAGTCTATTTGACGGCTGCACGGGCGCACGGCGCGCGGCGGCGCACGACCTCTAAAGGACCCTCGAGAAAGGCGGGACTTAAGTATCGCCCCGACTCGTACCAAACACGTTATATCATCTGAACACCCGTTTGTTCCATAATATATTCCACATAAACATTAATCATGGAAAGGCCGCAGTTTATTTGTTCGCACTCAAGTAGATAGTCGTTTTTTTTTTTTTTACTATTATGTCCCACTGCTGGGCAAAGGTCGTCCCATCTTCTTTCCTCCGTTACGAGTTTGAGCCCCAACTGTCGCACCACCCCCGTGTCGATAAGCGTCAGGGTCATCGCACCACCGTTGTTGGGTCTCCCTCAACAGTGACGTTCATGCTTTGGGACCCATTCGATTCTATGCTTACTTGTGCCCATCGAAATCTATGCTTACTTGAGCCCACTATTCTGAGCTATTGGCTTTGGTGAGCTGCCCAGACCATTCATATCCCGAACGCTACGCTCCATTTGTACTGTAGTTATCATATTATTTAAATCTGACCATGAAACGGTTTTAAGTCCTTTGTTGATATATTTCTGAATGCATAGTTTTGAAATAAATGACGTGTTAGCAAAATCATCATAGCTAGTCAAGTTCTGGGAGCCTGGAGGACTAAAGAAAATGTTATTCATGTGGCGTTTATTCACGACGAGAGACTAACTTAAAATTACAACGTTAATCCATTTATACCAAATATAAACGGAATTAGGTGGAAAAGATCAGGTTTGTTATCGGCTAGCGTGCGAACGTTTGAGTGGCGTCAATAAAAGCGATTATCGCTTAAGTTCTAAAAGTATCAATTACAGGATTAGGTTGACTAATACACTGTTTCTAATCCGGTGCGAATGATTGGGGTTGGTTATCGACTGGCGTATGAGCACATTCATTATAAGGTAAAGGCACCTAATTCCGAGGGGTTCTAAAAATGGCACCTAATTCCGATGTATTTAGAATAACGGGGTTTTCTAATAATTTACAAGTTATTTATGTCTGCAAGAAAAAAAATCAATTAATAATTTATCTGGTCATGTTATTATGAGCAAAGGAGTGCTTTAATGTGCGTACGTTTTAAAATAATCGGTATTTTTGACGCTAGCAGCTGACTCGAGGGCGCGCTTCATACATTTCGGACCTTTTGCACGCGAATAAAACGATTTGCAAAATAGTGTTTTAGATGATAGTTTTATACTGTGTGAGTTTTTGTTTAAGTTGAAATATTGGAAGGACTATATTTTTTATTGAAAACGCTTAAAATTTGTCTATTTAATTCACAAATTGAGGAGAAAATAAGTATTTAAAATACCGCGGCATTAGGAGGCAAACATTTTAGTTGGTACCTAAATACCGATGAATACCACGGAATTGCGTTTTCATAGACGTTATCTTTTTTTAAAATTGTGAAGGCAGTTTTATGATTACGAACTTAATATTTTAGTTCTGATTACTTAAATAACTCATTAATAAAAAAATCTAATTCCGAGGTACACTATGGCGTCGCATTTACTAATTATAGCAGGTTAAAGATTGTTTGTTTAGGTACTTTATTAATTCGTTGTATGGAAAAGCTAAGTACGGAAAATTAAGTTATTAATGTGTTATGATATAATCCCGAGTGTGTTTGTTATATATTTTCAAAGATATCGCTATTAAAAATTAATTTATTTATATGAGATTTAAAAAACTTTTACTTTTTATTACTCGGAATTAGGAAGCTTGATTTAGTATACTAAAACGCAATTCCGATGTATATTAGGCGGAATTTGGATATATGAGCACCTAATTCCGTGGTATTGGCACACGTTACATACAGAGTGTTCATTCATCCATTAGCGATAATAAATAACAATATTTTATTTTCCATTTAATGTTTAAAATAATGTTATTTAATATCTAACTGAATTACATATTGTGATGCTATTTTATTAATCATATGAAACAGAGACTGATTTCAAATCCAAAAAATATAAATAGACTTGATTTTTTTGAACATCATGTATCATTCTCCCCACCTTATTTCCTTTGTATTTTGTACACTCGGAATTAGGAACCAAATGCATCGGAATTAGGATTTTTACCTCGGAATTAGGTGCCTCGGACTTTGTTTTATTTTTAAGTAATTTAACATCTTTATTAAACTTTTATTATCAAACTGTGAGCATATTTCAATAATAAGATACATAATACTTCTGATAAAAATAGCCAATCCTACAGAAAGGTATAATAAATACTTAATTTTTTATGTTCTTTCTAGTTATGGTGAAAATACTGCCTTTACCTTAATTGTCGAAAATCAAATTAGTTTATTACCAAAGGGTAAGAGTGTTTGATGTGGCGATTTGAGAGTGGATGCACCATCCATAACTAGCTGCACATCTAACTGATGTTGTATCCATTGTTAATGGGAAATTGTCAGCCGAAAAAATAATATACAATCAGGTGGAGGTTGTGTGTTGCGCAGATGCGGTGGCAGATAGCACGCACAATGGTGGCTCCTCATGCCGCGAGCGTTGTGGCTTACACAGACGACGCGTACGACTCGTAGCTGTTGATTATTTTAATGTTATGATGACCGTGCGAACTCTCTCAGCGTGTGACGCAGCGGCTAGTTTCACCGGCCGACGCCGCGGTCCATGGAGAAACCGGCACTTTTCACTGCACTTCTAACGTTCTACCTGTTCCTGACTCTTGCACGCAATTACTGCGATACAATTCAGTCGATACAAAACGCACTGACCACACGCGACACCGGTAACGTTTGAACAATTAAAGGCAATTAATAATGACGCAGTAATAGCCCACCGAACACAATTTGTGACTCAACCAGTTTGATGAAAAACAATTTGATACAATAATCTGACAAACCCCCCATTCGACGACGACGTTTAGTCGCTCCGTAGATGTGCGCTATGATGGACGGTAAGTACCTATTTTATCTATAGATAATCTATTTAATGAGCACACACAATAAACACGATACCTATGCAGAATCAGGTCAAGGTTACCATGTCCTTGCAATATCATTGAAGTAACAGGATACCGAACTTCAAATCGATCAGATCCCTCATAACCCTTCATTAACTCGAGAATAGCTCATAATCTTGAATATTATAATTTCTTGAACTATAGCTAAGAACAATCTCGATCAAGACACCTTTCATATAAAAAAACACCGGACAAGTGCACGTCAGGACATGCACAATGAAGGCTTCCGGACCCATTTCAATAGCGAAGATTAATCGTATCTATAACCAAAGTAGTGAAACACAAGAAACAAAGTTGTATTTGCGGTTGATTTTTGAATATTGAGTAAATTGAGTTTGAATTTAAGTATTGAGTTTATACAGAAACGACGGGGAATTAACTTAACTTTAACTTGGTCGGCTGTAGCTCGTGATTTAGTGAACCCATTTCTCCTGTTATAATTTGAATTGCAATGTCGTGTCATGTGCTAGTGTCCTAATTTTTTCTAGAATTTCTGCACAGTGCTTCAAGTTTTTACAGCAAGATCTACCTAAAGCCACGTTTTCAGCTTAAACAAATTCGGGACCCCAACAAAACTGTTTACCTTATTTCACACACTTAGGGGTGGATTTTTATAACGCGCTAAAAAAAATATTTTTTATTGGAATTAGCAATTTTACTAATTTTCATGGCTCTAAGTTGAGATTTTTTTTTACCCATACAAACTATCACCTATTTTATAAACTAAGGGGTGGAATGATACAAAGTCCTTCCTTAGTGGATATTTACGGTATAAAAGGTACCTGTCAAAATTTCATAATTCTAACACCAGCGGTTTGGGCTATGCGTTGATTCCTTTGTTTTGATAAGTGAATTTGCAAAAAGTATCAAAATAAGCAATAATAAATGGCCGTATCTTTTTATAGCGTTGTCTTAGAAGCCAAATTTTTTTACACCTACTAGGGACCATAGCGTTTGATATTTGATATTAATTTCAACTTGATATTTTTATCTGTTTCTGAGAAAAAGGGTCTTGACAGACAGACAGACAGACGGACAACAAAGTGATCCTATAAGGGTTCCGTTTTTTCCTTTTAAGGTAACCCTAAAAAACTAAAAGAAAATAAGTTTGTCCGCTTGAGCGCTACGATGCTAGAGGCAGACATACAGACACAAAATTTGGAAGGTAAACATTACCTATTTAAGAACTCCCGACGTGGCTTAAAATTAAAGGAATCCTGACGTCGGCTTGGTGAATCATTGAGAGAGGCATGAGTCATGGAGTGACGAGGAGCACTGCAGTCTGCCGCGGCTGTGACTCAGAAGGTCACTGTCTGCCTGCAGCAGCCACGATGTGTTGCCGTTAATGTTCTAGCGTACCTACCGATCCGATCCTCGATCGAAATATTTTTTTGTGAACGTATTTTAAAACGGAAAGGTTGGTGAAGAGATGCAATTAGCCGTGTAAACGTGGAGGAAAGCGACAATGGTGTACTACAATAGGATATGCAACGTTTAAAATTAACGAACAATTTGTATGATGTGTAAGTCACCGAAGGCGCAGAGATGCGCGGCGCAATATGACTCTGTGCCGTGTGTGTGCTGACTCTGTGCCGCCGGTTACTTTCAAAGGGAGCAGTTTGAATGCGCGCTGATGTCACGTTTTCTTATCATGGCTCGCTTTATCATGATTTAGATAGGTGCCCAACGTTTTGCTGGTAGGGGACGTAAAAATTCACTCCGTTCTCATAGAAGCGATATAGAATTTTAATGAACTTAAACCCAGCAGTTTTGATGAGCCCCTTTTTCGATATTTTAATGGATATTTTTTTAAGTGTTGATACGCGGCAGCGGCGTTCTTCATTCTGTAAAATTCAGTTCTTCCGGATAGCATAGAACTGAAGCAACCTAGATCGCACTGGCTATAGCTCGCATACCGGATGTGTGACATTTTGTTAATACCTATTTTGAGAACATATTTGTATGAATGTAAACTAAACTACAAAGGAGTCTCTATCAATTCCATAATGTTTTGCACAACACGGAAAATGATAGCGGATAAGTCCTCCAGTGAAGTCCATTATCAAACATCAGCGTTTGTAAACTCGTGCTTTAATCTTAATCAATAACTATTATCTTCACGATGTAGAAGTTTGTTTAAAATGCCCATGTTTATAAAGTGATGCGTATTTTTCAAATCAAACGACATTGTCTGGTGTTGCGAAACCTTTGTTTGTGTTTCCGGAGTGTCAGATGTACCATGCGCCGCGCGGCGGGCCGGCGCGCCGGCTGCGCGGCGGCGCGGCGGCCGACGGCGCGGCGGCGTGGCATCGCGCTCCGGTTACACTTGACACAACCTTTGCGTTTCACAAACAATGCGTCTCGCGTCACACAACCGTATCCATATTCAGCAGTATTTTTCCGATCGCATTAATCAGGGAGCGTCAGGTTCAAGCGCACAACAGGACATGTCGGACTGAAACAGACTTCTCACGAGGTGACACCTTTATCGCACGAATTTCCAGATGTGGAATTCAAAGAACAGTTCATTCTAGAAATTAAAATTGCAAACTAGTTTACGATTTCGCGGTAGATAGCTCGTGAGAAGCCTCCTCCGTGAGTCTCTTGCGTCTACTCTGCTGGGTAGACCGCATTCCTGCGTAGTTGTGAATTAGGTAATATATCTCTCGTAGATATGGCTCTCGTTGAAGTCTTTTGAATTAGCGGAACTAATAAGGAACTGGACTACAATTATTTTTCAAGATTGTCAGTTATATCCATTACACTTACATATAGGTCATTGAGCTCCATTTACTGTATCTATTGCCAAAACACATCATTTCACACAGTTTGGTTATCAGGACGGAATTGTAGGCAACTGTAACACATATCGCGGTAACAGTTTATCTGTCTGTACAAAAAGTAACCGTCATTAACTATGCTTCATTCATTCAATTAATCGCGTCAACACCCACACAATACAATACCGGCGCATCCCGGATCGATAGCAGGTGAACATTATTGGGATGTTTTGTCGATAACAATCGACTCATATCAGCTGGATTAAAGTGATGGTAAGTAGGTACTCGACGTTCATTAGAGAAGTTACGCGTCAGTGCTGGAATCTTCACTCAGTACTGCGATCGCACCGCACACCGATCTCGTCGCAGGGTAGGAAGCGAAACGAGGGAGCTCACCTTGTGTAGCCGGTTAGAGCTGAGGGCGGGTGCGCAGCGGCCGAGGCGGGCGCGAGCTCATACTCGCGCGGTCGACGACCCGTCGCTGCTCGTAACTGTACAACACACACACTGACACCACTGCGAGCGCTGAATAAAGCGACCGGTAGGTTGGGGATCGCGGGACGAACTGGGCCGACGACGACGATGCCGCGTGCGCCTGCGGCCTTGACCGCCCCCGTCCCCCGTCCCCCGTCCCCCGTCCCCCGCGCCGCACCGCCGCCCGAGCCGCGCACCGCGCCGCCGCTCCGCAGGCGCATCCGCATCGGCCGCGAAAGGTCCCGTCCGAGGCGCGGACGTGCTCCATAGCAGAGCAGGTAGACGCTCATCCGAGGCATGTTGCGAGCGAAAGTCAATACCGTTAGATAAGTAATGATTAGGATTGCGTTTTTGTCGATATCTGATAGCGGTTGTTGTATCGTCTCAAATCAATCAACAGGTAGTATTTTACTGACCTCCAAAAAAGAAGGAGATTCTATGTTCGTATGTATGTATGTTGTTTATGTATGTTCACCGATTACTCTGTAAATTCTGGGACAATTCTGTTTTTGTTCGAAAGAGTATACCTACTCTCCAGGTGGTCCCATAGAAATGTTATCAATATCAGTCCAGTATTTTGAGAGATGTGGACGATTTACGGTCACCAGGAATGAAATATTACGCACCTAGTTTGCCCCTAAAAATCATAAATAACTCTAAATTGAAAATTTAAAAACCCCCGATGCGACGACCTATTCATCAAATGTATAATTTACCTAGTTCTTCCAAATAATGAAGTTAGCGCGATTTGCGTAGCTCCCGTAGCTCAGTATCCATAACTCATCTCGCAAATTCATCTGGTACAACTAGTTTCGATGCCAGATTATGAAAGCGCCATTTACATAATTTGTTTTGGCTTCCTCATTTATAATCTGATGTACAATAATCAACAGAAAATCTGTGTAAAAGTATGAGACATTATTTTGTTATGACATTAGAATAGACAACGAATCTAAATATTGATGCCACGGAGGTTTAATTCCTAGTAAAATATTATCAATTATGATTCAATTTGAAGTAATAACTCTGGTTGAGGCGGACGGGAGCAGCCCAGGGAAAGAATTTTCAATAACGCTAAAATTATTTTAAATTAGATTTGTTTTTTTTTATATTTTTTCTCAATGGCGGAGCAGCGCCCTCTAGAATTATTATAGCGTAATATTCCATGACCATTAACAAAACAAACAAAAGTTTACGCATGCGCGTATCCATCATTTGAAACGTGACTTATGGAACGTCTTTAGTTCATACACAAATCTCATATAAAAATTGATAAAATATACATTTTTTCCAGAATCAGGGAAACTTTTCAAATTTATAATATTGTAAAAGCCAGTTCAGACTATTACGATCATTTAAAAATATAATAAATCGAAATCCAATAATCACAAATTTCGAATGGATTCGAGCCGTGGGAATTGGGTTTGGCCGTGAATGTGGCTTTTTTAACCTACAAAAGAGCTGATGATCTTCAAACGGCTGAACCGATTTTCATGAAACATAGCTAAGAACACTCTCGATCAGAATACCTATCTAACAAAAGAAACTAAATTGAAATCGGTTCATCAGTTTGGGCGCTACGTGGCTACAGACAGACACACAGATACACAGATACACATGTTAAACTTATAACACCCCTCGTTTTTCGTCGGGGGTTAAAAATGCACTGTAAGTAGCTGCTTGTAAATGTATATACAGTCCATTCCAAACAGAATCAAAAACTTTGTAAACAAAGAAACGTCAAAGTGCTTAAATAGTTTTATTGATGTGCCTTTGTATACTATAACGAATATGAACGGATTATTTTCACTCGATGCAATAAATTTGATTATAAGGTATCTTGTATCACTCAAGCATTCGAAAAAAAAAACATCAAACTAATGAACATTTTGTAAGTTCGATAAATTTTACATGTTTTAGTTGAAATTACAATCTAAAACGAGTGTAATATGAAGGCGACAGTGTTTTCGAAGATTCCCACATCAGAATTTAGTGTAGTAATAACGAAATAAGTGTGAAATCGGCGATTTTATGTTGAGTGATGGTTTGTTTACAAAGTTTTTGATTCTGTTTGGAATGGACTTTATGTATATTACCTTACCTATTAAATCAATTGCGTCTAAAAAGAATAGGTATAATCACCGCGTCGAGCCAACATCTGCTCCGGTTAACCGAATAAATATTCGAATAGCTCAGCAGGACATTATTGTACCGAGTGGCAGCGCGACGTCGCTCGCGTCGTCCTTGTCCTAATCTTATAAGAATGTCGACCTATACGACTGTGCATGGTGTGCGTCGTAATTAGCCGAAAATTAACATTCATCACAGTACAAAACACGCAAAATTAAGGAAATACGAAGGTCGTTCCGCGGCGCAATCTCCAAGTCATGACAATTACGTGGAAAACGCGGGCTGCACCGAGCAACACGCGGGCTGCATCGAGCAACACGCGGGCTGCACCCAGCAACACGCGGGCTGCACCCAGCAACACGCGGGCTGCACCCAGCAACACGACTTCTGCAGCTGTGATAAACACTCCTGCACTAATTGCTGGAAATAAACAAGATCACGTTACGTTTGCGAGAACATTCTAGATTCTTGAGACATTAAATACAGCGCAAGAATTTCAATAAATAATAATCCTTATACCTATATTATCATTATTTCTAAAGAATCTAAAGCCTCTAATCAGCTTTGGAACGAGACACGAGGCGACAGATAGAGTGGTCAATACCACCAATCAGTAAGCGACGTCATAATATAAAAGTAGGTACCGAGGTAACTGTTATTTTATTTTCAATGACAATTCGGTCCGTGTTGGACGTGTGCGTTAGGAGGAGGACAGGGACCTCGACCGGTCCCGGAAGCCCACCCGCCCCCCGCGCCCCCGCCTCCCGCGCCCCCCGCCTCGACACACACTGTACTTATTTATATACTTACAATTATTACGAATTTTATGCTTACATGTATATAATTATCGGCTGTTTTTATTTACCAACTGATTTATCTCTGAAATACCTATGATATAAGAATGTAACGTGGTAATTGTGCCGTACTGAGTTAATAACAAAATTAAATTTAAAAAGTCTTAATATCCGACTGCTTGAATATTGAATTTTAAATTGAAACTGAAAATAAAAAACTCGTCCAGTATTCGTATTATTTCGTAGTATTCGTATTATTGAAATTCCGTTGAGTAATAGGTTTAATGGGTCCCGACTGTTTACTATTTTATTTTATACTTTTTAGTTGGGTAGAGGTACCTTCCATACAACGGATAATTTCGCAATCTTGTCATTACATTTGAGGGATTTAATATCGTAGTGACATTAAGTAGCTTGCGGATGTCTAAACTATTGATCATAGCCATCTAGAAACTTAGTAGAAGTTGCAAACCAACTTTGAATCGTTATAGCTCCTAAATGGTCATTCGAAATGAAAAAATATATGAGAAACCTAAAGATGATTTTCAAATAGGTACCTATTCAATGATACCCCACTTAAAACAGTTTATGGACTTTATTTTTTTTCTTTTTCACTATGGCGTGCGTGTGGCTGTCGCCACATTGAATTTAGATTACAGTCATGTCTTTAGTGCCAGTCGACAGTCGCATGATTAGGGCTCGTATTAATAAATCGATCTCGAGCCTGAGAGCGGTCTTGGAAATGTCATTCTTTTGTCTTAATAGTACAAAATGACATGTCAAATGCGTACTTAAGATCGCTCTCAGACTTGAGATTAATTTATTAATACGGACCTAAGACGGACATCACAGGCCGTGCCCGCGCCAGCGCCGCACCGCGCCGCGCCCGCGCCGCGCGCCAAGACCGTGAAACTGAAACGGGCAAGCTTATTATTGCGATGTGATACTTCTCCGACGAAGCTAATAAAAGCATAAATAAATTTCGATACTGTGTATCCATTGACAAAGATACAAAATATTCAAGGCAGGCTAGACACCGACTGTGACGCCCCGTAATACTTCGCTTATCAGTTACAGTCATGCAGAGTAAGTAACATGCCGGCACCCAATGCAGAATACATTCTTATTTTTATTGGACGCCAATACCGATGCTGGCTTACAGGAGTAATAATAGTGTGTATGGCGGCAATATAGTCCCAATTTAATCTACACTATCTACACTAGTATTATCAAGAGAAAATATTTGTATTTTTGTATATTTGTAACGAGTAAACTCAAAAACTACTGGACCGATTTCAAAAATTCTTTCACCATTAGAATGTTAGAAATAATTGGGATCCCTACTATTACTTCAACCCGTGCAAAGCCGGGACGAGCAGCTAGTCTCTTATAAAAACGGATATCACAATCTTATCTGGCTATCATTAATCAATATTATAGAGTTCCACTATTACTTTTAGAAACGTTATTAAACTTTGGATAACATTTTATCACGCATTAACACGAAAATAGAAGTGTGAAATACATTTATGATCTATCTAAACGACGCCCGACGCGACGCGACGCGACGCGAGACGCCCTACGGCCACAAGAGTCAAGGAACTCGACTGTTTTTCACTTTGGAACTCGAGGATCGTGAATGAGAGCAAACATTTATTTTAAATAAGGCTATTAGACGAATAAATAAAAAATAAACTGAAATGCTGAACTAACTGTGTACCTATTGTGTGACACAATGTATCGGTATCTGTGTGTTATTCAATTGAAATGCACATTAACCCCAATCAGTTAGGTATATGTTATGTTGTTGCCCATCACATTGTAAAGTTGTCGCACTCTGCAATTGGCTCTGGAAGGCCGCGGCACTTAGATCGACCCAATTGCTGCGGCCGCGCAGCCGCGCAGCCGCGCCGACCCACTTCCGTTATAATGAGCTATCCTGGCATATGTAAATATTACGAAGTCTTTAATTTAACCTTGGCACTTTAGTGTCTAGCTGGTTTGTATCAAACACTGATTTACTGATTTAGGGCATTTGTACACAAATATTTAAGTACGGGTTCGTACAACGAAGGTATCCGCTCAAATAACTATTCTTATTTACCCTCATCATGAGTAAAATAGGTAAAAGCATAATGTTCCACGTTACGAGCTGACCGAAACAGTTTCAAGAACTTTGTGAGTCCGTGAAATGAGCAGAGTTTTCCACTACCCCCTGGAATAGACATGACGTCTTTATTCACTCACGCCTAAACTGAAAAGAACTTCTGGTATAAAAAGGTACCTGCTGTCAAAATTTCATGATTATAACACCAGCGGGTCGGGCTGAGCGTTGATTCCTTTGTTTTGATAAGTTAATTTGCGAAAAGTATCAAAATATGTTACATAAAATGGCCGTATCTTTTCATTGCGTTGACAGAAGCCTAATTTTATTTACACTTCCAAGAGCATTTGATATTAATTTCAACTTTATACTTAATTCCCTCCTGTGAAAACCTCTGACCTGCGGACTGCACTGTAAGCGAGCCACGTTATCTTCATTAATAGAATCTTCAACAATAGCACCAGTATAGTTCGCCTGAAGAATCAAATTTCGTAGTAGTTGCTTCGTACTGTGCGGTTGCTGCGTCCTGTACGGTTGCTACGTCCCGTACGGTTGCTGCGCCCTGTGCGATTGCTGCGTCCCGTACGGTTGCTGCGTCCTGTGCGATTACTGCGTCCCGTACGGTTGCTACTTCCTGTGCGATTACTGCGTCCTGTGCGATTGTCCGTCCCGTATGGTTGCTGCGTCCTATGTGGTTGCTGCGTACTGTGCCCGCATGTTTTGCTTCCGCGTTACAGCCACACAAACCCATCAACCTATCAGCCACTGTACGATGATGCTCTCCTATATATCGTCTGCAGCCGCTAATATATATACCTATAATATTATCCTACTAATATTATAAATGCGAAAGTTTGTGAGTGTGGATGTATGTTTGTTACTCTTTCATGCAAAAACTACTGAACGGATTCGGATAAAAATTGGAACACAGATAGTTTATAACCTGGATTAACACATAAAATACTTTACTTAAGTTTACGCGGACGAAGTCGCGGGCTAGAAACTAGTACTCTATAATTTCGTATCTGGAAATTTCCGTATTTCTGGGAAGCAAACTGAACAATTATTTATAATTATAATGTAGTTAAAAATCTGGCAGTGCAACTTATAATACTACTAGGTACAAGTATTATGCTGATTTACAATTTTGGTCAAGATTTTATATTACAGTCAGACATACATCTATAGATTAGCTATTTTTATAATTTTATTGAGAGAACGGGAGATATCGTGACCTGAATAATTAATCTGAAATCACCATCTTCGCGGGAGAGACGACCCACTTGTTTACCAACTGATCGCATGTTCACGTGGACTTCTCAGAGATAAAAGGAGAAACTAGCGCACAACCTACATCTCTAATTACCTAATCCAATTGCCTGGTGTGTCGCACAATCGCGCGGTGTAGCCTCGCGTCGTTCGTACGGTCCCGTGTCCCCCGCGCGCCGCGTGACCTCGCGCGCGTCCTATAAGTATTTGAACTAAAAAACTGTGCCGTCTAAGGACGCCCGAAAGAAGCGAAGCTTTATAGTATCAAGCGTAGGGCGCCGCAGCTGCCTCTCTGTATACCTAAATATATCGTGTAACGCTTCAGACGTCTGACATTTAGCACGGATAGAGAGGCCGCGCGGCGAGCGCCCCGAACGTCTCGTCCGTATAGAATTTCGCTTCAATAATGGTCTAACCTATTGATCCTACGACTCAAAAGCTGCGATGTCAATATATTAGACAACCGGTAGTAGTTTCCTCATTCTACCTTTATCTATTTTCAGAATTGAGAATTTAAAGTAATTTCCCATCGAGAAATTAGCTTCGCGAGTTCAATTATTTGTTAAATTAAGTACTGGCAATTGGTACCGTCTTCAACATTTATCATCAGTTACTGCCGAAATTACCTGCTCAGTTCCGATAGTTCATTATTTAATTTATATTTTGTATAATTAGGGGAGAGTAGGGTAATGGGAGTCACCCTCACATCCACGAAAGAGTACGTGCGAGCGACGCGTAAACGGCGCGGCGCGGCGGCGCGCGGCGTCCCTACACCCCCGCATGCTCTGGCTCCCCAGCGCTGCCAGAAACGGCTCGCGCAAGGCAGCGCCCGCGCTATTGAGATACGCCGGTGTTCTGTTTTATGCTCCGCTGATATAATTTTACGTCAATGTCAGGCAAATTAGAAGGTAAGTGTCGAATATCTTGCAGTATGCGATTGGGATTTTTACACGAAATTAGTTGCGAGTAACGACTAAAAACAGCATCTGCGACATTTCAACTGATCACGTAGGCAGTAACGCCTAAAAAGTCACCAACTACATAACATCATCAGTTACATTACTCACATAATCAGGGAGGATCACAAAACTCTTACAATGGCAGACGTGACAGCAGGTATCAGGTAAAGCACTCCGATGTACTTAACGTTCGCACTGGACGATACGTGTACACGAAACATGTTGTTGTTTCTTGTTGTCCTTTTTTATGATTGAAACAGTTTTTTTCACGTTGTTTTGCCGTAATTTGTTAACTAAAAGCTATCGCACACATCTGCGATTGATTCCGCGAAGTACGATAATTCCTACACTGATGATCGATAAGATATCACATATACCCGCACACCATGTACCCAATAAATTGCGTTCGATTGAATATCTCGAAAACTTTAAATAATTACCTAATAAATGTACAAGACAATGACGTCATGTCATTTAACAAACTTGTTATTCACAATACTCAATACCTACATGCTCACTTATAAACTAGTGATCATGATCTAAATTGTTAATATGTGTAGTCATTAATTATTTTTATTGATTAGTTGAGCAAGTACATCGATGCAATAAGCCGACCGATGTTATAATTCGGTTCACGTTTTAAATCAGTATTTCTCAAAGTGCCTCATCAGGCGTTCAAGGCAATCTACAGGCGACGACGGGAGAAAAATCTCATCGCCCTTCCACGGAAACCATACAGTCTTTAGTATTTCAAACTAAAAATAAATACAGTTGGCTCAAGTTACCCAAAACATACTTTGTTATAATAGTTTGTTCGGCTCGCACCTCTGGGGTTTTCGAAATCTATGTGCGAATCATAATTTCAATTATGATTATCACTTGCATACGGTGAAGGAAAACTTCGTGAGGAAACCTGCATGTCTTAGAAAATCTAATCAATTTTCCAAAGACATGTGAAATCCGGCAACCAGCACTGGGCCAGCGTGGTGGATTACGGGCTCAATCCCCCTCGTAGTGTGGGGAGGCCCGTGCCCAGGAGTGGGACGTCAAAAGGGCTAAATTATTATAGTTTGTTCTGCTGCTCTGCTCTAAGTAAGTTTTAGCGAGTGTCTTAATAGCACTATAACTGCTTAAAATGTATTTTACACTATTTTGTGAGTTCATTGGACTTCTGTACCTACAACAATGTACTCACAAGATAAATAGGCACCATAATTAATGCATGTTAAATATATCATCATACTAATATTATAAAACACTCAAACATTATTATTATCAGCACTCATAGCACAGTTAAATACTATTATGAGTGCTGGCTGCAACCTTTAGATACGGCTTATTGTTTGAAAAGTAAATAAATATTATTATTATTATTATTATTATTATAAAGAGGAAAACTTTGTTTGTTTGATTGTAATGAATAGGCTCCGAAACTACTGAACCGATTTGAAAAATTCTTTCGCTGTTGGGAAGCTACACTATCCCCGGGTGACATAGGCTATAATAAATTTTCAAAAAATTAGGGATCCTTACTAAAACTCGAATAATGTAACCGCAATGTACTAACTGTACCGCAATGTAACCGCAATGTACTGTTGCCCGTGCGAAGCCGGGGCGGGCCGCTAGTTTGCAATAAGTTGCTGTTTCTTCAAGATACGAAATAGACGGTAAAATAGGAAGTTACGTTAAGAAACCGGCCAAATGTCGAATCACGCATAGTAGGGTTCCGTAGACATCCCGCCTCTTTTCAATAATACGGAACCCTAATAATACACGTGATGGTTCATTTTGATTTGAAACATCCAATCCAGCTAGTCTCGTAACTCTACAATTCTATCAAATGGGTGATAATTTAGCCATGTTAAAAAAGGCAAATTTGGAGCTAATTACTTGGTAAACGAGAATTAATTTTGAAAAATTTCCGCTTCCGCGACTACCATCGTCGTCGCGTCGTTTGCACAGCGGCTTTCCAGGGAAATATAATATTATTATTATATAATATATTGCGAAGGGTGGAGCTAGCCGTGCCAGACGGGTATGTGGGTCGTCGTCGTCAGCCGCGGTTGCTGGTGGAACCGTGCGCGCGAACTAACTTGCTGCGCGAGGCGCCGCTCACGAGCGCACTCCGCACTCTCAACCTCATTGCTGAGGACTTGGACTTATTCTGTTGCACTTTGGGTGAATTTACAAGAACAGCTACACATAGAATTTGCTATGTTAAATAAAAACAATTAAATTATTTTTATTTTTTAAGTTTGCAACTATATCGCATTGGGTCTAGCCTGTAAAGATATTTGTATGTATTGAGAAAATAAATAATATAATTCAGAAGGCATAATGAATATGATCTACATTATAACTATTTCATATGATACGTATCACAAAGACAACCATTAGTAGGTATTACTAGAAGATAGAGAGCTGAAAGGATCATCATTAGGTAGGTACTTACTGTTATTTATTCTGCAATTAAATTAACTGAACCTGGCTCTGTTCATCAATGATACAAAGTAATATAATTTTCAGAACGCGGTGTGATTGCGCAATAGGAAGGATACTTTGAACCAGCACTCGCACTAACTTTTTAAACCATAGTTATGTAAGTATTTAAGTTATATACCTACTTATTAATAGCATGTTTTCAGTAACCACCTATCTAGGCAGGGTATCTACTTCCAATGAGGTTTTCATAAAATGTCGAGAGTTGTCATCACCACATACGGCTGTGAAGCTTGAAAAACTTCTCCCTATACTAGGCAATAATTGATTATAATTTAACATGTAGTTTTACTATTTTCGATGTTGGATGTTGGAATGTGCCCCGCACCCCCCCCCCCGCACCCCCCCGGGCATGCGGCATCAACATTTTCCTTTCATCAATAGCATCGCTAATTACTAAAGCACGTAAGTAATACAACATGTAGGTACAATATTAGGTTATCACCCGCTCGTGATTCCGCGTATTGTAAACGTGTTATCTGCTTATTAACTAATTAATTTGTGGTAATTGCACTAATTAATATTTTGGGGTAATATCGATCCGATGCGGTAGGCTCCACGGGCGTAGCTAACGGGAACCGAACGGAACGGATGCGGTGCAATACAACGGTACAGATAAGAAACGAGACGTCTGACGTCACGACTTCAAGCTGCGTTGCGTTAGTATGTACCGCTGCGGTGTAATAGAGAGATGGGGTCGGTAGAGTACTGTAAATTTATAAGAATGATCCATCAGGAATACAGAATTAATGATAATCTCAAGAAGTCAACACTTAATACATCACTGGGACCCAGGACCTCAAAGTCGACAAATCAGTCACATAAAAAAAAAAAAAAAAAAAACGACTTTGAAGTGACAATGTTAAAAATTAATTATAACTATTTAATAAATAACAATCTATTTCTAGGAATAACTTAATCTAATCGTGACGGAAAATGATCTAATCGCCTTAATGAGGGACATCAAGATCCAACGAAATGTACAGCAGATTAGGTAGACAAATAGGCCAAAAAATAAATTTTAAAAATGTCCTCCCTATTGTACCTTGACCTAGTAGTGACTTCTGTACACATTGCCTAGTTAGCTAGAAATATAGACGTCATGGTGTTCATCATAATTGTTTCAAAAAATTGAACAATAAACAAAAACATCAGTTAATAATTATTTATATTGTAGTATATCACAAAATATGCGCAAGTGATATTTTTGTATGTGCTTATGTTGGTACATATCTCCGAACGACACCATGATCGATCCTCAGAGATAACTAATATCTGGTGGTATCGCCCCGCGACACACTACGCTACTGGTGCGATGTCATTGAACTGTTTAGCTGTTTAGCGGTACTAACCATTTTTGATGATCGAATACGTTGTTTTGTTTGGATGCGCACTCGTCGACTCCTCCAATATTTATATTATATTGTCTATAACATACAAGTGTGACCTACTTAGTTTGGGATAAAAAAGGATATTTTTTTCGAATTTAACTAAATACTTTGTTAGAGAACTACTAGGAGTAGGCTCATATCAATAAAGTACTTAACGGTCGGCGGCGGTGCAGGAGGTGGGATTTGCTAGACTGTTGGCGTTTCTAATTGCTTCACAATATTACAACCAAAGAAAACCAACGCAACGTCTCCTCTACCACCTTAAGTTTATGATGTGCGATGTTATAAGTGTGTCACTATACATGACGGTGGCCTCACCGGGCCGCCGGCCGCGGGCCGCAAACCGCACGCCGCGGGCCGCACGCCGCACGCCGCGGGCCGCACGCCGCACGCTGCCGCGGGCCGCACGCGGCGGGCCGCACGCCGCGGGCCGCACGCCGCACGCCGCGGGCCGCACGCCGCACGCCGCGGGCCGCACGCCGCACGCACGCCGCGGGCCGCATGCCGCGCTTATTGTCCGCTGTCGCAAGCGTTAATTAATCCCACCCGACCCACTCACCGTTCTCCTAGACTCAGATGTCGAAGAGAACGACACACGCACACTCCCCACCAGACACCGACCTCGCCGGCGAGGTCGACGTACCCCCGCTTCCGCTAGAAGGTGCGTCTACTTACCTAGACGCACCTTGGCACCCGACAAGCCCGCTGAGTTTCTTGCCGGATCTTCTCAGTCGAGGTCGCGTTCCGATCCGGTGGTAGATTTACCCTCGCCACCTCTTCTGGCAGCGGCCCAAGCCGAGGTCGTGTCCCTTGTGGCGCCCTTGAGCTAGCTGCCCCCCTGCCCCTCTGGCTGGAGCGCACTCGCGCTCGCCCTCTGTCCGGGTGAAGTTGTTATGGCCACTCTGGCCAACAACGTATAGTCATATCAAAAAAAAAAAAAAAAAAAAAAAAAAAAAAAAAAAAAAAAAAAAGCGTTAATTAATGAGCCTCTGACGTCTCTACTCGATGAGTGGCCACCACCGTGCGTGTGGTGAGGCGGAAGGTCGATTGGAGTGTTGTAACCCATGGGGATGCATAATAGGTATGTTTATTTTCTAAACATTAAATCGTACAGAGATATTGGTAAAATACTTAAAACCTCTCAGGACTATATTACTGACATCATAAGTAAACAATTTGTTTTGTAATGAATATAACTTTTAATAATGCATCAGATTTTCATACAAAAATAAATATGAATTCAACGCTCGTATGTTACGAACTCTACGCCCGCGTTGCATCATACCTACTATTACCTACGTATAGCGATATTCGGTCGGTAGAGCGGATAACAAACTGAAATGTGTTAGATAGAGCAACAAAATCTTTAAAGATTGTTTTCGATAAATGCAGTATTAATGTATTATAAATGTATTAAAGTTGCTGGGAATGATGTTAGTAGTAATAAAGTCCTGCAAGGTAATTAGTGATTTACTGCCTGTATAGGTATCGGTACTAATCAGGGTTGCCGCCCGCCAGTATAACGAGATCGAGCAGATGTACACATTCACACAGCCCTCCTCCCGGTCTGTGGCACTATTATTTCGCGTATGCTTTTATAAGGACAAACCGATACTTTCATAGTGTCTTTCATGAGGACCTCGTGACGCGTTCATAAAGGCGTCAGGACGCTTTGATGAGGACATCGGGCGCGACGCTTTTATAATAGCTTATCCATAGACTATTGCCGCGTCCTTTTAGTTACAAGATCGCGCATGCACTTGCCTACGGCATGATCCAGCAGTAATAATGCGTTACCTACTGGTACATGGAAATGCACCGCTTTGCATGCACGCCGCCCCAGCCGCGCCGCCCCAGCCGCGTTGCACTCACAGCTGTATTATGCGAGTAACCCGTTATATAAAGCCATTTGGCTGAGGACTTGGCAGCAGGACTGGACCGTTTCTGGCGCTTTCAACCTGTGTACAACGCGTGCATGCAGCATTTGTCTTTATCACGAATTGATATCCGCGTTGCACATCGTCAGCAATTAAAATGCTAATAAAGTGAATCAGTTCGGTTCGTGGGGCGGGGTCGCTGACCCGAGGCCGGCGGCGACAGCTGCTGATTGGTGTGGATGATGCGATGCTATTGGTGTGAATGTGGCTCTCGAGATCTAGAGGATTCGGGACTAAATGCTTTAAAAGCAATATGTTGATTTATACCACATTATGTTACTCTAATAAATTACAAATAAGGTTGATGACTTAATAGAAATATTATTATATTACAAATACTGATTGCATCGGTTGGCTTATGATGTGGAGAGAGTAAAGCCGCCATCCAAGACCCTTCGCCGTCTACGTAGACAACCGGAGTTTAGTAACGAGTTAAAAGTGAACAACCTGCAGATAAAAAATAAATGATCATGCCAGTCTGTCTGGCTAGAGTATGTATTTGAATAAGTCAATCGGTATTTGAATAAGTAAAAGTTTACCGGGATCAAAATAATAAAGTTGAAGTAAATTTTCTACGAAGCATAATGGTCACACTTGGCAGTAAAATGTATTTATATACCATATCCGTCCATTCTCAATGTGTGGCAATAAATGCAGTTTTACGACCAGCAGGCCTGTCACACAACACGTCCACCAATTAGCATCAGCTTTATTTAAAGCCAACCCACTCCACACATCAGTGCCAGACTGCAAATAGGTATAGTTGAGAGCTCGTGAGCCTTGTCGAATGAACTCGAATGTCATCTAACCAGTTTGTGTTTAAATGCTATGAGAAGTTCCCTTGTGTCAACTTGCGTTGCAAATAGGAAAATAGTGATGAAAATAATGTACCAAATCTAAATGATTTTCCAGCTAGTAGTTCATCCAGCGGCTGGAAGACGTCCACAGATGCATATTATACCTATAGATATTGGCTTCCCCCAAACGTTTGTTTATTTCAAATACGGTATAGTATATAAAACGTATTAATGATTAACAATTCCCATTCTAATTATACGAGGTGAAACAGAAAGGTTATACAATTTTTTTTGCAACGTAACTTTGTAAATCCAATACTATCGGCTTTGTGGGACAGTTGAAGTACTAAGGGTTTTGTAGACTTATAAAATCTGATAACAGCTGTATCCCTGTAACACCTTTTGTTTTTCATGTTTCCTCCAAAGCTGATACTTATAGAATTATAAAGTTGAGTTTTGAAAAAAAGTATACCCTTTCTGTTTCAACCTGTAGTTTCTAACTTAGGACCAAATAAATGATTACCGCCTTACTGAAAATATACGCATTATTTAAGTGAAAAGACTGTCTCGCTAACAGACATGCATACCTAACTCACTTACACAAGTCTAGTCTGTAGACCGCCTATTATTGCTGCAAATGCTGCAATCCTCGGCGTCGTCTAATTACCGCCAAGGCCTGATTAGACACAAGTCAACTAACAGCTGCCCCATATCCAATAACTCATATTTGTTAAGGTAAGAAGTCGATCGGTGCCAGTGGGCCACATTTGTAACTCGTTTGTGCCGTTGTCCGACGCCGCGCGCCGCGCGCCGCGCGCCGGGCTGCCCGCAGTCGACTCGGCTCTTTGATGTTTTTGTGTATCGTTACAAAGTGCTGTTAAATATAAAAAAGTAGGTGACAAAACAATTTAGAGCTGTTATGCAGAATAATTCAGAAAATTAATTGAAGGTCATAGGTACAATTTATTGATTTGAACTAACTTCGCAATCTTCATCCTTTATTCGTACACTACTTTCTTGATTCATATTCTGTTATTTATAAATCAAACAAGGGCTGTATGTTTATTTTTCTATGGCTTAATTAGTTATTTTCTGAACTAACGTTAGATAATTTATTTAAACTTGATGTTTACCTATGTGCACCGGTGCACACGTTAATTTGTATAAAATGTTGCAAATTCTGTATAAATGTCTTAATATATCATTAGCTCTTGTTATGGCCTTATTTATCCAATAGTGACACGACAACGTGAACATATAATAACCCCGAGCCTCACAAAACGTACGCGTGCCCACACAACTACATAAGTTACGTAAAGTGAGGAATACATTGGCTCGAGAGGTCGACAGTACTCGACAGTACTCGACAGTCAACACAGACAGCCAATGAGCCGTTCGTTTTTCCATTTATTTATGTACGAACAAAAAGTGGGTCCAATTGTTTCATTGATTACGATATTCGACATTGATGCCCACTATGTACCTAATAATATTTGCATTTATACATTGCCGCAATAGCCGGCAGTATCGACCTATAATTATGTTAATTTTTACAGAAAACAAATTTAGAATTCAAAATCCTGTGTCACTGATCCCTATTTCCAGACATAAACCGAGCCCTTCGCCTGAATTACAGGATGGTCTCGTAACATTATAAGATTTTTAGAATTTGAAACTTACTAGGTATACCACATATTAACCTACATTTTAACTGTCTATTGGATAGAAGTTTGACTATATAAGTACTGTCTAGATTTCTAAATAATCCGGTAAACACAAGTTTGTAATTGCAGAGCCTCCTCACCTGGCTCGCGCAGCCTTCAGCTAATCACTCACGCAGTTCAATAATGACGTGTGAAGTAACTTATTAGTAATCCGCGCCGAAGCCTCCTCGTGAGAGCTTTTTTTGTGGATTACAACACACTCACGACTAGACTCGAAGGTTGGGTTCCGTAATTTACAAAAAAAGTAATCAGTTGTTGTGTAGCTTTTATTAGCGAACATCATTTGGGTTTTACCGCGATGTCTGATGGCTGCAAAAATATAATAATCGACAGAAAAAAACATTGGACAAAGTTGCCGAAATAATTGCGAATTTGAGTTGTAAATGCGTCGCATGTTGTTAGACGCCGCACTTCCGGCAGAATTGATTCAAGGACATTGGAGTTCTCAGTAGTACAACTTTGAATAGATACTAGTAGATAAAGGCTAGGATGATTCTCTACCGATCTTTACCTTTAAGAAATATTAATTGTTCAATATATTTTACAAGTTTAATGTCAATCATCTACAGGAATAATATTAATTTCATAACTGTGCTGGTTACATTATTAGGAATGTTCAATGGATTTATTGTGTATCACAACAGTTTATCCTATAGATAAGGTACCTACTGCTTTAAAAATACGTAGGTTCATTAAACTAAGCTCACATTGCTCATTCCTGTATATTTTTATAAACTATCAGATAAATAAAGAACGGCATTCGTTCTTCTTATACCACTTCTTCTTGTACCGCCAAGTACCTACATATTTCTACTAATCCGCATAGTGTTTGTAACTCAATTATGAGCTCAATCAATGACACTTGATCTCGAGACCCCTGAGTACACTGGGGGCGGGGCGGGGGTCTCAGTGTACTCGTCTCCGGTAGAAGCTTATCTTATCTAAATCCTAATTTGTGGAGCTAGAGCAGAGCTAGCTGAAATGAGAGCGAGAATGTACTTGCGTCAGAGTAGACTGAAACAATAAGATGATTTAAGTGTAGTTGTTATTGGTCATGAGTACTTATTATCTATTACTTACTGGACATTTATTACAATATATCACGCAGTGGTATTTGACTATTTTATTTATTTGATATTCCATTCAAGGTCTACCATACCTAGGTAATTATCTCTGAATTTTGGTAACAACTGCTAAATGGACCTCTCCTCTCTCTATAATAATAATATGAAGTTTGTTTATAAGGCGACACAAAGCCACGGTTCACAGTACTTATACCAACAAAGTTGACACATCGACGATGCGCATGCAGTTTCACAACACATTCCAGCCGAACGCCAAAGGTGACTTGTTACCAACTGCATGCATACATCCCTCGAGGGCAGACAGCCACGGCTCTGCCATGCACTCGTGGATATCGTTTCTAATAATACAAAGCAAACAATCGAAAGGTGGAAAAACTCTGTAATATTGCTGAAGCTCATAAAGCCATGAAATTATCAAATGCAGATAGCGGCGCGGGGGACTATTTCTTGTACATAGCGTGTTATGTTATATTTATTGCGTTAAATCTTACCTGGATACTATGCCTGCCACTGTTTACATGGCATCACTCGCTTGAACTTGTATAAGTAAGTAGTTCAAGTAGAACCCTTTTTTATTAAGTGAGTACATGCCAGTGTCTCACCTCCGAACGGTGAAAGATAATAAATGTGCACTTGTGTGAATATGCGCAACGTGCCCCGTAATGACGACGTTGGCAAACAAGAGCAGCGGCGCGGCGGGCGGCGCGGCGGCGCGCGCGGCGATGCGCGGGCGCACGACGCGGCGACGGCGCGACAAACCAGCTGGCGAAACAACCAATCAGCGTAATTATCGCTAATGCAGTGCTACATAGACCTAACAAATAATGCCTTGCCTGTAACAATACATTAATAATAGATGTGCAATTGTCACGGCGCTTTGGATTTCGATTCTATTCAGTTCGATTTTATGTTTATACTAGCTGAGCCTGCGACTTCGTCCGCGTGGAACAAAAAAGCCCGCTCCCGCGTTCTGAGCCCGCACGCAGGACCCATTTTTTAATTTTTTTTAATTTTGTTTTTCTAAAATAAAATTAGCTTCAGTTACTGCTTATAACACCAGCTATCTACCAGTGAGAGTCCCGTCAAAATCGGTCCACCCGTTTTGGAGATACTCTTTGATTTCACGTGTTTTTATTTTGTTACGCGGAACCCTAATTGTTTTTCTAAAATAAAAGTAGCCTATGTTACTCCCTATAACATCAGCTATCTGCCAGTGAAAGTCCCGTCAAAATCGGTCCAGCCGTTTCGGAGATTACCCGGAACAAACACACAGACAGACAGACAGACAGACAAAAATTTTTTAAATCGCGTTTTTGCGTAAGTGTCGTATGTCCTTTCATATGCATTTAGTGAAAAGGTTTTATTTTGGTATTACAAACAGACACTCCAATTTTATTTATTTGTATGTATAGATTTCGTCTACAGGTTCCGTTTTAACATGAACTTATAGCTAGTATACTTATTACTTCGATGCGCTTTAATAATTGCATTTGTTCATTCTAATTTCAACAAAAGCGCTGCCGGACTTGATCTTTAATTGCGTAGTATTGGACAATCGGTCGCTGTTCATTATGCGCGTGCGCAACCTTTACAATATGAATTCCGAATTTCAATTGCGATTAGATCAGAATGCGCCAATGAAGATACAGTGACCTTAACGTTAAATATTTTTTGAATAATCCTCCGAATACATGGCATTTCCGACCGGACGTTCTTTACTCGATTGCGATCATGCTAGAAGGCTTATTGATGAGTTTGGTGTTGTATCATATGTTTACGATTATTTGCCCTTGGCGAGCTATTGAGACGGTCGTGATTGGACTTTTATTGGAATAAGAGATAGGTCGCTTCTGATCCGAATATAAATGGATTTGCGTAAAACAATCACGCGAGCGAGGCCATGGTCGGAAATATGGTTGAATGCGATAATAACAACCGCAGGGTGTTTTCCTGTAATATAATAATATTTTATTCAAACATTTGGTAGAAGTCTGCTAAACGCGACCTTTACCTCAATATTTTTACAAGACCGTGGGTTGCTCTGAACTCAGAGTCCTATGACAAAATAACCCTTATACGCGTGATGAATTTATTGCTCGACTAATTAAGTCACTTCATAACTATACTCGTCTTGTTTAGCAGATCGATTCCGGGGGTCTGCTTAATCGAACATGCCGTTTACATTAAACGAGCATCATGTACGTGTTAGTAGGTACTTGTGACGTTTGCACAAGTGGTATGAGTACCAATATTTGCTACTGTTTTCGTCATCACAATATTGTTTGGAAGCATTCGCGAATCCCTCGTCTCAAATTATTAAATGGAAATTGCCTTGATAGTGTAACGATTGTTTGTATCCAAACTCAAACCCTACCAGCGCGGCAGCGGCAGCGGCAGCGGCAGCGGCGGCGGCAGCGGCTCGGCGTAGACGACGTACACTGAGGACTGTATGATTGTTTCTCCTGTCACATGTAGATTGCATTAACGCCTTCTAATTTCCTATAAGCCTTCTACGGCCCCCTTGAAAGTCTCTAGCGCCCACAAGGGGGCGTTATCGCCCATCTTGATAAAGACTAGTGTAGACTGAGATAATTTGTCAAGGTCTACTTTGTCAGTACGTTAAAACCGAACAGCCACAAATAAAATATGATGTGTAATTAGCATCATCTGCCGCTCGAAGGTAACATCGCTAAGATGGCCGTTGTCTAACTGTAAAGGGTATTGTGTCCATGTACGCTGGCAGTTAGCGGCTGGACGCGAAGTATTGCATGTTATTTCAGCGAATTCTGTCGTTTGTCTTCTAATGGAGCCATACAGTTGGTTTTACCTACACCGACCTACACAGACAACGCGGAACACGCAATTGGTTTGTTAATAATAGGTACTCACGTTAGCGATGATGTAAATAACCCACTGGAAATGCTGGATATGATACCTTTCTTACACAAATGTACTTGTAAAATATGTACGAGTATGTACAGAACATACTTAGATTAAATAAGAGGCATGTGCATTACCTTTAGGGGCCATCCATAAATTATGTCACACGAATTTCATGATTTTTGACCCCTCCCCCGTCCTTGTCACAGCTGAGACCTCCCCCCCCCCCCCCCCCCCCCACCTAGCGTGATATCACATATTTTGCAATTTTACGTTTAATTTAGTGTTGTTATACTTAGATATAAAATATTATATTTTTAAAAAATGTGATGTCACAAAATTTGGCACTCCTCCCCACCCCTTGTCACACAATGTCACACTTCGTCGACCCCTCCCTCCCCCTTAACGTGTGACGTAATTTAAGGATGGCCCCTTACCTTAAATTCCCAATAATGGGTCTCGATTGTTAAAAACATTTTACTTAACAGAATTAGAGACTACTCGAATAGATTTTTATTTTCAGTTTTTATAAGGTCCACTTTTTAAGCATTCGTGTTTATTTTTCCTTCTATACGCTCTTAATTTTTAAGCAGGTACTGGTTGGTTAAACTGCATTATTTATTTATTTATTTTCTCAATACATACAAATATCTTTACAGGCTAGACCCAATGCGATATTGTTGCCAACTTAAAAATTAAAAATAATATAACTGTTTTTATTTACATAGCAAATTCTATATGTAGCTGTTCTTGTAAATTCACCCAAAGTGCAACAGAATAAGTCCAAGTCCTCAGCAATGAGGTTGAGAGTGCGGAGTCATCTACTTTACTAATCATTATGTATATCACCACCATTGCTAATAGCAGGTATATTTAAGTTATATTTCATATATATTATTATACTCGTACTAAGGGGGTTCAGAGAATCAGTAGCGAACTGCACAAATTTGATTGAGAGCGGCTAGGCGGCTGCCCGCCGGACGCTTCCCGCGAGATGCGACACGCGACCCAACACACGCTCATTCACAACACAAGGATAATCGGAATTCTTTCAGTAGATTTTCCTCCTATCGTATGCTGCAATTGAGGCGTACTTTAATATTCTTAAGTATGAAGACTAACGGTTAGGTACAAAGAGTGACTTGAAGTGTGTTTGTAACCCAAACTGTAAAACGTACTAAACAAGTGTTACTAATTGATGACGTCACTACAAGTCCAATATTACATGGGAGGCCTCGAGGGGTGCCAGCGGGTTCGTCGGTTAGCTCAGCTGCAGGCGCAAAATGTTTACCAAACTCACCACGTTCACAGAAATAAAATTCATCAGTTTTATTTGATATTTATGAATATAATAAGCTACGTTCTGAGTCTACGTCAGCCGAGAGTGGGCCTGCAGGTAAACACGATGTACAAGATCGATAACTGACGGTCAGGTGGGGAACATGCCAATGGTACATACTACATACCTACGTCTTAGACCTTTGTAGTATTGTAACTATATACTCGCTTGCTATGTAAGGACTTAGCAATATAAGTAACTCCCAATTTACGTATTTCAAAAAGCCATCAATCATTTCCTCGTTTTAAAGCCGGACGAGAAGCGTCCGTGGGTTGGAAGCTGCACCAGTACTGGCGGCATGCGGCAGTGGTAATGCCACCGGCTGGACCGGTATTGCAACTGCAACGGCAACTGCTACAGCAAGTGAAGCCTGCTTACAAAGCTTTACTACTAATAGCGGTACTAAATGATATTAAACGCCTCTCTGTAGGTCCATTACTTGCTTGCTTCATCTTTCTGAAGAAAGGCTTCCGTTGCTCTAAAGTTTTAAATACCGTATGTCTCTTCATCAGAGTACAATAGAAGCTGTGCTTGGAGCCAATATTTCTCATAATGAAGTCAACGTGTTAGGCCACAATGTGTCGGATCACCTGGTGACAGTGATATTCCCTTCATCTAGTATCTCACGGGTTGTTGCGTTCGTGTGATTCTCTCCAATGACTATAATTTACTTTCACACATTGTATTCTGCCCCCGCCCTCCCCCCGCTCCATATCATTTATATATTATAACTTTTACTTGCACTGTTGCGTATCAATGATGTCAGAACATTGATATACTTAGGTGTCATGTGTTCTGATAATAACGCGTATCTCATGTGTTTTGGCTTTTGAGTTCAAATCTTCATAAGCCTCCAACCAGAAATGTGTGCACAGATTATTATGTCGAGTGGTGGTCGCGTGACAATTAAAGATTCGAAATTTAATTATTGCCGCAACCCACCTAACTCACTCGCCAAAACCGTAGCTCAGCTACTAGAACTACCTGTTCGGCAGCTGCTCGACGTAAGTCCTACTAAGCAAACAGCCGTCACTCGAAATGTTTTCCGTAGTCTTGACGTCACACGGCGTGCTACCTTGTTACAACATTGAGTTTTTACATTACAGACGCAGGACTGTGGAGACTTTGAATTGATGTTGTTGAAATTAGATATTAGAGTACAGTAGTAATCAAAACCATTCCAGCTAAAATAATTATGCTTTTTATCAAATAATTAATGCCGCTAATCCAATCCATTGATCAGAAACCCAACAAACCACTGACAGGTAAGTACCTACTTATAGCTAAGCTCTGATCTGCGTGAATAACATAAAGATAGGTAATGTCGTAATATTATGATCATCATTTAATTATTATCATCGCGTACCTGGCATCATCGCTACAGCATCGGTGCGTAACGTGAGGTCGCCGGGGCCGGGGGCCGGGGGCCGGGGGCGCGGGGGGGGGGGGGGGGGGGGGGGCAAGGTCGCACGTCTCATGCTTGCTGCGCACGCGCACGACCCTCGGTCAGTGGAGGAGCGCACGCACGCGTGCCGTCCTCGTCACGTCATGTATCCTATGAGTGAAGCCCATGACTGATCCTGCGATTTATAGTATATAAAATTTAAAGGCCGCAGAGCAGTGACAGCCGATTGGTTAATCAAACGTCTTGCGGGTCCTGAGTTCAAAACCCAGCTTCTACCTTTGGGTTTATCGGTATCACTTTCTTAAGCTGAAGGAAAACATCATGAAGAAATCTACATATCTTAGAAAATCTAACCAGTTTTCGAAAGACATGTAAAATCCGCCAACGCGCACAGAGGCAGCGTGGTGGACCACCACGCATTGCGGCGAGGCCCGTGTCCACTGTCCAGGGGTAAGACATAAAAAGGGTTTATTATTATTATTTAAATTTCCCGGCCTACATTCTAGGCCCTGCTTTCAGCTCTTCTTTTGCATTTTTCTGTATCCTCTTTTAACCAGTGAGCCTAAATAGGTGGTTGATAATTTGGGTCTCATATTAACAAGGATGTTAAGTTTTCGAAGAGTCTTATAGATTTCGTAATACCTAATACTTATATCATTACCAGGTCTTTCAGTTGCATAGCTTGGATTCGAATTTTGAATTGAATATCATCAACAGCGAGATGAAGCGTACCTGCGTACCGTGGGCTCGAGCCGCTCGAGTCGGTTTGACTCCAAATGAAAGAAATTATAAGGTCCTTAGTTATTTCTAGCTTTCTAGTGCATCCAGGTTTCTTGAAGTCGGTTCCATTTTTTTATTATTATTCATAATCTTAGAATCTTGATATATGAATGTCTGACTAGCTGGCTTGGTAGTTAGTTAATAAATATATCACGCGATTATCTTGCTGAATAAATAATAAATGAATGGAATTTTAATTAGCATCCGAACTTGACCCTTGACGGCGGCCATTTTATAAATTATTGTCAACAAAGCGCGTCAAATGGCGTCAGTCACACGAAATCCATCCTTCCATAACTTCCAGAAGTACATGATGCATAAACATTAGGCCAGATAGGAGTAAGTACTAGAAATGTTACTCATTTTGCAACTTTATTGTTGGCAATTTAGAACACAAATTGTACAATAATAAAAAGGAGCCGCTTGATTTTGATTACATAACCACGTCCTGTGAAGTTCGGTGTTGTTCCCGGAAGCGGCGCGGCGGCGCAGGCGCAGTTCCGGGGTGGCTATCGCGGCATCTCGCGGCGGGCGCGCGGGCGGTGAACTAGCGCACAATACTATCGCTCGATCACGGGCCCGCGCCGCGTAAGTCAACGACACGAGTGTGGGTGTTGGGAGTCCGGACAATTGCAGTATAGGTAACATTGCAACAGAGCCCCTAGTCTAATTCTAATACATTTATAGGAGATTTATAAGGGATTACAGTTTTTGTTATTTTTGACAACTTTGGTAAACTACGAACCACAAAGCCGTTACCTGATGTAAAAACAAACAAACACAATCACTTTGTGCCCAGGCCCAGGTCTTGTACACATCGTCGCGGTACCAATGAGGGTCACGAAGGCCTTAAGTCGCAGATTACTAACTAACCCGAGATAATAGAATACTCAGATTAACGTTAATCTGAGATAGAATATTATAGATTATCAAAACTCTTTATTGTACGCCAGAATCCTCACAACATCTCCCCGTCAACATCATACGAGCTTAATTACTATACATTCTTACTCAATGGACATTAGCAACACCAGTTTGCAAATCCTTATTTCCATTAAGGTACAATAAGAATGCTGCGCCAGGTATAGTTAATTCTCTTCCGACGCTGGCCCAACATTACATCACAATCACTGCTGTCATTTATTGATTGACATCTTCAATACTTACATAAGGTTCATTATTTGCCGATAACGTAGCCTTGGGCCCCATCACGTGATCTAGCTGCCACAGGAAGAGAATATCAGGTTTTATTGTAGGTACCATGCAAATATTTTTTAATAATAAGTACTAGATATTATTACAAATTCTTTGGTACCATGAGTTACGTCATGTAAGCATCTGTTATATACTTTTATTCTGTGATCGGTATGAGATTTCTTGGATTCCTGACTCATCAATACTTACTTACTATTTTATTTCTTGGTCTGTTCGCTATTTAATTTCCTCGCCTCGGTATGTTCATATACACTACATTATTGAGCTTACTCGACAATACTTATATTTACCTCGCTAATTGAATGTATAACCTAAGCCCTTGTGGAAGCTCTCTTCCCTTTCACCGGCTATGATCACCGATCCGTCTTCCTTCCTGCTTCACCTTCGCTTCGTTATTTACCGTTGAACAGTATTAACTCGTGACATTTACCCTCTCGCTCTGACTCGACCTCCTTACTTGCAAGCAATTCAAACCTGTTTGTAACTTATTATTATTGACTGCATGACTTCACGTTATTAGTCAGTTTCACAATTATAGGAAACAGCCTATAGGTATATCACTCATGAGACATATGGGTTGTCATAACTTTAAAACAACATTTACATAACTACCCTTTTTTCTCGGAATGGAACTGCATACTGTAACGTGTACCTGCGAAAATGCAATAATCTTTTCCAAACAGGTTAAACAACACAAGAGTCACTAATAAAAAGTGCTAATTGACATCATTAAAACATTCTACTTGCTTCTATGTTTATAAACAAGTGTACTCAAATGCGGTGTGTGGGGTACCGCCAATGCCGCCGCGCGCGCCGGGGCCGCCGCCGCCGCCGCCCGGC
The DNA here is from genome assembly GCA_905147325.1 of Notodonta dromedarius. NCBI lineage: Eukaryota > Metazoa > Arthropoda > Insecta > Lepidoptera > Notodontidae > Notodonta > Notodonta dromedarius. Next base: position 10,226,136 of record LR990179.1, on the reverse strand, counting down.
CGCAGCCAGGTTACGTCAGGTGCCAAATGTCGCGACCTTTCCAATTAATGATCATTACAATGCGACTTCATTTTGTTTACTAACACCAGTGCGTAGTGTTACAACCAGTACCTATCACTTCGTATCGTGACATCTAAAAACATAGCATCGAGGGGGTGTCGTGTGTCTGCCCAGTTTTCGAAAGTCAAAAGTCCCACTTCACTAGATTCATTATGATTCCTATGTTCCTGCCTGACAGAAGCAATCCATAGGATTATATTGCAGCACTTGATATAAGCACTTTTCAGAGGATTTATCGCATGTCATTTTTTACAACAAAGTCGGTAAACGTACGACCCCTATGTGAAGCTGTTATCCGGATAAAATAAATTATATTGCAGACTTTCGAAGAACAATCAATGCGTGCTATATCTGGTCTTGGCTTAATCTTAAAATCATGCAATTTCATAACTCGATACCGACCCGGTAGCCCTCTTCAATCCTCGCCCGGCGCGGGCGCTTGAACTTTCCGTGACACACTACTTGCCTCGGAACCCATCTGAGTTGAACATCACAAATATAATAATTATATTCACCTCTCGTATCATATCATCGCTGAAAATTGCTGAGACGTCCTGTGGACCATAACATTATATTACATCCGTCCTTCAACTGATTGTAATTACTGTCTGTCACATGGACCACTACTGTTGGACGTAAGGGCGACCGGATGGTAGATCTCGATCATTACCTGAACATTATGTATGGCACTTCAAGCAGTATTTATCTGTGATTACCTCAGAATAGTTGCGTAAGAGCACTCGGAAGTCACGGCAAACACGCTCATCGAACTCATCTCATCAACCGGCGGCGAGCGGCGAGCGGCGATGGCAGCTTCCTGGTCTAGTAATACGCGATATAAATCTAGACACGCGATAGTGAGGCCAGCTATTAAATAGCAAATGCTGCGAAGTATTCGAGTTGAGATTTAAAGCAACTTGTGAAAGTTACAATCACATCCATCAGGATCGGCGGTAAATGTATGGCTGTATCAAACAAAGGACAATCTGCGTAGTATATGATCGTGGTGGACCACGATATAATAGTTCGAGCGACAAAATAAGTCTTTCACCCGAGGTAAACACTGTGCTTGTCATTACGAATACAAGGAAAGTAAAAATAAAATCAGGAATTGGCTAAAGAAATAATACAAGGAAGTATGAACAATACTCTACAACTCGAAAAAAAAAATAAAGATCGGATTGCCGCCTATTTTTTTTTTTCGTTGGTCGGCCAACTTCATTATTTAGCCATTATTTTTAATTTTCATCCTTAAATATTTTGCCCAAATCTATGTTATTTTAAAGAAATTGTTGAAACTCAATTATAATTAAGTCATTTAAAAATATATATTCTTTAATTAATACTTAACTTTATTGTTTTCTTATATTTACGCGAATACTACACATTGAAATAAAACTATTTTTACGGATTATATCGCGTTTATTTACTTTTTATGTTTTTAACTATGACATCAGGACGTCTAACACCTCAGTCCCCCCGTGACCACGGTTGCTGTAAAGCAACCGAAACGTCGGGAACGTAAAAAGTAAATAAACGCGATATAATCCGTAAAAATAGTTTTATTTCAACTTTACTTTATGTTATTTCAATTTTACATCGTGCTGTAATTGAGTGACTGTAGAAAAAGTTTGAACATGGTTCCATAGAAATGTGAAAATGCTTAGTGAAAATGGAACTAGTTTTTTTTTTATAATTTGACAGCTGTCAGTTGAAAGCGATTCCCCTGGGCCGGAAAAGTATTACTTTCAACCCGCTCCTCAGGCAACTTCAGACCTACTTTCAGAGTATGAGTAAGGAAATAGTACATTGTTACACGAGTGGTGAAAGTGACTTATTTTTCCCGAGACGGGGTTTGGCGCCCGAGCGTAGCGAGGGCGCTAATAGTTCGAGGGACAAAATAAGTCTTTCACCCGAGGTAAACACTGTGCTTTTCATTACGAATACAAGGAAAATAAAAATAAAAACAGGAATTGGCTAAAGAAATAATACAAGGAAGCATGAACAATACTCTACAACTCGAAAAAAAAAAAGATCGGATTGCCGCCTATTTTGTTTTTTTTTCGTTGGCCGGCCAACTTCATTATTTAGCCAGTATTTTTAATTTTCATTTTTAAATATTTTGACCAATCTATGTTATTTTAAAGAAATTGTTGAAACTAAATTATAATTTAGTCATTTAAAAGTATATATTCTTTATTTAATACTCAACTTTATGTTATTTCAATTTTACATCGTGCTGTAATTGAGTGACTGTAGAAAAAGTTTGAACATGGTTCCATAGAAATGGAACTAGTTTTTTTTTATAATTTGACAGCTGTCAGTTGAAAGTGATTCTCCCGGGCCAGAAAAGTATTACTTTCAACCCGCTCCTCAGGCAACTTCAGACCTACTTTCAGAGTATGAGTAATGAAAAATACATTTGTGTCATTGTAGTTACTACAAACGCACAGGATCAAATTTGTGACTAATATAAATTTTATGTCACAACTGAATTTAACGTCGTTGTGCTCCTAGCATACGGCACAAGTGACCATTCAGTCAAAGTTGCTACGGGATCGCGAAAAAAAAGGCGCTAATGCAACAACGACATTGCCACCGTCTAGCTAAAACTACGTTAGTTAGAATCCTGACAATAATACACCAGAAACAGCAACGGATTGGGAACATTTTGCCATTATTTTCTTAAAATCGACAAAAATGCAATTGTGACTGTCTTGCACCGGATGAGCGAGGTGTGCATACTTATTACAATCCCACTTTACATCAATTTTATTTTTTACAGAAAAATAATAATGAAAGGTACATAGAAAAATAATTGCTTTGGTGTGATGAGTTCAAGAACAATTTTGTCGGAAGCAGCGCCCGCGCACGAGCATGACTTGAGGAGCGGCACCACTCTCCTCAACGATAATAGAGGAAAGAGTGTGACCCGCTCCACAAAGCCGCCGCAAACAAGACAACAGACTTACCTAGACAACGTCCACTCCTCACTGCGAGCAGAGATACCGAGGAATGTACACTTATAAAGAATCCGTTTCTGAATCGTTACGAATGATTTAAAATACCTCTGCTTGTTATTAATTTTAAGAGTTTTAAGCCCTCAGAAAGATACCTATTCGGAGTAGGTATGTCGCAAAGGCGAATGTCGTAAACTACATGCACATGATCATAACGGTGTTATTCCAACCCCGTCGTAATTTGTGGAAAATAACTTAAATAAGTTCCAGTCATTAAAATAAATGTTATTGACTTGAGATGTTCAATGTTCGTGAATCGTTAGGTTTTTATCTCGAAAATCGTGATAATTGGAGAAGCGCGGAAGCGAAACGACGCGCGGTCACGATCACTGATCTTGTATATGTTCATCACTATTCTTATCAGTCTGTGCTGTGCATGTCCTAAAACAATAGGTAGGTAAGTTACACCACGTTACTTATAGGTACCTACCTAATGTTACACACCTAGGTGTGATAAACACAACATGCAACGTTGAGAACTCCAGCTCAAGACAGTTGTCCTTCATCCTCCAGTTTGTTGTCGCACGCACCGAATGCTTTGCCCGACCCAGGGTCCTCGCGACGTAGTCTCTTCTATACGGCTCCACAATGCCGTTTATTTATTAAGATATTTTTATTTATTTATTCCTTTATATCTGTTATACATAGGTATTATGTGTTACATAAACATGTAACTCCGATGAATAATGATTAGGTACTCTAGCTACTTATGCACCAAATAAATTTTTGCTACCTACTTATTTAACATGTCATTCTACGCGAAACTTGAAATACAACGGTTAGTAGGTATTCTCAGTGGCCATAATATCAAAGAAAACTGTTAATAAACTGCAGATAGAGATCTAACGCAAAAGTAGGTAGTAGGTACCTATTTCGTTCGCATCGTGTTATACGTTTGCTCCACCGATTTGCGTCGCAACACAACGTTTGCCGAACCTTAGTTAGCGGGGCTCAAATAATTTTTAATAATTATAAAAAAATATTTGGCGGCGCTTCAAGAAAATGACAAGCATGAGCGGCATTCAAGTGCTAATGTAGGAAGCACCGGTAGCTTCAGTGCATTATTAGGTACCTACTAACAACTCTAATATAGGTAGTAGGTATTATTTGACCCTCGGCTTGGTTCATGAAAGGATAGGGTCATACAGCTGGACAATAAACTAGAGGAAATTGAATTTTTTAGTCCTCATCTGTTTGCTTGAATACATTTTTAACCCCCGACGAAAAAAGAGGGGTGTTATAAGTTTAACATGTGTTTCTGTGTATCTGTGTATCCGTGTATCTGTGTGCCTGTCTGTGGCAACGTAGCGCCCAAGGGGATGAACCGATTTTAATTTTGTTTCTTTTGTTAGATAGATATTCTGATCGAGAGTGTTCTTAACTATGTTTCATGAAAGATTGAAGATTATCAGCTCTTTTGTAGGTTAAAAAGCCATATTCACGGCCAAAGCCAACTTCCACGGCTCGAATCTATCTTATTCGAAGACCATTTTTGATATCTAGTAAGAAAGGTAGAGGGAATAGGATTTCAAAATGCTACCTGTGTTTATTCGTTTGCCTTACCACCCGTGCCGTGCACCTGGAGGTTGTGAGTGACCTCAGCACTGAAGCTTTTATTTTAACGTTGCGTCGATTTGTAGCACGTAGAGGTAAGCCGTCAGTGATTTACTGCGACAATGGCACCAATTTTGTTGGAGCAAATAATGAGTTGAGTAGGGTATTGCGCTCCAGCCGTGAATCGGTAACTGATTATGCCAGTTCTGAAGGCATCTCCTTTAAGTTTAGTCCAGCGTATTCACCCCATTTTGGGGGACTGTGGGAAGCAGGTGTTAAAGCTTCTAAGTTTCATCTAAAACGTATAGCGGGCAACGCTTCTCTAACTTTTGAAGAGTTGACCACCCTTTTTGCGCAAATAGAAGCAATTCTTAACTCCCGGCCTTTATCCCCATTATCTGCTGATCCATTTGACGTAACTCCGTTAACCCCCGCGCACTTCCTTATCGGACGGCCGCTTTCGTCGGTGCCCTCGGCCCCACCTGAAGAGGTTAGACCATCGAAGTATGAAGCTGTGCAAAAAATCAGACAAGAATTCTGGAATCGGTGGAGCAAGGAATTCATAGCCGAACTCCAGCAGCGCGTCAAGTGGAAGACAGCCTCAGCTAACCCCAACATTGGAGATTTAGTAATTATCCAAGAGGACAACCAGCCTCCATTACGATGGCGCTTAGGGCGCATCACCCATTTACATTTGGGATCAGATTCAGTATGCCGTGTAGTGGACTTGTACACCGCCAGAGGAACGATAAGACGAGCCGTTCACAGAGTTGTGAAGCTACCTGTGGATATTATTGGAAGCAGCCAGCTGTTCCAAGGGGCGGAGGATGTTCACGCGCAATCGACTAATGTCGATGTCACACCACCTGCACAACACTAGTGTAGGCGGATGTCGGCGACTGGCAAGCCCAGCCGCCATTACCCAAAAATGACTGAAGATGGAAGAAGGTATTTTTTACGTTTACAAATAAATTAATGAACACGGAACACGAAATTTGGGCGTATTGGAATATCTTTCTATCTATTTTTAAATGATCGTAATAGTCTGAACTGGCTCTTGACGATATTATAAATTTGAAGTCTCCCGGATTCTGCAAAAAAATTATATAATTTTTATAATAATATGGGATTTGTAAGTATATGAACTAAAGACGTTCCATAAGTCACGTTTCAAATGATGGATACGCGCATGCGTTAAATTTTGTTTGTTTTGTTCATGAACACTATCGCAAGCACAAGCTAGTCATGTAAAACAGACAACCATTAGTTTAATTAAATAGCCTTGGTTAATAAACAAACACGTTCATAATGAGCAATCCAATTAGCATGGTCATGTAGGTTTTTACATACCTATTACGATAATAAGCTTGCGGTACCTAATCAGCAGACAATCGAATTACTTACTTATTTAATCTATGCCCAACGATATCCAAGCTTAACCATCAGATATAGGTAGGCGCTGTTCAGTAAATTTGTAAACTCTTTTATACCTACCTAGATACTTCGTAGGTAGATACTAAGTTACTATTTAATTTACTATGGTCATGCCCACGTCTACAGACGCCATAAAATAGAAGGAGCACCTAAGAAATACCTACTCCTCCTCTCGTGTGAATAAATCTATCCCAACTCTGAGATCGGTCTTGAGTACGCTTTGGACGCGTCATTTTGTACTGGTGTGACATAACAATGACATTTCCAAGATCACTCTCAGAGATCAATTTATTTAATACGGGCCTAATATTTAGGCATCTATTAATTGTATTTTGTCAGTCTAGTCTTTATACATTGCAAGTCTAGGGCGGGAATTTTGAATTATTTTAATCGACATCGAAAACGGATTCGGAAACTTTAAGGGTATGTATTGCCACGTTGAAAGCTAATTTGAAATTATTACGTACCTACAATTTTTTAAGGTATTTTTTAGTAATCTTAAGATTTATAAATCGACTAGCTGAGCCCGCGACTTCGTCCGCGTGGAATTTAACTTAACAAAAAAGCCCGCTCCCGCGTTCTAAGCCCGCGCTACAGGACCCATTCTTTTAAATTTTGTTTTTCTATAATAAAAGTAGTATAAGTTACTGCTTATAACAACAGCTATCTACCAGTAAAAGTCCCGTCAAAATCGGTCCAGCCGTTTCGGAGATACTCATTGATTTCATGTGTTTTTATTTTTTTACGCGGAACCCTAATTGTTTTTCTAAAATTAAAGTAGCCTAAGATACTCCTTAAAACATCAGCTATCTGTCAGTGAAAGTCCCGTCAAAATCGGTCCAGCCGTTTCGGAGATTACCCGGAACAAACACACAGACAGACAGACAGACAGATAGACAGACAGACAAAAAAACCAAACAGACCTTTCTGTTATAGGTGCCGTATGTACTTTCATATGCATTTAGTGAAAAGGTGTTATTTTGATATTATAAACAGACACTCCAATTTTATTTATTTGTGTGTATGTATGTATAGATTATAAGTTATAATAGGAAGAATATAGGCATTCAGAATTTAGTCAGTCGCTGATTTTAGTGATGGGTAAGCAAGGTTCAAATTTGCCTATTAATTACTGAAATGCATCATACAACTAGCTAATGGATAGACGTTCATAACTCAATTATTTATTGCGTCACAATTCATGTAGTTTGGTAACACGACGCATTTATTGCATCACATTTTATTGCCAACCTTCACTATTTTTTTCATTATTATGCAAATTGTTATTAATGTGCGGTAATTTTAAACAATAACTTGCGAGTGTATATACATTACATATATATAATAAGTAATAAAAACCCGGCCAAGTGCCTATCGTGACCACGCATGCTATAGGGTTCCGTAGACACCCCGCCTCTTTTCAATAGTACGGAACCCTAATAATAAACTTAATGGTTCATTTTCATGAGAAACATAATTATAATGCGGTCGTAACGCTGCAATTCTATCAAATCGTTGATAATTTTGCCATGTTATTCAATGTTCAGAATATTTATTATTATTGTTGCACAATATATTAAATGCTTGATATTGATATTCATCAATTTACGAGGTTTGAAAGCCACAATAGATATTTTTAGTTGTTGGTGTACGAGAAAAAAGTTATATAGTGGTTACATCATACTCTTTGATTTCTACTACTGGCAAAGTGCAGAATAGTCTAAGGCAAAGTGGCAACTCTGAACTACTGTCAGTGTCAAATCATAGTACTCATGTATAAAGTTCTTGGTACTCACACCACCCACAGACTTTAAATACAACTCTATGACTCACACAGAGTTCTGTGGTATTCTAAGCTTCTTGAGAGTTCCTCTTCTCCTTTCTCTTAGAGTACTCTCCTCAGTTTTGTTCATAGTGGTCAAGAATTGATCAGCTTCTTGATAGTGGTTACTCTTAAGAAGCTTATTAGGTCTGTGCCAAGAATTTTATATGTAGCACTATCAGCTTCTTGGTCTGTGCACTAGCCAAACTAAGAAGCTGGGCCGAAATCTACAGTACGTATACCGTGTAATTTTTACCTCACTTGACATTGGCAGAATTGTCCAAAAGGACAAAGCCACAAAAAAAAAAGTGGTTACATACATACTCTTTGGTTTTGTTTTGATGGCAAGTGTTGTTTTGGGTTATTTTTGCTATAAAAATGCGTTTACTAACATTCAGTTATTTGAAGAACTGCAAGTTAAAGTCAATATATTACAGTGCATCGCGCCATCTCAGTTATAACTCAACTCGGCCCCACGTCGAGCCGCGAAAGCTTACAGGTTAGATAACTTACCTAACAAAAAACTTATTCGCTGGCTTTGACTCCTAGTTCCTATAGGATATCTCAGGCTATCAGTGTTATTGCAAAGCTATGTAATGCAGTACCAATGTGTAGGCGATCCTAGTCTGGTGGAAATATCGTCGACATGGCGAGCGGACGAGGAGACGGCGCTGCGCGCGGCGGTGCTGCGCGACATGCAGGTGCTGCCGGAGTTCGTGTCGGAGCAGGAGGAGGCCGCGCTGCTGGCCGAGCTGGAGCCCCAGCTCAAGCGCATGAGATACGAGTTTGATCATTGGGATAATGTATGTATATCACGAGTTGGACTTTTTATCTATAAAATAGTAGTTTAAAAGTTTTTTTTATAGCTTTAACATTGTGACTAGGGCAGCAGCTCCTTGTGTGCTACATGTTATATCAGAAATGAAATCATATTTGGTGAAGATACTTGTATAGATATTCACTAGTTATTTTCGTTTGATCTTACTATATGTACACATAAGTGCTAACTAACTGTAAGAAACAGTATGAAAACTAGAATTAAAGATATTGAAGGCAGAAGTGTATACTTATTGAGTTATGAAGATTGGTAGCCTTCTGCTAGAGAATGTAGATTTAACGTAAACCAATAAAATCATGTTAAAGTTTACATAACCATTTAACATCAATCCAAGGCGATCCAAGGCTACCGTGAAACAGAGCGCAGCCAGTGGTCGGAGGGCGGTGCGGCGGTGCTGTCGCGCGTCAAGGAGCTGGCGTTCCCGGCGGGCGCCGGCGAGCCGCTGCCGCACGCGCACGTGCTGGACCTGGCCGCCGGGGGGCACATTAAGCCGCACGTTGACGCTGTTCGAGTGAGTTGGTACCATAGCAAGTTGACATGAAGCTCGTGATTAACCAGTTCTATCTTTGCTGGGAACTCTTGAATGTAATATTAAATACTTACCTTGTATTGTCATACTGATTGTCTGAAGTGGATTGTTGAAGTTAAAAAAAATAATTAAATAAAATATTGCATCTTGGATAATGTGTGGAATATCATGAAACTAATATTAGATTCTATACTATTTGGCTATATTTATTCCTCCATTGCGGCAGAGGAACTAGTTAAAAATGGTGAAATGGAAATGGATAAATAGAGCGTAATGTTGCAGTTCTGTGGCGAGGTGATAGCCGGACTGTGCCTGGTGTCCAGCGCCGTGATGCGGCTCGAGCACAGCTCACACTCACATTTAGCGCTGGACGCCCTGCTGGCGAGGCGAAGCCTCTATATTATGAGGTTAGTTCATTTACAACCAAAATCTGCATGAAATGATGATCTTGGTCCTTGACTCATGTGTTATTTCAGAGGGGTGGCTCGCTATGAGTTCACGCACGCCGTGCTGGGCGGCGAGCAGAGCTGGTGGCGGGGGCGGCGCGTGCCGCGCTTGCGCCGCGTCGCCGTCATCTGCCGCAGCCGCCCGCAGCCGCCGCCGCAGCCGCAGCCCGCCTCCGAGTGATACATACGCACTCAACTCGACGGGACATTTTTACGACTCTTCGTGTTAGTTGGAGTGGTTGTTTGAAAATAATAGTTGCACATGTGATAGGTGATCCCATCCTAGTGAAGAACTGTCTTCAGGATGATATCCACTAGGATATCAAGATATTATAAACATGCCAATTGATATTTTGCATGTTTTACACCTCACTGGGAATAAATTGTATATAGGCGTTACTCATAAGTATTGAAACCTACGAAATTATAATTGTTATTTATGTACAGAATTGAGTAATTTATAATAATAAATGTATAGAAACATTTATTTTCTTTTAATTATTTTGTGACTGTAAAAATAAAACTTCTTAGTACATAGATATTTATTAAAATAATAATAAAGGAACTTAATTAAACTTATAACTGTTTATCTATTAAATCAAATACACAGAGAATAGATTCTAAAATAATTACAGGATACTTGAAACTATTCATATAATAACATTGTTCTTACCTGTCGTATTAAGTAAAAGAAACTTTCGTTAAATTCAAACAAACGCGCGAACTACCTGGTGTAACGCATTTACCGTAGCCTATATTATGTAGACGCTCGGTACTGCCGATCTCAACTGTCTTAACCCCCGACGGAAAAGGAGGGGTGTTATGAGCTTTGTGTGTTTGTCTGTGGCATCGAAGCGTTCAAACAGATGAACCGATTACATTTTTGTTTTTATTTGTTTGAAAGGTATGTTGATCGAGAGTGGTCTTAGCTATGTTTCAAGAAAAATCTGTTCAACCATTTGAAGATTATCAGCCCTTTAGTAGTTTTTGAAGGGATATGAGCAACTACCACAGATCTGGATAATTCGAAATTTGGTGCCCTGTTACTTCAATGTTATTGCAAGGACATGGTAACCCTTACCTGACGCTGCAGCATCACCTCGAATCTGCAGGATACCCTACTTGTCATTAACTTACAGCAGAGGTATCGTGTTTGGGCTCATAAGAATAATGGTTAAACTACTGTTACAAAAGCCATGTCAAGATTGTTTACTAAATACGAGAAGTAAGGTAAAAAAAAGTGTAATTCTGCAATGTTTACATTTTATTTTTACATCTGTTGCTAGTCTGCACAGTCCTAAAAGCCGGTAAAATTACATGTTTAGACTAGCGCGTCGAGGTTTGGTTTCTCCTCGAAGCGGTCGTCCAGCTCGTCGACTTCCAGATACTCCACCTCGCCCTCCATGTCCTCGCCCTCGAAGGTCTCATTGCCCTCCTCCTGTAGAATAACCTGTTTTAACTATCCCACTCGACTCTTGCGTGTTCGCTTGTAGGCGGAGGACACTCCACTGGCTATATTCTGAACTCTTATTCCCAGTTGCAATGTAGAATTATGCATAGCTCCTGGACGCTTCTGTATCAAGTTATAAACAGCAGTAATGATATAAATCTCTAGTTGTATATTGTGTTCACATACCATCTGGTCGAGCTGGTCGGCGGCCCTGCGGTGCACGCGCGCGTGGCGCTTCATCGCGGCCGAGCTGCCGAACCTGCTCACAAACAATGTTACATTGTTATTCGGTGGCTTACATTGTACTTAAAAAAAATACTTAAGTAATAAAATATTTACCGACTTCAAAAAAACCGAGGTGCACTAAAAAGCTAGAAATAATTAGATACCACATAATTTCTTTAATGTGGAATCGGTGCCACTACACTAGGACTTCTAGGTCCCTACCTACCCTTACTTACTTGAATAGGCACCAACTCATAATTCATCATAATTTTTCGAATCGGTTTATAAATGACAAGGTTCTGAGGTAACAAACATTAAAAAAAAACATACACACAAATTGATAACCTTCTCCTTTTTGTAGTCGGTTGAAAATATAGAACATAACATAATAATTAAACGCAAGTCCATCTAAAAGTGTCGCCAGAATCACCCACTGAGCGGCGTATTTATGAGTGATGCAACTGCGTAAAAAAAATATAGTATGTGCGGGTACTGACGTGCGCCCGCAAGTGTCGCAGGCGACGGTGGAGGCCGCCCCCGCCCCCCCCGCCCCCGCCCCCGCCGGCGCCGGCTCGGGCGCGGCCGGGGAGCCCGCGTGGCACTTGCGGATATGCGCCACTAAGTTGTTTCTGAAACATTATACGTACAATCACTGCACTGCTTAAATTGTTTCGGATAACACAATAGGCACGGATAGACTGAGTAAATCCTACTAATATTATAAATGCGAAAGTTTGTGAGTGTGGATGTATGTATGTTTGTTACTCCTTCACGCAAAAACTACTGAACGGATTTGGATGAAATTTGGAACACAGATAGATTATAACCGGGATTAACATATAGGATACTTTTTAACCCAATAATCCAATACTACGCGGATGAAGTCGCGGGGCACAGCTAGTAAAATATAAAGAAGCGACAAGACAAATACAGGATGACTTCGAATTTACAGCGCCGCCAGGTCCACAGAGAAAAAAAAATCAGTGCCGTCTAGGGACGCCCGAAAGAAGCGAAGCTTTGCAGTAGATATTAGATATATTATAAGTGGCGTGCATAGGGTTTTGAAACAGGGTAGGCAGAGTGTAACATAAAAATAAATGAAATTAGGCATAGGTACCCACCCACCTGGGTAGGTACCTTGAATTATATCTCGCTAGCTTATTCCAGATTTTCATTTAGGCTATCGTACCTATTGAACGAAATGGGACATCTTTTGTTGTTAGTAAGTAAGACCCTATTTAGCCATATCAGACATCTAAAGTGATTGGTTGATGTACCTATCTGCAGTTGTATATCGTTGTACCTTTTCCGTCCTTTTCTATGGTAAATTAATCCATTATACGTTGGTGTTCAATTAAATATATTAAAATAATATAAATTGCAAATATAAATATAAATTGCAAAATTTCAAAGGGAAAATATTTAAATCTTATATAAAACAAATATTCAATTGGTTGTGTGGTGGCTTGAATCCACGTCTTATCTTATTTCGAAAAATAGAGGGCGTTGTGTCACATCACGAAGAACCCCGCCGATACTATTCTCTATGTTATCATTATTATATTATGTAAATGAGGGTTATCTATAATGTATTGAGTGAATTATATTGTTATTTCAACTATTATTTAGCCGGATAATGTGAGGATTAATAAAATATGTGTACGTGAAGACCGAAATACGCGTAAGTTGATTTTACTGTTTTGTCCGTGTTTACGTGTTTTATTTGGTTGATTTTAGGTGTTAATTATATGTAAAATTAAGTGTATAAATAAAAATAAATATAATATAAAATAGGGCAACTAAAATATAATGTTTTAAATATAAATTGCAAAATTTCTAAGGGAAAATATTGAAATCTTATATAAAACAAATATTCAATTTAAAATAATATAAATTTCAAATATAAATTACAAAATTTCTAAGGGAACATATTTAAATCTTATATAAAACAAAAATTAAATTGCTTGTGTGGAGGCTTGAACCCACGTCTGTTACTATTTCCCTGACCTATTTCCAACTGAGTCACCTAAACATTAGAAATGATGACGAAATTTTAGTTGCCTTATAGTGGATACTATAAGGCAACTAAAATATCGTATGTAATTGTAGATATGGGTTACTTTATTCAGAACCTTTATCAACTAAGGCCATAGCACGTTGGGTGCATCGGTTCTCGTCCGATCACCGAAGTTAAGCAACGTCGGGCGCGGTCAGTACTAAGATGGGTGAACGCGAAATTGTGAAGTATTCTTAATTTTTAGATATATTTAAATAATTATATTACCAATGTTCTATCTAACCTTCAAGCGATATTTAGTATAAAGCTTAGGGCGCCGCAGCTCTGACGTCATCGTGTAACGCGTAACGCTTTTCACGGTTTTAGTGCCCGGGCAGCGAGCGCCCCGAACGTCCGTAAAGAAGCTTCGCTTCAAAAAGCGAGGCGGGAACGGTCGCCGAGCGGGGGACGGCCCGATCGAACAATAATAATGACTCGGACCTGGTGGCGAAGCGCAGGATGCAGGCGTCGTAGCCGCACACGTAGTGCTTGGCCTGGCGGTGGCGCAGCAGGTGCGCGGACAGCAGCTCGGGCGTGTCGCACGTGCGGAAGCACACGGGACACACGCAGGGCGGCGCCGCGCGGCCGTGCAGCCGCGCGGCGTGCGCCGCCAGCGCCGCGCGGTCCGCCAGCAGCGCGCCGCACGCCGCCGCCGGGCAGCGCGGCGGGCACGCGGCCTCGTGGCGCCGCAGCGCCGCGCGGTCCGCCGCCGCCGCGCCGCACAGCTGGCAGGCGAGCGCCGCGCCGCAGTGCGCGCCGCCGTGCGCCGCCAGCGCGCCGCGCGACGCGAACTGCGCGCCGCACGTCCAGCACGAGTGCTGCGCGTCCGCCGGGTGCGAGCGCAGGTGCCCGCGGTACTCCGACACGCGCTGCCGGACCGATCACAGTGCAGTCCTATCTATAGCGAGTACTGGTACCCTCTGTGGTCCAGCTGACATAATTAATAACACATATTGTGTGGAAATTAAAATTACAAAATTCATAAAACGAAATGTCGCCCGCGGACTCTTCTTTTCAATTTAATATTCAAGGTGTCAGGTACCCGATTATCATCTCGATGCGCCACCCTATATCCTAATCCTTGGATAAGCTATTATATATGTACCTGGAAAGAGAGCGGGCAGACGGAGCACTGGTAGACGGAGTCGCCGCGCGCGTTGCGCGCCCGCTCCAAGTCCTCGTCGTCGGCGGCGGCGGCGGCCGCCAGCGCGTCGCGCTCCACCATGATGATGTCCTCCTCGCTGTAGGACCCCGCGCCCCCCGCGCCCCCCGCGCCGCCCGCACCGCCCACCACGATGAACACATCGATCTTTTGGGTAAGCTCGTGCAATCTGATTACAATACATATACCACATACACCACTCCTTCCATATTCTTGTTGTGATCATTTTTCAAATGCATATTAATCCATACAAATAAATAAAATTGAAGTGTCTGTTTGTAATATCAAAATAACACATTTTCACTAAATGCATATGAAAGTGCATACGACACCTTAAGCAAATACACGATTTAAAAAAAAATTGTCTGTCTGTGGTTTGTTCCGGGTAATCTCCGAAACGGCTGGACCGATTTAGACGGGACTTTCACTGGTAGATAGCTGATGTTATAAGCAGTAACTTAGGCTACTTCTATTTTAGAAAAACAAAAAAATGGGTCCTGTCGCGCGGCTCAGAACGCGGGAGCGGGCTTTTTTGTTAAGTTAAATTCCACGCGGACGAAGTCGCGGACACAGCTAGTATTGCAATATTTTTGAAGATTCATGAAATTTCTACCAAATTATTAACAATTTTCGTATTTCATTTAGGGTTGTATGATGAAAAATAAACCATTACTGGATAACCATTTAATTTAATAGTAGAAAAATTTGCTATTTGCTTTTTTTTAGACAACTGCTTGACCAGGTAATTGGCCTTTTTGTAATTTGTCATAGTCTGTGTGTCACTGCAGCACTGGGATCACTTCCTATGCATAGTCATTACAAGCCTTGCTTAGTTTGGGAACATACAGAAGAAAGTATGCAACACATTCCAATGACTAGCACTTGTGCTTACTCACTGGACAAAATGAAGTAGCGATTTGCTTCAAAATAGTAGAATGTATACCTTCTGCGCAGCGCTCTAATCTTTTCACTGAGTGGCGGAGTGCCCTTTGTGGACAGTGCAGTGCTGAACTCATATGCTTCCATTGCACGGCGGATACAGTTGGCACACAGGCGGCCATCCGGAACTACCTGAGTACATAACAAAGGTTCTATTTCCCAATACAGTAATGAGACAATTCATGAAATTTGGAAGAATAAAGAGGAAATACTTCAGTGTTGTTTTGTTTACGACTTAAATGTTTCTAACAACAAAGAATATCAACTGCAAGCTTGAAATAAAGATTGTTATATCTGTAGTAGATACAATATTTCAGGCAATTAATTACGATAAGTATTTGAGAGAAAACATTCAGTCAAATAATTTATTTTGTTTAGGCCTAGGGGGGCGTTAGCAAATTCTCATTTTTACATATTTTTCTTAGGTTTATTCCAAAAAAATGCACGCTATGCTACCTCACGTAAGGTTATACAATTGGTGGGTCCTGTAAATTGTAGTTGAACAACTAGGATAGGTGGTGGGCCGCGCAGTGGTCCGCCGCTGGCGAGGTGGCGAGGTGGGGCACTCGAGGTGTGATACATAGGCGCGTAACGCATCGTTAAATGGGTACCTTGTTGCAGTTGAGCTGCAGGAGCATCGTCCGCAGCGGCACCTGCACGCGCGCTCCGGCGTCGTGCTCCTCCGGCGTCAGCAGCTCGCCGCCGCCGCCGCCGCAAACACAACACGTCTCGCTCTCCATTTCAAACTTCATCACTTCCGCAGCCATATTCTGCTTGGATTATTAACACCAACACTTTTATTTATATCAAGCTGGTGACTTTATGACAAATTTGATGCAAAGAAATTAAGAGAGTACAATACGTTTGATGACAAAAAAATTGTACACAACCAAAAACCAAAGAGAATATGACAGAGTATGAATATAATCACCAAAGACCTTAAAGTTATTTCCACATTTTTCGTTTCGCTAAATCTATGTACCTATCATATTATTATACAACTGTGGTATAGGTCTACCAGAATCTCATGGCAAATGGGGAAATAAAAATTTGTTGTGTGCAATACTGGGGAAATTGGATTAAACGATCTTGATACTGTTTAATTTTTATTTATATCTTTAGTCATTAATTAATATGAAGTATACTAGGTATGTGTATGAAGAATGTTGTTATACATCGGGTTCTTAACATAGGAAAATATGACAAAAAAAATAAAGCCAATCATATATTACTTTATGTACTAATTTATTATAATATCGTTTAAAAGTTAATAACTCATTCAGAGCTAGAAAATGATTCCAAGAACTCCACTTGCATTTCTTGTTCTTCATCAGATGATGAAGATAAAGAGGTATTTATTATAAATTGCTCTTCCAGCATTTTAATTATTTTATCTTGCTCGAAGAAATCGTTTTCAATTTTCTTTACATGTTCACAACATTTTCGCCAATCCTCTGCACCAATTTGTGAGAAAGCTTCTTCTGTTAATAATTTAATGTCACTTGCAGGCCTATTAACATTTTTATCGACAACTTTTTGCTTCATTATACCCCAAATCATTTCTATAGGATTCAATGTGCAATGATAAGGTGGGAGCCTTAAAACTTCGTGACCGTGCGATTTTAATACTTTATCTATCTCATATAAGGGCATGTTTTGTTTCACTACTTCAAGTAGTTGACATTTACGGCAAAGATCATCATAATGTACATCATTCGCACGAAGCCATTCTTTTATATCAGGGATACGATTGGATTGTGTGGGCGGTTTGTTCAAACGTACGGAATGATAACTAGCATTGTCCATAACGATTAGTGAAGGTTTTGTCAAATTTGGAATCAACTGTAAATCGAAACTGTCCAAGTTGATTTTCTTCTTCCCCCCTCTCCTCTTTTTACCAGGCGTGGAAAATACACCATCGTTCGATGTGCCCTCACCTATGATTCGCCGTATAGTAGTACTGGAAACCCCTATAAAGAAGCTATAATTAAGTAAGAAAAATATAAAATAAACTAGAAGTATCAAAACAACTCAGTCCAACTTACCGGTCAACTCTACGACGCGCTTTAAAATCCAAGATTTAGTTTGATTTACGCCTTCTTCTTCCCTTATTTTACGATACACATTGAAAACAATATTTCTCGCTTGAGATCGAAGTGGCTTTTTCGACATTTTCACAAAAACAATGAATTGCCAAGAAGATATCACAAAATCTCAACAGCGGTTGACAAACCTTGTACTTTGATTTGGCAGGTGACAATTGACATTGCCATATGAAAATCATATTTTTTTATATTTTTTTAATGCCATGAGATTCTGGTAGACCTATATACAACAATACAACCAGAAAGATTATATAATAATCTTCTTGGGGATATGGGATAATTCACAGAGGTGTAAGGTTTATATTTTATATGAATGATGGTATAAGGTTTCTTCGGTTTCTTCTATCCACAGAGTTGTTTCTATCAAATAATCTTGTTCGTTTCTATTACAGACTTCTAAAATAAATTATTTTTTGTGTCGTTCGGGCTCAAAAAAGCTTGTACCCAGGGCCGTTATACTAAGTATAAAAAAATATTGTAAGTCATGATTTTAAATGTCATTATTGTCGTTCATTCATTTATTTAAAATTTTCGGACTTTTTTGGTCTATGGTTGTTTTGTTTAGGTTGCTTGGATCTATACTGAGAAGTAATTTTAATCGCTAAAAATCTGGTGAAAATATTGCTAATCCTTGTTAATTCGTGATATCAGTGCACAACAAGGTTTTAGGATGTCGATCGGCGTTCCTATTAAAGTACTTCACGAAGCGGAGGGTCATGTTGTGACTTGTGAAACAAACACCGGAGAAGTATACCGTGGGAAGCTGATAGAGGCTGAAGATAACATGAATTGCCAGATGACCCTGGTGACGGTGACGTACAGGGATGGTAGGGTGGCCCAGCTGGAGAATGTTTACATCAGGGGTTCGAAGATCAGGTTCTTGATATTGCCGGACATGTTGAAAAACGCGCCTATGTTCAAACGTCAAGGGAACAAGCCGACGGCCGGGCGCGGGAAAAGTGCAATATTACGAGCACAGGGTTAGTACTTACAACGCATATTAATTACAAGGCATCAATATATATCAGCTGTCTGTCAAGGTTCTGTTGTGACGCCATTTTAAAAGTTTTTCTAAAAGCTGTTACTAGTGACTAAACACAGGTTGTTCTGCTCGGATTGGATTTCTGGATGGAAGTTATCCCTCTCGGCACTCGGACACTTTCCTCTCAAAATCGTATTTGTAACAATTAATGCAACAAATAAAGATACTGAATTAGCATTAAGGACTTAAATAGAC
Organism: Notodonta dromedarius; assembly: GCA_905147325.1. NCBI lineage: Eukaryota > Metazoa > Arthropoda > Insecta > Lepidoptera > Notodontidae > Notodonta > Notodonta dromedarius. Next base: position 10,207,259 of record LR990179.1, on the reverse strand, counting down.
CAACCAAATTACAATATTGTTTTAGTGTTATTGACATGATGCTTTTTATTTTGAAGCTGCTGGTCGAGGCCGAGCAGGCGGGCGCGGAGGAGGTCACAGAGGAGGCTGGCAGGGCGGCTCCGGACCTTCGCGACGCTAGGCCACTGATGTACCATATCTGTAATGTAATTTTAAGTGGTAATATTGAGAGTTCACAATTATCTGTATAGTAGTTGGTGCTTCACTGATGTCAGAGTTAATGTGAACATATGTTGGTGATATTTCTCCTATAAGAATGTAGGTACTTTTAAGTTGTGTAACTTTTTAAAGCATAAGTGAGTAAAATTTGACTTCAATATTTGTGTATGACCAACAGTTGTCTATAGCTCCAGTCGGTGGACTGGCCTACTCACAGGCCATCAATGAGTCATGTAACATGGACTATTATTGTGTGGAATGTGATTGCAGTGTGTATGATGATAAGCTTAAATATAATTAAACTTTTAAAATGTATTGTTTCTGTTGTACATTTATTGGCACCATAGTCATAAAATTTTTTTTGACTTTTCTATGGGGGAATGTCATAGTTACAAAATAAAAGATCAATGTGCTACATACAGATTTATTCACCAAAATAGGTATTATTATCTTGGCTGCAGACACAAAAATGTAAATTCTAAGAAGTACCTATTTATAATTATTGCTCAACCCTTTAAAGCAATTTTTATGAACATCGTGTAGATAGCTACCTGTTTATTATTGTCTGCATTCAAATCTCTTAAAAAATGTAGTAACTCAGCTATTAGTTTATATTAGTCTTAGGGAAAGGCCACAGTTAGGGCTTGTTCAGAACACAGCAGTAAATATTATAGTAGAGGTACACCACTAGTTGCTATCTGCATACTAACTATAAAAATGTATGAGAATTACGTACTTTTTTACTCTTGAAAGAGCATTAGGCATTGGCCTCACCGGTAAGACGATTGTGAGGCGACAGCTATTTCGTTAAAACAAACTTGAAGGTAGTATAAAGTAAGGTAGCACTTAGCAGATTTTGATGTGGTTTTCACTACCATTTTAATAACCTAACCATTAACACAAAGTTATTTAACAACCTAACATATACTAACACTTTCTCAACACTTCCTTATTTTACAAAACTGTATTGACCTTTGTACACCCCAGGGTTCAAATGTGCACTCCTTATAATAGGTAACATTTAATTTATGCTTAATTTTCTAAAACTTACAACTAAGATACTTAATTTTGTGATGATCTGTGCACATTTAGTATTAGGCACCACTAAACGGTACAGAATAAATTGAGCACTTGCCATTCGGCGCTTGCACGTATTTATGAGGTATGTTGTCGGTCTACACCGCCTGTCCTGCGAGGGACTTGGCGTGAGAATACATTAATATTGAGGGTTAAGATTTATTTACTTTTCGCAATGTTGCAAGAGCAGAACTAGTTCTGGACCTATTTGGAACTCATAGTTATAAATCTACAATTATATTTATTTTTTCTTGTTTATTAGCAAGTTATTCTGATTAGCTTTATAGAAATAAATCTAAACTTCTTACATTCTACAGAGAGCATGTCATAATACCTACCTCCATACCTAGTAAGGTTTTACTTTCTTCTCTTTCACTTTGTCTGTTTTGCTTTTTAATTCTGTGATGATGGATTTGTAGCTACATACATTCTAAGAATCAACATGTCTACTAGGTCCAGCCTAGGATATTTTACATAAAACTTATTAATTATCGTGAGCTCGAACTGGACCAAACATGTTCGCGAAACAACACGTTTCGTCCAGTGCCAACTCACGGAGTAGACAAACATGTTTTAAGCCGTAGGGGCTTGCGTTGAAGAATGGCATGGGGAATGTAGTAAGTAGGTATTGGTAATAATGTTAGATAGATAAATACATAACAATTTAGTTTGGTACATTGTAACGCTCCTACTGATGGCTTGTTTACGAATCGCATCATCAGCTACCTAGTAAGTAATTATTTTGGAAACGTCGCTTTAATAACATTTCTCCTTTCAACCATTATAAAATAACGTAGTTGGTCATCATCACAATCCCCGAGTGGGCATTGTTCCTGGTATTCACAAGTCGGTCTTCTCGCTGGCGCGCTGGGCGGCGGCGGCGGGGGCGGGGACGGCGGCGGGCGGCGCGGGGCGGGCGCGCGCCGCCCGCCCCGCCAGCGCGCGCTGCAGGCGCTGCGCCGGGTACTCCACTAGCAGCGCCAGCGGCAGCGCGGCCAGGTACGACACCACCGCCACGCCGAACCATTCGATTATCTGAAAAATATTAGTATAATGGAAATAATGCATGGGAATACTCCTGTCGTATTGATTCTGAAATTGTTTCGAGCCGAGTCTAAGGTAGGCGATGTTTACCGCCGCCTGTCTGTCGAGCTGCGAGGGCACCAGCCTGGCCGCCACCAGCGACTTGTTGATGGGCATGTGCAGAAGCAGCGCGCCGAACGACAGCCGCGCCCACGTAGACCACCCGGCCCACGACAGGCACCGCTGGACGAACGCTGGGGAGGCGAACATTCAAATATTACTCACATCACAGAGTTCTTAGATAGGTAGTTTTGTATGGCTTTCCAGTTCCACTATTGCGCCATTGCGCCTGAAGATACTTTGGAGTAGATGCCACGTGAATTGAAGAACTCTCGGTGATATCATACATTACTGCCTCTGTCAGTGAAGAACTCATGTTTCAGGTATTCAGTGGTCGATTTTTGTAGTCTATCGGTGATCGCTTACAAGGCACGCTGTGCATAGAGCCGAGCAGCGCCATGGCCACGAATGACGCGAAGATGGGGCGCTCGAGCGCGGCCAGCGCGGCGGCGGCGCCGCGCCCCGGGGGCCCGCGGCCCAGCGCCAGCGGGGACGCCGCCACCCACCACGCGGCCGCCGGCACCGACGCCACGGACGCCCAGCGGAACACCTGCAACACAATACGTCATGATGGAGCAGAGAACATACTCCTAAACAGCATTTGTCGCATCCTCATTGGGAGTTATCGTTAGTGACGAAAGAATATTACGAGTATAACCCACTAAATTCAGTGACAAGTTTACAAATTACAGACATTAAGCTGTTAACAAAATCAACTTTATCGTATACAAACAAACGTGACAAACTCGAGGAATTATAGTATTATGGGAGGCTCACGAGTTGGCTAATCGTCGCTTATGATAACCCGCGATACTGCTTCGCTTGCCCAACCGCATCGGCCGTACGAAGTAAGTAGATCGTGTTTCTACAAATAAACAAGACGCCTTCTATAATTCCATTGTTTGTTTTGATCGTGTCATAATACTTACTCTTTATATGCTTTATCAGATTTTGTAATGATTTCCTCGGATTAATTTCACTTATCATTTGCTGAACGACGAAACGAAACATCGTTGCACCGTGGACTTCTTGCGAAGGTCGTGCAGAATTCGCCAATACGTACTGGGCCGGCGCGGTGGAGTATGAACTGACTCTGCCGCACATTGAGTGAGTGTAAGTATGCTCGGTATAATGGCAATAACTCCCTATAAGGTAAGGTAAATTCTGAATTGGGAAAACAATTCTGAAATATAGATACCGTTCAGTAAGTACACCTCTGCCGACACTTTCGAGGAATACAATACCAGCGAGATAGTTTATTTAATGATTAGGTAGTCTTTATAATCAATAACTAATAGGTGCGATGTTGTAAAGCTCTAAGCTTGTGATTGCGATATAATGGAACGAGTAGTTATTGTGCAACCGGAACGCTATGAACCGGACCGACGCGACGCGCGTCGCGCGGTGAAAGTACGCCTAGATACCACTGAATCTCAACATTATTAAGCCCTATACGTAATGTATGAAGACCCTTATAACTAAACATTTATTAATAGTCAGAATCTAACACCGTTTCGGAATGCTGTTTCCAGTGAGAAGATCCGGCAAGAAATTCATTGGTTACTCATTCCAATTAGGTAATAAAAGAGGGTGTACATGCTCAGTAACAGCAACAGAATGTGAGCAGGTTTAACCATTGTCACTTAATAAGTAAATAGTAATTAAATCTCACTCAGATTTAGGTAGCTATTTAAATTAGAAAGCTAGTTTAGTGAGGTGTGCATACGAGTACATTATGTATTCACACATGATGTCTCTATACAGTAGATTATACATATACCATGTCCACACATGATCAAACAGACTTTTTTGGGACTGGGCCCGCCACACTCCCATCTGGTCCCACCTCTGTTACTCTTGTTTGTTGACCAGTAGTACCAACAGTGGCGTCTAATGATGTTGTCGAGGTCTGACCCTCAGCGAGTTCCAGAGAATGAAGCTGACCTTGTAGTTGGCGAGGTGTACGTGGTGGTCCATGAGCATGTGGTGCGCGTGCGCCAGCAGCAGGCCCGCCAGCGCGCCGGGCACGTTGCCCAGCGGCGACTGGTACAGCACGTTGAACGACGCCTCGTCGCGGTACGACGCGCGGACTGACCTGGGAGGGAACACGGCGACACGAACATCACGTCTCTTCTTGAGAGTGACAAGTGATAGCGATTCGAGTAAGTTTAGATTTACTATAGGTAGGTATAACTGATACATCAGGATACATCACATCCAAGAAAATGAGTAGGTAATTCTTGCTTATAAAACTTACAAAGACTTACTCAGGTCTATGCATGACGAAAGTGGGCACAAGATGCCAATAATACGCGAGTCCGAAGAGCAGCGCCACCGAGGCCGCCAGCAGCGCCGCGAGCACCGCGACCGCCGCGCGCCGCCAGCGCCACAGCACCAGGGTCAGGGCTAATGCTGCTGCGTACAGCTGCATGTCTGCTGCTAGGTACCTGGACATCATACAACAGATGTTTAATCTAAATTAGAAAGCAAATTGGTAAGTGAGGAAAAATGAATGAGACTAGCTGTTGTAAATGTGTTCAGTATTTACTACATAAAACATTTTTTTGTTCTATCATCAATAGTTTCCGTAGCGCATGCGATGAAAGACATTTTATGGCAAATTTTTTTACACCTTGGGTTACACTATTGAATTTTTAGTAGGGATCCCTAATTGTTTCCTAGTAATAAATATAGCCTATGTTACTCAGGGATAATGTAGCATTCTAATGGTGAAATAATTTTTGAAACCGATCCAGTAGTTTGAGTTAATCGTTACAAACATACGAAAATACAAATCTTTTCTCTTTATAATATTAGTGTAGATAGCATTTCCTGTATGTCCTGTAGCGGGAAGAAAGATAGAGAGAAAAGGTACGGTTTTCGGTTCGCTGAATAATATGATTGCTCGAGTTCAGAGACAGCAGCAATAGCGGCAGGTTGCTAAAAGTTATTCGCTACGTTTCGGTTATTGTTTCATTTGATGCTTATGGGCTGTGTCACTTATGTCACTGGATATTTCTGAACCACTTGTGCCCTCACCACGTCTGTATGAGACACTTTTCATCCGCATACAGAATGTTGTTCAGGTAAAGCAAATGGGTCCACCACTTCTTCCTGCAGATGGCAGCCTCGGAGCCGACGAGGGGCGCCCACATGGGGCCGCGCCCCAGCCGCTCCCACCAGCTCGCCGCGAACCACACCACAACGAAGTAGCTGGGGCTTATCCTGCACAGTAGATATTAGTTGTCCATTGTCCAAGACACAGAATTGAGGTATATATAAACTCATCGGTAAATCCGACAAACTAAGTAGGTAAGTAGGTACTTATGTTCAATTAGAATCATTAGCTTCTTGTAGCAAAAGTCGTGACGAGTACTGACTGAATAGCGTCAGAGGCTGCTAAGTCTCGTAATGGCTCGTGGGCTCGCCTGTGCCAATTGATTCACGTTATCATTGTCAATTTTCCTCGCTGCGCTGCCAGGAGATGCTACGCGATTGGTCAGTACCTAAAATGACTAACAAAACCACCTGAGTGGTGAGTATGGGTGAGGGTAAGTACCTGATAATCCTATTAAACATCGTCTCCACGAAGGTTGCAACGGGCTGGACAGTCTCCCCCCGCCGCCGCTGCTGTAGCAGCTTATGTGCGAGCAGGAAGGAAGACATCATGAAGAAGATCTGCACCACCAGGGTGCTGTTCGCCATCATCACCACGTCCAGGCCGCGCCGGGTCTGGGAGCGAGCGAGATGTATAGAGACACAGTGTTTGGACTAGATTAGAAGTGCCCTAACATATCTTGCTGCGATTATGATACCCACGTGTTTTTTAGTTTAATTAAGAGAGACCCATGTACCGACGTGGCCATTTTTTTAAATATGGACACGTAGCTGAGGTATGTGGAAAGGGAAAATGGATTGCTATCAAGTTGCCAGACTTCGCTTGCCAAACAATTTTGTTTTCGGAAATGCAGATTTGTTCAAGTTATATAATATACATTCTTTATAGTCTCACCTTGACGTTATTTTAAGTTGGGACATTCACCTGTGACAAGTGTATTAGCTATAAGTCCTGACCTGTTCGTATCGCCGCGTGTCGGCGAGATAGGAGTGCGTGGTGATCCAGCAGACATGCTCGACAATGACGCACATCATGGTGAGCACGCGCAGCCCGTCGAAGGAGCGCAGGTCGGTCTGCGCGGCGCGCGGCGGCGGCGCCCGCAGCGCGCGCCAGCAGCCGCGGGCGGACCACGAGAGGGCCCACTCCAGCCCTGCGGGGATACACTAGTGTTGTGTGATTGGCACATTAGAATTTTCTAATGTGCCAATCACACAAGTAACAAGTAAGTATTTACTACATTATACATATTTGTTCCACCCCATAACCATTTGTAGTTTGTATTTATAGGTACACTATAATACCTAGTAGTAGGTATTTACGACGTAATAATACTCGTATTAACTTTGATGTAAGTAGACAAGTATCTATACTTACTCAGAAGTTATTCTAATTAGTTATATACAAGGTGAAACAAAAAGGGTAAGTATACTTTTTTTTTCAAAACTTAACTTTGTAATTCTAAAACTATCAGCTTTGGAGCAAACTTGAAAAACAAAAGATGTTACAGGGATACAGCTGTTGACAGATTTCATAAGTCTACAAAACTTTTAGTACTTCAACTGTCCCACAAAACCCATAGTTTTAGATTTTCAAAGTTAAATTGCAAAAAAAATTGTATACCCTTTCTGTTTCACCTAGTATATTGCAAATTATTTTTATTTTGTCATAATTATATAAGTTGTTCTGTTTTTAATTAATATTTTTAAAACAAAGACTTTAATTATACACACAGTCATATACTCGTGTATTTCATGAACTTGTCACGCGTCGTAACATCCTACTTTTTTTCTAATTAACACGTTGAATCATCTTCGTAGCAGCACGCGAAAGATGCTGTAATAATATGCAACGGATTCTCAAAAATAATTGGCTAAATATTGTTTAGACACACTTCGCCTATGAAAGTGGGCTGCGGACCAGTTCAGAACGCAGCGAACGCGAAAATATTATTAGAGATCGGCCCTGTGCGGTGGGTCTCACGTCAAATCCAATTCTCTATTATTAGCCTGGTGGTGCCCAACGTTGTGTCATCATATCAAACAAATGGACATTTTAATTTAAGAAGAATACTGTAAATGGCTCGTCTTTCCGTAATGGAGGCCTAGGTGACGTCCGCGACTCCAGTTAAGACACGAGTGTCAAAGGGCGGACCCCACGTTTGTATTTGTTTACAATTTTTAGTGGAGTATCTATGCGTATTAACGATTTTACAACTCAATATTACATGTGTTTGAGGCCGCGCGTCGCCACCACACCGGCGCGGCGCGGCGGCGCAATTAGCACGCGACGACCGCTGCCGACACCGCTCCGGCGCGCGGCGTCGCGTATCCGATTTAACTAACTGGCTATCATAGGATTACCAATAACTATCGATTACTATAGTCTTAACTTTGGTATTCTACTGATAAGCTAAACTATATATTACATCGTTGGCGTAAACTCGCAATAGGCATATCTTGTACGTGAACTTAGAATGGGTTGAAAGTTGAAAGTTAAATCTCCAATACGTTCCTGACCGCGCCAGCAAAGTCACCCTGGTATTAGGAAGTGGCACAACTCCACCATCGTATTGTAGTAAGTGCATTCGCACCTAAGTATCGAAATTTCAATGGTTTTCGTAAACTAACAGAACTACTCATATAACCTTAGTAGTAGAATCAAACGCAGCCTGATGGTATCGTTCGAATCTAAACTTTAGATAAACACACAAGCGTGAAAATTAATTTAGTCTTAAATGTAAGTACTTAGCTCTGAATATTAGATAGGTATGTCTGTGTGTCACAGTTAGATAACCGGCTGGTTGCGAAACGCGCCTAGATACTCGACCATATCCGGCGCGGCTGCCCGCCCCGCGCCAGCCCGCGCCCGCACTACACACCGATAAACATCGCTGATTGACTCGTGCAACACAGACTACCCTGTTGTTTTTATTTCAGTTTAGAATTGCATTGATAGTTTATTCCAATCGGCGAACAGACAACCTGCAGTTTGCATACACAGAAAAATTTTTTTCCTAATGTTATCGGGTTGTTTGTATTGTATGCTGTGTGTGACAGTAGCTAGAATATTATTATTACAAATTATTATTATTACAATACCTTTCCTAGCATGATCAGGTAACGTCATATCCAGCACGGTGCACACAGCGGTCAGCGCTACGAGTGTGGCCACGAAGCCGGCGAACGCACGCTCGCTCGCGGACAGCTCTCCCGCGCCCGCGTCCGCGCCCTCCTGTGAGTGGCAGTAGTCGAGCCGGTACAGCCGCGCGGACAGATTGTACGCCGACATGGTGGTTGCGTTCACGCAGCTTGCAAACCTTGGGAATTGTAGAAACGCATAAGAAAATGGATTGCTTCAAATTTAATAAAAATCTATGGCATAGACGTGGCATAGCTTATGGTGATTGTTAAAGTGTCCTTAACAACCACTTGCGTTTAAAGCCTTCACAACGGGTTGCGATTTAGGAAATACTAATCCCTATAAATACTTATACCATTCTTGTAGTATAACAAAAAATCCGTATAAAGGACATAAATGCAATCTGAAACAGTGTCTATACAAAAGACATCAACGCAATCATGGCCAATGTACCTGATAATTCTGATGCAAACGCCCAGATCCTTTTCAGTGTAATAATGGATTTATCTTACAATTAGCTTACAACTAGCTAAATAGGATTTGAAGCAATCACTTTAAAAAATAAATATCAAAGTATCGAAGTGGAATTCCTTTCGCTTTCCCTTATTCAAATTTGCGGATAATATTTATTTATTACACGAGTGCATCAGTCATAGTTCGGCTAGGTGCTGGTATTACTAATCTTATTTTAAGGATTTTAAGTATTATTTAAGGATCTTGATTCTATCACGTATCTACCTACGCGTTAGTGTGAAGCATGTATGGTAATTGATGTGATAAGGGTGGTGCTACCAGATTAGCAAACAGCTAGAGGTGGTTGGTTGTGTTAATAATGTGGTTACTTAGTTACCAGGTGGTCAGCGCGTCGAGGGAGGCGGGCGCGCGCGGCGGCGGCGGCGGCGGCGCGTGCTGGCGGCAGCGGCGCGGCAGGCAGTAGCCGCGATGCAGCCGCGTGTGGTTGAAGTTGTCCACCCAGTTCTCCGAGTACCGCTGTCAAACATAATACGGTATATTTTGGTATATCACCGGTCTTTTGGTCCACTTGTCGATCTCCTGTGGTCGAACGTACGCTTTGGAAACGACTTGCACTCACACTCAGGGATTTTCGGATTTCATGTGCGCATATCAAATAAAACAGAAATGATAAATTAATTAAGGTTGCAGAAATAAAACATCGGTAGGACGCTTTCATAAGGGCACACCGATACATCCAAAGCGTCGGGGCGCTTTCGTTCGGACATTTAAAATGGTGTCGTGATGATTCCATAGAGTCACGACACTTCAACCCTCTGAAAAATATTTCGCCAGCTCATTCAAAGTGTCCGTGTGAGGTATGAACAAACACCCATCCCTGCAGTGACCCTGTAAACGTTACCTAATAACAGGTACCTACTCCGATCATAAGGCGGCCACCAGCCGTCTCTTTCAAATTACTTATAGTTGTTATTTTTGATAAGCGGGTTGCTCAACCGGCGACGGGTTTGTGCTGCAACCGCGAGCAACCAGCACGCTCCCTTCTACAAGATTTTTGGAGAAATAAGATCAATAGACAAAAGTTCAAACGAATTAAAAAATAATAATTTAGCCCTTGTAACGTCCCACTGCCGGGCACGGGCCTTCCCTGAATACGAGGGGGATGCAGACCGTAGGCCACTGGCCCAGTGTGATTAGGCGGATTACACATGTCTTTCGAAAATTGGTTAAATTTTCTAAGACATGCAGGTTTTCCTTCACCGTAAGCAAGTGATAATCATAATATAAAAATAACTATACAGTTCAAAATGTTATCCTTTATTTTAAAAATAACGTAACTCATTTTATTTACTCTTGATTGCTTTGCCAGATTTTTCTTACTTAATGAAATTTTAGAACATCGTGCGAGCCTCTTAATAAAGCCTCCGGTGAGGACAAAATATCTAACAAAATGATTAAAGAAGCGCGCTAATCAGCCGGTGATTCAATGCCATATGTTTTTAATCGTTGCATCTCCGAAGGCATTTTTCCACGAATATGGCGCTGCGGCTTTATTAGAATAATCCCGAAAAGTGGAGATAAGCCTCCCGACGATCCTAAGTCCTATCGTCCAATAACATTGCTACCATCGTTAGGTAAACTACTAGAACGACTGATTGTCCTGTGATTGCTTACAACTGGTCTTCAATCAGCGGTAACAGTCTTGTTTCTATGTCAATGAGCCCATACCAACTATTTTTGTCTACCGCTTTGAACTGGAGGGAAGTGGATTTTTTTTTCTTCCAACTCCTCCTATTATTTATTTCGATTAAATTCGTGCGGATTCCCAGACAATTTAACTTTTCCCCAGGACTCGTCGAGGGTCAAACCTCGACGTCATTATTGGTCATCATTGTCGATCCCTGGTTTACAGGAGTTACAGTGGTGGGAGTGTGTGGCGAGACCACTCCCATTAAAAAAAGATAATTAAATTTCAATAAAATTTCTAACTTGTAGGTGCCAATAAATATGTACAATTGTTTATGTACAATTTATTTAAGGTAACCATCGAAACAAACGCCGCCGCCTCCGGCCTGCACGCCGCGCTCGTGCTGTCCGCGGGTCATTGTCCGCAACTCCTGCCCCTCCCCACCCCCACACCCCCAGCTCCTTTCACTGCGCACGCGCACCCTTGTTTATCTGATCTCAACTTTTCACAAATTCAGTAATTATTATAACGTAATACGATTTTGTTATTTAGAAATGAACTTTATTGTAGAGAAATAGGATATGCAGTTGATTGTAGGCGGTTAAGGTTAAGTAATGCGTATAGTGGGTCACCGCGGATTATGATGGATGTGCAAATTGCAATGTTTCCACAAATTGTTTGATATATCGTCATGTTTAGCTATTTTTAATGCTAATGCTCATATTATTACATTGGTTACATAATGGTTGTGTCCTAGATTACCGCTTTTATTAGGGGCTATAAATAGGCTTATAAGCAGTGATTATTAGAAACAAAGCGAATCACAATCGTTCATTCATAGCCTATCTATAAGTACATCTACAGTACAAGAATGTCTAGTACAAAACTACAAACAAACAAAGAGATCCCGCAGTAGGACTTCACCAGCGGCACGGGTACATTCTCGTAGTCATCGAGGTAACTCCGACTGCTGATGCAGAATGGAACAGGCCGATATGTGAATCACTGATAGAAGATCTGTATCACAAACGAATTTTATCCCAAGCACTGGAGAAATAGAGTATAAAGCGGCCTTTGGACAGGATCGATAGGAAACAACTATAGTTAACAAAATTGTTGTCTATACTTTATTTATATTATAATATTAAGTAGGACCGGAATTTTTTTATCTTAAACATTGAAGTGGCTAAATGTGACTGTTTTTTTTAAATTTGTACATCGTAACACTGATTCAACTATGTACATTGTTTGAAAGATGTGAAAACGATCTATCCCTTCAATTTTAACCCATATCTATCTACACTGAGCAACAAATCATGCAAATTAGTGATTTAACGGATCCCAAGTCTAATCATGAACAGTAATCGGCGGGTTTAGTAAGTGATTGTTATAGTTGATTGATGCAGACGTCCAATATATAATCGGTGCAAATAAACGCAAAATGATGAATCATCGAAAATAGTAGGACATTTGCGTGGATGCTATTACTCACAGTGATCCATAATTCCCTAAGAACTTCGCACTGAATAATGATGTTCCTCTACTGTTCCACATTACAAAAGCTGATTAATTAATTCCACGTGTCACCAATTCGTTGAAAGGACTGCTTTATACTGTGCAACTAGGCCGCCAATCTAGCCCAAATTTTAATTCAGACAAAAGCGTGACACCATAAAAGGCGGCAAGAGAGACGTTGCCGCATTTGTCAAACTATTGTGCGGTGGTTGTACGGTTGCGTGGTGGCAACTTTGACTAATGACACCATGGTGGTAATGCGAGCGCGCATCCTGTTGTATAAACTATGAGGTTGTGTAACCTTAACTTTTGGTTTATACAGAAATTTATATTTCAGTAGGTAAGTACCAATTTTTCGAAATTAAAGATACACTGACGTCAAAAAAAATGTCAAGAGGTTGTGACAACAGCGTAGCTATGTTATATACCGACGCCTATGAAGATTACAAGATCATTTTAACTGATGAATGACGTTGCTGACCTGCATGACGTCATAGAGGTGGTGCGCGTCCCGCTCGGGCAGCAGCTCGAAGCTGCCGAGGCAGTAGACGCCGCGCGTCGCCAGGCATCCCTCGTACTCGTCCAAATGGAACAGCTGCGGCATGGAGTAGTACTGCTCATCTGTAACCAGAACGTCCACTTTTATATTCATCATACATTTTCTTTAAATTTATATTTATAAGTATTGAAACAACGTTTTTGATGTGTCGTAATAAGTGATAACTGAGTACCTACCTAGTTCGAACAGTTGTCGCTTGATTAACAGGCGGGACCCCAACGAATAGAAAACTTAACAACTAAGAAGATTGTAACTCCTCCACTTATATTTATCTGACCTGGCAGTAGACTTGTGCAATGTTTTTGACGAATAGCTATAGTGAATGAATGCGTGCGTCGGCGGGCAGTGACCGGCATTGGCATTGCATCCTGTCGCGGGTTGATGGCCGTCGATGTTATTGTTACGATAATTAACAACCTTCGTCCTTTCATTGCGTAGGTAGGTACATCATAGGCATATTGTGAAAAATTTCACATTAAAGTCTTGAAATTTTATTTCTTTGTCTTTTCTTTTCTTTATTAATTCGTGAACAAAATAATTGTTTATTATTTAGCGGAAAAGGGAAGATCTTCCAGCCAGGCGGGGCGGCCGCTATGCCCCGCTGGTTATTCTCGGGGTCTTTTATATATAGTCACGATGCTTGCAAGTCTTACTATCGTGATTCAGTTTTTCTATGAAGAATCCGTACATCGTATTGAGGCGCTGCATTTAGCGCCATCTGTCCGTTTCTGTCGGCGACGTGAATGTGAGGTCGCCACAATTAAAATGCTATCTGTTTTCAAAAATTCCAATAAGGTGAGAAATTTTTATCAATTCCAATTAAGTACGTCTACTTACTTATTAAGTAAATGTGTTCCGAAATGAAATTGCAGCTCGTGTATTTACACGCAAATCTCACTTGTTGAATCGAATATAATATTTATTTTGTTGACACAGTCTACCTGCCTTACATAACACCGGCGCGGGCGGCGCGGCGGCGGCGGCGCGGCGCGGGCCCCGCCGCATTACATGCGCGCTTACCTGGCGTAAGCAGGCGTCTATAAACAATTGTGTTACATTTGCGTTAAAACATTTTCAAGTGCTAATTTCAACTGCATTTCACCGACAAGACATCCCCAAGAAGTGAAGGCTCAATCCATGTAATAATACTACTTGGGGTTTTGATGTTCATAAGATATTTTAACACTTTTTTCCCTGCCATTATTTTTCATTTGAGGAATCTATGACAACCATTCAATTTTTTTACACTATTTTCTATGCCGTATTGGATGTTTTTTAAGGCCGCAATGCGTAAGAAAGATATGACAAATATTCAAAGGCCCGTAAATCAGAGAACATCATAGTTACGGATAGTCTGTCTTCATAAGGCATCTGCGTATCAGCTATCATATGTAGGTACCCAAATTATTATTTCGGACTTCTAAAACGCTCTTTATTTAACTTTGATACCGTTTACACACATACCTGTGACGAATCTCACTTCCTGCATTTATCTAACAAACATTAAATTATTCAACACACAATATCTATAATAATTATTCGTATCCTTTGTCATTGAACCCGAACTTCGGCCCTCAACACGTGATACATACATAGCAAGTATAATGTTATAATCAGTCGATATCCTGCAACAATATCCTGGCGTGTAATTAAATTGCCGATTCACGCGTAATCGCGACCGATCGACTCGGTTCCACAATACAGCAGGTCAACATAGCATAGGTAGGTGTTGTACCTACGTATTCTTGTTCAATACAAATGATTTATAATGATAAAACACATAACTAATAAGTGAGGTACGCAGACATTTAATATGCGACGTAGTTCAGATTTAGATTTAATTTAAGACTAAACAATCAGGTGAATTTCTTGTAAGTAGGTTTCTGGGACACACAGCTTGAAAAAAAAATTCTCATTTGAATTCTCATGTCATGTGAATGTTTAGCATGCTCCATCTTGCATTTATGGTCTAAGATACATTGTTATAAACTTCTTCAATATAAATCAATTGTATCTATTAAACAATGGAAGAACATCTGCAGTTTGTAAAACGTTATCAATGTTATTAAGTAAGTACTTCTTGCCGACAGGATGCATCATTATAATGTTTAACCTGTAACATCCTGCACCCACTTGATGCCGTGAGATCGATGCTCATAGATAGCCGATAGATAAATTCAAATTCCAACATAGCAAACAGACCATAATCATCGCCACAGAACATTTCCACTTATTGTAAAAGCTTTTGCTTTCTCCAGTACTGAGATGGTGTGTTAGAGGATGTGGTTTCAATGCATCAGAATGTGCAACTGATAAAATGTACCAGTCGGGACTATGTATGTGAATATTTATTGATAATATATTCACATACATAGTCCCTATAGGGTCTAAACCTTATAGGGGCGCGCGGTTGTTCCGCGGAAAATTGCACATTATTAAGGTCCCTGACACTCATGACTGACAGACTCGACCAACGGAGGTTTTGTTACCCTCTTCCATTATCGATCAACCTATTTGATTTATAATTTTGAAGGTTAACAAGCCAAGGGTGAGTGGTGGGTCCTTTTTCTAAATTGTTTTACAATGGATTTCCACCTGACGCCTGAGTCAATCAATTATCTTAGGTATATGAAACGATTGATATAAACAATGACTTGACTGAAAGATAAAGATGGGATAGAATAAAATACATGATGAAGTGGCTCGTTGTAGTAACAGTGCAACAACACTGAAACTTTCATAATTAATTCATTCTTTACCTCAATTATTTTCAGTAGAAAAGTAACGTGCTTGGTGGAGCAGCATAAAGTTATTTGAAAATGAACTACAAAACCAAACACCACCAATTAATTGCATATACAATAGTCATTAAACGTTTAATTTGCTTGGTTATGTACCTACGGGGTAGAGTTAACAACTCTGTCAGCGCTTGTTTAAATATTTTGGACTTTACTACTAAAAACTAAAGGGTCGTTTTCGGATTACAAATTATGAAACTGTAACTGTATCCTGGCTATTCAAGCATTTTTTTCGAACCTTTTCTAAACGTTCAATTAAAATTTTAAATAATTGCAAACAAGTGGTTCTTTAAGAATAAGCACATACCGCAACCGGGTAGTTGGGAGGCGCTCAGTTTTATGTACTATGTATAATCCATGAGAATTTGCACCAACCTTAAATATCTCCGAAGTATTTTTTGTTACTTTGTAGACAAATCATACGTCGGTTTTTTTTTATCTAGTATTCCTCTGATGTGGAAGTCAGGGACTTTGTTAGGTATTTTTTAATTTGTTCAATCAGTTTATTATTTAGTTTAAGTTTGATGTAATTGTCGTTTATTTATTTCTGTGTGCCACTTTACTGGCTATTTCCTTGCAATATTTTATAAAGTAGTTTCTAGTGTTTTTATCTCTCATTATATTCTTGATTTCGTGTGTTGTTATTTTTATTCCAATTATTGTTTCCAGTTCTGTTCTTTCTTTGCAGTGGACCGGACATTCCACGATGATGTGCAACACGCTTTCTTCTATCTCCGGGTCGCAGATGCACGCCGGGCTCTCCTTGCGCTTGAAGCGATTCAGGTACTCGGAGAACCCGCCGTGTCCTGTCAACACTTGTGTCACCACTGGGTCAATCTCCATCTTCCTCACAAAACTGTAAGCCTCTATCGCATCGGGGAGGAACACCTTAGTTACCGAGGCTGTTTCTCCTGTCTTGTAGCGACTGTTCCATTCGTCAAGCGACTCCAGTCGGATTGGTCGCTTGACGAATGAGACAGGACACCGGTCGTAATCTGGCCTTCTCTTTAGTTTCAAGGCGGCCTCTTTGGCTAGCTGGTCTGCCCTCTCGTTCCCAGTTAGTCCTGCGTGGGCCTTAATCCAAAATAGGGAGACACTTTTGTTTTGGAGCTTGCAGCGTCTTATGGTGTTACGCGCTTCTACGGCTAAGGGATGGGAGGAACGAGGGTTGACTATGGTCTGTAGAGCCGCCATGGAGTCGCTGTAGATGCCGAAGTTTGATTCCGTATGCTTTAAGGCTTCGACGGTTGCCTTGTTAGGTGCCAGGAGTTCTGCCTGGTAGACGGTACAGAATGATGGTAGCGTAAGCTTGAGGGCCCTGATTTCTGCGATGCTATTCCATATCGACAGCGCCGCACCAACCCTGCCCTCAATCTTGCTACCATCGGTGAAAATGCGCACAGCGAAATTGCTGTAGTTGTTATATTGTTCCTCGTCTATGCACCAACCTTTAATATCTCCGAAGTATTTTTTGTTACTTTTTAGACAAATCATACGTCGTTTTGGCTATATGTGGATCAACCAGGAAGATCTAAAGAAGATCTTATCATTATGAGGGCCCTGCATCCTAACTTAGTGTTGTCGGGGCAAAGTTTCATATGTTAGATTAGATTTTTAATAAATTGGTACTACAATTTTAAAAAACGTTTTGTAAAATAGGCATTTAGGTAGGTAGAACACATTTTTATCAGATCGTGGTGTTGTGAAGTTACTTGGTCAGGTTAGTAGTTAAGTTACGTACCTAGGAAATAATCTAATGAAGTTATAAATGGCTTGTCATCTAATTTATTGTTTTTACAAATTTATTCGATTAACTCACGCGTTACTTTGCGGAAATGAAATATAGAATAATTTCAGAGAAAGACTCACCAAACCTCGGTTTGTCAACATATAAATTTGAAAACCAACAGTTGTGAAAAATTTTGAATTGTAAAAAAATGGTGTCTAAATCAGTTGATCGATAATAAAAGAGCCCAACTAGACTGAACTCCATTATTCAAGATTCTGCCTGTCAGGAGAGTCAGGGAGCCTAATATTCCGCCGAGAATTGCATATTATAAGCACCAGTTTTTCAGCACACAATACAAGTACTGTTATAGATTGATATTTGAATTTTATAAAGGTTCAACATGACCATCAAATATACTCGACTCTTCGAATCGATGGTGCTTACAACCAGTCGGATTAAAAAAGTTGTAGATCGGAATTCAAACCAGCAAATACAACCAAGCTGGCAAATACCACAAAACACGAAGACACTCCCCAAGTAAGTAGTAATTTTCACAAATCACATCACTATAGGTACCGTACCGGTAATATCGTAAAGGACATCATCTTGTGTCGCGGCCGCGCAGAGCCCAGCGGCGGCGAGGGCGGCGAGGGCGGCGAGCGCGGTCAGCGCGCGCGGCGGGGACATCGTGGAGACTGCGCGCGCGCAAGCCGTCGCCGCGCCGCGCCGCCCCGCGCGAGCCGGCGGCGCGGCCGGGCCGGTTGCGTAAGCGAGCCTTTCATTTTGCTGGTGCATGGATTGTAGGTTTGATGTTTAGGTCGTGTTATGGTTGTAATAATGAATGGACACTACTTGCTAAGTTCCACTATCGTCATGAATTATTCACAAAAATATTGTTTTAATCTTATTTACTTAGTTTTTTGTGAAGTCATGGATCATGGATAACCATGTCATATTATAACTTTATAAGAATAAATCAATAATAAATATCGCCAGACAAACACCAATTGTAGGCACGGAAACGGTATAATGGACCGGGGGCGATACCAGTTCCACACAGCCCGCCCCGGGAGTTTACTAACATACTGTATCCCAAAAACCAGCAGCAATCGAAACCACAACCATCCGGTGCGTGAGCCGAACGGCCTTCGAAACCGTCGTCTAAAACATAACTGTCTTGCAATAATTTGCAATATATTAAAAAAAATATTATAGTAAATTGAAACCGTTAACGTTGGGAAAACGAGCTCTACATACAATATCTGCGAGCTAAACACGTAAGTAATAAGTAAGTCAGGTGCGCATGTCAAAAGAACCGGGTTCAGCAGAGCTTTTGACCATTTTGCAAGAAGAGATGTTGTAAAATTTATTTGTTTTATAAATAACCATGCATTAGAGAAGCACGTAATTTCTGACTTTGATAAGGAATCAACGTGTGACGGGCGGCTGTCCCTGATAGCGACAATAGCTGCACTTTGGGTCGGGGTCAGAGCAAGCGCAAACAAACGGTACTATCTTTCCCTCTACTTACTCTACTAACCGATCGGATGTCGAATGCACACACAAGTGCATAATACATAAAAATGTTATTTTGTTTTTTTTGTGACGTTCGGCGGGCCCGCGGTGTACTATTCTTTGAGTGGGTAAGTACTAATTGAATAATGATGTATAAGTACTCTATGAAAAATTGCAAATTTTAAATATTAAGTTTGGCATATTTTAACTAACACCATAATCCTATTAGGTACGGTACACCAATGGCTATGAGAGTTTTTTTTTTTATTTAATAGAATGCCTAATCCTAAACTCTTTTTTTTCGAATATGAAGTCGTTATGAGTCCTTTTGTTAGCGCAGTAAGTACCAATCACCCCAGAAATCAATGGTTTGCGCAGGATTAGCGAGCGCGGACATGTCATAATCACATTATACAATAGCGGGGTCATCGACCGGCCGCAGCCGGGACACTGTGCCAGCGAGCCGGCGTCCGCAGCGCCCGCTCCGCCCGCGCCCTGCCAGCGAAGACCAGCGGATACGAGACAGAACACTCAAACCTATGAAAAAAATATACTATCAACTTCTTTCCCCGGTTAGTTACCCCTACTCCTGAGTATAAGCCGTGTGAGGAAATGCCTGCAAGCCAATCAATTATGTTAAGTATTCGTTCATGCAATTAATTGTATCCAGTAAATGGCAAAGCCTGAACGCTTATTTCTTCGAAACCTAAAGGCAACATACATCAATACAAACGTATACCTTTGATAGGTGACTCAATAAATAGCGGAGAATTAAATTGTCCGCTAACAGTGCTACCTCAACTTAACTAGGAGGTCTGTACTAGGTTGCATGTGTGTTAATGATATGCGCGGAAGTCAACACACACCACCCGCGCCGGACCGGACCGCCCGCCATCTGTAAAGGTGCATGCAGATATCGCTAGGCGTGATCCGAGAATAGTTTGTAACACATGCACATGCCTCAGGGTGTGTGCTCATCTGTGAGCATTCACCGCATACGCTCGTTGAACACGCTGCCTTATAGTAGGGGAGCTGTAAAAGGGATTCCATAATTAACTCAAGCGCGGCTGATTAGCATACCTTGCACCCAGCAGGGGCTGAGAATAGTAAAAAAATATTTCTATAAGTAGAAATAATCAAGCGAGACAGATTAAGGTATGGTGGGTCAATTAATTACATGCTGAAAGTGAGCATTTCAAAAATCTGCAATAGAAACCCCCTTTGAGTTCGGTTAATCTGACTCGAGGGTAAAAAGGGGGGGAAATAATAATTATTTCATAATTATTATTTCCCCCCCTTTTTACCCTTCCGTACGGTCACCCCAGATTAACATACCCCCGTCATCAGCGACACACGGGGCATGCACCATCAATATCTGACGTGCTCGAGTATCTCCATGTGACTGTTTTTTAACATTTTAGATCCCCTCATCTAATAATCTTTTTTTTGCTACCATCTAATCTTCAAAAGCTAATCGGTCCCCAGGACGTAGGATCCACATTTAGCATAATGGGCTCTCCAACCATAGTATGAGCTGCGTATTCCGTGTGGCCGTATGACAGGCGGAAGCTGGGATTTGCACATCTCGTCTTGCGGAAGGCATTTTTTTCACTGTCGAACATCGTTCGTAGTTGAAGTATGCGTGATGAACCATTCGCGGCGCACGCCTTGCGATGTCTGTATGCACCATGATGTAGGTACGTAATATTGTTCCAACTTTTCAAGGAGGCGCTGTAACAATTCACCTTACATACCCCGGGTATATCATGGAATATTTGAATATTATAATGGCCAAGTGATCCGTATCGTCTAGTAGTTATAGGACCTAATGTAGTGAACCGAAAATAGTAACCTAAATTCTTTTAGTGAAAGATTGGTATTCTAAGAACGAACATACCTACAATAAATACTTCATAATCTAACCTAACCTGTTAATATTCTATGTCTAAGTATAAAGAAGACTGTCCTAATTCAACCTAAGTTTAATGTTGAAGAGGATTATGCCCTTAAATTAGATTATGTGAAAGTAATAATTTTACACAAATAATATGAACTAGTGGATGATGGTTATATCAAAGATATTATTATGCAGCAATTATTTGTTTGTGACAAGGTCGGGAGCCCCATACCACGCTACCCGACAGTGAAAAACAGCACATATCATATTTCCTCCATGACTTGTCACACAGTCAACTATTTTAAATTAATAAATTGTTTTAGTACAACTTTTAATATCAGCAAAATATTGTCTGAATGATAATAGTCTGTTCTACTGACAGATTTGTATAATTTACTTCCTTTAAATAGGAAAAGTATATTCCAATCATTTGGTCATTAACAAGACCTTCAGGATGTCTTCTGCTTCAAAGTCTAGAAATAATATTAGATACAAATTTGATAAGTTTAGTCAGTGACTAGTTAGCATCTCGATCATCTACTTGTGATGAGAATACCAACAGGGTCTACCGCCCCAAGTGTGATTCAAAACATCAAACTTTAGTTGAGGAATAAATCATGTAAAATAGATAGACTTATCAGTCAGATTCAATCCATCCAGATTCTCATCTCTGAACCAATTGATATGATCAAATATTAAAATGAAATAATTCAAAATGCTTTTACTATATTAAGTATTGAATGTTGAAGTAAGAATAAAGGTAATATTAAGTAGGTATATCTTTATGAAAAGCAAATAAACTTTACCACTCATTCGTAAACCTAATCCAATGGAGAAGAATGAGCAAGAAACTCCATGGATATATCAAAAGGGTCCTACCTATCAACAATATATATTTATGTTGTTAATGCAAGGATGAACAGGTTACAACTTGTACGCGCTCTAGCCATTGTACTCGACACGTAGGTACCTATTCAACTTATTACGTCCAACATAAAGAACCCATTCACCTAAATCTATTCTAAACCCTGAACACTAATACCTAGGCAAGATACCTAACTAACTAGAGCACACGTACTTATCATATTTACATTTCGAATTTCGATAATTGTCCTGACATTTTATCTCACAAGAATTTGAACACTATTCTAATAATTAATAAATAAAGTATACAACCCCTTTGATACACCATAGAACTAAATTAATATTAATATCTCTTCACACACTTTAACACACAATTCTAGATAAATAATTTAGAATCTCACGATAATTTTAATCACATGTCACTCGTTCGGAAGATCGTAATTGACTGTCCCATATACCTACTACCCCAGCCCTTTTATTCGTAATCCCCCTAACGTACTCGCCTCGCGCGGCCTTTCGGCATCTTCCTACAAAGAAGCCGCCCTCCGTAGTTACCTAGTGTCTCAGCCGCCGCCGCTTCAATCATCACCCGACAAAGAGACCGCCTATCGTAGGTTTTGCTTTGAAGTCGCCGCCGCCGCACGCGCCGAAAGGTCAAATCCAGGGTAGGTAACTACCTATGTTCCACGTGTAAAAAGTTACACGTGGAAAGCGCAATATAGGTACTTAAAGTACAGCTACCTATATTTCTTTAAGAATATTAGATTATTTTTTAAATTATTTATTTTAAATCCGATGGATGCACATTTTTATTATAATTAATTAAATTGATATCTCTAATTAGATATTACTTCGATATATTTATATTTGTGCACGTGACGGACGAGTTCGTACCGTTACAGCGCGTCCACACACCAACCGGCGCGTAGACTCGCAACGCTGCCCAAGCTCATGCACTGGTAGCTCTAGGAATCATTTTATGCGGGATGGCTTAACAGGCTAATGGCGGCGAGGAAAATGACAAATGGCAGTTCTCGGCAGAAGCAGCACAAAATAATTCTCAATGACCGAAAAGAGCAGCCCCGCGAGGCTTCCTATTCGGTATGGACGCGACGAATAAGATAAATAATTACGAGTTACCTAATTATATCTGAGGGGGCCATACAAAAAAGCAGATGGGTGTAAAATTTGTCCTCGTTTCTAGCATACACTTGGTTCTAATGCTAAGTAGAAGGGATTAAAAAAAAATACTTTCGAATTTTTTGAAAACGCATTAAAATATATTTTTTTTAAACGCCTGACCATAATCTTGAACAATCAGTCACACAGCTCTCTTTGCTGACGGCAGAAACTAGGCGCATTGAGAGAAGTGACAAGTTCGTCGAGTAATTTGCAACAGAAAAAAATGGAACCAACTTCAAAAAACCTAGGTGCACTAAAAACCTAGAAATAAGTAGATATCACATCATTTCTTTAATTTGGAATTGGTGCCACTATCTTTACACGAGCACTTCTAGGTCCCTTCCTAACCTTACTTACTTGAATAGGCACCGACTAGGTTTCATTGTGTTATTAAGGAGTTCCAGCGCTTACCTTCCAGTTTCTTCATCATCTGATGATGAAGCCGGTAGGTAGGCAGTTTACTGAGACTATTTTAGTGACCGCAACCACCACTGAAAAGTCACAGGAAAGCAAATCACGCAATATCGTTTACTTGGATGCTGTATTTTTTCCAGTTATTTTGATTTTAATGCCAAACTACTGAACCGATTTTGATGAAATTTTATGTGACCAATCTGCACGGACATCCTTTCAAATGCAAAAATAATTTTTCGAATCGGTTTATAAATGACGGAGTTATGCGGTTACAATCATAAAAAAAACATACCCACGAATTGATAACCTCCTCCTTTTTGAAGTCGGTTGATAGACATTTAGGATAAAATATATATTCACCAATATCTTTTATTAACCTGTGATAGCAGATTGGTTAAGCACGCGTCTTGCGGGCACCAGGTCTTGGGTTCAAACCCCGGTTCGCACCTCTGGATTTTTCGAAATCTATGTGCGAATCATAATTTCTATATGATTATCACTTGCTTACGGTGAAGGAAAACATCGTGAGGAAACCTGCATGTCTTTGAAGATCTAAGAAATTTTCGAAAGACATGTGAAATCCGCCAACCTGCACTGGGCCAGCGTGGTGGATTATGGCCTGAATCCCCCTCGTGTTGAGGGGAGGCCCGTGCCCAGGAGTGGGACGTCAAAAGGGCTAAATTATTATTATTATTTTCTTAATTTTTATTCATACAACTAGCTGAGCCCGCGACTTCGTCCGCGTGGAATTTAACTTAACAAAAAAGCCCGCTCCCGCGTTCTGAGAACGCACGACAGAACCCACTTTTTCATTTTTTAAACTTTTGTTCTTCTAAAATAAAAGTAGCCTAAGTTACTGCTTATAACATCAGCTATCTACCAGTGAAAGTCCCGTCAAAATCGGTCCACCCGTTTTGGAGATACTCTTTGATTTCATGTGTTTTTATTTTTTTACGCGGAACCCTAATTGTTTTTCAAAAATTAAAGTAGCCTAAGTTACTCCCTATTACAACAGCTATCTGCCAGTGAAAGTCCCGTCAAAATCGGTCCAGCCGTTTCGGAGATTACCCGGAACAAACACACAGACAGACAGACAGACAGACAGACAGACAGACAAAACATTTTTAAATCGCGTTTTTGCTATAGGTGTCGTATGTACTTTCATATGCATTTAGTGAAAAGGTGTTATTTTGATATTACAAACAGACACTCCAATTTTATTTATTTGTATAGATGAAGGTGAATGTTACCTTCTCTCCGAGTGTGGGTAGTAGTTGTACGAGAGTGTATAGTTACAACTACTGATAATACAGCTCTACCCATCATAATTATTATGCCTAATATTCCGCCCTGAAAAATGCAACAATTTGGAAAACATCCGTCATAAATTTCACATCTTCTGCTTCAAATATCTCTTTTCATTTATTGTGTTCGTTACATTAAGTGCGGTGTAGTTGCAGTGCACCTATATAACCGTATTCAGTTACTCAGATTGTCTATGTAACCGCGTCTTACCATGTCAAGGCCAAAAATTTATACCATTATTATTTATTAATATACTTTTGGTCATTGTAGGTCTCTCTTTTTTATAGTATAAGTCGGCAAGCAAGCGTGCGATCTGCCGCTAAGCTGTTACCGTTGCCTTTTATAACTGCTTGCGATATTAAAAGTATTGCTCGCACGTTGCCTACCCGAAGGGGAGTGGGACAGAGGGGGGGAAGGGAGGTACTGGGCTTCCTGCTCTCTCACACATCGTACGAAACGCAGCTCAGGTAAAAGACAACAGCACAAAATATCACGTTGATCGGGGGTAGGCAGATGACGGTAGACGGGACACATTGTAACTAGCTACCTACATACAAAATTCTAAAGCTAAGTCATTCTCATACCTTTTCGGACATTCGGTTTACCTGTAGTACCAGTTGTGACTAAAATCACTGATTTACATTATTTCGGATGTAGAGGTATAATATTTATAAAGATAACAATTAATGCACGCTATCGCACGTAATTCAAGGATTAAAAGTTTACTAAAATAATTTAACTTTGTTCAAAAATCTTTCCGTACCTACATTTAGGTAAAGCAGCGCGAGAGTTATGAAATAGGATTTTGCCCAAATGGGATTTAACCATGAATGAATAGATTCTAAAAAGCTGATCTCGTATTTATGCAAAACGCATTTTGATCGATTTTGGAGTGACTGACTCACACTCTGAATAAGTTGATGGCCATGTATGTCTGTTAGAGGACGGCAAATTATAATAACAAGAAATACTAATTCTTTCCAATTTTGACAAAACTCAATTATAATTTTATTTAGCAGATATTGCCTTGAGCTACATTGAACAGCACAAATCGGATGTGGCATTGTGTCGGACACAATCCTGACAATATTAGTTTTGCAGGTTTTAGAGAAGTAACGTCCTTAATTTATGTAGTTTTAGTTCTCTAAACAGTATCATACTAAATTAGTATGATACTGTTTAGAGAACTATCACCAACTATCAATGTAATAGGTACTCATTATTTTTAACATATCTCATATTAATATGATTTAAAGACGTTTGGATAATCGTGGTGAACCTACTAAGCTACCTATACTGCATAGTCCAGTGGTTTGCGAGTGTACCGCGCGGCTCTCTTCCCGTCATCGGAGCAAATTTCTTTAATGCCCTTTTTAAATTTGGCCTGAACTGGGTATCTCGGGCAATTACTTATGCAATTCTTGGTAATCTTAAAAGGCAAAACACAGGAGTTATTATATTTGTATAAATACGAGTATCTACTTTGTAATTATTGATTAGATAAGCAACTGGCGATAAAAAAAAATATGTAAAAAGACAAGTCCGCTGAGTTTCTTGCCGGATCTTCGCAGTCGAGATCGCGTTCCGATCAGGTTGTAGATACAAGAAAAAAAAACAAGTAAAATTGACAATTTGTAAGTGCCCCCGTAGGCCTAAACAAAATAAACGTTTTGAATTGAATTTGAATTGAATCGCATGCAGTGTCTCGCCTCTTCGGTTAACCGTGGTACTCATTTGTTTGGCAATATAGTTAGTTATTTATTTATATTTAGTTTGTAGTTCGGGACAAAAGACGGCTAGGCTAGGGTTCCCAATGGTGGTCGCTGACGGAGAGATTGACCCAAAAAGAGATGGCGACATGATTCGAACACCTTTTAGTGAGCCTCGCGGCAGGAATAGCCCAGAACAGTGATGCGTGGAGAAGTGTTGAGAGGGTCTTTGTCCAGGGGTAGGTCCAAAGAAATTGTAATGAAAATACATCGTAATAATTTATATTATTACAATTTCATTGAGCAATTACCACTATTAAAAAAAACTGACCAACTGTGTGTCGTGCCACGCATAATGTAGAGTTCCGTAGCCATTTCAATAACGATATCATCTTTATGGGTAACTAGTTTTGTCAATTATCATACGAGTATAAATGTAAGAAATGTCGGAATGCATTACGTAAAATTTGATTAAATCTTTAAAAGTAAAAATCTCGTAAACGGAATTTCTGATCGTAAAATGTTGTATAGAAACATCATTTAATTTGAAAAGATATTTTCAATGATAAGTATCCCACATGATGGGGTAACTAAAAAAATATCCCATCTTTCTATGTATGGGGAGGTAACTAAAAAAAAAAATTAGCAACATTTTATATTTTTGAATGTGAGGTCTAAACTTAAAGTACCAATATCTTATCTATCTTAAAGTACCAAATTTCGTCAACTTCCAACAAAAACTGTAAAAGTTATGGTATTGTGACAGACTGAGGCGGACGGACTGGATGATTTTATAAGGGCTCCTCTTAAGGACTACAGAACCCTAAAAAGTCAGGTATTTTACTGGGTAAGAATTTTTTAACCACAGTGACTAAATAAAAGCAAGGTTAAATAAGAATAAAGTAAAAAGTAAACACAACATTGATTTCTACCGAGACATACTTTAGGCAATATACTTACTGCGAGGCTCATTTGCCCTTAAATTTTTCCATTGTAAAGGTCGCACAATTTAGGGTCAGAGCGCACTTGGATATTTCTTGTAGTCAACGGACACATTAGGTAACCAGGATCATTTTGCCATTTGATTGAATGATTACTTTTCAACAACTGAGTGAAGAATAAGAACGAGAATTCTGCAATATTTTGACAATTTACCTACCTATAGTCCCAAAAGTAACTGTAGGTCCAAACCGAGCAATTATCATCGGAACTATACTATGCACTTATGGAGGAAATCTTAGTGTCTTCCTGACCACTGCTAATTATGAAATAGTTTGTACAGAAAGATTTTGGACACCGTCCCAACTTTTATCTCAATGGCTCTGAAACATATTATTAAATGAATTCTACGCAGGATGCCTGTCCGCAATGCTTACAGTGTGTATGGTGCCTTACGTGCGCAGGCGCAAGGTTCCTGCCCGGCCCGCTCCACTCGGCCAAGGAAATGGGCGCGCGCTGGTGTAACGCAACCGGCCGGGTATGACCACTCACTGATAATTATGTGTTTTTGACCGATTTTCTATCAAGTTTTGATCACTTTCGCAGAACTAAATGTTTTCGTATGAATAGATCATGAGCCTAGGTAGTATGTAGTACATTATATTTTTTATGGCAAATAAGTATTTAGTCAAAGTTCGTATATAGTATATGCTGGAAGTGTTATTTTTAAAGGAATCCGAGCAAAGCTTCTTTTAATGTGTACAAGAAAAAAATAGTATGTATTTCCAGGAACCAAGCCAGCTGCTGAGGAACAGCTGTGAGTAAGCAATACCATTGTCATAATACTAAAAACACATAAGTAGCTCAATAACTAAGATTTTAGGTCTCACTAAGATTATTATTATTATTTAAACGCAGATGCTATCTGACTGCTGGCTGAAACGGACAATAAAACTATGCTTTTTAGGGTAAAATATAGATAAATTACTTTTTTTGAGGTACTCCCTGAACATTGAAAGAGGGGATATTTTTATTTTTTTTTCTTACCCCATCATGTGGGGTATCGTTGAAAAGGTCTTTTTAAATGAAATGGTGTTTTCATTCAACATTTTATCATCAAAAATTCAGTTTGCGAGATTTTTAACTTTTAAAGATTTAATCAAAATTTACGTAATTAATTCCGACACTTCTTACATTTTTCTATTGCAAAATCATTAATAGGATTATGCAGTCAAAATGCATATATTGTTCACCAATTCCAATTTAATAACAGCAATAAATTTATGTTTTACGATTTTTATTTATGTTTGTCGTATGTTCATTAGTGTATTTCTTAGTATGTAAAGGTGTCGATAGATGTCGGTAGTAGTATGGAAACAACTTTAGTATTTCAACCTGGGGTGAAGTTTTAAACAGATTCCCTTCAGTAACCCGGAACCCTTCATTGTGCTTGGCTCGACAAGCACTTGGCGATTTTTTTAACATAAAAATAAGAAACATATAAGTTACGTTATTGGATTGACGTCATTCATGTTCATTAATAAGTGCACGTGCGGTAATATAGTTATTTTTCTTTAACATTTCCGTCTCTGCTTTACTTTTACGACTCCCGATAATGGCCATAATTTATTCATACTATACATATAAATAAGAGGGCAACATCATGACCACGGAGGACTCAACGCATGCCTATAAGTTAAAGGCACAAGTTGAAGGCTATATATATAAGTAAAGCTTACCTATTGTAGAGCCCATGGGTGCATTTAAATGAGTAGAAATGTATATTGTTAACGGCATTACGTTGGCAAATTAGTCATATTTTTTGCATGTGGGCATTTATAATAATTTCTGCGTTGAAGTAGGAAATGCAATATTTTTTTTGCGGATATTTCGCAACTCGTACTGTTATTGCCGTGATAAGTGCAATGTCGCCGGCTTATTTACTAAGATAAATTATACGTATGCGTTATATTGAGAATGTTAGTGTTCAAAAAAAAAATTACACGATCCGAGTGCAGCTAGAGCATATTACTAAAAGTTAGTGTCTTGTTTATTTCACTTATTCCCAATCTATTGAACTGATAAAAGGAACACGCAAATTTGCGCAAATATTAAAAAAAAAGGGAGATGCTTAACAGCATATAGTATAATTATCGATACGTTTTAGTTTTAGCAACACGCAATACAAAATTGTCTTTTTTGAGCATTAACATAAGTTAAAGCCATGGGCGATATGACAGGTACCTACTACAGGTACTTTAATACGTACAAAAACCGGCTACTTTAATACGTACGTTGGTGACGACCGAGCTGGTGATTTAAAATTACTTGTATTATTTTATATGTATAGAGTTTTTTATGTTGTAGTTCTGTTTGTCAATCTATGTAGGTACTCGTAAGTACAGTAGGGGAAAATATATGTAGGTATTGGTACAATGTTATATTCTACGTTGATCGAACATTTCTACGGAGAGCAAAGTTGGACAGTCGATGGATTTTTGTGGTAACGCGCAAAGAATCACGTTCAGTTAAAAGCTCACAACAATCTCTATTTGGCGACAGTTGCCCTTCGAAGTGGCGAATCTCGCGAGGTGGGCGCCAGGCGGCGGCTGGGCGGGCGCGCGGCGGCGGTTCAGTTGCTCTCTGGACATCCAGATACGTGGTGCTGTCATGTGGGGAGTGCTGGTGATGCTCGCGGCCGGCCGCGCCGCCCTCGCCGGGGATGTCACCGGTAATATTGTGATTTTTAAGTAATATCTTTGGTGCATGTTTGGGGTAATTGGGTGTTTGATTCTAGTTATTACTGGTTGCTTCAATTTTCGGTTATGTCTGGTGGAGGGGCGGGGTTCATTATGTTCTCTAGTCTCCCATTATTAAAAAATCTATAAATCGTAGATATGTACGTTGCAATGTTCACTGTACCCGGTAAGTATGTAGGTAGTGCAGAGAGTGCATTGCTGCGCTCTCTGATAAGTACTGCATCAACGATCTCTGCTTTTTTGCAAAGTATAATCATGATACTTTTAGGATTTATTATATGTTAATATTATATAATAATATTTCAAATTTTATTTACCTTCACCGTTCTGCAAATTTGCGCGTTCTTAGTTATCTATCGTATATCTGCCTGCTTATTTAGAAAATGATATTTGCACATACCAAGTTGTTTCACAACATAATTTATAATCTGTTAATACTGGTAATGGGATCGCCTGCCGGCCATTGATACGCAATCTAGGACTAGTGCAGTTCATACTCCATTGACATAGTAAATACGTCAGATACATGATATAATCGGCCTACTAAAGAACCTTACTTAGAAAAAATATCATAGGAATCGGAACCGAGTGTATATAAAATTATAAGCTTTTGACGGCTACTGCGACCGTGTCATAAAAGGAATAATATTCTTACTTATTCAAAAATAACTAAGGCTATCTAACTGTGCCCTAACAAACATATTAATTAATGTCATGTATTAATTATTAACTTTTGAAGCGAAAAAAATATTTAAGGGAATGATTTCTACTAAATGCGATTTCAAATTCCTTAATCGTTAGGTTATCGGACGGACTGGCCGGGGCGGGTGAGGATTAAAGATTTAGCCTCCGATACAAATGAGTTTTAATTTTCAGGAAAATTAGTTTCACTTTAGATACGAACCGATGTATGTCCATCTGTTCCCTCATAACTTCTAAACTACTTATCATAATTAAACAAATGACGTATCGTTGGACGCGTCTTGATTGTCCGTCGGTTATGTGACGGCAAATTAAATTGAATATGTCGCTCTCTAGAGGTAATAAATTAATTAACATTTTTTTTATAATGCCATGTGGATATCAAATGAAAGGGCTTATTAACCACATTTCAAGAATCAATATATTGTCATAACCATAAAATAAATTAAATATAAAAATGAGTTAAAAAACTACTTAAAACCCGACTACTGAAAAATCATACCCTAAAATTTTTAAAAACTAGCAAAATGCAAACTCTCTTGGATTCCAGCCAACGCAACATACTGTAACGCAATTCGTGTGGATCATTATCAATGTATTGACCACTTAAGTAGAGAGTCTATTATATTACTTAACGATAATTCCACCGACCACTGTTGAAATGTCTGAACTTGCCCATAATATAATAATTCCTCAGCCACCAGTTCCGGCATGTCATTTTGGCCGCTGCAAGCATCCTACTCTTCTTATTATACTGGTACCTTTAATAGCAAAAACATGTTGGTACTCGACTCGGGTAATCGCTCGTATGGTCTACCTCTTAGACCCTTTTTAAGCCAATACCTAAATTAATTTATTTCAGGTGATTTTTAAGAGGTTATGTGTTAGTCATATGAAGGTAAGTGCCGGAATCAAGGTGAGCGCTAGCCGTTTGTCGCATTCAAGGCGACGCACAGTGCCGGGGGTGCGATGAGTCATTAGCCGCTCGCTTGTAATGCTGTGGTACGGCGCGACTGTTCGTCAGGGATGTGTCTGTGAATAGGAAAGTACCTTATGTATAGAACTTGTAGACCGCCAGTGGCCATGCGGTGGTTGAACGCAGGCCGATCGGCTCACTGAGTCGAGTCCGTGTTACTAAATTGGCCCCAAGTCTATGAACACCTGTAAGTGTTTAGTGTAATGAGATGGCGACAACTTGATATGGGATAGATTTGTTTGTTTTTATGGAACTTGGATTTTCTCCATTTCTATTTGTGTAGATGGTTCGTAATGTTAGTAATTTATTATCTTTACAGGAGGACGCGGAGAGATTATATTTTAACCGCATGGCAATATAAAAGCGTTTTTTTGGAGTTGCGTTTGACATTACACGGATTGCTCTCGAGCAATGATGCGAGATGCAAGCGGCACAGTAACCTGTTAATCGGCCGGCATTGACCCGGTTCAGAGTTCGATCTCCGGTTGCGTAATGATGATCTGGTACTTTGGGCTTGGGAATGTAAACACAACAAAAGGTGTTTTGGTTGTACGTAACTATTTACAGATTTAAAAGTCTTGCTCTGGTCCTCACTTTCTTTGGCATGCTAGTTTGACTGAAATAGTCCCGACTTTGAAAATAAGTACGTATGCCCGCTAAAAGGCTCGTTCCCTGTTGCGTTTTATTAGACTGTACTATTAGCACACCTCTAGCTTCTTCTGCTTCTTCTGCGTCGTTCCCTCACTGCTGAGGATCGTGACCATATGTGATCTGTCTCCATTTGCTCCTGTCCTGCGCCAGATCAATAGATCGTTGTAGAGTTTCTCCTGTTGCCTCTACAATACTCTTAGTCCATCGTGTTGGAATTCGACCTCTGGAGCGCTTCCCCTGCATCTGTCCCACGATCAGCTGCTTCTCCAGCTCATGCTTTTGCGACCGCATTATATGTCCAAAGAACCTTAGTTGACGTTGTCGGCATACAGAGATGTCGTTTTTTGATTTGGAGCTCTTGTAGGATGGATTCGTTCGTTCTCCTGGCAGTCCATGGTATCCTTAGCATTCGTCTCCAGCACCTCTAGCTTCGCCGTTCATTAAATCAGCGGAACCTACGTATTTATATTTATCTGAGTCCTTTTCGTTGTTCAAATGTCAGAAAACAATAAATATCACTGCACATTACATCTTTGAAGCTCACAATGTTTAAACATAACTTTACTCATAATTCCCAGATGAAGAGTACGCGCGTTTTCCAAGGCTGTACCATTTGGATGACTACAGCAACTGCTTATCGCAGAGCGAGGGCCTCTACTGCCTCGGCACCCTGCACATAACGCCGGCCAAGGAGCCGGACTCTACCTACAACCTGATCAAGGTATGTGGACAAAATTTCGTCCGATCTCCGATTACATCGTCATCACAGCGGGGACGATGACACTTTCCTAACGTCCACATTGACGGGGACGCGCCATGGCGCATCCAGAAATAATATTTCTGTTACCTACTTCATTGGAAAAACTACTATAAAAGACAAAGAAAATACCATTTTAAATGTAAATGTTCAATTATCTTTTTTGAATAATAGCCATTAAAGGCATGTTTGAATATTTTACATTCCTTTTAATTCAAGTAAGTTCTTAGATTATTTATAATTACCAGGAATACTCATCCGACCCTCACAACTTCAACCGCACTCTCCTCCACCGCGGCTACTGCGTCAGCTCCCGGTGTCCCTCTCTCTCCGAGCGCAACGCTTCCCTCCGCTTCGAGCGCTGCGTCGCGCATTGGGCGCACAGAAAGCAGCTGCGCGTATCGCTCACATCGCTCAGTTACTGCCGCACGCACGCCCAAGAGTTCGCTCGCGCGTACAACTCGGAACCACTAGATGTGCCGCATAAAGTGTTTCTATTAGTTGTTGGATTATTGGTCCTTTTGAACGCGGTTGGCACTGCGTACGATGTAGCGACTGGGGATGATACTAAAAGTGAGTAATAGCGTAACGCTTTGAATATTATTTAAGCTACAACTATTTGAAATACCTATGTTCCTACTATTTCAGAGAATCCTAGGCTGTTGTCATGGTCGGTGCGGGCGAACTGGCGGCGCCTGACCGCCACCTACGAGGACGGCGACCCGCGGCTCTCGGCGCTCACGCCCGTGCAGGGAATCAGGTAACGGGAACCCTTCCAATAAGTAATTTACATACGGTGAAACCATTGCATTCATAAATACCAGTTTGCTCATAATAAGTATCCACTGCTACTCGGTGTTGCTTATACCATTATCAGAAGTAAAACCTTCTTACCAGAAGTATTTATCTTGTAGTAATTTGCACTACCTAGTAGTTACCGGACACAAACAGACAAATGTCATTTCCGGGTACAAGTCCATTATTTTATTGTGAATTTCTTACGTCAATTATATTGAAATGCGGTAAAAAAATATAATCCATGTAATGTTTAATGTTAGTTTTTCCAACACGTAGCAATACGCCCAAAGACTACATGCCATGATAATTTGCCATTTCCCACTTGAATTACTCACACATCAGTGTTTTCATATTTAACCATTATTTTGAACTTTTCAGAGTATTGTTGATGGTTCTCATCATCTCGGCACACGCAGGCTGCATTCACGACATGCTGTATCTGTACAATCCTAGGTGGCTGGAACAGGTAACTTTTCTTTTAAACATTTACCCACCAATTCCACTACGCACTATGGCCTGAATTTACTCAAATGGCCACAGGAAATGTCCGTGATTGCGTGTCCATACACATGGCAAAACGTGTGATTGTATATATATCGTGTGATTGTGACGACAGCTTGGCGCAGTGTTTCAAGCGTAGGCCGCTCGGGTCACTGCACATGGTGATTGCGGGTTCGATTCCCGCCGAGGAAAATTTCGTAAATAGCCATTTCATAATTTGCCCTGGTCCGGTGTCACTGGGATCGACCCCAGTCCATTGTACGGTGCCCATAGTACAAGCAATGCTTAATTTGGGACCATACAGTTGGTGTATCAGTCTGGCGATATTTATTTATTTATATACCCGCGACATACCTGTGCTCACTTGCATTTTATTTGTTTCTGATTCCCAGGTGAGTCGTCACCCATTGCTGATGATATTCCTGAACGGCACGTCGGTTGTGCAGATGTTCGTGATGCTGTCCAATTTCTTGCTCGCGTACAACATGCTGCTCGTCTCCAAGACCCACAGGCTCAGTTTCACGATGATGCCTTACATTATAATCAAGAGAATTGCCAGGTCAGGTTCCAGAGAGATTTTCTTCATTTTTAATAGCCCCAATAACTAAGCAAAATCCTTGTGTGTGCTAGATGTAGACTCATGTGAACAGTTTAATGAACAGCAAAGCGATTGAACCCGGGTGCTCTCGGTAACATGGGCGGCCCTTCTAACCAATTAGCTTTTGACACTTCATTTACTTGAATGACAAGGTAATTTAATAATTTTAAAGTATTGTCACATAGTTTTCTCGTTACTAAACGAAAAGATTGGCCGTCTCTAACTCTTTCCATTCTCTATTCAAACATTTCCAATATCTTTTCTATACCGACACTTTTTCATCCAGTGCTGTTATCGTTTCCAGGACATTCCCCCTCCATGTGCTAGTGGTCGGGTATGCGGCGACGTGGTGGAGCCGTGCCGGCTCGGGACCCATGTGGCCGCTGATGGTGGCCGCCGAGAGCGAGGCGTGCCGCCGCAAGTTCTGGACGCATGCGCTCTACATAAACAACCTCGTCGACCCGGACGATATCTGTTTGGTGCAAACGTGGTGAGAACACTTAAGTTGTTAATCACACACAAAAATCATCAGAATCGTCCATGACATTATTCCCCTAACCTAACCCACCAGATATTAGCTGGAGGTAGTCCTCCATCTTTTCATGCAAACATAATTGGGATGTGTAAAGGGCCCTACTAGAGACGTAAATAAAAAGCGTGGACTGCAAATAGAATGCAGTCAACATACGGAGTGTCGACCGGTGCCGGTGAGGTCCGAAAGCAAGTGACCATTGGTTCGGGGC
Source organism: Notodonta dromedarius (assembly GCA_905147325.1). Classification (NCBI taxonomy): domain Eukaryota; kingdom Metazoa; phylum Arthropoda; class Insecta; order Lepidoptera; family Notodontidae; genus Notodonta; species Notodonta dromedarius. The sequence continues at coordinate 10,171,534 of LR990179.1, read as the reverse complement.
CTTTGACTGCATCCCTCTTGCCTCGTTCGGTCGCCGCTGCTCGGACTGCGTCAACGACGTTCTTGTTGCGTTGCGGTCGGTCGGATGCCCACGATGATGACGACACCTCTTATATTTCCCAGGTTCATAGCCGCAGACATCCAGCTGTACATCCTGGCGTCAGTGCTCTCGCTGTACCTGGTGCGGCGCCGGCAGCGCGCGCTGCGCATCCTCGGCGCGTTTGTGGTGGCCTCCAGCCTGCTCAACGGACTCCTCGCCTATGCCTTCAACTGGCAGTCAATCATATACTTCGTTTATCCGAGGTAAGGAGATACAGTTTACTCTCTGTTACAATTACGTATTAGGCATGTAGAAGAGTAAGAGTAATAAAGTAATATTTTTCTAATTTTCTCTTTAGCATCGAGAACATCTCAATTTATTTCTTAACTAACGAAAAATTTTCATTTATAAATAATGTGTGAATAACTTTCAATAGCATCGCTTCAATGATCATGATTTTTATCCCCATAAATCCTGTTGATTCTTCGTTGATCCTTTTTAGCCGAGCAGTAATCATGGCTGGTACATTATGAATGTTTGTCAGGACTCTGAACAACATGTACAAGGGTATATCCTCGTTCTCGCGGCTGTACATGTCGCCGTGGGGCAGCCTGCCGGCCTGCCTCATCGGGCTGTTCGTGGCGCACCTGCACTTCGAAATGCAGGAGGCGGGGGTCAAGCTCACCAGCTATAGGGTAAGTTTCAATTATTAAGTACTTTTACAGTAACAATAACCGTTTGTAAAAGCTTTGTGACAGTAATGCGGGTAAGTAATGTATTCCTTGTAGTAAGTCAGTACTAACATGGGTAAAAATCTCTTCCTACCTACTCGTAATACTGGTGAATAAATTGAGAAGAATGGTTGAAGATTAATAGAAAATAATAATTATCTTGAGAAAAAATTATATTTTGCGTAAAATATTCCTCAATTCCTGTAGTTCCTGAAACTCCCATACCACCTGGCGCCTCTGATGATGTTAGCGTGGACCCTGGCCGGCAACTGGCTCCGGGAGTTCAGACAGCCCTGGTTCGTGGCCACCTATGTGGCGATGGAGAGGCCGCTGCTCAGTCTGCTGGGAGCCTTGACCCTCATTGGCATGGTCAATGGGTTGGAAGGTGAAGGCACACACATGTTTAATAGCCCTGTACTCTGTCGTCTCCTACTCCTTACTGATTAAATATGTGTTTAGACTGGCCCTCAATAAAAGGTATCGAAGTAAAATAATTAACTGCTAACCTTCAAATTAATAATTAATTTATCTTCCTCATATCCAATTTTATTAAGATCCAGCTGCTACTTAGTACAAATTTTTTGGAAGACATTTAGTTCGCTACTGAATTTCGGCTCTAACCATTAGATAAGCGACACAAAATGATAATTCTGCACTCATGTGCACGTTCGTAATTTGATGGAGCCACAAGGCTATTTTGATCTGCATGTGTTACATTGCCGCAGGGTACCTGAAGCGGTTGTTCGCGTGGCGCGGCTGGCACGCGATGGGGCGCATGTCGCTGGCCGTGCTCATGGTGCACTGGTGCATGAACATGAACATCGCTGCCTCCAGACCGCAGCCCATTGCCACTTCCGTGCTCAGTGTGGTGAGCTATCACTCTACAGCAGAATAGTAAACAAAATAATTAGAAAAAGTTTAATTTCTTATGTTTTTCATTGGTTTTATTTTGTGCAGGCGGTGGACCTCCTGGCGACGAGCTGCTTCTCCTACATGCTCGCGATTCCCCTCACCCTAATGGTGGAGATGCCACTAATGAAGTTCATCACTTCACTCCTATACTGAACATTTATGTCGTCCTGGTACTTCAGCTGTAATATGATAAGTTGTGCTTCGTGACAGCAGGTTGCTCAGCATGTTGGACGATTTATTGCCAGTTTGGAAAAGTTGCAGTCGAATAAGGATTTTTTTCTGTCTCCTTTTAAAAGTATGATAAGAGAATTTTGATTGAACAATTATTCCGGACTTTTTGAGCACTTCTTCCTATAATAGTGCATATTTTGGCACTGGTAGAGAATTCGTTCCATGTATGCATGAAGCTTTATTCTAATAGGCCCTCCTATTAGAATAAAACTCAATCACTGATGCACGAAAACGAGCCGAGTGAGAGGCTCCTGGTGGGACTGTGTCCCTTTTTTCTATCTAGGTAGTCCACAGAGGACGGTGGGTACGGGGACAGTGGGGGTATTATACCTAGCATAATTATAGTTCAGGAGTAAATGGCAATAGGAGTGAGAGGGATACATACCGTTATAACAAAGAACTATCTTTAACTCCCTCGGCTCGTTTTTCTGCCTACAGAAGTGGTACCTTATCTTAGGTTAATAAAGTAAAGTACAATATCTTATTAACCAAAAAATAAAGAGCGCAATCCTCTTACATTATAGAGGATATGTCAAAAGTCCGAAATAATACTTTGCGGTTTGGATGAGTATCGGATGTAGATTTAAACGGTATGAAAAATATATAAATTCGATAACATTTATCGAATGGAATCTAATTATATTTAAAAAAAAAGTTTCCGCCAATTATAAGAAATTTTAATATCTCATGTACCTACTATGCAAAATGTTTACAAACTGTCTGGAGTATTGATAGCTGCCACTTCTAAATGCAGTTTGTACACTGTTTTTTAGGCTATTGGATGTGTTCTAAGGCCGCAACACGAAAGTTAGGACAAATTTTCGAAGGCTCGTAACTCAGAAAATATGATAGTTGGGTATATTCTCTCTTCCTTATGCATTGATATATCAACTGCCCGGTATGTGCTTACCTAAATTATTAATTTTGAAGCCGCCCCCCCCCCCCCCCCCCCCGGGCCTGATAAGTTTGTGGCAATTTTTCGTCGCCACGAAGCTGAGAATACAATTGGGTGTAGAGCAAATGGGTCTTACCGCAATTCAAATGCCATTTCCCGTAAATTGCAAGTTCATTTCCGAATTCCGAGGGATATGTTGTTAAAGTGGCCGTCACATTTAAAAATAAAATTGGCCCAAATAATAAGTGGGTCAATTTTAATCGGCCGCACTGCGGGAGGTCGCCTACATTTCTTTCGGTAGAGTCATTTATGACGTCACTGAAGGCCTTCTCGGGCTCATACATATCCCCCGGGCGCGCTCCCGCTGCCTTGTTTGGCCCGACTCAAATAATAATTTATATTTCTACGATATCCTGTAAATCATACCTACTAAAACATTATGGGGAAAAACTACACCTAAACTACTAGAAAAACACTGATGTGCAACCAGTTATATTTTAGGAATACCAAATCATGGTTATTCAAGTAGATAGGTAGTTACCTATTCAAACATAATCGTAAGCATCTAATAAGTACTATATCGTTAGTGCAGTAGGGGCTCATGAGATCTCATAACTTGTCATATTTCCACACCTGCAAGTCGGTCTCCACATATTAATTGCTTATGATCAGAAGTTTACAGTGTTGTACGCATTCGAATGGTGACTTATCAAATGCTGCTTAAGTGAGTTTATGCCTTCACCTCCAAAGTTTCCATAGACAGTATTGTATCATAAGAATGATGATTCCATTTACGTAGTCTACGCTATTCGGGATCTTATTATACTCGTAACAATTCAGAACACAGAATATTTCGATAAATAAGTAAGTAGTTAGTCTAGATTAAACATTAATTTATGTAAAAGTAAGAAATAAATATGTTGTATGATGGTGAAGTGTTTTCTTATTATTCTTATGAATCCTAATCCGATATGTTTTGTTTGTTAATGACAATTAACAGAGTTAATTTTCATAGGAACTTTTGCAGACACAAAAGAAGACACTAAAATACGAAAAAAATACAATGATAATTTGTTAAAAACAAGTTTCCACAGTTGTAAATTGTTCCAAAGTTATTTTCAATTAATAAAAAAAAAATACCTGCGTTAAATGAATTTATTATTGACTTACATTGTTAAAACAGCTAACTGCGATTGTGCAAGTAAATTATAAAGAGATTGAGAGATGTTTAATACTGTACTGTACTGTAATAGTTACTTGCTCTATGAACATGTTTATCTATGTAGCGAGTTTGTGGGAAACGTGTTAGAAAATAATGTTGTTTGAATGTACACTGCTCTATGCCGTGCTCGATGCCGTGATATCCAGAGTAACTACTAAGACGATCGGTCAATGAATTTTAAAATAGTTAGATTAGATTTTTGAGGTTAGGTTAAAAAAAAGCATCACTGTTGTCACTAAATCTAAGTTATGGTAAGTCTAGTCTGCACACACTAAAGTAGAGATGGGGAGAGGTAGATATATCACTAAGGAAATTAAATACCAAAGTATGTTAAAGTATTAAATTGTTGATTAATTTCAGGTAGGCTACGTAATGAACTCACAGCTGAACAAATACTTATGAATCAACGTGAACTCGTTTGCAACCTTTGGTATCATTCCCTATACTAGGACATTGTCCTTTTATTAGGTCGCTAACATAGGTATATACGATGGAAATGTCACCTTACATAGTGCAATATCTACACAAAATATTTAATTAACAGTATTTATTTATGTTAATTAAACTACTTAGCGTATATAAGCGCTAGTGAGTGTAGATAATGTATGTAAAGATCACCTGAGAAAATAATCAAGCAGTACAAAAAAATGAACAGTCTTCAGCAAATATTCTTCGCGGTAAGTTGATTTAATTTGTTCTTGGTCTTGGAAAGTAAGGAGTTATACTATTTTCATAAAAATATATTTCGCCTCATTCACCTCAAGTAGCTATGGTGTACTCTGGCAGGGATAAGTGCACCACCCGAATTTTCCAATAGTACTTACGTTGAGGAAAATACGTAAGGTTTTTATTTTATTATTTACTTCGATGAACAGTCCCAATCTTAGGAAGGTTAAAGTGTTATCGCCTCTACTCCTCCACGGGAAGCCAGCCAACGGGCTCTTTTCCAAGGCCATTTTTTTACTTTGATAACACTTTAACCTTCCTAAGAATGGAACTATTCGTCGAAGTAAATAACAAATAGCATCTCTAAAATGTGTATAGGTACGCAACAATCCACCTCAGCCTTCCTCTGCACTATAGGTACTTACAAGTAAATTCTATTTTAGCAGGTGGTGGTGCTTCTCTTGGCGCAGGTGCCTACGTACCAACAGCTCATTACCGGCTGTAGCGGCTACGGCGACGGCGGCTGCGATGGCGGCAATTGTAGCGACGGTGGCAGCGGCTACGATAGCGGCAACTGCAGCGACGGCGGCAACTGCTGCGACGTCGGCAACTGCAGCGACAGCGGCAGCGGCTGTGGTGAAGGCAACTATGACAGCCTTAACGGTCGCCTTCTCGGCTGGTTCCCCATCAGCAACACCCCTATCGACAGCGGCTCCTGTCCGACATGGTCCTGAATACCAGCTGTCATTAACGATGATGCCTGAAAAGTGGACAGTAATATCTTCCTATGTACATCGTCTATTGACGACAAAGTCAACCCACAGGTATCACCGAGTGGTAACCGATAAGCAAGTCTAAACGAATATTTTTCTACATTTATACTGTGTGATCTGAATAATAAATGAAATAATGATATCTAAAATATCTATTACTTTTGAGTGCGACCAACCTGATACAAATTGTACGTAGATAGGTAAGTACGCCTTTAACATAGAGATATAAGGCATGTAATTATTTTACATGGTGTACCTATATGTGAAATATTTAACACATAACACGACTTATATAGATTTATCAACTTTTATACCCAATTCCGGTGTGCTTGTGTTCTTTATTCTTCTCCTCCTTAAGGGCTTGACAGTTTTGGATGTTTTTTAGGGTTCCGGACCTTAAAAGGAAAAAACGGAACCCTTATAGGATCACTTTGTTGTCCGTCTGTCTGTCTGTCTGTCTGTCAAGAATTTTTTTCCCAGAAACGGATAAAGATATCAAGTTGAAATTAATATCAAATATCAAACGCTATGGTCTCTTGTAGGATTAAAAAAATTAGGCTTCTAAGACAACGCAATCAAAAGATACGGCCATTTATGTCGCATATTTTGGTACTTTTTGCAAATCCACTAATCAAAACAAAGGAATCAACGCACAGCCGAAACCGCTGGTATTAGAATTATGAAATTTGGGTAGTAGGTACCTTTCACACCGTAAATATCCACTAAGAAAGGATTTTGTAAAAATCCACCCCCAAGTGTATAAAATAGGGGATGAAAGTTTTTATGGGTAAAAAAAAATTCAACTTAGAGCCATGAAAATTTGTATGAAGGTTACTCACTACAAATAAAAAATATAATTTTCAGCGTTTTATAAAATTCCACCCCTAAGTGTGTGAAATATGGGTAAACAGTTTGTATTGGGGTCCCGAATTTGTTTAAGCTGAAAACGTGGCTTTAAAAACAAATCTTATGTAAAAACTTGAAACACCGTACAGAAAATCTAGAAACAATGAGGACATAAACACTACATTGCAATTAAAATGATAACTGGAGAAATGGGTTCACTAAATCACGAGCTACAGCCGACCAAGTTAAAGTGAAGTTAATACCCCGTCGTTTCTGAATAAACTACTTATTTATTTTGTGGATAACGGTGCTGGTTGCGTAATCACTCCTGATGTGTTACTAATTTATTTATACTTAAGCGTTTATTATGCAATTGTTTGTTGTCCTGAATAAATAAAAAAAAATAAAAAAATAAACTCCATACTGAGATTCAAAAAAAATCCGCAAATACAACTTTGTTTCACTACTTTGGTTATAGATACGAGAAATCTTCGCTATTGAAATGGGTCCGGAAGCCTTCATTGTGCATGTCCTGATGTGCACTTGCCCGGTTTTTCTTAATAATTATAGCGTCACCCGAATGGTTCGTAGCTGTAATAGTTGAACCCGGCGGGTGTAGCTGTCGTCATTCTGAAAATAAAATTTAAGCGAGCGCTATTATAAAACAAAATATCGATCGTATTACCGAAGGAAGTTTTAAAGATGGTACAGTATTACCTTTTCTAAATAACTAATTTTTAACCCCCGATGAAAGAAGAGGGGTGTTATTAATTTAACATGTGTGTCTGTGTGTCTGTCTGTGGCATCGTAGCGCCCAAGCGGATGAACCGATTTTAATTTTGTTTTGTTTTGTTTGAAAGATGTCTTGACTGGGACTTAGGTTGGGATCGATCGCAATCTTGGAAATTTAATTTTTGTGTCATACCAGTCCAAAGTTACATGACCAAAGAGTACTCTGTCTGTGTCTCAAGAGTGTGTCTGACTTTCTTTTTGGCTGTCGTGTCCGGTGGGATGTAAATGAAAGAAGAGAAAATTCTGAGGTTGTAAATATAAATTTAGTAGGTACAATTATAAAATATACAAAGCGACAAAAAAAATGTTATACTATATTTCAGCGTTTATGAATGCTACTAGCGCCGTCTATCGGCAGTTCTGTATATAATTTGTGACAGTTATTCCGTAATCGGGTTACAGGTTTTGACTAAACGTTTTTTTATTCGTTATTTGTTATGATTGAAGCGAAAATTTCTAAAAGGTGCAACACAACATCTTCCCAAATTATTTCTACAAATATCAGTCCATAAAGCAAACACATAAACAGAATATCTACTGAGATTGTGGTGCTCTGATGTGGCTTACATTATTAATAGCTATAATATAATTGGCTTGGATTACTTACACATGCTGCAGTTAGAATAATTCATAAAAAATGAGGCACATACTCGAAATACAATAAATTATAAAGTTCCAAGTTATTTCGACATTTTTAGTGCACCCAGGTTTTATAAGTCGGTTTATGTTTTTATAAAATAAATGACAGTTAACGTCATTTAGTGTACCTACTGTACGGAAAAGTTATTTTATTTGATGATAAGGTCTAAGGCGATCCACGTTCGCGGGTTGAATAACATCCACAAGTTAGCGGTCCTTCACATCGTTGGGACAACGATTTTTCCATACATTTTACTATTATACATAAGAGGCCAAATACCTGCAGATTCGATTCCCTCTACGGAAAATTTCGGGAATGGCCTTTTCGTAATTTGCCCAGGTCTGGGTGTCACTGGGATCGCCCCCAGTCCATTGTACGGTACCCATAGTACAAGCGATGCTTACTTTGGTACCATACAGTTGGTGTGTCAGTCTGGCGATATTTAATTATTTATTTAATTGTTTAGATAACCTTTGATTGCGAACGTTATTAACTGACTTTAGTATTGACAAATTAATTATAGAGGTTAGTCAATTTGATGATCTCTTTGTGCTATACAAACAACTGTTAATAATAATATAATAATAATAATTGTATTTATTTCAGATTACATAATCCATCACGTTATTGTTAGTAATTGCCGGGGCTTACAAACTATGTTAGTAATTAGGTCAAGAATTTACACAGTTCACACATTATTTTACCGTCCCAACGACGATGCTTACCCCGAGCGAGTGCATCGGACATTGGTATTTACCAGAAACTATCCTCAGAATGCTGTTGCTGCTGCCGCGTACTCTGCTTAACATCGACGCCACCCGCTTGCGTCTTATTGCGTAAAAATCATCCGTACGCGCTTCGGCAAACATCGCAGACGCACTGCAAAAACGCGGAAATCGCAGCAACATCCTGAAGACATTATTATATTGAACCCGCAGAGCGCTGTAGGCCCTTTGAGTATAGTTGAACCACAGGCTGCTCGTGTAAAAGGATTGGCAATATGCTTTGAATAGCGCTAACTTCACTTCAGCTGTGCAACGAGCAAACCTGCGAGCCAACATATTACCCCGGACCGCCAGTTCTCTGCGTTCACGTTCAATGTCCTCATTATCTTTTAGATCATCGGTGACAATATCTAAACTTTTTTACTCTAGTGAGCGGAGCTCCGTTTAGATAAATGGGTGGAGGTTCATAAGGGGTTTTGTCACCGAGTCCTAAAACCATACACTCGCTCTTGGCAGCATTATACTTGAGACCATGACTCTCGGCATACCGCTCACACACTCCAAGTAAATTACGAAGGCCCCTGATTGACGGGCTCAGCAGCACCATGTCGTCTGCATAACTTATATTATTGACAGCAAATCCATCAATATGACAACCAACATGCATGCTACTGAGCTCGCCAATCAGGCCGTCTATATACACATTAAAAAGAGTGGGCGAGGAAATTCCCCCTTGCCTCACGCCACACTCTAGCTTGTACTCCTCAGACAAACAATCCGCGACATTTAATTGATTGCCATACCAAAATTTCAGAATTTCCACTTATTCTGTCGATACATTTTGTTTGTACAGTTTTTCCCAAAGGACCTCATAACAAACTAGGTCAAAGGCTTTGGATAGATCTAGGTAACAAGCATAAACAGGTGTCCTACGATCCAAGTAATATCTGACCGTGTGCTTCATACACAAAATGGCACTTTCAGTGGAAAGGCCAGGTTGGAAGCCAAATTGCGCGTGATGCAGGTTCAAGTTCCTTCTTTAATGCCCGTTAACCAGACCATCCATTACCTTAGCCATAATTGTTGCCAGGGAGATGGGACGATAGTAACTTTTGTCACAAATATCTGCTGTTTTACATTTCACAATTGGTATGACAATTGTTCTCATGAGGTCATGACTTATGCATAGGGAGAAAAACATGGCCAAAACTCTGGGCAAGTGACAGCCCGCATGCCGCAGATGCTCAACACTCAAGCTGTCATGTCCAGGCGATTTATCTCGAGTCATGCGATCAATAACGCTCTAAACATCATTTGGTTTTATTCTTCCTATTGACGTCATCCAGACACATCACAAAAAGTTAGCAGCTCAGACGTAATATTGTTGCTGTTCGTGATTTAATGAACCCTACTCCTTTTAAAATTTTCATTGCAATTTCGTACATTGTTACCCTAGGGGTGAAAGTAACCCTCGAACTATTGGCCAAACCCCGTCTCGGGACTAAATAAGTCTTTCACCCGAGGTAAACACTGTGCTTTTCATTACGAATACAACGAAGGTAAAAATAAAAACAGGAATTAGCTAAATAAATAATGCAAGGAAGTATGATCAATACTCTACAACTCGAAAAAACAAATGAAGATCGGATTGCCGCCTATTTGACCGTCCATTGTACGGTACCCATAAAGCGTCGCTTAGTTTGGGATTGGGCTGTAACAAGTAACCATCATATTTTAAACCGACTTGACCGACCGACCGGAAGTGGAAGTAGAAGTAGAAGTAGGAGTAGAAGTAGAAGTAGAAGTAGAAGTAGACGTAGAAGTAGAAGTAGAAGTAGAAGTAGAAGTAGAAGTAGAAGTAGAAGTAGAAGTAGAAGTAGAAGTAGAAGTAGAAGTAGAAGTAGAAGTAGAAGTAGAAGTAGAAGTAGAAGTAGAAGTAGAAGTAGAAGTAGAAGTAGAAGTAGAAGTAGAAGTAGAAGTAGAAGTAGAAGTAGAAGTAGAAGTAGAAGTAGAACTAGAAGCAGAAGTAGAAATACGCTCGGATTGCCGCCTATTTAGTTTTTTTCCCGTTGGCCGGCCTGGTTTAATAGAAATGTCAAAATAGAACTAGTTTATCTATACATCTATACAAATAAATAAAAGTGGAGTGTCTGTTTGTAATATCAAAATAACACCTTTTCACTAAATGCATATGAAAGTACACACGACACCTATAGCAAAAACGCGATTTAAAAAAATTTTGTCTGTCTGTCTTTCTGTCTGTCTGTCTGTCTGTCTGTCTGTCTGTCTGTCTGTCTGTCTGTGTGTTTGTTCCAGGTAATCCCCGAAACGGCTGGGCTGATTTTGACGGGACTTTCACTGGCAGATAGTTGATGTTTTAAGGAGTAACTTAGGCTACTTAAATTTTAGAAAAACAATTAAGTAGGGTTCCGCGAAAAAAATAAAAACACATGCAATCAAAGAGTATCTTGGAAACGGCTGGACCGATTTTGTCGGGACTTTCACTGGTAGATAGCTGATGTTATAAGCAGTAACTTAGGCTACTTTTATTTTATTAAAAATAAACTTTTCCCCAGACTGCAACGACTGGTACATGACCTCAATCCACTACAACTACCAGTACTACTACGTCCACGACAATTAGCGTTCCAACCCTTACAACTACTCCCTACGCTACGACAACCCCTCCTACGGCTACGACAACTAGCCCTCCCACCCTTGCAACTACTCCCTACGCTACGACAACCACTCCTACGGTTACGACAAATAGCCCTCCCACCCTTACAACTACTCCCTACGCTACGACAACCCCACCTACGGCTACGACAACTAGCCCTCCGGCCCTTACAACTACTCCCTAAGCTACGACAACTAGCCCTCCGACCCTTACAACTACTCCCTACGCTACGACAACCCCTCCTACGGCTACGACAACTAGCCCTCCCACCCTTACAACTATTCCCTACGCTACGACAACTCTTCCTACGGCTACGACAACTAGCCCTCCTACCCTTACAACTACTCCCTAAGCTACGACAACCCCTCCTACGGCTACGACAACTAGCCCTCCTACCCTTACAACTACTCCCTAAGCTACGACAACCCCTCCTACGGCTACGACAACTAGCCCTCCGGCCCTTACAACTACTCCCTAAGCTACGACAACTAGCCCTCCGACCCTTACAACTACTCCCTACGCTACGACAACCCCTCCTACGGCTACGACAACTAGCCCTCCCACCCTTACAACTATTCCCTACGCTACGACAACTAGCCCTCCGACCCTTACAACTACTCCCTACGCTACGACAACTCTTCCTACGGCTACGACAACTAGCCCTCCCACCCTTACAACTACTCCCTACGCTACGACAACCCCTCCTACGGCTACGACAACTAGCCCTCCCACCCTTACAACTACTCCCTAAGCTACGACAACCCCTCCTACGGCTACAACAACTGGTCCCCCAAACCCTATAGGTAACTACTCCCTGCACTACGCCAACCCCTACTAAGACAAAGGACTAGTTGTCCAAATGTCCAATCCTTACAACTAGTTCTTGTCCAACGAAAACACCTACTACGACTCCAACTCGTACAAGTACTCCCTTCCCTACGACAACACTAGCGTGTACTAGGTATGTGTCCATTAGCTGCTACGACTAATGTTTAAAACCTACCTACTCGATATAAGTATGTAACAACATTTTATACAATTTTATTTTCTACATGTGCTAAACTTGTGCTACAATGTGCTGCAAACCGTTTTTGATTATCTCAATAAACTAAGCGACAATCACATAAAAACCATTTTCTAGACCAGCATAGCCATTTTGAATTTTTGAAAAACTGAAAATTGTGCTGGAATGTTCTTGACTTGTGCTGCAATGTGCCGCAAACCGTTTTTGATTATCTCAATAAACAAAGCGACAATCAGATAAAATAAATTTTGCACCAGCATAGCCATTTGGTTTTTTCAAAAATCTAAAGGTTGTGCTGGAATGTGCTAGACTTGTGCTGCAAGTGCTGCAAACCGTTTTTTATTATCTCAATAAACAAAGCCACAATCACATAAAAACCATTTTCTAGACTAGCATAGCCATTTTGAATTTTCGAAAAACTGAAAATTGTGCTGGAATGTGCTAGACTTATGCTGCGTTGTGCCGCAAACCGTTTTTGATTTTCTCAATAAACAGATAAAAATATTTTACACCAGCATGGCCATTTCGTTTTTTTAAAATTCTGAAGGTAGTGCTAGAATGTGCTAGACTTGTGCTGCAATGTGCTGCAAACCGTTTTTGATTATCTAAATAAACAAAGCGACAATCACATAAAAACCATTTTCTAGACTAGCATAGCCATTTTGAATTTTCGAAAAACTGAAAATTGTGCTGGAATGTGCTAGACTTATGCTGCGTTGTGCCGCAAACCGTTTTTGAATTTCTCAATAAACAGATAAAAATATTTTAAACCAGCATGGCCATTTCGTTTTTTAAAAATTCTGAAGGTTGTGCTAGAATGTGCTAGACTTGTGCTGCAATGTGCTGCAAACCGTTTTTGATTATCTAAATAAACAAAGCGACAATCACATAAAAACCATTTTCTAGACCAGTATAGCCATTTTGAATTTTTGAAAAACTGAAAATTGTGCTGGAATGTTCTTGACTTGTGCTGCAATGTGCCGCAAACCGTTTTTGATTATCTCAATAAACAAAGCGAAAATCAGATAAAATAAATTTTGCACCAGCATAGCCATTTGGTTTTTTCAAAAATCTAAAGATTGTGCTGGAATGTGCTAGACTTGTGCTGCAATGTGCTGCAAACCGTTTTTTATTATCTCCATAAACGAAGCGACAATCACATAAAAACCATTTTCTAGACCAGCATAGCCATTTTGAATTTTCGAAAAACTGAAAATTGTGCTGGAATGTGCTAGACTTATTCTGCGTTGTGCCGCAAACCGTTTTTGATTTTCTCAATAAACAGATAAAAATATTTTGAACCAGCATGGCCATTTCGTTTTTTAAAAATTCTGAAGGTTGTGCTAGAATGTGCTAGACTTGTGCTGCAATGTGCTGCAAACCGTTTTTGATTATCTAAATAAACAAAGCGACAATCACATAAAAACCATTTTCTAGACCAGTATAGCCATTTTGAATTTTTGAAAAACTGAAAATTGTGCTGGAATGTTCTTGACTTGTGCTGCAATGTGCCGCAAACCGTTTTTGATTATCTCAATAAACAAAGCGACAATCAGATAAAATAAATTTTGCACCAGCATAGCCATTTGGTTTTTTCAAAAATCTAAAGATTGTGCTGGAATGTGCTAGACTTGTGCTGCAATGTGCTGCAAACCGTTTTTTATTATCTCCATAAACGAAGCGACAATCACATAAAAACCATTTTCTAGACCAGCATAGCCATTTTGAATTTTCGAAAAACTGAAAATTGTGCTGGAATGTGCTAGACTGATTCTGCGTTGTGCCGCAAACCGTTTTTGATTTTCTCAATAAACAGATAAAAATATTTTGAACCAGCATGGCCATTTCGTTTTTTAAAAATTCTGAAGGTTGTGCTAGAATGTGCTAGACTTGTGCTGCAATGTGCTGCAAACCGTTTTTGATTATCTAAATAAACAAAGCGACAATCACATAAAAACCATTTTCTAGACCAGTATAGCCATTTTGTATTTTCGAAAAACTAAAAATTGTGCTGGAATGTGCTAAGCTGGTGCTGCAATGTGCTGTAAACCGTTTTTGATTATCTCAATAAACAGATTAAAATATTTTGCACAAGCATGGCCATTTTGTATTTTAAAAATTCTGAATTATATTTTATGTGATAGTCGCTTGGTTTATTGAGATAATCAAAAACGGTTTGCGGCACATTGCAGCACAAGCCTAGCTCATTCAAGCACAATTTTCAGTTTTTCGAAAATTCAAAATGGCTATGCTGGTCTAGAAAATGGTTTTTATGTGATTGTCGCTTCGTTTATGGAGATAATAAAAAACGGTTTGCAGCACATTGCAGCACAAGTCTAGCACATTCCGGCACAACCTTTAGATTATTGAAAAAACAAAATGGCTATGCTGGTGCAAAATTTATTTTATCTGATTGTCGCTTTGTTTATTGAGATAATAAAAAATGGTTTGCGGCACATTGCAGCACAAGCCTAGCACATTTCAGCACAATTTTCAGTTTTTCTAAAATACAAAATGGATATGCTAGTCTAGAAAATGGTTTTTATGTGATTGTGGCTTTGTTTATTGAGATAATAAAAAACGGTTTGCAGCACATTGCAGCACAAGTCTAGCACATTCCAGCACAACCTTTAGATTTTTGAAAAAACAAAATGGCTATGCTGGTGCAAAATTTATTTTATGTGATTGCCGCCTTGTTTATTGAGATAATCAAAAACGGTTTGCAGCACATTGCAGCACAAGTCTAGCACATTCCAGCACAACCTTCAGATTTTTGAAAAAACCAAATGGCTATGCCGGTCTAGAAAATGGTTTTTATGTGATTGTCGCTTCGTTTATTGAGAAAATCAAAAACGGCTTGCGGCACAACGCAGCACAAGTCTAGCACATTCCGGCACAACCTTTAGATTATTGAAAAAACAAAATGGCTATGCTGGTGCAAAATTTATTTTATCTGATTGTCGCTTTGTTTATTGAGATAATAAAAAATGGTTCGCGGCACATTGCAGCACAAGCCTAGCACATTTCAGCACAATTTTCAGTTTTTCTAAAATACAAAATGGATATGCTAGTCTAGAAAATGGTTTTTATGTGATTGTGGCTTTGTTTATTGAGATAATAAAAAACGGTTTGCGGCACATTGCAGCACAAGCCTAGCACATTCCAGCACAACCTTTAGATTTTTGAAAAAACAAAATGGCTATGCTGGTGCAAAATTTATTTTATGTGATTGCCGCCTTGTTTATTGAGATAATCAAAAACGGTTTGCAGCACATTGCAGCACAAGTCTAGCACATTCCAGCACAACCTTCAGATTTTTGAAAAAACCAAATGGCTATGCTGGTGCAAAATTTATTTTATCTGATTCCCGCCTTGTTTATTGAGATAATCAAAAACGGTTTGCAGCACATTGTAGCACAAGTTTAGCACATTCCAGCACAACCTTCAGATTTTCGAAAAAACAAAATGGCTATGCTGGTGCAAAAATGGTTTTTATCCGATAGCCGCTTTGTTTTTTGAGATCGGGAGTCGCGATTTGCGGCACAACGCAGCACAAGCCTAGCACAAGTCAGCACAAAGTTTAGTTTTATAAAAAAACAAAATGGCTATGCTAACTTCTCGGACATCTGTTAGGGCCAGATCGCCTATCCTACCTTATCATCCCGGCAGAGGTGACCCAGCTTCTTAATCCTAAAAAGCTGGGTTATCTCTGCCGTAGTCAAACTTAGGATGGAACCCGGATAGTTTCGCCATGTTGGTATGTCCGTGTCATAGATTTTTTATTCGGCAACCTTTAAAATTAAGTACCACGCCGCTCAAAATGTTCCTAGAATCTCATATTTTTTGTATGAAACACTGGCCAGATATAAATCCTACTAATATTATAAATGCGAAAGTTTGTAAGTGTGGATGTATGTATGTATGTATGTATGTATGTATGTATGTATGTATGTATGTTTGTTACTCCTTCACGCAAAAACTACTGAACGGATTTGGATGAAATTTGGAATACAGATAGATTATAACCGGGATTAACATATAGGATACTTTTTAACCCAATAATCCAATACTACGCGGATGAAGTCGCGGGGCACAGCTAGTATATCATAAAAGTAAAATTATTTAAAGTTCAAGTTCAAAAATTTTATTTGCTAAAAAGTAAATATTACATTGTTTGGGACTCTCCTGATAAGTAAATACTACCTGTGTTAGGAGAGTCCCGCTCTTTTTCCAAGTCCTAATTATTGTATAAATAAAAGGGATTTGAACAGTACAAGTTATCAACTATATTTAAAATTAAAAATAACTTAATTGTGGTGTGGTGAGTGTGTGTGTTCTGTGGTGGTGTGCGCGCGTGTGTGTGTGTGTCTGTGTTATAGTTTGTGGATACATAATATTTTTTCCGTTTGTTCATAGTTTAGAGTTTTTAGCCAAGAAGTCGTAATTTTTTTACATTCGCGGTAGTTAAATTTAATATTCTATGCAGGCAGTTATATAATTTTATTGATTGTGTGCCGAATTGTTTTGACGCGAATTCTGTCCTAACTTTATTATTTTTTATTACTAAATGATTGCGTTCTTTAAGGATTTCTATGTCGACAGGAGTGTTTTTATGTAACTTGAGAGTAGGTACATTGTAGTCTTGTTAGGTACTAAGGGGTAGGTACAATTAATGCCGTTAAACGTGTAAAAAGGGTTTAATTCGCTCTCCACAAACTTGACAAATACACAGTACTACACTAGTTCACTATCACTAGTTACATACAACAAACACTGTTCCGAATCACTTAGCAGTCACACAGTATTCCAATATAATCGCCTAGGTCACTGGTATATCGCTCTTCGTTCACTTACTTAAGTTCCGTACACTGTCGCTTCCAAGAAGTAACTAACTCGCTGCCCGTCGTCAACACCTTATATACGGAATAAAGATGCGAGCTGGTATTTTCCTGAACATTCTCGGTAGGTATGTAGGTAATAATAATCGGAATCGAACGATCTCGAGACCCATTGTCGGCTTCCCTTTGTATTCGTTCGCGAGTAGGTATTTGCCCGCCGCCGTCGCGCCGATCACGCGTTCACTTTATACCTACATACCTACAGTCTCGAACATTCAACTTTTAGAGATCCTTCGTAATTCGATGGGGTTCATAACAATGCGTTTTTGTATCAAGCTGATAAAATAAGGATCCTTCGAGGTATTTGACCAAATAGTTTCTAGGTCGCAACAGTATATATAATTGCCTGACAGTCAAAACGTCACCATTTTTATATAATTTACAAGTGCAAAATGATCTCTTTATAAAGCAGGCCCCCGTGGAGTGTTGCCGTAACATGATGGTTATATATGACGCAAACTCATCTCGGCGTATTTATGATATCGTCACAGGTGACGTGTCACCAATACCAAAGAATAAATAAATAAATATCGCCAAACTGACACACCAACTGTATGGTCCCAAACTAAGCAGCGCTTGTATTATGGGTACCGTACAATGGACTGGGGGCGATCCCAGTGACACCCAGACCAGGGCAAATTACGAAAAGGCCATTTTCGAAATTTGCCCCGGTGGGAATCGAACCCGCAACCACCATGTGCAGTGAGCCGAGCGGCCTACGCTCGAACCACTGTGCCAAGGGGTCGTCAAATTACATGGTCGTTAATTAATTTACGGTTGTAATAATGTCTTATTATTACAAATTCTTTGACCAATACGATCCAATAACAAAGCGCCAGTCAACTGTTTCAAAATGAACCAACACCTACCAAAGTGCAGCGATCTAGAGGCGCAGGCAACATTTTGATTGCTAATTATTTCACTTTAAGTGGGTGTCAATTCCTTTACATAATCAAAGTAGCATCAATGCCGAGTGGTATACCACAAAATGCTTCAGAAGTGTTCGAGGCAGTGAGCAACAAGCGGCCGAAGACTCCGCGGGCTACTGCTCCATCATGACAACGCACCCGCGCACTCGGCGCTCAAAACTAGGGGCTTCCTGGATAGCGCACCGGTTAAACTGTTAGATCATCCGCCTTACAGTCCTGACTTGGCGCCGTGTGACTTCTTTTTGTTCCGCAAAATAAAAAATCTACTGAAAGGAACACAGTTTTCATCGCCAGAAGATGCACTAGCGGCGTTCGAGCGAGCTGTAGAAGAGGTGTCTGAAGATGACTGGAAACAATGCTTTCAGAATTGGTTCAGACGCATAAAACTTTGTATAAACGCTGGTGGAGAGTACTTTGAAAAGATTAAATAATGAAAATTGTACCCTATAAAACCATTTTTTTGCCCCACGTATATAATACTGAAATTTTCCCATGATTGTGCTTCACTATATGCAAAGTGAGTGAAATTTTACTTACCCTAATTCTTTGCGTATTAACAATAACAAAGCTTTCTTAACGATATTTTGAGCTCTAAAATAGCTTTTGGTAGATCACGATCGAAAAAGAATTTTTGCAATGGAAAATCTATACAAATAAATAAAATTGGAGTGTCTGTTTGTAATATCAAAATAAAACATTTTCACTAAATGCATATGAAAGTAAGTACGACACCTATAGCAAAAACGCGATTTAAAAAAAATTTGTCTGTCTGTCTGTCCGTCTGTCTGTCTGTGTGTTTGTTCCGGGTAATCTCCGAAACGGCTGGACCGATTTTGACGGGACTTTCACTGGTAGATAGCTGATGTTATAGGGAGTAACTTAGGCTACTTTAATTTTAGAAAAACAATTAGGGTTCCGCGTAAAAAAAACACATGAAATCAAAGAGCATCTCCGAAACGGCTGGACCGATTTTGACGGGACTTTCACTGGTAGATAGCTGATGTAATAAGCAGTAACTTAGGCTACTATTATTTTAGAAAAACATAATTTAAAAAAATGAAAAAATGGGTCCTGTCGTGCGGGGCAGAACGCGGGCCGGCTTTTTTGTTAAGTTAAATTCCACGCGGACGAAGTCGCGGGCTCAGCTAGTTAATTAATATAAATTATTTACACCCCTTTTTGCTGGAACTGTGCCCATATTTTTATTAATTGGAGTGGTTGGTATCGAGGGTTTTGTTTTCTATAATTTCCGCATATTCTTTGAGAATTCAGCGAAATAATTGCTGCAACAGTAAAATACATTATCAATAACATAAATACCACGGTAGCAATAAATACCATACAAAACACTATAAAAATAGTTTACCTTTTCTTCTTCATCCCAGTTAAGGGAACGACTGCGTTTATGAGTCATACATTGAAATAAAAATAAATTAATTGAAGATTAATTATTAATTAATTCCAATTATAACACAATCTGTTTATATAGTTTGTCATCACAACAAACCTTCAACAAACAAACCGTTGCCTGTCACTGTCATTAATGTCAATAATCATCATTTGTTCAGTATTTGTTTATTCTCAAACAATTTTTTTACTTTAAATCAATTGGGTTCCCATTGAGCATGCGTTAGTCCCGGTGTAAGGAATGTATTGTTAATCCGAGGTTCCTCCTTGTTTATTAATAACATTGTTATAACGACGTTAATAAGTAGGTACTCGGTTCCTCTGGGATTAACAAGTCCAAGTGTAACTTAAATAAGTGATTTTTATTAGTAAGGCTGTTATTAATTCCGGACAAAAAGTGATTCTATAAGGGTTCCGCTTTTTCCTTTTGCGGTGCGGAACCCTAATTAAACTGGTCGCCTATTTATAAGGAAATTATTCAAATGTTGTGTATACGCGGTTCTTTACGAGCGGCGGCGTGGGGGCCAAGTGCGATAGAAATCAAAACTAAATTTCATTAGGATCCTTGACTCTACCAAGAATATTCGCGATCACAACTTCGCTTATAAGAATAATATCGAACTTACAGCTGATCATTTGAGCAACGCCGATTGGACCGGCCGCTAGCGGAGCGAACCCGTCATTAGTGACAGTGGAGTGATGAGAATGTACATTGTGATACTGATAGTGATAGGGACAGTGGTGGGCTTCGAGCTCAATGGTATGTATGAAATATCCCTTCGCCATGAGGATGAGGCTCGTGCCTCGGCGCGGGGCATGCGGCTTTATTCTTTTTCACTGTTCTTAGCTTAGTTTAATCGTAACAGTCAAGTTTTCAAGAAACACGCATCAGCGGATTTATCTTCGAGTTACATATAATCATAATAGTCTATGAGTAGTTTTGTTTGTGTTCTGACATACTATATTTTGAGAATTTATTCGACATCTCATACACAACGTAATTAATGGTGTGAGTCAGTTATTTCTTAAATGAACCTACTTATTATGTTTTCGAAAATATGGTCGGTTACCTAGGTACGTAATTTTCCATCAAAAAAACAATAGCCCCACTCGGGTGTGCTACCCAGGGCCTCACTCCCGGTAGCCGCACCTGAGTCCACCATCGACGGCGACGACTCGAAGTTTATTCATCTTCTCAGATGAGGAGTACCACCAGATGCCGCCTCTGTTCCTTCTGGACGACTGGGAGGCGTGCCTCGCGGGCCCGCGCGCCGCCTTCTGCCTCGGCTCCTTCGACCTCATGCGAGGTGACAACGATCGTCTCCTCACGGATATACAGGTAAAAAAGTCACTTGGATATAACTATTGAATATAATAGTTTTTATTGCTGATAACTGCACTTAAACACCTGCCTCGAATAATTTAAACGAATTATAAATTAATGAAACCACCAACTGACCTCAACAGCGCGGCAAAACCCCGCATATTTTAGGAGGAATTTTTCATAACATTTTATTGACCGTTGCTTCAATAATAAACTGTGCATGAACATTCAGTACGTTGCATTTCTATGACACCTCAGTAAAGCGCTCACCCTACTTGAAAATAAGTAGGTTAGATACGTAAGATTAATCAAAAGTGGTCTCAGCCTCAAACAAATAACCACATGGTTCGATACCTTTACTAGGTGTAATACGGAATAGAACTTTTCTTAAACTTGCTGCCATTTACAATGTGGTGGTGTCGAACCATTCAGTATAAAGCTAGGTACTCCGCAATGTATAGTGCCTATAGGATCGTGGAGCGGTCGCGTTGTCTGTGATCAATCCGTGCCGAGTTCCGTATATCCACGCCGACGACGCGGCGGCACGGCGGCGCGGCGGCGGTAACATTCTTCCTGTAACCGTATATTCCGCAGGAATCCCACGCACTGCAGCGCAAACAATCTCATTTAACACACTTATGATGTTCCTTTCCGCCAAAACTGACTTATCTAACGTTCCATATTATTCAAAATACTTGGATAGATTTGTTTTGATTATAGTTTTAAAATTAGGCATCTCTACTTCCGAATTAATTTTAAATACAAGAAATATTAATATGTGTATAAATAGACTTCCTTCATAAAAAAAGCTTTACAACATAATGTTGTTCATAAGAACTTGCTTATTCTTGATTGATCTATTGCTCACGCGTTGCGTAAGTACCACTACTTACAGTGGTCGTTGATACAGGTTACGTACTAGAGGTTGCAGGTTCAATTCCTGTAATGGTGATAATTGTTGAAACCAAATTAATTTATTTCTTCTGATATGCCGTGGCTCATTCGATTTTCTTCCCTATCTCATACAATCATGGTATAAGGATCAACGGGGATTTCCGGCTACGGTCTTTCTGATAATTAATTATATCCTTTAACGACAGCGATTTTCCTCGAATGATTACAACTTCAATCACACGGTCATCCACCGCGGCTACTGCTTGGCCACCACGTGCGCGCACATCCACGAGCGCTCCCCGCGGAGGCGCTTCAAGCGCTGCGTGGAGAGCCTCACGAGGGCGCGGTACGGGCTGCTCGCGAACATGACCAGGCTGGAGTACTGCCGCGTGGGCGCGGGCGCCGAGCGGCCGGAGCCGGCGGCTGCGGCGGCGGCGGCGGCGCTGGACCACTGGGCCGTCGTGTTCGCGTACGTCACCGCTGCGATCCTGCTCATGAATATACTCGGAACTGCTTATGACGTCATGAGGAATAAAGATAATAAAGGTAAGACATCCTACTACATTCATAGTCGAAATGTACGAGGCAGCGATTGTTCACACGGTTAACCCGGCATCGTTAATTTCTATACATTTTATACAGATATCAAATACCTACGACAGTTGTTATCAAAATTGTATTGAAAGAACGGCTTCACGTGGACCACAGCTATACTGTCGTCAACTTACTGCCAGTTTCTTTATCGCAAGATCGCAACTAACAACCAAACCTTTCCTTTTAACCAAAGTATGGTTAAAAGGAAAAAATAATACCACTGTCTGACAATGAATTTGTTGTAAACAGCTCCCGAATGTTTCGGCGTAGGTACTGCTATGCCCTACCGATTTACTCGTTGTATTAGCTATAGGAAGATGTAGTCAATATCGGATAAAAACAGAATCATAATACATAATACATTTATTGACTGCTTGGTTGGTTTGAGCGTAGGCCTCTTGGCCGGCACCGAAAGATTGCGGGTTCAATACCCATGATGATAGATTTTGAAAATGACCGTTTAGTAATTTTTCCTGCTCCGGGTAGCACCCACAATATTGTATATACCTATAGCGATGCGATGCGTAGTTTAGCACTGACGATTCGTGTTTTGTAAAAAAATACTGGACATTCTGAATGAACGGAAAATTTTCTCTCGCGCTAGTTTGTAGCTAGAAGTAATAAACATTTTTTTATATCTACATAGACCACTATAATTAATGGTTCTTAGTAAGACCACAATTTATCGACTCGTAGCGATGATAATTATTATTATTGTTTGCCTCTATCAGTACTTTTCCCAAGATAATACAATGCTCACGACGTTCGTGTCAATGTTGCTGGAAATGTTTCTATTTCAGGGATTTTGTATAATTCCTAGGAAATTAATGAAATTTACTGCAGCATAATGTATTCAAGATGCTTCCTGGAAATTTACTACTTACGATTTTTTTAAAGTACTAAATTTAAATTTTAAAAAAGTAAATTTAAAAAATCTAAAAACCTGACTGCGTCAGAAGTGCACTTTGATTTATTGGAAAAATTTGAACCGCTTTGATTTCTAATGACTCTCGACTGTTAGAGTCGCTATGTTCCCTATTACAATTTGTTATTTGTGTGCCACAACTATGATCACTGTTTTTCACGTTATCAAGAACTATTCTGCGATTATACGAGTATAAGAACTTTATCACAACTTTGCTATAAGTACGAGGGAATGTTTGCAAACTTTGTAACGTCCACTGTGAAAAAGTTCCCTCAAAAATCAACAAGATGGGTTAAGTGACTGGATACTGAGACATCTTACAACTTAAAATTTTGTGCATGCAAAACATTTAACAGAGAACTTTGATTTGCTACTTGAGTAATAATACAATTCTTGGGAAATGTTATACATGACCATTGCCTGCCCAGGAATTCCGAAAGATAAAGATAAGTACCTATGGTTAATTTGTTAAAAATGAGTAGGTATGCATTTCTAAGAGTGTTTGATACACAGTGGTTATACGGTTGAAACAGAAAGGGTTTTCTTTTTTTTTATCTTAACTTTATAATTCTAAAACTACAGCTAAGGAGGAAACTTGATAAAAAAGGTGTTACAGGGATACAGCTGTTGACAGATTTCATAAGTCTACAAATCCTTTAGTACTTCAACTGTCCCACAAAGCCGATAGTTTTAGAATTACAAAGTAAAGTTGCAAAAAAAAATAGTATACCCTTTCTGTTTCACCTAGTAATATGTTTAGAATTTACATTACAATTTACATCGTACCTTTTGATTTAATACTAATATTATATAGGTTACATTGTATGTTCGTAAGTATAACTATCTTGTAGTAAGTATATTATTAGATTTTAGTCACAGGAAATACATAATATCTTATTTTTAAAATTACATAATCCGTAAGTGACAATAGGCTATATCAGACCAAGAAAGCAAAGAACTTGACTGGCTGACTGACTGATCTATTAACGCACAGCCTAAACAGCTGGGGTAAGAAACATGAAATTTTGACAGTAGGTACATTTCATCCATATTATAATTATTTTTAAATTCGACCCCTATAGGGTAGAAATAGGGGTTTCAAGTTTGTAGGTTAATTCCATTCCGAGATCCACGCGGACGAAGTCGCCGGCAAACCCATACTTAGATTGTAATAGGGTATTATTGTAACAAATACTATTTCAATACAAAACACCGAGTTCAAAATAACTTGGGTGCACGAAAAAGTTAGAAATAACTTATAATTTATTTAGTGCCAATTCAAGTAAGTAGGGGTAGGCATCTCCGAAGTAGTCCTAACGTAGTAAAACGATAGTGGCACCAACTCCAAATTAAAGAAATTATAATAATTATGAGATAAAATTTAATAAAACATAGATAAGGAGATTTGAATGAATATAGATACTTCGACGGTATATTTATGTCCGTATTTAATATACGTCCAGTAACTTACATAAAAACGTGTTTTTCTAAGTACGTAGTTATAAATAGAGGTGTTTTTTATTCACTATTAGGTGCTTACCTAATTGACGTGCGCAAGTTGATGACTCATAATTTTTTTGCAGTAACGTACTTAATTATTAATTGGTTATAGGAACCTATGGATACCTTCGGTAGGCAGTAATCTATAGAATATGTTAATATCGCTAGTTCTACGAAATGTTATTCGGATCCGTGAGCAGTGAGGGGATTTTGAGGTAACCGGCCTACGCTCGATAAGCCTAGCAAAAAAAAAATACAACGTGTTATTTTGACAAAAACAACGGCCAAAAATACATTGAACTTCCTTACAAATCGTATCTTAACAAAACACAAGCCAGACCCGATCACAGATACCTACTGCGATTTTAGTACACGTTCCATTACCTTGACACCACTAAGATGTGGAATCAGGTGGGGCTCACACGAAAAGGCCATTTCCGAAGTTTGTCCCTAGCGGGATTTGAACCCGCTGCCACCCGGTACAGTGAGCCGCGCGGCCCACACACTACACAGCGCTCGGTTTTTAAGCTACTTTGCCTGCAAACCATTAATAATTTCCTCGGTAAATGATGTCGCATTCTGTGTTAATTATGTTAGTACTTTCATGATAACCTGTGAGTACCTACGAGATATAGAGGTTTAAATAAGAGTAATAAGATATTACAGGAGGATATAAATATGTCAAATAGTATTATATTGGCGTTTTGCAGCTAATCCCTACCTAATGGCGTGGTCCGTGCGCGGGAGCTGGCGGCGCCTGACCGCCGACTATAGCGACGGCGACAAGAGGCTGTCGGCCCTGAAGCCGATACAGGGGATGAAGTGAGTGCTAGTCACTACAGATGTATAAATAATATCAGGCTCTACTCTCTGACGGATTATGCAAATAAGAATGCTCTAGGTTTTGTGTGAATGTATCGTCCAGAGCAAACCAAGGGTCATGTTATATGTGGAAAAGAACCCTAGGTATTTGCGGACACACTACAGTCTATGGGTTGATCTTAGACTATGGATTATTTCTTGACTGATAATCTAAACAAATCCCTCTGTACAGCGTACAGCGAGCAGCGCTGTAATAGAGCCTTAATTATTCGATAAAAGTGAGACTATCCCAGAAACACCAATATTGACCAAACGCTCAACCGCTACGTCTACGTAGCACCACTGCGGAGACCGATTCGAAATTCCTATAAAAGGAAAATTAAATTAGTGCGTATTGTGTATTTTAGTAATCAATGACAATAGGTAACTGCAACTTGACGACCATTTGGCGTAGTGGTTCGAGCGTAGGCCGCTCAGCTCATTGCACATGGTGGTTGCGGGTTCGATTCCCGCTGGGGTAAATTTTTGAAATGGCCTTTTCTTAATTTGCCCTGGTCTGGGTGTCACTGGGATCGCCCCCAGTCCATTGTAAGGTACCCATTGCACAAGCTTTGCTTAGTTTGGGATCATACAATTGATGTGCCAGCCTGGCGGTATTTATTTCTTTATTTAATACACGGTAGGTAGGTATCTATGAACCTTCATAATTCGTTGATTGTGTTTCAGAGCTCTTACCCTGATCCTTGTGATGCTAGCGCACTCGGTGCTGGCGTATCACTACACTTACCTATTCAATCCGCAGTTTTTAGAGAAAGTGAGTACCAACATGCTTATAAATTCCATCAGAATTTTAGCCTTTTCTTCAACTCCAAACTGTTTACAATATCTAATCTAATCTCCTTCGTGGCTCGGATGGCTCGCGAGCTCACAAGCGCCGGCAACTCTCTCTACCCCTTCGGAGCGGAATAAGTTGCTCAATTTGCAATAAAGACAGCTATACTCAATAGAATCAAAGATTAAGAAGAAGCCTTTAGCCGATCTAGAATTACCGACATTTATTGGAAAGTTCAAGTGGCAGTGGAGCACATGTAGCTATCAGAACCGGTGGTTATGTTAGGTCAGAAAGTTTGTAGAATAGCGACACGTGCCGGGAGACGTGGAGTAGGATACCACGCTACGCGCAGCAGGATGTCGGCAGGTACTAGCGGCGCCGTTCCGCGACCTGTGCAAGTCATTAAGGGAGGCCTATGTATACCAGTGACCTTCGAGCTAAAGGATGAATTGATAATATAATAATCAAATTATATTGTTTCCAGGCCAGCCACAATTTCTTCTCGGCGTATTTCCAGAACGGGTCATCAATAGTCCAGACCTTCATAATGGTGTCCTGCTTCCTGCTGGCGTACAACCTGCTCATGCATGCGGAGAATAAGCCTGAGAGGCAGCTCAGCATCAGGATGCTGCCCACCTGCCTATTGCATAGGGTTACAAGGTATTTAAAATTAAACGGAATCTGTCCAATGTAGCGACCTATAATTTACCACACGATATTAAAGTATTGGTTCCTGTATTGGAATATCTTTTCATTTGATTGGTCCGAATGTTAAATGGGGCCAATACAAACATTTCTGACATTTGAGGGCATTTCCTGAAGTCTTGCATGCTTCATGTCAGCAGTGTGAGCATTTGTGCGAGCAAGTGGAGAAAATAACAAGACTTGAACTCAATGATCCTGGGACTAAGAAAGGAAATACGCGCTTTGCGAGAAAATTATCCTTACTCAACTAAACAGCCAAACCAAACATCAGTCTATAAAAAACCGATGTGTTAGTGAGCATAGTTGTAATTGTAATTTCCAGAATAGCTCCACTTTACATATTCGTGGTGAGCCTGGCGGCGACCTGGTGGCGGCTGGCGGGCGACGGGCCGCTGTGGTCGTCCCTGGTGGGCGCCGAGTCGGACCGCTGCAGAACCAAGTGGTGGACCCACGCCCTCTTTGTCAACAACCTCGTGAACACTGATGTTCGCTGTCTTATTCATACTTGGTATGTTATAAAGTGACAAAGAACACTTTGATGGAAATCCAAACACGCAATTTGTCATCCATACCTAGTTTTGCTCTGAGATCTCAAACACCCCTCGATAAGTGATAACCGCGTAATGTAAATCGCAATTTACAAATCAGTAGTGGCGGTAAGGTCATTGCCAGGCGGACACGTCCGTGGATGACCTTCGGTATATTACGAAACTGCCCGTTTACAGGTACATACCTGTCCACACCGTTACATAGGTAGCTTTAAATAAAAAACAAGTTTTTTTATTTGAAAATATTAATAACTAGCTCAGAATGATTTATGTGAAATAGGTAGTTATCTGAGGTAGGCATGGGTCACTCACGAAGGTAGGTATGGAGGACAAGGATCACGGACCTCTGAATGTTATTTTGATAAATTATGAATGTGTTGTGATTTTTTCGAAATACGATAAGTATACTACTTACTGACTACCTAGCAATTGTTGTTCTTGTTGATTGGTACAACAGAAGCAAGGTCAGCCGATGGAATTATTTTTTTCGGTTAGATTTTAGTTTAAAATCTACAAATCATATAAGTAAATTATTTATCGTGCTTATTAATATAGAAGCTTTGTTTATTAATAATGTGGCGAAAACCCGATGTTGATGACAACAAAATAGTAAGAAGGAAGTATGAAGATCCTGCGTGTCTGACTGTTTAATTTCAAATTAATTTGAAAATACCCAGCACTAATCTCGTTTAGCTGTGTTGTCCTATCGACATGTATTGACCCAAGTGCGGCCTATTGGTATTGACCTAACCCGCCTACCACTGTAACCGATATGGTTGCAGAGACAGATATGTTATTGGCGGCCTTGCTTCCAAAACAGCTAGTTATTGCCAACTTCATTTCCATGTAAAATCAAGGTCCACAGTCAAACTACCTTTATATTATGTTTATATAAGTACTTATCCCTGATGAAAGTGTTTATGAAAATCCGCAATTTTTGAAGCTAAAACACTAATTACTAGTAAAAACAGTTCCGTCTAGGGACGCCCGAAAGAGGGGAAGTTTTATAGTATAGACTAGCTGAGCCCGCGACTTCGTCCGCGTGGAATTAAACTTAACAAAAAAGCCCGATCCCGCGTTCTAAGCCCGCACGACAGGACCCTTTTTTTCATTTTTTTAAATTTTGTTTTTCCAAAATAAAAGTGTCCTAAATTACTGATTATAACATTAGCTATCTAGCAGTGAAAGTCCCGTCAAAATCGGTCCACCCGTTTCGGAGATACTCTTTTATTTCATGTGTTTTTATTTTTTTACGCGGAACCCTAATTGTTTTTCTAAAATTAAAGTAGCCTAAGTTACTTCCTATAACATCTGCCATCTGCCAGTGAAAGTCCCGTCAAAATCGGTCCAGCCGTTTCGGAGATTACCCGGAACAAACACACAGACAGACAGACAGACAAAAAAAATTTAAATCGCGTTTTTGCTATAGGTGTCGTATGTACTTTCATATGCATTTAGTGAAAAGGTGTTATTTTGATATTAGAAACAGACACTCCAATTTTATTTATTTGTATAGATAAAGCGTAGGGCGCCGCATCTTCCACTATGTATACCTATATATATCGTATAACGCTACTGAAATCTGACGCTTAGCACGGATAGAGTGGCCGCGCGGCGAGCGCCCCGAACGTCCGTACCGTCTAGAAGGTTCGCTTCAAAATAATTAAGTTTTCAACGTGGGTGAGAGTTCGTATGGTCTTACAGCACATTAAAAATATATCACAACATTATATATCATCGTATTTCAATATATTTACGTGAATAAAGTGAGAGAGGGGCTCAGAGCTGTTTTAAATACTCTCAGGATTGGTTAGGTGAAAACGGTGTTTTAGCTTTTTCGTTCTTTTGAAATAACCAACAAGCATTACAGTATTTATTGGTATTTTGAATGGGAATTAACCCAGAGGGAGAGGGCGAGGGAACTGTAACACGGGTTCGTTGCATTCCTCGAATACACTTTAAAGGTCATTATAATATTATGTTTGTTTGAAACTCTGAGCGGACGATGCCGCGAGCAAAAGCTATTTATTTATAATATAATTCTGTGCTAATGACTAACAACGCATCATTTTCCAAAACTCACCTACAGCTGCTCTCCATGAATTTTCTATCAGGTATAGCAACAAACATGGAAATTACTCACCTACATAGTCGAGTGTGTTCAATGCGCGATTTTCTACATCTCACTCAGTGCCGCTCCCTCGCAGGTTCGTAGCAGTGGACATGCAGCTGTACGTGGTCGCCGCCGTACTGACCCTGGTGCTGGGCCCGCGGCCGCGCGCCGCCATCCATCTCCTCTGTGGGTTGATCGTTACAGCCATAGTTACCAACTTCGCCGTCATAAGCCATTGGGAACTGAAGCCGATGGTGAAACTCATGGCCCCGGAGTGAGTAATCCCTTCCAACTATGAGTTCAGGGACTTGTTTATAGGAGATGCCATCTCCTGGGATATGATGACTGATTTGCCTGTTGCTATGCCACTTTCGAAAAATCGACATTCCTAGAATATTGGTATTAACATCGCATAATCCCTAATAATTTCCAGGTTCATGCGGACGCAGTTCATTGGGCAGCGTTCATTCGAGTGGCTGTACTCGGCCCCCTGGGACAGCCTGCCGGCCGCGCTGATCGGGCTGCTCGCCGCCTTCGTGCACCACGCGCACCAGCGGGACGGGTACAACCCTGCAGGCAGCGCGGTACGACACGACACGACTCGACCTTTGCAAACACATTTAGGGTCTGAATTTTAGGGTACCTATGAAGAAGAGAATACCCTGATTATGATATGGTTACATAACCAAAGTTGGTAGTTGGAGTGGACTGATTTAAGTGTTAGCATCTATCGAATTTTAATAAATATCTCTTCAGAATCATTAGCCGCTGTTAAACCGATATTATAAATTCAGTTGACTTATACCTACTTATAGTATCAATGTACCGGCCTATCAGAGCAATGAGAGTAAATTGCCCGTACTAAGTCTCTACAACTTGAAACATTGTTTCAGATCATTCGCGTGCTGTACCGCTTGTCAGTCCCTGCTATGTTCCTATGGGTGGTGGCTGGCTACTGGATGAAGGGAGTCACCGACCCCGCACTGGTGTCGCTGTACGCCGCCCTGGATAGACCGGTCTTCACCTCTATGTGCGCCTTCGCTATGTATGGCTTCTTCAATAAGATTGACAGTGAGTATTCAATATGGCGCCGGCGGCCGGAAATGTTATGTAGGTACAACAGGAACTTACTGATCCACAATGATGAGGAATGTAGGTGTGATAATACGACCAAGTTTACTTTCTAGTGGTAGTGATTGTCCATGTACCAGTGGGTAGATCCAGCGGCAACGCTGATATTTCTAATCATTATTGGCTGCACATCAAAAACTTAAACGTAGTTTAAATCCTTATGCATCTGCTATACCCAAGCTATAAATAGGTATGTCACTTCATAGCTAGAAATAGGTATGTCTCTTCCCAAAATTTGCTGGGTCTTGCGAATCCCAGAGGCCTGCATAGTTACTTATTGTTACGAACGTCTGGCCGCAGGTGTATGGTGGCAGTTCCTGTCCTGGCGAGGCTGGGGGATCCTCGGCCGCATGTCGCTGTCCATCTTCATGGTCCACTGGCTGTTCGCGCTGATGATCCTCGCCGGCAGGAGCAACATCTCGCAAGCAAGTGTGCTGGATATTGTGAGTAATCATCGACAGGAAGACCCCTAACTTAATTACCGCAGCTCTTTAGGATTTAAACCCTTAGCTTTTGTTTTTATTATTTTTGTTAGAAGAAGTCGCCAAGCAGCAGCAGGAACTACAACGTGAACTACTCACCTATTCTATTGAAATTTCAGGGGCGTTGCAATACACGATTTCAGCTCAAAATGCGTTCTGAATTACCTAGCTATATTAGCGAGTGCTGTACCTATTAAAATAAGGCATCCTAAATAAATACCAGCTTCTCAAAATATACCGGCGTCATTTTCAAAAGTAGGTACTGTAAGAAACCCCGCCCTCGTACCCGCAAGAATGTTATCAGGGTCATGCGTTTCTGTTTCTGTTCCAGGGTGGCCACTGGTTGGTCACAATATTCCTGTCCTACATCTCTGCGCTGCCTCTGCATCTGCTGATAGAGGTACCGGCGCAGAGGTTTCTGCAAACCGTATTCCAATCAGGAAGATAATTTGTTAAATAACATCATTATTTGTGAAGTCGATAAGAATTTCATAATTAAAAGATTAAGTAGTTAAGTATTTAGGTAAGGACAACGGCGACGGTTGCCACTTACCACGGGTGAACAGTTTGTGAGTGTATAGGCACACTGGTACACAGGCAGACCTAGCCATTAAATTATATTTAAGTATCAATAATAAGCGCGTATTCACAATACATACGGGTATATCAATGCAGTGCCGGAAATGTATGCTCAAAGGAAATTCAATTTCATAGTATTTTTTGGAAAGATACTTACTAGGCAGGTAAAGTTATTAAGTAAGATAATAATGTAAAATGCAATTACAGCAATAATAAACTGGATTACTTACAGTTAGGCATAAATCCTAAATTGTTTTACAATGGATTTCCGCCAAGTAACGCTTGAGTCAATCAATTATATAGTTAGGCATAGTCGAATCGCTGTCGCGTAAAGATGATCAATCTAGTTTGTTCCTACGATTAGAAACATAATCTAATGCTATAGACACGTACGTACCTACGTACTAATGATACTAATATTATAAAGCGGAAAACTTTGTTTGTTTGATTGTAATGAATAGGCTCCGAAACTACTGAACCGATTTGAAAAATTATTTCACTGTTGGGAAGCTTCACTATCCCCGGGTGACATAGGCTATATTCTATTTTTAAAAAAAATTGTGGTCCTTACTAAAACTCCAATAATGTAACCGTAATGTACCCGTGCGAAGCCGGGGCGGGCCGCTAGTTACTAATAATATTATAGATACCTTAATATATAGGTACTTATATTATATTATTAGTAAGTAGCTGTACAAGATAGAAGTCGCTATAAGAATCTTTAGAATGAAGTAAGTAAGTAGGTATTCTGTGCTGTGATCATACCATGGGTGAACGCTTCAAAGAGAATAGGTACAATATACTACGAATGCCTAGTATTTATTTTTTTCATTTTTTTAATACCGATGTTATATGTGTAGGCAATATTTATGGTAGATAATTTTAAGTAGGTAGCTAGCTGTAAGTGTATACCTAAGTATCATAATATAGTTAGGTAGTTAACATCAATTTTTTTTTTTTTTGGGCCCTTTGACCTTTGTCATAGGGTTAATAATTTATTTGTTAACATCAATTACATGGACTTTTTACCTACTAGGTTAGATGCGTAGTAGGTACCTACTAATTATATCGATAAGTATACAATTATTTTACTTAGGTAGGTACTTATAGATTTTTAGGGCTCAGGGAAATATCTGTGATATTTTTTATTAAATTTTATCACTCATGAATTCGTATTCTGTGAATTTTATTTATTTTCTACTATTTTTTCCACCTACTAGGTACTGCTGTCTACTTAGGTATGGTTTTAGTTGGTGCAGCGTGTCACGTTTTTTTACATAGAACTCTATTTCAACCATTTGCCCAAGAGCTATTTTGATTAAAATTTTCACTATGAAGCTCCAAAAATCTAACCTATTCACTAGTATCTAATTGACTATATCTAAATATATATAACTCAAATGCGACTGACTGACTGACTGACTGACATAGTGATCTATCAACGCACAGCCCAAACCACTGGACGGAACGGGCTGAAATTTGGCATGCAGGTAGATGTTATGACGTAGGCATCCGCTAAGAAAGGATTTTGATTAATTCTACCCCCAAGGGGATAAAATAGGGGATGATTGTTAAGTTAAATTCCACGCAGACGAAGTCGTGGGCACAGCTAGCTCGAAAATAAATAATTAAACCTATTTTGTAGTTAATTCTTCTTCTTTCTTGACGACCGCTTGGCGTAGTGGTTCGAGCGTAGGCCGCTCGGCTCACTGCACATGGTGGTTGCGGGTTTCACGCTGGGGTAAATTTCGAAAATGGCCTTTTCGTAATTTGCTCTGGTGTTGGTGTCACTGGGTTCGCCCCCACTCCATTGTACGATTCCCAATTCCCATAATACAAGTGATGCTTAGTTTGGGACCATACAGTTGGTGTGTCAGTCTGGCGAAATTTAATTATTTATAATCTTTTGTTTAAAAATATTGCCCACCCAGTTTAATAATAGGTACCTACTCATTTTGCCAGTGCCAAGTAAGAAATAGCAATACAATTACAGAGATGAGAGAATCTGTAAATACAATACAAAAATGGGACCGTCCACCACCTTAGACCTAAGAGTATGGAATAGAATAGAGAGAGTGATGGAAATCGAAACAATTCTCTATCTATCTGGACTCTTTACCTATATAAGTCGCGTCGTATGTTAAAAAAGGATGCCTGTATAGTTCACAACTCGTTATTTTGGAAGGTTGAAGCCTGTTTGCTAAACCATGGACAATTTTAGTGTTGTCCATACAGGCATACAATATTTATCGATATTTTGTCTATGACGTTAAAAAATAAAAGTTTATAACGAAACGTGAAACCTCCCAATTTCCATTAATCTCCCACCCACAATGATAATTATTATCAGGCCAGGGTTTGATGTAAAACAAATAATAGTACATTGTTACACGAGTGGTGAAAGTGACTTATTTAGTCCCGAGACGGGGTTTGGCGCCCGAGCGTAGCGAGGGCGCTATTAGTTCGAGGGACAAAATAAGTCTTTCACCCGAGGTAAACACTGTGCTTTTCATTACGAATACAAGGAAAGTAAAAATAAAAACAGGAATTGGCTAAAGATACAAGGAAGTATGCAACAATACTCTACAACTCAAAAAAAAAATTAAAGATCGGATTGCCGCCTATTTTGTTTTTTTTCTCGTTGGCCGGCCAACTTCATTATTTTTCTTTTTCATCTTTAAATATTTTGTCTAAATCTATGTTATTTTAAAGAAATTGTTGAAACTAAATTATAATTAAGTCATTTAAAAATATATATTCTTTAATTAATACTTATCTTTGTTATTTCAATTTTACATCGTGCTGTAATTGAGTGACTGTAGAAAAAGTTTGAACATGGTTCCATAGAAATGTGGCAATGGAACTAGTTTTTTTTATAATTTGACAGCTATCAGTTGAAAGCGATTCTCCCGGGCCGGAAAAGTATTACTTTCAAACCACTCCTCAGGCAACTTCAGACCTACTTTCAGAGTATGAGTAATGAAAAAACATATATGCAATTACAGCAGTGAATTACAAATTTATTTCAATTGAAATCACACATTACATACAGGAAATCAGTTTACAACTTATAGAGCAGTAATAATAACAATTTTAATGTCAGCGTCAGCTTATCGTGTATTTCTTTTGTTTTTGAGATCAATGACGGCCAAATAAAGTAAAATTAAACAACACAAAAACAAAAAATTCAATGTTCAAGTGAATGTCGTACATGCATAAACTTTAAATGATTTGACGACCGCTTCAGGAAATAAAGTTGGCATAGCATCTGGTGTTAGTTTACGCCATGTTTCGAGCATAACCTGCTTCTTTTTTTTAATCTGACTCCTCCTGGAATAATATTCTGCCAATTCAACATCTTATCCTCAGGTATTCTGCAATAAGTAAAAATAATAATAATAATAGGGGAATTGTTACGTTTCGATATGGTGGACTGGATTATTTTAGATTAAAAATGCAGATATCCAGTAAAGTTATAATGATCTGTATAAAAAAACGTTAAAAACATGGCCGGTGGTCGCGGTTGAATAATGACTCGGTTCTTTTGTCGGGTCTCTTCGTGGTACGAGCCCTATCCCTCGGCGACCCGAACAGCAGGGTGGAGACGAAGACGTAACAGTAGGTAATTATAGTAAAATAATGTAAGAATACTATTTTGGAATACTTAACCCTAATGAATGAGCAATTAAAATTGTATGTATTTACTCTACGATACAACTACTCTAAAAATATCGACGAAATATTATCATGAGTAATTTTTTACGTCGATAAAAAATGCGCATCACTATTATAACATCAAAACATTTTCATAACCTCTAAAGGTTAACTAATAAAGATCCAAATATCTAAAAACAATGCGTATTACAACAAAATGCATTAAATTACTTCGATGGTAAATTAACTTTAAATGAAATCATTGCATTGTCAAGCTATATCACCAGTACTTTTAGGATAAAATAATGAAATTGTCTTACCGATGAAAACTTATATGTTCACCAACATTTCTCATTCGACCCGTATGGGATCGACACCCTGGCACAACACAAGACATACTATTGTTATAAAGCAATAGAATCAGTGTTTTTACTTTGATTTATTATAAACTCGCACTTTTTTTCCATAAAATACAGCGCCGACTCCAAAATTTTTCATACGTTGTACTATAAGTCAAAACTGAATAGCCATTCTATCATTCCTAAGCTGTAAACAAATGTTGACTTTTTAATTTTGTAGTATTAAAGATATCCAAGATATCCACTTGACGTTTTATATGTGGCTTCACTCGAAAATGGGGAGACGTACCGACCGCTATCTGTCTCTTTCTATCCAATAACCATTTCCTAAATAAAAAAACAGGCCAAATATTCAATTGTTACTTCAACTTTTCGGGACTCTCTCTGTGTACTCTGAGCCTTAGACTATTAAGCCACAGACCAATATACAAGGTACTCTGTGCCACAGACTATACACAGACATAAATACTACGTTTAAGCCGTCCACTTTGGAAAACCAAAATGGAGGCCCTATTTGGTAGCTGTATCCGAACTTTGATTTTATGACATTGACAACTAATGACAAGGGACGTCAGCTGTCTCTTTGTTTGTCTGTCACTGTCACGTCACGCTCACTTCTCCGTCCATCTGACTGATGAGTGATCATTTTGTGAGTTCAGAAAAAAGCTGCGTCTATTAAATTTCCATTCACAAAATCACAGCTTTTTATTGGGGACTTACCGCCCTACATAAATTAGTGCCTTATTAGTGATGGGAAGTCACCATAGTCATGAGTCTAAGGGAGTGGGTGAGCAGGGGAGCAGCGGGGCGAGCACGCCGCGCGGGGGCTCCCAAAGGGGAGCTGGGTCCCGCTCGGGCTCTGGCGGCGACCTGCAGGGCCTGGACAAGCAGGAGAAGCCTCCACCTTCAATGATTCCCGTGGAAAAACTAGGCAAGGTTAGTCCTTAGTCCTAATTGGTAAGGTCACTCGTTGTCAGGGTTACTGGCAGTCGTTTCCTGCCCGCTCTGTTTGTTTTGATTCGTGTTGATAACCATTATCGATAAATCTTGCGCGTTTGACGTTTGAAAATTGAACTGATTGGCACAGTTGTTAGAACTGATGGATTATATTTTGAAATAAGAAAAATTATACAACCATATTGAGAACTTCCTCCTTTTTGAAGTCGGTTAAAAATCCAGGATTTGAGGATTAGGTCGGTACTTTGAAAGGACCTGTTTACACTTTGTTACCCTATGAAATTCTAGTTAATAGCAGTAAAAAGTTGATAATATTATTTGTATACTCATGAAGTAGAAAGATAATTGTCTTAGGTCACAATATCAAAGTCAAATGAATAGATGCTAATTACATAATTTATCACAAAGCCTTATTTATAGCATCCATTATGCAATTTATATAAATCAGTAGTATTCAATGATATAGAACAAGTTTTCATTAACTGCAGTTTAGTATTTGTGACTGTTGTTGGCCAGTTCAGGAAGTCTTCAACATTATAAGCACTACATTCTAAGAGAACATTAAAAAAAATAAAATAAACAAACTGGCCAAGTGTGTGTCATGCCACGCACAATGTAGGGTTTTGTTACCATATCAATAACGAAATGATATTTTTTGGCTAACTAGTTTTGTCAATTATCATAAAAATGTAAGAAGTGTCATTACATAAACTTAGATTGAATCTTTCAAAGTCAAAAATCTCGCAAAAAGAATGTCTGATTAAAATGTTATAGGGAAACTCCATTTCACTTGGAAATAAGTACCTTTTCAACAATACCTCACATGATGGTTGACATAAAAAAATATCCACTCTTTCCAAGTTTGGGGTGGTACCTCAAGAAAAATGAATTTTGAAACACGTTATACTTTTGAAAATGAGATCTATTTTTAAGCTATATCTGTACCAAATTTCATAAACTTCCGACAAAAACTAGAAGTTATGGTACTGTGACAGACTGAGACAGACTGGATGATCTTATAAGGGTTCCTCAAAGGGACTTGGAACCCTAAAAAACATGAAAACCCAGGAATTATGGTTGAAGATTTCAGAGGAGATGAGATCTGTAAAAAAAAGAATGAAAACATTATTAGATTGATTGATACGGAGTTCTATGCTGAAAAATTCAGATTGAGGAAATACTACTAGGTAGGTCTTTAAAACAATAAAAACACATTTTCACACATCCTCAATGATTGTCCGTCTAAAAATACATGTGCCTTGTTCAATGTGCTCCAATAATTATAGTTGTTATGCCAATTACAGCCGGGACTGATATTTTATATTCCAATCATAATACATGGAACCTTGAAGTTGTTTATCATGAAATGTGTATAGTGGGCAGGGTATTTCAGGAGACAAAACCAACTTATATGATAGGTGCATACATTTTGACCTTAGGTTACCTTCATCCCATTTCTTGCCTTTTCATTATGTACGACCCATACTTTTGAAGTCATACCATTTTTTGCATTGGTATGTTAGATTTTATATATTAATACAAATAAATGAGCATCAACAAATAATTAAATAGAAAACAAATGGCATTTATTTAAGTATATTTAAAATAAAGTAGACTCTGTCCAACAACAAAACACCATACAAATCTCCTTGAGTAGCCATCTCAGATTATGAAGAAGTTTGTACCAATAGTATTTTTCACTGATGATAGATAGTGAGGTACACTTCCTGCATGGAGCTTATTTAAAATATTAAGTCAAGTCTATCTAATACCTAGATGCTGTTAGTGATATGACATCCACTTTGAAATGCAATAAGTACCTATAGCAGATGTGAAAATTATGTGAGCATTGTTTTCTGGATTTCATAATAACTAGAGTCCGACCCAAACCAACCAAAACTCAAACCTATTTACAAAATAAATTTTTATTTCACAAAATAGGTTTAGTATCCCATAAACATGGCTATGTTAAATGTAATATTGTGGTGGATAATAAAATTAAATGATCACAGATTTTATAAATTAAGCTCCCAACATTATGATCTCATCCATAATCAAATCCACAATATAAAGCATCACTTAGTTTGAAGACATACGATAGGTGTGTTTATTCAGCGATATTTTTATATAACTTGCCTGAAACGCACCGACGTCATTACCTAACAGCTAATGACATCATTCAATATAAGATTTCCATCATTTGGCCTAACGTAAAGGTAACGAAAAGGAGATAAGACTCATTTATAACATTTTAAAAATAGAATTACAAATCAATGATGAAGTATCATGCAAAATCATTATACACACCTATGAAACCTATAAGAGAATGTAAGTAAGTACCCTATACAATCCATCCAAAGACCTTAAGGGCCGTATTAATAAATCGATCTCAAGTCCTAGAACGATCTTGAGTACCTGCGCTTTTGATGTGTTATTTGGACCTGGTATGACATTTCCAAGATCGATCGGTTATTAATGCGGGCCTTAAGGTTCCGTACTGAAATTAAAAACACATGTCATTAATCCGAAGATGTCTTCCCAAAATCTCTCAATGGGTGATGTTTAATGAGAATTAAAACCATGTTGAGGACAAGGGAAGTAGATACCTATTTACCAAGCCCCTGTAAGGTACCTCGTTAATATCGCGTATAAAACGTGTTTTTTTTCTTAGTCGGGGTTTTTTGCGTGTGAGCGTAACTGACAGAAACTCACCTCAAAAGGCGCTTATAATAGCAATTGTTTGCGACGCGGCGTGCGGTCGCTCGACATTATCTCGCTCTGATAGGTATCATGTGACTGCCGGCTATCACATGATACTATTACAGAAATTATAACGTTAATGAATACGACTGGACTGGTCCGCCACTGATTGAAGCACAATAGTGACGAGCGCATACTGTTTCTTTCGCATTTTTTATAAGTTCCATTTCGATAGATTTCGATATTTTGAATGTGTATGTATTTTGTTATCTTTAGAGGTGTTATGTTGACTGATAAACTAAGACCTAGGATAAGACGTAGAAATGATGCTAACGTTATTCTACACTAGTCAGCACGCGACTAATACTTCATTAAGGAACAAAGTGTTAGAAACCCTCTCACAAGTTATACCTATTATAAGCCTTGCCACACAATGAAAGCCGCCACTACGTAGGGCGACGTACGTGCGGGCATGCCCATACATTGTCAATACAATAAATAGGTGTAATAGGTATAATAGGTGTCAAAGATCTTCCCCTAAACACACACATACCAGATGTTGTGGATCCGATGGCTGAATCGGAACCAGATACTTTCCGGACGCAGTAAGTATGTGTTATTTACAGAATACTATCTGTGTTCTCTTTCTATCGTCGCCTTTAAAATCTGCCACGGATATTTTGCTTTCTTGTAATTTTGAAATTTATCGCATTACAATATTACAAATGAACATATGAACATCACTATACGGGAGTGTACCTATCTTAATATTTTGTTATTATCGAATAATTCGAGACGAGTGCCAATCTTATCGCGGATCTGTGACTGATAGCACTGATTCTATGTTATCCCCAGATTGGCGAGCGTATGTGTTTACTTATTTTATTTATTCAATAATACGAAATCGTCTGCTGCCAAATGTTATCGTGTGTAAAATTAATTCAAAGCAAACAATTTACAACATAAACAGAAAATAAATTTTATTCTAAAGTGTCTTATCCAAAATGCGGAAATAATTGTGATTATTCATGAGCCTTATCAACCAACGTTTGCAACGTTCTTCCATTTG
Source organism: Notodonta dromedarius (assembly GCA_905147325.1). NCBI lineage: Eukaryota > Metazoa > Arthropoda > Insecta > Lepidoptera > Notodontidae > Notodonta > Notodonta dromedarius. The sequence goes on along the minus strand of LR990179.1, from coordinate 10,130,939 downwards.
ATTACTATGGATACCATAAAACGCCTCAGCAGCATACCCGACGATGTCCAAATAAGAGAGAAAAAGAAGTTAGTTTTGAAAATTGGACCTGCAAGGAATTCAAAGTCAACAACACCGGAACCACAGAACCCCAAAAGTTTATTCTTAAATATTGGGTCGAACCGAGAATCGAACACGCCGTCACCTCAACGGCAGGAGTTCAGCCAAAGTTTGTTGTTTGATATTGGATCGACGCGGGCACCGACCCCACCTTTATTTTATCGTCAAGAATCGAGAAATGTATGTAGCATTGGGCCAGCACGAGAATCACCGCCTTTGGCTCAGCGGCAGAGTTCCAATGAAAGCCAAAACCTTGAAGGGCCTGTGACACTTCGTCGTTCCACCGACACCGGTTTGTTTCGATTGCCCACAACTAAAGACCTCTGGTTTACAATAGTCGGTATACAAGTGAGCAGGATTAAGAAGAGAAAATCGGCGGCACCGACTTGTAAGGTGCGTAAGGAATCTAAACGGAACATTGTAGGTGTGGTCTGGGTACCCGTTCAATACCCTGTGTCCTTGTCGATATCGATGACGGTGCTCTTCAATATAAATACATCAAATGGTGAGGTCCAATATGCTTTAATAGGTATCCCATGAAAATTCTAAACCCACACTTTATGATGTTTCATACGTGTTTATTTTGAACACTGATTGTAAATTTACATGAAGAAAACATGAAAAACCCTTAAAAGGACTCCGATCAACCCTAATTTGAGAAATATTGGTAAAACGTCGCAAGAATAGATGCATATGTGTGCTGACTAGTATATTAAATTTAAATACTAGCTGCCCCGACAGTCGTTGTCCTGTCTTAACTTTGAATATTGAAGTCGAATTGTCCATTGTCCGCTCAACTTTCTTATTTTTTTCTTTCATACGAACATTCTCCTGACATAAACACAACAAAAAAAAGAATTAGCGAAATCGTTCCATCCGTTCACGCGTGATGCGATGGCCAAGGAGATGAGATTCATTTGTATATAATTATATTTATATAGATATACTTATTTTTTAATTTAGTACAATGAAACATCTACTTAGGTACCGTTCTTGTACTTTTGAACATAGGTGATATTAAAACCCCGTGACATCTGAAAATAGTTATCTTGAACGCAAGCTTGATTGATTGTTCATTATCAATTAAGGATTGTACCCTAGACCTAGTGTTAATGACTGCCTGACAGTGGAAATGTCTGATTACTTATCTTATCTGTGACCAAAGTTTTTATTTAAGTGAACATTTACATGCTATTGCATTTACTGTGCTAATCCATCCACTGAATGTTATTTATTTACATTCATACATACACATACACAGTGGTTCAAAGAGGAACCCTTTACTTAAAACGTACAATCAATTCTAGGCCGAGCCCTCGAGCTCTGGTTGGGTATTGATGGTATACATGACGGTATGGGTGGTAATTTAAACTTTGTTTACAAATATTCCTACGTATAACCATCTCTTTGCGGCAATCTGAATCCAATAGTTGTACGTAACCGAGTACCTAATGGGCAGTTCATACCTCATATCGATATTATCATCATTAGATATCGATATTCTTTTTCAATAATGTATGTACTTAATTATAATGTTTAATAAATAGGTATTAATAAAAATGTTATTTATTAATTCAATTATACATTAAGTTATGTTTATTCCTAGGTTTTAAAATGGATCGTGTTTGTTCCAGTTACTGGTCCAGCGCTCGCAGAAAGAGGATGGCGTCAACGGCGTCACGGATAAATCATTCACAGTGAGTGCTCGCTCCCAAGTTATCGAGTTAGGTCGAGCCGCTCGTTCTAGTCGAGTCGACACACTATCGAACCAGTAAAGCTTTGTATTTGTGCATGAAGTACTTACCAAGTTCATCATCATAGTATACTCTTGTTACTGTTTGTATGGTTTTATAATGGTCTGGTCGTTATGTGAACATTGAGAGACCAAGTTACCATTTGTCTAGTACCTCTTAAATCAATCTTGGGCTGAAACTAAAACAAAATTAAGAGACATCTCGATTTATTCATCCTCCAAGATGAGTCCAAACTAATAAAGCACACTCATCTCTTAACACACACGCATCTTACTAAGCCACCATCTCCTCGTCCTATTATACTGATTTCTCGATTTCTTCATTACTCGGTGGCCAGAAATACCTGTTCCCAATGTACCCGGAGCTGGCTCGGCAGTTCTACAAGTACGTGCACCGCGCGGGCAAGTGCAAGAACAAGCACATCCCGCTGACGACCTTCAGGCAGCAGTGCGAGAAGATCCTGGTCATGCTCGACGACGCCATCATCATTGACACTTACGTCAGGTAACGAAGCCCCAAGCTTTTGTAACCGATTGACAACAGAAGCCACCAGGACCCCTGTGTTGCCATTATACCGGACACACTCCCCCTGCGTGCGAGGGGGATCTGGGCCATAACTCGCAATTCTGCTCCCGTGCGAATTCAAAAATTTCGCCGGTCTTTCGTAAGCCATCAAGATATTCACCTTCGCTGACTAGCAATCGATAATCATTTATTGAAAATGACAGGAGATAGATTAACATAAGTTTGCTTGCATGCAAGGAGTGATACCTGTGCCTCTAATTTATCAGACGAAAGGACATAAGTTACAACTTCACGCAGACGAATCCATGTGTAACTTCATGTACTATGACGTAATACTTCTAGAATAGTTCAAGGATGCATCTCTGATGGGTGAACAAGAATATCAAGTAGGTAGTATAGTGGCTACCGAACAGACGCGATAATCACAGATGCGGCTGTTGACACAGCTGGAGTCCGATGTCGCTCACCGTATTGTTCAACCAAATACTGTAATTGGACACTGACGGATCTGAAAATATAACTTGAGCGACAGAATATAAATGTAAAAGGCAATTTTCATGTTTTGATGACATTTTCATTTAAGATATTCAATCAAATAAAACCAAGCACTGAGTCGCGTATCTCCAACCAACAACAACTGCATGACCTGATGGAATAAAACGTTCGTGGTATTTCTTATAGAGAATAAGCCCCTCATCAATAATGGTGTACCTACATTATATCTTCAAAAAGGAAAAGCAGGCCAAAACCATAAGTAAACGCTGGTTAAACATAGTTGTCACGCGTGTCGTGATAATAAAACTGAATTTGTTCGCAGGATGTTCGGCGCGGACACCGACGAGAACATGGTGACGCCGGACGGGCTGCGCAGCCTGCTGTACACCAGCTACAAGCTGTCCATGGACCACTACCCGGAGGGGCCGCAGACCTGTCTCCTGGTGATTATATCAACATCAACACCGAGCTTCAGAAAGCTGCCCCAAATAAAGAAGTTCCTTAATTAAGATCGCTACAAAGTGCACTGCACTTAATCAATTCCGCAAAAGTTCGCAAACGAATGTTTGACCAAGAATGCTCACGGTACAATGTTCAAAAGATACGATCGGAGCTCGCGATAAGAACTGCTCTTAGGCTCGTATTTATAAATCTATCTAAAGTCTGAAGGAAATGTAATGCTTATGTCATACCAGTACGACATTACTTGTCAGTATCGGATCTACTTAAGATCACTCTCAGACTGGAGATGGTTTATTAAGACGGACCCTAATGCGCTATTTAATATTTGTGCCTTGCATTTGAGACATGTTCAGTTACAAATTCTTATTTGCCATTAGATTAACAAAACCCTAACAGCAGTAGTGAACGGTTGTTTCAACAAGAAGGACTCGCACAGCGTCGGCTTCGTGGTGCGCTGGCTGGAGGAGCACTGCCACCGGCTCATCTTCCCTGTACACAGGTATGTTACATATCTTCCCAGGTGCTCCTTATGATCATAAATCATTATTTCTATTATTTTGAGGTGATTGCACAGGTTTCCGTCGAAGTTAAAGAATATTTTAGTCAATTGACAGATCACCAACTCGTTGATTATAATTAGGGATTGCTCCCGGGAATTCCCGGTACTGGTTTTCCCGGGAATTCCCGGTATTTTCCTTCTTCTATCTAGTACCGGTACTGAAAAGAATTCCCGGGAATTTCGGTACTTTCGGTACTTAATAATTTCATAACTAATATTTTCAAATATCCATACCATTTCGACTTTCGTTATAACCGAAGTCACCACAGGCATAGCGAATACGGACTAGGAAGTGCAGTTTCGTATATTTATCAGTTTCGAAATTTCGAAATTAATACAACATTTTGGTAAATGTGATTTTGACATGACATATCATTGTAAAATCTAAACAAAATATTAAAATAACGTTTTAGGGTAATTTTCATTAAAGCAACAAAAATAATTCATTAATATCAATTAAAAAAAATATGCTATGGAAACACTGCTTTTCCAACAAGCTAGTGGAAAATGTAGATTTCATTCAGCAGCTCGACTCCTAAAGGTAAAAGGGTGAGATTATGTACTCTATGTTTTAAGTTTAACCACTGGCTATCTTAAAGTGAAACCCCCGTTGAAATCGGATCAGCCATTTTCCCAAGATGCTCGAACATAAATAAAAGAAAAACATTGATCGGCAGTGACATCGGCATTACTAAGCGTATACATAAGGTGAACCATTGGCCGTTCGAGAGCAAGGCAAATTCAACGATGTCATCAAATGAGTAGCTTTTGTCATATTGCAAAGGGTTGGGCATGTCACTAGAAGGCGGGATCTTACCGCTACTCGAATAGTGCCTGGTGAACATTGGAAAAAAAAACTGATAGGAGACCTCCAGCACCATTTAAATACGACGACCGCGGGAGCGAACTAAGCGGCGCAAGTCGTAAAAGAGACACAAGTGGAGGATACTGAAGGGGACTTACGCCAGTTGGTTCAAATCAAAATGGCTAAAGGAGAAGTAAAGCAATCGAAACAATCCCTTTATCAGACATTGGTATCAGTCCTGACCTGCTAGTCTATTCATCAAATTATTAGCTACCTTCGCGATGTCGTCACTTCATCATGTTGGTGGTTTGCTTCCAGCTAGGGTATCTTCACCATTTTGATTATTTTGTCAAATCGCCCACTGCAGACGTACTGCCTAATTTTGCTTTATTATCAGCAAATAGGATCTTCTACTGTTCTTCAAAATCAGATATATGAGAAACAGGACCAGGAGAGAGATGTAGAACATTCGTGTCTCGATGATTTTGTTGAGGCGTCTACTTGTGCGTCGAAGTTTCGGCTTCATTCGCAATGATTGATGACTTACATTATCCATCATCAGCCAATTACTTTTTAACGACGCCTCTCGCAATATAACGCACTGAAGTCATTTCAACTCCCTGCTTCTAGTTCCTGGTGTCCACATCCACTCCAAATGGCCGCTAAGCCGCATCTTAGGTTCGAAATTTCGAAATTAACACGCCGCTGCCAATTGAAAAATTATCCGAAATTTCGAAATTATTTCGGATTCGTTCACTAAATAAGTAAAATACTTAATATACATGTAAATAATTACATTTTGATTAAAAGGAGCACAAATTAGATTGTTAAGTATGTTTTTTAAATAACTATTCATCGTTTGTATTGGGTACCGAATTTCCCGAAATTCCCGGTATTTCCCGGTACTGGCTTATGCCTGGTACCGGGAATTGCCTCGCTCTCCTCAGTACCGGTACTGCAATCCCTAATTATAATTATATCGTCACGTTTTTCTTTTATACACCCAGAAAACGCCTGGAGCAATTTTTCACTCCCATAATCATGGATTTCAATGAATATTGGGCCTCAATCCATTTTATGTTTGGCATATATTTTTAAATTCCCTTTAAAAATGAATAGAGAAAACCTATAATCTATCTCGACACGTCAACTGTTTTGTTGGCGGGCGCCGGCCCCTGCCTGGCAGGGCGGCTCGTGTAGCGCGCGGCTCCGCCCGCAGGTACTGCGTGCACCTGCTGGCCACGCGCCACCGCGACATGGCGGCGTGCGTGGAGTCCAGCGGCGCCGGCGCCGGCCTGGAGCTGGCCACGCCGGTGCTGGAGCGCAGCGCCTGGCGCGCCGGCTCCGCGCTGCTGCCCGTGTCCGTGGCGTGGCTGCTGGCGGGCGCGGCGCCGCCGCTGTACAGCCGGCCCGTGCAGCCGCCGCAGCCGCCGCCGCACCAGCCCGGCGGGGGCGGCTGCGCGGCGCGCGCGTGGCTGGCGCGGCTGGTGTGCGCGGTGCCGTCGCACTGGGCGCCGCTGTACGCCAGCCGCGACCACGGGCTCGGCGCCAACCGCTTCCTGCATCACACGCTCGCCTACAGGTCCAACCCCACATACTACTCTGCTGTTCCTAAGCGCCCCGCGCTCCGCGCCCCACAGGATGCTGGGGGTGGGGGGGGGGCGGGCAGTTTGCCCTTTCTCACATGGGACGCAAAAATATAAAAATTGAAATGTAAAACATTATTGCGAAGGAGCATACTTACGATGTCAGCAGTGCCGAGGGGTGACATTAACATCCACCCTGAGAGTCGAGCGATCGCTCGAATCTTGTAGTTAGTACAAATGCTGGTGAGCGGAGGGAGCGGCGCTCCGAGTGGTCCCGGTGTTAACGGATGTACCGCGTGCAGGGGCCCGACGCTGGTGCTGCTGCAGGCGGAGGAGCTGGTGCTGTGCGTGTGCAGCTCGCAGGAGTGGCGCGAGACGCACCAGTACTGGGGCAGCACGGACTGCGCGCTGGTGCAGATACACCCGACGTGAGTCTCGCCCGACTCGCCCCTCCGAGAGGGGCCCCCCGACTGAAACTTTTTCTCCTGCTACCTTGGATTCCATAATAGATCAATCTTTGTCAACTTCCCCGGACCTCCAGAATTACACTCGGACCGGAATTCTTACTTCACAATTTTGGATTTCAAAATGAAAGCCCGCAATCGGCATCCAGGAACCTATCTCTAGGTTCATCACACAGAACTACTTTCTCCACGTCTTTTACTTGGGAATCTCCTATGAACATCCCGCCGAGGCGGCATCCCCGGAACCTAGAGAATCACACTCCTATCGAAATACCATCTTCCGTCATCTCGCATTAAAATACCTGAGTCCGTATGTAATCGTGCGGGGTGGGGCGCAGGTTCAGCGTGGTGGAGCGCGCCGCCAAGATGCTGTACCTGAACACGTCCATCCGCGGCTACCCGCGCGGCCTGCGCGCCGGCGCCGAGCCGCGCCGCCCGCTGCTGGTTGTGCGGGAGGACTTCGACGAGCTCTCCTTCAAGGGCGTGCCCTATCCGCTGCAGGCCATCGAGGTCGGCGCCGCTCCATGGCCTACATTATATAGGCAGCAGCTTCCCTACCAGAATCGTGCAGTTTTACTGATTGTTTCAAACTATTCAATACTAAATTCCCTGTGAAATTTTGTAACGATTTCTCATCCCCTCTGATATTATTTTGCAGCTCCCGACATTTTTATTTTCTTAATTTTGATATCCGGTTGCTATGTACTATTTTATTCCACTATATCTTGTCGTAGGTGTGGGGCTGCGGTGACCAGGCCTCGCGCGAGACTCAGCTGGAAATCAAGAAATGGCAAGTGCGAGAGGCGGAGAGGCAACGACAGGTAACTAACTAGTCATCAATTTAGCACGTTTAATTACAAGACCGCGATACCGAAAGGGTTACTCGGACACATTCCAACCGGGCCATCGGATACAACATGCACTTTTTGATAAAATACCGCTCACCTGACAAGTGGTGCAGCCGTCATAGCTACTGACTTGCAGTCGCCGGGGGCGCTCCCGGTCCACTGTCCCCGGCGACCGCGCGGGCCCCGGTGTAGTTACGACATTCAATGTCGCAGGTGAAGCTGTCGGCGGCGGACTGGATCGAGCACCCCGACCGGTACCTGCTGGAGCTGGCCGGCCGCCCGCAGTACAACACTTCCGCCAGCTAGTGCCGCGCCGCACTGCCGCACTGCCGCGCCGCACTACCGCACTGCCGCGCCGCACTGCCGCGCCGCACTGCCGCGCCGCACTGCCGCACTGCCGCGCCGCACTGCCGCACTGCCGCGCCGCACTGCCGCACTGCCGCGCCGCACTGCCGCGCCGCACTGCCGCACTGCCGCGCCGCACTGCCGCGCCGCACTGCCGCACTGCCGCGCCGCACTGCCGCACTGCCGCGCCGCACTGCCGCACTGCCGCGCCGCACTGCCGCGCCGCACTGCCGCACTGCCGCGCCGCACTGCCGCGCCGCACTGCCGCACTGCCGCGCCGCACTGCCGCGCCGCACTGCCGCGCCGCACTGCCGCACTGCCGCGCCGCACTGCCGCGCCGCACTGCCGCGCCGCACTGCCGCACTGCCGCGCCGCACTGCCGCGCCGCACTGCCGCACTGCCGCGCCGCACTGCCGCGCCGCACTGCCGCACTGCCGCGCCGCACTGCCGCGCCGCACTGCCGCACTGCCGCGCCGCACTGCCGCACCGCACTGCCGCACTGCCGCGCAAGCTCACTTCCACTTCGCTGCTACTGAACCACTGTGTCAACACCGATGGGCGCGTGTGTTTGTAGCAATGGAGATTTTTATAAAGTGCTAAACTGCGGGTTTACTTCGTCGTATAATTGGGCATGTGCAAAGTAATCGCTGTCGTGCAGTACAACATGTCCGCCAACTAGTCTACATGCATTCAGGTCGAGTGGATCGCGAATGGTCCCGAGTTGTGAGAAGCAATGGACGTAATTGTTGCGTTGCCGATTTAATTTCGGTGCGGTGCGATGGCGCAGTGTATTACAAGTAATGGATTGTTAAATTGGAAATTCCTGTGCGCTGGTTTCGCGTGGAATTAATGAGGTGTGGACAGGTACACTAGATATTTTAGTAGCCCGTATATATATTCCATTTAGGTAGTTTAACGTTTAATTTGTCACATTTTCCTCTGTAAAAGAAATCAATTGTGCAACATACTGACTGCCCAGTTTAAATAGTGTCACTCTTATAATATCTAATACATTTGACGTGTTGTGTAACAATGGATTTAATATATGTAACGCGCACAAGTTGGTTGGTTGGTTGGTACGTAATTTAATAAAACATGTACTTGGATGTTGTCTATGACGTACAAAGCATTTTTCTCTTTAAATATACATATCATGAATAAATATTATCTGTTCAATAATTATCAAACACCACAAAGTTAGTGGCAAATATGAGATATAACTATGAACCTAGATGTGTTATTATAATAACTAATGGTGCTGTGAAATTCTGTTCAATCGCAACATGCGCCGCCCTGCCTGCGGGTCACTATGGGGACTAACATTGCATGAATATTTTATTGAAATTATAATCAAAAGGTGATATTTATCAGGTCTGATGTTAAAATAATAATGTTTTTTTTATTAGTATAATTAACTTGAAAAGAAAGACCTGTTAGGATTAAACTTGGCGTTCAGTATGCGCGACGAGTCGAATTGAATCTAATTACAAGAATTCGCTTGCCTGTGTTTACTATTTAACTCTGTCAATTAGGAGCGCGCCTAATTCAGTCACTCTGGCGACTTTAGATTTTGTTTGCGATTCGATTATACGCGTTGTATTGGACAGTGGACATTACTGTTTGTAAAAACATCTTTATTATCTAATGCATGCCGATAATAGTTAACGTATACTTGGCCGTGGGTGTGGCCTCGTTTTCATATATTTGGTGCGAAAAATTTTGCTTTCATCATGGTAACGGAACTGATTCCAGTCCAAGGAGTCCGGGCCAATTAAGTGAGTTTATTTGTCTTTTTGGCTTGGAATGAACCAGCATGAGTAGGGCAATAGGGAGTAAGGCCATACCTACTTATTAGACCTTTCTCCCACGGAGATCAAGACAAGACAAGCTGAGCTGAGCGTACTGAGATGCGATTCAATGAACGTGCTACTCTATGAAGAGATATTGAATAGCGTCGAATATAGTCTAATTTTGAGAACGTCGTGTACCGACCAGTTTTTGTATCTCCGTGAGGGAAGGGCCAAAGTCTACCAGAGTCTATTTATGGGTTGGATGTGTGTGTAGACTAGTTATATTGAAAAAATATGTAGGTACGTACTTAAACCTTGTGACTAATATTTTTAATATACTTAACGTCAAATACTTATTGCTTATTTAATATTTATGACATTAACTTATTTATTTTGAATATTTTATCATGCATTATTTCATTATAATACACCGATAACGTAAGCACATTACGTAGGTAGGCTATACGAGTTTTAAAATACACGTCAAAGTTTCGCAAAGTCCGAAAAAAATCCTATTTACGTACGTACACTCCTCGGTAGTATTCCATCATTGTTCGTAAGCCAAGTAGTTATGAGTTTCATTTGTAAATGGGTGATGTAATTGAATTAGTTTTGCTCAATATTACAATTCCATTGGGACATAGGATAGTTATTAATCGTGACATTATATAACATTTATAAAAACATATTAATTGTACTCGTGTGTTTAGTATGAATCGAGTGAATATTATTCTCGATCTGATCGTTCCAATAGACGCGGGTGTAATCACTCCATTCCCTTTCTACAAACGTAACGTTTCGTTCCTAAAAATAGAAGCCATATTGCGAGTCAGTATTGAATTAATTGGCTAACGTACATCGTCGGGGTTTTGCGACTAAATCTGAGCAATCAGAAAGCAACTCGTTGCTATTGCATCACCTAATGTTAACGTCTAATAGAATAACCCCATATGGTTTAAGGTTTAAACTGACCAAATCTTTATTGTTAATTAGATTTGTAAGATCAGGAAATTATTGCGTGTAATATTCTACAAAAAATGCAACTTAGTTTTTGTCTCGCTCTTTTCATTATGATACGAGATAGACAGCGATGTCTGATTATGTTTAGCTTGATGTACGCATGCGCCAAAGACAAAATAACACACGACGCCATAGAATGATGACAGTTAACTATAATACTGTAAACTGCATTTGTATTAAGTAATGAGATAATTTATTTAATAATGCATCATCCCACGCAGAATATTGTCCAACTAGGAGTTTGTTGGGCTAAGTGAAACCTGAAAAATTTCAACTGGCCCGTGAGCTCCACGCTCGCTCGTCGTTAGAGTACATACCTACGCAAAGGATTTGTGTGGCAAGGTACAGCGGTCACCCGACGAGCTAACAATTTGCCATACAAGTGTTGTACGTAGACGTTAGCGACTCTAACAAACGTTGTTGAATAATTTACTAACCTAACTCGTTCGCACTGACGAATCATTTACACCTATTTATTTATTATGTCTCATTGTGTTGTCAAAAACAAAGACAACATAATATTCTTCTTGGACCCAGCCATCTAATTATTATACTACGTGACACCAAAGACCTTTTAGAAATTTTCGCTCGTGACCAACATAAATCGTTGTTAATGTTGCGTCAGTGTGAACACACAGTAACGCTTTTTTCTTGTCTTACTATAATTGCCAACTTGTCAAAGTACCTAAAGTAAAAGATTATCGAACGGATTTTTCGCGGTTATTATCGGTAAAGTTAACGTCGCTTAACACTTTAGTTACGTCACTTTTTGACCATTTACAGCCACAGTAAAATGCGCTTTGTGGACATTGTATTATAGGTGCTATAATGGTTCGCTTTCTTAGATCATAAAATATTTTTGTGTAGGTTTAAAATTATTTTAATAAACCAATGTATTTTAATTATAATCTGTTATTTTATTGCCTTCCTATCCTAATTCACTGAAGTGGAGTGGAGTCATGTTAGTCATGCCACTAACCAACGAAACTGCAAGTGTGGTACTGCAACCTTCATGTATTACTGTATAAATTAGCGCGGGCTGAACAGTGAGCATCTTGGTAGGTAGTTCTATTTCCTGGCTATAAAGGCATCGCTCGTCACAACACGCCACGCTAGGTACCTGACGTAGTGCTTATAAAACGACCGATTGGCGCAGTGGTGTGAGCGTGGAACGGCTCTGCTCACTGAACGGGTGGTTGCGGGTTTGATTACCGCCGAAGCAAATTACGGAAATGGCCTTTTAGTAATTTGCCCATCCTAGGTGTCACTGGGATCGCCCCCAGTCCATTGTACAGTACCCATAGCACAAGCGTTGCTCAGTTTGGAACAATACAGTTGGTGTGTCAGTCTGGGGCTGTGTGGCGATATTTATTTATCTATTTACACAGAGTACTACTAAGGCCTAGCACAGCTGACTGCGACAAGACTAAACTATAAAGAATCGGTTTTGTTTCATTCTCTTACACACGGTGTGACGAAATCCGTAAGAGTAACAGTAGCAATAACAAAACGTTTTCATAGACATTGACAGTTGAATGACGTATTATTACATTTTATCTGTGTGCGTGCGTACCGATTGATAACATAACAAACCAACGAATTTTATTCCATGCATAGTTTTTATTTTTTCCATTTATTATTAATATTTGCACAATTAATACAAAATGGCTGTGTACGCAGCTCACTTGACTCGAACGCTGCAGGGCACGCCGTCTGTGTTCCAAGTGACGGCGCAAGAAGCGCTGGGATCCACAGTGAAACCTGCTCTGCGTAAAGTTGCCGAGGTAAGAAGATCATAGCCTCCCTTCTGATGGCCCATACTTGGGGGTATTCCCGTAGGAACCCCGACACTTCTCAGTATACGGGAGGAGCCAGGTTGGCCATCACGCCGGTCTTCTGTTTGGCTGATTTTCAAGTATGAAATAGTGCCGTCTAAGGACGGCCGCAAGAAGCGAAGCTTTATAGTATAAAGCGTAGGGCGCCACAGCTGCCACTCTGTATCCCTATATATATATCATGTAACGCTTCTAACGCTTAGCACGGATAGAGTGGTGAAGCTTCGCCCTAAAAATATTTATCTGAGAAGGCATTTGATAAAGTCAAGCTAACTAAATGTCATAGATGAAGAACTTAATTAATATTGTCCACAGTATTTGGTGGCTGCTTACCCTAGTAAGTGTGGGTGGTGTGTGCGCTGGTACGATGAGATATATCTGCTGTTTGACTGCTGCCTGCAATATCACTACCTCAAGCACTATGGTAAGTTCTAGAGGCCAATAATGACACGGCCATAGTCCTTATTGTGAACCTCTAAATGCACCAGCTGCAAAGCATCTGGTATCCCCAAACAATAACTAACTATTGAATGCTTGAATGCAACCAAGCAAGCAAGCAAATATGTGGGAGCTGTGTGCCTTCAAGAAACTTAGGCTGGGTTGCACCATCTTACTTTAACAATAACAAATGTCAAAATTTTGGTTAAAGTACCAGATAGGTCAAAAATGAGTTGCACCAGTTGACAAATTGTTAAATGACGTCATAACTTTAACGGTAACTGTAACCGGCCACTTGTCGCTGGTTAGTGTTATTGTTAGTGTTAAATATCCGTCAAAGTTGTCAAACCTCTAAACATCATGTTTTTACTCCGAGAAATACTCGCAGAAACCAGTTCTGAAGATGAAAATGATGACATGTTCAGTGTGCATAGAAAAAGAAAATTGTATTTACCGACCCGATCATTTTGCCACATCATGGGACGAAGAATCTTTGTTGGCGAGATTTCGAGTACCTACTCGAAATCTCCTCTTGCCGAGTGTTGCACCAGGGCCTGCTAACTGATCCAATAACAGTCACTGCCGGAGTCAAACAGGGCTGCTTGTTGTCGCCGCTGCTGTTCCTGATTGTCTTGGATGATGTGATGCGCAAAGTAACCAGTAAAGAAGAGAGAGGTCTGCCATGGTTGCAAGGTAAGTCCCTCGAGGACATAGACGTCGCAGACAATCTCTGTCTGCTCGCCACATCCCGTGACAGCCCACAGGTTAAGACCGAAGACCTCACAAGCGAAGCTACTAAATAAGGGCTGCTCATCAACTGCAGCAAGACCAAAAACATGGCTCGTCAAAAATGCAGTAACCAGCAAGCTACAGGTCTTCGTGAACAAATGTTTACGGCGCGCGGCGCATACTGGGGATCTGCTGGCCACCAACCATCTCAAATACAAGGCTGTGGGAGAGGACTGACAAAAACCCATCGACAAGGAGATCATAATTATAAAATGGCGCTGGATACGACATGCGTTGAGAAGACCAGATAATCACCTATCCAAACAAGGGATAACGTGGCAAGCGTATGGGAAAGGAAAGCCGGGCCGCCCGCGTATCACCTGGAGGCGCTCAGTTGAAAAAGAGGCTGCATGAACTTTCATTTTTTTGAAATAGAGCAGTAACTTCAGTGCAGAAATTACTCAACACATTAGAATACTATGCTTGTGGTTCGTTCCAAAGATGCGTTGGCGGTACAGCTGGTGTGCATAAGTCAACAGTATCACGCATAATATACATGACAAACAATAAAAATATTTATATATAAAGTAATTACTTTTATTTACAACTAGCGGCCGTCCGCGACTTGGTACGGGCGAACCCTAGGGCACCTTTGACCAGGATAAAAAGTATCCTGTTCTAGGTTTTGAACTATCTGTGTGCCAAATTTAATCTAGCTGTTTAGGCGTGAACAAACACACACACAAACTTTCGCATTTATAATATTAGTAGGATCAAAATTAAAGTTTAGGTGAAATGTTTTAACTGAATTTCATTAACTATTATTTAACTAGAATTCTGTAGAATTTATGCAGCGATTATTACAGCTATGTTTAGTAATGCCATATTTAAAAATGTTATCCCCAACGATTTTAGGGTAAATTACGCCTCATTTGACTTGCAACCCTGATAACTTTAACAAAGCTAATGAATTCGCCGGTGCAACACATTTTGATGTAACCGTTAAAGTCAGCGTTAGAGTTATTGTTAAATTTGACACAAACTTTTACTTTGACTGCTACTTTGGTGCAACCCAGCCTTAATGTAATTGTATCACCATAAAGTAGGCAGTGTTGTCACTGTCATTTTTATTTTTGAAATCTGTCATGTAAGTAGGATGGCATACGCCTACATTCGTACAATGTTATGATAAATATTTCGTGATTATCTTCGCTTAATTTTTATGCACTACAAAAAATATCATATAACAACATCTCAGGCAGCTAACAGGGACATAGACTTAAGTATCTACAATATTAACAAAATTACTTGTATTGCCAGCGGCCTCATTCTCAGAGAGCTTCTATGGCCTCCTCCGAGTTCCCACGGACTTCACAAGCGAATTCAGTTCCGGGCAGCGGTTGCCAGTGTACCTGGAGCGGGGGTCTTTGGCTTTGCTGGTGCTGGTGCCCTACTTCTGGGACAAGGTGGAGAGGCTCGTGGACAAGTGGCGGGAGGACGACGAGGACGGCAGGCTGGGGAAGGTAATACACCACCGCATGCCCTGAAGGGAGGCAGTCAATCAGAGAGAGTTATAATTATAACTGCTAGTGATCTAAGCTTTGGTCGATCGGCGCAGGTTCTATTTCTAGGTTGGATCAAATATCACAAAAGTTGTCAGCATTTTTTTTGGGGCAAGTCGCTGATGTCACTCGCTGTTCATTGAACGGGTCCACATAATAGCTACTCTCCCAGACTCCCTCGGACCGCGCCCGTAGAGCGGCCATCCGCGTGTTCAGCGCGGCGCAGGCGGCGAGCGCGGCGGCGCGGCTGCTGCAGCTGGCGCGCTACCTCACGGGCGCGGCTCGCGGCCACGCGCCCGCCCTGGCCGTGCTGGGGCTCGCGCTGCGGGACGCTCCCCCCCGCCAGGAGGGGGAACACGGCTGGAGGGACTTCTTCAGGACCCTGCTCACTGGACAAATTGGGTGAGCAATTCTTACAAGACGCGTTTTATTTATAGTACATTGTTACACGAGTGGTGAAAGTGACTTATTTAGTCCCGAGACGGGGTTTGGCGCCCGAGCGTAGCGAGGGCGCTAATAGTTCGAGGGACAAAATAAGTCTTTCACCCGAGGTAAACACTGTGCTTTTCATTACGAATACAAGGAAAGTTAAAATAAAAACAGGAATTGGCTAAAGAAATAATACAAGGAAGTATGAACAATACTCTACAACTCGAAAAAAAAAGTAAAGATCGGATTGCCGCCTATTTTGTTTTTTTTTCTTTGGCTGGCCAACTTCATTATTTAGCCATTATTTTTCATTTTCATCTTTAAATATTTTGCCCAAATCAATGTTATTTTAAAGAAATTGTTGAAACGAAATTATAATTAAGTCATTTAAAGATATATATTCTTTAATGAATACTTAACTTTATGTTATTTCAATTTTACATCGTGCTGTAATTGAGTGACTGTAGAAAAAGTTTGAACATGGTTCCATAGAAATGTGAAAATGGAACTAGTTTTTTTTTTATAATTTGACAGCTGTCAGTTGAAAGCAATTCTCCCGGGCCGGAAAAGTATTACTTTCAACCCGCTCCTCAGGCAACTTCACACCTACTTTCAGAATATGAGTAATGAAAAATTTATTTTCTACTAATAATATGCCGTTCTATACAACTTTGTCGCAATGCAATCTCTTCGCTACTGATAACGGTCGAAGTGAGTATCCATGAGACGACTATTTGATATCCTATCCTACTAATATTATAAATGCGAAAGTTTGTGAGTGTGGATGTTTGTTACTCCTTCACGCAAAAACTACTGAATAGATTCGGATGAAATTTGGAACACAGATAGTTTATACCCTGGATTAACACATAGAATACTTTACTTAAGTCTATGCGGACGAAGTCGCGGGCATAAACTAGTGAAACATATTGGCGAAATAAATGTAAAGTTCTCGCGACATTTCAAATGGAGACAATAATATTGTTACGGACACGGGTATACTATTAAATGCTATTTACGTGTAAAAAGATTTATTTACACTCTCCACAAACTTGACAATTACACACTACAACGAGCACTAGTTACACACAACACGCAGTGTTCCAAATCACTTAGCAGTGGCAAGTAGTCCCGAATTATAGCTTAGGTCGCTGGTACATAGTACTTCGTTCGCTTATTTGAGATCCGATCACTGTCGCCTCCAAGAAGTATCTAACTCGATGCCCGACGTTGACTAATATATAACGGTTAAAGAGGCAGGCTAGTTGTTTCCCAAACATTCTCGGTCTAGGTAATAATAATATGAATAGAAAGGTGGTCCCGAAGCCCGAAACCCATTGTCGGCTTTCCTTTGTATTCGTTCGAGACGGCCGGGTCCGCAGATTACGGAACGGCGTCCACCTTATACCTACATACCTACGCTGAAGTTTGAACTTCGAATTTTCCAGACTTTTCTTTATGAATCGATAGAGTACATCATTTTTGTTTCAATCTGATTTTCGAAGTATTTTTCGAGATATTGGACGAAGAAGTTTCAAGGTTGCAACAATATTTTCTCTCAATCTCTTGTAAACACTTCTCGTGATCTCGAACTCTTAAACCATCTAGGCCCGTACTAATAAATTGATCTGATATCTGAGAGCGATCTTGAGTACGCTTTTGACATGTCATTTTGTACTGGTATGACAGAAGAATTACATTTCCAAGACCGCTCTTAGACTTGATGCTAGCCCCGAGCTAGGCAGTCAGTAAGCTCGACCGCGTGGTTTGTCAGCGCGGCGGCGGGCGGCGCGCTGCTGCGCGCGGTGCAGTACGGCGCGTTCGGCGTGCAGCTGCTGCGCTGGTGGGAGCGTCGCGCCGCGCCCGCGCTCGGCGCCGCGCTGCCGCCGCCCGCGCCGCCGCAGGTACTAGACAGGAACGTGAGGCGTGCAGCTGCTGCGCTGGTGGGACCGCCGCGCCGCCGCAGGTACTAGACAGGAACGTGAGGCGTGCAGCTGCTGCGCTGGTGGGAGCGTCGCGCCGCGCCCGCGCTCGGCGCCGCGCTGCCGCCGCCCGCGCCGCCGCAGGTACTAGACAGGAACGTGAGGCGTGCAGCTGCTGCGCTGGTGGGACCGCCGCGCCGCCGCAGGTACTAGACAGGAACGTGAGGCGTGCAGCTGCTGCGCTGGTGGGAGCGTCGCGCCGCGCCCGCGCTCGGCGCCGCGCTGCCGCCGCCCGCGCCGCCGCAGGTACTAGACAGGAACGTGAGGCGTGCAGCTGCTGCGCTGGTGGGACCGCCGCGCCGCCGCAGGTACTAGACAGGAACGTGAGGCGTGCAGCTGCTGCGCTGGTGGGAGCGTCGCGCCGCGCCCGCGCTCGGCGCCGCGCTGCCGCCGCCCGCGCCGCCGCAGGTACTAGACAGGAACGTGAGGCGTGCAGCTGCTGCGCTGGTGGGAGCGTCGCGCCGCGCCCGCGCTCGGCGCCGCGCTGCCGCCGCCCGCGCCGCCGCAGGTACTAGACAGGAACGTGAGGCGTGCAGCTGCTGCGCTGGTGGGAGCGTCGCGCCGCGCCCGCGCTCGGCGCCGCGCTGCCGCCGCCCGCGCCGCCGCAGGTACTAGACAGGAACGTGAGGCGTGCAGCTGCTGCGCTGGTGGGAGCGCCGCGCCGCCGCAGGTACTAGACAGGAACGTGAGGCGTGCAGCTGCTGCGCTGGTGGGAGCGTCGCGCCGCGCCCGCGCTCGGCGCCGCGCTGCCGCCGCCCGCGCCGCCGCAGGTACTAGACAGGAACGTGAGGCGTGCAGCTGCTGCGCTGGTGGGAGCGTCGCGCCGCGCCCGCGCTCGGCGCCGCGCTGCCGCCGCCCGCGCCGCCGCAGGTACTAGACAGGAACGTGAGGCGTGCAGCTGCTGCGCTGGTGGGAGCGTCGCGCCGCGCCCGCGCTCGGCGCCGCGCTGCCGCCGCCCGCGCCGCCGCAGGTACTAGACAGGAACGTGAGGCGTGCAGCTGCTGCGCTGGTGGGAGCGCCGCGCCGCCGCAGGTACTAGACAGGAACGTGAGGCGTGCAGCTGCTGCGCTGGTGGGAGCGTCGCGCCGCGCCCGCGCTCGGCGCCGCGCTGCCGCCGCCCGCGCCGCCGCAGGTACTAGACAGGAACGTGAGGCGTGCAGCTGCTGCGCTGGTGGGAGCGCCGCGCCGCCGCAGGTCCTAGACAGGAACGTGAGGCGTGCAGCTGCTGCGCTGGTGGGAGCGCCGCGCCGCCGCAGGTACTAGACAGGAACGTGAGGCGTGCAGCTGCTGCGCTGGTGGGAGCGCCGCGCCGCCGCAGGTACTAGACAGGAACGTGAGGCGTGCAGCTGCTGCGCTGGTGGGAGCGTCGCGCCGCGCCCGCGCTCGGCGCCGCGCTGCCGCCGCCCGCGCCGCCGCAGGTACTAGACAGGAACGTGAGGCGTGCAGCTGCTGCGCTGGTGGGAGCGTCGCGCCGCCGCAGGTACTAGACAGGAACGTGAGGCGTGCAGCTGCTGCGCTGGTGGGAGCGTCGCGCCGCGCCCGCGCTCGGCGCCGCGCTGCCGCCGCCCGCGCCGCCGCAGGTACTAGACAGGAACGTGAGGCGTGCAGCTGCTGCGCTGGTGGGAGCGCCGCGCCGCCGCAGGTACTAGACAGGAACGTGAGGCGTGCAGCTGCTGCGCTGGTGGGAGCGTCGCGCCGCGCCCGCGCTCGGCGCCGCGCTGCCGCCGCCCGCGCCGCCGCAGGTACTAGACAGGAACGTGAGGCGTGCAGCTGCTGCGCTGGTGGGAGCGTCGCGCCGCGCCCGCGCTCGGCGCCGCGCTGCCGCCGCCCGCGCCGCCGCAGGTACTAGACAGGAACGTGAGGCGTGCAGCTGCTGCGCTGGTGGGAGCGCCGCGCCGCCGCAGGTACTAGACAGGAACGTGAGGCGTGCAGCTGCTGCGCTGGTGGGAGCGTCGCGCCGCGCCCGCGCTCGGCGCCGCGCTGCCGCCGCCCGCGCCGCCGCAGGTACTAGACAGGAACGTGAGGCGTGCAGCTGCTGCGCTGGTGGGAGCGCCGCGCCGCCGCAGGTACTAGACAGGAACGTGAGGCGTGCAGCTGCTGCGCTGGTGGGAGCGTCGCGCCGCGCCCGCGCTCGGCGCCGCGCTGCCGCCGCCCGCGCCGCCGCAGGTACTAGACAGGAACGTGAGGCGTGCAGCTGCTGCGCTGGTGGGAGCGTCGCGCCGCCGCAGGTACTAGGCAGGAACGTGAGGCGTGCAGCTGCTGCGCTGGTGGGAGCGTCGCGCCGCCGCAGGTACTAGACAGGAACGTGAGGCGTGCAGCTGCTGCGCTGGTGGGAGCGCCGCGCCGCCGCAGGTACTAGGCAGGAACGTGAGGCGTGCAGCTGCTGCGCTGGTGGGAGCGTCGCGCCGCCGCAGGTACTAGACAGGAACGTGAGGCGTGCAGCTGCTGCGCTGGTGGGAGCGTCGCGCCGCGCCCGCGCTCGGCGCCGCGCTGCCGCCGCCCGCGCCGCCGCAGGTACTGGACAGGAACGTGAGGCGTGCAGCTGCTGCGCTGGTGGGACCGCCGCGCCGCCGCAGGTACTAGACAGGAACGTGAGGCGTGCAGCTGCTGCGCTGGTGGGAGCGCCGCGCCGCCGCAGGTACTAGACAGGAACGTGAGGCGTGCAGCTGCTGCGCTGGTGGGAGCGCCGCGCCGCCGCAGGTACTAGACAGGAACGTGAGGCGTGCAGCTGCTGCGCTGGTGGGAGCGTCGCGCCGCCGCAGGTACTAGACAGGAACGTGAGGCGTGCAGCTGCTGCGCTGGTGGGAGCGTCGCGCCGCGCCCGCGCTCGGCGCCGCGCTGCCGCCGCCCGCGCCGCCGCAGGTACTAGACAGGAACGTGAGGCGTGCAGCTGCTGCGCTGGTGGGAGCGCCGCGCCGCCGCAGGTACTAGACAGGAACGTGAGGCGTGCAGCTGCTGCGCTGGTGGGAGCGTCGCGCCGCGCCCGCGCTCGGCGCCGCGCTGCCGCCGCCCGCGCCGCCGCAGGTACTAGACAGGAACGTGAGGCGTGCAGCTGCTGCGCTGGTGGGAGCGTCGCGCCGCGCCCGCGCTCGGCGCCGCGCTGCCGCCGCCCGCGCCGCCGCAGGTACTAGACAGGAACGTGAGGCGTGCAGCTGCTGCGCTGGTGGGACCGCCGCGCCGCCGCAGGTACTAGACAGGAACGTGAGGCGTGCAGCTGCTGCGCTGGTGGGAGCGCCGCGCCGCCGCAGGTACTAGACAGGAACGTGAGGCGTGCAGCTGCTGCGCTGGTGGGAGCGCCGCGCCGCCGCAGGTACTAGACAGGAACGTGAGGCGTGCAGCTGCTGCGCTGGTGGGAGCGTCGCGCCGCCGCAGGTACTAGACAGGAACGTGCGGCGTGCAGCTGCTGCGCTGGTGGGAGCGTCGCGCCGCGCCCGCGCTCGGCGCCGCGCTGCCGCCGCCCGCGCCGCCGCAGGTACTAGACAGGAACGTGAGGCGTGCAGCTGCTGCGCTGGTGGGAGCGCCGCGCCGCCGCAGGTACTAGACAGGAACGTGAGGCGTGCAGCTGCTGCGCTGGTGGGAGCGTCGCGCCGCGCCCGCGCTCGGCGCCGCGCTGCCGCCGCCCGCGCCGCCGCAGGTACTAGACAGGAACGTGAGGCGTGCAGCTGCTGCGCTGGTGGGAGCGTCGCGCCGCGCCCGCGCTCGGCGCCGCGCTGCCGCCGCCCGCGCCGCCGCAGGTACTAGACAGGAACGTGAGGCGTGCAGCTGCTGCGCTGGTGGGAGCGCCGCGCCGCCGCAGGTACTAGACAGGAACGTGAGGCGTGCAGCTGCTGCGCTGGTGGGAGCGTCGCGCCGCGCCCGCGCTCGGCGCCGCGCTGCCGCCGCCCGCGCCGCCGCAGGTACTAGACAGGAACGTGAGGCGTGCAGCTGCTGCGCTGGTGGGAGCGCCGCGCCGCCGCAGGTACTAGACAGGAACGTGAGGCGTGCAGCTGCTGCGCTGGTGGGAGCGTCGCGCCGCGCCCGCGCTCGGCGCCGCGCTGCCGCCGCCCGCGCCGCCGCAGGTACTAGACAGGAACGTGAGGCGTGCAGCTGCTGCGCTGGTGGGAGCGTCGCGCCGCCGCAGGTACTAGACAGGAACGTGAGGCGTGCAGCTGCTGCGCTGGTGGGAGCGTCGCGCCGCCGCAGGTACTAGACAGGAACGTGAGGCGTGCAGCTGCTGCGCTGGTGGGAGCGCCGCGCCGCCGCAGGTACTAGGCAGGAACGTGAGGCGTGCAGCTGCTGCGCTGGTGGGAGCGTCGCGCCGCCGCAGGTACTAGACAGGAACGTGAGGCGTGCAGCTGCTGCGCTGGTGGGAGCGTCGCGCCGCGCCCGCGCTCGGCGCCGCGCTGCCGCCGCCCGCGCCGCCGCAGGTACTAGACAGGAACGTGAGGCGTGCAGCTGCTGCGCTGGTGGGAGCGCCGCGCCGCCGCAGGTACTAGCCAGGAACGTGAGGCGTGCAGCTGCTGCGCTGGTGGGAGCGTCGCGCCGCCGCAGGTACTAGACAGGAACGTGAGGCGTGCAGCTGCTGCGCTGGTGGGAGCGTCGCGCCGCCGCAGGTACTAGACAGGAACGTGAGGCGTGCAGCTGCTGCGCTGGTGGGAGCGCCGCGCCGCCGCAGGTACTAGACAGGAACGTGAGGCGTGCAGCTGCTGCGCTGGTGGGAGCGTCGCGCCGCCGCAGGTACTAGACAGGAACGTGAGGCGTGCAGCTGCTGCGCTGGTGGGAGCGTCGCGCCGCCGCAGGTACTAGACAGGAACGTGAGGCGTGCAGCTGCTGCGCTGGTGGGAGCGCCGCGCCGCCGCAGGTACTAGACAGGAACGTGAGGCGTGCAGCTGCTGCGCTGGTGGGAGCGCCGCGCCGCCGCAGGTACTAGACAGGAACGTGAGGCGTGCAGCTGCTGCGCTGGTGGGAGTGCCGCGCCGCGCCCGCGATATGAGATATGATAATGGCTACGCAATATTAGCTTTATGATGGGCACGATGTCAATGGGACATTCAGGATTTCTTGCCACCAGGGTGGCGCCATGACACAGAAGGGGCAACATTGACGCTTGAAGTGCTTTCTCCCTTTCCGACATCACGATATATTATGTCGTGGTGTTTTTAGTATCGCTGACAAAAATGATGTGACATATAACATCACCCCGGGTCGATCGAGCGAATGCCTCTATTCAATGTTTGTTCTTATGCGATAGCGGGGAGTTTTATTTCCATTTAAGAGACACATTTGCGAAATGTAGCCGATTACCATATTGTACTCGCCAGCAGCGCGACGAGCGGGCGCTGCGCTGGAGGAACAAGTGTCCGCTGTGTCTGCAGCCGTGGAAGATACCGACAGTGCTGCCAGTCTCTGGGTGAGTATTCTGCTCTCTATTACCTACTCAATCTATTATTATCCCTTTAGAAATATTCATACTTAAGTGTTTATTCTTAGCATACATCAATATTGTCTTGTCAATCATAGCGAATTAGTTTTCTAATAATAGTGTTTATTCTCGAACTAATTTACTATATAATTCTGTCTGTCGGACGATTTCACGACGAGGCTGCATTACTGCAACATGGAATGTTCTAAAACAATTGTGGGGGCATCGAAATCCGTTTGCGAGTAAGCAGTGCCGCACACGGCGGGGCAGAGTGCAACAGTGCCGATTGCTGCAGGTACATCTTCTGCTACACGTGCATAGCGCGGCACGTGCGCGCGCGCGCGGCGTGCCCGGTCACGCGCCTGCCCTGCGCCGAGCACGCGCTGGTGCGGCTCTACGTCGACTGACGCGCCTGCGCACGCCGGGGTAGGGTGTGATTTACATTACATACTTCAGACAATTTCTCTCTCTTCCTGACCTCGCGAAATATAGTTTTTTCATTACTCATACTCGGAAAGTAGGTCTGAAGTTGCGTGAGTAGCGGGTTGAAAGTAATACTTTTCAGCCCTAGGAAGAATCGCTTTCAACTGACAGCTGTCAAGTTATTAAAATATACTAGTTCTATTTTCACATTTCTATTAAATCAGGCCGGCCAACGGAAAATAAAACCAAATAGGCGGCAATCCGATCTTTATTTTTTTGTTTCGAGTTGTAGAGTATTGTTCATACTTCCTTATATTATTTCTTTAGCCAATTCCTGTTTTTATTTTTACTTTCCTTGTATTCGTAATGAAAAGCACAGTGTCTACCTCGGATGAAAGACTTATTCTGTCGCTCGAACTATTGGCCCCCTCGTTACGCTCGGGCGCCAAACCCCGTCTCAGGACTAAATAAGTTACCTTCACCCCTAGGGTAACAATGTACTAATGTAGTGACACTGACAGAAGTCAAGTGCCCCAGTCCGAGCGAGTGAAGTTTCTCCCCGTTATGACACCGGTGTTAAAGGAAAGGGTGCGAATGTGAAATAGCATAGTTTCTGAGGCGGAAGCGTTTATTTAGTCTACCAATGTTGCATTTTAAAAATGAACTAAATCTATATATATATAACTCAAAGGTGACTGACTGACTGACTGACTGACATAGTGATCTATCAACGCACAACCCAAACCACTGGACGGATCGGGCTGAAATTTGGCATGCAGGTAGATGTTATGACGTAGGCATCTGCTAAGAAAGGATTTTGATTAATTCTACCCCCAAGGGGATAAAATAGGGGATGAATAATCCCGAAATTTTTATTTGGTTAAATTACGCGGACGAAGTCGCGGGCACAGCTAGTGCTAACTAAAATAATAAGTGCTGGGTGGCTAACCACCAGTAATAGCTCGGTTCCAGGAATGTTTTTTTTTTTGTTGCGACTACATTTCTGAGTGTCGAGAACTAGCTTCGGTAGCTTACGAAAACCATATTCGATTTTAACTTTGTACGAAACAAGATTTTTTGCAGGCGAATGAAAAATTGGTGGTTGTAAATATATTATATAGAATTTTAGCGATGGTTGTGGTAACCCTATAAGTATTGGGGAATAATCTGTGCCTGTATATAAGTTGATAATGTTAAATATCCTATGTATGCTACAAATAAGCTTTCTCGTGGTCCACAAAACAATTGTTATGTTATTTATTACCTTACCATGTAAGGCTGGTTATTGTTGTATATTTTAGTTATTATTATTTATTTAATACATGTACATACATAATTATACATGATTAAAGTTGGTTATTGTTATAATAAACACAGTTAATTAGTTTGATTTATTTAATTTTAAAACTAAAGTTTGTACAAAATTTTATCTACGATCACAATTATTTTAAAAAACAATTCCTTCTTTTATATTTACCTAATGATAGTTACAGGAAGAAAAGTGTATGCCATAAAAACGATCAAATTTTTTTTAACATTAGCTAGCTTCTTTTATTTTAGGTATATACATAATAAATGATATTATACCTAACCTATCCTTACCTATATATTTGGCATATATTATTAAAATTAAGTACCGAAATTAAAAGATAGAAAGAAATAACTAATACAAATGTGGCGGAATATTCCATCAACAAGTCTATCAGTGTGATGCATCTCCAAGTCGTCAGATCATGATTAAACTAAATTTCACACATCTAAAAATATTTATGTCTCGCTCATGTGTTACGACCGCGGGAAGGAGGGCAACACAGTTGTTCAGTCGCGTTTAGTTTGTGTTCTGTTGGTAAAAAATACACCAGGTTAAACTGTATTGCCGTCTGTGTCATAGGCGTAATGTACGAGCGAGACATAAATATTCTTAGAGTCGGCACAGACAGAGCGTAGCGTACGCGCGAGCAACTTTCGATGACAATAAATAACATTATAGCGGATCATTGTACAGTAGTAAATAGCATGAATACTATTTTCTATAGTGCCATTATCCGCCATAATGTTGTTTATTAAATGTCATCGAAAATTGCTCGCGCCAACGCTAAGCTATGCCTGCACACTGACCCTTGCATTTAAATTTAGTTTAAACATAATGTTAAGAGCACAGAGTCGCCAACAACATTTAGGAGAAGACGGAATGGCAAGCGTTAACAAACAATAACATCGGCATGGTAAAACTCGACAACAAATAATTCTCCATCATACTCCCATCCGTCCACATTCATCGACATACCACAGCATATCAACCCGCGACGCCATTCGACGACTCGGGAATTTTGAGTAATTTGGAATTAGAGTTCCAGCCGTTCTTAATTAAGGTTAAAACTAGGCTAGCACGGCACACGTCTCATGGAGACAATCACAGGTACTCGACGTCGGCAGTGGCGACGCCGTGCAGGTACATGTGCGCGAGCTGGCGGCCGCCGTGCGCGACCAGCGCGATGCGCGGCGGCTGCGCGCGCAGCAGCAGCGGCCGCGGCGGCTCGCGTGACGTCACGGCGGCGGGCGGCAGCGCCGCCACGTGCGCGCGCAGCTCGTCGCGCGACGCGAACTGCCGCTCGCCGTACAGCAGCCGGCCCGCGGCCGCGTCCAGCGTGCGCCATGCCAGCGGCGTCGCGAAGTACCCGCCCTCGCCCTGCACACACACGGGGGGGGGGGGGGGGCTTCACCAGCCGCACCAAGCGAGGTGCGGCCGTATCAAACACGGAAAATCTTAGGCGCAGACCGGCGCTCAGTCAACAGGGTTTTTGACCGCCCTAAATTTTTTGTTCTTTCCTCGAGTCGGAAGGCGGCCCTTACTGGCCCCAGGGCCTCCCCCGACCGCACGAGTATTCTCGACATACCTGTCCCCGCCCCCTCGCGTCCGACACAAACCTGCGTCGGGTGGAATTAGGGATGTCACCAGGCCACCTAGTGGCGGCCCGTCTCGCAATACGTCCTCCGGCTTGTGGCCTTCATTCTGGAATAATCTATCTCCCCAGACTGCCTCTAAAGTGACAACTTAGCAATTTTTATGGCCAAATCGTTTACTGAAATTCGTCTACGGATTGCCTCATTACTAATATAATCCCGTAGCGAAACCACGAACGTAGCTCTCTCCAGAATTGCGCAATGAGCGACAGATATATGAGTCGTTATATCTGTATGATACCTCGTAAGAGGAGACGGCGTAGTGGTTCCCCCTCCTGGCCGTGACGAGGGAAACCAGCTCGCCCTGGCGCGAGACGATGGGCGTGCCGGCCAGGTACTGGTTGGCGGACTCGAAGGTGGGCGCGCAGCGCCACTGCGCCAGCGCGCCGTCGCTCGACAGCACCAGGATGCGCTTCGTGCGGTTGATGAACACCTGGGACCACCGACACTTATATACTCATGGCAAATTCCGTTCGCGAAATACCAGTTAACTTAATTGGACACATCTAAAATTATTTGTTTCAGTTACAAGCAGGAGAAGTATAGCGACACGTAAGATTCGATACGACGTCTCTGTTGGACTGGTAACAGAATAAGCATCATTAACTGAACATACTGCTGCCTCCACAGTCTTGCTCTGATGCGGTCCAGAGTCGAGTGGTAATCAGATAGTATGCACTACATTTTTCACAAAATTCAAAATCATTTATTCGTGTAGATTGTAAGCCAACAGAGTACCTACTAATGAAACGTCAATAAGTATACCACGGGCTCGGAACACTGCTTCGACTGAGAAGATCGACAGGAAACTCAATGGTTACTCTTTTCAATGGTAACAGGAAATGAACAGTTAAGGTGAAGGCGCCTGTCTAGCCCGCGAAGTTCAAATTTTTTGAGTTCTTTTAGAAATTTTTCAAAATCTTACAATAATAAAAGACAAATTTTGTAATTCGCGAAAAAGACCGTGTGCAGTGCATTTATTAATACATTTATTTTACTCTAAATATTATCACGGTGGATATGATACTAGTAAATCACTAAATATACAAAAATTGCCAGATTATCTGGATAGCTGTCGTTCTTGAAATGTTTTAGAGTAAGTTGGATATATTAATAAATGCACTGCACACGGTCTTTTTCGCGAATTACAAAATTTGTATTTTATTATTGTCAGATTTTGAAAAATTTCTAAAAGAACTCAAAAAATTTGAACTTCGCGGGCTAGATGGGCGCTTTAGCCTTAAGTGGAAGCGGAATGTAGTGGACTGGATGAAACCGTCCGTGGTGGTCACCTTCTCAGCCGTGTTCTCGTCGAGCCGCACGTAGGCCAGCTCGTCGGGCGGCGCCAGCGGCTGCTCCGTGAACACGTCCGCGAAGTGGTGCGTCACCAGCGCGCGCTGCGCCACCTGAGGACGGCATCATGAACATTTTAGCCAATGAGATATGAAAAATTGCTTTTTCATTACTCATACTCTGAAAGTAGGTCTGAAGTTGCCTGAGGAGCGGGTTGAAAGTAATACTTTTCCGGCCCGGGAGAATCGCTTTCAACTGACAGCTGTCAAATTATAAAAAAAACTAGTTCCATTTTCACATTTCTATGGAACCATGTTCAAACTTTTTCTACAGTCACTCAATTACAGCACGATGTAAAATTGAAATAACATAAAGTTAAATATTAATTAAAGAATTTATAGTGTTAAATGACTTAATTATAATTTAGTTTCAACTATTTCTTTAAAATAACATAGATTTGGGCAAAACATTTAAAGATGAAAATGAAAAAAATGGCTAAATAATGAAGTTGGCCGGCCAACGAAAAAAAAACAAAATAGGCGGTAATCCGATCTTTTTTTTTTCGAGTTGTAGAGTATTGTTCATACTTCCTTATATTTTTTCTTTAGCCAATTCCTGTTTTTATTTTTACTTTCCTTGTATTCGTAATGAAAAGCACAGTGTTTACCTCGGGTGAAAGACTTATTTTGTCCCTCGAACTATTAGCCCCGTCTCGGGACTAAATAAGTCACTTTCACCACTCGTGTAACAATGTACTATTTAATAATCGCCAGACAAACACACCAAGATCAAAATAGCATTGTTGAAACGGATTCACTGCACCACACCACTCGCGGCTCGACTCGCGGCTCTACTCGCGGCACCACTCGCGGCTCCACTCGCGGCTCCACTCGCGGCTCTACTCGCGGCTCGACTCGCGGCTCTACTCGCGGCACCACTCGCGGCTCCACTCGCGGCTCCACTCGCGGCTCTACTCGCGGCTCCACTCGCGGCTCCACACGGAAAAAAAAAACTGGTAACTATAACCAGAATTTGGTAGTGCATACAATTTTTTTAGTAGTATATGTGACAACTCTACACATTGTAATCGCTACTAGTCAGTTCTTGTAAAAAGTGTTTGTAGGGACAAATAATCGTTTAGTACGTACAACAAGGTGCATACTGTACGATACTATATGAATAGTTTATATTACAATATATTATTGTTAATCCTACTAGACTGATTTCCAACTACTACTAGTTTTTTGTGCCCTTTATCAAACGACTTGTTGTTAATATAATTCTGATTGTTGCATATACTATAGGAATTTGTAGCGTCTACCAATGGAAATTGTAATTGTAAAGATTCTGATTGTAGCATATACTATAGGAATTTGTAGCGTCTACCAATGCAAATTGTAATTGTAAAGATTCTGATTGTAGCATATACTATAGGAATTTGTAGCGTCTACCAATGGAAATTGTAACTGTAAAGATTCTGATTGTAGCATATACTATAGGAATTTGTAGCGTCTACCAATGGAAATTGTAATTGTAAAGATTCTGATTGTAGCATATACTATAGGAATTTGTACACAGAAAAAAGTAGTCTGTTAATCAGTCACTCAAATGTTGTTATTGCTTACACAAAAAAGTGACTTGTGAACTCACAATTGACAAACAATTTATATTTGCTAGTCAAAGCTTTTGATAAAATCACATGTAACTTTTTGTGTTGGCAGTAACACCATTTGAGTAACTGATCAAAACCACTTTTTATAGTGTACACATTCCTATAAGTAGGTAGTACATATTACTATCAGAAATTTTACAATTACAATTAACATTATTAGACGTAACAAATTCCTACAGTACAACTTAGTTTAGTATGGTGGGCAGGGTTAGTTTACAGTTGTTCTATTTCACGAAGACATTCAGTAGAACCAATCTTCGAAAGTTTAATTTTGCGGGATGGACTTCGTAAGATATAACAAACTGTTCTCACTTAATAAATAAGAAATACACAAAAAGATAAGTTAATATAAAACCAGTCTTTTATTTATTATAAAATTTGACGTTTTTATCATTTCTTTGTAATATTCAAGAGTAGCACTGAGCACGTTATTTAATTCAAATAATTTTTTTAATACATGTCTTAGAGGTATATATTGGCCAGTTACACAATTTATAACGTTATTAGCAGACACTGATTCCATTCTATGTCCTAATGTATATTCAATAGGTTAAATATAAATACCGCTATTTTGAAAAAATTAAAACGTGAATACTCAGAATTAAAATGTTTTAGACTACCTTGTATGGACTCCAAGTGATTATATAGTTTAGGTAAACAGGATTCTGGAGATTGATTCTGAACAGATTTTGATAATATAGAAGTGATAGGATTCACTACAGAATTGTTTATAAGATTTTCTAAATTAGACATAACAACTTGAATAACATCTCTTGGTATCAATGGATTCGCATATAAACTGGCCGTGAAACTGGCAAATTTATTGTTTTCTTATATTTACGCGAATACTACACATTGAAATAAAACTATTTTACGAATTATAAAAAGTAAATAAACGCGATATAATCCGTAAAAATAGTTTTATTTCAATGGCAAATTTATTTTTAATTGAACCCTCGGATGTAGATAGATTTGATATCTCTCGTTCTATTGGAAATGAAACATTGGAAATATTACTATGACTTAAATTTGATGCAGGGTTTGGTATTACTTCGTGTAAAGTAGTATTATTTGGAGTGGTACAATTATTAGAAGCTATATTAAGTATTAGATTTGTTATTGTAACATTATCTTCTAAAATATTATGTGTTGCCAAATGTTTTTTAAAAGAATTAAGCAAATAATATTTCCGATTACAACCTGATTCAGCACACTGGTAATAATGAATTTGAATATTTCTATGAATTATTTTAATATGACCACACTGGTATTTTACAGTTGGTAAAATCAAATTACAAAAAAACATTCAGGCATATCAATAAATTTCAACCCCAAAGTCGGTTAACAAAGAATTGACTGAAATATACTGCTTGTCGTAAGGGGTCTTCAAGTCATAGAGACCATTTTGAATAAATTGCCAAGTAGTGGAACATTCAATAGGGTATCTACAATTCAATACATGAAAATTGAAGCAAACGTCAACCGCGTCCTCTATTGTATGGAGCACATAAAATGTGTCATTTACAATAACATAATATTTGGAAATTTTGTAACAGTTTTCTCCGACAATTATAATAAAAGGTTGCAACGTTACATTTAGTTTGGAGAATTTCTCTTGTCTGCTGGAAACAGTTGTGTGTAGCTCCAATGCAGTAGTTATGTGAGTTATAAATCCCTCGGCCGTTTCCTGTTTCACAGTACCCTGAATGCTATTATTGATTTGGCTTCCGCAGCTTTGACGATATCAGCTGCTTCTGAAATAAAGCATAAAAAATAATTTTAGCCCTTTTTTTACGTCCCAATCCTGAGCACGGGCCTACCCTCAAGGATTCAGGCCATAATCCACCACGCTGGCCCAGTGCTGGTTGGCGGATTTCACAGTCTTTCGAAAATTGGTTAAATCTCCTAAGACATGCAGGTTTCCTCACGATGTTTTCCTTCACCGTAAGCAAGTGATAATCATATAGAAATTATGATTCGCACATAGATTTCGAAAAATCCAGAGGTTCGAGCCGGGGTTTGAACCTGAGGCCTGGTAGCCCGCAAGACGCGTGCTTAACCAATCGGCTATCACTGCTATACTATGAAATAAAGCATATCAGATAAAATAGTAATATTGTAGTGGTGGAGACTAGCCAGTATTTTCGATTGGACAAGAGATAATTACACGTGAAGTGAAGTTACAATGAAGTACACTACTAACCTTCAGAAAGAGTTTCGAGTGGTTAAATCATTATTTTCACTGCATCATCGCGAATGGCTTTTTGCCTTGCGTAGTCTAAAATTTTATTCTTGAATAAAGCAAATTTTTCATGCAGCAGATTTTCTTTGTCTGGGTAAATTGTTTTGAAATCTTCAAGCAGCAGACTATAGCCAACTGGCTTTTTTAAGGCGGGAAATTCAATCATATACTGTGCGATTGTTTTGTCACTGGTGTTAAGACTCTCTAATCTTGCAGTGGCTGTTTTTCGCCATTTTTCTTCAATCATTTGCCATGGTTCTGTTGACTTCTGAAGCCAGATTATGTCTTGTTGTATGTCTGAAACATAATTAATTTATAATTATTATACATAAATATAATAAACTAATAAATTAGATGTATTATAATGTATTTGAAGAATTATTTTTCTCACCATCATAATTTTTGTCATTCTTCTTTTGTTTATGATTTTCAGCATACTCTTGTTCACAATCATCATATTCAAAATCTTTGTTCTGCAACACAAACATCAATTACTATTTTTATAATTTTTATATTATACCTAATAGAACTATTCAGCTACATAAGGATTAAGCCCCTAAGGAGTTGTGTATACATACATTGACCCAATTATTGTTATGAGTTTTGATTATTTACTCCTTATGTTAGGTAGGTACCGACGTAATTGACAACTAATACTAAATGTACCTACCGAGGTACCCAAGTTCATAACTAAGTTTAGCACTTACTTGTGGCATTATAGGTTCATAGTCTGAAATTTGCCGCCACAGATTCAGATTTTGCAGCAATTTCGCTCGATCTCCGATCGGCTTCACTAATTCTTTGATCATATCCGAATCAAGAATTCCCAATGTATGGATATCAATCCTGTTTCCTGTAAACAAACCAATGCCTAATAATTTAAGAAGTAGGTAATTTACGGTCAATTTACAGTTTCTTTTGCCATTATATAGGTACCGACCTAGTAATCCAGATATAATAATTTTGTTAAACCTAGGTACCGAAAAGAGTTGGTTATGAGTAGGTACCTAGTTAGATATGCAACCTCCCGAAAGACTACCTACAATCACTTACCTACTTTTCTTATTGACGTAAAAGCAATAAAAAAACAAAAAGGTAAGGTACCTACACTGTTTTAATTAATGTGAATCGCGGAAAAGATTACTTCTAGGAGATAAAGTATGTAACCAAAGAACCAAACTAACCTTTGAATACGTCAATGTAGTCGGCCATCGACCATTGCAACAGAAATGATCTCGTGTCTTCATCCATTGGGAACACTGTTTAATTTTTTTAGTAAGTAGATGCAATGCAACGACAGGTACTCTGTGGCAACGACGAACAGAACACTTCGATCGAATGCGCGGCGCTAGTGTAATGAAAGAAGCGGGAACCGACCTGCAGTGTTGCCGTTCTACAAAATTAAAAGTCCCTAGTAATAAGAAAAAATCCGCTAGATATTGGTAAATATTTTTTTTAATCCGCTAGAAGTCGCTAAACCGTATCGCTGACGCTCAAGTCTAATCTTGACGCCGATCGTTGTTGTTGGCAAATATTTTCATTTTTCGCAAAAAAAAAAAACAAAATCAACATACTATTTATTCAAAAAATCACAACAAATGTTCTGGATGATAAAAAACTGAAACTGTTACGTTTTCTAAGAATTACATAATTTACTACCTATATTTCAAAATCTAAACATATGTCAACCGGGTATTCAGCATCACTGGCACTGGAAGCGGAGGCTTCTCCAATGCCTACACCAGCTACTTTGGGCATTGGTTTTTGTTTATAAAAAGATTGTGAACGAGACAAACTTTGGGGTTGTGGCTATATTTTGTGCCAGGACGGATGTTTATGGTTGTTCAGGTGTAGTCAGGTGGTCTTAAAAAACACATTATTCTTCAAATATTTTCGGAAAAAAAGTCGCATATGCGACGGCTCAAAATTCGCTAGAAGTCTAAATCTTTTTTTGTCGCCAACTCAATTTTTTTCCCCGCTAACCACTCATGAATTCCGCTAGATCTAGCGACAAAGTCTCTAGAACGGCAACACTGCCGACCTGTCAATACACCCCGCTACTTTACACATTGTAACCACAAACTAAGGAATGTAACTGCAATCGACTTTATTATTGCAGGAACAATGTTATTCGTAATTATTGAAATATTACAATGTTATTGTTTGCGTAAAGATCTATATTGTAATCCCTACCAGATTCCCAATTACTAGAATTGAATAGTACACATTACGATCATATTGTAGCCGTTAAACATGAAATTGTTAGCTGTACGAAAAAAATGATTAGGTGTACTAAAAACTGGTACTGGGAACGAATTTTCGTTTACTACACATTCTGGTAGTATTGTAAAATATTTTTTTTTCCGTGCACTCGCGGCTCCACTCGCGGCTCCACTCGCGGCTCCACTCGCGGCTCCACTCGCGGCTCCACTCGCGGCTCCACTCGCGGCTCCACTCGCGGCTCCACTCGCGGCTCCACTCGCGGCTCCACTCGCGGCTCTACTCGCGGCTCTACTCGCGGCGAGCAGGGACTCACCTCCTCGGGCGTGCAGCAGTGGATGGGCACCGCGGAGGCGAAGCTTGCGAACTTCTTGCCGTCCCGCTCGTGCAGCTCCGCCGGGATGGAGAAGGACTCCACCAGCCCTTTGTAGTTCTCGTTCAACACTGTTCGTTTTGACATGACGCCGCTGTTGCTCTGGAAATAACGCAGACTTAAATAAATACCTACATCGAATTACCAGTCACACGAGTCACACATCATAAATTTTCGCTATTCCTGCAACAAATCTTCTATTTGATTTATTGGTAATATTATAAACAGTAGGTACCCAATCGTTCTCATTAAGTCATCAAAGTCATCAATTAACTTATGAGAAGCTCCGTGTGAACATGAATGACATGTTACGAGTAATGTGGCCAGATGGTCGTGGTATGTTGTAGGTATTATTGTATCCGTAGATATGGGTCATTACTCGTCAGGGCACAGTCTCAGAATAAAGTCCAAGAATCGCTGACTCATGGTATACTTAGCTACGCAATGGCAAGGTGTCATTGTTCTCGGTAACTGTGTAATACATAACAATATGCCCAATTTATCACGAATATACCTCCGTCCGCTTTATAATTCCGTGGAATTAGACGATTTGTGCTTATGTTAGTGCAGTGCAGTTCTTATATCCGAAATCGTGTTGCGCATATAAGATCTGCACTTTTATATTCTGTTCAGTTAGGCCCGAGTTGTAAATGCACAGGTGTAGGTATCTTTGTTTCACAAATGCCAGTGCCTTCATATACTTGACTATCCTTTAAACCGAGGTGGGGTAAGGTACCTACATACCTACACTTTCAAATAATCTACAAATTTTGTAAACTGGTTAGTTATATTGTTTCCACTGAGGAGCTAAGTGAGACCTTCACTTCCCTCCCGGGTTTAATTCAACTAACCAGTCTCGGAAAACGGTTCAACATAACTATCAGTTTGGTCTGTTTAAATTTTGGTAAACTTCGCGCAGTATAGAGGCACACGATGGATAGAAGTCGAGAGGTTTTGATCCCGTGATTTACGTCCACTCACCTGAAGTCATGCTTTACCGCTCCGGGCATCGCCCTTGACCATGATCACAAATGCTAATAAAACACAAACAGATGACGCCATTTTAACAATCGTTAAAATACTTACCTATATAAGTTTTTTGTTGTCAGTTTCATTCATCATACTGATGACTCTATCCGCGTGTCTGTCGGTTGGTCCGCTTAGTTCTAAACTAGGTACTTGCGCAACGGATTTTTATGCCGCGCTTACTATCACTTATAAATGGAGTATAGGTATATAATTTCTACCGAGAGGTTTATAAGTATTGATACATTCTAATTAAAATTATAACTAATAAAGATATGTGGCACAAAGCCGGGGCGGGTAGCTAGTTAGTGATAAAAGTAGGTACACCTTATCTTGAATGCAAATTGTCTAAATGATGTAACAACTGCATCAGTGGCGCAGGCGGCGATCACGGCGAGCATATTTTTCTATCAGAACTTTAGACTTTACGAGTCCCAGCCCATTTTAAGTATGCCTTTAATGACTTCAGTAGTGTAAACTATCCCCTATGCTGTCCCCCGCGACTGTGGGCGCAGAGTAAAACTTAGCAAACACTGAGTAACCCCTTTTCTGTAGGTTCTACAGTTTCAGAGATGTTTTGATGAGGGCGTGGGTCAGTGGATTTCTCTTTTTAACAGACTTCAAAAAAAGGAGAATGTTCTTAGTTCGTCTGGGTTTTTTATTATTCAGGTAAGTAGGGGAAGGTACCCTTTGATAAAATAAGTAGTCCTAACGTAGTGTTAAGATAGTGCCACCGACTCCAAATAAAATAAATTCAAAGTCCCTAGTTGATTATGTAGATTACAATCAATATCCAAATTTTATCATAAAGATTATTAGTAATTTCAATGCACTTATCATGTACTTATTCATTACATTTTCAAATTTGTTTGTTGTTACAATTTATATCGCGACAGCCGCGCCCGGCGCCCGGCGCCCGATAAAATGTAATTGATCACCACAAAATGATTATTTGTGATTCTGTTGCTTAATAATCAACCAAATAATAAGATCTCGTGATTTCTAGAAAGTCACAGCCTTGTTTGTATTTATAGGAAAACCTAAAGAAACGCTTATCAAATACCCGCTCGGCCCGCGATAGACTACGCTCGGCGCTCTGACGCCCTATTTAGAGAGTCATAGGTTTAGGAGAATACAATTAGATGACACTGCATGCGAGAAACTAGAGCAAGGTAGGAAACTACCTCCTTCACAATAATTAAAGAAATTATATTTCTATCTAATTTTCCTAAGTTTACCTTATATTTATCAAAAGGGGGTGCGACCTCAACCACCTAATACTGGGTTGCTATTTGCGGATGATTCCAAATTCACAAAAAATATAAAGACGTTAATCATATCAACTCACCTAATTTATTCCGTGACTATGTACACACAATATTGGCAATTCAAGTTAGTCGCGCACACGGCCACTCTCGGTGAACCACTGAGCAGTACTGGCGTTAACACAACTGATAGTGATACCATGAGATGATAACCGGCGAAATATAATCTTGACGTTTTCGTGAGAACATACAAAAAACTCGCGAGTTTCATCATTCGATCAACACTTTGTCACAATCAGTTGTACCGCTGCTCTCATGCGACACGAATGCCTATTGAATTTGTAAAGTCCCGTCTCAGTAAGTTTCGATGCCAATTTTTTTGTAATAAAATCACGACTAAACATAGTTTGACAGATCTAAAAGTATGTCCGCCTTGCTTGCTCATACGTCATGGTCACGGGAAGGCTGGCATACGATTAGTTTAGTATACGGAACATCCGAATCAGCCCTAGTGTATTACGCCTTGCTAGTACTTAATTCTACCCATTGGCTTGTGGTCCAGTGCGCCCGACAGCGCGGCCTGCTGATCATAATAACACGACAGGTGGATGGCACTGCGGGTTTACAACAGGCACAGAGTACCCCACGAAAGCTTGTAACCTACGGGACATAAACGCGGAATTTTGATGAGAATAAAAAACTCACTTACCGGTCCAGCAAACACGAGTGAAATCACAAGAGTTAGCCACACAAGCATATTAACTAATTTAGTTACTACAAATAATCTTAAATACTTGCATAGACCAGTAATAGTGATTTATTTTCAATGGATTCACTTCTTATATACCGATGCGATGATAGCGTAGGTACCTACTATAGCGCCACAAGATCAAAAGATCATTAGGCTCACCGTACACGAACCACAGCCAAGCAAAGCTACAATTTGTCGGACTGAGTTCGTTGTACCTACCTATAAGAGTGAAGTCATATATCTTCCCGTGCTTGGGGATATGTCGAGAACTCCCAAGAGCTCAACGGGTCTAAGCTTGCTATCTCATGACTCATGCGATGAATAATAATAATATTAAGTAATTATTATGAAATACTTAATATTTATTATCGCCTACCCCTTCAGGGAATACAGGTGTGATGGTGTTTTTGATTTATTATCGTCATGTTAGCCTAGACTGCTTCTATAGCCGTAACCCTCTGCCAAATGGACATTGGCCACAAGCGTAATGATAGTCTATAATTTCCAGTGTTATTTTGATCGAATATGTCACTCATACTCAGTTATATGATGTTGAGGGGGTATTCACAATCAACGGACAGTTTCTGTGGCGGAAACGACAACTTTCATCCTTCCTGCAGTTAATTTGTAAAAGAACGATGGAAGGTGTCCTTTCCGACATCGGAAACTTTCCGTTAATTGTGAAATCCCCTTGTTTACCGCGCCTCTCTCAGGATTTGGCAGAATTAATTTAGTGCAGAAATGTACTTTGGCTCTGTCCGGGTGAAGTTGTTATGGCCACTCTGGCCAACAACATATAGTCATATAAAAAAAAAGTACTTTGGTACTCAGATGTTAAGTATTTCACCTGAATTGTCTAAGTATTTCAATGAATGCGACAAAAATCACTGACGTCACTGGCCACCAGTGACTGCCACGAGCTGTGGCATTCCTTGTGGCTGTAGAATACCTACAGCTTGTGTATCTATGGTCTTATAGAACGTGCTGTTTTAGGAGATGCCATAAGAAACGATTGAAGGGCTGCAAATATACAACAACCTTGGATAATCTCTCTTTGTCGTTTAAACAGTATTTGAAAAGGATAGCGAGACACGGATATGGTTTCCATTAAAGAAAAACTGGAGCAAAAACTGTTCATTGTAAAAAATATACCAACCTATATGTAAGATATTCCACCATTTTCAGAGGCTTTATAGGCGTCTAAATTATTCAATTAATAATTTTCAGAGATAAACTTATTTTAAAATCTGCTGACGGTACACCGTTTACTATTCAGCACAAGCAGGGACTGCCTACCTAGCCTTCTTACCTGCCTAAACGTGCAAATCCCGAAAATGTTTCTGATACATCATTATGGGCCCATTATTATCAAATCCCGGTTCGCACCTCTGGATTTTTCGAAATCTATGTGCGAATCATAATTTCTATATGATTATCACTCGCTTACGGTGAAGGAAAACATCGTGAGGAAACCTGCATGTCTTAGAAGATCTAACCAATTTTCGAAAGACATGTGAAATCCGCCAACCCGCACTGGGCCAGCGTGGTGGATTATGGCCTGAATCCCCCTCATGTTGAGGGGAGGCCCGTGCCCAGCAGTGGGACGTCAAAAGGGCTAAATTATGATTATTTATTATGGGGACAGCAAAAGCAATGAGGCAACGTGCTTCTAAAAACTACTAGTATTGGTACATATAACATTGTTTGTTTGATGAAAACTATGTTTTACCAATAACGTGTGTAGGATAGGTACGTAGGTATTAAATACCTATGGTAATTGATGTGGCGCCAAGTCTCCCGGCTGTGGTTGGACTAGGTAGTTAGGGCCGAGTTCACCAACAGATCTTTAGCGCAGTAAACGACCATTACCATAAAAGTACTTACATTAAGCAATCTGGCACTTCTCTAAGGTCCGTTATTGTGCGAGTTTGTGAACAAGAACAAATAATGCAGTAGGCAGTTACTTACATTTAGAAGACTCAATGGAACACACAGCCACTGTAGGTACCACACTGAAAGACCACCTTTCAATAACAGGATTGTCTCGTGCACCGCTTTATATACCCTATGAGCTTCGGGGTTCTTCTGCTAAGTCAGTTTATAACTAAACACGTTATGGCCTCTGCAATAGAGATCATAATTGCACTGTTTGTGACTGGAACCTATTTACAACAATAATAATATTATGTATAGTCGTAGGTACCTATATGTATCGTCACCTCATGCGTATGTGTAGTTAACTTTTCTCATGGAAATAATAATTTTCCACTATTACACGTTATTTTTTAAAACAATGCATGAGAAGCGCGTATTTTTTTAGTAATTTTATTAATATTACTATAGTTATAATGAAATTCCACGTAGGTGCGTTAATTTAAAAGTTAAGAAAGGTAAGTAATTATACTTTAACTTAGTTTAATAAATTAAACTACTTCTTGACTCAAAATTCCGTGGTTACGACAATGTTTTACGGATCGCTTCCCAAAGCTGACTGTACCTCTGTTCCCTCCTTGCTCTATGTCCTTTCTTCCTGTATTTTTATTGTGTCTTGTTCAGATTACTAAAAGTCCTTACTTACAAAGAGATAATATTTTTATTTTTCGGTACGTCCTCCTTCGGGTCTGGTCAAGCCTAAATCCTTTTATCCTGTTTTCTGATCCCTACATACCTACTGTAAGGTGTAAAAAGGTGCCTGTGCACTATGCAACAATACCTATGAGCATCACCGATTATTAATTCGCACAGTTTCCCAGTTTCAGGATAGTCTTCACCAAAACATCACAAAAAAACTAGTAAAGTACTTACTAAGTATGTGAAAACTGAACCAATATTCGCAAGGCATGTGAACAGGGGTGTTTCATGACATGATACTATATGCTTGCTGATTGGTACCGAATGCTTTTCTGTGATTTTCTGTAGTTTTATTAGATCCTCTCGTGTTTCCTGTTTTAGGAGACGCCTATGATATTATTAATACCAAACATTTTGTAGGTACTGATTGAAAAATGGGATCGACGAAGTAGATAAAACGTGCCAGCCGACCATGAACCTTTTGCGTTATAACACAAGTATCACAATGATTTCAAAGATAAATGTGAGAGATGTTTCGGTAGTTCCCCAGCAATAGGTTATAAATTTTGGTTGTTAACAATCTATGGTTAGGGAAACCCCTTTTGACAGTGTTGATAGCGTTGGGAAGAAGTGTCTAAATTCTGGATTATTTGAATCGCGATTTTCATCTATAGATTCATTTTAATTAATTCGTTTGCACCCATTTTTTTTATAAGACGGTTTAACGGCCCCGGGTGCAAGCGTTTGCTCCTGTGTAAGTCTCGTGACATGACTACTTTTACAGAGTTTTGAAAAAGTGTCCGTAAAGGTCAAGATACATTATTTTAGGCAGGTTTTTCAGCCTAACTACTTAGATAGTACTGCCTAATTTTAATGTTAGTCGTCCGTAATAGTACATTGTTACACGAGTGGTGAAAGTGACTTATTTAGTCCCGACACGGGGTTTGGCGCCCGAGCGTAGCGAGGGCGCTAATAGTTCGAGGGACAAAAAAATAAGTATTTCACCCGAGGTAAACACTGTGCTTTTCATTACGAATACAAGGAAAGTAAAAATAAAAACAGGAATTGGCTAAAGAAATAATACAAGGAAGTATAAACAATACTCTACAACTCAAAAAAAAAAAAAGATCGGCTAGCCGCCTATTTTTTTTTTTCGTTGGCCGGCCCACTTCATAATTTAGCAATTATTTTTCATTTTCATCTTTAAATATTTTGCCCAAATCTATGTTATTTTAAAGAAATTCTTGAAACTAAATTATAATTAAGTAATTTAAAAATATATATTCTTTAATTAATACTTTACTTTATGTTATTTAAATTTTACATCGTGCTGTAATTGAGTGACTTTAGAAAAAGTTTGAACATGGTTCCATAGAAATGTGAAAATGGAACTAGTTTTTTTTTTATAATTTGACTGCTGTCAGTTGAAAGCGATTCACCCGGAAAAGTATTACTTTCAACCCTCTCCTCAGGGACTTCAGACCTACTTTCAGAGTATGAGTAATGAAAAGTATTTATTGTCATGTCATACCTATTTATCGCTCCAACATTTGGCAACACTGTTAGCGTCAAAGGGGCAAAGTTATTTGAATATTTCATACTCTGTTGATAACTCTCCACACGTTGGGGTGGGACTGACGAAGCTGTACAAACAAAAGGGCCCAGGCCACGGTCAAGCAGTGTCCGTCCTAGTCAAATTCTCAATAGTCCCGGGAGCGGCACAACACTACGTGTGAGTAGGTATTCTTTGTTAATTAAAGTGTTGAAGTTTGTCTTTGTTTTATATGTAGGTACCTATAGATCGTTTTATATTATTTTATAGTCTGTTTGATTCTGTCTCGTCACAAGCAGTGAGATGTTAGGGTCGGCAAGCAGGTGATGGATCGGTTAACTACCGGATGGTAGTAACTGTGAAAATTAACATTAACAGACAACGACTGATCTAAATAGGTGCATAGGTATATGAAGCCCTAAAAATTAATTATGCTTCAATAGATACCTACCTACTATCATGCATTAACAGAACACGCTACTATTCATTACTGGTTTATTCATGTAGGCATGCCAAAACTTGGCCATATAAATTAAATAAAGCAAGAAAGAAAGAAAACTTTATTGTGACTAGCAGATATAATAAAATAATATATATAAAAAAAGGAAATAACATGGGAGTGCGTCAATTGAATTGTAGCCAATCACCGAGATGGGCGATACCACGCATGGTGATAAATCTTTTCGTAACGTACTTTTGTGACATTTTTGCCAATTTCATAAGGTCATACTGTAATGGAATACTTTGTATTTAACTTTGTACGATCTCCCACCGCACAAGCTTTGCTGACGCGGCGGCTTTGTTAGCGTGCGTCTTTTATTTTAGCTAGGTGTTAGTAACATGTTTACGAGAACTATACCATTAATTGCAATTACAAATACCGACTTTTAACCAAATTTTATAGAAATGAACTGCTAATTTAAAACGTGTAACTGTTTAACTTCACTATCTATTAAAATTGAAACCACAGTGACCGTTTCCCTCTGTGCCTGGACCTACAAACTAACTCCCTACAAACCTTATACCAACCTATTCAGATTCAATGAAGTATCTGAATGGTCTAGTTAGATAGGTCTAAGCAAAAAGGAAATAATGTGTGGGGCTCGGGGGTTTTCTAATATCTAAGTACCTACTTCATTTATTATTAGATACATAAATTATCCTAGAACAGTGCGACATGAATGTAGGCAAAACAATACTCGAACAGTAAACCGATTCATGTAAATGTACGTAACGTAGGTTTATGTTTGAAATTATCTGTAACAAGCTGTTGCCCGCAGTTTCACCCGCGTTGTACCTACCTACTTCAAGAAAATATAAGTAGCCTCAGTTATTCCTTATAACATCAGTTATCTGCACGTGAAAATCTCATCGAAATCGGTTTAGCCGTTTCAGAGATTAGCCAGAACAAACAGACGGATAATTATTTTAAAAAATGTTTTTTTGTTATAATTATCTACTACCTATATGTAGTACACTTTTTTTTTTTTTAATCCGGGCCTTTATGTCCCGGCCGCGTTTACCTCTGATATGGGGGTCAGAGTCCTTACTTAACACGTTATAAAATAATAATGTACAAAACTTTTTATTGCAGTAAAAACACAGTATTTAAAAGACATTTCCTCAAAAGGCGAGTAAAACGTACCAATAATGTAGTACACTTTCATACGCATTTAGTAAAATCTGTTTTTTTATATTACAAACAAACATCCACGTCAATTACTCCTAAGCATTTACCTAGCATGGGAAAGTGTGTATTCCAAAGAAACTGATTTTGTCGGACATAATTTTTATTATATAAAATATATATTGTTTCATAAAGAACAGTCTGACTCGGTACAACATCAATACCTGTCAACATTGCCTTACGATAGTATAAAACTTGAATATAATTGACACGCCACGTTCTGAAATGATCTGGGCCCGCTCGCGTCCACCGCGTCACCTGTAGTCGCGGTAGACGAGGATGACGTCCTGGTCGGTGCCGCTGGCCAGGCGGGCGCGGCGCAGGCGCTCCGCGGGCGCCGCGCACACGCGCCGCGGCAGCGCCGGGTCCCGGTACAGCAGGCGCCCGCGCCGCCGCCCCACCACCA
Organism: Notodonta dromedarius; assembly: GCA_905147325.1. NCBI lineage: Eukaryota > Metazoa > Arthropoda > Insecta > Lepidoptera > Notodontidae > Notodonta > Notodonta dromedarius. The sequence continues at coordinate 10,087,366 of LR990179.1, read as the reverse complement.
CCACGTAGTGCCCGCGGTACGCGCCGCCGAAGCAGCGCCTGCGCGTCCCGCGCCCAGGTACCGTATATACCGACTACCGGGCCGCTCCCGCCGTTATACGAACATTTGGGAGTCTTGGCGACGCCGGGCCCGGGAATAAGTAGGTACTATTTGACCGCCATGCGGTACTTATTTATGTATCAATGGGTGGTTGTGACAATATGGTCGAAGTCGTATTTAAAACAAAGGACTCTTGGTGAAGTAAGAAAACGTGAAGCTTTTCCGAGATTTGAAAAATCGACGAACAAATCTTAAATTGGTAGACTGCCCGAGTTCAAAATTTTCCTTACAATCTTATATTATACCTGTATTAAATGAATAACTCGCTAATTTCATGCAAGCCAGTACAGTCTCCGATGAAGACCCCAAAATAATATCTTCGACGAAAAATAGTAGTAATATGTTTGACATACCTGAACTCTGCCTTGAGCTTGTTGTGCTTGCAGAGGTCGCAGTAGAGCAAGCCGGCGTCGACGAGCGCGATGACGGGCCCGCGCCGCAGCAGGTGCGCCAGCAGCTCCTGCTCGGCGGCCGCGCGCCCCGCCGCGCGCACGCCGGCCGCCGCCGCGCGCTGGAAGCGCCGCTCCACCCGCTCCCGGTCCTGCCACCACCCCACCTCATGCAACACCCTCTCACTAGGTCTACCAATATTTCACTCCCCTATTACGTCGCGATAGTGGTACGAATCATCATCGTAAAAAAATAGTGTGGTACGTGTTAGTTTCTCGTGTGTCTGCCAGTGGAGGCACTGCACAATCTATATATATGTCGCCGCCAACTAGCTTAATTCGCCGTTCAATTAACAGCCTAGCCACTTAACTAAACGGCGCCGTTCAACTAGTGGCCTGAATGATATTCAGCCATTTGATCAAACAGCTAGGCAAATGACTTGGATCGATGACGTTTAACTACTTACCTAGCCGTTTAATTACCTGCCTAGCCTGTTCATTTCAATTTAGTTCTACTTTCTGCCACCTAGCGCCGAAACTCACCAAACTGTCAATATGTCTATATTCTATATTCTCTTTGGTCAATATGGCGTCGGAAAAAACAACTTTGATGGAATAATTTTATTAGATACTTAGGTTTTTTACGATGTTTTTTAGATCCACCGAATCTATTTGCCGGGTGGAGTTTCTGTGGGGTCATAAAAAATAACCCGAACCTAAACCCATCCAGGTCGTTCTGCTGGGGTAGTATTTTGAAAAAGTTTTGTAGTGCTTAAGGCTAAAGCGCCCATCTAGCCCGCGAAGTTCAAATTTTTTGAGTTGTTTTAGAAATTTTTCAAAATCTGACATTAATATAAGACACAATTTGTAATTCGCGAAAAAGACCGTGTGCAGTGCATTTATTAATATATCCAACTTACTCTAAAACATTTCAAGAACGACAGCTATCCAGATAATCTGGCAATTTTTGTATATTTAGTGATTTACTAGTATCATATCCACCGTGATAATATTTAGAGTAAAATAAATGTATTAATAAATGCACTACACACGGTCTTTTTCGCGAATTACAAAATTTGTCTTTTATTATTGCCAGATTTTGAAAAATTTCTAAAAGAACTCAAAAAATTTTAACTTCGCGGTCTAGACAGGCGCCTTCACCTTAAATGTCAACCAGTTGCCTAAGCATTAGCCAGCCAGTTTATTAAATGTTGTAATAGACGATACGGCTGAATATCATTTAGGCCGTTAGTTGAACGGCGCTGTTTAGTAAAGTGCCTAGGCTGTTAATTGAACGGCGAATTAAGCTATTTGGCTGCGACTTATACACTTGTGGTCATATAATGAAGAACGATTTGAAGTTCTAGAAGTTTTTATTTGAATAATGTCATACACAGAGATGTGTACCTTCTGAGAAGCAACTAGTCATGTTATTAAATAGCCACATTAATAGAGCAACGTGGCTTAAGAATAACGAATAAATTGGTCAACTATTTTTTCTAAAATTTAATGTATTTTACCAAAGTAACACATTCAAATAGTACTGAAGCTGGACAAATAATTAAGAACGATTTTGTTAAACTGAACGGAAATTGTTTTGTATGACATTTACACTTAAAAAATCACAATAATATGTAGCGCGAAAAATGTAACAAGCAATTTAATATAATCTAAAATTAATAGTTAATAGCATGTCCACGGCTTTTAATCACTGCTTTACACCGACGAGGCATTCACTCTATTAATTTTTGTCATTTCGCAAGAGAAATAGAGTTCCATTCTTCTAAAAAAACGTCGTACAGCTCTCTTAAATTACCACAGAGTATTTGAAACCTTTTTCTTTACTTCAAACCACAGATTCTCTATTGGGTTTAGATCTGGGCTGTTAGCTGGCCAGTCCAAGACAGAAACTGATTGCGCTGTATGAAATTCCTTTACGGTGCGTGCAGTGTGGTTTGGATCATTGTCGTGTTGGAATGTCCAAATAACCGGTAGAACGTCTTCAGCATAAGGTAACACTGTTTCTTCCAGTATATTTTTGTATTGGAATTGATCCATGTTCTATCAACTTTACAGGTCCAACACCATGTCCAGGAAAGAAACCCCAAATTTTCATATTTCCACCACCGTGCTTTAATGTAACTTTCGTGTACTTAGGGTCGAATGCTGTATTCGGGGGACGTCGTACATATCGTTTTCCATCAAAACATACTCTGTTTATTTTCGTCTCGTCAGAAAAAAGTAAATTTTTCCACTGCCGCACAGTCCAGTTTTCGTACTTTCTCGCAAATGCAAGCCGGGCTCGCCTGTGGCAAAGTTTCAACATGGGTACCTTCCTTGCTATCCTTCCGTGCAATTTTTTATTGCTGAAGGGTTATTTTCACCAAAATATAATTTTCGCAGCTCGTTTGACCCTAGGATTTTGTTTTGCCATACGAACGATGTTTCGGTCATCTCGAGGAGTTGTTTTTCTCTGTCTAGGCACACGTGGAACATTCGAAGTAGTTTGATACGTAGCAAAATGCTTTAAAGCGTGGAAAACCGTCGTTTTTGAACATTGCAGATGGTCGGCTATCTTTTTATAAGACCAATTTTTCCTGCGAGATCTATTATTACTTCCCTTGTAGATTTAACACAACTTTTATTTTTTCCCATAGTTTTTTTTATAAGAAGCAATCACTTTTAATCTTTTACAGCACTAAATGGCGCCAAAATTACACAAACAGTAACCTACAACTGCAAATCGACTGAGTGTTCTCTTTTAAATTTGAACAAATGTATAAATAATTATAAAGCGTTCTTAATTACGTGACCAGCCAGTAAATAGGAATACTATGTTTAGAAGTAGTGTAAAAACAGTTTGCCTATTTATTTTTAGCTAATCATGTGTATCAATGACTTCAGTGGTTTTATGGAAACGTTTTATGATACTGAGATAAATAAAAAAAATGCATGCAATTAGTTATACGTCTTAGTTTGAAAAAATCTTCCCATTATATCAGCGTTCTTAATTATATGACCACCACTGTATATAACTCAAAGGTTGAGATGTAGTAGGTTGTTAGTATAAATACAAGTGTGTAACCTTAAATAAAGACAGTATAGAAACGACTTTGGTTGGTATTACTCCTTTGTCATTCTACGGCAGCGTGTCAAGGAGCTTGAGATGGAAATGTTTGCAGACTACATCGCAAAAATAGAATTGTCAATATCAACAAACCCGCGAGCGTTCTGGCGTTTCGTTAAATCTAAACAACTTACTAACTCATACCCCTCAACCCTGAGTTATGATGACATATCTTCCAGTAATGGAGAGGATATTTGGAATATGTTTAGTGACTACTTCTACTCAAACTTTCTCGAACCAAACAATGATGATAACATCTCCGAAGCAGAGTTATTGGAAAATCCTTCCCATCATTTGGGCGACCTGGTGTCTGATATCTGCACGGTAGAGATCACGGAAGACAAAGTATACAGATTACTCATTAACGCTGACTTAAACAAAACTGCCGGTCCAGATAATATTCCTCCCCTATTCATCCGTAAATGTGCCAAAAGCCTCACGGTCCCGCTAACAGTCCTATACCGACGATCTCTTGCTTTGGGAACGGTCCCCTCAATCTGGAAGTCGGCTTATATAACTCCGATTCACAAAAAAGGACCTAAAAATTGCGTTGAGAACTATAGGCCGATTTCCAAACTTTGTATTTTTGCTAAAATCACGGAAAAGATCATACATGATCAATTATTTTCCTCCCTCAAATCTAGCTTCTCCGAACATCAGCACGGTTTCTTTAGGGGTCGCTCCACCACGTCCAATCTTGTAGTTTGTAGTGACGTCATTTCAGAATTTATGTCAATGCGGTCCCAAGTCGACGTCATATACACCGACTTCAGTAAATGTTTTGACAGATTAGACTATGTATTGCTTTTACGTAAACTCTTATCGATTGGAATTCGGGGAAATCTTTACCGGTGGCTGTCTTCGTATGTTGCAAATTGATGCCAGACCGTAGTACTCAATGGTTACATGTCAAGGGCAGTACATATCCCGTCGGGAGTACCTCAGGGCTCTTTGTTAGGTCCACTGCTATTTAATATATTTATTAATGACATAGCTTCATGCTTCCTTAATTCTCGAATTTTACTTTACGCTGATGACATGAAAATCCTGAGAAACATTACATCTATCGTGGACGCTCTTTACTTGCAGCAAGATCTTGACAGGTTTCAGAAGTACTGTGTAGATAATAAGCTTGACCTGAATGTTTCTAGGTGCTATGCCTGTTCGTTTACTCGTAAACGTAACCCAATCATTTTTGACTACACACTATCTTGCACCACGATTTCCAGGGTTAATACTATCAAGGACCTTGGAGTCACCTTTGACTCTAAGCTCCTGTTTGACGAACACATTGATAATATTGTGAAGAAAGCATCGAGAGCACTTGGTTTCATTATCAGGATATCGGCCGATTTCAAAAATATTAAAACGATCAAAATTCTATATTGTGCTTTTGTTCGCAGTCACCTCGAATATGCCTCTCAAATCTGGAATCCAAATTATAATATTAACATTGACCGCTTGGAAGGCATTCAAAAGAAATTCCTTAGGTAAATTCAGTTTCGCTCAGCTATCTATCTGGCTAATTATGTAAGCCGTTGCAGAAAATTTCATATTCTCCCATTATATGAACGTAGAAAAATAGCAGACATATCATTTTTATTGCGTTTAATGAATGGATCTATAGACATCCCTGAACTAGTGAGCAAAATTGGGCTGCGCGTACCACCTCCGTTTCTCCGAAGATCTCATCTCCTAGACGTCCCTCTCACCAGAAGCATTTATAGAAGAAACTCGTATCTGATTGGAGCTTGCCGTACATTTGACACAGTATCTCGGAGGGTTGATGTGGATCTGTTTACCACCAGTGTTTGTAAACTTAAAAATAACCTAAGCAATGACTTCTTTGAAGATTAACGTATTGTCATTTTTAATGTTAAGTTGTATGTATTGTATTGTGTTGTACTTTTTTTTCCTATTCATGTTCATAATTTTTCCTCTTATATTCTATTCTTTTTTCACTAGTCTTGCCTACCTGAACCTGTAACTGCTGATACTATTCGTCTACTTACATGTGAAAGCTCATAATTGGCCTTACCTTACTTTATACTTTTTGTTATCGTATTATTTAGCTGTAAGCTTTCCTAAAAGTGTTAAAATAAAATAAAAATAAAATTATTTGACCCTTACACACACCACCTTACATGGCGACCGTGACAGGACACGAACCTGCAATCTTCGGCTCCGAAGTCCTGGCAGGCTCGCCATGAAAGGTGGTGTGTGTAAGGGTCAAATAATACCAACCAAAGTCGTTTCTATACTGTTATAAGGTAACTATTTATGTGGCTTACAACATTTGATGAAATATGAACCAATCACGTAAATCAGCGACGTTCTCCGCGCTTAGTCGCTACCACCTACAAATAAACTCCTGCGCAAGTGATGCTCGTACATACATACATAGTACCTGTAGTATATTCAACTCACCAAGTTTATAATTTTCTCGTAGTACCCGTGCCGCCTGTAGTCTTCGTTGACGCCCAGCAGAGTGGTGTACATGCGGTGCTCAATGCCAAACCTGTACCGACACATTCTCAACCTTAACGACAGGATCTACTGGGTCATGTAAAAATAGGTTGTAAGTAATTATTTGTTAATTTTAGGAATGATGTCACACGGAATTCCTACATAATATTATAATGAAGCGAAACTCACTTCCCCCCACCAATTATATTCACCCGCAATATGGCACAACAAATAGGTAAGTAGCCAAACAGTATCATCGAGCCAATATAATAGTTATGCACACACAAATGTGTGCAGACAGCACTGATGTATGCATTATTTTAATTTGTTCAAGAATTAAATATTAGGAAATCAATGTGTATAAATATAAAAAACAATTCCATTGGTGTGATGTCTTCCATCCATGCAAAATTTTGTATGGAATATATTTACATCCAGCATGTTACCTCTTGAGCAAGTAACAGAGGTCTATGGTCCAGGTGGAGTGGCCAAAGCCCTCCTCCTGGCAGACCTGCTCGTAGTTGGCGAGCACGTGGTCGCGCTGCGCCGCCGGCAGCAGCATCAGCACGCACGACACGCCGCAGTCCCAGCTGAACCGCTGCTGGCAGTGCTCTATAACGTGCTCCACACAATCCACTGGGAAATAAACATAGATAATACAATTCATGTAAGCCAACAAAGAATCTACCACCAGTTCAGTATGCTGCTTTCACAGAAAAAGTTGGACAAGAAAATCAAGGGCTACTTATCTACTGGTACTATAGGTAATGTTTTCAGGCCTACCTACTTTTTTCAATAAGGAGTTGTCAAGAGGAAAGTGCGTGGAACACTCCCCGCAAGCAGCGCCCACGCAAAGTTTGACTTGACGAGAGGCATTACTCTCCTCAACCACAAGAGAGGGAAGAAGGTGACGGGTGACCAGCTCCACAGTTAAGTATTAATAAATAAGCTACCTACTTCTCTAAAGGAATCTAAAACACAATAATCTCGCGTGTTGAAAACTCCCAATAAAAAGCCAATATGTTGATTTAGATAGGTAGGTACCAACTCAGATTACAAAACATTGTAATCTAAGAGTACCAACTTGTCTTTATAGATAAAGGATTTCCTAGTAACTGTGAAATAGGTAGCAGGTACCTAAGTACCTATTTACAAAACAATCCTTTAAAAAGAAGATGTTTAGTTTACTTACTTTCATGCACCAATGATTCGCCTGACATTTAAACAAATTAATGAGAAATTCCAGTTTAAAAAAGAATTTTGAATCTTCTCAAATCTCAACACAACTTGTTTGATTTACCCACAGATTAGAGATATGTAGCAAGCTAGATTTACCCCTATGTAGGTATCACAATATATACAAAGTACTCTGTGGTATCCACAGACCAATAAGAGAACAAGTTGTGGTATCACAGAGTACCTTGTATGTAGGTATATTTGAAGGAAGGTATTTGGCAACCTCTCTGGTCTTGGTACTCTTTGGTCCTTTTTAGTTTATTCAGAACTAGCTGTGCCCGCGACTTCGTCCGCGTGGAATAGTGTCTTTGGGTAGCATTTTTAATTATTTAGGCTAATTATTTTACAAATAAGACATACGTATAAACACTTTTATGAGCAATTTGCAGTGTTTCACTGCAAAGAGCTAGATTTCCATACAAACTTTCATCCCCTATTCCCTATTATTATTTTACACCCTTGAGGGTAAAACTTTTACAAACTTTGAATGTCATATTTATTTATGTCGATTCAACAGCCTAAAAAATAAGTATCAAGCTTCGATTTCTAAAAATAACGATACTTCCATACAACTTTTCATCCCCCCTTTCAACCTTACAACCCCTTTTAAAAATAAAAAAATTGCATTAAAAAGTAGCCTATGTCCTTTCTCAGACTCTCAGTGTACCAAATTGCATTGAAATCAGTTCAGTAGTTTTGGCGTTAATGCGTGACAGACAGACAGTCAGACAGAGTTACTTTCGCATTTATAATATTAGTAAGGATAGGAAGGATTAATTAATCCCACTGCTACAATTTCAATATCTGCCTTGCTAGAAACGTATTGTGTAACCCCACGCTTAGTTTTATAATAATTTTAAAGTGATAATGTGTTTTATTTATTTATTATCAGATGCTTGTTGCGCTTACAGCTTAGCCAAGACGCACAACAAGCTAAATTACAGGAGAATAATTAATTACTACTGCTCGCTCAAGAAGCTTATACATTTTTTAATAAATACATTCAACTTTGTATGGAATATGTCAAGGTCTGGTTGCTGAGCAATTAAGGCAAAATAATAATCATTGTGTGATTATGATTAAATCAAGTTTTTTATTATTATATACATATGTATTATGTCATATATGAAACTCACGTTTATTAACTTTTACTTTTTTATAACGCGTAATATATAATAGAAAAATTTAAATAGGTTGTTTGAAAAGAACAGAACGTTTTCTAGAAATCAAATTATTGACGTTGACTTAACATTTGATTGACCGCTTTTTTACATATCTCTAATCTGTTACCAAGAAGCTTAGAATGTATAAAGTTCTTGTCTGTTACTAACCAATCAGCATCAGCTGCTCTTTGATCAGCTGCACAGAGTACCTTGTATAAACTAGATATCAGCCTTGCTACATATCTCTAATCTGTGATATCAGCTGTTTGTCTTTGCGAGTTCAAGGGGCCCTGTGTTTTGAATTCGTTGTAATATAAATAGCAAGTTATGGCAGTACGTACAATTTGTATTAAACATCTAAACTTGACATGTATAGCCCAGCAAGGCTTTAGGATCCGGGCTTTCAGCTCACAGACATCGGTGAAGGAAACTGAGTCATTCAAAGCCGGCCAGACCCATTTCGGGTTCCAAGTAGTAAATGAAGCGGATAAAACTAAAAAAGGTCAGTGAAAAGTAATGATATATGATATAAGTAGTTACAAATACCTAAAAGCTGTGTTAGAATAATTTGTTAACAAATTGGATGTTGTTGTAAACTTCAAATAAGACATTTCTGCTCTCTCAGAACTTCATTTTAGGTTAGTAAGTACCATTTCATAGGTGCGTCCTGAGTCCTGGCGCCTTATGGTGATGTCGCCTTATGGCGTCATGACCCTGTCGTAGTGGCGCATGGCGTAGCGACTATCGTACCAGCTACTGTAGCCGTGAAAATGTTGACGGCTGTCCCTTAGGTGTGCACGGGGCGATCGCCTCCTTGACGTAATGGGAAAAACGTCACTCTGTCTTGACACCTCCAGTGAATACAGATAGATATATTGACTTCTGATATTGTATTGTTTAAATTATAGTTTACGAAGTATTTGAAACCGTGGCGGAGAAGTATGACCTGATGAACGATGTCATGTCGATGGGTGTGCACCGGCTGTGGAAGGATATCTTCATGCACCGGCTGGCGCCGAGACACGAGACCAAGCTGCTGGACATGGCTGGAGGCACTGGTCAGTAGTATTAGAGTTTTTCTTTCACTATGACATGCAAATAGTAGGGTGATGAAGGGTTTTCAAGGGGCATTGATCAATTAGGTCTGATCCCCTCTCAAATTTATAGTTAAATTATTGTAGTAAATATATCCCAAAATCTATTGTATAAATATTTATTTGCAATGGCTTTCTGAAGATCAGATTTCTGAACAAAATAACCTTTTTTTGTATACTTGCAGGCGACATAACTTTCAGGTATATAAAATACCTGGAGAGCTTGGGCCCGGCGCCGCCAGGCGGGACGCGCAGCAGCGTCACCGTCGCCGACATCAACCAGGCAATGTTGGATGTCGGCCGGGCCAGGGCGCAGAGGTGAGGGCACCCGGCACACCCACTACAAACTAACTGCTACTAGCACTTACCGACTAGGTGTAGTCAATACCTGCTAACGTTTATCTATACTTTAAATGGAATTCAAATATCAGAGTTTCTCAAATGTCATCCACCCACTTCCAGAATGAATTATTTTCTAGCAACCTCTAAAATTTTTAACTTAACAGTTAAAAAAGTTGTTTTAAAAACCAACAAACCTAACTGCTTAAATACTGAACTTGAAATAAAATCTGAAAAGAAAAATGTCTAGGATTTGAGCCGGTAATATTTTTAATGGGTCCTAACTGTTATAGAGAAATTGTAACTTTTTATTTAAAGTTCAGTTTTTAAGCTGTCGGGTTTTTATAAAACTTTTTATATTTATATAATATTTTATTTTACACTTTCTATTTAAGCAGGTAACTCTACCCATATAAGACGATAAATTTGGCAATTTGAGGGATTTAATATTGTGGTGACTATTAAGTAGCTTGCGGATGTCTAAACTAATTATTAATCTATCTAGAAACCTAGTATTGAAAATGTAAGTGAGAATGGTTGCAAACCAACTTTGAATTGTTATAGCTAGGAGCTATAACAATTGCTATAACAAATGGTAATTCGAAAAAAAAAATAACAGAAACCTGAAAATGATTTTCAAAGTTTACCTTTTTTGGCCAATTCAAGTAAGTAGTGGTGGGTACCTAAGAAGTACCTAGTCCTATTGTAGTGTAAAGATAGTGGCACCGACTCCAATCGAAAGAAATTACAAGATCCCTAGTCATTTCTAGATTTTTAGTATCTAGTTAACTACATATTGAATACAATTGACGGAAAATAGGTGAACATACATAATAAAAACACATATAGACGAACATAAGAACCTCCTCTGTTTTTGGAAGTCGTTGGTTAAAAAGAAGTATTCCCAATAAAGATTCGATTAACAATGGCATTACAAACCACATGTTCTGAAACTTCTGAACTATGATATGAGGAATAACAATTTATTTGGAATCAATACTCCTAATAAATTTATTTTGTAATTTTTTCCCCTGGTATATTTGTGAAAACATGTTTTATTTGGAGGCAGATTGTGAAAATTTATATGATAATATGTGGGTAAAATTTTAACTTTAAGGTGATGGGGGCGGTCGTGTTCTCCATACATATTTCATTCCGAATTTATACGAGACACACAAAGTTTTTCCTTAAAACAATGGATTTTATCACTTCTAAATAAATTATTGTATTCGCATCTAATGATTTCAGGCATTTAAAAATAGATTAACATAATCAAAATCGATCGTAAAATTTGTTAAATTTTACGCCTGTGTGTGTGAATTTGTCAGCGCCATCTGACTAAATTAGGCCATTATTAACATAAAATTTGTACTTTGAGTAAACTGCGTGCTAATAGTGTACTAGTTGAAATGACAGATGGTGGTGACCAAATTATTATTGCAAATATGTATATCCCTATATTGCGCCATCTATATTAATAATTCCGTCAAGGGGTACGGTAGACTCGATTGAAACGTTACCAGAATAATAAAACTTAAAAAAATAATGATTTTGAGTCGACAACATATATCCGCAAAATTCGGATTGTCGTGATAAACAATGTTATAATTATAATATTCGGCACAGTACCGCCATATTTTCTATGGACGCATGTCAGTCAGTGTCAGTGATGACAGTGCCAGTGTTCTTAGTTGGTGGGCCATATTTTTAAAGAAAGAAGAAGAAGTGCATTTATTGATTGAGCTGTCAGAACAAACAAATTCAGTGTTCAATGTTCATGATGTTTCCGTACGAGTATTCATTTCATTTAGTTTTGCTTTGCATAGTGATTAACTTTCATCATCATCATCATCAGCCTATGCTTGTCCACTGCTGGACATAGGCCTCCCCTAATGAGCGCCATAACGCCCTGTCTTCCGCTTGCCGCATCCAGCATCTGCCTGCAGTCTTTCGCAAATCGTCATCCCACCTGGTCGGAGGGCGTCCTACACTACGCTTGCCGACTCGAGGTCTCCACTCAAGAACACGTTTAACCCAGCGGTTTTCGGTTCTTCGCGAGATATGGCCAGCCCACTGCCACTTCAGCTTGCTAATTCTTTGAGCTATGTCGATAACTTTGGTTCTCTGTCGGATGTATTTGTATTTCTATTAACTTTGTTTGGATGTAAACACATCATGCCGAAAATTGTAATGAGTCACATTTCACCCGAGCGAAGCCGGGTTTTCATCTTTTATTATCATAATAATAACATTCAATAAAAAAATGAAGTAACGAGCTAAGTATTTTTAATATTTTCCGGACATAATACAATACTAAGTTTCTAATAAATAAATTAATGTATCGCTGACATGATAGGTATCAGATAAATAAATAAATATCGCCAGACTTACTCATCAACTATATGGTGCCAAACTAAGCAACGCTTGTACTATGGCTACAATACATTAAACTGGTGGCGATCCCAGTGACACCCAGACCTGGGCAAATTACGAAAAGGCCGTTTCAGAAAATTTCCTTTGTCGGGAATCGAACCCGCAACCATCCGATGTTGTGAGCCGAGCGGCCAACGCTCAAACTACAGCGCCAAGCGGTCGTCAATTCGCCACACGAGGTACTACGTTGTTGCAGACGCGACGTTGTCAATTGGTAGAGAGCGGCGACTTGACAACGTCGGATGTCTATTATAAAAGCGTTTGTTGTCGGAAATATTTTTTTCGTTTAGTGTATTATAGGTAGGATCACAGATATAGATTTACATAGATAACGCAAGTATCACGATTTGTATTGAAACCAAGCGTGCCAAATTTTTAACACTTACTGTGACGTCATAGATGGTGGGAAATCCAAACCGATTCAAAGACACCGATGCCGCTGATGCCCCTCCGCCCGCTACGATTCTCTCGAGTGATTATCTCGCTCATACTCATATTTTTATATCTGTAGTCGTGAAGGACTGTAAGTTATAGGCCACCAACCTTGACGCTTGGTCGGGGTTTTCCGACACGCTAAGTACATACATTTGCGTTATCTATGTAAATCCATATATGTGGGTAGGATAGTGTTGCCGCTGGCTTAGGATTACCGTATAGGTACATAAAAATGAAAATTTACTGTATTTGCCAAATAAATACCGAACCTGGTATATACAAACCATAGATACTACTGTACTATCTATACAATTTTTTTTTGTCTGTCTGTCTGTGTGTTTGTTCCGGGTAATCTCCGAAATGGCTGGACCGATTTTGACGGGACTTTCACTGGCAGATAGCTGATGATAAAAGGAGTAATTTAGGCTACTTTAATTTCGGAAAAACAATTAGGGTTCCGCGTAAAAAAATAAAAACACATGAAATCAAAGAGTATCTCCGAAACGGGTGGACCGATTTTGACGGGACTTTCACTGGTAGATAGCTGATGTAGCAGTAACTTAGGCTACTTTTATTTTAGAAAAACGAAATTTAAAAAAATGAGTCTTGTCGCGCGGGCTCAGAACGCGGGAGCGGGCTTTAGTTAAATTCCACGCGGACGAAGTCGCGGGCTCAGCTAGTATTATATATGTACACATGTACTAGGTAAGTCCTACTAATATTATAAATGCGAAAGTTTGTGAGTGTGGATGTATGTATGTATGTATGTATGTATGTATGTATGTATGAATGTTTGTTACTCTTTCACGCAAAAACTACTGAACGGATTTAGATGAAATTTGGAACACAGATAGATTATAACCGGGATTAACATATAGGATACTTTTTAACCCAATAATCCAATACTACGCGGATGAAGTCGCGGGGCACAGCTAGTATGTAATAAATATTGGAATGAAGTTCCTTATCGCGCGTTGCGAAAGGGGGCTAGACGGAAAAAATTAAGACCAAAAAATGTGTAACGACACTTTTTTCGCTATATGTGCGGCGTGCGCGTGTTTCTCTGTATGTCTCTCTCTCTCCCTTATAGAAAGCAAGCCAGTTATTATTTTTTTCGTATCGTCTTTCTATTTCGCATTGAACAGTGTGGTGTCGCGACTAACTTTTCCTTTTCCTGTTCCTTTTCCTTTTCGTTTTCCTTTTCCTTTTACTTTTACCGTTACCTTTACTTTTACTTTTACTTTTACTACCATCGACGATTGACGACTGCTTGGCGCAGTGGTTTGAGCGTAGGCCGCTCGGCTCACTACACCGGGTGGTGGCGGGTTTGATTCCCTTCACGGTAAATTTCGGAATTGGCCTTTCCGTAATTTGCCCTGGTCTTGGTGTCACTGGCCTCGCCCCCAGTCCATTGTAGGGTATCCATTGTCCAAGCCTTGCTTAGTTTGGGACCATACAGTTGGTATGTTTGTCTGGCGATATTTGTTTATTTATTAGTATTATTTTATTTGAGCTGATGCTGTGATAGCCGATTGCTTAAAGCACGCGTCTTGCGGACACCAGGTATTGGGTTCAAACCCCGGCTCGCACATCTGGATTTTTCGAAATCTATGTGTGACTCATAATTTCTATATGATTATCACTAGCTTACGGTGAAGGAAAACATCGTGAGGAAACCTGCATGTCTTAGAAGATCTAACCAATTTTCGAAAGACATGTGAAATCCGCCAACCCACACTGGGCCAACGTGGTGGATTATGGCCTGAATCCTCCTCGTGTTGAAGGGAGGCCCGTGCCCAGGAGTGGGACGTCAAAAGGGCTAATTTAATATAATAATTATTATTTTTGTTGCAACCTACGTGGTGGAAATCATCAAAGCACTGGCCTGTTAATAATTCGTTTTTAAATTCCGTGTAATTTATATTGACATTTGTTTTTACATAGAATGTATTCTCTTTGCATAGAATTCTATTCTGTCTGTCAAAATACGCTGTACATTAAATATCTTGTCTGGCCTCCGTATATGTTTTGATTTAATCTGCTACTAAGAACAGTCGTCGTCAAAGGTACAACCACAGCAAACTGTCTTTAGTAGCTCTTCAACAGCAGTGGGTGCCAACACAACGTTGAGCTTCGCAATATTAAAGGGAAGCGTCAACTACGCGGCTTGGAGCTTCGCCATGAAGATGTACTTGATCGACAGCGAACTATGGGACTGCGTCATGAAGCCTGCGGAGGAAGTTGACGACTTTCAACGCAAAGATGCCAACGATCCAAGATTTGCTTGAGTCTAAGCGAACATCTATATCTCATCGTCATGACAGCTGAAACTTCGAAGGAAACATGGAAGCGACTTCGGGAAGCCTACGCTGACAGCGGGCTTGCTCGACGCTTACAACTTATGAAGAAATAGCTTGGTACTAAACTTGTATTGTACTCGAACATAGAAGCCTATGTGAATGACAAACGTCATGTGCAACAACAACTGATTGCCAATCAAGCTGGTCTGGAAGATGAACTTGTTGGTGTGATTATGCTGGCAGAACTCAACGACAGCTACAGCCCAATGGTGATGGCAATAGAGCATTCCGGCACCTCGATATCTACAGACTCGGTTGCATCGATCTTGCTGAAGGAAGAACGCCGAGATGCCTCTGCTACATCTAGTGCCTTTTCGTCGTCTAGTGTAAATAGTGTGCCTAAGGTGTCGTGTACATATTGCAAAAAAGTAGGCCATGTAGTGTCTCAATGTAGGAAACACTACTAACGCTACTCTGTATAGGACTCTAGGTCCTATAATTTTGATTGAGACACGATTTTTATGTTGATTTCTTGTAATTATTGTTGTTGTTATAAATAAAAATAAGTTCACATGGAAAACCACATCTATTTCTCAGTAATGTATCTCATATGTTAGAAAAGTGGAATACACAAACAAGTGTATTACAGTTATATTTTCACTATATTTAGTAACATCTAAATATATTACTCAAAGGTGACTGACTGACTGACTGACATACTGATCTATCAACGCACAGCCCAAACCTCTGGACGGATCGGGCTGAAATTTGGCATGCAGATGTTATGACGTAGGCATCCGCTAAGAAAGGATTTTGATTAATTTTACCCCAAAGGGATAAAAGAGGGGATGAATAATCCCGAAATTTTTGTTAAGTTAAATTACACGCGGACTAAGTCGCGGGCACAGCTAGTCAGACAATAAAATTATTCTATAACAGATGTATATTTTTTATCGGTTTTTTAGAATGATGAATACACATACAATAATGAATTTTACAATAGCAAAAATATAATTTATTCGCTATTTATTATAAAATAAAAAGGCCGCAATAAATATAAAAGTACGCCCTCTAGTGGCTAGTGGCTAAAATACACCTTTTGTCAATGTGTGCGTGTATGTATTACAATAAAAAGTGACAGAAGTTTTTCATCGGAAAACGCTTAGATTATGAATTATTTTAGGTTGATATTATTGCGTATGTCAATGCAGTATAATAAGTCTTAATCGCAAACAATAGTATTATATCTTAGAAATGCTCAAATTTTGCGTAAAAAATAAATAAGTAGAATCTGTTGACTACAGCGTCATCTTGAGAGAAACTGCAATAAACCCGACCGACGCTTCAACCTTAATATTTAAATAAGTCGTAAAAAAATCTATGTATGAAAGAGAACATTACAAAAATAATCTCTCCGGCGGGGAATCGAACCCCGGTCTCCCGCGTGACAGGCGGGGATACTTACCACTATACTACCGAAGACTTGTATGAGGCAACCGAAATTGTGATTCCCGTTATAATTGGTTTTGTTATTGTAATATTAAGGTTATCTACTCATTTATTTGCGCTATCTAGTACAGAACAGATAAAATGAAAAACTTGAAACTATATTTTTCTTATGTAGGTAATTACTATCTATACAAATAAATAAAATTGGAGTGTCTGTTTGTAATATCAAAATAACACCTTTTCACTAAATACATATGAAAGTACATACGACACCTATAGCAAAAACGCGATTTAAATTTTTTTTGTCTGTCTGTTTGTGTGTTTGTTCCGGGTAATCTCCGAAATGGCTGGACCGATTTTGACGGGACTTTCACTGGCAGATAGCTGATGTAATAGGGAGTAACTTAGGCTACTTTAATTTTAGAAAAACAATTAGGATTCCGCGTAAAAAAATAAAAACACATGAAATCAAAGAGTATCTCCGAAACGGGTGGACCGATTTTGACGGGACTTTCACTGGTAGATAGCTGATGTTATAAGCAGTAACTACTTTTATTTTAGAAAAACAAAATTTTAAAAAATGAAAAAATGGGTTCTGTCGTGCGGGCTCAGAACGCGGGAGCGGGCTTTTTTGTTAAGTTAAATTCCACGCGGACGAAGTCGCGGGCTCAGCTAGTTATTACTATTTTAAAGAGGCTCGGCACGTTCAGAGGACTTCGGGGACATTGTCCGAACGTTCATTATCGTATATCAATACATACTTTTCTCTACCGCTATGGTTTGCCACGTTGCCTTTACTGTCCAAGCGAAGACTGGTTGGTCCGTGGTGGTTAGTGTTGCCTTACTATCGATTGCCTATCTATAGGTTGGCAATACTATCGTGACCTCGAAAAATAGTCAGAATATCGATAGCCCTATCGATAGTATCTATCCAAGAAATTGAGCAATACTATTGATAAAGTGCAATACTATCGATAGTATCGATACTATTGGGTATAGATACTATCGATACTATCACTATTATGGCGTATTGTACTGCAATCACTGTCGATAGTTTTACTACATCGATATTTTACCAAAATTCAATAGTATCGTGTTGGATTCAAACCTTAGGAATTACTCTGCACTCTTGGTCAAACTAATCGCAGTCGCATAAATTGTGAGTAGGTACTTATTATTAAATCTTTTTTATTTTTTTGATATGACTATATGTTGTTGGCCAGAATGGCCATAATAACTTCACCCGGACAGAGGGCGAGCGCAAGTGCGCTCCAGCCAGAGGGGCAGGGGGGCAGCTAGCTCAAGGGCGCCACAAGGGACACGACCTCGGCTTGGGCCGCTGCCAGGAGGGGTGGCGAGGGTAAATCTACCACCGGATCTGAACGCGACCTCGACTGAGAAGATCCGGCAAGAAACTCAGCGGGCTTGTCGGGTGCCAAGGTGCGTCTAGGTAAGTAGACGCACCTTCTAGCGGAAGCGGGGGTTCGTCGACCTCGCCGGCGAGGTCGGTGTCTGGTGGGGAGTGTGCGTGTGTCGTTCTCCTCGACATCTGAGTCTAGGAGAGCGGTGAGTGGGTCGGGGGGGTCCAGCAACACATGCCGCGGCCTACGGCGGCATGCAACTGGCGCGTGTGTAGGTGCATAATCGGCGGCGGCGACGATTAAGGCATTGGTGTGTTCAGAAGCCTTCTTGAAATAGCGTTCGGACGCTATTTTAAAATATCGATGTAGTAAAACTATCGATAGTATCGACAGTGATTGCAGTACAATACGCCATAATAGTGATAGTATCTATACCCAATACTATCGATAGTATTGCACTTTATCAATAGTATCGCTCAATTTCATGGATAGATACTATCGATAGTATTGTAAAATTACAATAGTATCGATAGGGCTATCGATATTGTGACTATTTTTCTAGGTCAACTATCGATACATCAACTATCGATTTTTAGGCAACACTAGTGGTGGTTTAGTAGTCAGTCATGTCTATGATAATGCGTGCTTTGTTCTAGGCTAGGCTACACACGCGAGTCGTGCGGCGTGGATGTGGATTGGTTGTGCGCAGACGCCGAGAAGCTGCCCGTCCCGGACGACACGTACAACGCGTACACCATCGCGTTCGGAATCCGGAACTGCACGCGGATCGACAAGGTGGAAAGTACTAACCAGATCGGTTTGTCACTTAAAGTTTCGACATAATCGGAAAGCTATTGCGATATTGAATATTACTTACTATACATTCAGTCCCCAGTAGCGGAAACATGCATTCGACTTTGGTTTTCGTAAACAATGAGCGAGTCAGGGTTACGGCAAGGATTGTCATCGGTAGCAGTTGAATATACCTAACTATAATCATACTTACAAATACGAACAGAGTACTTACTAACTGATATATACTATGTCGCCAACCTAGGTCCTTGAAGAAGCGTACCGCGTCTTGACGCCTGGCGGCCGGTTCATGTGTCTGGAGTTCAGCCAGCTGCCCAATAACGCTTTGCAATGGTAAATATTGAGTACAGCAAGGAATCGTAACGAGACTTCCCACGCACCGAGTCGTATTATTTTACCGCAACACATAATTAAGCTTTTTTTCCTAACATGTTTATCTATTTAAGTTTGAGCAATAATGGATTGAAACAAGCCTGAATAGTCTCGTTTGTTTGTCCTAGGGTGGGGTCAAAAAATCATTGCTTCTACCTTTCATAGCAATTGTTTTCTACCAATTTAATGTTATTATTTTCAAAACAAATTCAGAATTTTGTAGAATATGACCAACTAAATATTTAACGAGTTTCCGCAATATTTGCTATGATTGATTTTGTAGGAGATCATCTTGACAGAAGATTTAATTTCAACAATTGCGAAAAAAGAAGTGTAGGTGAAGACCTGCCAGTCAATTTGGCGAGGCCATGCTTCTTTAAACCAAGGCAAGGGCGGATCCAGGGGCGAGAGGGTTATCGGGGTCATGATGATGACCCCGAAAACAGCTGTCGGCCTATGTCGACAAGTGAAAATATTTCAAATTACATTAATTTTAATTAAACTTTTCTTATTTTAAAGTAATCCTGGCTGGAGCTCCAGTATATGACTAGATGGCTGGATCTGCCCTTAAATTTAACACCATTTTAGTTTGTCAAGATATGTCTTGTGCAGGGTGTACGACCAGTACTCGTTCCAAGTGATTCCGGTGCTGGGCCAGCTGTTCGTCGGTCAGTGGAAGCCTTACCAGTACCTCGTCGAGAGCATCCGACAGTTCCCTAATCAGGTAACTCTGAGCATATTTGACAAATGAATTTACTAATCCAGCTTATAAGTGGTCGTTATTATAAATTGCTCCATTTTGCAGGAGAAATTTAAAGCAATGATTGAAGATGCTGGCTTCAGACAAGTGACATACGAGAACCTCACCTTCGGTACATGCTCTATTCACTCGGGGTTCAAGATATAGTGGCCATGGATACGGTCCTCTCGGTCAGGGTACAATATAAGGTGTTTTAGCCTTTAAGTGTTCCGAAATGTAGTTAGTAGTTATGCATAAGGTAAATATAGGTTGTTTTTTTTATAGAAAATTATCATATTTTTATTTCCCTGTATGGATAATAAAGTGAAATGTTATTCTGTACTGTACCAAGGGTGAAAAAATGAATGGATAATCAATTCTTTTGTAAGGAATTTATTAAGTCCATCAAACTGTGTTGGTCTTTGGAATGCAGATCCATCTAAAATACAATTTTGTCCACACAATATTACAACTATGATATCGCGCCACGTGCGCCGCTGATTACAATACAATAGATTTTGTGAATAATGTTGTGTTATATGTATTGGCGAGCCGCGGGCGGCCCTCCCGCGGCCGCCGTCTAACAAACAATATCTCACAACTACACTCGCAATCCGTCCATCGCCTCGGTACAACGGTAGACGAGCTCATCCGATCCCGCGCACGCCTCTCGCTCGCACTCTCTCCTCGCGCAGGTAGGTTGAATGAAAGCTCATAAAGCATGCTAATTATTTATATATGACACTGAATTGTTAGATCTAACACACTAATGAGCAAAGCTAATAGAAAAATTATCTTAATATCGTCACTGAACCGACGTCCTACGTCTATGAAATAAACTGCAGACATCGAGAAGCAAATAAAGTGTGAGTTAAGGATATCCAAACAAAGATTAATAGTCTGTACCGAGCGTGCACTCAACATAAGTTATTTTGCAATTAATTTGAATGGTCATACCCAAGGAATCCATGATCCTGTCGAGCGGCGCCGGCTCCGGGCCGAGCGAGCCCGAGAGCACTACTCCGCGGGACACTAACATCCTCCGTGCGGTCCGTGCCCCTGCGTCCTATCCTGCGATCCGATCCTACCCGCGATCCGTCCTAGGCATCCTGACTCACACCTCCAGCCAAGCACATCCAACGAGCCCAATCCACAGTGGATGAAACAAAAGAAAATGCTTTTAATTATAACAGTCATCGTATTCAAATTATATCCAAATTATTATGCGCGCGCGCGCGCCGCTGAGCCCCGCCAGCCGCCCCGGCCGCCCCAGCCGCCCCGGCCGCCCCGGCCGCCCCAGCCGCGCGCGCCCGGCCCACCGACACTCGCCATATACCTCGGCATCGTTTTAAATCGAATTCCGTCCCCGAATATAACAACTAATGGCAAATTTTAAATAACATTATATGCTGCTTGCAGTGTCGTCATACTTATCATGAAAACTTTAAAACCGTAAAACCATTTCATTTTATTCGTCATTCTCGAGTCCTATACCGCCCCAACAAAAGTTAAAATAATCCCCATATTACACTGCAAGTTGCAACATAATTTCCAGCCACGGCATTTTGAACTGTAAGGCAGTGTCGGTTGTCCGTTGCGTGTACAGTGCTACATGGTGCTTATATCTAATGGTTTAGTGCCGCCGCCGCCGCGTCGCCGTCGCCGCCGCCGCCCGCGCGCTGTCGAACACACACCACCTTCAGTTCACATATTCCATACACAACTTACTATGCCGGCTGGAAAATAGGTTTACAATTGGAAGAAACATTGATCCTATTAACAACTTTGTGTATTAGAAAATTAAGTCTGAAACGGTATTCAAAGTAAACTTTTGAGGACTAGAGGATGGGAAAGTTTACATGTACGAAAACTTTTATCAAGAATGTATTATGCCTTAATGCCAATGAATTGTTGTTTTGGATGGGAAATTGACAACACCCTTGTCATAAGATCAATGTTGTAGGATAGTTTATGGATAGGTGACAGTTTATGGGCAAGTCTTACCAAATCCATGTGATTATAACAGTATGGAAAGAAATACTGGCCATAAATCAATAATATCCCATAAGATATTCTAGCCTGTGAGTGTAGTGTGCCGTGTGCCCTAAATGATTTAATTTTCACGTAGTGTTCAACTGATTGTCGAATCAATCAGTAGGTACCTACCACTTGTATTGAGCTAATATGTAGTTTATCAATGAATTCGCAGAAATACTGATGACAATGTCATAATAATGATGTAGGTAATATTTCTAAGTTTACAATAGGCATTTAAAATTATTACTTAATGATTTTGGTGTACAGAGGTGTTTCCTCTGTTTATATGAAATGTTACTTTACAAATGGAAGTATAAAAAATAGAAATACTAAAATTAATTTATGTTGTTAATGGGGTGTGTAGCTGTCTCCGTGGAGGATCCCGGCAAAACTGCTGCAGTGCTGGGTGAGTGCTTCGCCTGTCCCATTGTACTGACAGCTTATGTAATTTGGAATAATGGCTTTTATACATGTGTAAAGGATAGTTATTTTTTTTTTGTCTGGGCTTTATAAGCGATTGTAGCATTTATTACGGTGCATAAGTTTTCTGTCAGGTAGTTTTGAGCAGCTTGGTGATTGGAATGGCTTCGACTTGAGGAATGGCGATGGCCGTAGATGTCCTTTACAGCAACATTTTGACATGTGGACATTTTGAAGACTGTTGTCATTAAATGCAATAAAAAAATCTCGGATTTCAGAGTGTAAAGGGAAAAAAGGAGGGTATTAAAAACCTGTTTCCAAAAATGTTATGAACAAATCTGCACTGAATGGATTTGAATTTGAATACTGATTACACCACTCCCAACATCAATATGACACTTGCAAATATTAATGCCTCTCCACACAGTCAAATCGCCACTCGAGAGAGGAAGAAAAACATGTCTCTATTTCTTATAGCTGCCCCTCTGTTGGGCAGTTGATCCCACTATGTAGAGGGGGCTCAAGAGGACCGAGTGACTAAACCATCTAAATTAGACAGGACCCAATCAAGTACACGACTATACTAGGTGAATGAAGACGGCCCGTTCACCCGGGCGTGTGTCGTGTCGTGTCGCGAGTGCACTGACCTGAGCGGGTGGTGGAGTGTGGGCTCAGTAGTTGTGCGAGCGGCTGCGGCTGCGGCTGCGCGAGTAGCTGCGCCGCACCGGCGAGTAGGTGGGCGAGCCGCGCCGCCGCGGCGAGTACGACCGCGACCTGCCGGGGACGCTATGTTACGGATTTCACACACATTTCATGGTATTTTCGGTCCCAATACAATAGGAGGCGAGCTATTGCCATTGTATTCCACAATGTGTGTGGGGGATCGTCTGCAGGTTGTCGAGCTTCACGGCTTTTCATAAAACGTGTAGGTTTTGTCTCATGTTTTCCTAAATCATTCAGCAAGTAACATCTCGTTTAGAATCTAGATTAACACACGAAATCCGAAAATCCCATAGCTCCGATGATTAAACTGGAAGCAGTATGCAGAACATGGAACCCAAAATCTTGTCTAATCTCTATGAAATAATTTCTTGTCAATGATCAGTATTGGTGGGAATAGAACTTGAAACAAAAATACCTATTTAAGACAACACCAAAAGTGACGATACTTTGCCATTTTAACACACTTCGTAAATTAAAGACTTGTCAAATCAGAAGTGGGTAATTGTGAATGTGCCGCGAGGCGACCGGCGCGGCAAACGATCATCACCTATCGCGGTCGGCGGGGTACCTGTCGCCGCCGCCCGCGCCGCCGCCGCCGCCGCCGCCGTAGTCCTCCTTGACGCGGATGTACGACACCTCGCCCTGACACAAAACAAACGGTAACCATTACTTGCTGGCCCTCAAGTACTGCTCCTCTACTAGACGTGACGAATATTAAATAACAATTATAGCATTTACAAAATCATTTCGAAGATGTAGAAATTAGCAGGCAAATGTGAAATTTTTGTTAGCTGTTCTAAACTTCTTTTACCAATTTGGCTTCCTTAAATTGTCACTTGATTTGAAGACTCATGACACTGGCAGACGGTCCACCTGATCGTCAGCGTATCTGATGTAGTTAGTCTTACTTAAGTTATATCAAATAATTACCTACACCGATCATATGAAACACTGCAACTCACCTCGTGGCTCCTAAACCTTGAATCGTCGAGCTTCTTTACGGCGTATTTCATGTCCTCGTGGCGCAGGAACTCGACGACGCCGGTGCCGTCTTTGAAGGCATCGGCGAAGCAGACGTCGCCGGCCTCGCGCATGTGGTCCTTGAGGTCCTGCCAGGAGCCGGAGGGCGGCAGGCCGGTGACGAGCACGCGGTACTCGGAGCGGCGCGCGGGCGGGCCGCGCGTGGCGGCGCGCGCGCCGAACCGCTCGCCGCCGCCGCGCCCGCGCCCGCCGCCGCCGCCGCCGCCGCGCGGGAACTCCACGCGCAGCCGGTACCCGTCGTAGTCGTAACCGTCGCGCGCGCGCACCGCGTCGTCCGCGTCCCTGTGCCAAACATATCAGTATAAGCCCACAAACAAACCTTTCAAGCTTTGGTGTGTAGACACCCTGGTATTTAACAAATAGATCATGAGTCTGCGAGCTAACATCACTTCAATTTCAACATGTCATGGTACTGGTTTGACATGAGAATGACCATTCCAAGATCCCTCACAGAGATGAGATTGATTTATCAAGCAATGTGATTTGCCACTCAGTCTATTTGATGCCACACACTTGTGCACACTGATTGATAGTTGAATGACCCAACGTTAGATTCCAGGTGTTTATGTTTAGGGTCTGCACAGACAGGCTGTCAACATTCATGCAGGAAGACGACTGCTGGCTGAAGGGTGTGGTGTTCAGGTGCTTTCGGGGAGATTGCTACCATCATCAATCACCCATAGTTTAGTTTATTGTTAAAGTTTATATAGGTTTATGTTAGTAGGTTAGGTATATATTTATGGGCCTGCATTGCCTGAGCATAAATAAATAAATAAAATGTACCTGACAAAATAGAACAGAGGACACTTGGTTACAACACGTTTTTGACGATAGATAGAAACCAGTATTTATATAAGAATCAGACAGATTATTTACTACAGATTTATGTTTTCAATTAAAAATGCAATCATTGCATTACATGCAGAGCCAGGCATCGAGTGCTAAGTGTATGTGTCATATCATTGCCTATTCACACCTATGATAAAGGAATGAAAATTCACACCCACTTTATAAACAACATCTCATATACACAAGTTTGTTATCAGTATTGTCATAAGAAATTATTTCTAATAGTATTAAACTCATACTTAAATAGATAACAAGATGTGTGTAAAACATAACTGTAGCAAACAATACAGATAACTTTGCCTCATTACTGTTGTGGTTTTGTTTCATTAAGTGCTGGGTTTGATACTCACAATAATATGGGATATTTTTTGCATAAAAGATTTATACATGACACAGAAGTTTTCATAACAATTAGCCAAATAAATATATATGTATGTATAGGGTAATAAGTGCACTTGGTAAGATACAGGTGAGGATTTCTTGGTAAGTAGGTACCTAGCAACTTGAAGAGAGGAGTAAATTGACGTAAGGGCAATAACCTGACCTCCAAATGAAATAAAACAACAAACAAAACGGGGGCTTAAAATTACTAAGATATCGCAGCTATAACGACGTGTCTGGGGACGGCGAATGAAATCGGAGCACTACATATCGCTAGGTACCTACAAAACAATGAACTATACAAAATAAATTTAACCCGCCTGCATCGATTAGTATAGGTACCCAACGTGTTGTACGTTGTACGTGCTTAATTTAACAATAAACTAAATAATTACCTTGGGTCTTCGAATTCGACGAAGGCAAATGGAGGTCCTTTCCTATTCTTCAGATCAACGAACGTAACTTTTCCAAATTTATAAAACAGATCTTGGATGTCCTTTGTCCTTATATCTGGGGGTAAGTTACCGACGTATATTCTGCACTCATTTCTGTTGCTACTGCTTCCACCAGACATTCTGAATGATTGATTGTATAAATAAACAACAATATTAAGTTATTTTAACTATTTTATTCCTACGCTTCGGCGTTCCATTCACTACAACACTTATCAAATCAAATATGGCGTCGATCGAACTTGGTAATTCGACGAACGACAAAATGGGTGATACCAGATGGTTGTCTTAGATTTACCAAGAAATTAAACGTTGCAAAGATCCATTTTTAATTGGGGTGTAACCTTGGGTTTACACTAACTCCATTTCTTGTGTCTATTTTACAGCTAGTAGCACTGTCTCGTGGCGTGTTATGTCACAACCGTAAAATATGCCTTGCAATCGCGGTCACCATCTCAATACCTCGAGGTAACCATCTGTTACCTATATAATTTGCAGTTATTCTACGATTAAGTTCGATGAGAGCGGGTGCTACAAAAATATCCCGAAGAAGCAGATAATCTAGCGCAAATTCTTCCCTCCAAAATTCATACATTCCGAAATCCCCTTCACGCAAACAGAAATCTTCCCAAGTTTAGAGGGAATAGCCCCAATCTGGCAGCACTGAAAGAAATGCACTCAAACTTGAAGGAAACGGAAGTAAGATATTGGCCATAGCTATAGGCAGCCAGTTCGAAATAGCTTGTGTAGTTTATGGTTTTAGTGTTGCAAGTATTAATATATATTTTTTTAATATCAAGAAGTTTCTAGCTTTTCCTAGCTAGGATTCCAAGTTGTACCTAGGTTTAGAACTCCTCTTTTCTAATTAGACATACAGCATAACGCATTTTCGGTATATTCCTGAATAAAAACACGTGGAGCTTTACAAGGAAATTTACCAAGGTGCGTGTCGGGTCCTTTGACTGTAACATCTCTCTGGTCGGGTATAGGAGGAAGGGTTCCGTAATCATTTCAATACCTAACCCTTAGTTTAACCTGACGGACGATGTATTATTCTTCAAACAAAACTAGCAAGTTCACTTGAATCATTTATTTAGACTTAGGTACTTGATACTTTCAAACTAGATCTGGAGCGGGCATCTTGTCAGTCTGACATCCATCTGTCAAACGTAACAGATCACAATTATTCTTATTTATCGCATTTATCGAAAAAACACGAGTTCAAACATTCATACTAACACATATTGCGGTCTCTACCCAACACCCCATGTACGGCCGTATTCTCAATCCATGTCCCCTAGATTTTTTCTAGATTAAGTAGGTACCTATTAATAAAATATATATTCGTAATGGCACTTGGACATTAATATAATATTATGTAAATTAAATGTCAATAATTTTATTCTGATAAAGTATTACTGTGACATACGGACAAGCGAACCGCCGGACGGGTCCGGAAGGACATAAGTATAACGAAGGTTGTCGTGCGGATCTTATCATCTTGCTCACGGGCACAGAATAGAGTACCTTTTCATATACGCTCACGGGTTCTCGCCAGTCGCCACGCAACCCTAGGTCGGCACTCGGTAAGTGAGTGTGTGAACGGGGTTGCGAATGGTTTAAATAAATTACCTATTTGGTATAAACTTTTTAATAAATACTTTTGGTCAAAAACAAAAGATTCATAAAAATAAAATAGCCAGGAATATTATTTATTTTTCGAATATTTTCAAACTTAGAACGCCCTCTATCGTAAAACGGAGACATCTTCGCTGAAAGAAGCTTGTGAAAGAATCCTCTAGAAAGTAGGCACTGAATCCCCGGTTATCAAAATCTTTACGTGAGAATTTGTTCTTATTCCGAAGCAAAAGTGAGTATTCCTGATATTTTGTGTTTAATTATTAATCGTAAGCTATTGGACGTATTATTTAGTGAAAGTTTTGAATATTTTTTAATTTTACAAAATGGTGTTCGAAAGTCCGAAGGCGGAACATTACATGCGGCAAATATTTGCAAAAATGTGCAGTAAAGTGGGTTTTATTGATTTAACAATGATGTTCCTATAGCGATAATCGACGCGACGATGGCTAAGCCTTATCCTTTTTAAGCCAGAAGTATCCGAGAAAAGTCTGTGGCAGTTTACAATATTCTATGTATTATTACTATTGATGAAGGGTATTAGTGCTAGTGCATCAGTTAGAATTACCACTAAAAGGCTTTCTCAGACTATAGAAGAGGTCAGGTAGGTGAGGTAGAATAAGTACCTACTAAATGTGTAGATAGGTGGCTATTCTGATTCTATTCAGATCAGTCTTGCGAATTTTTGTGGTTGATAGCTAAATGCAAAAATTTCGTATAGGGCGCGAATTGCGATTCCCGGATTCCGCGCTTGACCTTTCCTGGAGGCTATTTATAGCGCGTTTGATTGAATATAAACAATCGATGTCGCTCCTGTGGAGAGCTGTCTATCGATAGTATCCAATGGGTATCTACACTGATGATAACCTTTGCTTATTAGACATCAGCAGTGAACATAGTGCATTTAAATTACGACTAGCACTTCCTGGAAACCTTTACATCACTTAAGTAGGTACCTACCTGTCTACCTCCCACATTAGCTTTCAATGTCGTAATATTTTTTTATATAGTGGCAAGGTACCCAGACATTATCATGTATCTGACATGAATATTTAGTGCCTATATAGTTTCGCTAAGTTACCAGCCTGTTCATATTGTTCCAAAAACGGCGAGTTGCAGCCTGTACCTTCATCATTCATTTGATGTTGGTACGTACGAGTCCTAGAAGTTTGTAAGGCATAATTTATAGTTGGATGGTGCTCCACTAGATCATGAGTATTATCTGTGCAGACACACAACTGACAAGATGTGCGACCGCAAAGCGGTAATCAAGAATGCTGACATGAGCGAGGAGATGCAGCAGGATGCTGTTGACTGCGCAACACAGGCGTTAGAGAAGTTCAATATTGAAAAGGTATGCTTCAACAGGCAGCATACTTTTTGAATTTGTATTAAATTAATAATGATTGTTAATGTACCTTTACTGTGCTGTCCCAGGCTTTTGAACAATATTGTTTTACCTAGTATTGTCACTTATTCAGGTAGTCTTTCTGCCTTATCAATAAATTAAAAATAATCTTTATCATGCCCAGCTGTCATAGTAGTATGTAGTGTTTGTAAAAAAATTCCCATGGCTGATAGTGCTGTGGTTTTCCTGTTGTGGTCAGATATTCCTTAATTAATTATAATAATTGTTATGCCTGCTGCCTAAAATGAGAAGTAAATTATTTGTGTTCAACTTCATAGGATATAGGTTAAAACACTTAATTTTCTCGGTTTAACAGTTGATGGGTTGATAAGGATCATAGTTTACGATCTAACAGTGTCGTTTGTCGCCAGGACATCGCTGCATACATCAAGAAGGAATTCGACAAGAAGTACAACCCGACGTGGCACTGCATCGTGGGCCGCAACTTCGGCTCGTATGTGACGCACGAGACGCGCCACTTCATCTACTTCTACCTGGGCCAGGTCGCCATCCTGCTGTTCAAGAGCGGTTAGGCCGTACCGACGGCGCTCGTTCAAAATTTTATGTTGTTAGCACAGATGCAGTATTATCGGGTCCAGCCCGCCGCCGCGGCGCCGCGGCCGGCTACATTCCGCGGCCGCTGGACGCCCGGCGCCGGGCGGCGGCGCTCTAACTTGTATTTATGCGTGTGCGTGCGTGAGTGAGACATGATTGTGGCACGGACCGGAGCCTTCACCACTGTTGTTTATTTACCCGGACGCGGCTCGCGCCGGACCTCTTCACATATTAGTTCCCGGCGCACTCGATGTATGTTTGTACTGTGTTAGCTATATACTTAAGGATCAACATTGACTTGGGTAAAACATTCACTTCTAGTGTATTTATATTAAAGAAAATTTTAGTTAATTATTCCTAGACTTATGTACCTAGCATAGCGTAAAAGATTACGTTAGTATATAACTAAATTTATTGTTTAATTTCTTTGTTAATACACCCTGTGAAAATATTTTTCAATACTTATTAAACTTTCTTACAAACCAATGAAATATTTTATTTCAATCATCTCACTCTACACGATTTGGGGATATTTAACATTTCGAGGCCATACGCATGACTTGTTTGTCAATTATTGGCTTGGTAGAATTTGTAATTATTTCGGTGCTCTAGTTTAGTACTAGCAGCCCGTGCCGTGATAGTAACGAATTGATGTAGGTAGGTAATTAGCACAACCAGAACCTTGTTTTATCCCCTGTGGCCCTAGAAAAATAACGCCATAGAATTACATCAGAAGTGCACGCATAACAGACAGCGACAGTAGGTACACAGAAATAGCAATTGAAGCCAAGCCGTCTTAAATGACTTACGTAGTATATAATAAAAGCGATAACTGTATCTCGTTTCCTCAGCGGTTAAAATGTTAACAGCTAAGTATATATATTTTTTTTTCACTTTGCTATAACAACGTCTTTCCCATAACGACTACTCTTCCGTGGTGTACTTACACAACCTAGGTGAACTAACTTATGTTGGTAGATCGACTCCAAAGGAAAGCTCTTCCCATAACATCCACTTTTCTATCAAGACCTGTTTCCCATCACTTACAATTTACCATTACTTCAACTATCCTATTATGCTGAATCCCTGAGCACTTTGGAAAGAAGCCATTTGGGACCGAAAAACCAAAATGCGGTCATTTTGGGAAAGTGCTCATTTAGAGAAAGTGAACATTTTGGGAAGATGGCCTTTTTGA
The DNA here is from genome assembly GCA_905147325.1 of Notodonta dromedarius. Classification (NCBI taxonomy): domain Eukaryota; kingdom Metazoa; phylum Arthropoda; class Insecta; order Lepidoptera; family Notodontidae; genus Notodonta; species Notodonta dromedarius. Next base: position 10,056,852 of record LR990179.1, on the reverse strand, counting down.
ACCTGAAGGATTAATCACACGCATTATAGATGAATTACATTTACAGAACACGCATAACGGCCTTTTATATACAGGATGGATTGGATCTAAAATTAATAGAGGTGTAGAAGGCGCGTAAATTCGGTTACTACGTTAGCTACCAACGAACGCGTAGCTAGTTGCTAGCGTCTACGTGAAATTGTTGGTAGTATCTCGGGTGTCCGATGTACCTTACTGTTGTTTATAGGAACAGATATTACGTAGTCGCTAGCAAATGCCGAGCGTACAATGCTCACACGTACAACTAATAGTAGAGCCACTGTACCTACTCCTTTTTTAGGAAATTTGGTCCACCTTTAAATGCTTGTAAAAAGAGGATAAGGGACAGAATTAACATAACTTCTTACTAAGTAATGCGCCAAGGGTAAAAGGGATAAAGAAAGAAACTGCCACGCACCTCTATCTAGTCTGCCTACCCTAAATAGTGTATTTATACCTACCTACACTTCTGTATGCCCATGCGGAGAATATAACCGTGATAGTACTAGTGATGGTGCTGGTCGGTACACTGGTGCGGGGACCCGGTGGATGGACGGCACATTCGCTACTACGGGCTATCGTCACTCGATGTCGTGGTCGCAGTGATAGGTCACCACAATCGTCCTTCCAGAGTCCCGACTTATCAAACCGGTAACGTTGCGCACGTTCCCTCCAGCCGTGTGCATATTTTGTAGTATAAATGCCATGGCCGGGGTTCAGGAGACCATTGCCGAGCCGTGGGTAACACGGCTTGCTACAAAATATTACTTTTAAGTTTAATTTGTATTATTTTCTGTTCCTGAAATCTTGCCGTGAGTAACTTAATAATATAGGGAATATTCTATTAAGTAAGTAGTGTGTACTTATCGCGGTAAAATTCGTTTGATGAGTGGATCTAAAGTCCGCCGCTTGACCAGAGCCTATCACATAATGCTTAACATTAATTAATTAGCGGCTGTATAATGAGGCTAGACATTAGGCGATTGGTTGAATGGCGGTCTTTTTAGACACATCAAAGCTACATCTAAGGAATATTACCGCGACGCGTATATTACCTCGACCCAGCATTCAAGTATTCCGTGACAAGCTTCATTGTGTTTCGTGACCCCAGCTGATGTGGATGAGTGGAATTAAATTTATCAGATTTTAAAATGTTAATTATTCTCACACTTTGTGAAGGACAGAGTTAAGCAACCATCGGGTTTACATTATACAAAGCTGTTATCTATCTTATTTATTCCATACACAATGTGGTTATTGCAATGATGATATTTCCAGTAGATCAAGATGAGTGACGCCAAGAAAAACCTGCTGCTGTTCTTCGACCGGCCCTCGGAGCCGTGCTTCATGCAGAAGGGTGATGATAACTCCGTCTTTGAGATTCCTGAGCATTACTACGTAAGTATGACGTTTTAAATAACGTGTCAAATATGAATTATTGTTCAAAATTTAACTAAGTAAACTGTTCACTTCATCTTGATGCTAAAGTTGAGATTGAGATAGCTACCTTATTCTATGTGAGTAAGAGGTTGCATTTATGTAGTTTTTTAGATAGCATCAGTCGTCTGTTTAATAGCTCTACCATGGCTTTACACAAACATACGTGCCTGCAGCTAGCGACTGCTATGTGGGGCCTGTGGTAGAGCTATAGATATTTGTTTTCTATACTGGCCACTCAATGCGGGAGCGTCTTTTAATTTATTTTGGCTTATCTACCTTCTAATCTGCATATTTAAGTACCTTCGTTCAGACCAATTGCTCAATAGGATAATTAATCCACCCACAGCCGGAAAAATACAAGAATGTGACAACCACAATCGCAAACCGATTCGGCAGCGACGCTGGCCGCAGCATTTCAATCCGCAACATTGCTCTGCCGAACTTGGAGCTGCCCCTACAGTTGGCATACAACGAACAGTTCTCTCTCTTCGTACCCAAGCACAGGACAATGGCTGGGAAGCTGATTGATATCTTTATGGGTATGCGTTGTTGCTATCTCTGCTAGTGTAAGGGGATTTTTTAAATAGCGAGTGGTAGCTTAACTGTTTAGACTTTGATAACTTTTGCAGTGGTGTTGATCATTTATCTGAATTAGGTGGCAGTAAGTGTGTGTGACGTTAACAACATCTTTGAAACCTTGCACACTCCATCAGCGTAAAATGCTATGTTGAGGTAGCAAAAATATTTCTAATTAGCTCTACTTGTGCCAATATCTCGCGTGTCAATTTTAGTAGTCCAATACCATTTCCCTCGCCGTAAACTGAATAAGAAGTCTTCAAAGACAAGTGAAAGAAAGTAGTGAAACATGTCTAGTTCCCTTCCGGCAGAGGTGAATACCATAATCTTCCTCAAGGTTCCCTTCGTTAGTTACAAAAACCACTAAGGAGGCTCCTTTATCTTAGTTAAGCTGCCCTTACCACTAGCTTATTACCCTTAATTACTTGATAAAAGCTGTAAAGATAAGTCGAACCCTATTAGGGAAAAAAAAACAGTTTGTAATTCTATCCTCAGTTCACTATGCTTCATCATCAACAATAGTTTTACTATACTAATATTTAATGAACGAATCATTTGGACCTCATCAGGGGATGATGTCGTTATGTTACAAGTTTTCAATAATTATTGTGATGTTTCTAATGAATGTACCCGTTTTACAGGTATGCGTGACTTGGAAGACTTGCAATCTGTGTGCTCGTACTGCCAGCTCCGCGTCAACCCATACATGTTCAACTACTGCCTGTCTGTCACGATCTTGCACAGGTAATACCTTGCATGGACTCTTGCTTGTGTGGCTATTGCATGCCACTTTATATATTCACGAAATGCGTAAATTTCGTACTAATGTTTAGTTAAGATTGTATCATTCGACTTATGATTTCAGAGATGATACCAAGGGTCTGAACATCCCGACGTTCGCGGAGACATTCCCTGACAAGTTCATGGACCCCAAGGTATTCAGGCGGGCCAGGGAAGTGAGCAGCGTAGTGCCTTCTGGCGCTAGGGTAAGAAATTTTATATATATTACAATTTACAACCATTACAACTAGCATCGATAAACTTGCGTCATAGTCCGAGCTTTTGTATATTAGATAAAAATATGATGTGCAATAATATTGTATATTTGTATATTAGATAATAATTCTTGTAATTTTCATTTCCTTAATCAGCAATTTTTTTTTAACACGGGAAATGACTTCAGAATTTTGAACAAGAACTAAATCATGACCGCTGCAAGGCCAAAACTTTTGAAAACCTATCAGTTTTTATACTTGAGATAACTAAATACTAATCATGACTAAATAACGGAATATCCTATATTTGTAACGGCCCCTCGTTCCCGTCCAGATGCCAGTGACCATCCCGGTGAACTACACGGCGAACTCGTCGGATCCGGAGCAGCGCGTGGCCTACTTCCGCGAGGACATCGGCATCAACCTGCACCACTGGCACTGGCACCTCGTGTACCCGTTCGCCGCGGACGACCGAGCTATCGTGAACAAGGACAGGAGGGGGGAGCTGTTCTATTATATGCATCAGCAGATTATTGCCAGGTCATTTAGAAAACCGAGCGAACGATCCTAACTCTGAGAGCAGGCTTGACGTGTGCTCCTGAGACGAGAGCTTTGAGTTTAATGTTTATTTTAGAATGTAAAAAAAATGTAAATACAACGCCATGTTGTGATCAGAACCATGATGTGGCAAAGAACTGGTAATTGTCACCTAAGGTAACAAATACCACATGGACTAGAATAGTGTGTACCTGATGGCATCATTGGTAGCGTGCTAGGTCGAGGTATGAGCTGGGTACAGGCAGTAGGTACACCATGTTGATACTATCCGCATGGATCCAGTGAATGATAGGTTCCCGTCTTAATGACGTTTAATATTTATTTATCGTACTGGTAGTAACGGTATGGTCTGTGGGTTCAGGTACAACGCGGAGCGCATGTGCAACGGGCTGGGGCGCGTGCGGCGCTTCAACGACTTCCGCGCGCCCATCGAGGAGGCCTACTTCCCGAAGCTCGACTCGCAGGTCGCCAGCCGCGCCTGGCCACCCAGGTACATCGACTTCATTCATTTTGGGTCTTCACGAAGTTCTTACTACTCATCATGGATTACTAGATAAATCTCCACAAAAAAATCAGCAGCACTATTTTTTAAATTGATTTGAAGCAATGGTTTGAAACTAATACTAGGTTTTCGGGCACCACGCTTCGTGATTTGGACCGCCCAGTGGACCTCATCCGCAGTGACGTGTCCCAGTTGGAGATCTGGAGGGACCGCTTCGTTCAGGCCATCGAGACCATGTCTGTTACACTGGTGAGATACATCACAACAATAGGGTTATTGTAATCAATAAGTATTTAGCAGTTATTTCACTGCAGACAGGTCAGGTCAATTTAATATGTAATGTAAGTCGCGAGAAGTGAACATATTCGATCCTCTATTTTCCGAAGCGGCGTATCCGATCGGCGGTAGTTTCAATTAAATAAGTCTTACATAGAGTCTCTAGTCTGTGCAACTACCATGAGAAAATACAGCTAACATTTAGTTGATAGAGTCCTTGAAGACTTTCTTGTGATGTGTCTCCAGCCAAATGGTCGCAAGATGCCTCTGGATGAGGAGAATGGTATCGACACCCTCGGCAACATGATGGAGTCGTCCATCATCAGCCCCAACCGCGACTACTACGGGGACATGCACAACATGGGGCACGTGTTCATCTCCTTCTCGCACGACCCCGACCATCGGCACCTGGTGAGCCATTTACTACTTTATTTACTTATAATAAGATGCTTAGCCCTATTGCTTACTCCGGAGGTCCTTCAATTATTCAATTACACTTTGGTACTTATTTTTCATTAACATTTAGCTAGTCGAAAACCTGTGTCAAAAGCTCGTGAGAGGAACAGCCTGAAACTTGAGATCAATTATCCTTTGTCCTTTGTCCGTAGCAACAACAATAGCTTTTGTGCCGGTTGGAAAAACACTTTGGCAAAGGCAGGATTTGCAAGTTCTGCTTAAGCTAATCTCATTGTGACCTGCAGAAGTGGTTTTCTTGCACATTGGGAGTAACATCGAGACATGGAGATTCTTCCCCTAGATTTCACCGCATCCTGTACCTTCGCATTACAGGAGCAATTCGGCGTGATGGGTGATTCCGCGACAGCGATGCGCGACCCCGTGTTCTACCGCTGGCACGCCTACGTCGACGACCTGTTCCAGTCGTACAAGTACAAGCTGACGCCATACAGCAACGACAAGGTACGGTAGACTATACGTCAACACATTCAGGAACAGGAAGGAACTGAAGGTACCCCGTATTGACAAGGTGATAGGGGAACTAAACTCGAAACCCCTACATAATGATTCACTGCAGCAATTTGTTTACTTATATACTTATACTTATATACATGAGCGGGTTAACTCGTTACGTGTCAACTTGCCAAGTCATGTCGTGTAAGCCGGGTGGAAGCGCTTCAAGTGGAGAGGCATAGGCAAAATAGTAACACTCAAAGCTGGGCTCCCTGTTGACAATGCGAGTTGTGTTGTGCGGCCAGTTGGACTTCCCCGGCGTGCGCGTGTCGTCGCTGAGCGTGTCGGGCGGCGCGGGCGCCAACGCGCTGGGCACGCTGTGGGAGCAGAGCACGGTGGAGCTGTCGCGCGGCCTGGACTTCGCGCCGCGCGGCTCCGTGCTGGCGCGCTTCACGCACCTGCAGCACCAGGAGTTCGAGTACATGTTAGTACCCGCTTGCGTTCTTTTACCTACCCTGTCACTCTACAGCCTCTGGGTCGCCGCCCTCCTCTATCTCCTTCATACCACACTGCCCGTCCAAGCGAGTGAGGGAATTCTATGGATCGAGAAATGTTTTCAGAGTTTGTAACGATGGTGTTTTTTTTGTTATTTCATAAAATTTATTCTTCTATGCACGTCTCACTTAAACCGAACGGTTTTGTAACACTCCGATTCTGTGGTAGCAAATGAGAATAGTACCTACTACTCTGTGGACATTGTTAAAGTCGATTATTGTAGACAGCATCAACTGTGAATATTAATATTGCATCAAAGTAATATTAATATTGGACGACCGCTTGCCGCAACGGTTCGAGCCCCCCCCCCGTCCATTTGTACGCTACCCATAGTACAAGCGTTGTTAAGTTTAGGACCATACACTTGGTGTGTCAGTCTGTCGATATTAATTTATTTAATATTTATGAATACCCCTCAGTATCGAGGTGAACAACACGAGCGGCAAGAGTCTGATGGGCATGGTGCGCATCTTCATGGCGCCGACCATGGACGAGGCCGGCAAGCCGCTGCCCTTCGACGAGCAGCGCCGGCTCATGATCGAGTGCGACAAGTTCTCCGCCGGCTGTGAGTACTAACATATTAGCTCTTGTGTTCGGTTTCACCGTTCAAATTACCCAGTTGGCAAGTACCGACGCGAAGTGAAACAGCTGGGTAGTTCGCAAACCTATTGGCTTAGTAGTTCACTTCTAGTAGTAGTCTATGAGCGAGGTGACTCGTTGCTTGTCAACTTCGGGCACTATCGGTCTATATAGGACCCTCCAGCAGTCATGACTGCTGATGTTGTCATTAGAATGTTGTTTATAGGTAGATTAGGACGGTTTTTGCCAGTTTAAGACCTCTAGATATCATCCAGCAGATCACGATTAGTATTATAGGTACAGGATGTGAGTATTTATGTATCAAATAATGTGTCCCGCAGTGCGGCCCGGCAACAACACGGTCCGCCGCCGCAGCCTCGACTCGACCGTGACCATCCCCTACGAGCGCACCTTCCGCAACCAGGTACGTGTCCAACAACATTTTTATTTTGTAATAATGTATACAAGCGTAGCGTAGACTATAGATGGTTGCAATACCAAAGGGATTGCTGGCGTTTTGTCGATCAGAAGGGGACTGGGACTAAGGAAAGGGAAGGGACGGCGGATGAGCTTCCAGCTGTATCACATTGTACGAAACGCAGCTATAATAGCTGCTTTATGCCAATTGTCTGTGAGAGGGTAGTACCGTCCCTAGAGTCAATTGGTTACAGCTCGGCTCTACCATGCACCGGTTCAACACAGATTTTATTTCCATTTAATTTGATTAATTTGATAATCTAAATATATAAAACTCAAAGGTGACTGACTGACTGACATAGTGATCAATCAACGGACAGCCCAAACTACTGGACGGATCGGGCTGAAATTTGGCATGCAGGTAGATGTTATGACGTAGGCATCCGCTAAGAAAGGATTTTGATTAATTCTACCCCCAAGGGGATAAAATAGGGGATGAAAGTTTGTATGAAACTTTGTCAATTAAATTCCATGCGGACGAAGTCGCGGGCACAGCTAGTAATAAACTATAATTTATTAGCGACTTGATGACATAATAAATGATTTCACTTCAACTTTGACCAAGCTTTGACTTTGCATGTGAAATATTTTTTTACACCGTCACTGGCGCCTCGTGCGGTGAGTAGTGGATGTTTTATAACATCGTAGCTCCTAAATGAGTTTTATGACCGCTAGGGTAAAGGATTATGACAAATTGTTAGTTTCTTGCGTGACCGATAGAGCACTGTACAAATATTTTACGAAGCCGCTAGTGCCTGGCGAGTGTAAAGCTCCTCAAAGAGCTACTGGAAAACAGGCAACTTAGTGCCACATGGAAATGTTAGATGGCGCTATTCTGAATTAATAAAAGTAAAGTCATAGTAGTTATGATAATATCCTGGTGATGTGCCACGTTAATATGTCACGTGCGTGACGGCCCGCGTGCGGCAGATGGACCGGCCCGGGCAGCAGGGCAGCGCGCAGGCGGCCGAGTTCGACTTCTGCGGCTGCGGCTGGCCGCACCACATGCTGGTGCCGAAGGGCTCCGCGCAGGGCTACCCCGTCGTGCTGTTCGTCATGGTCTCCAACTGGAACGACGACAGGGTCAGTACTTGCACTCGCCGGATTATTTCAGATATGAAAACGCACAATACTAATGGTTGTTACGTACTATATGTATCGATGTGTATTGAAAATAGTAAGGCACCAGATTATTACTATTTCGTTTCTCGTCGGCGAATGGTTAAAGTTATGCTTTCGCCTGAATCCCTCTCGCATTGAGAGGAGATAGATCAGTTGCTAGTAATGAAACATGAAATGATGTCCAGGTGGAGCAAGACCTGGTCGGGTCGTGCAACGACGCCGCCTCGTACTGCGGCATCCGCGACCGCAAGTACCCCGACAAGCAAGCCATGGGCTTCCCCTTCGACCGGCCCGTGCCCAGCGCCGTCACGCTCTCCGACTTCCTCAAGCCCAACATGGCGGTCAGGGAGTGCACCATTCGCTTCCAGGACATCGTCCGCCCCCGGGGACAGCAGGGGTAGGTGACAGACCCCAAGTCTCATACTGAACGATCATCATAGGCATTATAAAGGAACACCGATACTCTTTTAACATTGATTCCAGTAACGACAGAATACACCATCTAAAGGACATTTCAATCTGCATTTAATACTTAATGTTTCCTCTACACTGTCATACATGTCGCCTTAAAGTTTCGAAACTGACTATTAGACTACTACAACTTTATGAGCGGCTGTAGCCAGCACTTGGTGGAACTCTTCTGATAATTGGTGCTCATTCTGATGGCGAACAAACTAAAATTGACTTAAACTCAAATCGTTTATTTGTTTAATTGTTTTCTCAAGTGTACAATCGGATCGAAACAGGACCTAACCTAATTGACAACAGAATTGGCATCATTACATTACCTATCTACCAAATCACAAATATTCGCAGAGTTCAAAAGAATCAAAGAAATAATTTAGCACAATTACATAAAGCCCCTAAAATGATGCCAGCCTTCGAATACATAGCATAATATGGACCGATTTAAGTGTCTCCTGGTTGTACCAAATGGGTTCCATTACCAGTTCAGCACGTGCGAGGTTACTATAATGCCTAAAGCCGGTTTCGCTGGCAGATTAATTTCCCTAAGTAATAAAATTTGGTGTGTATAGATTCGAACCGAGATCGAAACGCAACGAGCGGTCGTGCGGGTGCCGGGACTATACTCCCGAGGACATAGATGCGCTCATTCGCAAACCTTACTATTACACCAAGTGCGATCATAAACAGCATTGTATGTATTTACATTGAAATGACTCGTTCGACGGATTTGCTCTGCGCAGATGGCAGAAGTACAACACTGTTTTCAATGAATAAGGAGGAAAATATATTCCAAATTCCATAATACATAATATAAGTAGGTGACAATTGATCTGAGTGGCGACAATCTAAATATTTAACGATATGTATAATTTGTACAATCAAATTGATTTGAAAAGGTTACAAGTTGATATACCTACTTGCCCAGATCAGGTCTACCTATAATAAGTTGATATTAAATGCACGATTATGGGTGCCTGAAAATATTTACGTAAGTATTAATTTAAAACACGACACTAAGACGGTTTTCACATTGCTTTACCAACGGTTAGCGCATGGTAATGGGCGCACATAATAAGAATCCATTTAAGTATTTACTAATTACCTCAAATATGTTATAAAATATTAAATTGATTCATTTTTATCTACATGTCAAATTAAAAGATAATAATTTGTGACACCGAAGGTAGGTACTTGTACTATTGTTACTTGTAATGTACTTAAGTTTTTTTATTCAATACCCTAATGTTGAAATTAGGCCATGTTTCATGAAAACCGTTGGAAGATTTCATTAAATTATTAGAACAATAACAATTTTTCTTTTGAAAATCCATATTGGATGAAAAGTATCTACTTACTCATTTATTTGACTGATCTGTTGTTACTGGACGGACTCGGCCTGTGTAACGGACGCTGATATTATCATTTTGTTACTTTTAATTATTTTATTTTTATTGCATGTTAGTTTAAGTTCGTAAAGTTAAAGGGTCCATGTATAGTTTGTAATGCAAAATACTTTGTACATAATTAATGTATATACCTACTGCAATTCATAAGACTGAATAAATATTATCCTTTCAAAGACTAATGTTTTAATAATTAATTTAAATATACAATAATGAGTTGGGGAGTGGAGTAAGTAATGGGAGGACTTTTATTCCCAGTTCACCGTAGGTATACTTACTTTAAACATAAAAAAATATTGTTTTTTAATTATTTCGATATTTCCAATAGTTTCGAGATACGTAGGTATATAATTTGAACACGTCGACTCCGTAGTATTGCGTTGAGCCAAAGTGTGTGAACACGATCACCAAGGCGACAAAACAAATAGGATTTCTTTAATTTTAAAATTTACATCTACTTAGTTGTTATTAATGTAAGTAACTTCAAAACTACTACGTGATCAACTTAAATAAAAACGTACCCATTTTTTTCTAGTAACCAAAGGCTATCGTCCCAAAGTTTCAAGCGATTCTACGACTCGTCGATATTAGCCATTTTCAACCTTCATGATGTTATTACATCGAAGTCTTAAGTTGTAAAATAAGCTACATCTGCTAGGCCAAATAAAAAAATTATAAAATTCAATCCGATTTAGTTTGAGTAACTTATTACTGCTTTCAAAGCTTTAGCTAACTTCAGTATGTCTCAATCCTAACAAGTCAACGTTAATTTTATACCCCTTGTCTATGACCATGGACCATGACAATGTACTCAATCAAATGTTTCTTCTAGACACTATTTCACTTATTAACATATCTCAGCGTAATGTGTTCTACAATTAAATTGAAATTAATCGTGGTTTGTGCGGCCAGATGTACAGTTAGTGATTACTGATAGCGGGACGAGTTGGTTCCCTTAAAAATGCTGCGACAATTGCTGGTACATCACAACTCGGATCAACATGGCGAAGGTCGGACAGGTGAGCTCTATTGTCTCTACATACATAAGTAATTTGAGTTCACAATGTTTCACGTATAAGTATGGAGTAACTAATTTTTTTTCATATGCATGCTATTGCTAATTTTAATAAGTGCTTACTATTCATCTCTTAATTTACACCATCACGCTTGAATTCCCTGGAGGGGTAGCTAGAGGTGCACTGTGGTGCTGCCGCATTTGCCGACGGTATTTGGTCCCAATATGATGTACCTATAGGGCGAGTCTTGCCTATTGATACCGGGCACACTACAACACGCAGGGGATTCGAGCCGTAGACCACCACCAGCCCAGTGCGCATACGTATGGATAACCAAACTTTGCATGCCTTTCGAAGAACATGCAGTTTCTCAATATGTTTTTCTTCATAACTTAGGAAAGATAATCATTATTGAAAATAAGAGTCTCCCCGATTCAACCTGACTATAATTCTTGCAGATACTCCTTCTGTTCGTCGTGGTTGCTGCGTGGAGTGGAGGGGAGAGTAACCCCGCACCCCGTTCAAGCAAACAACAAACTGCAGTTAACGGGCGCCCTGGACGCAACCCAAGCTCTCATGGCCACCACTCGAACAACTACTACAGACCGAGCCGCACCCATGGGAGGGATATGAGCAGACATGACCTGAGACACCTGCAGAATTTAATTACAGGCCTAAAAAGTAATCCGAGATCCGGAAACAACCATCATCGTCAGCCGGATAGCGCAAAGAATTCTCCTTTGACTCGGGAGAGACAGGAAGACGATGACACGCCTTTACCTGATCCACCAAAATATGAAGGTGAAGCTTCTAATGAGGATAGCACGAATATTAATTCTGCTAATGGATCAGGTGAAGAAGATTACTTACATAATAAAAAACCAGGGGATAGTGTTGAGACCGTAGCTGAAGGAGCACCGACTGATGAACCAGGTATCCAGACAAATGAAAAGCCGCACTATGGTGATATCGATGAAGGTGGACTGCCCGCTGAAAATAAGCCAGTTTCTGGGGAGCTACCTGAACATTCAAGCCATGAACAGCCAGGAGGCTCTGACGAATCTGGTGTCGACAAAGACAACCCAACTGATAACTTGGATACAAAACCAGATCCAGTCAATACTGATGCCAATGCGCATGATCAACCAGAATCTGGTACTAGTGATAATAGTCACGAATCAGCTGATAAACCATCTATAACCGGTATAAATGAAGTTCCATCAGATACTGTGCCGATAAAAAATCCCGTGGACCATGATGTGGACGAGAATAATCCAGAAATACCTGAGGAGCCAAAACAACCAGAAGTACCCAATGGACCAGAACAATCAGGTGTACCAGAAAAACCTTCTGTAAACCAACAATTTTCACCTAAACCTGTACGGAGACCTCGCCCCAGTGTTATTGTAGTACCACGCCCACGTCCACGCCCAGGAGTCGTTGTATTTCCGCATCCGCATCCTCGTCCAGGGATTGTAGTACACCCATATCCACATAAACCATTGTTACCCGTAAAACCTGCGAAGAAAGGGGATTATTTCGTACTGAATATAAATGGTCAGCTCATGCTCGTGAAGAATCCTGGAATGAAAGTGCCTAGTGACGGTAGTGTTAACTTGAGTGGGTTGAGTGAGGAAGAATTGAGTTCCTTAATAGCGAACGGAATTCCAATCTCAGGGTACCCTAGCATCCATACCAGCTTACCGAATTGGGGGAACTGGCCTAACTGGATTCAAGGAAGTGGCTATCCCAACTTTAATGTAATTCCAGGTAGACCGGTTGTCATCAATGAACTTCCGGGTCAAATTCCGGTGGGACAGCAGATTTTTCCGGGACCGAGTGTGGTAAATTGGCCAAGCACTTATCCAATACCTTACCCTTGGCCAAATTACCCGAAACTTAATGCGTCGCAACCTATATATGTTATGCCGCCACAGCAGCCAATTCAGTACCCTCAACAACCTGTATACCCACAAAATCCAGGTCAACCCCCTATAATTGTAGTGCCGTATCCAGATCAAACGCAGCAGCCGCAACCAACAGTAGAACGGCCTATTCAACCTTCATACCCCCAATATCCATACCCGCAGTGGCCTTATCCTTATCCATCGTACCCAAGTCAGCCTGAAAATCCAGGAAATTCGGTTCCGGAGTATCCCAACCCAAAGTATCCAGTTTTTCCTGGTTTCAGGCAACCTGGACAACCCCAGCAACCGATTTTACCTCCTTCATATCCACAAAACCCTGTTCAGCCCCCGTACCTACCTCCTGTACAACAGCCACAGAACCCCTTCCAGCCTCCTGTAGAACAGCCACAGAACCCCATTCAGCCCCCGTACCTACCCCCTGTACAACAGCCACAGAACCCCATTCAGCCTCCTGTAGAACAGCCACAGAACCCCGTTCAGCCCCCGTACCTACCTCCTGTACAACAGCCACAGAACCCCTTTCAGCCTCCTGTAGAACAGCCACAGAACCCCGTTCAGCCCCCGTACCTACCTCCTGCACAACAGCCACAGAACCCCATTCAGCCTCCTGTAGAACAGCCACAGAACCCCTTTCAGCCTCCTGTAGAACAGCCACAGAACCCCGTTCAGCCCCCGTACCTACCTCCTGCACAACAGCCACAGAACCCCTTTCAGCCTCCTGTAGAACAGCCACAGAACCCCGTTCAGCCCCCGTACCTACCTCCTGCACAACAGCCACAGAACCCCTTTCAGCCTCCTGTAGAACAGCCACAGAACCCCGTTCAGCCCCCGTACCTACCTCCTGCACAACAGCCACAGAACCCCATTCAGCCTCCTGTAGAACAGCCACAGAACCCCATTCAGCCTCCTGCACAACAGCCACAGAACCCCATTCAGCCTCCTGTAGAACAGCCACAGAACCCCGTTCAGCCCCCGTACCTACCTCCTGTACAACAGCCACAGAACCCCGTTCAGCCCCCGTACCTACCCCCTGTACAACAGCCACAGAACCCCTTCCAGCCTCCTGCACAACAGCCACAAAACCCCTTCCAGCCTCCTCTAGAACAGCCACAGAACCCTGTTCAGCCCCCGTATCTACCTCCTGCACAACAGCCACAGAACCCCATTCAGCCTCCTGTAGAACAGCCACAGGACCCGGTCCAGCCCCCGTACCTACCTCCTGTACAACAGCCACAGAATCCCTTCCAGCCTCCTGTAGAACAGCCACAGAACCCCGTTCAGCCCCCGTACCTACCTCCTGTACAACAACCACAGAACCCCTTCCAGCCTCCTGTAGAACAGCCACAGAACCCCATTCAGCCCCCGTACCTACCCCCTGTACAACAGCCACAGAACCCCTTCCAGCCTCCTGTAGAACAGCCACAGAATCCCGTTCAGCCTCCGTACCTACCTCCTGCACAACAGCCACAGAATCCCTTCCAGCCTCCTGTAGAACAGCCACAGAACCCCGTTCAGCCCCCGTACCTACCTCCTGTACAACAGCCACAGAACCCCGTTCAGCCTCCGTACCTACCTCCTGTACAACAGCCACAGAACCCCATTCAGCCTCCTGTAGAACAGCCACAGAACCCCCTCCAGCCCCCTGTAGAACAGCCACGGAACCCCGTTCAGCCTCCGTACCTACCTCCTGTACAACAGCCACAGAACCCCTTCCAGCCTCCTGTAGAACAGCCACAGAACCCCGTTCAGCCCCCGTACCTACCTCCTGCACAACAGCCACAGAACCCCATTCAGCCTACTGTAGAACAGCCACAGAACCCCGTTCAGCCCCCGTATCTACCTCCTGTACAACAGCCACAACGACCTGAAAATCCACAGCAGCCTGGTGTTACAGTTACACCTGGGAAGGATAAACCAGGGCAAGAAACCATTATCACGAACCAGCCAGGTATCGTAATACACCCCAATCCAAAGCCTGTCCAACCTGGTACCAAGTATCCACGACCCGGTAAACCTGGAGGTACCAATACTAACAAAGGTCTAATAAACCTGATCAACAAAATCATAAACCTTAAACCATCCAGTAATGAACCTTCTTGGAGTTTACCAGATCTTATTGCAATCATCAACCAGCTGAAAATTGGAAATTCTGGACAATCTACGCCTCCAAGCGTCGGATTGAACGTTGTCATCCAACCAGATAATAAAGAAGAAGAGCAATTCAATCTCCTGATGTTATTGAGCCTTTTAGCTAGCAATACGCAGGACTTCCGGCCAAATATGGGCTATCCAAGTATTAGTTACCCTGTAGCCAATACTGGTAATCCATTGTATTTCTTGGGTCATTTCCCTTGCGACCATCCTAGTTTTCCGGCAATCTCCGCGCTCCAATCGCTACAGAACACAAACGGCCAGTCACTTCAAAATTTGAATCTTCAAGCGCTACAAAATTTGAATCAGTCTGCGCTCCAGAATTTGAATTTGCCACCTAATGTTTGGCAGTTACTGTCAAGTTGGATGAACTCGTTGGCAAGCCATGCTGGCGTCCAGAATGGCGTGAAAGTGACTACATCCACTGGCACCCCTGTTGCTAATAAAAAGTAAACAAAATGATTTGAATATAATGATCTTGGCATCTCGATAAAACCAAATTCACCATTGAATTTAAACTTTTACCTATAATATAGTATGTAACTTTATGTAATAATTGCTAATGATTTAATTTAATGACGGATTGTTCCTTATACCATTGTAATCTACCGTATCGTACATATCTTAAGTATATTTGTTTCTTGTAGGGTTCATATCTTGTCTTCTTTAGATATTCAATTTATGAACATTTTGTACAAGTTATGACAAATAAAAGCCAATAAAACATGACTTATTTTTAAACTGAAGTTTTTATGTCGGTCCCTAACTACGGACAGTTATTTTAAGATAGTTTGAGTATGGGTGAATAATCTTACTTAACACATCAGGGTAATAATTAACTCCTTGGGCTTCAACGCATCACTAGTACCTAATGCGATGCAGGCTAAGCAGCCATTAGTCGCAGTGTGTGGTAAAGTGCATGCTCCTGTGACGGAGTGACTCACCCTGTAGCAGACGTCTTCGCTATTAACTGACACCCGGAAGTTATAGCTGCTACACGTCGCTCTGGTCCCTAGGTTTAGATATGGTCACAATTAATAGATTGATGTTATATGTATATGAGTATAAAGGACCCCTGCTAATAATGTCGTTAATTTCATTATTCCTTGGCAACGATTTCACGAAAACGTTTATAACAATTATATATCGTTCACCTTTGGGTATCCCATGGGGAAGATACAATTCATCTTTAATAAAAACTACAAAAAAAGTTTTTCCTACATTATTAATATTACATTGCTCGATTAACATTCCCAAAGTAACAGCCAAGTAAATATTTCACCGCCCACACATGTCATGTCGAGTTGAACCTGTAAATTTGGATCAGGTTGCTCGCTCGTCAGCCGTTCCCCGCGGGAAATCAGCCGCGGAGCGCGTCAGGTTGCGCCGAGGAACCAGCGACATGGTAGTTATATCGAATATCTAACCTTATAAATAATTTATGTTACTGGAATGTTATAAGAAAAAGTGGTCAAGATCTGCGGTACCACTGGCAGCACCGGCTACAGTTCACACACTAAAAATCACTCGATAATATTGCTTCAATAAATCCTTTAAATTTAAGGAATATGTATATTGATCCCCACCTCAAGTCATTGCACTAAAACATAGAGCTCTCCAAAAGGCAAGTCTAAAGGACCCTAAGGCCGGCACCGCGTCGGTTGCTTGTCCTGGGCGACGGGCACCACTTATCATGGTGGAACGTCAGCCAGTGTGCCTACTCATGTTAAAAAATATTGACATGATAGAGCACGAAATGGGCTTATTGGCCAAAGGGGTTGGAAAAGAGGGCCCTTCGCCTCTAAGACTTAGTGTGGCCCACTGTCGTCAGTTTAATTAAGTATATTTACACTTCGCAACGGCGGGGCTCTATCGAAATAGAGTTTATAAGTGGAAACTTGTTTATTTGTTTTTTACCTAAGCTTAAATAGTTACGGGTGTGGTTAGTGTAGGTTAGTTACTAGGTCAAACTAACTTTAAATTATTTACAGCTACACGCACTAATTCTTAACTGAGATGTAGGTATATTTTCTCCTAGGATAACTTACAAGAAAAGCGATGTGTATGTCGAAACCTACATGGTTATGAAAGGCTTCCTCATAAGTTGAATATAATTGAAATAACATATTTACTTAGGTATACCTATCATTATATACGAACAACAGTCAAAAAACGATACCGACCTAAATTCAGATCTAATAAATGTTTTCCCAAAACCCAGTCCAGCGTAGGACTATTATGAGCTGTCGGAGATTTATAAAACCACTGGCTTCGTGTTGGCATCGCTTGTAGTGTATGAAACGAGCGCACGCCGGACGCTTGGCCGGGTATACCCAGCCAGCAGTCAGGCGACCGGCGCGGCGCGGCGTGTGCTCCCGTGCGCACGTGCGGCGCAGCGGCTAAAAATAACACCCCTTCTTGTGGTTAAGTTCATTTCCAGTGTCTACTGGACACTTTGTTACATACTTGTACATGCACACATGAAGTATATTACTACAACGCTTTAGGTATTTGGGAGATTATTTAGGTATCAATGAAGGGGCGCAATTCATATATGTAGGCCATTAAAAAAAGGCCACACTTTTCTCATAAAGCTCCGCAGCTCTTCGATTTGGATAGCCTTTTAAAACGACAAGGGTGGCCACTTTTTTCAAAGTATTTAAACCATGGGAGAGATGAGACTTGCTAGAGATAACTAGAGATAAATTGACTTGCTTGCTTTGGAGTCCTTGATCTGCGAATAACGTGAGTAGGTTTATTTGTTTAGGTGGTTTACCAGTGTGAAGCCGGGCTGCTAACATAGTTAGCATGTCCTGCAAAATATGAGCTAAGCACTTATCACTCAGGTATGATCCAAAGTCGGACCCCATCGCCGGGCAATGCTGACCGACACTGATTGTTTTACCATCGGTAGCTGATACTTTTTACGTAAAATATTTTGTGTACAGAGACATAGGTAGTCACCTGAATTGCTAACAATTTTCCATACTTTAAAATATTTTATGTAGACGCTTAAATATAGATCACTGTGAAGTTATGTTTTCGACATGACTTCAAGTAGGAATAATTTTAGGTTAATCTATACAAATAAATAAAATTGGAGTGTCTGTTTGTAATATCAAAATAACACCTTTTCACTAAATGCATATGAAAGTACATACGACACCTATAGCAAAAACTCGATTTAAAAAATGTTTGTCTGTCTGTCTGTGTGTT
The DNA here is from genome assembly GCA_905147325.1 of Notodonta dromedarius. Taxonomy (NCBI): domain Eukaryota; kingdom Metazoa; phylum Arthropoda; class Insecta; order Lepidoptera; family Notodontidae; genus Notodonta; species Notodonta dromedarius. The sequence goes on along the minus strand of LR990179.1, from coordinate 10,038,663 downwards.
TGTTCCGGGTAATCTCCGAAACGGCTGGACCGATTTTCACGGGACTTTCACTGGCAGATAGCTGATGTAATAGGGAGTAACTTAGGCTACTTTAATTTTGAAAAACAATTAGGGTTCCGTGTAAAAAAAACCACATGAAATCAAAGAGTATTTCCGAAACGGCTTGACCGATTTTGACGGGACTTTCACTGGTAGATAGCTGATGTTATAAGTAGTAACTTAGGCTACTTTTATTTTAGAAAAACAAAATTAAAAAAATGGGTTCTGGCGCGCGGGCTCAGAACGCGGGAGCGGGCTTTTTTGTTAAATTAAATTCCACGCCGTCAAAGTCGCGGGCTCTGCTAGTTATAAATATTATTATTATTATGTTACAGTTTCGTGCAATAAGGGCAAATACTTATAAATAAGTACATATTAACAATTGACATTTTAAAAAATAATACCTAATGCAAACAGGTTTGTCATATTTCTCTATAGCTAAATAATAATTTTATTGGAGTTTAAATTTAAAACGGTAGTCATTTGTTCCTAAATGGTTATTTCTCTTATCTATAAATACCATTTACAGTACCTATCATTAAATACGAATTATAAGATGGTCATAACGGTGTAGTCATTAAGCGAGTGGTTTTTCAATCAAATATCACTAGACTTAGTTGGGTGACAGACGACCAGTTACTTCTCGACTTACGTATAGATATGGCGACTATTATACGGGTAAGTGATTTTTAAACCATTTGTTGTGCTGCTCTGTCTATAAAATTATATAACGTAGCTACGGCCCTCAGCGCGTAGAGGGCTGCTAAATTTTGACCTGACATTATAAAATGGCAGTTCAAACAGTGGCAAGTTATTGTTTCTTGAATATCACGTAGTGTTTGTGATGTTGATTGACACTTAATGGAGTCCAATAAAATTATTTTAGTAGTGAAGAATGTCTGTTTTCCAACTGATAAACATATTTCCGTACAATAAATTTCAGGTGCTTCTAACACTCACCTACGTGGCACTGAGTGAATGCCATTTGGAACAACTCGCCAGACATCTGCTCGGCCTGCCTCCATTAGTTGGACCTTTACTGCGCCGACATGCGACTTTAGACATACTTCACTCCACATATCATGATAAAAATAATCGTTTGCCATTCGGACTTAAAGTTCATACTTATAATGCAATACCAAATCAGAACTATAACCCAAATTTTAATAAAGAGTTTAATCCCTCGACAGCACCAGAAGAATACCCCGAATACACAATAGATGACAAAACTCCAGGCAATGATGTAGCTTTTCTAAAAACAGAAGAATACGTACCAAAAACAGGCGAAATTTCAAACACCGAAAACTTATATAACAATAAAGTCATTCAAGAGATATTAACTTCAAAACCTAATGAAATTAAGGGGCCTAAGAATGAAGAAAGAGGCGAGAATTTAACCCCCAGCCAAGGTTTTCTACTAGTTACACCAAATAATAATGGTAATAATGTGTATCTGCTACAACAAAATGGTAAAACAAGTACTCCAAACCCGATAACTTTACCAATAGGTGCCAATCAACCAATATTATATGCAGCACCAAATCCAACTCAAAATAATCAACTAAACGACATTATTAATGGAAAACTCATGCTAATGTCAACTGCACAGGCAAACCAAAACAGCCCTTATGACAGTAGTCAATTGAATGTGCCTGCTCTTAACCAAAACCCAAGCTATGTTATGATTTATAACAATCCAGTTTCTATTAATAGGCAGAATGGTTACGGAGGACAAGGCACAAACGCTGCAGGTATTCCAGTTACTAGTCAAAATCCTGGAACAAACACAGTTTACATAGATACAAATAATGAAGGAGGTTATGCAGTCAGCGCACAAGTACCAAATGTTATTACTACAGCCGATACTATGATCCCACAAATAGGTATCCAAGCAGCGAATGGAAATGTTGCATCAAATAGTGACAATCCGAATTGTTGTCGAAACAAGATTTATACAGACCCTATAGAAAAAGAAACAGATATTATAAATAATAACTCAGCAGCTGCGAATAAAGTAGCCAACCCACCTGAGAACCAACCTCTGGTGATGACAGCAAACGGACTGACTTCACAAAGTTTACAGTCCGCTGTGAAGACTGTGCACAAAGAATATGCTGATATAAATGAGCCTAAAGATAAAAGCGACGAACATAAGAGTGACCTTAAGAAGAACAATAAGACAAAACAAGTTGTTTTTTCGTACGCAGATTACCTAAGTAGCTAGAACGCTACCAATTCCTTCGCTAGAAGCTGCTAGTCGCTAGCGTCTACTTTAAATGTTTATAATGTTATGGCAGATTCCAAGTTCTTGTGTGATATATAGGAGACCTGCAGAATTGTTATATAAATATTTTTCATTACTCATACTCTGAAAGTAGGTCTGAAGTTGCCTGAGGAGCGGGTTGAAAGTAATACTTTTCCGGCCCGGGATAATCGCTTTCAACTGACAGCTGTTCATTTTCACATTTCTATGGAACCATGTTCAAACTTTTTCTACAGTCACTCAATTACAGCACGATGTAAAATTGAAATAACATAAAGTTAAGTATTAATTAATGAATATATATTTTTAAATGACTTAATTATAATTTCGTTTCAACAATTTCTTTAAAATAACATAGATTTGGGCAAAATATTTAAAGATGAAAATAAAAATAATGGCTAAATAATGAAGTTGGCCGGCCAACGAAAAAAAAACTAAATAGGCGGCAATCCGATATTATTATTTTTTTCGAGTTGTAGAGTATTGTTCATACTTCCTTGTATTATTTCTTTAGCCAATTCCTGTTTTTATTTTTAATTTCCTTGTATTCGTAATGAAAAGCACAGTGTTTACCTCGGGTGAAAGACTTATTTTGTCCCTCGAACTATTAGCGCCCTCACTACGCTCGGGCGCCAAACCCCGTCTCGGGACTAAATAAGTCACTTTCACCACTCGTGTAACAATGTACTATTACAAAGCAACTAGCGAGCGTAAAACTCCTATAGATGCACTGATAATAAAATAACTATAATATTAAAACTTTAAAAGAAATGTCTGTGTAACTTTTAAATCTGTAAGTACATATCTATTTATTGAGGCTAAACATAATGTATACGGAAATCTATACGTTTGAAAGTTAACCAGTGTAAAGACAAGTCGTAGAATATCTCTGTGAGGGACCACTCGAATGAAGCCATTATGTTCAACCTGAATCCCTGGACCCGGTGGAGACGATACAATTAATGTGTTAGTCTTCTTTAGGGGGTCCTATGTATGCTCTATGAGTGTATGTTTTGCTTAGTTTTAAAATACTACTTACCAGCTTTGAGATAATCAAGTACTTCATTCGGTTGTTCCTTATTTGCAGTATTATGCATAACTACACTTAATTTGAATAGTAACTTTCCAAGTTCTGTAGTCTTTATGCCGCCCGAATATACAGACGGGTTGTCAGTCTATTGGAGCGAAGTGACAACTGACAAGTTATTCTGCAATAAAATTATTTTGTATGCAGGTAAGGCAGTCTTCATTTCTTTTAGGAAATCATCTACGATTATTTTTTCGGTTACTAGTATGAAAAATCTGTTCTAATTTTTGCACCAAGGTGATACCGGATTTCTCAGGCACCGGATTTCTTCTGATGTTTTACGTCTATCGTTTATATCTAAAGGCATATGGGAGGGTAGTTAGCACACTGGGGATCTGGTGATAGATAAATTGCATTTGAAATATTTAAAAAATATTTTATTAAAGCCTCAAATACGAAAACTTCTATAAATTCAACTAAGCATGAAACATGTTTCAGATATTACCAGTTCTATGGTTTTTGTGTTTAGAAATTGTGCGAAATAACTAAGTACTTATACAATATTATTGTTTTTGTGTTATAAAATAAGATACATATTTTATTATAATTTACTTGCTTAAGTACGCAAATATAAAGTTTTAAGGCTGAAGCGCCCATCTAGCCCGCGAAGTTCAAATTTTTTGAGGTTTTTTAGAAATTTTTCAAAATCGGACAATAATAAAAGGCACATTTTGTAATTCGCGAAAAAGACCGTGTGCAGTGCATTTATTGATATATCCAACTTACTCTAAAACATTTCAAGAACGACAGCTATCCAGATAATCTGGCAATTTTTGTATATTTAGTGATTTACTAGTATCATATCCACCGTGATAATATTTAGAGTAAAATAAATGTATTAATAGACGCACTGCATACTGTGTTTTTCGCAAATCTCAAAATGTTGTGTTAAATGTTTTCAGATTTTGGATAAACTATAAAAATACTCGAAAATTTTGAATTTCGCGGGCTAGACAGGCGCCTTCACCTTAAGTTAAAACCCGGCCAACACGTGAGACGTAATTATGACGTCGAAGTTAATAAACTGTGTAACTGTGTGTGAAGTGAATAAAAAGTTTATTTTAATGTTGTAAGCTGCCAAATTAAGTCTAATTTATAAATATAATTAATTTTAATTATAAGTATTTTAGAATATTCCAATCGAAATTCATTTTTAAGAATCTTAGAATTATCTTTAAAAATCTGAGAGATAATAAAGTTAAAATGTTAAAATCTTCTATTACCTAAAATATTTTATAATATATATCTAGCTCGAATATGTTAAGCATACCGTTCTCCTAGACTATCACAACACTCAAAGGCATTATAACACTTGGACCTTTCGCTTGCAAAGGATAAAGAGAGTTCTCAGCTTTACAGAAAATCAATTACCACAATTAAATTGTTTTAAGTAATAATGTAAGCTAGCTAAGTACAAATTTGCTACCGACAAAACAAAATTGAATTGTAAGTACTTCTTAGGAGCAAAGGACGTGAGACACTTTGATATAGAATTTCGGGGTCGAAGAAAAGTTTACAAAAGAACATGAATCCCGACACTGTCGCCGTAAAAAGTTAGGTATTGTCTATATCAAGGTGTTTCACAGAGAGCACCTGAGCAAAGATAGTTGGAATACTTAGAACCTAATACCAATTACTTGGATAAAATCTTTATTACTTAATAAAAAATATTAATATGAAGTTCTTTTTAAATACATATTAAAATAGTAAGGAAGTACCTACTTGAATAAAACTAATGAGCGGGACCCTGTACACATGTATGCTTGACTTTGGTCTGATTATAGTCCGTGCACTGGGCCTTGGACAACACCTACCATTTATAATGTTTCTGGCAAATTAACATAGTTTTTTTATAAATAAATAGTAACCGGAACTACATCGATTTGTTTAAAAAGCGACAGTTGGAACAACTAGACTGGCGCACCGGTCAACTTTGAAAACCTATTTAGGGTAGCACTTGGTGCTACTTATTTTATGTTCAACCGGATCTTAAAGAATCATTTAGTTTGACCCAAATTCGTGAAAACTGACTAAAACAGATTTGTATGAATCCTTCAGGTTCCAACAAAAATACGATTATGTATATAACATAACTTAAAATAAGGTAGGCATTTTATTCATCTCAATGAAAATGATTTCCAGTGCACAGATTATAAACACCCATGAATGAACAACAGATGTTCGGGTACTAGTAGTATCTACTAGGTAATCAAAATAATTTGACAGTGAAAATTGGTCGTTCTCTTAACATACCTGCTCGTTGCACACAGTAACCTGTAGTCAGGGCGCCAAAGGACTTCAGACAATTTCATCAAACAATTATGTTATTCTTTAGAAATTGTCCGAGGTACAAGACTTATACATAATAAGTAATATTAAATTTGATTGGTGTCATGAATGAAACTATAAAAATGAAATTACATGAGTAAATAATAGCAAAGAAATAATTTTGTACCGCACAAATGGGTTTTATAGTATTATGAAACTATTATATCCTAAAAGCCATTTACAATGAGACATTAAAACAAGCATTGAGCAATTATTTATGAATAATAATTAAAATATGCTATCATTTACATTATATTAAGTGGCAATAGTAAAAATCTAATCTATATAATAGTGTTATCAAGGCTGCTCGGCGAACCAATAATCTTTAACACAAGCAAAATTTGTATGTAGGGAGGTATATAAATGTCGTTGTTTGGACATAATAGCTATACTTCTTTTTATTTACACTTGTGTGTTGCAGTCTTAAAAACAACGTGTTTCACAAATTAACCATTTCACAATGTTTTAGTCATTGTTAAGTCAATAATGGTAAATATTTAAAACATTTACATTATATTATTATGAATAAGACTAATGGATGAGTTATTTAGAAACATTACTTTACTTAATAAGTGTTAAAAATGTATTTATAAAATGTAAAAGGGCAATACTTAATATATAAAAATCTAATGGGCATGAAAAAAAAAGGCATTCAACATTTAAGACTTAGCAAAAGTTTCATGAATACAATTAATTACATCGGTTCTCAGCTCTCAAAATAAATGATGGCACCGCATAAATGATGACAGGATTTCTCACTAAAATATCAGTGTGATAAAAACTTTAATAGTCCAATATTATCCGAACAGGCTAACCTAGTCGCATAAAAGGCTAGGACGGGTATTCAAATATGTAAAAAATATCACTTTTTAATATGATTTGCGAAAAGTGAAAGATTTTTCTGGCAACACTATAAAGACCGTTAAATAACATTGCACGCCGATTGGCTAATCGAAATCGAACACGATTTGAATGCGGACCAGCCATTGGCCAGTTTTGGCGGCGGTGGGCGCCGCGCACGTGTTGTATCACCGCGCGGATGGCGGCTCCGCGGTGTCCAGCTTCTTGTCCTTGGGTGGTTGGTCCTGGCTCTGATCTCGGGATTCCTCGACGGATTCTAGTGCTATGTCGAACGATGCTTGTCTGCTGTAATATTATTTTAATTAGAATAGTGAAATCTATCAATCTCTGCAGAGGGTCTAATAATTGTAGACCGTCAAGACAATATCTAAGTCCCTTTGTTAATAGTAAGTATTTAGAGAAAAAATTCATAGATTTACAATTCATCATCATCATCATCAGCCTATAATTGTCCACTGCTGGACATAGGCCTCCCCTAATGAGCGCCATAGCGCCCTGTCCTCAGCTTGCCGCATCCAGCATCTGCCTGCAGTCTTTCGCAGGTCGTCATCCCACCTGGTTGGAGGGCGTCCTACACTACGCTTGCCGAGTCGAGGTCTCCACTCAAGAACACGTTTACCCCAGCGGTTGTCGGTTCTTCGCGAGATATGGCCAGCCCACTGCCACTTCAGCTTGCTAATTCTTTGAGCTATGTCGATAACTTTGGTTCTCTGTCGGATGTATTCATTGCGAATCCTATCCTTCAGAGAAACTCCGAGCATAGCTCTCTCCATAGCTCGCTGAGCGACCTTAAACTGGTGGACCAGCCCTACCGTGAGTGTCCACGTCTCGGCTCCGTAGGTCATGACGGGTAGGACGCACTGATTGAAAACTTTCGTTTTCAAGCATTGCGGTATGGACGACGAGAAGACTCGACGTAGTTTCCCAAACGCTGCCCAGCCCAGCTGGATCCTCCTCTTGGCCTCCTTCTCAAAATTGTTTTTACCTAACTGCAGAATCTGCCCAAGGTACGTGTACTCGGAAACAATTTCAAGAAGGTGGCCATGTACGACCACCGGTCCCGGATCAATGTGGCCATTGATCATGACTTTGGTTTTATCCAAATTCATGCCAAGACCGATGCGTCGCGAGGCTGAAGCTAGGTCGTCCAGCATCCGGTTTAGCTCCTCCAGCGTCTCTGCCATTAAGACTATGTCATCAGCGAATCGCAGGTGTGAGATGTACTCACCGTTTATGTTAATGCCCTTACCTTTCCAGTCCAACGTCTTAAACACATCTTCCAGCGCGCTCGTGAACAGTTTCGGGGATATCACATCCCCCTGTCTCACTCCCCTGCGCAGTTGGATGGGTTTAGACTGCTGGCCCTGTACTTGGACACTCATGGTAGCGGCGTCATAGAGACATCTCAACACCCTGATGTAACGATAGTCTACTTGGCATCGCTGTAAGGATTCCAGAACAGCCCAGGTTTCGACAGAGTCAAAGGCCTTCTCATAGTCCACAAAGGCCAGACACAGAGGCTGATTATACTCTTCGGACTTCTGTATAATCTGCCTCACTGTATGAATGTGGTCTATGGTGCCATATCCTCCGCGGAACCCGGCCTGCTCCGGTGGCTGGAACTCGTCGAGTCTCCTGGCGAGACGATTCTTGACCACTCGTGAGAACTGCTTATAGACGTGGCTCAGGAGTGTGATGGGTCTGTAGTTTTTAAGAAGGGTTTTATCTCCCTTCTTAAAAAAGAGCACAACCAAACTCCCGCTCCACGCCTTTGGAGTTCTCCCACTGTGAAGGACGGGACAGATTTACAATTAGCAACTAACAATAAAAGGGCGAACATTCTTTAGAATTTGCAATGTCACTAACCTTTCAGTGAGGTAGTTGCCCGGAGCAGACAGCGACCTGCCCGCCCTGGCTAGTCCGCCGCGCCTGGCGGGCGCCGCCGCTTTCTCACAGTGCTCAGCGCGCGCGCCAGACTCCCGCCGCGAGGTGCTGCCTTCACGACTTCGAAGGAAAGGGTTCTAGGGGGGAACGGAGGAAATAACTTCAACAATCAACAGGTGAAACCTCAACACGCAAACACGCAGTGGCAGCAGTAAGCAGGTAGGCTAGCAGGTGTAACCTGACACGGCTGAACCAGAATTAGATTTATCAATTCAAGACTGACCTCTTACATTTTCAATGTCAGTCCTAATCCGAACGATGAAAATAATAACTTACGTACACTGTGCTTCAAGCTAGATGTTTTCTAATAATATCTCCCATTAAAACCAGTATATCCAGCCAGTACGAGTATAGCTAAGATAGCCTGTATTAAGAGATTCAAAATACTGTTAACCTTCGAATATCCTTAGGAAAAAAGTCTTACTTGGAAACTATGTTTCTTCAGCATAGTCTTGATAAGTATCAGCGTGGACAGGTTGGGAATGGAGGTAACCACTTGCGCCATGTCCTCATCAGTCACCTCCACCAGCCTGCAGTTCTCCTGCTCCGAGGGCAGTGGATCCTTACCACGGGCGGTTACCCATTCATTGTCCTGTGAGTAAGAAAATCCGTAGATGAGTCAATTTTGGACGTAGGGTCGTTTTCTTTTGCAAGTTCACAGGTGCCACTTAGCAATTGATTTTAAGGGAGGGAGGGATATGGGTTTATAATATGTCGGTATACGAGGCAAGTTTGAGTGTATTTTAGACAAGTAAGTGGGAGGGAGGGTATTAAGTGACAATGCTGGATAAAGAGTTATAAAGTTTTAAGTAGTAGAGAGTGCTTGTGTAGTGGGTAGTTGTGATTAAATTTGCCACATCGTGCACTATTAACATATCGTTAGCTTGTCAGTTGTCAGTTAAAACTTATGTTTATAAAGTATTTTTTCATTATACGTTCATGTGGCTTCTTATAGACTTAGATGTTTTCACGACACAATATTATTAACAGTTACATACTTGATATACCCTGAACCCTACCTTAATTTCCTGCATAGTAGCCCTGGTCACAGGATTCTTATCGAGCATCCTGTTCAGCAGGTGCCGCAGCGCCTTCGAGGGCTGCAGCCTGGCGGGGTAGCTGAGCGGCTCGCTCAGCACGCTGCGCTGCAGCTCTGCCGCGGAGCTGCCCACCCAGGGTACGCGGCCAGTCACCATGGCGTAGAGAGTCACACCTAGAGACCAGATGTCTGCTGCCTGAGCGGAAGAGGACTCTATTATTAGGGTCATTCGCAAAACGATCAAAATCATGTAAGTAGTAAAACATAGTGAAGTTTGTTTTTTTATATTAAGAAGTCAGGGTCTTTGGCAATATTGTAAAATAGAAATATTATCTACCTAATCAATAATAGATACTCCTGATTACCTACCAGTCATATGAAAGCGTGATGTTTTAACTTTTCTGACGTTGCGCACATAAGATCAAGAGTCACAGTCACAGAGGTAGAGTATACCCTCGGTAACTTACGATTTATTTGGTGATTAGCACTGCTTACCTCTCCACTATATTTGTCAGCGGGCGCGGCGGCCTCGGGCGCCCTGAAGGCAGGGGTACCAACCGCGCCGGACACCCTGCCCGCGGCCGCCAGCTCCCCGCACGCGCCCAGGTCCGCCACCTGCACGCGACCCTCGCCGAGCAGCAGGTTGGCAGGCTTGATGTCGCGGTGCGCGATGCGTTGGAAGTGCACTGCAATGAATATCGGAGTAAGTTGTTTGAACCCTCTCAAAACTTGAATGAATTTAAAGGTTTTCTTGCATACACTATTTCTGGATGGCATTTTAATGTATCGTTCAGAGAAAAATATGTAAAACAAAGAAGTTTAAGCAATCTAATGCCCTCTCATGGTTTATTACTCAGGTTAGTAGCACTGTTCTGGAAGGCTTTTTTTTTCGTTTGTCCACTTAGTCCGTCCATTTAGTACTAGTTATACTTTTTATACCTATCTGTAGAATTGATTATCCTCTTATAGTGACGATATTTCTGACCATTAGCTATTTGACCATATATTTCGAAATAACTACTAAATAAATAGAAGCTGTATCACATGAAACATAAACCCCGATCCGGATGTAGCACTTAATTACGTAGCCGTGTACACCGAGGGGCTATGAGACGTATTGTTATGTAAATACAAATACGCACTCTGTCCCTATTTGTGAAATAAAATTATTTGGACAAGCGTTGTTGGCCACGCCCCATTGAGAGCGGTGAAACAATACAAATATATTTTTTCTACTAGTGTTTTTTTTTCAATAAGCTGTGATAGCCGATTGAATCAGCTGTGATAGCCGATTGGGTTAAAGCACGCATCTTGCGGGCACCAGACGTCTTGGGTTCAAACCCCGGCTCGCACCTCTGGATTTTTTGTGTGAAATCCGCCAACCCGCACTGGGCCATCGTGGTGGATTATGGCCTGAATCCCCCTCGTGTTGAGGGGAGGCCCGTGCCCAGGAGTGGGATGTCAAAAGGGCTAAATTATTATCTATTATTATAGTGTATTTTACATTACAAATATTAATCAAGTTTATTCAAAACAAGTGGAGCAGCGGTAGACTAACGATTTACACTAAATACACACGAGTAGAGTACTATAGCTTATCTGAGTAGGTTCTATTTCCTATCATCGGACTTTGAACCACCTAACAAATAAGACACAATATGGAATAAGCAATTCTAAAATACGAGACTTAATTCTGCTTGATTGTACAATACCCGCTTACAGAAGCACCTACCCTCTAGTTTTTCTTTTTGCAAGGCTCTTTATTATCTATGGAGATTTTTATGAGCTGGCACACCGCCGCCCCCACCCGGAGGGCGCCGCCGCCCCATTCATTAGCTGCCGACATGACTCGAATTGGTAATATTCTTCCGAAATATTGAGAACTCAAGGAAGAAACCGAAAATTGAAATTGCATTATTTGATTTATGGATCACCAAGGGGTAAGACTAGCCTGTGTTAGAAGTCTCAAATTTTAAACTCGGAATAGGATATAACAAAAACCACTAAGCGATCGTCTGCAATATAAAGCGAGATAGAGTCTGAGAGTCCTTCTGCTGCTGACTCGTCCGTATTCCCATAGATGACAAGGTTGGCGGACACACAGTTATCAAATCTAAAACCATACTCTTGGAATGGATATTGAGGAAGAAGAGAAATTATATACCTACGGCGCCGACTCCAGATAATGGGAAAAGGAACAACAAATAATACTTTTCTACTCACAATACTCGACTCCAAGTAGTGAGTCTCGGAAGTACTTCCTGGCTACATCCTCGCCGAGCGGGCTCTCCGTCGGGATGTCGATGACTGGACCGCCTTCCAACAGTTGGAATACCAAATATAGGTGGTCTTCCGCGGGGTCGTCTAACACCTGCCAGAAATAGAGGTTGATAGGTGTTTTTAAGATGGACTCAAGATGACTTGCCAGGTCAATCCATCGCCACAAAAATGCTGTTTCTATCCAAAAGTCGACGGTATATACCACTCAATACATGAAAGTCCATAATAATATTATGATGGTGGTGGTAGCCATGTAAGCAAACACCAACAAAAAGGCGACTTTATGATTTTTTTATTCGTCAGCAGGCTTGGGTGTTAAAATTCTAACAATAGATTTCGTAGAGTTGAGCATCTTCAAAAATTTATAGAAATGACGCCCCAACCTTACCTCTACTAATTTGACGACATTAGGATGGTCCAGTTTCTTGAGCACGGCTATCTCCCGGTAGACCCTCTGCAGCGGGTCCGGCGGGGGCCCTGGGCCCGGCCGGCGCGGCGGGGCCCGCCCGAACAGGCCCGCTCTCCGCATCAGCTTGCGTTTTGAAAGGATCTTCATTGCCTGGAGGAATGTTAAGGTGGTGCTTGCAAATTTTGTCCAGGTGATATTTGTACTGCCAATATTCAATGGCATCGGGACAAATGCAAACGCATTGATCTCGTTATTAATATAATAATTTCAAGAACTAAGCAAGATTCAAACAGGCATTAGTAGGCAAATACCTAAATACTTACATAATGTGTGTCATCTTCTTCGTTATAAGCTAACTTAACGATACCGTATGAACCCTGTAAGAGAGAATTTAGTATTAGGGATAGATATGGATATGGACAGGGTGGAAGTAAGTATGATTACCATACTAAAGACGTCAGAGGGCTACTTTGTTACCTACCTGTCCGATAGGTTCCAGCAGTCTATACTGATTAAGCTGTACGTATCCCGGCGCCTGCGCGAGCGACACGCGGCGCGACTCGCGCGGCGCGCGCCGGATGCGCGGCGAGCCCTGGCCGCTGCACTCCGCGCTCTTGGCCGCGTGCGCGCGGAGCAGCGTCGACCGGTCGCCTGACGCGGGGTATGTGCTGAGCCTTGCGTGGAAAATAGATAATATTATGGCAGGTAATTTTATATGGTACTACGTACCTAACCTATCGGTAGGACATATTATAGATACCTACAAAAGAATTTGTAATGTCTTATTATTACAAATTCTTTGATACCTACAAACCTCTAAAACATTTAAGTATTACTTGTTTCTCAAGGTCTAAGCATACAAACGAATATACATTTTCTTGGAATAACATCGAGGGCAAGACAAGATTACGGTACAAATCTTCCTCTAAGCTTCTTATTTCGTTGAAATAATAAACTAGCGGCCGGGTCCGGACACCAACCGCACAACTATATTTTTATGAGTAGAGAAAACCTAAAGGCCGATGTATTAACACGTGCGAAGAAAGGTTTCCGATGAGCCATATCCCACGATATACACACAGTATTAGTTACAAAGAGAATACGTATACTAGCTATTTACCTATATAATATATCAAGGATTGTATTCCAAATATCTTCATTTCAAAACTAGTGGAGGTGGTGAATGGGTGACATTAAAATTATCAGCCTATAATTGAGTTATAGACCCCTAAAAGCAGCAATGCCAACAGCTCAAAGATTATCAATACCTAAGTATTTAACACATATGCCCGTAGCTGCCAGTGCCGTCAAATCTACATTGTAGTATTAAAACCAAAGACCTTAAAAAAATAGTTAAAACAGTGTTACCAGTGATAGGTTGCAGCAGTGGTGGGTACGTAGTTAATAAAAAAATGTCTGATTAATAAGTAACATGCGATTTAGGTTGTCGAATCAAGGGTGAAGCGATAAAAATAAGAAAGTAGAATAATGCTATACCTGTCTCCTTCAGACGGCTGCCATATGTTCGTGTGAGCGTGGTCTCTGCCGCCACCATTTGTGACGTCCACAGCGGAATGTCTGCCGACAAGTACAAGCTGTTACAAATAATTAAATAGTGGGTGGACCCCTCTCTGTCTCATGGGCCATGAACTGTGGTTATAATACATTACGGTTTCCTCTTCTGAGGAATATAGGCGTCGTCTTACTATATTTTACTCGACCATTGGATTGTGTTAGCCTTCAAGAGAGAATAGAGCTATCTATTGTACGCCGGAATATGCCACGAGTGGGTCAAGCTGACATTAAGATGGTTGGATGATCCCATATACAATACAAACGACACACAAGATATAAAGCCAACGGGTCCATTGTTCTGTCAGGACCTCCGTCAGAGCAAACCCTTGTTTCAATTTAAAACGGCGGTGTAATTAGCAAACTCGTTATTTAATTGAAGCTCGGTTTTCAACGAGAAATTGTGGGTAATTATTACTGAAATTATTTATAAGTGTATAAGTATAAGTGTTTGCGTCTCGAACAAAGGTTGTTCACTTTGAATGTTGTGTGATTGCCCGAGGTTTCAATCTTGTGTTTTAATATTAGATTAAAGTGTTACCGATCTAGATAACTAACTGACAACAAGTAAAAACGTTTAATAAAATTGTCACCCGACTACGAAAGAAATTAATGTTATTAAGTGAAAGAAAAGTAAAAAAAACCGGACAAGTGCAGATCAGGACATGCACAATGAAGGCTTCCGGACCCATTTCAACAGCGAAGATTAATCGTATCTATAACCATAGTGAAACACAAGAAACAAAGTTGTAAATTTGCGGTTGATTTTTGAATCTCAGTATTGAGTTTATTCAGAATCGACGGGGAATTAACTTAACTTCAACTTGGTCGGCAGTAGCTCCTGATTTAGTGAAACCACTTTTCCTGTTATAATTTTAATTGCAATGTCGTGTCGTGTGCTAGAATCTTCATTTTTTCTAGATTTTCGACACAGCGTTTCAAATTTTTACAGCAAGATCTACCTAAAGCCACGTTTTCAGCTTAAACAAATTCGGGACCCCAATACAAATTGTTTATCCTTATTTCACACACTTAGGGGTGGAGTTTTATAAAAAGCTGTCAATTATATTTTTTATCTGTAATGAGTAACCTTAATACTAAATTTCAAGGCTCTAAGTTGAGATTTTTTTTTACCGTTTCAAACTATTATCCCATTCTTATGCACTCGAGGGTGGAATTTTACACAATCCTTCCTTAGTGGATATTTACGATATGAAAGGTACCTACTGTCTATATTTCGTGACTATAACACTAGTTGGGCTGTGCGTTCCTCTGTTCCGGGTGTTATAAGTTTATCATGTGTATTTGTGTATCTGTGTGTCTGTCTGTGGCATCGTAGCGCCCAAGCGGATGAACCGATTTCAATTTTGTTTTTTTTGTTAGATAGGTATTCTGATCGAGAGTGTTCTTAGCTAAGTTTCATGAAAATCGGTTCAGCCGTTTGAAAATTATCAGCTCTTTTGCAGTTTAAAAAATCGTCGCATCGGGTTTTCTAAATTTTCAATTTTAGTTATGATAAGTGAATTTGCAAAAAATACCAAAATATGCGACATAAATGATCGTATCTTTTGATTGCGTTGTCTTCGAAGCGTAATTTTTTTACACCTATAAGGGACTATAGCGTTTGATATTTGATATTAATTTCAACTTGATATCTCTATCCGTTTCTGAGAAAAAGGATCCTGACAGACAGACGGACAACAAAGTGATCCTATAAGGGTTCCGCTTTTTCCTTTTAAGGTCCGGAACCCTAAAAATGAAAATATTATTTCTCTCTCTTAGTATATTATTATTATTTTATTATTGTTAGGGTTCCGTATTCAAACTAGGAAACCCTTATAGTTTCACCATGTCCATCTGTCGGTCTGTCCGTTTGAATACACGGTCATTTTACTCTGAATAAAATTAAAACGACGGACGAAAGCAGAATTGTTGTAACTTGAAAAACACAACTTTACACCAGAGCCAAAAAACTATTTCAAAAATTCATAACTAATATATTTATTGAGATAGAAAGTTGAAAATTGGTATGTATTTATATTAATCTAAGGCCTATCTGATGCTGTTGTCTAAATTGTCGTAAAGTGTGTGTATCAAGGATTTTGCACAAGTTACGCCAATTCATGTTTCAATGTCAGGCTGCAAAAATGTTGTATCTGTGAGATAAAATGTATGGACAACTTAGACAAAAATGTTTTTTTAGCTACGGATTTGCTGTATCATAAATATAAACCTTCGATACACGTTTCATTTAGCTGTATGTCGTTTATTTTATGTATGGTATCGATAAAAAATTTAATGGTAGGGAAACGAGACCCAGACCATTCGAAGCAGTATTTTTTTTATACAAGAATATGGTAAAAAGTGAATTAGCCCAAAATGCAAGTTACGACATTTCTGCTTTCTCCCGTCGAAAAAATAAAAATATTGCAAAATATTGCAAGCAAAGTTATTCTAGGGTATGTAGGGTGTGTGGGGTGTATTCTAGGGTATGTAGGGTGTGTGGGGTGTATTCTAGGGTATGTAGGGTGTGTGGGGTGTATTCTAGGGTATGTAGGGTGTGTGGGGTGTATTCTAGGGTATGTAGGGTGTGTGGGGTGTATTCTAGGGTATGTAGGGTGTGTGGGGTGTATTCTAGGGTATGTGGGTATTCTAGGGTGTGACAAAAAATGTTTACTCACCCCTTCGAGAGGGAATTGGTTGGATAGGTATTTTTAAAATCATTTTGAGGTTTTGAATGACCTTTTATAATTTATTTCTTGTTTACGAAATATTGAGCTCCGAAGTGGGCTTGTTTACGTGAGTTGCAAGATTCATCCTCTTACTCTTGAACCACATAATAGTTTATTAAAGGAATTCAATTAATATTTATATATAAAAAACATATTAATTTTAAACAGACAGAGTTTCGAATCCACGCACCGCTAAATGAGCACACAACTGAGCTATTTGATCGTTGAAAAACATGGCGAAATTAGAATTGCAGAGTTACTATTGTTTTTCTGTGGAGGTCTAGGAATCTTATCCGGAACTCAAGGGTAATCATACTACAGTCAGTGGGTAGATAGATTAATAAGTTAGCTACCATTTTGTTACCTGGTTTTTCATTTGGCACTAGACTTCAAACTCCGCAGTAAACTCTAGCCACATGCGCACAGTAATTAAACATTAATCGGCTTTCGTAATGAGCGGTGGCGCGGCGCAGAGAGAACCACAACCACAAACACGATGCTATAATTTCATGAATTTATGTGGCCTATTATTTTCACCACAGTATCAATTCACCTTTGTGTACTCTACTCTATTTGAATTTCTTTATTTTTTTTTTTATCAAGATACCTGCATGTCCGTGTGTACCATAATACGTTTTATGAAATCTTCGGAAGTTCACAGAACGACCTTAGATGTACCGCACCCTTTTAAAAGACAATTAATAATAATTTGAATATATTTACAATAAATTGTAGAATTTGAATTAAACCTACCGGGTTTCTTTCAATTTCTTAACCTTCTTAAAATATACTTCATTCAAACGACCTATATAGAGTCTTCTTAAGATTCGAGCGTAACTTCTAGAAGATTATAAAACTCTCTTTTAGTAAGCGAAGGTGTTTACCCAATAGCGACCCAATATTGATGATACTAATGAATGAACCGATTGTGTGGTGTCCCACGCCGGGCAAGGCAGGAGGTCAGACGCCGCGGTGGGTTCAAGATAAATAGGTTTCCTTCTGACGCTATCCTCATCAGCACCATTGATCGCTCTTAGCATTAACGCATTTTATGCGTTTTTCTTGTGTATTAAATGAACCATATTTTCCTTGCGTTCTGCAAACACTCCGTGCCCAGAACTACGTGCCAGCTGCGGCACCCCTGTTGCTCTTGTGCCATCATTTTCGACCTAAATAGCGACGTTTAACCTAGATTTTTTTGTATGGAGAGCTCCACATAAATGATTCGATTGGAAATCAATTGATAGCGCTTTCATTTATTGGTTCACCGGCGTGGGGTTCGGCTCTGATTTTTATATAATTTACCTTTTAATAAAAACTAATTATATAAGAGTATCGATGTTTATATTCATTATTGATTATGTATGGAATATGGCGCTCGTCACGTCTTTAACTTGCACATTTTCTTTGCTTTCGTGGTCTCCCCCCTTCTCAAAAGTTTATCTCTATGACGCTCAACCGAGTCTTAGATATAAGATTGTGGTTCTGCATATAAAACCCGTATTTCATCGTTAAATCTGTCGATTACTCGACGCCTTTACGACGTTTTAAACATTAAACGATGGGTCGTAGGCGCACAGAGCCGTAAAACAGTGAAATAAAGGGGATCGCAATTCAAAGATTAAAATTTAACAATCTGGTTAGAACTGAAGGCACGACATCAAAACGTGCGAACAGTATTGTTTCTGAAATATCCGAGTTGATAAGTTGTTTGTAGTCGACATAAAACAATGCGAGAAATGTGTAAGAGGATTCATTGCCTGAAATAAGGAATACATAAACAATGAGTAAAGATTTTGTTAAAAGCAAACATTTTCTGTCGCACTCGCATTACTGATGGTGCGGTGACGTCATGACCCAGCAGATTTTACTGTTTGGTTTATTTCTATATACAGGTTGTTTCAAAGTCCGTAATAGGTAATACTTGGAGGTTTGGACGAACGACTATCGGGCATGGAAATGGTAGTAAAATTTTATCGAAACTTGAACACTGTTTTATTTTATAAATTTACGGTTTTCTCTTAGCCATAGGATATGTTCCAAGGTCGTAACACGAAAGTTATAAAATATTAATGGAGCCCAAATTCCGAAAATATAGTAGTACGTTCCGCTTACATATAGTTCGTCTTCACTAGTATAATTATATACCTAGCCTAGGTATTATCTACTTCAGATTTTTTAATACACGTATGTATTCGTCTATTCGAGTACGGTAATGGAAGGATAAACGCATCGACTGTGAGTCAGTGCGCACGTGTGAACATAGCACAAAGGAATGTCAGAGTGCAAGATGTTTAGATAACGATACATCTGCGGAGGTTCCGGGTATTGCGACTGTGATACAGCATCCTTAGGACGATTCAATATTTATAACCCACTAAAGTAAATATTTTCATTTAGGCTTGTGGATGATTTCTGTCTATTTAAATACAGTATGCAGCAACATATTAAAGTACGGTCAGCGAAGTAAGTTGTTCGACATTATCAGGTTTTTAAATTGTTGTTTCTGTAATATTTGGTTGTAGGTATAACGTTCACCAACGTTTGTAAAATAACGAGTAAGTATTGAGTACCGATTTGGAAAATAGAGTGTTCAGCGACTTCTGTCGCTGACTGTACAAAGAATATTTAAAAAGTATCGTTGCATTTCGACCCAAAGCTACTCGTCTGGTTTACGAACCCAACTTCTTATCCATGATGCTCCAGGGGAACGAAACTATACTAAATTTAAAATAAATGTGTGTAGAATTTACTCTGGTTAAAAAATATAAGCTTCCTTATCCGAACAGGATGTTATCTACATAACAATTTACGGGTGATTATACCTTAGTACCCGCGCGTGTACATGTTAACTGCCCCCGGCTAATCCGCGGCCTCCTCAATATCCGGACTTTAATCATGAATCTATTAAACTGTAGGGTATAACCTACAGTTACGGGCAATCTTTCAAAATCGTTGTAAATTATTAACTTGGTGTGGGATTCGGTTAGAGCACGTGCACATTCAATATTCATCGTATTGTTGTAGCTCTAATTTGTAAATTCGTCCCATAAATAGTTACACGTGTATTATACGGATGAGGGTAGTTTGTTTTGGATAATAAATAAGCTAAGGTCAGGTTTTATAAAGATAACCCGTGAATAAAATTAAGTTTAGTTTTATACTAGGTGATACAAAATGGGTATACTATTTTTTTTGCAACTTAACTTTGTAAATCTCAAACTATCGGCTTTGTGGGACAGTTGAAGTACTAAAGGTTTTGTAGACTTGTGAAATTGGTCAACAGCTGTATTCCTATAACACCATTTGTTTTTCAAGTTCCCTCCAAAGCTGATGGTTTTAGAATTACAAAGTTAAGTTTTGAAAAAAAAAGTATACCCATTATGTGTCACCTTGTATATTAAAAGTACATTGTTTTTTATGCTAAAGGGAAAAAAAAAGATTTTTAAGTAACAATAAAAACTTGAAATTAAGGTTACCTATTACAAGGTTAACTTTGTTTACTGAAGTATTTTTATGAGCTGAAAATAAATGTACTTTTATTTAAAATTATATAGGGTTAACAGACAACAACAAAAATAATAGTTGAAGGTTAACTACGTAGCTACACCCGTGCTCACCTCTACAATCACCAGTTAATAGACCGGCGTGTATAATGTTGTTTGCATAAATATGTGCTCTTACATGACGCCCACTGGGTAGGTAGTGGGTACGTAGAGACAAAGAAAATTACCATACATAGCGGTGTTCCATGGGCGGGCTACCTGTGCTGTGGTACCGGGCAGAGTAGTGGCTCGCGCAGATTGCGCACTTATATCTGTTCTGGAGCACATCACGGTAAAGAGGCTGGGGAGATGTTGTCAAGACGTTGGAACGTTTCGGCTTAGAAACTATGTACGCAAGTTTGTCTCGGCTATTTCCACATTTTATGTGCGTATGTATCTAATTTTCTTTAGATTCCCGTTTGACATTACTTTCTCGGATTCAATTATAATAAGCGATATTATTAGCTCATGAAATAATACAGGGTGCGTTTTGTTTTCAACATGAATTGGATCGTTTCCTGCAAGGATCATTTATTTTTTAATATTCTTATGATTTAAGTAGTTTTAGTTTTCATCAAAATGGCCCCCAGGATTCCTTTTATTATTTTTCGCTATTCCCTATGGTTTCGGATTTGGTCATTCAGACCCACTTTAAATATTGACTCTGTATAATACAATTAGGTGTTATAATAAGGGGCTTTTGGTCTCGGACATCTCGGTCCTGCGACAATGTACAATCAATACCAATTTATTACTTATACCTATATATTATTATATATACACTTCGTAGAATTATTTACAGATTTTTCATTCACAAATGTAACTTTATTTATGGGGTCCTAAGATATTTTATTTAAAATCTGTTGCTGTTCACACATTGCGGACTGAGTCGGAATATTTTTAATTTCATTTAATGAATGCAAAGCATCGTAATATCCGCCCGGCTTGGCGCCACTTCATTAAAATGTGCTAAACATGTTACAGAGACCTCACTCGCTCTTTTCGAGGAAATCTACGGTGAAATTACACTTTTACATATTTAATTTAATATTTTTCATTTACACCATAACAAGTAAGAAAGAATGTATTGCTTCCCGTTTGTGCGCCATAAAATTACTGAACCGTAAATATAAATAAGGTGAGAATCCTATTAACTTAGCTTTCGATAGAATACATTTATAAAATTGGACTTCACATTGCTAAGAATATAATAAATATATCTGCCAAAGTAGATTATATCCGAAGTCCAATAAGTATCTTTCCTTGAAAATTCCTTGAAATACTGAAGGCAACAAACATGCCCGGAGTAGCAACAAACGGAGATATTCGTGTTGTAATTCAGTAGGCTCCGTGGAGGCTCCGAGTGTTTGTGTACCGTCTTCGTTTGATCTCCGTCGTAAATAAAACATGACTAATTAAAGATTCACTGGTACATCTCATGTACCTACGAATACGGTAAACGGTAAGGTTAGAATGTTTCGAGAAAGATCGTTCAAACGTGTAAATTATAAAAAAAATACGTTTTCTCATGAGGTTTCAATGCTGAATATCGAAATTTTATTTCAGGTCTCACTCAGGATTATCTAGACGCTCACCGTGTTAGTTATGCCGAACACGCGTTTATTATTTGCAGGTAATATTCCGATATTCGAAAATTCCGAATGTTCGAACATTCAAAGTATTTATGAACACAAACGGTCGGTTGAATAAAGTGATTGACAGGTGAAATATTTCACGTGACTTTTAGCAATGCCGATGTTTAGGGCGCGTACCTTGCGGTCATCAACGTCAGAGTGTCCGTATTTTTAGAGCAAATCAAATAAGTAAATAAGAGAAATTATGCGGTCGGGGGACCCCCGTCAGGAACGAAGTTCTCTGTTAAGTGTTTTGCATGCACAACATTTTAAGTTTTTCGATATCGCACTATTCACTCACCTGAATAAGTCACTTACACCATCTAGTTGATTTATAGATAACTTTTTCATAGTGAACGTTACAAAGTTACATGTAGCATATAACGCTTGTCAAGGGTCATAATTTCGCCCATATAACTCCTACCGCAAGCCGCGCAAAGGAAATTCGACGGATCTAATGAAATTTGGCACAAGTTAAAACAATACACACACTACTTACTTTCCACCGGATAAAACCTTGTCTGATCTCACGTTCCAACATGTTTCCCACAAGTTGTTTGTCGCGTCCAACATGGACCTCGCGTCTCGTCACTCGGTAATTTAATCGCGAGTGTCCCCGCTGGGGGGTGCCAACTTCGTTACTGACGGGACACGGACCGTGCGAAACTTGTGATATCGCGTTACTGAAGGTGTTGGGTCCTTAGCACTTGAGATGTGGAGTTTCTAAAGGGTTTCATCTGAGGAGAAAGTGTCTCTGCGACGGGATTTGATTACGCGCACGGAGTACAGTGGCGAGATAGTAAAATGGGACAAAACTATGACGCCCCGTGTTCATCCGCACTCGGCAGTGTCTAAGTACCTACTGGCCTGCTAGTGTAATAAGCAGGTTTTGTTGATATCGGCAACAATGGATCAGTTACATGAGAAATTACTGTTATAACTCGTAGTTATAGCAAGCGCTGCCAAAATACAGCAAGCGCGATTTCGTGGTCTTGGTATTTTTATTTTTAACTCGTCGAGATAATATACCGTTTGTAACCCGTACCAGATTCGTGTATTCAAGGTATTAACAAAGTGGCAACATTAGAAACACTATTTTACAATCTGGACCCCGAAAGATATGGTCGCAGAACGGATACCTTCGCAGCGACTATGGCTACCATTTGATCAATAAGTTAACTATGGAAGTGCACCCAAATATCTAGAAATCTCTGCGGCTCAAATCACAGTGTATTCATTGGACATTCCCATCGGGTGAAAATGATGTACTTCTATATAAATATAACTTCATCCTCTGTGTAATCCCTTCAAGGGGTATCCCTTAGATGAATATCTTGTACAATACCTCATGCTTCTTGACTCACCGGTTTGGGCTGTGCGTTATCCGTTAATCAGATAAAGTTATATTAAGTCGATTCTAGCTGCTTAATGGAAGGCGTTACTATATTTTAAATGATCTGGTAGGTTTAATAAAAAAATTACAAGTGTCCCGTTTCACACTTGAGTGGCTCATGCCAGCGCAGCGCGGAGCCGCCGAAGCGTGATCAAAGTCTATCCGATAATTGAATAGGCAAATACAATTTTTATTGAAATATTGATTGTGAGAGGTTCTCATCGTAGTTCAATACGTATGATGTTCATTTGAGATGGAGCGCCAGACATGCCCGGGGATGGATTTTGCTGTTTATAGTTTCGTAAATAGGAATTTAATCTGGGCCCTATAGATACAGTTCAAAACTAGATAAAAACGTAATTAATAGATAATATATTTGACTTTCAGAATAAAAGAATCTCCCAGTATTTCTATGCATTGGAAACAAAATCAGTACTCATCTTATGATGGGCAACCAGTTTACAAGACAAGCGAATTAATACCTAAATGTATTACCTAACCTAATCATAACCAAATGCCGCATTTCCTCAAAGTTTCCTTCAGATCTTCCTTTACCCTTCAACCGCGTTAAATACTTGTTCAGGACAATTTCACGTCATAAAGGCTTTTAATTTTAATAATTAAATCCATTTGCAAGTACCGCTGCATAAACGCTTCAGAACGAACAAAGGCAGAAATGGACGGGAGATGCGGGAAAACATACCCTGTGTGAGTATTGTACAGAAAAAGCATTGTATTAAATTAGGTGTTCTTAACGGCTCGTCTTCATTTATTTCCTTACATTTTAATTAATTTTAAGGATTCCGATTTTCCGATACATAATGAGACATGAATTTATTTACTTCTCTTTGGCTGCGGTGTGGTAATATTTTATTTTCTTTGTAAACCATCGGTAAAAGCTACCGTGAGTTACCTTAAGTAAGCAGAGGCCACTAGAAATGGGGTATAATTATACGACGCTTGGTACTGGAAGCGAAACGAAGGCAGTCGTTCGCTTGGTCTGTACAGCTCCGTGGGATACAGGGGCTAAGTAAAACACAATTATACAAGGTGTATTATTAGAGTATTCTCTGTGTTTATAAAGCTATCGTGTCTCTCATGACTTGCAAGTTAACAGCTGATGTTTCATGAAGAATTTAAAGTTGGGTACTTTGTTGTCATTATTATTTGTATAGTGTAAATATTGGCCTTCAACCAAGTCAGGGTAGACTGGAAGCCAATACAAACGGGCCAAAAATGCAAAGGGTCACGTGGGCTTCTATGTACCTACACAACTTCAACGGTGCATCAAACATAAATACCTATGCAACTATTTACATAAATGACTACGTGATACTGCGTACCGTTAATTAACAACATTGTATAATTTAATTAGATTCCCCTACAAGTCAGGCTGCACACATTCATCTCATCGTAACTTTTGAAGTATCTCTTATTAGCAGGACCCGGGGACGTGTGATGCCAGCACGGTACGGACGGATATGCGAACACTATGAGCAAACTTTAATGGAAAAACTTGTAATGAATGTGGGATGATCACGTGACACGAGCATGGGAAGTTTCTATACCGAAATGGTGTTAAAGGTAAACCATATTATAATAAGCTTGTGTAGGTAGGTACTATAGTTGATATGATACACTGGGATAAGACTGGCATTTAAAACCGTGCAAAAAATTTGCATAGCTAGGTAATTGTTAGCCAATAGCAATCATAGTATATCGTCTTTCAAGTCACAGCACAGATCACTACTAGACCTATACTAAATTAATTACGGTGCTAGGAATATCTGGAACAAAAAGTAGCCACTGCTACAGTGATCCTGTAGCACAAATACAATAGGGTTCATTGCGTCATTTCGAAACACGTTTCGTTCAGTTTGTATATGGTTTGATAACACGAAGAACGTTCGCTCGACGCGTCACCATACTTTTACGGCTCAATGTACTTTTCTACTAACAATAAATCACCCCCGCATCATACCTTTTACTCATAGCAGCAGTCTTAGGAACTAAGTTCCGCTGGTATGCCGTCCAGTGGCCCCCGGCCTCGGCACATCCCTTTGTCATCGCGGCACAGAGCCGCCCCAGCGACGAACAAACAAACGCACCCCTGAGGTAATTGCGCTATTTTTAGCAAGTACACGTTGAGAATTTCATCATGTGGCACACATAAACTTAAAATGGTGCAATTACAAAAAAAAAACACTACTTAGGTCTGGTAGAAAACTAAGTTTAAAGTAAGTACTTCATGAGTAATTAACGGTAGTAAAAATTATAATAACATTGCCAGACTGACACACCAACTGTATGGTTCCAAACTAAACAACTATTGTAATATGGGTACCGTACCATTGTACGGTACCCATAGTAGATTAGTGGTGATCCCAGTGACACTCAGACCTGGGCAAATTACGAAATGGTGATTTCCGAAATTGGCCCCGGCGGAAATCAAACCGCAACCACCTGATGCAGTGAGCCGAGCGGCCTACGCTCGAACCACTGCGCTGAGCGGTAGTACAGCCAAGTTGTAGTAATTGACAGCGGCTGATACACGGGCTGCCTGCACCGGGGTAGTACCACGCTCTCACAGAGGATCGCGGCGCGAGGTATATATTGAAGCTGCGTTTCGTACGACGAGTGAGAAGGCCGACCCCCTCATCCCTTCCTCTCTCTTTGGCCCACGCCCCTTCAGGTTAGCAATGTGCGAGCAATGCCTTTGGTATTTAAAGTATCTGTAGGCTAAAGTAAAGCATTGGATGTATCTTAACATCAGGCAGGTACTACGCTCGTTTTCCGATTTTGTTTTGTTCAATAAAAAAAACAATTCTTATTTGGACCATTGCAGCAATTATCATAGATACGCAGGTAATTTACTTGTTTAGATAATTAATAAACGGTTTTTTTTCTGTTTATAAATATACAATTTCAGGCGAGCTCTGAAATGAAAATTCTTTTCTTTAATAATCTATTAGCCGCCCCAGGCTGGCCTGTTTAATCAAACCTTCCCCTACCACGTCTAAAAATATAAGAACGAATGTTTTTTTATTATTATATTTAACTCAAAAATTCAGCAACAAAAAATATTTGAGTAAACTTCAGATTTAAGGACTGGTAGTCAGGCTTTCCATTACTGATATTTTACTTTGATGCTGTGCTATCCAGGGATGTAGGCAGGTATTTTACATATTATGTTAATCTTATCAATTGCATATCTTTAAAGATCATAGAAAGTTATGTGAGTGAAGTCAGGGGCGAAGTATAAGCAAATACTTTCATCCCGTCCCTGAAATATGAAACCCTGAAAAAGGGAGCGTTTTTTACATTAACCTTCGCTTATCTCAAAAGGGACGTACAATAGGGATGCCACCGCCATATAACATGGTGTTTATTATATCCTTGTAAATTATTGTCAGCCTATGTGTGGTAAAAAAACTCCGGACTATTGTGTTGTGATCTAGTTAATTTAAACGTATTGCTTATGTTATTGTTCTGTATGAGTTCATCAGCATTGTCTTAATGAGCTCATCTTTATTTTCTGTTTAATTAAGTTGTTTTGTATTTTAATGTATCGTCAGAATCCAACTACACTAGCCTAAACAAAACTATGGCCTGATGTCTCAATTAACTTTGAAAGTAAACAACACAAGGGCTGAACTTAGGCAGGTGCTATACTCTTTTTGAAAATATTATATCTCCTTAGTAATAACGGCCTTGCGGCAGCCCTGCGCTCACCTAGCGCAGGCACTCTGAGTATGCCTGTGTATGCCTGTGTGGCAGAAGCCGTCCGTTAATATTTAATTCCGGCTCAAAGGCCCGCCCGAGCCGCCAGCGAATGGCTCAAATCAACATGAATATTCCATTGTTGCGCCTTTGCTCATAAATTCTGTATTATTTTAAGCAATGACTAGGAAAGAATTAGCCTTATAAATGCTCCTTATGCCTCCATTTGACGTGTTACAAGCACCATTTAAGAATATGTGGCTATTTATGTTCAGCAATATGAACCAAACTAGGATTAATTATCCCTACAAAGTAATCTAAAGTCTTTGCCCCGGCAGTAAGTAATATTTAGTTTTCTCATATTGAGGAGCACATAAACACCATTAAACATAATAAAAGTAGTTATTTTGAGTCATTACTTAAATATCCAGAAACCTTGCGGTTATAACTAATAGCACCACATGCCTACCTGTGAAGTGTGAACACAATACAATTGGTAGGTTAATTATGACTCTTACTTGAATTTCCAAACTGTTTTAACTAATTGAATTTATTCCATTAATTGTTTAATTAACAGCTGTTTACACTAGACCCAGTACGGTTACAAAGAAAATAACGAAAGCCATTACCTATGTGTGAAGGTAAGGGTTAACCGAGCTAATTGTTCCAGCCGGGGTGCAAT
Source organism: Notodonta dromedarius (assembly GCA_905147325.1). Taxonomy (NCBI): domain Eukaryota; kingdom Metazoa; phylum Arthropoda; class Insecta; order Lepidoptera; family Notodontidae; genus Notodonta; species Notodonta dromedarius. Next base: position 10,011,135 of record LR990179.1, on the reverse strand, counting down.
AATAGGGGTTAATTAGCTGTGGGTACACACGCTGGTGCGATGGGTCACTTATTGTAAAATTAGGGTATTAAATTGGTTCTAAATAATTACTATTAGTTTCTACCATTTAACTTGGCCGCCCTGAAGTTGATTCCAAGGGCGTCAAATAATCGGGGGGCCACCAGAGCTGACCACTATAACTTATACCATGTAACATCATGTTCTCGTGACTCCTGGGTAATAGTACCTTCAGTAATTGCTTACAACATAAAGCTGGAAAATGCTGGACGTACTAACCTACTTTGCAAACAAGAAAATATGGTCGCAATTGTTTCTCAATCTTTAAAAATATTCCATTAACCGCTGTTTTTCGTTGGCTTGGAAGTTTTGGGCCCCTCATCGATGTTTTTAAGGTTTCTCTTATTTCCTTATGAAGACTTGAAAACTTGCGTTTCATTTGAAACAAGTTTCAAGACAAAAATAAATAGGCAATGTTCAGTGCCAGAAGACTGTTGAAATATTGCCTGTGTTATAGCTTCCTAATATCAAAGAGAAGACAAATATTATATTACTCGATTGCTTTATCTCGTTAACTATTGAATTATTCGTTATTCTTGGGAAATAAATAAACTAATATATTTACGTATTTTAATTGTTCGGGTAAATAAACAGATCGTCCGCAAAAATGTATGGCAACTACAGCTACTCTTTCGAATTGTTTGTATAATATTTTCATTTAATTCCGTGCATTGCTCAATGCCGGCCGGCAATGTAGTAGTGTACACAAATTATTGTAAACAATTGTATATTTAGTTCCAGACTTCAAAGTCTAATACGCGAAGACGATATAATTATTAAAACTAACGTGTATTTCATCAAGCTCTATACTTTATCTGCATGCGGGGGGCATGTTTCGAAAGCAGAGGTCAGTCTATAGTGGAGCTGATTAATTATATGCATATCATATAACGCCAGTAACCTTGCGGGGATAAGCAGAGAAGCAAGTGTGTTACTGAATAAATCTTTATATCAGCCATTAGTTTAGCCGTTACCGATTGTGTATAAGCACCCCAAATTCATAGAGTCCTGGTACACAGAATTCAGCAGACATGATAATTAACATGTCTGTATATAGTACATAAAGCGATTCATGATAGATAAATAGGTACCAAGTATGATGTTTTTCGTGATTTTGAAAGGACTCAGTTTTACTTGGAATTTGGATTTAAGTAAATAAAGTTATTCCTTAGTTGACTGACCACCTTTGGTTTGAAATTAACATTGTGGGTCAATTTACGCCAAATTATATTTCGTTATATTACAATCTCCTCTCTCCTACATTCACAGTTTCCCCGTTCTCCCCATCCATACATACTGTGAGACTGTTTGTGCTTACAATTGCTTACTTCCTCAGCCAAACACGATATTAATTGATGCGACACATGTTTATCTTGGCTCCGTACAGTTGTACTCTATAAATATCGTGTTGTGTTTCCTTTACATGGGGAATATTGTTTCTGGATGCGATTATTTGTTTACTAGAATATAATTGCATTGTAACTTCTTAGGTTCTCACAATAAATTGTGTGGCGATTGGGAATCGTTAGATAAAACTGCGCGCACGTTTTTTATTTTCATCATCAAGAAGTCCCGGGATAATCTCAAGGCAAAAAATTAAGCATCACCTTGCAGGTTTAGACTGTACACAGAAGATGTAAACTGCGAGGCATATGATTAACTTTTCCCTTACATAATAACATGGTGCGGTGGGTTGTGAACTCACCCGGCCCGTGGGTGCGAGTGTTATGTAAACACCATTAGTCGTACCTGTAACAGACAATAATATTGTCACATGATAACGTAATTGTTACTGGTTGAATCGGGCGGAGTTGTGACTATCTACGGAGAGCTAGTTTAACTACGGAATAATTATGACGGTGATCGCAAGACTCGCAATCAATCACTTGCACTTGCAATGTGATTTTATACGGGTATCTATATTAGCACTCAGATACATTAAGGGAATAGTATAGTTTCATCATAACGTATGTAGGGTACACTCACTATCAAGTAATTGTTATCGGCAAGTGTTTGATCAATCCTAATTTTCTTCATTTCCATCCTATTTTCCATAAGTTTGGACGATTTTGAATCCTTCCAAATTAATACACCTATATATATTACATCTTCACTCACTTGGACCTTGGCAGAGCAACACTTGGCCGGCCAAGTACGACCGATGATGTCAAGTTTAAACAAGCCCCGCTGTGACAACAAAGACGAGGTGGAATCAGGTTACACCTTACACACGTTTGTATACTACTTAGTACTTACTATAATATGCTCTTTTTCTGCACATTTCTTTGATTTTTTATTCTGGCATCTATCGTTAGCGTAAATGTTGATGTTAGCTACTTACATCGGTTGATAAATACCTTGGTCTTGAAAATTTCGAATGCGGAATGGTCATGGCTATGCTAATTAATGACCACGCTAATGTCGACAGTGACAGGTGTACCACCTCGTTAATACCTAATGTAAGGAAAACTTTTGTTGCAGGTTAATATATTCAGCTGAAGTTGAATTACGTTAAACCCGACCATAATTCTCACCACTAAGCCAGCCAGATTAGCATTGTGCTAGTAAGAAAACATTTTATAAATTGCTATGGTCATAGGTAAGCAAGTGAAGACCCCTTTTCTAAGTTGTTTTTTGCTTCAATTAATGAAAGAATGGTTTGGGATTTTTCCAACCACCTCTACTCAACCAACAAATTGTGTATACCTGAGTCTCCATGCTGCCGATCTTAATCATGACTTGATGACTTTATAATACAAAATGGGTTGACCAATTCAAATATGGGGTATTTAGTTTGACAGTAAGTTCTTCCATGTAAAGTGTATGTTCGAAATGAGGAAGGACAATCAGTACCTACCTACCTACCTAGGTATTCAGGCAGCATTTGAATAAATGCGTCGTCGCGCGCGGCGACGACAGTGGCGCACTCTGTATTATTTATGAGGACGTGCGTGTGGGGTTGGTTCAGCAAAATAGAGAGTGAAATGAGATTTATTTGCAATCATTTAGGGAATCGCAAGTTTAAACACAAAAAGCTATAACAAATTTGATGAAAACCTTTCTATTGATTTTTACCTTGTTCTGGCTTTTATGGGTTGAAAGCAGCATGAATTGAATTTGAATTTGAATTTGAATTTGAATTTGAATTTGAATTTGAATTTGAATTTGAATTTGAATTTGAATTTGAATTTGAATTTGAATTTGAATTTGAATTTGAATTTGAATTTGAATTTGAATTTGAATTTGAATTTGAATTTGAATTTGAATTTGAATTTGAATTTGAATTTGAATTTGAATTTGAATTTGAATTTGAATTTGAATTTGAATTTGAATTTGAATTTGAATTTGAATTTGAATTTGAATTTGAATTTGAATTTGAATTTGAATTTGAATTTGAATTTGAATTTGAATTTGAATTTGAATTTGAATTTGAATTTGAATTTGAATTTGAATTTGAATTTGAATTTGAATTTGAATTTGAATTTGAATTTGAATTTGAATTTGAATTTGAATTTGAATTTGAATTTGAATTTGAATTTGAATTTGAATTTGAATTTGAATTTGAATTTGAATTTGAATTTGAATTTGAATTTGAATTTGAATTTGAATTTGAATTTGAATTTGAATTTGAATTTGAATTTGAATTTGAATTTGAATTTGAATTTGAATTTGAATTTGAATTTGAATTTGAATTTGAATTTGAATTTGAATTTGAATTTGAATTTGAATTTGAATTTGAATTTGAATTTGAATTTGAATTTGAATTTGAATTTGAATTGAATTTGAACTGAATTTGAATTTGGCATACCTAACTCAATGTTTAGATGTCAACCCTGCGCACAACGTAAGTAACTCGAATATCTGGTGTCTGGCACGTGAAGAGTATTGGCAAAAATGGACACAATATATTCGGTAACGGCATCAGCCCCACGCAGCTTTTAAAAGGAAAATATATAAAGAACAATTATAAATTAAATATTTATTTTGGACAGGCAAATGCCTGAGAAGTCGTAGTTTTTTTTTTCTCAACTGCACAAATTCGTTTGCACCAGTCCACTAAAGGTGAACTACAAATAAATAAAGGACACATGAACGCCCTGCCATGTTTTGGATGACCCACAGGCTGCATACGGTCATCAGCGCTGACAGGTTTTACCGATTCCAGTGTAGAGTCACCTCTATAGATTGGGGTATCGCTATAAATCAAGTATAAGGAGGTAAGTAAATATCTATTTAATCGTGAGGGACGGAAATACTTCCTTATTTATAAAAAAAAACAATTTTTAACCATTTTACAAATAGATGCAATGGATGCAAAAACTTTACGAAACAAGTACAGACAAAATACAAAAGCGACGTGAATGACATTATTTTTTTAGCACTCTGATTATAAGGTCGGGTAGTATAAGGTAGTAGAAATACAAACGATGTAGTAATGTCATAATATTGACTGCTGGAAAGCACAAAAAATATGAACAGGATGTAAATGTTTGCAAAAGTTGTGTACATATGGCATGTTAAACTGCTCGTTCAATATTCTAATTGCTATTTAGATATTATTATCATAATGTACCTACTACTTAACTTCTCACGACAGCACGACAGCCGTCCTGAGTCTGGAGATTTGTGATTGGATTTGAATTGTGCCTGAAGGATGACTAATTATAACATTGGAAAATTGCAAGCACGATATTCATAAGTATTTAGGTAAATAGCGTAGTGTAGAAGTTCGTCAACTACTAAAAAAAATATAATTAAGCATTCATATAATAAAGCTCTCACCTTGTAACGGGTGATACTATGCAAATGGCACATCTAATACGGATTTTCCACGGTTAACCGACAATACATTTGCCTGTGAATACAGTGGTTCTGTGCGGGCGATAACATTTTATGTTCCCTGCCTACGGCGAGCGTGACCGAATGCCGAGTGCCGTGAAGATTTCGATAATAATGAGTGATGTGATATGGACGGACGCGGACGGAGGGCTACACTTTAGAGCATATTTAATAAACAGTTTTCGTAAAGACTTTGGCGATAAATACTTTTCTTAAAATAAATTAATTAAGTTTGTTCAGTTTTTAGAACAACGATAAAGGGAAATGAGGAAGTTTTCGAGAACCTAACTAGTCGTTAAACCATAATAATATCGTTATTTATATAAAAAATAAAGGTTTTTTTTTACTGAATTCATATTGAAGTGATTTTAACGCCATCTGCCGTGAACCTCTGCCTGGACGTCGCAACCCCACTCCATCCATTTGTCTTCCAAACGTCCGAATGCGACTCACAACAGAATTAATAGGCTCACGTCTAGACAAACTATTAATTTGGCATTTTTATAATGAAACAATATGTCAGCCTGTTCATTATTACGATACTTGATATTTTTTTGCTACTGACTTTCTATTTCGGTATGGATTAGTAAAATATCTGTATAAAGTATCAATAATATGGTTACCACCCCCCCAACACCCTCCCCCCACCCTTTATTATACGGTTGGCGTATGACTGGCGATATTTATTTTGCTCATCAACTACCTACAGCTGGTTGGCATCATTACAAGTAACATACTGGCTTGTTTTCAACTTGTTTTATTACTAATAATAATATTTAGGAAAATGATGCACAGTTTTTGTAAATTTTTGTTATGTGGTTAGACTGGTTCTCGGTGGTCGAACAAACCTTGAATGACCTCATCACGATATACAGTAATATAGTAAAATTATTTTTAAATTTAAATGATTTAAAGTACAAAGTTATGACTAGCTAGTCTTGTTTTCTAATCTTTAAACGCCTGTTTTTGCCAATTTGAAAGTATTTTGAAAATATCTTACGGGTAGTAATCGTAAGACATAAGTAGGTACCTACTTTATGTAATAAAATAAAATGACATCATCTCCGTGGCCGGCTACTCTGGGCGCTCAGAATCCTAGTAGTAGAAATTGAAATATTATACTGGAATGATGGGAATCGGTAGAGTTTTACAGGGTTGGAGATATTGTTCGCTTGTTCAGTGTAAACTGTAAAGTAAGACAATTTTGCTGTGACCAGGGTGGAAGTCATTAAACCAGCTTCGCTCTCTACGTCGGTATCTCGACTCAATATGGCTAACTGAGGTTTCGGGATCCTAATCCTAAGGTAGTGCGATTGCGGTGATTCTACCCAGTTGATGAAACACTTGCCGGCGCGATCTGACCCAACCTAGGACCCAGCGCCTGCACGAGGGAGGAATTGATGCATTCACTTAGGTTTCGTCGAAGCATTATTGATCTATAATACTTTTTGTAGAATTAACTCTAACATGATTCACATTTCTAAAGTCCAGGAAAATAAGAAGATTCAAATTAGGTTAAGTTAAAATAAACTAAATCAAAACAGGGTGTGGTGGTCCCGAGTTCACCGGAAGCCCCCCAAGGGTCGACCAACGCACGGAAAGGGGATTAGCGGAAGTGAAGGTCGAGGTCAATCCCGCCGATCACGCGGAAATAAGAATTATCCTGATTAATTTGCATGTGTTTTCGTCGAATTAAATTACAGCGGACGTTTCGGCGAGTAACAAACGGTTACTACGGAACCCCATTACTAGATGGTTCCGCGCGATCAATAGCTCGAACGTTCATTAGGTGTAGGTAGTTGCATTAAAATAAAATTATATTTGTCCTAATAAAATGACACTACCTAACAGTAAATAAGGTTCGGAGTAATAAAGGGTGCAAATAGGTATGTTATTTGTATGACAGCATACAATTATAGGACCCTGAGGTTTGAATATTTGTGTTTGAGTCCCAGTTTTGGGTCAAATACAACAAGTGCTATATTTACAAGAATATAAGGAAAAACCTCACACAGTAGGTACCTAATTGGGTCTTATTTTTGTTTTAAATGAATTTACAGAAAGATCTCAGCGCTGGGTTGTAGTCAGTACTAGTCAAACTGCTAAATGTTTTCGGTTTCGGCACTCGTAGTAAGCGGAGTACTATGCATTATATCATTCGAATACAGTTCCTTGCGATAAATACGTCAAACTAATATAAATATCAATCAATTGCTATCCATAGGGTCGAGGGTACGGAAAAAAAAAACAGAGATGCAGGTGAATGTATGCCTTGAAGTTTAAGACACAGTTTAATCATTATTTTAAAATCATTATCTGAGTATTTGATATTAAGAAGATTAGCTGAACATAAGGAAGTTATGTTTCCGTTTAAAATTGAATGCTGTAGTAATACACAGACTAGTTATTTTTAGTTGCCTTGATAATAATATAATTTTATATGGTTGATAATAAAATCGGGAAGCTGACTGTCCTTGTTCTCCATTTTGTAGTAGAAGGTAAGTTTTTACATTCCAATCTCTGTTTTACGTTCCAAACATCGCGTGAACTTTTGATCTGCACAATATTTTTGTAATTTATCTGTGGCAGAATAAAAAATAAATATTTATAGGGACCTTTTACGTAGTATTTTTAAGTATGTGATAGAGACCATGGGTTTCTATATAGAGACATATAAAAAACTCTGAAACTAAAACAGCTATACGTTGTGCAAGAAGCATTTTATTCGAGCCGGTCTGACTATATTATAACATAAAATCTTTCAGTGTATTATATAGAAAAATATGGCCGGACTAATATACAAATCGTATGGACCCAAACTAAACAACGCTTGTACTATGGGTCTGTACCCATATAAGGGACTGGGGGTGATCGCAGTGACTTCCAGACCAAGGAAAATTACGAAAAGGTCATTGCCGAAAATATTTTGACGGAAACAAACCTGCACCCGGCGGGTATAGTAAGCCGAGCGGCCCACGCTCGAACACTACGCCAAGCGGTCGTTTTGGATCCTGTCCATCCTATTGAACCAGTAATTCTAACGTGTGACGTTTTATAACGTGTTCGCGACAGAAGGCGGGTTGTATTGGTTGATTGCCGCAGACGCCACTCAAACTGCCAAACCTTTCTGATGTCAGGTTTTATAGCACTTTAATGCGAAAGGCAAAAAATAACTTTATGAAAGCATCTTGATCTGTGGATCTGATTACAGATTGGACCAACATGTGCAAGCAGAGCCCAAATCATATGTAGTTAATCAAACAACATTAAGTAGAGTAGAAAGCACTATTTTATCCTATTTCGAATTAAGCAGTGCTACAGACAAATGGCTAAACAGGATAAGATGACGAACATCTTGTTCAGTTAAGGACGGTTCCATTTACTTAAAAGTCAAGAACTTGCAACTTGAGATCAACTGGAGATTAGTATCTATAAAGTTTAGTAGCTTTGAACACATAACATTGGAATCAGTAGCAACGTACAACTACGCGTCTGTTATTATCTCATTTGGTAAGTCCCTGTGAATTTCATCTCAGTAAAAAATATAGTTTGTAATAAATTGTAAGTTTTTGCAGGTCGGAGGCTATTAGACGTGGACGAAAAATGTGTGTACCGATGGAACATCCAATTTAAGCCTAACAGACGTGGGTTGGATCAGATGGTTTATCGGACAGGAGGATGTCGGTTTTTACAGCTCTATTATAATAAAACCTTATGCATAGAATTACAAGATTATTAGCAGACATTTATACGTTTACTAAGTCGCCAGTTGTGCGTGCACGTGAAAATACTTGCATGACAAATTGCTAGTACTTGTGATAACCAATGACCGCAGTATAATTTGCCGTACAAATTTCACGTCGACGGTATAGAGAGCGTGAAATTCGAGATAGAGCCATTGCATAAGGGGATATATTATGTACAATATATAAGAAGTGACATCCCCACGTAACTAGAAACAACTGTTTACGTAGGTACCTACTTATAGTATATTTTTTGCTATTTGTTTCGTGTATTTATGTTTCTAAAGGATACTAAACTAGGTTCCAATATAAAGACTGAAAGCCATGCTGCAGCTACAACTGGTCGTTTAGCATGATGACTTACAGTCGGGATGCACTCGACACAAATTGGATGACGTCTCATTTGCTGGAATCGGTTTAGTTCGGGATCTCGGACACCTAAAGTGCTGAAATTGCAAGCATTCTGCAGTCGTATATAAAGTGAAGCGGTGAATAAAAATATAAATACATTCTCGACTGTGTTCTTCGAAGCAGGGGATGGCGCTGGACGACAGTGAGTGGCCCCCGACTGTGTCCGTGCGCAAACATTCGCTCCGTTGTCGTTCACCACTGTTTTACTTGACGCGCAGTATGCCTACCATTTCCCGGCTAAACTACATACAACGCTTCAGCAAACTATTTACAATTTACGCCTAGTAACCTATGCATTTTAAACTCAAAATTTATTTTGATAACTAAGTTCTTTATAACATTAATCACTAGATATGCTTTAAACACCCATTTACGTCTTAAAAATAAGCTCGCACACAAACAAACTGCGTCACTCGGTAGGTACAGTTCATCGATAGGTTATCAGCGCGTACACATACACTGCGAACAGATACATATAGTGCTACTTTGCAACACAATGGACCTTTACCGGGGTTGGAGTAAACAGGAGGAAAGATGACACTATAGATAATACATCTATCTTATTGTAATTATTTCACAACAATAAAATAACGTTGTTACGTCATGAAGTTTGTTTTTATAAATACACGGTAAGAATTATAGTTGCACACGTATGAGACACCAAACATAAACATGCCATTTACAGATGGTCATTCATATAATGTGTAATAGAATACCGCAAATAGGTACCTACTGAAACTGAATGAAATTACAAAACACGGATTGTGATATTCCTGAAATATAATTGATTATACAATTTTTATTTACTGTTGTCGGGACAGGTGCATGTTGAGCACCCAAACTGAAGCCAATTGACTACCGCCACTGACTACAGCCACTGACTACCGCCACTGACTACAGCTTATTAATCGGCGTAAAGTAGCTATTATACATTGTTGTGTTTCGCATGTTGAGTGAGCGAGCCGGAATCCCAACACCCCCACCCCCACCCCCTCCCCCCCTGTCCCCGATCCCTTTCGATCGGCAACGTGCGAGCAATGCTTTTGGTATCGCAAGTAACTATAAGCTACGGTAGCTGCTTAACATCAGGCGGGTCGTTCTCTTGTTCACTGACTGTGTAATAAAAACTATGCTTTGCGCTATAACCTACTGAACCTACTTAACAGACGTCACCGTCGCGCGTCGTAGATACTTAATTGATATAAAAATAATAATTAACTGTTTATCAAAATAAAATGAAGCGAACGCACTTAAAACACCATTAATATCGAATTGTGTTAATTAGTCAATATTATCGAAATGGTAAACCTTGAACATTGGATTGTAAGACTGCTTACTATGTTTTTGTTATGAATATTATGTAGGTAAGCTCCTATACACTACCTAGTGTTGGCGGTGAAACCTCTTTTTTATTAAGCATCTAGCTGAGCCCGCGACTTCGTCCGCGTGGAATTTAACTTAACAAAAAAGCCCGCTCCCGCGTTCTGAGCCCGCGTGACAGGACCCATTTTTTTCTAAAATAAAAGTAGCCTAAGTTACTGCTTATAACAACAGCTATCTACCAGTGAAAGTTCTGTCAAAATCGGTCCAGCCGTTTCGGAGATACTCTTTGATCTCATGTGTTTTTATTTTTTTACGCGGAACCCTATTTGTTTTTCTAAAATTAAATTTGCCTAAGTTACTCCTTATAAGATCAGCTATCTGCCAGTGAAAGACCCGTCGAAATCGGTCTAGCCGTTTCGGAGATTACCCGGAACAAACACACAGCCAGACAGACAGACAGACAGACAAAAATTGTTTAAATCGCGTTTTTGTTATAGGTGTCGTATGTAATTTCATATGCATTTAGTGAAAAGGTGTTATTTTGATATTACAAACAGACACTCCAATTTTATTTATTTGTATATAGATGTATAGACTAGGTGTTGCCCGCGTGCTACTTTGATAAAGTAAAAGTAGCCCAGGTTACTCCTTATAATATCAGCCACCTGCCGGGAAAAGTTCCTTCAAAATGGGTACAGCCGTTTCGGAGATTAGCCGAACAAACAGACAGCCAAACAAAATAAAAATAACGTTGTTTACTATATATATGTAATGTATAGTTATACGAGTATACCTGCTTCCATAATGCATTTAGTAATAATCTGTTATTTGGACATTGTAAACAGATACTTCAATTTTATTTATTTGTATTGATTACTAAACGCTAAGAATAGAACAGACGTATTTAGAGTTCGTAAGTTTTACAATTGTTTTTGTGGCATCTGGTTTTTAGGCTTGACACCTATTATCTCCGTACTTATGTGAAGAACTAACCCATTGGTTATTTTGTTTACGACTGTATTACTAGCAGATGAGAACCATGGGTACCTATAATATTATTTCTAGCCCTTAGCAGTACAGGACAGGATATTCCCCAAAATCAGAAACAGCACTGATCGAGTGCTGTTTCTTTTACCTGAAACAAAATTCTAGGCGACAACGGAGTTTTGGAGATGTTACTCCTCCATGATTTTGTATTGCAAAATTGGGTGTATTCTTTCATATCTATAAGTAGTGAAAGTTTAAAAACAAGTGAAAGATTTAAGTATCGCCCCACCGTTTAAGGTGCGCCAAAGTTGTCCCAGTCTAGTTATCCCGCCCCCGCCCCCGCCCCCGCCCCCGCCCCCGCCGCAACTGACAATTTCAATTGAAAAATGAAAAAATATTTATTTATCTCTTAGTCTACATGTTTGCAGGTTACTTGGTTTACAAATGATGTCCGTAGACTTGAGAAACAGAGAATTAAATGATGTAAGTAAGAGTGCTTAACTTGTGACCATTAAACTAGGCATTGCCTGCATCTTAAGGGCCAGAACACACACTTTTAATATCTATCAAGGAATAAAAGTAAATTCGCACTTCCGGGTAGCACGGAAAACATTGTTTACATAGTTATTGGGTTGTATAAACTGTTTAAACTTTGTCTCAAGTATGTTACGCTACTTAGTATCGTATCTGTTATGTATGGAAATCGCAATTATTGTAAACATATTATTAGGTACTTGCATCATAGTTGTCAGAATTGTTATTTGGTCATGACCCATTGACTTGTTGAGAACTAAACAGGTTTACAACGCATCTATTTAATTTTCCGTCCGTGTTATGTAGCAGCAACATGGTGTTTTATATAATTCGGTAATTTGGTAAAAATGTACCAAAATACTATAATCAAAGACGCATTTTCATTTCAATAAAAATATTTTATCGACTTCATAAAAGGATTAGCTTATCAATTCATACCGTTAGTTTCTTGTTCGGTAAATGATTTCTTCGGAGTAATCCTATAAAATTTAATTCTGAAATCAAACCCTAAACTAAAGGGGAGAAATAAGAGAAGATAGGCGTATGAAAAAAAATGTAACTGTGACTTGAAACTCAGTAAGTAGGTCTTACAGATAAATTCGCTTATAAGAAAAAAAAACTTTGCTATGGGGGTAGCTGACCACCTTCATTTCAAAATTAATATTTACATAATAAATTTATAAATAATTAAAATAATACCTTTCAATAATCCCCGCGTTATCTTTCGTGTCGTTGACAATGATTCCATTCATTTTATCCACATCACTTGTCACTTAAAATCACTTTGAAACACTTAAAAGGCACAGTCAAAACTTTAAATTATTTCTAACTGACACTCAAAGTGTTCAAATTAGAAATTATTGTAAAGAAAAGTGTTAATGTTTCAAAAAGCGAATTTAAAAAGTTTGTGGAAACACGTGGATTGTGTGGAAAGTAGAAACGTGTGGTTCTGTGGAGAGACTGTGGGCTTGTGTCGGAATGTGTGGCCGAGACCGGCATAGAGTAGTGCACACACGGCGGATGGGAGAGACCGGTTTCGGGACGAGGTATCACCTATATTGTTCTGGTTCGTTAGACTCTACTTGTCCCTCTTTTATTAATATGGCAATTTAGGTACTGGCAATAAAATTGATTTAATAATAAATAGGTACATTTTTTGGAATAAATATTGGCTTGTATAAGTTCTTGATATTCATTACTTACAAAAATAATTTGCCCATTTATTGTCCCACTCCTTTCAAATGTGTTTCAAAATGGTTAGATTTTTTAATCACATTCATGGGTTTTCACGATATTTTAAGACTTACTTCCTATTCACATGATCGCACTTAAACGGTATTTCATAAAAAACTGACGTCTGTTTATTGTCTTATTTGTACTTTATTACATAAACTACTATTAGATATTCTTATTAACAATTATAAATGTCTCAAGTCAAAAGCCTCCAAAGCTATGAATACTTTTACACCTAAAGTCCCCTCTAGCAAGATCTCCTTATTCAATGTCCACGATCAGTTGTTCGGCAGCGGCTGCGCGCGCACTCTCACGCGGTTGGGCCTCACTATGAGGGAACTCATTCATGGAACTGTTTACTAACATTACTCACGCTGGAGCTTGTTGTGGGGTGGGCAGAGTTCCAAGCGGCGGCAATTGTAGTTGACTTATTGTTCATTTTTATTGATGCTTTATGAATCGAGGTCGTAGCTCAGAATTGCGTTTTCTTTATTTGAAAATGGAAGTGAAAAGCTCCTGAAGTTTTCGATGAGTAAGAACCTCTAGAATTGCACACCAACATTATGGTCCCATACTAAACAACGCTTGTATACTTTGGATCTACACCCAGCGAATATCCGGTACGATAACTGGAATGGGAGTAATCCCGCTGAAATCTAGACCAGGGTAAATAATAAAAAAAGCAATTTGCGACATGTTTGCCGATGTGTATGGAACCCGCAACTACTCAGTGCAATGAATTTAACTTTTCCCCGGGACTCGTCGAGAGTCGTACTTTGACGTCATCATTGGTCAGCATTGCTGATCCTGGCTTACAGGAGTATAATTGGTGAGAGTGTGTGGCGGGACTCGGTGCAGTGAGCAAAAAGGCACGCTATGCTCAAACACCAAGTGGTCGTCGTATACACGACTCGACTCGACGTTGATCGACATTTTCTACACAAATGTTCACAACATTCTGTCGACGTTCGATAGATCGATTATTTGGTGTCGTAACACTCTATAATATCTTTCTGTAACAACATAGCTGACAATTTGAGTGCTCTATGTAACTTAAGCCTCTATCATGTGCTCTAATGGATATTTAATGTGTTTCCATCAGCTAAGTTTGTGAAAAGGTTGATATTGGTCAATCGCCATTATTTTATCATCAATAAGTCATTGATGAAATTCGAATTAGTCAAAAGAGTACCTACGTACGTGAGTGGTATATTTATACGTAATACTAGGTAGGTATCTATCCGGGTAGGTACTTAATATCAAACCGTATCGTCTCTATTGGAACTAGTTAATCATTTGTTAAAAACTACATAACTTTTTATTTCTTTCCTCTGTATACTTGTAAGGGGTAAGTTATAATCTTAATCATGTGAAATAAATAAAATACTCAGTATATATTAAACGTTCTGTTAGTTCCTTTAAAACAACCAGCCATATGCACGTTGGGCCAATCATGATACAGGGTATCGTATAGAGCCATTTCAACTGAGAACATCTATTAGCCATCGCATCCATTAACCTAAGTAGTTTAGTTATTACTAGAAATATAAGAAACAGTTGTTGCGCGGTTGGTTTTTGACCGGAAATTTCCGGTGGAAGTTTCCTTTTTAGTGGATACATATTTCCTTTTGAGGTACGGTACCCTAAAAAGGAGCTCTACTAAAAGCCTGTATACTTGCACTAAGAGTTGCAAGTGGTTAGCCTCTACGTAAAACATTCCCATGGAAAATAATTAGTTTCTTGAGTGGCTGTACAATTTGCTGTATTACAAATATTTTACATAGACGCGACGGACTAGCGAGTGTAAAGTACGCGTAAAACTAATGGTAGAGCTAGAGATTATTGTATGTGCACTGTGCAGATAAGGATCATATTAGTATGATTGAACTAAAATCCGTGGTACCGCGTGCAGTTCTGTTATCGCTACGATTTTCAAAGATTTGTGATAATTTTAAGTACATTCCGTCGGCTGGGTAGTACGACGGCTGGGTAGTACGTCGGCTGGGTAGTACGTCGGCTGGGTAGTAGCAAATGATCGTAGACTTGATTCCGGCAGATCGGAAATGATACCTACATTATTTGGCTCTTGTTAATAATACGAGCCGTTAGAACTAGAGCGATGTTGACGTACAACCGTTCATTGAACTCTGTATAAGCATGAATAGGTAGCACAAGTAAGCTGTACCTCTGCTCTAACCCACAAACATGAAATTTTAATCCGTTCACAATAGCTTTACAAATCTTTTTAAATAAGTGATTTGTAATGCCATTGAAAATTTATAATAAATAGCAATTTATAGGTATAAGGTTCTACCATAATTTACAAGCGTTGTTTAGTTTTTGGGGATCAAGATTGCAAGTTATATCAACACAAAACATCATACAATCACTATATGAACCGTTCCAATTGAATGTATGCAGAGCAGAGGAACAACAGATCGTCTTTCCATTTATCTCTCGTGAAAGTTTATCTCCATCGTAAATCGTCCAGTTCAAAAACCAATAAAACGAAGCGCGCGTTAGTTTCACATTTCTAAATTGTTGACGTCAATAATTTTTACTCTGACGTCAGTATTCTGGATATACTTACACTCCAGTTATATATACCACATGCATTGTAATGCAGTTTATTAATATCTACGAACAAGCTCCAAAACTAAATTATTTAGTTGTGATTGATTGTTACCTACTGTCGCTGTGGAAACTCTTGTCTCTTGACTGTATCTGTAGCAGCCTCTTCACTTTAAACATCATGACACAAACATTTTCTTGCCCATCCTTTTCCGTTTCCTCTCCATTTTCAGTTTTTTATTATAAAGGTGCCATGTCGAATGAACTGGCCTATCATGTTTCCATTCTGTTATATTATATTAACATAGTCATGCCTGTATCCCATAGGAATACCCAGAGATAACTAACCGCCCCATGCTGCGATCCTGACAAGCTTCATTCTCTTCACATTTGAAAATTTTCTTCACCAACTTCCATGCGAAATAGACCATTCTTCCATTATTAAAGTAAGTATGTTATTAATTCACAAGTTATCATGGACTTGTATGGATTCCGTACCACATAATTGTCCAGAGCGGTAAACAATAACCAAATATCAATTAATGTCTACACGATAAACACTTCGGTTTGACAAAACAGTACACTAATTAATTCGCTAAATTAACATCGCGGTGGAACACAATATACGCTTTTGTTATCGAACAAAAATGAATAGTGTAACACCATTATGGTTTGTCATGTTGTCTGACTCATGTTTGATCGGTGTGAGGCAGATGATTTAATTTCGTCATTAGTATCAGTAAGGAGCGTGTGTTTCTGATGAGGGACGTGCTGTCGAGTCGACATCATCCCTACACTGCCCTCGCTCTCTTTGGGTGACTTGAATGCATCTAAGTTATCTGTACTGTTATCCATAGCTTGTCACTGTACCGTGGTTTATGAGTAGAGATTTCGATCCCGGCTCTTTTTTCTTATCCCGGGATTTCGGGATTATCCACAGATAATAACAGGATCCCGGGATAGTCCCGGGATTGTAGTGTAAATTAAATGTAATAATAAAAATACATTTTTAAGTCCATGGCATTAACATAACCTCTTAGAACTGCAGAAATTAATAGTTACCTTCTGTTTTTAACCTATATTATTATTTTTTTGTAATGATTTCTTCAAATTACAGTATATAAATATAATAATAAGTACTTAACTACACGACGAGAAATGAAGAGGATTTTTTTTACTATCTATAATTTCTTTACACCTTTTCCCAACATAGCGCGATCGTCAGCGAAAACTAACTAATTCAGGGGGGAAATTTAAATCATGCGAATCGATTTCGTATACGGATTCAAAAACTAATCGAATAGGTACCTAAGTGTGTCTTATGATTAGGTAGGTAGTAACAGTAAAATATTTGCAAAATAACTTCTAAAAATTGGCAAAAATCTGTTTCTGATTTCGATTCACATGATTTAAAATACCCCTGCAGGTAGCAAAACAAGATCACTGACAAAATGTGAAGTCGATGTAAGTGCGTTTCGTTTCATGTACAATTTTCACAACATTTTTATTAACTTATTAATTATTTGTTAATCCCGAAAATCCCGGGATTTGTTAAATTTAATCCGAGGTTTTCGGGATCAAAAAACAGCCGTAATCCCGGGATCAAAACCTCTAGTTACGAGCGAGCAAACTAAGAAAAAACGTATTTTGGAGTTTCTAGTTTTATTTTTGGTCTTCTTATTACGAAGCATTTTGTAATTACAATAATTATTTACCTATGTAAGTAATGCCCCTCGTATTTATATTTTGTTGTAAAAGTATGTATTATTTCGGATTTTAGAAACATTCTACTATACCTATAATAACCTCCCAATACCAGACTTAAAGATGAAATTATAGTTCAGTCTAACTGATTTAATGATTTTTTAGATTCTTTTTATTATATTCAATGCATCAGTCCTTTGTTTGAACTATCAAAAGAAATCGGAGTTAGCTCAGTTGAATAATGCTTCTATTGAATAGAAAAATAAAGATGAGAACATTTTTGTACTCATTACCGATAATAAAGATTATTTCATGTCTTTTGATTCAGATTAATTTACTTAGTACAAGACAAGTTACCTTTGACCATTCAGGTGCTGCTCGAGTATATTTTACGTATTTTATTTCTCAAAATTATAGTTGTGTTAATAGCAAAATTGTATATTGCTGTGTAGAATATGTATTGCATACCTACGTTTTTATGTTAGGTACCAAAATAAGTGGTCCAAAGAAGTTCTGAAGTAAAAGTTTATGATTAAAAAAAAGTTAATAATATTAATGCCATCCCGCTGTGGCTGCGGTCTCGTGTCGTATATTATCAGCCGGGCGTCGTGGCGCGCTTAATTCCCTTCCCAATTACATGCAGATTGCATTTATTGGATGCTGGGAAAATACACTCCTTGTTTTTGTCTGTCTTGTATAATTGATTTATTGTTCAGTATTTGTTTGAGTGTGGTTCAATTCGCATGTTGATTTTTTGTTATTCCAAAAAAATAACCTTGGGCTCTATATTATAATACCTTATAATAGCTCTTCGCCTCTCATTTTTTTGTTCTATCCGATACCTATACTGCAATGTTTGAGATGCTTTCTGGGCCTAATTCATAGATATCAGGAAAAGCTTATTATAAGTAAATATCCCCGGACAAACATACCAACTGTGCGATCCCAACAACAACAACAGTTGTCGTCAACAGTATTATCTGCACCTCTCAACGGTATACATTAGTTAGTACCAGATACACCATGGCTTTAACTAATATTGCATAGTGACTATTCCGAAACACTTAAAGCACCAAATTTGTTTTGTAACTAGCCCCAGCTTGGGCCAGTCACGTCCGCCATTAATCTGCGATTATTAGACAAGAGAGGTGATTGTGATTTATCGTGTTCTCAGTCAGGATCACGGATGATGTCACCGTCCCGTGTTCAATTCAGAACGAGAGCTTATTATGTTGATACGGTTCCTAATTGTAATTAAGTCCATGTGGTTCAATAAAATTCAAACATTTTGCCTTAGAGATGTTTCCGAAATGTGTGGTTGTCAACTGTTAACTCCTCCAAAAAATATGAGAATGAGCACATGTCTATAGTTTACTGGCTAGAATAGAGATCGGATCCGAAACCTCGCGGTTACAACAGCGGCCCCAAGAACCTCTAGGCTATGGACGCTTAAATCTGCTGTTTATTGCTGTGCCGTATAATGTATTCTGTGCGAAGCCGGCAAGACTTTCTGTAAGTTCTAATAGTTATATAAAATACAGTTTAAGAACTAAGCGTCCTGTTGCCAGTATTACGCATCAATATAAATACTATTAATAGGAAACGATAAACTTTAAGTACACACAATAGACATAAAATCATTTCACAATGTTACGTTAATTGCACATTCATGACTGTAAACAGATATTATAAAGACATGGTCAGTGAGCTGCCGTGTGCTAGGCACAAACAATTTGAAAACTCGGTTTATCCTCCGTCCCATGTATTAAGTTTGAATGAGCAGTTCAAATTATACTGGTTTTCTTATATTGACTTCGTGAGGAACATTATGTTCTTATTTGATCAAGCAATTTACCTAATTTATGTATTTTTGTACTATGACAGTCTGTATATTGATTAAGTTAGCGCTGTTTATTATTTTAAACCCAGATTTTACTCGTTGTCTAGCCAAACTTAACAGTAGTAATATGATTGCCACATGAATTTCTTTTCAACAAAATATTCTGTTTAGAAATAGAAGTTCTCCAAGCCGCACTGCGTGGCGGCGGCGCGGCGGCGGCGGGCGGGCGTGGGGCGTGGCGGCGCGGACTATAAACAAATGCCAAAAGGTTCGCTCCTGCTGTGTGTTATATCTCCTCACGTATTTTAATCTTATGATAAAACAAAGCCTTATCCACCTCACCGAAGCGCTAAGCTTCTCAAGTTCTTTACAAATAAAAGCTGAACTATTTACTTATGAGCATGAAACGACGGTCCGAAGGCCGCGCGCGACACAGAGTTAGTTTAACATTCAGGCGACACAGCGAGTGTACCCAAGTTTACTTGGACTCCGCTATTAGTCTTTTAGTGAAAAGGTTCTTGTTGTTGCTCAGCGTTTTTGTAAGAATAACTCTAGATAGATACCTACCTCACCTATATTAAACAATACAACGAGTATTAAAGTTCATCAAGATTATGAAAAAATACCTGTGAAAATAAAAAAATAACTTTCATTTACTATTTTTTTATTAGATGAAGTCATTTATTTTGAACTAAGCTTGGGAACCACTGTTTAAAGTTATTAAGCATAAGTCGTAGAATCCTATACCTGCGAAATTAAATCTATGCGGGATTTCCTCTGGCTATGGAGTGGTTTTTCCATAAAGTTTTAATTCATTTTTTAAATAAAATTAAGTTAGTCCATTCTACACTTTAAAGTCTGTACCTAAGTAGACTAAGTTTGTGGAATAAATTACAAAGTTAATTGAGTTTTCCTTGCTGAGCCGTGCCTTGGAATTTAAAGCGTTTTTCAATATGGCGAACGCACTTGGGGCGTGAGCAGAGTGGCTCTGCTCAGCGATCGTATCCATTTATCAGTGCGTATTGGTTCATCTCTACCTACCTCTACAGGGAATTCGCGCGTGCTACCACAAATAATTTTAATAACGAGGGAAGCAGCTCGGCGTCTAACCTTCATCCCCATGTTATATCTTCAAACTAATTGAAATAGGTACACCCCAAAACCGCTACTTGGATTAATTTCGCCTACACTATTTCACCTCAAACTATTCGAGAGGTTCATGAATGTATAATGGCGTAGATTAGTACTCAGATCGAGACAGCGCCCTGGAAATTGGGGCACTGTACGAGACGGTAATATGGTGCTGTACTATTCAAGAAAGACTACTTACAGATACAGGATGCATTTGGCTGGAATGAGGATCGAACCCAGAAGCGTAGATAGGAGCTGATAGTAAAAAAAGTAAAGAAATTATGTAACATGATGAAACATGTCTAAAAGAAATGACTATTGAATCAATTACCGCCACACTACGTGCCCTACCTATGGGAATAGTTGCATATTCCCTGTCCGGAGCCGGCAGGGGGGAGGGAGCTAGGGGGCTCGTGCTCGTGGCTCTGCCAATATCACCTGTTTGCTCACTCATTTGTAACGGCCGGCGCGGCCGGGCGCCGGGCGATAGTTGCTCTTTCTATCCATGTACCTACGGATTCACGGAACTATCGAATCGATAGTTTTGTTTGATAAAGGAAGGTTGGTTCATTGGCATGTAATGTAACCAAGAAGATGACACAACAGTTGAAGCAGGTAATTTGTAACTTTTGACTTATCAGTTATATTTTATACTTGTTCATTATTTGCTTTATAAAGCGGAAGTCACACAAAACTTTCAAGACGACGAAGACGGGTTTTTAGATTTTTAGAAGTTAGCCTAGCTAGCAATTATATTTCAGTATAAAACGTCGGCAAACAAGCTTATGATCCGCCTGATGTTAAGCAATATCCGTGCTTGCAATACCGAAGGCAGTACTCGCACGTTACCGACCTGAAGGGGAGACAGAGGGACAAAATAATGACAACATTAAAAAAAACAACTCCCTAGGATTTGTACTGTGTAAGCACGTGGTTAGAGAAATTAGGCCGTAACCCGATTTGTGGGTCTCAATCATAGCATTGTGCAAACTGGCACTGCTCAGTCCTGTATCTAGCTAGTGTTTATATGGCAGTGTTTGTATTGTAGTGTACCTGGGTATGTCTGCGAGGCGCGGCGGCCGCGGCCGGGCGCGCCGCACGCCCGGCAGCACACCCACCTGCAACAATACACACGCTCTACACATTTGTACACACGCTGTACACATTATACACAAGACAACATCGCTGCTACATCACAATAAAACAGTGACGCGCCGTATGAACGTAGCGGACCCGTTATAATGTACGCAGTATATTTCAAGAATGTTTAATTATTTACGCAATTGTACAAACAATAACTGTTTAACTTAAACCATACGTTAAGTATTTCGTATTATATAAACAAATAGGCAACTCATAGATTGAAGTCAACAAGTTTACGAATCACTCAGAGGTACCTATTGTAAAATACTGGAAGTTAAAAAATCTACTTAGCTCATGTCTGTACTAAATTCACTATTTACTATTCTTAACCGTAAAACGAATACGTTTTATCATTCTGTGAACACATTGAATATTATTTTATACCTCGCTGTAAAGTATCCCGCGCGGCGCGCGGCGCGCAGCGGTATGTCGAGATTACTCTCCCACGCCGGCTACAATGGAGGAAACACTAGATCATCCCGACACGTGTTGTGATATGCTCACTGATGTATGTTAAAACATGTCTTCCATTGCGAAGAGTTACTTTAAGTTATTGGTAAAAAAATCACTTTCCGTAAACACATATAATATATACAAAGGTCCATTAGTGCGTGGGTTTACCACACACACAAGTCGCCGCCGCAAACGAAGACCAGTAATGAGGAATTTTCAGCTCCATACTCAAGAATAATTTGTCATCAATGGCGTCCAACTTTACCAGATTCCGCATCTGAAGTGCCTTTTATAACAAATGTGGCATCTGTAGATATCAGCTAATGTAAATGTTACTTAATTATTATCTCGGACTTTTAAAACATTATGTATAAAGTACCTACCCCTGTCGGTGTGTTTGGTATTCAGTCCTTTCGACCGGAGTTACCTCCAGTTAAAGGTCCAATTGCAAAACTTCTAATCAAACCGCCCAGCAAGCCTCAAGCTACCAAACATATATCTATCAAACAAAGAATTAAAATATTTTCAGTATATTAAACTACAAAAACATGTAGTTCTTAGCTCGCAGTTTGCACTCGCCGCCTGCGAATCTGTTCTGCTTACGTTTTTATTAACATGACGTGCCGGCTGTGTTATAGCGTATGTTAGCACATTCCGACGCTGGCGTGTGGCGGGTGCAGCTGAGCATAGCTGTATTTTTAAAGATTACTCTTACCTACTGTCTCATTTTCAGTAGCGGTGAAGCATTAAGAACAAACTAAGAAGTGCAGTTTAAAAAATTCAATCATTTGGAAACTGGCCTGAGACGGCTTGCATATTTATTTTATATTCATGTGCAAATTTTACTTTCATCGTCACATAATTACGCGAAAAAACCATGTCCATCACTTTATAAAACACGAAAATTATACGTTATTATATAAAAATAAATAATATTTATTATTAAAAACACCTGTTGTTACAAAGACGCAGAGCATGTGACGTCAGCCTTTGGCCCACTTTCAATAAAGTTTGTACTAATTCAGTCTGAACCAGTCTTTAGGTGTGCGGGCGGCCGCAAAATTATTTAGTTACAAATTGAAAGATTTATGGGATTGCGGGAACACTGCTTTATTGATAACCCTCCGAGTGGGAGTGTCGGATGCTGCGGAGTGGAGGCTTCTCACATACGGATTCACACTGAAATCTTTTCTCTGTAAGATTTATGAGGGTTTTAGGTAAATAAGAGAGCGGATTCAAGCTGAGTCAGTTTTCTATAAACAAACTATATGCACAAAAAAGATTCATACACATGTGCAATGCTGAAATAACTGTTTCCGTTAAAGACAGTGTTATGATACTGCTGGCCTGGCACATAACAGTGCAACAAGAGGTTAATTCGAATATTTAATTCCGGTTTCAATCCTAACAATTCCCAATTGTTCTAATATGTACCTATATGTAGCGCTCGATTCAATATTAATTTCATTTGTGGTAACAAAACTTTATTTGCTCGGTAGTAAATCCTTAACGTTGTCCCATAAGACCCATAATATTGATGGCGTTTTCTATGGTGGCCGTCCCGGTTCCTCGGCGACTACGCCTGTTTGCCTTTTGTTTATGATTTGTCAATTAGCACGGATAGTAGTTAGGTCAAGGTGGGGATAATGAAATATTGAAGGCTACGGTGTCCCACGGTCAGCATGGACTAAGAGATCATTTTTTAGTGGTAATGCTGAATAGTATAAAAAGAGACGTTATCATAAATTTTGTATATCTTTGAATCCCAAAAGTGGTTTGTGAATAAGACCAATTATTATTTTTAGACCATAGATCTGTCACGTTAAATAGTATCACTTAATAGTAGTAATAGTGCGCAGCCTGTTCGAGATTTACTTTGTGCTTGCTGCCATTATGTTTATACGTGAGTTAAAGCAGTGAGTGAGAGCAGTTTCGCCGCAAGAGTCAATGTAGTGAGGTATTTTGATAGTCTATGCTACAATTTCACAAACAAATCCCGTTCGTATTGGGTGCAAAAGTTGTAAAACCGAATAGAGTTGTGCACAAAGCTGTGCTAACGAAGCGATTGGCTATGGACTGGTAATTAGCGCGCCCGTTCAGCGCGCGGCGCGGGTCATCTAGGTCTTATAAAGTTGCTTCTGGGTAACGTCAATTCAGAAATATTACAGTATACGATGCTACTTAGTATGGGTTAAGGAAACATTTTGCTATTCAAATTTAACCCTCTTTCAATTGTATAAATGTACATATTTCTAACACATTTCTCTAAATGAAACAAAATATATAAAGGTTAGTTTTCATACGGATAATTTTGTTCGGCATGAATAATTGTAGGTAATAACAAGTTCGCTTGATAGCATGACTTTACATGATTAAGGTTACGGGAATATATTGTATTTTAAGAACTAACGCTTACAATTCAGCCACGTTTAATGGTAGCGTGCTTCTCGAGCTCGGCTCGCGTGCCCGCGCCCTGTGTGTCACGGCCTGTAACTGGTTTATGACTCCATGTTGACTTCCTGGGCCGTACCAACTGTACTGTACCTTCTAATAATTCGTAAGGGAAGGGTAGATATTATTTTAAACACCACAATGTATTTTTAAGTGTATGTTTTTTAGATAAATCTTAAAATATTTTTTTTTAAACATGGTCATTGATGTAAAGTACCTAATATGTTATTACTCACTCTCATTAGATGCGGACAATAATAAATAAGTGCAATGATTTAAAGTGGCCTGTACGCTGGGCGGCGTGTGCGGCGGGTCTCTAGGGCGGGCGGGCTTTATATTACCGCGCACCGGATGTAAAGCCGCCAAGGTTAATGGTGGCATAAACCTAGCATATAGTAACTGAGGTACAAGTATTGGGGCAGAACACAATTTACATACCAATTAACTTTATAACTCCCATCCAACTAACCGAAATACGCTTGTGCAGGGAAGGACTTGTAGGGATGGAACCTGGAACCTCTCGGTTACGAGCGCGGACCCTTTATTCTCTTGGCTATTGACGCTTAGGTAAATGACATTCAATTATATTATTTTCTCTCTCGATGTAGATTCTTATCAAAATTTTCCATAATTATAAAAACTCTCGAAAATATGTAGGTCCAATAAAAACTCAAATAGATCAGCAAAGTAAAATCTTACACCGCTGTTACTTATCATTTGTTAACCTTTTCTACTAGCATTGAAGAGCTCCTCCACTAGATTCCACTCGAATTAAGCTGGGTTCGAACCCGTCACCGAGACATGTCCGATTAACCGTCCCGCCTGATCCTAATCACGCGACGACGAGCCACTCAGCCATAGCTTTAGAGCTTTAATCTGCTCGAAAAGTGTTTAAAGACCCACTTCTTGTGTTATACACTCATGTAGGTAATAGAATACAAGTATTACCTAGCTATCAGAGTGGTATAATGTTTGCACAGGAAACGAAAGTTTGTGGATCATAGGTAGGTACCTGATCTTTGCACAAATTGTATTTATAATGAATTGTTCCATTACTTACTCGCCACGCCTGCACGGCAACAAAATAAATGACAGATTTGGAACGAATTAAAAACTCTATGAGCTTTTGATGTTATATGTTGGAGAAGAGACGTAATAACCCAGTTTGTTATTGAATCTACACTCCTTATTTCTGAGACAACTCCAAGAACTTTGTTAACATCGTTTTAAAAGATCGTTGTATTTGTTTTCTAAAAGTTTCGAAGCTTATTATTACTCCGGCTCCAAGCAGCGCCCGTAACATTATACTCTCAAATCTTGAACAATATTGGTGCTTTGAGCGCTATGTCGTGATTAAATCATTAATTTCGGCGGCCATTTGAAGTTAAATTGCAAAAGTTGTAGGTGTTCTAAACAAGATAAGGCTTGTACTAATGTTCACTTGTTGTTATAATAATTTCTAAAGGCCATACAAAGTTCGTTCGTTCGTATGAGTTATTATTATGTAGTTAGCGGTCATTCACACGGTTAACCCGGTACCGATAATTTCCATAAATTTAACTGTATCAGGATGTCAACGCGGCCATTATATGTCAAAAATGTATAGAGAAAACGGTGTGGGCTTCTTTGTGTGAATGACCGCTTAGAGGCCAGAGTTGGTCATAACCCACACAAACTGCAAATGCCGGTATAGTATCAGCGATGCCACAAGGACCTTTGATCGTGTTACTTAAGGCAAGTGATTCGCTATGAAAGTGTTCACTCAATTCACTGATCAATTAGTTATGGTTAACCTCAATTTTCATGCTTACATGGTCTCTACAAATCTTCTTTTTTCCTCGTCTTCGTTGCTACACACTTGGTAGAGTAATATTGATCATTACCAAAGTTTTGTAGCACGCTCGACCACCAGTCGGTATTCTCGACGCATGGTTTTGGCTCACTCATAAATAGGACTACTATTTTCAGCCTTCGATCCAACACATACTTATCCTTAAACATTGTGTAATGTAATGTAGTGCTTATGTATCTTGAGGTGGTCTGTGAAGACATCTCTAGGTCTCGGTTGACTAAAGAAAGTGGAAATTATGTAAGCTATATTTAATTTTTCGCAATGTAATGCTGAATTTTACTGAGTCTCACGTTCAACACCCGGATGGTGCACTGGGCTATAACAAAAGCTACCCTAATCCGCCGCAGGGGGCACTGCCAGCGCTTGATAAATTAACACCTAACACCAGGGTGCTAGTGTTTCTCAAAGTTTAGTGCGAAGTCTTCAGGTATTTGTAGCAAGTATATAGCTGAACTGGACTAATTTAAATATTTGACCAACTTCGTTTATGGATGATATTAAGAGATAATTTATTTATAAAATGATCAAGTCAGCAATGGCTCAAATAAACACAAGCTCAATTTCATATTATGTACATGTGAGGTGTCTTCATTGTGCTCCTTGTTGCATTTTATAACACAAGTTACAGACCCCGACGTCCAGGAAACGTATTATCGGGAAATGTATTATAATTCGAATGTCTAATTCTTCAGGTTTGGAAGCCACGAGCCAATTGTAATTATTTATTACTACTTGAATATTGTCACACACTTTATAAGGCACATAATAGTAACACTACCTATTTAAAACAAAAAGAAACAAACAGCCACTACTACTGGTGGGCATTCTTTAGAAGTTTGAGAACCGCGCCAACAGATAGTCGCCTGCACCGCCGCACCAGAGCTGTTTGTTTTCACACGGCTTAGCGCAAATTGGACGCGGATGTCTTGTTGCTAGCGATTGCAGGAATGAGAGCACCGACATTGTTGCATTTTTCAAAGACAGGGAAGGTTGCATTCGTTATTTAAAGCTCGTTAGTTTATAAATCTTCAGGTTTGAAGTTTAAGTACCTAATGATATTTATACATTATTAACGTATATATGGCGATGGGGAAATATATATAAAACATTTTGAGTAGTGGAATAAGCAGAGATGTAAGTAAGACGAAAATAATGTTTTCCGAAGTTTGATTACGTTTTTCTTAAAGTAATACAGGATAGGCTAAAATGTATAAAAAGAAATACCCACCTACATGGATCACTCAGCCGCACCCTTAATTCTCAAGTGTGGCCGGATAAAATATAATGAAACTCACTTAAAAAGTTCCGGCCGGGGCGCGGGAGTACGTTTAACCCGGTTATCCGCATATTACGGTTCAATAAGATGTTACGCTTTATTTTGTTTTCAGGGACGAATTTTTAATATTATATTATCGATAAGAATGTAGTTCTTAAAATGTATAATGTATGTATCGCGACGAGGTAGGCTATGGACGAAAGTAGGCTATTGTATTTATTAAGGTGCTATGGGTACACACATTTTTATCCACAAATGCACCGCCCAATGATGTTGCTCTTACATCGCGTCTATGATGAGCGACATGATAAGATACCCCTCAGCTTATTTTGGAAATCGCTTACCGTTTGGGATTAATGATACAAGCTTCCCTTGTAACACAATTAAGAACACTTTGATCAAACAAAAAGGGCAAAGGGCGCAGGGCGATGGGCGATAGCGCACGACTTTTGATATATTGACGCTATCACCAGGTTGACATGAGCGATCGGGAACAAACGTCTCTATAGAGCGTCTGTAGCACCGTTGACATAACAAAATATTTACGATGCGCTCTGGCTCAAAGTAAAGATTGATTTATAAAACTGAGTTGTTAACGGAAAATTATAAACGAGTCCGCTTCTACACAGGACGAATAAACTAAATAAAATACGAACTAATATAACAGTCAACTATCGCCTCAAAACGATTTCTGAAAACACACCCTGTTCAGGCACTATGTTCTCTTTCGTCAGTCGCTACTCTAAAATATTCAACCCAACTTTTCCAGTATTTTAATTTAAAGCCACACATAAAGCATCAGCCCTACGCACGCACAACAGTTACAAATGAGAAAAGTTCCCTCGGCTACGTAATGATTATTATTGGTCCAAGGAGGCTGGGCGGCGGAGGCGCTCCGCCGCCCGCCCAACTTCCGCGCTGTTATTTGTTTATCTTAAAGACAATTTATTAATAGAGGGGTATTGTATATTATCTGTATATGTGTAGAAATGTTTGCCAAGTTCGAAGTTGCTCATTAATAAGTTTCTTATTTGTAATAACTAAAGTAAAATTGGGACAATCAATTTTGTTTAAAAGACGTAAGCCATAAAAAAACAATATAACGATACTATATATATAACTGTTTACACACGTGAAAACTGCAACGTTTTTTTCATAAATTTTGATAGTAAAATGAATCCGAATACAACAGAAATTTATGAAAAAAATGCTGTGGTGTGTGAAATAAAGTCTTACCCGAAACCCCTGTGTGTGCACATAGTGTGGGGTATCTCTACCCCTAGCACCACTAAAAATTGCTCGATCGAGCGATAAAAATCGGACCTAAAACACTTGTTTGTCCCACACTCCACAGTTCAATGCTCCAGATTCGAACATACGACCTTTCATATCAGGTCATATCCATAAACTAACAAGCTATAGTAAATTTAATTAGACTTTATACTATCGTTACCAAACCCGTTATATCCAGCCAAGTAACTATGTTCAATTCTAAGCTTAGAATCAATATTCGTGAGTAACGCTTCAAGTTATATGTAAGTTACGTTTAAGTTGGACGTGTGATGGAAATTGTTTTACATGTTAGTAACTTATAATAATCTACGTACCAAGTCCCTGCTTCGCAGTAAAAGTGATTACCTCCCCTTCTACCTCACTATTTGATGCTCAGGTATTTTCCCAGCCACATACTTCTACCACTCGTATAAACTAGACTCTAAATTGGTTTCTACTGAAGGAAACAAGATTTCCCACTCGGGAAATAAAAGTTACATTATATATTGAAACTTAACAAGCTGAGGAACAACCAATCCATATTTATAACATTCTCTTTTTATTTTTTAACGTTTGTTACGCCTAGCTGTAGCCAGTTGGCTACAGCCCATATATCGGCAGGCTCGACCAGGGTAGTACCACCCTGACGCAGAAGATCAACTTAAAATAGCTATTATAGCTGCGTTTCATATGATGAGTAGACCACCCTTTCGGTTCGTCATTTTGTAATGACATGTGATACCGTCCATTCTTAAGTATCTACCTTTCAAAGAACATTAAGGAACTCCCATTTGATCATACCTCACAAAAGGATGGCATGCGCGATTCAATAGAGCTAGCTACCATAAACGACGTTTAATATCTAACTGCGATAGCAGACGCCGCTCCCCATACGCGGAAGCCTTTGTGCTGTTAACTGATAACGAATTTATTCAATTCAGACCAGAAGCCCATGCCTGTTCAGTTTACAGTAAAGATAAACTTTGTTCCCTGAAAAGGACATGTTGTAAAGATATCAAAAACTTTTGATCGCTCAAAGCTTTGTTTGGCAACCCTGGGCAGCTGTAGCACGAATTTAGTTGAAATTTTGAGATCGCCTATCATTTAGAATGGGGTTGTCTCTTTGATAAACTTTGCCACTTATAAAGGGTTAATTTGAGAACGAAGTTGGGGTTACATCGACAACTTTAAGTTTTGATCGTATTATCTGGGTATTGTTTTGGAGTGTATTGTGTAATACACAGTTCTATGAATTCGAACTTCTAACTAGCGTGGTTTGAATAGATGTTTGAGTTAATTTATGAAAAGATTGAATTGAATGACCTTACTTTGTGTATCTATAGGTACTTGTTCAAATTTTAAATACTCATAAATAATATTCATATATTTATAAACATAAGTAATTCAGAAAAGCACAAGGTTAACAATAGGTTCTTTCAAAAGCCGAAACTGCACTATTTTGTGTCCATACAGGCAGACTGAAACTGATTCGTTAGAACAAACACACTAATTAAAGGGAATGGTGAGCGAGCAAATAAGGGTGGGTAGGGTCGGCGTTTGCGCTCCGGCTCGCCCTTTGTCTTCAGGCGTTGCGTTATAACATCTCTTATTAACCCAGTGTAGTACTCTTAATGGAAATTTCCACGAGAGTGCGTGTCATGTTACGTGTGTATGTATGAAGATCGCTTGGGTTCTTACTGATTCTAAAAGAGACATACTAGTATCCTACTTTAAGTTCATTAACACGCAGGTAGCATGGGGAACTCTGACCCACTCTGCGTCTGGAATACTATACCTACTCAATAGAGAACCGTTTAGAATACAGAACTCTCTCAGGCAACTTTACAACGGTTCTCAAAGAACGACATAACTTCTTTTTTACTATTTTATCTCACTGCTGGGAAAATGCGTCCCAAAGTGGGGAAGGTGCGTTCCCACCCTCTTCCATACATCACGGTCTCCAGCTCTCGCATGTGAGTGTGACTTGATATGTGAGTTTAAAAAAACATCACTGTATCATGCCACTGCTTTTTGAGTTTATCTTATTACATAAAAAACATCACAAAGTACTCAATAAAAAGTATCTTGCGAACGAGTATTTTTCATTTTTTGGTTGAAGTAGGTATCCATAATATTATCAGTTCCCAAAGCCTCTACGCCTCCGTGCTTTATCATCAAAATATCGCTATCCGCCCCCCTCGACGGAGGGTATCGTGCAAGTGAAGGTTACACCGCACCCTTGACCCTTAAACCCGGCTTGTGTTATCTGTGCCATCGATTTTTTGAGTATTTTTATGTTTCGATTCGTGTGGGTTTAAAAGTGAATAAATGTTTGTAGGTCAGGCGGCTTCAATATTTTTGTAGGGTTGTATTTTAAGACCAAAGACATTATTTTTATTACAATTTCTTTGCACATTTCTTTGTACAGTAAATTATGGACTGAAATCCGACCGCTACAGATTTAGGAAAATGTTTGAAAGAAGAAATGGTTGTTACTAATTGTGTTGGTACAAATATCAAATTTTATCAATACAACCGTATTGCCGTCCTCCCTATACACACCGACACCCTTGGTCGTACCATATGAGTAGAAATTGTTTTACAAGTGTCAAGTTTAGTTTATTCTTCCACATACTTAATTGACAGCAATATGTTAAGATTTTAGCCGTGTGTGGGCGTTCTTAAGTTGACCTTGTTACTTTGAGTTTACCTCCACGCTGTTACTCAGTCCCCTCTCGATACAAGTGACATATTTCACCTGTCCGTAAGTATGCCCTACCCCATATGATAAATTCGTGTCACATACAAATATTCGCGGTCATTTTTCAGCATAAGTGAGCCATCAGCGGTCGCGGAGCTCCGCCGGCGGCGGCGCGGCGTGCCTGCTCGCCATTCCCCCGCAGACATGTCGCACCGTGTTTACATCACTGGCGTGATGTCTGCGGCTACATGTATGATAGATATATAGGTGCGGTGTGTTTGGCTTGATACATCTATTGTATAAGTACCCATACATACTTGTACATCCCTGATAAAACAAGGCTCTCTCCATGATCACGAAATATATATTTTATTATGTAGTGTGTCTTGCCAGACAGCGGGTATGCAAATTAGCGAATTTACCTTTTCTCCAGACTCAAACATGGCTTTATAAATATGAAATCATTTAAAATTGATATCAAAAACGAATTAATAATAAGTTCGCAAGAGCTCAAGAAATCATACACTATTTATAGGATCACATCATCAGTTATATCAGTGGGACCCACCCCTGGCTTCGTGACAGACTGCTGTTTGTTTGCTATCAACACGACATGGACATTTACACGACTATTTGCATGTTATAGTGGCTGCCAGACATTTTACGGCTTCCATACAATCTACATACATACACATTTCATTTTACTAATATGTATGTGGGGGATGTTCAATCTCAATTGTCATTTTCATCTGCTAACCGCGTGTGAGAAAGATTTTTGATCTTAAAGATGTTACTCGTTACTGTGATCAGTTTTTATCATAACTAATCTTTTTAGGTGGTTAATGGTATTGCCAGTCATTATTGACTGCTTCCTCCGATTGCCTGGAGTTGTCCTGATCCTGTTGTTTTTTGACTTATTTATCTATTCTTACATTCTCTTTTTCTTATAATTCATGTTGAGTGTCACAACTGAGACCTCCACCGGAAACTTTGTTAATATGTCTCCCCTTTCCATAAAATCGTCAGCCAGTATGACGCACATTATAACCCCTGCGGATCCGTCACTGGATCGTAAAGCAACATCTGGCGGGAAAGTAACAGCGGCACCCCGTCGGAAATATTGCAGACGCTTCAACTCATCTCTTGAGTGTATTTGAACGACCGCTTGGCGCAGTGGTTCCAGCGTAGGCAGCTCGGCTCACTGCACTGAGTGGTTGGGGGTTTGATTCCCGTCAGGGTAAATTTCGGAAATGGCCTTTTCGTAATTTGCCCGGCTCTGGGTGTCACTGGGATCGCCCCCAGTCCATTGCACAGTATCCATAGTACAAGTGTTGCTTAGTTTGGGACCATACAGTTGGTGTGTTTGTCTGGCGATATTAATTATTTATTCCATGATGTGGATTAATGTGTATTACGCAATAAAGTATATCGACCAAAAATAAAGGTCCTTGTTAATTTTTCGCCAAAGGTTTTCTCACATAAAACCATTTTGTGTCATTTTTGAAGAGTCGTATGTATTATATTGGCTCCCATTAAAAATATTGGGAGTTAATTTACGTATAATCTACTTTAATGCGAAACAGCACACAATATTCATTGATATTCTAAATTTACAAACCCTACTGCCAACTCAGCGCTGCAAAACTTTGTCTATTAGTAAAATAAAATTAGTTGAGATAAAGTTAAGTAGTTTATAGTTCTTTAGTTGTAATATTTTGTACATAGTTTTTAATTTCATTCGTTGTCAATTTAAATTTAAGTTTGATTAAATAAAACATTCGGTAAAACCTCTTGATGCCACAAGAGCACCTTTGGATGAAAAATTTAAAAAAAACAATGGACTTTACAAATTCTTACTTCCCTATCTTTCACAATCTATATTTAAATAATATTAAAAAAAACCTAGTATTATCTAATGTCGTAGCGACACTGTCGCTGCGATCCTCAGGGATTGTAGCAGTAATCCGGGCCCCGATTGACTCTATGCCTTCGCTGCTATAACTATAAACCACTTTTTGTTGCTTGGAGACGTGCCAACAATACAGGGTTACCAACCACCTCACTAACCACACTAGAAAACCAGGTCATAGAAAAAAATATATACGGTATGTATTAACGCCTAATACAAATCCCCAGTGTTTTGGATGGAGGGTCTTATTACTAGGGAAGCGGCCATTTACAGAAATGACAAAGTTTTCTTACTACATTGAATATTCATTACCGCAGCACTCTTAAACAAAAACAAAAGTTTCACCGTTATTTCAAATCGCAAATATGTTCTGAAGCTTTCAAAATAAATATGTAATTTAAAACAGGTCGCAGCCCTAGAGTTACATCCCCGGTATTGCTTTGCATCAGTTTGTTTTCTTTTGAAGTCAGCCGTTAATTAATTGTTTACACTTTCATTCCGAATAACTGTGAGGAGATACAGTTTGTTTACAAATCGATTTCAGTAAATGTTAGCTTTGGTTTTCTTGACAATGTTCTTCCTTGGCTTGTGATAACAGAATATTAAAACTTCAGTTCTGCGGTTACCTACCCATTCTATTTTCGCAGAACGGGCAAATATTGATAAAGAAAACGTTTGTTTGCCCGTTAAGTATGATCAAGAGAAACAGAGCAAAGAAACAGACCTAAGCCATAAGAAGAACTCGCAACTTTGCGTTCTGAACAGTCCGACGTACAAAGTACAATATAAAATCAAAACTATTTTAGCAAGAAATAAAGTGTACAAACCCAAACAGCGGGAAGTTGAATGCTATTCGTCTTGGAGGCTATTCAATATCAATAAAACAGATG
This sequence comes from Notodonta dromedarius, assembly GCA_905147325.1. Lineage (NCBI taxonomy): Eukaryota > Metazoa > Arthropoda > Insecta > Lepidoptera > Notodontidae > Notodonta > Notodonta dromedarius. The sequence goes on along the minus strand of LR990179.1, from coordinate 9,976,815 downwards.
ATCATTTCGTCCGAACAATAACATGAAAATCATTTATTTATCACAGATACAATCAATAGACCAGCTTAAAGTTACTTGATATCGCTTAAGTTAAGCTGCAAAGTTTTTCAATCGCGCTTTTGAAAGGGTTCGCTGAGCCCGCGCCTGGCTCACTTCCAGATGCCATTCACATCCGACCCGTTGCCTTTTAGTCGTCGTTTTTATGTGTAAGTAGTTCTTCATAGGAAAGTTGAGTGGTCGCCAAACGATCGGATTTATGTTTCTTAATTTCTCATTGATACCTATAAGCAATTGATCAGACTTCACCATTTTGCCTATGAAAAACATGGCCAATGCCGCTGGACACGCTATATTAAATAGTTAATTTGGCGCAGTATTGTCAGCAAATATAAATTGGCTTCAAGAATATGCCTACAGGCTTCTAAATCGCATTTTAGGACTTCAGGCTACACACAAACCTGACCGAGACAAGTCCATCACGCAGGCCGACTATCTTTACCTTTTTTTTTAAATGGGACTGGTCCCGCCACCCACTCCCACCACTGTTACTCCTGTAAACCAGGATCGACAATGGTGACCAATAATGACGACGAGGTTTGACCCTCGACGAGTCCCGGGAAAAAGTTAAATAGTCTTGCAACCCGCACGAATTTAATCGAAATAAATAATAGTAGGAGCTTGTCTTGTAAGAAGTAATGTTTTCATACGATATTAGGTCATCATCATAACTTGGGCCCTAGCGCCTTGACACACTCTATGTATAAATCCAATTGTCAGCCATTAGTACTTTGTAAGTTGTTTTATTAAAAATATAATTGCTCATTCGCAGACACTAAGTCAATTCAACTGGCACAGAGCAAGAAGCTTCAAACAACTTTTAATCTCGACGGAGTGGCTCTCCAGTGACCGGGGCACTTGCGCGATAGAACTCGGCAATTGATAGTTGCTTTAATTTGTTTTCATTACTACGGGGAGGTGATGTACTCTCGGTTTGATTGACTGCTAAGTACGTACTTCATGTATTGATTTACGAATGGCTAGGCTATGCAATATAATATGGACCACGTGTTGTGGATACTTGTATGGATACGTGCGATAATATTGCTCTGGCTGGTCCCAGTAAATATTTTACGTTTAAAATTTAATATACGAAATTGAATTTCCACAGTGAACTGAGTATCAGACTGTTGGTCAGACGCCTCTCAACACGAGTACCGATTTGTTTTTCGTACACAGTTCAACTAAATCAAACCCCCAATCCTTTACAAAACAAACACCGTAATCCCGTGTCCTCAAAATGATGTTGTACACGAAACCAATCTCCACAGTTTGTTCTTCGGCTCGTTATAATTGGATCGGTTATCATAATATCGACATTTTCAATAACGTCTCACGCTTCAGCATCGATTCTATTACAACAGGGGAAAGTATGTCTGGAATACCTTTCTATTCTGTGAAAGGATTTGTCTCGATGCAATTTCTGCTTGAACGGATTTTACATATAAAGGAGAATTGCCCTTTGGAAATCTGACGTTAGATAAAACGAATACTCACCTACATATTACTATAGGTGCACCGATCTATGCAATTTGAAAAGGCAGTGTATTCGATTTGATACTGAAATTACTTACCAAGGGAATATGAATGCACATCTATAGCAGCTATTTCGCGTAACTGAACTGTAATTACGTTCTAAAACCGCTGCGAATAGAACCTCGCGAAAGCCTTTAATTGGTAAAACATAGCGGTACTAGTAAACTAGGGACTATAGTTTCTTAATTTTGTAGAATTACAGACTAGAGTGGATCAAAACTATAGTACTTATATTTGCAAATTAATTTGAAAGTTTATTTCTAAAACACTATTTTCATCAAAACATGTTTGTTTTATTTATTTATTTTTAATAACTAATAATAACAATGGAAATTGAATTCGATAAAATTTGTCGGTTACAATCCGCAGATGTAGAAACACCAAACATTGTTGGCAACAGTATCCTTGTCATTTCAGCAAGAGTACGTTTCAGACCCTAATGCTAGACGTCACCGGCGCGCGACCCGTCACCCATCCGGGGTAAGGAGCAAAATAACACAAGACCCACTTGAATACACTTGTAACAAACTTGTAAGAGAACATTTCACGTGTAACATCTATAAATACCGTCAGGTGTAGCCCACCGGCTGCCGTGAAACATGGCTGCTATATAACCGCGCGGCGCGGCGCGCGCTGGAACCGCGCCAGTCGTGCCTCGAGGGAAGTGAATTCGCGGGGAACTGTTTAAACCGTATATGCAACTGCAGTTAAAGTGAAAAGTTGTTATGAATTATGATTGATTGAATTTCGAGGACCCAATATTTCGATTACTTCTTTATTTGAACAATATTTAGCATGGTGCCTCACTAAATACTAAAGATGAGATGGGTACCTACCTACCACATAACAATCTGAAGGTATTATCTTTCTGTTGGTTGGTACCTGGTTGATAGCGAGTGATTTAATCAAAGGTCAGCTGTTAGAAAGTGTGTAAGAAACGGCATGTCGCGGGTCGATTCCCTACCACTTAGGTAAAAAGCTTGCAATGCTTGCATACGTTAAGCTCGAGACATGGAAGTGTAGTGGTTTTTCCACATGGAAGCCCGCTGTGTACATCAGCAATCGAACGATATCGGTCAAGGCGAGGCGAAGGTGATGGTGCACACGCAACACTCCTCACTTTGTTTATAATATACCTACAATTATTGGGTAAACAGGGAGTATATATTTTTAAATATAAAAATAATAATTAATAAATAAAATAATTCTAGTTCTTGGTTCTCTCCGTCGTAAATATCTGTTAATTATGGTGGTTTTGTATTTACGCTTACGCTTTGAAGACAAGTCGACTCTAAAATCTTTATTTCACTTTAACTAACTTAAATATACAAATCACGTTAAAAATCATGCGAGAAATTCTAAATCAAATATCTTTTGTATTTTTATTATCCTGATGCAGTAAAGCGTCGCCGACTTGACATGGTGACGGGAACAATAAAACATCTATCGTGTTTGCTGGTCGCTCAAGTTAATAACAAGCACCAGCAATTAGACTGTTATTTAATTTGTCCGCGCGCCCTTGTAAATCTTCCGGTCGGTAAACACCAACCCTTCCGCTGACCATGGCAACATCAGGCCCCGTTATCAGACATCTGTAGGTCAGGCGGAGACCACTCCGCCCATTGTTCAAGGCTAACTAAGTGCATGCTGACTCGCTTCCAAGGGCTGAACTAAGCTTGACTTGACTAAATTAATGCTGTCATTATTTTCATGATCGTAACATATGCGCAAGACAGAAATATTTTTAAATCTGTTAAATTTATAGTTGAGTCTTGATTCAAGGTCAGGTCATTGTTTGTCTCCATATTTTATATTTGTAGGTAAAAAAAAATAGTACTCTGAATATTTTAAAGTACTTACTGGTGTGTTTTGACAAACTTTTCAAAGTTGTGTTACCTACTCTTAATTCATATAAAATTAATTAAGTAAGATTGTGGTTTATGCCAATTAATTAAAACGAAATTAAACATCCAACTGTAATCAGATAAATTCGTAAGTATTGTCAAACTGCGGCCTAAATGGCTTTTGTGCCCGAACTTCTCCAGTAATCGGGAAAATTGCGGCAATAATTACCCCAAATTAGTAGAAGGTGCCAGGACCAGACAGAATTAATTATTATTATGGGTCAGGCTAAGTCTAGTAATGTTTTTTTCATTATATGAAGAGTTACAAAGGTCTTTCAATGTTTAGGTAACTCCAAAGACTATGTTACATTATTTGTCCAGGTAATTTCATAGAAAATAGGATCCAATAAAATAACATAATGTTATAATATCAAGTGTGGAAAATAAACTAACAACTGCATAGAAAACGCTGATACAATTTCAACCCATTAAATAATAACATAACAGCGATTCGTTCTTCATCTCATTTTACTGTATGTTGCGCATTATGTGTTGCTATTGTAGCGGCAGTCAGCTGGAAGGACAGCAGTGTGTGCGAAAGATAAGGGAACGTCGGGTTCTATGGAAGTGTATGGGTAGATAGGTTGTAAAGTTGAGATGATGTTTATGTGGGATCTAAGCTGGGTACAGACTTGGGTGGGACGAATATCTGCACCGTACCCCCTAATACCCTGATCGAAATGGTGTCCTTGGTCTAAACGGATCAAAACTAAATCCACATGAGTCTTTGTCGAGTTGGATACTGCGTCTGATTTGGACGGATTCCGAATAGCTTCTTTCAGCTGGGATTTTTACTAGCATAGTCTGTGTTGTAATATCCTTCGAAGCACGCGGTCAATCACACAATATTTAAAGAATCAACTTTTATTCATCGAGATCGTTATAAAACGTGGTGGCAAGTCTTCCTCCAGCACCAAAAAAGAAAAAATCCAATTAAAAAGCAAAGAAAATACTTGGTAAATTACACAGGGTGTCCTCTCCGGCCGCGGCACGGGGCCCATTAAAACGACGAAGATTACACAGCTCCGTTTGTCATTCGCCGACTTCCCGGCGGTTTTAATTTCCCAGTGGTTTACGACTTTGTATTTCAAGTGATTCCTTATTAATTTGTGGGTGATGGTCCAGTCCAGACTCGTTTGCGCGATCTCATCAGTTTGCAGGTGCTTAGTTGTTTTCTTTTTACTAATGTGACTCTAATTAGGCCACTTATTCCTTCCATTCGGTGGCTTTTTTGTAATTTTCTACTGGGATCGCCGCCAGCCCATGTGCAATAACCACAGTACAACTGTTTCTTAGTCTGTGACCATACAGTAGGTGCGTTAGTTTAGCGATAGTTATGAAGCTGAAGTTACCGCTGTCAGCGTGGGTCTGTTCTATTTACCGGCACAGTGGCAGGTGGGCCAACTTGACATTTGAGATTTCGTCACCTTTCACCCTAAACACCCGCCGCGTTAATATTTCACATTACCTGTCCCACCGCTCATTTATTCACTGGCCATCATACTTATCCCGCTCGTAAAGTGACCTATCTTGGCCCACTTCAACATAGAAATATTGCTCGATGGCCCAAGGAATACCATTTACGGCCGTTACATTTTACTACATCGTACGGCTACTCGACATTATGTGCTTTTATTTTGGAGTGCTTAGAGGTATTTAGTAAGTGGTGATGTTGATAGATATGTTGGGCAATATCGGAAATGAAAGACGCTTAAACGTTTACAACATGAGAACATCGCACATGCACCTAGATTTTAAGTCGCGTGGAGACCTTATATTAAAACCTTTAGGTACGAGGGCGGGATGATAAGTAACTAGCCTAATAAGAAAACACTTAACTTTCCGTGATAAAATTCATTTTATTTTTCGACATAGTCTCCGTGAACCTCTACGCACTTATTCCATCTTCGTTCTAAAGCAGTAATGCCTTCCATAAAATGATTTCTTTCGAGGCCTGCTAATGACTCCTCTACAGCGGCTATGACTTCATCATTTGTGGCAAATTTCTGTCCGCCCAAAAAAGTTTTGAGCTTAGGGAATAAGTGAAAGTCTGGTGGCGCTAGATCAGGCGAATCAGGTGGGTGGGGCAGCAAATCATACTTCAATTCGTTGATTTTTTCCATGGCTTTTTTGAACGTGCGTAAGCAATCGCGGCACCCAACAGGCCGATAACTTTTTCATATTTAATTCCTCACTTAGGATATGATGTACCCGTTCTTTTGAGATACCTGTAGTGTCAGCTATTTCAGATAACTTCAATCGTCGATCTGCTAAACGATATCATGTACTTTCACGACCATTTCTGGAGTTGTGACGCTTTTTGGACGTCCGGGGCGGGCTTTATCTTGGACACATGTACGACCGCGTTTAAACTCAGCTACCCAGTTTTTTACTGTGGCATAAGAAGGAGCACCTTAAACATTATTTAACTCGTCATAGATATATTTCCCCTTCATGCCCTTCATATGAAGAAACTTTATCACCGCTTTTTATTCAATTTTATCCAGTTTGAAAACAGTTGACGAAATATATTTTCAAATGTCAAAAAATCAATAAAATTTTCACGCCACTAAATTCAAATTTAGAACACAGGTGGCCATAGATACGAATTTAAATATGACATATATTTTATTTTAATTATAACTTTTTAAATAGCAGAGGCTAGTTACTTATCATCCCACCCTCGTACGTATGCGTGTAGTGTACACTGTAGCTAGGTGCCAACCCTAACATCATAATTACAGGACAGGCGCTTAAAGCAAATGAATGTGGCGTTCTATTTACATTTCTTTCGACTTAGTCTAATGGCGTTGACATTTATCTAAGTATTTTTTTTTACAAAAACAAGGAGATTTAGTAAATCCTTTAGAAATGTAAAAGCTTCGCGACTATCTTGCTGAGTGGTGCGCTGCACTTAGGAAATAGGTATAAAAAACAAGTTTAAGTGATTTACTGGTTTTTACGTATACTCTAGATCCTAGATAAGATTTACTATGGGGTATTAAAGAACATATTTTTTTATGTTTGGTGGGTTGGTTTGCTTTGATGAAAGCTTTGGGCAATAATGTTTAAAGATAAACATGACATCGTAAAGATTGTGCACTACCTGCACTTCTTTCCATCGGGTCGTATGAAGCCAACCCGCACTGAGTCAGCGCGATGTGGGATTAAGTGGAGTGCGTCTGGTGAGATGGCTATAGGCTCACTCCATACCTACAACATTGGGACACTGCTAACCCCTTGGAGCAATACACGGCGTGGTGGTTAGTGTTTTGGAGTTAAAATAAAAAAGAAAAGGTTATAACAATCAAATAACGATGCTTGGCGCAGTGGTTCGAGCGTAGGCTGCTCGGCCCACTGCACTTGATGTTTGCGGATTCAATATCCGCTGGAATAAATTTTGGAAATGGCCATTTCGTAATTCGCCCTGGTCTGGATGACACTCGGATCGCCCACAGTCCATTGTACGGTACACATAGTACAAGCGTTGCTTAGTTTGCGACCAAACAGTTGGTGTGTCAGTCTATTTCTTACGCAATGTTCACATTTTTTGTGTGCGGTTAGACAGACACAGGCCGCCTCGGAACGGATAGCCCAACAGAAATAGCGATATATTGATTATACGTATAATTATCCGGGGTTAGAGTCGGCCGGATGACGCCGCCTCTGAATTATTCAGTTACACAGCGAATTTCAGGTGTGTGAGGTTTGATTGTATTGCGATTTAGGATATACCTATATACTGTCTGTTTTGTTTTGGTTTCGCTTGGGATTAGAGTTATTTTGTCCCGTTGTCACTTTGTTCTAGTGCTAAATAGTAGAAGAAAGGTATCCAGTAAGGATAGGATAGCTATAAGGATAGATTACTACAAATGTTTTATTTACACTTAAAAAACACAAATGTTAGTTATTTTTATTGACTGAAAAATATTTTGATTTGAGTATTAACACGACATCAAAGCACCACATAGAATGAATATCTTCTTCGAAAGAATAAAATCTTGATCTAAGTATCAATTATAGGTATTTTACGAACCTAAATATGTACTTACCTAATTAGAGTTGAAAATATGATAGAATACCAATTTACGTAAATTAATGATCATTGTGTTTTAAATGCCTTACATATCAACAAAATGAGCTGATTTGGCTCTCAGGTTAAAATTAAATTTTAATAGCATCTAAAACATCTTACATGCCGGTTAACACCAATTGAAAAAGACCTGCATGTATTGATAAACTGCATAATAAATGAGAAAAAATTATATTATTAATCAATACTAATTGAATGCAGCAGAAATGATCGCATGTAACCGAGTGGGCGGTAACGAGAAATCAATACCTCTATATTCATTTCTCTTACGAACGCCGATCGCGATGTTGGTGCGGATTCTGTGGGCCATAAACTAACCGTAGCTATACCGACTGTACTGGCATCACTCTCATCGGTGTAAAGTATAAGCGAGACAGAAATATTTTTAAATTTGTGAAATTTAGTTTAGTGGAATTTTGCCGACAAAAGATTTAGTTTCACTACCATGTTTCTTTTACGGGGTAAATAAAACTAATTATCACTCATTTTTCCCCAATGGGATATACAGTGGTGTGCTTATTGTAGATATGGCTACACTTCACCGATAATAAATACTTCAGAGGACGTATCTAAGAAATATTTCAGACTGCTGAGTCCTTACTCATTGAACGAAGATAAACGACTCTAAATAATATTATTTAACTATCAATTTATTTCTGACTTTATATGTATGAGGTCGCTGGTTTTTTAAAGTATTCATTGAAATATTATTTTAATAGAATACAATTACATCGACATGACGTGCCAGTGGGCTTCATACCTAATCATGCTTATCCATTTATAACACCACATAATAAATCACACAAATTGTTTGGCAATATGTCTGCAAACGTTTCGATGCCCGATACAATAAATAATGGGATTAGGCGCAATATTTTAAATGAATAGGTTACCTAAATCTAAAATTATTAGAAACGCTTACTTCACAAAGGATAAATAATTATATTTTGAAAAATGAATTAATGTTATTTGTTGTTAATATTTTTGTGTGCATTGTTATTGGATAGAAGGTGATTGATTGTAGGGTTGGTATACAGAGAAGCATTGCTCAATTTGAAATCATTAATTCAAATACCTCTTGTGAGAAAAATTGTATTTGAAACAAGCATGTTTGTGAACACGAACAAATATAATATTATCTCAGAAACTAACTGAGTTTAAGGCTCGGAGATGCCAGTGAATAATACGGAGACTAACGTCTAGCTCAAAGGGCATCAATAAGAGCTTAAAACTACAGAACGCGAACAAAGCCCCCTGCAAGAGTTATAATTGGACTGAAGATAGTTCAGCCTCGGCTGAACAATGAAGATATACAACGAACACCCTGTGTGCCAGTTAACAATCTACTCTATATCGTTGGTTTGTTAGTGAAAATGCGTTTGTGATTATTGGGAAGTTTCATTGGCAGGGTGGGCTAGGTAATTATTTTTATTACAAAAGGCAATTATTTCTGGCTGGACTCGAGAAGTAAATGAGGACGGTGTCCTCTACCACATGGATCTTACAATGGGTACCTTACATGGAACAACAAAAATAGCAGCTAAAATGCAAGAGCGCCCCGAATTTAGTACTTCTGGATATAGAATGCGCAATAAACATTTTGATTTTTGGATACTTTATCAATGGCTGGCAGGGCTGCCGCGGGTTGTTCATACATAATAAAGTGAACTTCAAACGGAGGTGAAATATGAGCCTCGGGGCAGCGTTGTGCCATGGACATGAAACGAGAATTGTCGCTTTTGTTACATTTGGATGAAAGGGTTGGACGGACATGCGATTTTTTGACGGTTTGCGACTACACAAAGGTTTTTTAAATACACATTTTAGGGTCCCGTTTTTTAAAACGGTTTCGATGTAAAAATATTAAATTGAAGTTATACCAGCTTTTGGCTACGACACGTAAGACAACGTCCATGATCGATCCTGCGAATATATTTCTAACAACGGTAAACTATTTGTACACATCTCGAGTTTGCCCCCCTCGGTACAGTTCAAATGTTCATAACTCCGATATACCGAAACAATATTACGTGGTACAGATGTTATGTGTTTCACCGTCGCACGTGGTTTGGATGTTAAGTTCACATTAAGGATTTTTTTTAGAGTTGTCAGGTTTTGTTCCTGCGGTTACCCGGATAATATTGCAGGGATGGTAGGTAAATTCTTAATAACACTCTCCCTTTCTTTCTCTATTTTATTGGTTATGATACAATATTTTGTTTCTTTTTATTGACTAGATGGGTAGTTTTCTATCGTCACGCAATGTCGTGACATAATGATGTAGGATTGGAAAGACAAGATAGACTAAAATACCACCGAGGCAGCACCATGCACTGCTCGACGCGTCAATTATGAAGTACCAAAGCAATTGTCCGGATATAACAAAGCATTGAAATATTAGAAGTAATCCGAAGATACAACTCCATTACAGTGTAACACGGTTAACAGTTCTCGCGGGTACGTGACGCGACGCGACAATTATCCGGAGCGGCGTGGATAACGACGGGCGCGGGGCGGCGCGGCGCCGGGCATTCCCGGCTGCGCCCGTGTTCAGCTTTACATTCTAGAAGGGAATTCAAGCGACCTGCTCTTGTGACCGACTATGTAGGCCATCACTTGATAGTAGGTGAAATCAGATCTATTTTTGGAGGGACTTGAAAACCCAATTCTGGAGCCAGCCGCAGGCGAACTTAAGCATTAGTAGTTAGATTTCTTATGATTTATTCAGCCTAGTAAGAGTGTCATAAGATAAATAGTAGGAATATGTAGAGGTCATAAACATTGATAGGTTTTAAATACTAGTGCATTGCCATACGTTTTCGCTATATATCTATCTCTCGTTTCGACGAAGTCGGGAAGCCAGTTATTATTCATACAGCCCCGTTTCAATTCAGACAATGGTGGCCGGAATTGTTCCGGACATGTTTGGACGGCCGCTCATGAATATTCAATCGCTTCCGGTGGCTGAAGTTCAGGCTTGCGCGAAGTTCTAAGATTAACAGAATGAATACTTTACTTTTGTAAGTACTTAATCTAAGTTACGGCGCTTCCGGTTGAGGAAACAATCTATACATACATATACATACATACATACAAATAAATAAAATTGGAGTGTCTGTTTGTAATATCAAAATAACACCTTTTCACTAAATGCATATGAAAGTACATACGACACCTATAACAAAAACGCGATAAAAAAATTTTTGTCTGTCTGTCTGTCTGTCTGTCTGTCTGTTTGTCTGTCTGTCTGTCTGTGTGTCTGTCTGTCTGTCTGTCTGTGTGTTTGTTCCGGGTAATCTCCGAAACGGCTGGACCGATTTTGACGGGACTTTCACTGGCAGATAGCTGATGTTTTAAGGAGTAACTTAGGCTACTTTAATTTTTGAAAAACAATTAGGGTTCCGCGTGAAAATATAAAAACACATAAACTCAAAGAGTATTTCCGAAACGGCTGGACCGATTTTGACAGGACTTTCACTGGTAGATAGCTGTTGTTATAAGCAGTAACTAAGGCTACTTTAATTTTAGAAAAACAAAATTTAAAAAAATTGGTTCAGTCGCGCGGGCTCAGAACGCGGGAGCGGGCTTTTTTGTTAAGTTAAATTCCACGCGGACGAAGTCGCGGGCTCAGCTAGTACTTAATAAACATTTTATTGGTGACAGTGGTAATTCTGTTGGAAAAAATATTTAATTAAATGGATAGTTCTCCGGAGAGCAAATTTTAATGGAGGGCGGAATGAAGACGACATAAATATCATTTGGTTACTTCGGTTGGTTGGTCTACTTGTCGAACAAAATATAAAATATTATGTCGACACGATAATAAGACCTCGCGACAAATATATTTACCACAGACCATGTTATTGAAAATAACCTACTAAACGACATACTGACTAATATTAAAATGATATTCTCTATTAATAAATAGTGTTCAATATCTCTACGTGATTCCACTCAAGCCATAACTCATTTTATGTCAGTAATTTGGCCTATATGTCCGTATGATACCGATACATTATATAGACAGACTCACTAGATACATCCACCTCATAGTCCGGCGGACGACAAACAGAAATAAAATTGTCTTTGTCTCTGTCCATTACATTCATTAGGCTCTGCCCACAACGAGTGGGTACGTGACTGTTTTGTGAAAGATTATGTACTCGATATAAAAGAAGTATATGAATATACCATCATTATGTAAATTGTAAATAAAAAATGGTTGAAAAATGCATATTAATTGAATTGTTATTGCTATTTAACACTTAACAACAATTAAATCGGATATATTTTTTAAACAAAGAACGAAGGTTATTGCTGATATGTAGGTTAGTTAATCTTATTCTTGTTTGTAATTACTCTAGCTCGAGAAATTAATTACCTACAGAACGACCCACAAGAAAGGGTGATTTGTTACCATTTTATATCGGGAGTCGAACGTAAGAATGTGAAACTATAAAGAAACTAAAAGTTTAAAGTAGATAAATGTCTCCCCTTTCCCACGTAGATATATAAATGTCCCAAACAGCTTTATCGGAACATGCGTAGAGCCTTACATTATCTCCATAATAGAGGGCAAGGCAACTAGTCACAGGGTACATTTGTTTGGCAAAATAAATGGTAATGTCACCGCAACAAGGATACATCGTCGGTTATTATGAACGGGGAGAGTCAAAGAAAATAAAAATGTCTTCAAAGATATACCTAATTAAGACGAACTTACCGACTAATAATGTAGGGCGATTTTTCCGCCGATCCGCCTGATGTTAAGCTTTTCCTGTAGCCTATAGATGCTTGCTCGCACGTTGCCGACCTGAAGGAGAGAGAGGCAAGGGGAGTGGAAAGGAGGTCATGGAGGGGAGGTTGGGTTGTCGGCTCTCACTCATCTCACTCATCTTACGCAACGCAGTTATAATAGCTACTTTACGCTGATCTACGGTGTTAAGCCCATATATAAGCTGTAGTGAATTGGCTACAGATTGGCTTTACATGATGACAGGATATATTTTGAAGTGATTTATTTTATTTTCAGCTAACTATTATATTGGAAATTATACTTGTTTTTCTTCCTAACGACAGTAGATACCCTCTTTAATAACTTTGTGGTACTGTGAGCACATAACTTGTCGCGAGGTCATTTTGTTCGGCAAAATAATGGTAATGCCGCCGTTACAAGGATATATTGGCGGGTACCGAGCCGATGTAGATGAGGGAGGTGTTTGGTACGAAGGACGATTTATCTTGCTCATGGTATGAGGAACATTTGTGGGTGAGTATAGAAGGTGAACATTAGTGTCTATTGATGTATGATATTGTTTATCAATAATTTGAATGGCTTAATCACTTAAGCTACGAAACATAATATGAGCCCAATAGAATGGGGCACCAGACCTGTAAGTAGCTCGCTCAGAGATTGAGAATAACATCAGACTCCCCCATAAGAGCCCCTTCCTAAAGTCTACCAGAAAATTACCCTACAAACTAAGAACCGTTTCTTAGATGGCGTACTAAACTTGTTTTTAACTGGTGTTATTAGAATCCCTTGACAAAAGTCAAGCTGTGTAAAAACACAGCTTCTTATTGCGATAGTGTTGCTCGTCCGCGGTAACGTCGTCACAGCTGTCGATAGCACGGTGATAAGTGAATACAGTGATACGCTATCGAGCGCCACAGTGCGGCGATAACACGTGGTAGTGGGTGCTGAGCACTGGGTGTCGCACGTGGACATCCTCGCTAGTTCTGCATTATCACTTTAGAGATACGTTGCCTACCTCTTTGATTCCCCAAACTCATGCCGAGTCTTTGTTTAAGATTATACATTGTAAAACATAAATATTTGTCTTATTTTATTTATTTCATAAATGCACTACTTTACAGGTGTATAGTATATTATATTTCTCTTAAATACTTATGCCACTCACAATTAGGCTGTGGGCCGATAGAATGCCAGCGCTGGTCGTGCTTGCACTGCTGCGTTACTACATGTTTTTTCCATAGTGAATAAATATCATTTTCTTTCTTTCTATCTTTAAAATAATATTTTGGTCCCACAATTTTGTAAAACAGATAAATATTACCAATGCTACACTATACATATAACCAAAGTCAGGTTAGACCTGTAATACAGCAAAAACCTTTATTCCAACTATACACATGTAGAGTTTAGATATAAAGAAGCTCTCGGGTCCTCCATTTTGGTTTTCTAAAGATTTGTAATTGTTATTAAATGTGTTTGTATTGCTTTTTGTTACTTGACACTAGCAACATATCTATTAAACTGGGTAGGCCATATTTTTTAAATAAGAAGAAGTATATTTTATAGGTACTAAGTAGGGGCATCTGGTTTTACGACTGAATCCTATATTATTCAATATAACTTACGATAAATGCGCCGTTAAAACTCTTATAAATTAAGGCAACGGTTTACGAGCACTTAAAGTTTTGTTGTGACACAAAAGCTTAGTTAAACATTAACGGATACTTAGCTAGGTACAGGTGATATTATTTTAAATTAATGTCTTACTGGTGTAACGTTGGTCGAGGAAATGGGGCTTTGGGTTCAGTTTACTTCAGGTACCAGGATTTCATAAATGTACGAAGTTTCTCAGCCTAAATTAATCTTGTTCGGAACATCTGCTCTAATTAGCTCACTAATCAACAGCTAGGGATAGGTATTGTTGGGAACAATAGATAGGTATAAGGTAAATGAGTAACGAATGAATGAAAGTGCTCTACTTAGGCAGAGCCGAGTCACGCACATAGTGAGTGTCAGATATTTGTTTACTTCTGTATACATAGCTTGTTTAAATAATGTTTAAAAGTAAAGTGCAAGTCATGTCCACTCAAAATTGTTTACAAAAATATTGAAGGTCTACCAAAAATAAATTTCAAGATTTTGTTACTACACTCTTTACGGCAGACTTACCTTGATTACGCGCCTACGAACATGCATATTATTTTATAAAATAACTTTGCAGCAACTCACCGTGCCGCCTCCGCACTTGACGTCTTCAGCCATCGGTCTCCGCCGCCTGCCACTACCGTGCCCCAACTAACACGCGGGGCACCATCAACCACCACATAATTCGCGCACTACGTGAAATGGAACGTTAAGTGTTTATTTTTATAAAATCCCGAACCGGATTGGTGTGTTTATTTTTTGAAAATGGAACGAAACGTCCAGTCTGTTTCGAGGCGTCGAGCGGACTGGGTGCGCGCGCTGGTGCCGTTGCCATGACGACCGGAGCTTTGCGTGCCATGCCTATGTTGGGATGCCTGGAGTCCAAGCTTCGTTTTCTAAACCATTTAGAATGTTCGGCCTTCGATTATCGGGGACAATGTTTTAAATGTTTTGTTAGAAAATTAGAGAGTTTTCTGTTAAAGCTATGTAATCATGAGGTGATGCTATGGTATAAATGATTTAATAAATGGGTCTTATAAATTATATGGAACACCTGGATTGAAATTGCAAATTTTCCGTCCATAATACGTGCTATTTCATGAAAAGCCGACCCTTTGAAAAGCTTAATTAACTCTACAGGACCATGTTTCATACTTGGCTCACCACACACGCCTACCACTGTGACTCCTGTAAGCCAGAAGCTAAAGTAATGTCTAGCGAAGATGAACTCATCAGCAAAAAGAAGAACGAGAAAAGCTTAATTAAATTCACATGATCAGTATTAAACGTTCACTATACGGAGGAGATCCATTAAGTGGGAGCTGTATAAATGCATTTTTTTATTTCCAGGGACAGTGAACAAATCCCCTAAGCTGTACAGGGTGTGCCCATTATGTACACAAGTAGGTATGTTCACCATTCCTTGCCCCACCTCGCCCTCACGTCCTTACGCTAACCTTGAGACAAGCGTGAGCAGAAGCGAACATCTCAATTCGAAGTTTACTATAGGTACCATGTGCACTTTTCGTTATTGGCTAATAAATAAGGTCAGCAAAAAAGGAAGGAATTTCGCCTCCTATTGTGCGAATGCTTTGTTAGTGCAAATTCTGCTGATTATACAGAGGGGTGGCGGGGGTGGCGGGGGGGAGGGAGGGCAAATTGCCACGCCAGTTTAGTTCCGCAATTTCACTCTGGGATATTTCTATTTTGTAATAAAAGAGGAATGAACTCGGAAACGCAGGCTGATTGTGTAACTGCAACCGCAGGAACAACTCATTGCGACCAACTTGCCAGTAAAAACTGATTAATCGTGAAAATAAAACATATAAGAGGATTGCTACTCACCTACATAAAATAATATATTAAAATAGACAAGGAAAAAAAAAATTCTATTTTCGTTCATGATCCTCAAAGGATGCGAGTAGATGATTATCAAGTCCTTATGCCTTATCGTATTAGAATAAATTTCCGAAAGATTAACCTAACTTAATCAACAATTTCAAAGTGTTAACAACGATAGCCGTGCAATCACCACAATATTATGTTGTTTGCGGAATAAGTCTCCAGTAGGTATTTCTTTATTATTTCCTTTGGTGAGATATTAGTATTGTTTCTTTTATCTCGCTTCTTTATAGTAATGAGACTATGCTACGAAGGTCCCTGTTCCGCGCTGTCCTGCGTCGGGTTGGTGTTTTTCACACCTCTTTGAAAAACTTGTTTGGGGAACAATGAACAATTTAAAATTATTAATTAGTAGTTTAATTTGTACCTACTGTTGACTTTTGTGTAATAGGTATGTGACTTTAAATGAATAAACACCTAATAGTGATTGTTTATACTTACCCGAGTAAATAGTTCTTAATAAAAATATTTTATGTAAATATGAGAAGATAAATTATAATTACAATATCTTGTAAGTTACGTGTTGCGTTTAATATACGTGATGCACCCTCGGGACTTCCTTTGACCTGATATTCGGCACAAATGGTTACGTGTCATCTTCCATGTTACTGGCAGTTATTATATGAGTACATTTTTGTTAAGACCAAACCGAAGCTTCGAAGCATTTTTTGCCTGCAATTGTTGGCGCACATTTAATAATAGCAAGCAAATATATATTAGTAAACTGTAAGTTACCATGTTTTTGCTACTAGATGTTAGTAGGCGCTTTCAGGTCAAAACAAATAAAAGTCTACATTACTTGTATCTACAGAAAAACAAAGTAGTTTTCCGAAGACAAGATCAAGTCAGATAATGTTATTTCAGCCGTTGGCCCAATTCTGGATATACATTTTGAAATACCTACCTCACCTATTTGGTACGGTTCTCCCCATTTGTTTATCTATCCAAGCTTAACGATAATCTAGATAACAATCGGACGTAAGTACCTAAACAAATTTAATAAGATGCAGGTTTAAGTCAACATCGCCTTTCCGACTTAAAATTATAGACTTTAATTCATAATTAATTACTTCATAATATGGCTTTGGTCCCTATATATATAAAATTTATACTCTACATTTTAGGGCCTATACGTCTGGAAGCATGAAGAAAACAAGTCACATTCCAAATAACTTAGTTCGAGAAGGTCTTCAGTAATCCTTTCACAGACATGTTACTTAACTTGTAGCGGCTGGTTGTCGCGTCTTAATATTTTTAATCACAAATAAAACACAGCTCTCGACTAATCAACTTATATTCTCGTTTTTTAATCTAAGTAAATAAAAATTCCCAAAAAATCACTGTTTGTCATTATTGTTTTGCGTTCATAAACAACAAAAACATATTTCTTAACTTTTTCTTTAAAAAAATAATCATAAACAAAAACATCTAAAATTCTGTGTAGTCGTCCCTCCACCGAGGGACGCGTTTCTCTCTGGCAGGGGATAAGGGTGCCCGCGTTACAAATTATAATACTATTCAGTACTTACAAGTCTGGAGTAGATACCGTAACGTAGTATTGAACTCGTTATAAGTTGGAGTCGTGTCGTGAGGCGACGAGCTCCTTCGAACACAACTTTTGGTAATTCAAACGTGAGTTATGAATAACAGATGGAATGTAGCGACAGAATATAACACATTTTGTATTTATTTCAAATTCTTGCACCCATTCCCAACATCTTTCTAATATAGCTACATAATTATGGCAGTCTAAATGCGCCTTTGGCATCATATTCATGATGATTCTGAATTATGCACTACTTTTGAGACTGCTGTGAAATACCACGTAGAACGAAGTGGTCCCATTAAAATATTAACATTAATTTCCTCACTCCAAATGGTTAGGTATCCAACCTCTTTAATATCTTGGAATAGTTTTGCAGATTGTACCTACTCTAGCTACATTTAAAAGTTGTGAACCTAGCCGCAGTAAACTTGTTCTGCTCAGTGCTGGTATTCCTGGGTTTCGTTTTATTTATCCAGATAAATTTGTACTAGCTCTTAATAGCAACATCATAAGCTTGTGCCGATTTAAATCGAATCCATAGTAAATTAATTAATTTATCGCTCTACTAATTGTCCAACAATTGTATAGCGGAAATATTTATCCCGAATTCTCGTCGTAAATTTGCTCAAAAAAAACAACGTTGAAGTCTAATTAAAAAGATAATCACACACAAAATAATTCTGACTACTAGCCTGTGCCCACGACTTCGTCCGCATAGTTAACTTAACAAAAATTTCGGGATTATCGGGATAAAAAGTACCCTATGTGTTAATGCAGGTTATAAACTATCTGTGTTCCAAATTTCATCCAAATCCATTCAGCAGTTTTTCCGTGAAAGAGTAACAAACATCCATCTACACTCACAAACTTTCGCATTTATAATATTAGTAGGATTTGTTCCATTTCATTTAAACTAGGCTTGTATCTGCTTTAAATTCCCCCTGTTGAGGCAAGAATTAAAGAAATTTGAAAGTACCTACATGCAGAATCATTGACGTACCTTCCTAAGTAAGAATTAATTATTTATTAACTCATGGCAAGCATTTCAGAATTAGTATTTATTCTATGAAATAAATGTCAAGTGGCAACGAATAAACGTTGAAAAGATTTTATTTATTTTCTATAATGAGTTATACCGCCATGCTTTCAATTCCTACTTACAAAAAATACTTTCTACTAATCACATACCTACTGTACACTACCTTTATGCTTAGATCATTGCAGGGACAGCCTTATTATTAATTGTTGTTGATGTCAAATTGTTTTTTTAATGTTCCTTCAAACCATTCTATAAGTTTTTATCACTAAAACTAAGTGGACAGTCCATCGTTCCACTTAATCTTCGGTTCGCGAAGAACTTGCCAACTTTTTACTTGTATTTTTGTCATTTGCTCTAGTTTTTGCGATAGAGGCCCCCGGCTTAACAAACCATTTAATTATTTATCCGTAAAATGTTTTAACTAGTTTTGTTTTCTGTCGGACAGTTATTTTTTGCGGCCCGTATTCTCCCCGTTTTGAGGCAAGACTTATTTTATTAATTTATACATGTGTGACTCAATAGCGGGGCATCACAGGGTTACTAAAAGGCGCTCTATCATATAGTTTTCGTTTTGCGCCCGCATTATTAATGTATACATAAGAATAAATAGGTACATCTTCCTTAATCTACTAGGCGCAGTAGAGCCTATAGATTTTAATGCAAAAGTGAGACGCCAGTGCTAGCCGCGCGCTGTCGTAACGATATGATATCAAGCAACAGCTCATCACGACACTTAGGTAGGCGTTGAATCTAATCGCAAAAAAAAACAACCATGAACCGGGCTACTTAACTTTGTCAGTAACTATAGGTGAACGAATTTGTAATTCACAAACCTTGACATGCAAATGGTAACTTAGATTTAAGTTCAAGTTCAATATAAGTAGATAGGTGAAGCTGGCGGCCTTCGCGTTCCCACTCATATTACTCAGATGAGTGTTACTCACCGATACTCGAGTGAGTCGGTTTCAGGGTTCCAAGAACAGGATCTTATTTTTTTATTGCAATCAAAATTCGCTGATGTTAAGTATAAATAGTCATTAATTATTATGAATCATAATTTGTTTACATCTGTAAAAACAAAGGGATATTCATTAAATCAACAACTTCTTTAAGTCGTTAATACAGGTTTTATGTGTAATTATTTCTGAAATTCTCTCAACCAAGTACAAACATTTCCCTAAACACATACTGAACAATTTAATTATATATATAATTATGAGTGAAAAAGTAAGCATTTATCCTTTTTCTATAATTAAAATAATTTTAAGACTACTTCATTAAATATTATTTGCCATAAAACCATAGTTTCTGCAGGAAGGGATTTCTGAAATGTTACTGGATATTCTTGAAATCCTTGCACAAACAACTTAAGGTAACGACTTCATGCAAATAATGTTTTTTAGCGATTGTATATCTCGTACAACTAATAAGTAATAAGAAATGCGTACTATATCACCTACTCCAGATGAAACCCATCGGGCTGAGATGCCTTTAAAAAAATACCAAACGATATTCATCGATATAACGCAATATTTGTGCAACGGGCAAGTTGGCTCGGATAAAATTGATATATTAGCTAGTATATTTAGTAACCCGCACTGGGCCAGCGTGGTGGATTACGGCCTGAATACCCCTCGTAGTGAGGGGAGGCCAGTGCCCAGGAGTAGGAAGTTAAAAGGGCTAAATTATTTATTTAAATTTTATTTTAGTATATTTCCATTGCCAATTGCCAAATAAAATCGAGGAGCTGTATATGATAAGGTTTCGTGACTTGTACCTACATGTTCTTTTATATTCATTGCGAGCTTAATATAACACTACGCTTAATATTCACATATAAAATTCTAAACTCTCTGTTAACGGAAATTGCCACGAAAATATCATTTATGAGTAATTATGGCCGTAATTATACCACGGCACTTGAATTAAGATTAATTTATTTTTCAACATTTGATGATGGCTTTTAAATAGTTCTCGCTCTTCTAGCGACAATCGCATTTCCGTCCACATAGGAACCTCTCCTTAACCGTTCATTCACGAACTGAGTCACAGTCACATATAAAAACCTATAAACACGACCTCAGCGCACAGTGTGCCGAAGTGAAAAGTGAAACAGTTTAATTTATTTTATTCATCGATAAAAACTGCGGGTTTTTGTATTGTACCATTTTAGATTGTTTAATTGTTAGTTGCGCCTGTGACCTGGTGAGGCGAGGTGTTGTTCGAGGGGATACAATGGGTGCTCTTTGCATTTTCGTGCTGGTGAGTTTACGTACTTTCTTTTAACATCAGAGCTCTGGGTATTGATACAAAAAAGTGTTCAATGTTTGGTCCTATAACAATAACACTGACATTTTCTTTGTGCAAGTTGAAATAAAAATATTGTATCAAATGTTCAACCATCTGCCCACGTGGGTTACACCGAGGGTTATTAAATAAACAGTGTTGGAGTACCATACATGCCACTTCTTTTCCTCCTGGCTTATGTCCTAGAGTGGCAGTAACTTTTTGAGCAATGGTAAAATTCTTATTTCAATTGCTGAAAACTGAAATATATATTTAAACAAATTCTAATACATTCATTATAATTAAAGCTGTTTTGTGAATGACGGAATCGCTTGTCTCAAGTTATTTATACCGGTGCTCTTTATAAGGTCGATCAATAGAAACGTTACCATAAAATAATATCCGTGACCCTTCTTAATTTAATTGGCATTAACCTGAATATATGTTACACAAATTCAATTAATTAAATATAATTGTTGATAGTCGTCAATTGAACTGAATTTGAAACAAATTACAATGAGACATTCGTTCTAAAAATAAAAACAATAGAGTGTATCGAACAGCGAACCTTTTGCCGGATACCAACATACACTTACGTGGAAACCATCTACCAGACGCTGCGGGATTCGTTTCACTTTCAAATTTCCACGAATACATTAAAGTATAGATACAATCCAGTTGGTAAAATGTTATCCGTTAAAATTCTTCGTGTCTCGAAAATGGTTAAAAATGTTGAAGGAAGATGTATTTCTTTTTATAATAAAATTGATCAACATTCGAATCTTTATTTATTCCTTGGCTGGCTAAGCTTACTGAGTAGCTATGGTGAAGACACAAAATTATTTTAAATAAAATTATTTTAATTCTTGATGGTAAAAGCCTTCTGAATCTTATCTTAGTTCGTCGTCTATAAAGACATTAATACCTTGTTTACATGATTTTTATATGTATATTATATACAAAGCAATTACATTATTCACAGGGCCTGCTTACCACAGTGACAGCTGAGAAAAATATACCAATTAAGGATGTCTCCAGTATAAAAGCCGACAGTGAAACTTTTACTAACAGTGCAGTTGAAAAGAATAGCTTCAACGTAGAGGGTTCAGGAGAAGCAGATTTATCCAAAACTATGGAGTTTATATTATTTAGACCATATATCCCTCAATTAGAAGATTTAGCAACACAAAGATTTAATAATCTTAAAGCAAATGCAAATAGTAGTGAATTATCCAAGCTCCATGGAGGTACAATAGTAGACGCAACAACAGAAAAACATATCAATAAAAGAAATGTCGATCAAGAATATACAGAGGACGTTAAATCTCATGTAAAAAGTGATCACCCAGCAAAAATCGATGATACTTCAAAACCTTTCGCCAAATATGAAATCACTGAAAATGTGATCGATGTGCCTGATGATAGAACTCCAGCAGGACCTGTCATACACAACTATTCACCTTATAGAAACACCCTATTAAACCTGGGATCACCTAAGAATGATACCGATGTTAAAACTGAAATAGCAGACGAAGATGCTAAACATACTAAAAGCAGAGTGAGCATACTACACATCAAAGCGGAAATTGAAGAAAAACCTAACGAGCCGAGCAAAATTAAAAATTTCTTCAAAGGAGTCAAGAATTATTTGAGTGGTATCAAAACAGATGTAGTCAATGGTATAAGCAAGTTGTTCAAACACGACGAGACAGCTCATGGTAAGGATTTCGAAGGTTCTGATGAATGTGACGAGGAAGATGAAGAGAAAGTCAATGATGATGATGATGATGAAGATGATGACGATTTCGCGGAACTACATAAAACTGTACATAAGGGTTTTATATAAAATTTGTTTGGAAACAAATAGTTTAAATTACTTAGCTCTAGCATTTAGATATTTCCTCTGTAGTGTATTTCTCTCAATTATATTAATGACGTATCTGTGGACATTTTGTTTTTCATGTAAGTAATTATTAGTTCAAATCATTATTAATACATTAGCCTTAATTACTTTACTTGTAAATGGTGGGTATTCCCTCTTATCTATCTATGACAATGTCAAGTTTGCCAGACATTAAGAAAAGAGTAACCCGCGTGTGGAGAATGTTACCTTGCTCATCGTGTGCCTCCGCTGAGAAGGTTTGTCCATGTCAAACCTGTTGTGGCATGACACGACATAAGTACCGTGTTGATAATCCAATTTTCAATGCAACTGGCGGTGGGCGGATAACGTCTATCTACACAGACCTTTGCAAAAAAAAAGTATTTATGTATAAAATAATAAAGAAAAATAGGATAGGTTATCCAACATTTTAAAAATTGAGGAAGGTATATCACCAGTCCGTTACGCCAGGGTGGAGGGCGGCGGAGCACGTAGTGTGGTAGTCGGCAGAATTCAGATAAGCTATGCGTTAGCGTGTTTTCGGTGAGGCGACGCGGGCAGAATGCAAACAGTAATGTTTGCGGTTAGGTACAGTCGCGTCGGCGTGATATAGAACAAGATTTAAACAGACATACACCTTAATATACATGCGAGAACGTTATCCCCTATACTGATCTCAACCGGTATCGTCTTGATCCTGGTACCTAGATAAATAATAAGACAGTTCTAACTACTCACCAATATTTAAGCAGTTGTCAGCTGGTGGAAATGGTAAGTTTTATACCCGGCCCGCATCAAGTTCTACTTTGGATTACAATACTAATTAAAAATTAAGATAATATGCTGGAGAATTTCAGAGGGCTGGGATTTGTCTAATAAAGCTGTATTAAATGTATCTACCCTACAAGGTTTCCACCCTACCATGAACGCTTGCGAGTTGTGACTATAATTATGTAATTACGATCGTATAAAAGCTTTGATAACATGTTATTGGGTGTGACTGTACTCTTAAGTGTGTGTTGAGTAAATTTTACCTGTATGCTAATATCAGGCGCTGGTCGATGAACTAACCAATATACTGTTCGTCCTGATTTGCTGGAACGTAGAGATGATAATACCGCCGGAGGTAAGACATGAACTTTATTTTAGTAAGAATGGAGTCGAGTATAAGTAGGAGGTGTTCTGGAGATATGAAAAGGGTAAAACAAATGAGATAAGCTGACTATAGTTTTTTTGTTTAATGTATTTTTTAAAGATATTTTCCAGTTGTAGTACATTATTTTAATTTAAAACTTAGTAGAATTATTACTGTATGTAAAGATGTAAGCGTCTTACATAAGGCTTGAACAAGGTATGCTGTATCATGAGTATTAGTCATACTTTTATCATTGCAAACAAAACAAAACAAATGGCGAACCGGTTCTCCAGGCTCGCATCATCTCTATGTGCTTGCCGCGTGGAGGGCGAGGTCAGCATCCGCGAGGGATGCTGCGGCAGTGAGCCGCGCGGCCGGCGACCGACGCACGCGCATGCACGCCGACCATACCTACAATTTTGATTCAAATAATATTATTTTCGTGTTCCATTTTCATATCGTGTATTGAGGTTCGTATATTTTTGTTTATTTTTTTAA
Source organism: Notodonta dromedarius (assembly GCA_905147325.1). Lineage (NCBI taxonomy): Eukaryota > Metazoa > Arthropoda > Insecta > Lepidoptera > Notodontidae > Notodonta > Notodonta dromedarius. Next base: position 9,952,537 of record LR990179.1, on the reverse strand, counting down.
TTTGTTTTGCATGATTCTGTATGTATGTGTTTATTATATTTAACAATGTTGATTTCTATTTTTTATAATGATATTATGTTTTTTTTTGTATGCAATACTTTTTTATGATACTTAATAATGTAGGTATGCATTAAGTATTGAAATATATATGGACGGTTAAAATTGTTTATTTTTCCAAAAAGGTCAAAAAGCAGCTTTAAGAATCTTGAATAGATTGGAAAGCAAACAATTAAACAATGATCTTGCAATGTCAATCTGAACTCTATTTATTAGTAAATAAAACCGAAATAAAAAATTGCCATAAAAAATGTTATTAGCTGTCGTTGTAAAGCAACTCGAATCCCACCTCATCTGTCCTTCTGATCTCAGGGAACAATGATGTAACTCCTCCTCGTTACCCTTCTTACTCATTAACGAGTGCCCGAGCCGAGGCCAGAGATACCTCTGTGGAGCCACCTTCCACTTTGGTTGTACCCACTCACCACAGCTGTACTGCACTAAGCACTCATCATCACGTGATTATCATTTCGATACTTGATATAATGATTTTGTGCTTCCCACAGACTTGCATTTTTTCTACCTTTAAGTGATTTCACAACTGACATAATTATTAACTTGTAGGAGCAACTGTTTCGGAGAGGAGTGAAATGAGCCAACTCGACAGCTTAATCTTTCACTGAAAAGTTAAATATTGTTAATTAGACAAATATCCACCTACCCGTTGAACCCTGACATTGATCATAGGCCTGTCCGTACATGCAGTACCAGTGGGAGTAGGTACTGGCCGTGACTTCTCGAGTTTCACCACTTATTAGTTACATATCTTATAAGTGAAAATAGTTATTACCTCAATGATGATGGGAAAGCTGAAACGTTTTCAAAGTTATAGCCGAAGATATAATATAAGTAGTAAGTAGGTACACACGAAAGGCTAAGAATTAGAATGAGGAAAAGAGAAAGAGTGTCTGTTTTGAGTTGAACACACGTGTCGTCAACATCACAAAGGGTACTAGATCTTTACCCTGTCAATCAATTTTCCGGCTTCACAGTTGGCCAACGCTTCATCCTCCGATCCGGCTATAGAGATAAGAAAACGTAAAAATTACAATAAACGATTTGACTTTAACTCAACTTTTATTAATTCGCAGTTAAACCTTCGAGAGCATTAATATTTCATTAGTTTTAATTTCACTACGTCTTATTGGATACCCTTAAATGAAACTTCTTGGAAATATTGGCGTTAAAATATTTACAAACACTTTTAATTAATGAAAAATGTTAATTTTACCCATTTAATTAATACAGCGACTGGGTATTCAAGTGGTTGGGTGATTGTCGGCACAATATCTGATACAATAAAACAGATGCAGGGAAAATATGCGGTGAATATGCACGCGCCTGCACTTACTAAAGCGATTGATATATATATCTTAGTTTGAATAAATATATAGATTTAGACAATTAGGTATTTTCTAAATACAGTTTTATACTTAACTAACCCATTAAGTAATTCATGCACAGTTAAAGGAGAGGTAATATTTATGAACTTAAGATTATACATTATATTTTTTTTTACATAACTCGAGTATAAAAATCTGCTTGTATTTTTCACCCACAGGGCAGGCAGGGGCCTCCCCTCAATACGAGGGGGACTCAGGCTATAATCCACTACGCTGGCCCAGTGAGGGTTGGCAGATTTCACATGTCTTTCAAAAATTGGTTAGATTTTCTAAGACATAGAGGTCTCCTCATGGTGTTCCTTCACCGTAAGCAAGTGATAATTATAATTGAAACTGTAATTCACGCATAGGTAGTTTTCTAAAAAAACCTTCAACCCAGGACCTGATGCTTGCAATATACATTTACACTTAATACATTGAAAATTAAAATAGTAAATTCTGTATATAAAAACCTTGTAGCTTCTTCTTGAAATACTATAAATATAGAACGTTCTAAAAATCGCATGCAAAGGCTCAGTTTAAAGCAGGAAAACCAAAATGTGGGACCTTATTTATTGTCAGAGAGTAATGAGGGGACCTCAAATCGGCTCTCAGACGATTGGCGGCCGACAGCTCTCGGACCCCAAGATCCAATATTAATCATTAGATTGGACAATTTGTTTCGTTAATTTTGTGGAAGAATTAAAACCGGGTTACGAATTTTATGATTGTTATCGACGGCAAAGTTCTTGACATTCATGCTTTATATAAGAAATTATGTAAAAATACCCTCTCAAACATATAATGGGGCTTAACATATGAGAAGTGTTTCACGATTCGACGGTTAGAAGCGATTCTGGCGGTGTTTTATAGTTGAGAACTATATTTCATGTATATTACTCGTATATGGTCTGTTTATCTAAATGTCACCGAAGTGTTTCTAAAGAGGATAATTAAAATAAAGCTAAAACTAAATTATTTACCTAAAGTTCTACTCGCAGTCGCCTCATTTATATGCGAACTCTATATATAATATAAATAAACTACATAAAGTCTTACACCAGCCTGCTCGACATTGCACAAAATCCCGTACACCGATAACAAATCAGACCAATAAATTTCGAGAAAATGTCGGAAACTCGTATTTTACGACAGCACAATGATAGCTGGTCCACCGGAGCCTCCAACACAATAGTATAGCGAATAGTCCGTTCTAGATAGAACCGGCTTCTAACGGTGCGCAGGAGTTCGCAAGCGCGAACGCGTAACTTGTTATTGTGACCTAGAAGCGGCTGGATAACTTGCAGGGTGGGTAGAGTTCTGTGGGATAGGAATGTAGAGTCAACGCACTAGATTTTGTTGAAATTCTGTAAGAGTAGTTTTATGTTATGTCTGTCTACCAATAAGGTAGGTAGGTAGAAGGTAGGTCCTAGTAGGAAGTGGGAAGTGGGGATGCACGTAACGGTTTACCGGGATGTGTGGATGTCACTGGGTAGACGTCTTCCTGCTGGATGAAGATACAGTTTTTCCCGAAACAGAATCTCAAATAATAACAACATAAATAAATATATATTTTATGTTTTGTGATATCTGTATGTTCTGTATACTATCCCTCAAGAGGAACCAGCAACGATAACGACAAAATTACTTTACCTACAACAATAGAATATGGGGAAAGTAGGTAGCCTAAAACTGTAGGTAGAGACATTTTACTAATAAAGATAATCTATGCTATTTATAAGCTGAAGAGTTTTGATACGCACTATAATAAAACACAAGTAAACAAGACACAAAATAACTTTATCCGCACTCCCTCTGCTCCTCCAACTGACGTGTTTTTTGCATTTCCTCATTTATTTTCCGGTTATATCATGCACACAATGTCGTTTACTATCCCTACGGGTTGTTAACTTTACGAGTGCTGTAGCAAGTGGTTTATGATCGTGAACTACTGTCTTGTTGTACCGCGCACATTATACAGCAGCCAGTTGGTATCTACAAGTTTTCCTAGAGATTCAATTCATTGTATTTTAACGTTGACGCTAGCGTCTACGAAAAAACGACTAGCGAACTAAATGTAAAACGAATAGTAAAGCTACGGTGAAGTTCAAGTTGAGTAAAGTCACGTCAGTATATAACTCCACGATTGTAACATAAAGATGTAACGAAAGAACGTCAGAAATAATGTAGTAATGCCGTAAACAAAATAATGTTATTATTCTAAACATGTTCTTTTGTGCAAAAGAATTTCATTATCAGGTTCCACCCACTAAACTCGTAAGTGTCGAACAAAGTTTAAATCCGTTTTATACGTAGGTGAATATAAGAAACAAAATATACACGCATAAAAGCTTTGTAAGTATATTTAAAAAAATACATAATTATAATCTGTGGTCCTGATGGGGTGAGCTGTGATCATGTTATAAAAATAAACCGTCTCGACTGCTCAAAATCAATTGAATTGTAAGATATTTTTTTTGTTTCAGAACGTCAAAATGATGCATCCATCGATTCTACAGACCATAACTTTGCTGCTGGCCGTAACAAGTCTGGTAAGATAAACTGACGTTACTAAACTAAACGGAGGAAAGACAGTTGTTTGTCTCGTTAAGGTAAGCAAATATGACTATCATCGTGTGGACTCTTGGTCTTGTGTTGCTCATTCGCCTTGCACCACTGCGTAAAGAGAACCACTGCGTAAAGAGATTCTTTGGCCGAAACCAAATAGGTATGAGTGGTCGAAAATGATCCACAGTCAAGTGTCAATAACTTCCACATGGCCTGTGATTTGATCATTCTGCCCTAGTACCCAACGTCGCTAGGCGTCAGTGTTGATGCAGTGTTCAGCGCGATCATGAATTATTCATTGTGGGTTACTTTCGATCGATGCGCCATTGTTCGGTATTTTCACTTTTGAAATGTGTTGACAGACGCGGGCACTTGTGATTTTGTTTGCATTTGTTGAGGACTTGTGAAAATCTATACTTACATAACTTTACACTTTGGAAAAACCCTCTGTCCGGCTTAACGGGTTTGACACTTGAAACATCAGCTTTAACAAAGTGGTATTTTCATTTTGAAAAAAAAATGGTGGTTTGGTACGCGTCGTAAAGTTGATGCCCTGTTTAAATAATAAATAAGTAATCATGAGTAAGTAATTATAAAATATTTTATGAAAATACTACCAATACCTACGTTAAATTAGTTACATTATGTCGTATGTCTCAACACTTCGTATTAACTGGATCAAATTAGTTATAAATCAGACTTAATTTTCAATGTGTCTACTGCACATGATAAAATCTGCGGGCAGGGAGTTGGAGCACTCAATAACTGAGATAAAACACTACGTGCGTACATTACCATGTATTTAATTGTTTGACGCAAGTCCCACATATTTTTGCACCTCATTGCGTCATGAGGTCAACAACCTCACAGCCTCGATGGTTTAGGTTCAGAGACATGTTCAAATGTGAGTCAGTTTGGTTTTTGCTAAACTCTTTAATATTCAATTTTTGTTCCAATAAGTTGAACCCAGCAGTGCTATTCTACAACGACAAACTCAAATTATTGTAATTTAAATAGCACTGCAGATTTATAAAACACCGGTCGCAACTTTGCAGACGTTACGTTAGTTGTGTAGTGGTCTTGCCATGATTGAATGACTGATAACAGCACATTGAGTGTGAGCGTATTCTGAGAACCACATTTTGTAACGTATGACCAAGAGCAGAGCTGCGTACAATGCGACTGCGACGCAGCCACGTGACACGCAGACGGCTGCCCAGCGCCGCGGCTCGTTGTAACGACGGCACAGACATTGACATCACTGACACTTGTCTAGTGTCTATGTCTACGTATCTGCATGCCAGTATACGTCTGCGTCAATGTGGCCGGCCGCACTGCCACTTCTGTGCAGTGCTGTGCTGCGTCGCCTTCCTGCCAACATACGCTTACCCTGATGGTATCAACATGCTTCATCTAAACTCTTATGAATGTTCCAGGTGGACTCGGCGAAGCAGCAGGTCCAGCTCTCTGACTCCTACCTGCCCGTGGCCATGCAGATCATCGCCCACCTCACCGACCAGATGGCCTTTGAGGTCCGCGATGAAGTGACCCCCCGCCCCAGCACCAAGCCCACCACCAAGCCCACTACGAGCAGACCGTATGTGAAGCCCACTACTAGCACGTGGTGGAAGCCTACCACTAACAGGTTAAGCTTTGTAAATAATTGTGCTGGTGTTAGAGTAATTTGGTTGTTTCTGAGTTCTGTGTTTGATTTTGTTGTGTTAGATTAACAATATGGAGTCCCACGTTAACGGGGAATATTTTGAAGAAGTACTTGTTTTCTTAAAAATTATGAATCTAATATAATACTTAAATGGTCAACAGTCAGGTAATGTTAGTTGGTCTACTACATAATAATAAATAAGATAACCTAATAGACTACTTGATCACAGTGAAATAAAGACTGAATTTGTTTAACCAATGTGAGCTAGATAAAGAAATTGTAATAATAATTACAATTTCTTTGAAGCTGGGTAACGGAATATTCCCTAGGTCCTAAGCAGGTTACTATGGTAATTGGTACAGCGGAATGTAGACAGGTGTGATGGGTTCTTAGGTTGCAGCACTTAGTAGAAAGGTACCTAGTTGTTGTAGATATTGTAAAATGTAAATAGATTCTGTATAAAACTCGTAACATAACTGTAAATAGATGCTAATAGGTACAGGAAGACTTTACGAATATTTCTAAATCCCCACTAATAACAAATGTGAAAAAATGTTTACCTGTAAGTTTGACCGAGCGTGCCGCAAAAACGCCTGAACAGATATGAATATAATCTGGTACAGGGGTACCTATATTATACTTTGGAATAACTCAAGCTACTTTTTAAGAAAGCCTATGCAAGCAGCTTTCCATATATTATTAAATCATATTATACACGAACCTAAATTCCAGGGTAGACATGACAACTCCGTACCATAAACCAGGGCTGTACGCACCGGTGGCGCCCCCGCAAGGGAGCGACCGGTTCAACCGGTACCAGCAACGGTACGTGCTGCTGCCACTCGAACAGAACTCCCAATACACCATCCTGGAACCGCAGGAGACCAGGACCGAGGAACCTTTGCTATCTATCCAGCACGAGGAAGTTAAACCTTTGATAGAACCAGGCCCAAACGCCGCACCACTGCTGCCTCCACATTACGATGTCAAGGTGTCCAGCCGTTCTGACGGCTACGTCATAGATGACATCAGTGAAGACAACCTGCAGTATCTATCTGAAGATGTGAGGGAGATGATCAAGATGGCAAAGAATCCACTCAATGATAAGGTGGTGGATGTGTGGGGGGGAGCGCGCCAGGGCCCGCAGCCGGCCACCACGAAAGCAAAGCTATCGCAGTCAAACCTGAGGCTCCTGTTGCTGTATGACCTGCTGAGCAGGGACGCGAAGAGGCAGAGGCTTTCCAATTACAACGTGAGTATGCCTTTTTATTTTGAATTATAAATATACGGTTAACAAATTGAAATCGGTAACACGATATCCCAATTGAAACAATGACGGTAAATAATCCACCCCATAATTGATATTTACGTCGATCTTATTGCAGGTATTTCATGTTTACTTTTCATAAAACCAGATATTCGACACTGGTCTAGCTTTTAGTAACTTACGGCAGCAGATAACCGTTAGCAATTTGTTTCATAGTTTTTTTGTTGACCTCTATCTTTGCTATACAATAACACTGTGATTTCTTTGTACCTCTGAGTAATACTAATATCTAAAATGTTAGGTCTGGAGGTATATTTTTATTATATCGAAAGATAAGTTGTGATCATTGTCATTTTCCGATGGAATTTCGACAAATTGTATATTGGCCAAATAACTCTAGTCCGAGAATTTTGTTCACAGCTTAGCGCTACAAATATTGCTCACAAAACACTCGTACAAAATAAAATATATTATAATCTATTTAATTATAAAATGTATAAGCTTTAAAATCAAAATAGAGCTATTGATCTCGTAGCGGTCATCGCTTGGTGCCATAAATTATGGGTTCACTAAGCTTACATACTCTTTAAATAATATGCTAATTTTATTACGGACATTAGCATCAACAGGTTGTTTTAACACCGAAGAGTATCTTGAGTTCGAGTCCGATTATAAACACTAGACAAGTAGAAGTAGAGAAGCTTCTTAAAAAACTCTATTACGGGAACTCTTTTATTAGGACTCGAGTCCTATGTTCACCACCAACAGTACATGACTCGCTCATTCAACGCGGGTCGGGCGGTTGGTCAAACAAACAACCGCACGGGTCCTCATCGTGATCCGCGTTCGAATCATTTTGACTCGGCCATGTTGCCAATGGGTCGCGATCGACCGGGGTTACAAGAAAATGATCGACCGACACAGAAGTAAAGAAAATAAATGGGGAAATGCTGGGAAGAAAAGTTATTTATTATAATAGCGGAATCTCAGTTGTTGTATTCTTTGTAGTATAAGTTTAACCCCAATGTAACGTCAAGTTGTACGAAAACAACATTAAGATCACGACTGTGTTATGTTACCCTAGTTATGTAAATAAGATAAGTCGTAAAAATGTCAGATGTCCCATCATAATAATTTATGTATACTGTCAGGATTTGTTCCGCGCTCGCCTACCGCACCAGTTGTATATATACCCTAATAAACACTTAGGCATGTGTTCATATAGAAGAAAATAAATCATATAGAAGATCGATTTTAAAAGGATTATCTACTTTGTGGCTTCAGTTCAAATGACTGCAGACAATGCATGGAACATGGCAGCGCTACAAACTTTATGACTCATAACAATTTGTAATTTAGCAACCGCAAAATAATAATTACAAATAAGTAGCTGCCCTGTCGAAATAATTACTACAAAAAAGCGACCAATAAAAAAATTAAAATAAATTGTTCACCTCGTAAAACCAAAGTCATAAAGGATCATATTAGTTAATCTCAGGCTGCAATAAAACCTTCGTCATCGTATACCGATAATCTGTACCCAAAGTGATCAGACCAGGGGATAATGAAGTGATAAACTTGAATGATACGGGCCCACGAGCCGGGCACGACTGGCTTTGTTAGTCCCTCACTCCAGATGTTCAGAAACTTATAGAGGCAACTATGGTAAACGGTCCGATATATAGTGGAACTCTTGGGCGATACAGTGGAGTAGATTTAATGGATTACAATACTTGTTTGTCTCACTACAATGGAGAAAGGAATCCCTTTTTCTAGGCACTATACTACATAATGTATCTTAATACATCATTGTGAAAATTATTCAATACCTTATTTATACGGTAAGGCATCACACGTTATTTTTTTAAGAACAATCTCTACGTTTATGTCCCTTATACATACAATCAATATGTATGAAAATACATACAACGCTTCGCGTGAATGACATGTATAAAGTCGTAATCTTGTAGGGTCTCCAACTAAACCACATGCGCCATATCATTAAGCCCAGTCAAATCCAAACAAGAGTGACAAGGTGGCTATCTTTGGCAGATTACTAATCAATAAATATAAAAGAATAACACACGTTATTAAACCGTTTTACGGTTTTCTGGGTTCAATGGATGCGCGGCCTAACCCTCCGGCACTTGCCGAGCCTGCGTCTCCTGCGAGCACCGATAAATATTTTACAACAATATCGTAAAATACATTTTATTTATACTGCCGAGATTCTCGTTATACTGGGTAACACATTTATCATGCACCCGGGAGGAGTAACAAATACATGAGGAGTATAATAAGTAGGTACTTTAGTTTACCGTAGGAGGTAAATCGGTAGGTTATTGAGATAGGTAATATCTATGAAAGAAAAATAGCAATTCAAATCTATGATACAATAAATTGTTTGAAATTACAAGATTATTTCCGGTAAAAAAAAAGTCAACATCCTTGCATTCATTTTATAAATAAAAATACATTTTTATTATGCGTGTTATCATTATGCAATAGTTTCCACTAATATTGTTAGACCTTACATATTACACCTACCTATTGTCTAATACTAAAATATAATATTTTGAAGACTCAGGTCAACTTGCAAAAATCATTCAAGCAAAATAAATGTGGGCTAGACAATGGTGGGCAAATAAACACTGGTCCTAAATAAAATAATTTGTTTGTAATTAATAACGACGTTAATACGACTACTATCATGGCACCACTTGCTTGATATTGCTTTTCTGAGGTATTTAGCTAATATATATTATAATATGTATAACGTTCTATAGTGTAGCTAAATAGATTTAAGTATACTCCTCTGCAGCTTTCAGTCTGGTGCTCCTGAATCAAAGTTTCAAAGCAAATAGTTCACGGGATAGTCATCAAATGCTCTGAAAGCACTACAAGGGCTATTAAAAATAGGATTTATTTATTCTTTGTATCTATCGTCTATGTAATTGTAGACGTTTCCAAGCAACTTGGTTACATGAAAGTACCACAGTCTCAACTACCGTCACTTACCAATATATAGAGATTACTATATTGGCATGAAATTGTACTAAACTGACTTGCTCTATATTTAACTTAACTTGGATGGATACAGGGTGGGAACAATTGACAGGTACTTATACTTATATCCCGTAACATTTTTTATAAATAATACCAAATATTATTGTAATAATTTTGGGATTTATGTCTGACATAACGATTATAAACACATCATTTTCATAATACTGTATAAAGAACTATCCTAAATTATTAATATTATAGGTATTATATTAGAATACGTGTACGTATTATATTATATTAATCTAGGTATTCTTGGGAAAACTCTCCTCTCCTGACTTTTAAATAACCGTATCCAACATTTTCCGACGTATAAACATGCCGTAAAACGTATTAAATGAAAACCCACGACGCGAAAGCGGGATGATAACAAAAGCTTATGCATAATATCAAATATGCTTAACCCGACATAAATATTTTAAAGCGGACTAAATGTTATCCACATATCTTTATATTTCAAATAAATAATGCCCCAGGTCAGCTCGGACGCCTAATAAATAAGCACTCCACATTATTCATGCGAGTTTTCCTTAATAAAGTCGTTAGACCGTGTTTTCGAGATGGTACTTTATTGGCACTTGGAACGGAATCTTTGGACGTAAATGTGCTTATTTACTCAGGCCGACGTATGTGCCTATATCACGATAACATGTTGATAAAATCCTTATAATTAATAATTCGATACTCTCAAGTCCTGCAGCTATTGTGTTTTAGAAATTCATGGAGTGGTTGCAAGTCAGTAGATTCCATTCGTAGGCCGAAATCGATGAAAATTCAGTATTCCGTTATATCTGCTCGGAAATTAAATGCATTTAAATGAGGTCGCATTTTATTACAAGTAAAAAAGTAGTAGTAATTATGGCACACCTAATCTAACCAAGTACCTATGTTGAAAAGCCTTGATAAAACCGACCCTTTATTATAAATCCCTACATTACTAACATTTACTAGTACATCTTATTATAAAATAGGCATAAACTACAGAACACAATAAAGTGGGTCAGAAGTGATACAGAAAATATATTTCTACTTAAGTATTACCTCTTTGTGTCCAAATAGTACATACAATAAATGTATAATTCCAGGGCTTCTCCCCCGACGTAATGAAGTCCTTAGTGGAGTCGTCGGGCGGCGGTGCGCGCGCGCAGCTGCGCATGGCGCTGTCCAAGATGGTGGAGCGGCGCGACTGCGGCCACGACTACGCCAATAACCGCGCGCGCGAGATGGTGGGCGAGCTGGACCGGGACGAGTCCACGCTGTCCTCCGAGCTGCGGTACCTGCAGCCGCTCGTCTATAAGTACTAGGGGAGTAGATACTCTTAGGCCTGGACGGAAAAGTTTTGGTGGACTGTTGATATGCGGGCTTAGAATTCAGAACCTAACCAATTGCGATAATTGTCTACTATTGCTCATTCAAATATACGTGGCATTAAAATCCGATATTTTGTATTTGATTGAGCTGATTATTTATGAATCGCTTTCGTTAATTTCTTTCTTTCAGAATCTAACTGCTCAAGTACCTACAGTATTTTTATTGAAATATTTTTGGTAGATAATTCATACTAGAATTTAAACAATTAAAATTATGACATGCCATCAAAGGTTATAATCACGTAAAAGTTAGTGATAGTAACAAGGAAAGGCTTAAGAAACGCGACAGGCAAATTATTTATGTTAAATAATGGTACTTATGTATAAAACAAAGTGATACAGAAATTATTTAATTGACGCACTATAGCATAACGACGTCCATATAAATCTCAAGATACATTATATATATTTATTTTAGATATTATACTTAATTAAAATTATAATATTATTACAAATATAATTTAAGATAACGTAATTTGTATTTTGTCTGCGTGTATTATTCCTCTGCTGCTCGACGCGACGGTCTCTTTACAGCATCCACTGTCGCGTGCAAAGAAATTGTAATAATAACAATTCCTTGGTCGTGTGTCTTTGAAGTTATTATTTTTTGACGATATTACTTATTTTATTTCAAATTGTATAGCTTTGAAGCATCTTGGGGATGTGTTAACTTAACTCAAACTTATTCCCAAGTCGATGACAGAAGGATATTGGCAGTAATCTCTCGCACGATCAGTTTTATGTACTGTGGAAAGAAATACAATTTATTTGGAAGAAAAGTAATTTGTGAGAGATTATGAAAGTTGTTTGGAATAGTATTGAACAATAGCCGTTCAGGAAATAAGAAACTTGTTTACCTATAAATCTTATATACGAGTATAAAATTCTCGTGTCACAATGTTAGTTACCATACTCCTCCGAAACGGCTCGACCGATTGTCATGAAATTTTGTGTGCATATCGGGTAGGTCTGAGAATCGGCTACTATCTATTTTTCAAACCTCTAAATGTTAAGGGTGGTCCACATTCCACGCGGACGGAGTCGCGGGGCACAGCTAGTAATATTATAATATCAGTGAGTTAATAAACTAATCTATGGATTTCTAGTCACGATTACTTAGGAGCCCGAAATGAAAATAACTATTATTGATTACACTAGCTTTTATATAATCTGTTTTCAATCAACTGTAGTCGAGACCCTCCAGCCATGCTTTGGTTTCTTAAATCCAATTTGGCGGCGCACAAACGAGCCGCTCGTCGGATTAAACAAATTCATTTCTTATGAACGCTGCCTAATCGGACATCAAAGGATCAACGTTCGAATTTGATTAAAACTGCTTTTAGTTAAAGAATAAGTGAGTAATTTGTGTTTAAAAAATACTTAGGTACTCAGCTTAATGCATTTTAAATAGTTACTTATCAACAATTACGCGTGTGCTCCCCCAAAGGGTAGGTCGATAAGTAGACGAGAAATATAATTAAGCACTATATTTTTCTTAAAGTAGTTAACTTGGACTGCAGGAGTAAACCCTTCATAGTCTGGAGCGTAAATCTCTATGCGAAACAACGAATTGAGTTTCTATAGTGTCTGCGATTGCGGTATATGCATGGTTAATGATACTAAGTTCAAATAGATTTTCTTAATATCCTACACACCTGGCACCTTAAGTTTGACAACAAACACTTAGCAAGAGTAAGCGACAGGTGGCAAAGCTCGTAAATTACATAATTAAAAGTTTGTCTCCTCCGCGGCCGGCACTCGGCGCCGTGCAGACACCTGCGACGGTATTAATTAGCTGCTCTTTGATAAACATCAACTGTTCGAAATAAATGCAACTGACTAAAGACGACACGGCGATGGTACTTTGCCACAGAATAAGATGAAACATGTGCAAATATTATTAATAATACTTAGTCTAGTTTTCTATTAGTTTAATAATCTAATTAATTAACGGGAGCAGTTTAATAGTTCCAGAGATTATCTGTTACTTTCTAGAAAAGCGTTTAAAAGTTCAATTAAATGTCATATACGTAGAGGCGATACTATCTTAAAAAGAGACTGAAATATCAAACCATAACATCACACGGTACTGTACGCAATGCCGCAAAATGGATGAAAGAATATTATCTTAGTATGTATAATATTCATCCTAGGAAACTTCGATCTTTCAGATATACTTAAACAATGATTAGTACTAATATCTTGAAAACATTTTATATTATTAAGCAGAATAAAGGGCTAACAAATGACATCACGAACTTCTGTGAGTTTTTACTGGTGGTGTTACATTTCTGGGTGTCACTGGGATCGCCTCCAGTCCATCCAACTGTGCATGCTTCCCATAGTACACGCATCGCTTAGTTTAGGACCATACAGTTGGTGTGTCAGTCTGGAGATATTTATTTATTTTATTTATTACTCCTTCCTACGTTAACTATACCTGAGATTTAACTAACGAACTAAAATAAGTATGTGCTTCTGTTTTAATTCCAACACAACACAATTTTAACAAATTAAAGTAAAATAACAGATATTTCAAAATATCTAGCAGCTTACTTCGGAATAAGATGTCCCTGAAAAATATTTTGTACTAAAACTGGTAGAGCTTTAGTAGTTACTTACGAAACTGAAAGAACACAATGAAAGGCAACTTGACTAAAGATAACTTGTGGAGCGTGGCCTGGTCGGATGTGGTGAATTAAGTTTTCCTAATTTCCCTGTGTGGTGCGGATCATGGTTACTCTTGATTTCATGTTATTTTAGTGTTACTTAAAATATAATATATGTAGGTGCCTATCTGATGTATAAGTAGTGTGAAAGAAAAACATGGATAAAAAAAAAATATAATACATTTTAGTTCTTTTTTAAAGGTCCCACTCCTGGGTACAGGCCTCCCCTTAATGGGAGGAGGATTTAGGCCTTTCGAAAATTTGGTTAGATTCCCTAATATATATATATATATGTGCAGGTTTCCTCACGATGTTTTTCTTGACCGATACCATTGTGACCCCTATGGACCTTGTGCACGCAAAAAGCGAGCACCAGTTGGCTCTCACTCTTTATATAAAGATATAGATAAATATATTTACTTTAGGTACTTATACATTTATTTTTATTCTAATTAATATTGGTTTACATCAATACATTACCATATTACATTACGGTCAAATAAAATCTCAAATAGGTAACAAATTAGGTCGATATTTGTTGACTATTCATTCACACCATGGCACCACATAATATCCCTTCGTTCCTATCGTTAGGTAAGTAATAAACTCACGGCTGAATTAAAAAAAACAACAGTGTCAGCCAGTAAGTACCTACATCAGCTAAGAAAAATGACACAGATTCAATTATAAATATGCGTGAGTATGTTTTACGTTATTTTAAGTAACCTAGCCACGGCCGCGGCGGCTCGTAATAATTTAGCAACTAAACATTATTTACTATTTAATACTTTCCCGTTACCTTGTTCACTTGTATTATTTACAAAACGCCTTAAGAATTGTTATCCTTGTAATATTTTCGATAGATTTTATAAGCGGTCATTCACACGGTTAACCTGGCACCGATAATTTCTATACAAATTTGACTGAATGCAGATGTCAATACCTACGTCAATTATTATCTGCCATTAGATATGTATGGTCGGTCGACTTTATGGTGTAACAAATCAGCCATAGTCAATAGGTTTCGGTTTGGAAACCGACCGCATTAGAATACTAACTTTTATTGATACATTCGCTTTGACGCAGACTATAATTTTACGTTTACAGTGTCCTAATATTACGGGACAACAAGTGCATTTGATTGGATAAATAATGTTTGATCACGTTTTCTGGAATGCCAATCAAATTCGAAAAATACAAAGTTATTACTACCTACTAGTTATTGACTGTTGGAGCGTATCTCATTTGAATTACTATGATTGTATGATTTACTATGAGTACCTAAACACCATAGCTAAACCTAACTAGAATCACTGGAAGAAGACGGCCTGAACAGCGCGAGGAATCCGCCCCAGAGCAACTGCAGCACGCTCCCGAACAACTCCAGCAAATATATGAGAGGTCCTTCCCGCGCCTCCTTGCCACTGTCCACATCGTCCACGTCATCCACGTCGTCAAGGGTGAAGGAGTCATCGTCGTCTATCCCGTTCGTGTGATTTAACTCTATTTTAGAGATGGTCGGTAGGTAGCTAGAGTAGAGGGTGATTTTCTCCGGTTTCCTGTCGGTTTTCCTCGCGGCGTCGCTGGAGAGTTCCTCCACATCCCTGGGCGGGGAGAGGTGGTTGTTTATAGGCTTCACGTCCATGCTGGACGGGTCCTGGTCGTCCAGGAGCTCGATGTTGTCCCAGGGGCGTTTTGTTGTGGTTTCCGTTTTCGTCGTGTTGATTCCTAGGAACCTGGAGAATAATTGGGAAATTGGTAGCTAAGCAAAGTATATTAATTTACTTGTCGTATTTTGTGTAAACAATTTTGGAATGTCTTTTATTTTTTTTTGTTTGTTTTTAATATTAAAAGACATTATATAAAAAAATATAATTAGTTTTTGTTAGTCTAGTATATTTTATAAAATATTGCCGTAACCTATATAACGTTATAGTACACACTCAGCGGCACTTGTTTCAAGCACATGACGAAAATATCAATTTGAAAGATGCTCGAACGGAAGCCGAAACTGCAACAAGCCGATACAAAGAACCGAACGGGCTACGCCTCAACCAGGGCAGGCGGCCGCTCTGCGATACGATTGTTACCGTGGCACAAGATGTAGAGTACCTACCTGTATATAGGCGATGTGATCCTCTCAGCGATGTTGTTGGCGATCTGGTGGTAGACGTCGAGCGCGGGGGCTGGGGCGGGGGCGGTGCCGGCCGTGGTGGCCGGCGTGGTGTACACGCTCACCACCGACTCCGCCTGCTCGGCCGGCCGCGCCTGGCACGACCGCGACCACTGGAAATGAACAGGAACAAGCTTGCAATCTGGAACGTACCTCGAGAGAGATATAAAGTTGCGAGTTTCGCTGCTTCTAAAATGTATGGAAATATCGAATATCAAGAGCTAGTATTTCCGGTGTCTACCTACACCCGGCTAGCCAAATGACTAGAAAAACCGTTTAAAATAACAAAACATGTACGAACATAATAAATGTATTTATTATGTGGCTGGCAGAAAATCCACTTCCAATATTTATTTTCTAAGATAACCATATTTTGTCCTTGTAGTGCCACCCATCTTCGTTAATCTAAGCACCCATCGGCACACTAAGGAAGTAAAAGTGATTCGAATTTAAGTTACTTCATAAGACTTCACTCATTAATGCATACAGTAAGTAGTTTATTACACATTATTCAAAGTCCCTAAGTTAAAATTTTTGAGCTAAACTAAAAGCGCCATCTAGTGTCAAGTAGCATTACAAAAAATGACAAATTTCAGACTAAAATAATTTTATTGCAATGTAATAAAATTATATGAAGCTGCATGAAGAAAATATTTTCTTCTGTTGACATTACTGTCTGTGCGGTGCCTACGGAATTGTAAAGAAGTGTAACAATGAAGGTGAGTTATGATAAAATTTATTAATAACAGTATTCACATGACAGTGACTCTACCAGTATCATAACACATACCTACCTACAACGTGTTTTGATATTCCACATCTGTTTATGAGGTTATGAGGCCGATGTCGATATTTTAAAAATATATCTAGTGTTCAAGTCACTAATCGATATAATAAATGAAACGAAATTAAATGAAAGTTGTGACATCAAAAAAATAAAAAGTGTGTTGACAGGTACAACAGGTAACGTAGACATGTAGGTGGGTAACATTAAGGTAACATTACATGCAGATTACTGGGCGTAAGCGCCGCGCGATGCGACCCAACAAACCGACAATTTGCGGGCTCAACGCAGGTGCGGGCGGCTTCCAAGATGAGCGAAAAGGTAACTCACGTCCTCATTTCCGATTCTGACCTTCCATTACCTAACCGACTCGAGTGATCTAATCTCACATCACAAACAAAGGTTGCTCGCGCCATCCTTGACGCCGCTGGGTGCGCTTCGGACGCGGGTCACGTGCGACGCGACAATAGGACCATTTTGTTTTATTGTTTGTTTATTTAGGAGGACTTTGTTTAGAGGTGACTTTTCAGATTAAGGGGTGATGACGAAAAGATGACGGAGACAACCACCCTGAACCAAATGCTTAAGATTTGTTGTGGCGGAGGGTAGATGCTACTATTTTTCTCAGAGCAGAATATTTTGTTAGGTAGGTAGGTACTTATAAATCGTCCAAAATGTTACAAAATTATCATTCATTTCAAAATTAGGCAAGTAATAGTCGTGATCAGCATAATTTAGGTAGGTCATCAGACATAAACAAAAAGTCAGTAAAATCTTAAAAATGCTACCTTCTCTTAAAATAAAAATATATTATCGTAATGATTTAGTAGTCCTTTACATAAAGTAATTATATGATGTGTTCTGAATGAAGGCGAAATGTAAGTACCGTTATTCCAGTAACCTAGATCGGCAGTAGGTAAAGCACTGCGGTGCCGGCTCGGGGCCGCTCGGTGTTGGAGAATCAAGTTCTCATTAATTTATTAAATTTTATATTTTAAAAGCACTCAGTAAATGAGAGATAACTTAAAGTAGAAGAATGTGAAGTTAGGCGGGTAAGGGGGCCGGATGGTGGGACGCGCTTTTATCCAAAAATTACATTTCGACTGAAGGAGTAAAAAGGTGCGCTATGTGCAATTTCCTAAAGTAATTCCGGATAGAAAATTATAAATTAAAGTAACGCTAGAACTATGGGTACCGTATGTTGAAGCGGGGGAGACACCCTGACCAGGGTAAAATACGCAAAGGCCATATCCAACAGGAATCTGTGTGGGCCACGCCGCACTGCGCGGCAGCGGGACTGCGCGGCGCAGCACTGCGCGATTTTGTGCAATGCCGGTTAGTGCGAACCTTTAACGGCTATTTAAAAAATATTATAAACAAATTTCAAGATCATCAATAGATCTTTTAAAGCTAGGTTACTCCGCCCTCTCCACATTACAGCCGAGAATTGTACCTCTCACGGCATACCATATATGTGTGGGTTCTAAGGCCGCAAGAGCACAAAATACGTAAATCGAAAGGTCTGCAACTCAGAACATAAAACAATTATGTTATTACCTAGTCTGCGTTATCAGCTCGTTACACCGTTACGGGTGTATCCCCGGCAGAGGGCGCTGCACTGCCTACACTCCCACGCTACGCCCATACTGTTTTGGTCAGTATCGAATCCGGGGCTCATATCACAATAAGCTCTATTTGTACCTTAACTATTACTTGGGACTTGTAATAATTCCTATAGATATCAGCTAGACATACATGTACGCCAACTGTCGGCGATCATATGCATCGCTCTTGTAACACCTTTAAAACGGAGATAATTCTTCTAATATCGGTTTATGAGCCATCAATGTTGGTTCTGTCACGTCGTGCGACCATCTCGGTCAATGACGACCGCCGTGCCTAATGGGCCATCGCGAGATGCGGCGCTTAATCAATTAAATAACTTGTATTGTGTTACAGTAAATATAATTATGTAATTCTCAGTCTATAAGCAAAAAAGTTAGTGCTGTAATGTTACCGACCTATCATATTCTAGTTTCCTAATGCTCAATAAAATAATAAATACCGGTCTTGTCACGATTGTAAAATTTATTTTATATTAAATGCACCCCCTGTATTGACTAGATCTAACAAAATATATACTTATGTTAAAAATAACAGTCTCCAAAGTATTCGCAGTGAATACAAGACGACCGACTTTTAAATTATCGAAATTAAAGATACAATACGTCACCCATGAAAAATAGAAGTTATTGGACTACAAAATCGTAATTCGTTAGGAAAAGCCGGACACATCAAATCAGGAAAGTACTTACCAAACCAAACACGAATAACACAATGACACCCCTCATTATCTAAACAGTCTTCTTAGTATATTCCACTTCTTCTTACTCTTCCTTCTGAGGCTCCACAGGCGGTAGAGGCGGGCGGCGCGCGCGCACATCTGCTTACAAGTGGTTTTGCGCGCGATGCGAGCGCCGCGGTGCGTGTAGAGTCACCATGAATGCGGAGCGTGCCGGGACTGCAGCCTTGGGGCTACGTGAGCCCAACGGGTGGGCCGCGAGCTAGTGCACTCTTTTTGGGGAAGGAAGTTGAAAGGAAATTAAAGTTTTTGGGACATTACGCGTGGTGACCACCGACATTCCACGCGATTGACCTAATGTGGGACAGAGATAATGGAGAATTGGAGAAACAAGATGCACTGTCATCTAACTTTATTTTCATATAGCTCTGTCCCCCTATCTCCATAAATCACGTGTGAAGCAGAAGTAATAATATAATAAATATTAAGAAAACTTACTTTTAATTCCCTGCGGGAATGTAAAAACAAGAAGCTTGTTTCTTTTTCATCGGGTTTTGAGCCTTTCATTGCCGCGCCAGTAATCTGTCACTGAAACCAGTGAGATGTATAATCTGACCTTGATCTAAAACAATACGGACGAGGAAATACTATAATGTACGGTACTACCTAATATTAGTGATCTCTACATTATCTTATCCGGGACAGTTTCCTGTGTGTAAACATTACCTCAGTAAACATGTTTATATGAATTATGCTCGCTTAAACACAACGCACGGCACACATTTTGAGTAGCTAAATAACAAGTAAGTATGTAATATGAAGAAAATAAAATGATCTACATTATTATTGATATATATTTAATTTATTAAATATCTGTTTGAAATGAGGGGTTGGAGCAGGAAGTCCTACTAGCTTCGATTCCCGCATAGAAAAAAAACAAAAACGAGTATTTCTTTCTAGTCTGAATAATATTATTACAATATTTTTATGAAAAACTGGGGTTTCTCTGCTAGTTATGGCAATTAATATAAAAAATTCAACAACTAAAATACCCGATGGTCACACTACTAGGCCGCGACCTCTGCGCGGACGCATCGCCGCGTGAGCGGACCACCAATGAGAACACCACCTTGCTAGCCGTTGTGCATTCAAACATCAAACTAATTATGATTATAATAATCATTGTTGTCATAACTTGACGTAATTGCTCGCTTCCGTAAAGAGTTCCGCAGTCGGCCTGCTTTAAGGTTCCTTAAATAGAAACGTCTGTACGCTGCAAATATGGATTGAGTGTAGTCAGACATATTACCTAATAGTCTAAGAGTATAGTAATTAAGTTTGTATTAAAGATGTTGGAAATTGGTAAATTTGTTTTGCGTAATCGTCACTAGATATTTTGTTTTATTAGGCAACCTAGTTTCTTAGTAGAAATTTCTGTAGGCACAAAATAAAGTAAAAATAATGAGCGTACTCTAGACTTGCTGCAATGAAAATAATTATACGCAAAATTTCTTACTTAATAGTGGAATAAAACGCAAATAATTCCATTTTAAGAAACAAAAAATAATCATTAAGTAAATGATCACAGTCGCGATGTTTTTTTTCTAAATCAAATCTTTTTTAGGTCACTAAACTTGAATGCACAAAAAAGATAACAAATTTCAACCATGTTCCCGGCGAATTCCTAAAGATAATGAATTAATAAGTAGGTAGGTAGATAGTAGACACCTATTTGAAATAACACCGCGTGTAGGTATATAAAGGAAAGCGCTCAATAAAAATAAGTCAAACACGACTTACACAATAGTCTAATTAGCGACCAAAAGTAGATACTTAGATATTTTTTTAATCTTCATAATAAGTATATAAAATATAGGGTCACCTGGGTGATTCTTAGCTATAGTTAGACCCGGTAGGTGGTGTCCTTGTCGAAATCCAGAAAATACGCTAGTCAACGCTATAGAACCAGTCAAGAGTTATACCTATCCTTAAAACGATAAATTATTTTTATTGGCGAGTAACGAAATCGGACGAGCCAAGGTCGCAAACTCCGACCTCAACTTTCAAAACTTACCCCTTGAGCAAGTACTTACTGGTACTGGTAGGTACCAATGAATGCAGGGTTGCCGACAGTTGAAATATCCCAAAGACTTAAATAGTTACATGCTGGCTGGACCCCTTGTTGAGCTGCCGCGACGAAGACCGCTTCGCGTAGTTGCTCGAGCGTAGACCGCTCGGTTCGGCTCACCGCACCGAGTGGTCGCGGGTTCGATTCCCGTCAGTGTAAATTTCGGCAATGGCCCTTTCGTAATTATGTAACCCGCGCCTGACGAGTAGAGGTAGGAGGGCCCTTTGACTATAACAAGTGTTATGTGCGAAAAATTATAGACATAAAGGATGACATAAATATTATTTATTTATCATTAAATCATACATACATGATGTTTTCAGTAAGTATATTACGAATCATGAAGTCAATAGAATATATAAACAGCTGTATAAAATATTCAGGCTATGATGTCCACCCTGCGCAAAAACAAGCCTCGTTACAAATGTACCTAAATAACACAAAGTAGTTGGTACAAGTTCAGGGGCTACTCCCAAACTTCACCAAATGGGCCCACTTTCCACTTTTACTGTCACTGATCTAAGTTTTAGACAAAGTTAACGCTTTGTTCGGCAACAGTTATGGAAACTAGTCGGTGAACTTGAAAACGAGTTGGGATTTTCATGGAATAAGAAATGAAAAAATTGTGGTATGAATTATTTTGGCTTTATAATAGGTAAGTACCACTAAGCCTACCTACCACTAAACTAAGTTTGGCACAACTGAAAATGTTGCCGCCCTGCTCATTTATCAGAAGAAAGAAAGAAATAATAATAATTAATTAATAATGGTAATTATAGGGGCCCACAGATTTTAGGGGTCCAAAGATAGTTGGATAATATTCAGCAAATTGCTGCAGCAGACTACAGCGTTTTTTTTCAGCCGAGGCCTCCCTTACATCACGGACGGTAGGGCCAGACAATAGCTTACATACAATACGGTTACTAGATACTTATTATGTTAGAATAAAATTGGGGTAAGTGTATAATTTGTAATATTCATAATATAGGTATTTATGTGTATTAGAGTTGTCAATTAATTTAGTATATAATCAATTTTATTGATCGGTAATATAAATCTTTAACACTGCTTTTAATGTGGCATAAAATAATATTTATATATTTCATATTTTTAAGTGTACCTCATTCTTCATACTTTTATAATAGTGTTCAAAATATTCAGGACGACATAAAAATGTTGAGACTCCCTCCTGCCATCTATTGCATGGAATTGGAACAAAAAAAAATTATAATGAAGGTTCAGCTAATCGACACTAGATAGCGCTACTATGGGCGACTATTTGGTATTGTTAAAAATGTTTTATCAGTTATTTTTATTTATTGTTACATAATTTTCAATACATTTTTTGTTTCAATTTATTTATTACGTAAATATTTTGAATTTTGAACATCAAACATTTTTGGACCTGGTTGTCATAGCAACCAAATGTTTACGCTTTTACTTACACAATCTGTCAAGTTCAAAGCCAAAGTTATTATAGTTATTTACCAAACAAACTCTTACAAAATGTACAGCACAACATCCAAAAGCTCTTGTGATCGTCTCACAAGGAATTCCAAAACATCCTCATCGAGAAGTGGCAGAATACACAGAGCACCGACTCCCAAGAAGGTACTCGCATCAAAGAAACTGCCCAACCACGGCGAGAGCGCCAGCTGCTCCGCCGGAGTCATCAGCAGAACTAAACCAACGGCCAAACCTAAGAAGACAACTAAATCGGATCTAAGTTTCACTAAAAAGGCGAACAGTCAAAGGATCGACTATTGCAAAAATTGCGGTGATGTTACCAAAACTGTTGACATACCCAAAACACAATCTAAAAATACTAGACCTAAAACCATAGAAACAGACGATGAAATTCAGACAATGATCGGACTAATGAACGAGAAGTGCGTCAAAAACGATAATAACTTGAAAACTATAAAAAAACAGAAGTCCATTGAGCAATATTATAAAAATGAAAACTTCCAGCTGTCCGCCGAGTCCGTGCCCGGTCCTGATGATGAAAACATTAAAAAAATATCGCTGGACACCATTAGAGAGGTGCCCGAAGTACATGGAGTAGATTCTATATTCCGAATATATTCCGATTCTGACGACGAATCGGAACAACATCGCGAGAGTATAGATGATTTGAAAGAATTCCGTAAGAATAATTATTTCGAATGTCATTCCGCCTCATCTAGGATCAGGACGAAGCTAAGCGCGACCAGCCTCAGGGACCACAGATGCGTCTACCGATTCTATCTCAACGATAGATTGTTCCCGGTTCCATTGAACACCGACTACAACAACAGAATCAGGTGCGTAGAATGTCATCTACCGATGGATGTGAGACATGAGACTGGAGGCAAAGGTATCAACGGGACTATACAAGCGAAGGTGAAACTCGGTGCGGGGGACGCGCAGGACATGGTTCTACTGTTACCGGTCAAAGATACCCTTATCATTGAAGAGAGAAGGAAGGAGAATAAGAAGGCTGATGAAGATGTAGTGTATTTTGGGGTAATGAAGTTGAGTGCGGGCGGCAACTCCGTGTTCAGCAGCACGTTGCCGCACGATTCCTTGGCTCTGAAGTACCAGAGAGGCTACACAGAGTTGACCGAGGGGGACAAGTACACTTACAAGAGTTTGGACGATGATGATGTCATAGTTATTTAGTGTTGCTGTTATTTCTATGTAATTATATATAAATACTACGTGTCTACAGCAATTTGTTTAATTGAAGTACCTAAGTAATTAATTTATTCGATAGGTATATAGGTACCCAATTTTCCTGAGAAAAAAAAATGGATTTTCGAGTGTCTTAAAAATAAGTAGGAAGGAACTACTTATGATAATTTATTAGTGTTGAATAAATAAAATATACCAAAGGTATCATAGATTACTGCTATAAAGTACCTAACTACCAACGAACAGAATAATCATTAAGTATATCACGTAATTAAGACTACTTTGAAAATGAATTGAAAAGTAATTTCAGAAATGATGATCATACATACATTCAACCTACCTGTGATATAAACTTATAGTAGGTACTAGTTGATAGGGATGTAATAATATAAAATTAAATGTAGGTATGTAATAAAACATCACATCTCCTCGTGTCATTATAATTTAAAACAACATTTGCAAGCAACGCTAGCAATCATTTTGACATATTCCGCAACAATCGCTCCCGCCATCTTGCAGATAAAATAGCGGGTGGTGGCGCGCGCGCCTCAGTCGCGGTGCGCATGCGCGGGAACTGACACTTTCGAACAAAGCCGCGGGTGAATTGAAAGAAAGTGGATTTTGTATTAAAATGTATGTCCAATTATTATTTGTGGCTGCTCTAGCAAGCTGTGTGGTGGCACAGAAAGAGTTACGTAAGTCAATCCCTTCTTTTATTATTATTTACTAGCTGAGCCCGCGACTTTGCCCGCGTGGAAGTTAACTTAACAAAAAAGCCCGCTGCCGCGTTCTGAGCCCGCGCGTCAGGACCCATTTTTTTAAATTTTGTTTTTATAAAATAAAAGTAGCCTAAGTTACTGCTTATAACATCAGCTATCTACCAGTGAAAGTCCCGTCAAAATCGGTCCACCCGTTTCGGAGATACTCTTTGATTTCATGTGTTTTTATTTTTTTACGCGGAACCCTAATTGTTTTTCTAAAATTAAAGTAGCCTAAGTTACTCCTTAAAACATCAGCTATCTGCCAGTGAAAGTCCTGTAAAAATCGGTCCAGCCATTTCGGAGATTACCCGGAACAAACAGACAGACAGACAGACAGACAGACAGATAGACAGATAGACAGACAGACAGACAAAAAAATTTAAATCGCGTTTTTGTTATAGGTGTCGTATGTACTTTCATATGCATTTAGTGAAAAGGTGTTATTTTGATATTACAAACAGACACTCCAATTTTATTTATTTGTATAGATTTAATGATAATGATTGACTAAAATATAATGACATGTAAAAAGACAAGCCCGCTGAGTTTCTTGCCGGATCTTCTCAGTCGAGGTCGCGTTCCGATCCGGTTGTAGATATAAGAAAAAAAATAATGTAAAATTGACAAGTTGTAAGTGCCTCCGTAGGCCTAAACAAAATAAACGATTTGAATTTAACTGTGTAAGTATAAATATTATTGAATGTTTGTCGAAACCATCGATCGTTCGAAAATCTCTTGTCCCCGTTGAACAATGTGTTATGATGTGTGTAAGTTTCTCTAAAACAAGCAGATACCTACAGTAAAACGAGGTTCTTTGCAATCGCTTAAAAGCTACAAAATCATACATCTATATCATCTGTAGCCTCGTTACTAACACAGGAAGAGCAATAAATCAGCGGAGTGCAGTAATTTCATTCCAAGCGGACTCGAGCAGCATGTAAACAGCTGCGTAATCCTTGTTATGTTGGTAGTTCTCTTACGTGTGCGCTCATGTAATGCGTTTCCGCCGTGCGTGATGCGGTGAGCATGATATAAGTTCAGGTGTAGGCTCTGCTGTAGGTCATGCATGTGCATAAAAGGGTTTAAAAATTCATCGTTTCGTTCTATATACCCTTCTTCTATCATCTCATAGTTTCGTCGCCGAAATCCTGCCTATATCGAGTCTCTCTTTCTCTTTTACGTTTCTAGTTTCTAGCCTAACACAGCGTCTGTTGTTTGCTCTTCAAGACTCTATGAACGGAATTGGCGGTATAATAGACCAGTTCTCAGATTTTTTAAAGTTCTGTCTGTTTGTCATATTGTCGTGATTACTAGCTCAACTATCTTGGAGATCTCCAAAGTCGGTACGGAGTTTTTCATAAGTATTATTCAGTTGCTTTTTTAACGATACTGAAACAATTATTCAGTTGTGATCTTCTTCTTATCGTATGAGCTAGTGACTCTGGTGTCGGGAGTTTTCTGCTGATAGCCGGGACCGACAGCTTAACGTAGCCTCTGAATCACAACGGAAGCGCTCGATTGTAAATGCCACTTGCGTAGTCGATAATCTATTTACCTCATCTCGTGAAAACAAATGACCAGGTCAAGGCAGACCCTGAGCAAGCTGGACTGAGTTGCATTTTAATAGCAATAATGGCCATTACAGGATTTATTAATTCGACCCTTTATTGTTGTTATTATTTTCCTTCGCTCAGGGCTAATCACCGCATTTGTATTCGGACCTTAATAAGCTGCGCGTTCATCGAAACTGTGCGAGCGAGCTATAGGTACAGAACATCCACCAGCTTGTATGCCTAGCACGTGTGGATGAATTGAACCCATTCAAACTGTTTGAACGGCTCTATGTAGTGCGATCCCCTCTAGTCTATTGTTACCTAGCGAGCCATGGTTAATTTGAGACATAGACTAAATCATAATTTTATCTATTGTTTGGGACCTATATATTAGAATTTCTGTTTGCCTCTGTTGTGTTGTCTGTCTTAGTCATCATCATCATCAGCCAATGTTTTATGTTACATCATACGGTCAAACTCAAATTGTCGTCTTTAGCCAGGTCGTAACTGTCGCTAGACTTGAATATTAATAATTTAGATTATTAGATCTTAGTATTTGATCTTAGTTAAGCCAATTAATGCTCCCTCATCAAAGGCTCCCTCACTCTAAAATCGAACAGGTCAAGGCATATACACCGCAGGTCCGAGTGTGCATGTAAATAGTTGCATTGTTCTAAAGATAGAGGCTCATTGCGATGCGCGCGGCGCGCCCTGCGACCAGCCTTGCAGACTCATACTGATGACCCTATAATAATTGTTTTTATGTGACTGATGGGATGTGATACCTATTAGCTCTAAAGCAGCCGAGGTAGGAGAAGGAAGATTATCATCTCGGCCCAATGTAAGCACTATATTTTCTGGCTTTGTACTGATCTTAAAATCGAGTACTTAATTGGTGTTTTAGGCAAAAAATTATTACACCATACAATAATGGTCAAGGTTTCTTCAGAAGGTCCGTCCATTGGACAAGTTAATCTACATTTACGAATCCGTACCAACTCTGCTTCCTACAACCACTTCTGAAGCTCCGGGATGATGGCACGACAGCTTCACTGGACGTCAGAGCAAGCGCTTCCTGCACTCCAGCCTTTACCTCAGGGATGATTAGAGCCGCAGCACAGGTCAAGGTTACCACGAGAAAAGTGGAAACCTCGGAGACACCAGTCATAGGAGGAGAGAGTGTCTTGGGAAAATTTAAACTCTTGGCTATTCATCGAGTAAGCCAGAAGGAAGATTTCCAAAGTTGCCGGCATAAAGTAATGATTAAGTTACCAATCGGGCTATCACATTTTCGAAATTGATCATAACGGAATATTTGATTAACATTGCGGCAATATGCATACCATATAGTAATGTGTTTGTTTGTGTTTCTGAAACTGCGACGTTAATGCAAAACCACGAAGGTCGACCCGGGGGGGGGGGGTTTGTTTCACAAGCGTGACGTAAGGCTTTTACCACAGAGCTTACTGTTTACAGTTCTTTTACTAACTGGATAGCTGAGATAACTATCGCCTGCGACTCCGCCTGGGTAACAGAGAGTATGAAGTCTTATACAAATTAGATTCTAGGTAGAGCCGTTTTACTGAAGCTATAGTTTTCATGCCGATAACTCCGCCGTTTTCATGCCTAATGCAACGAGTAATTACAGGTTCCATTCCCGTCGGGACAAATTTTGGAAGTGGTGTTTTTCGTAATGTATCGCGGTCTGGGTGCTACCGGAATTACCTTATATATTAATAAGATCCTCCAAAGCCTAGCCTCCCGAGAACAGAGACTACAAACATTCCCGCCACTGCTGGTCACCCATCTCGTGTCAATTCGCGGTCGACATTACTTAACATCGCTGATCGTTTACCGTTCTGTCGTCGGTGCAATGCTATGAGCACAGCAATAAGTGTGGATGACGTTGTGTGTGAGCCTTGACCTTTCCCGCGGCGCCGCTCGCGGGGTCCGTCCACAAACATCTCGACAACGGGATTGTTGCGCAAACGTTACGTTACTTTCCTCGCGGACTGTCTCTAGAAGAGCAATAGCAATTTCCAAGGCAACCGCTTAATTATTTTATAAAATATTTTTTTTTTTACTTAACTAATTCATTGGGTTTCCGATCGCGGTCGCCGATGGGAGGCCGACCGAGGAAGAGATGACGTGATGATTTGAACACCTTTTAACATCGTGGCAGGAAATAGCCCAGAAAAGCCCACTCCTTTGCCCAGGAGTGGGACATTTCACGGCTATAAAAAAAGAAATATTATAATTAATCTCAGTGTTTCAAACATTGTGGGTTTGTCGTCGTCGTTCACTCTATGTTTGAAGTAAAAATAATAGCTGTGATAAACGACTCTATGTACATCTATAGTGGACCCTACCATCCACGAACCCCTCTCGGCACTCTTCTTGCATTTGGTTGCTTTGTTTAATATACGGGGTTGTAACGGCTCAATCCTCCTTTCAAGAAACTAGAAAAAATAAAAAGAAACCATAGTAAAAGCGTTATTACTTCTGAAAAAATAATACCTACAAAGTTGGTCAGACGACGCTTTGGTTCCAATGCTTGAAAGGGTTGAGGGGGATGTCTGATATATATATATTCCCGATGTACCTAAGACTAAAAATATATTTATAAATAATACTTAATTATTTGTTTAACAAACAGTGACAACCTTAGCCTGAGATGTCGATCGTTACAACTTGATTCGTAATATTTGCGTAAAGCGGGCTATTGCTCCGACTCGTTTGTGGACGGGCTTGATGCAACCGACGCAGGCGCCGCCGCCGGCGACCCGGTCAAGGTTAGCGACATATAGCACTAGTGCCACCTCCTGACTTCACTCGGGGGGCCCTAAATGTTTTTTGAAAGCAGTGCTATAACAAAGACAAGTAAATATTTGTGTTAATATATTATAATACAGTAGTATTTAATATAAATAGGAATTTTTTTCTTGACTAGGTTTTCTTTCCTTATGAGAGATTCAACTAAAATAAATGCAAAAAATAGTTTTCTCAGCAAACTGAACCCGCCTCCGCACACACTCACACACAACCTTAGGGGCTGTGTTTCACTTCGTGAGTCTTCACCTTTCCCTATCATATCACTTTCGCAACCCAGCCTTCGCAATTAAATATAATTTACGGTACAGTACAGTAACATTGCTACCTTATTAATGAACGCGAGGTGATTGCACTATCAGTTGCAGTGGACCCGGTTGCGCAACCGGTTGCGTAACTGAGAGGCTGAACAGATGACACGAATTACGTGCAAAATTCATTACAGATAATTCAAATTGGTGCAATGGAAGGCTTCGAGATATAAAGATGGCGGAGTCGGAAGTACAGACATCTTACTGAAAAGCATAGTTTCAACGCTGTAAAATCTATAAATTACAAGAACAAAACAAAATTAATCAAGAAGACTGATTTGTCGTTTATTACCTATGACTATAATAACTGAAGATGTAACTATGTATTATCTTCACTATAACCCCTTTATAATTTATCTTAAAGTAAAGTTGCCTACAGTATGCAAGACTATGTAACTTAGAACTTAGAACAACCGAATGGTAATATTCGTTGTGGTAGGTAACTGACAAATCTGTCGCCTGCTCCTCAGACCCAATTTCCATGTTTCAAAACCCTGTCAACTAGACCCCTGCCGCACACTGCACTGATCAGCTGCCGAGCTGCTCAAGTGTTACAAGGTCGCGGGTTGCTGCTAGCATATTTGGAAATGACTCGTGGTTACCAAACTCTTGGTATGGCATGGAAGAATAACGAGTTGTCTGTAAATCGCCCTGCGGTGTTGGGATTGGGTGTTTACAATTATTACTTGATTCCAAAATGGTTTCGATGGGTTCCAAACGAAAACATCGTATGAATTATGCCAACTCGCACTGGGCTAGCTTGTGAACTATCGTTCGTATCCACCTCGTATTGAGGGGGGGTGTGCCCGTTAATGGCAATAGGTAACTCAAATAACTTACCTTAAATGTTGTCCTTATGGGCTATACTATATTTCGGCGAATACAGACGTAATGGTTATTTATACCATTATTTTATTGTATGCTTACCATTAAATTAGTGTGAGATTATTTGGTGAGTCTTATTTCTACTACCTACTTACTTTATATAATTGTTGCAGCTGAAGACTTCATGAAATGTCGGCAGAAGGACCCCAAGTTGAACGAATGCCTCAAAACCGCAGTGCCTGATGCACTCAGGCGGATGAAAACAGGTCGGTTCAGTTCGGGTGGCTCAGGGCATAGGTCTTGTTGAAACGGTCCTGTGTTAATTTTTAAAATAAAATCTCCTGAGTTAACTATCTTACATTATTATCTGCCGAAATGTAGTAGATAGTAGGTACAGTACAATAGCATTACGCTTATTTTACGCTAGCATCTGTGTAAAATATCTATTATGTACAGCACCCCAATCACCTACCTAACCTGATGAACTAACAATTTTTCATACAAATATTTTATAAAGCCACTAGATTATTTAGCGACTTAGCGAACATAACTTTATTCACAATAAACTCATGTCAGAGCTTCTTAGATCGCCATTACATTTGATAACGAGGGACCAACAAATACCTATGTTGTAGATAGTTATATTTAGTGATTAATCATAATTCCAGGTATTCCATCCTTGTCGGTGCCGCCAATGGAGCCGCTGCCCGTGTCCGGCATCGACATCGAGTCCGGCTCCGGGCCGGTCGTCATCGCGCAGAACTACAAGAACATCAAACTCCACGGACTGACTGACACCATACTCACCAGTTACAAGTAAGTCTCTCCACAGATTTAATTGCTAACATCTTAAGAGTTTTCTTAGGTACCTATTTTAAGTAGGTATCTACTTACTGGGGTAATTATTTTCTTATCACAATCATTAATAGTCGGGTTTATTATAATATTAAACCCGAATATTAAACCGAAAGGAATGATTGGCAGCATGTTTTCCTTTCTATTACATTAGAATGCAACATTTTAAATAAGTATTGAAAATGTTCATGGAATTAATGAGTAGGTATGTAGGTAAGTACTTATTTACTTTCGTATTATTATTACGTATAATTTATTCATTAACTTAATTGTTATGTCACTCTGATAACTTCTTCGTAGTATTCTACGAAGAAGTATGTCGGCTGTTTTTGTCTAAGCTCCGCTGGTCTTTAATAACCTTTGTTTGCCTCTTAATGTTTATAATTTTCAGGGCTGACCTCAAAAACTACCGTCTTCGAACAGATTCTAGGACACCCAAAATGGAGTTCATAGCGGATTACATCATGAAAGGCAAGATATTAGTCCTGCCGATTCAGGGAAAGGGTGTTGCGAATATAACAATGGGTAAGTGTAGCGCTATTTCCTAGAAGAAAGAAAATTATGCAGTATTAACGCTCTCTAGTGGCATATAGTTGAACTATAATAGTATTTATATCGGCTAGCAGATGGCGCTATCAGGGCGTCTACTACTGCCACCTAGTGGTATATAATTGAACTATAAAAGTGTTTCTCCCGGTAGATAGATGGCGTTACTATAACTGATCATTACCGCCATCTAGTAGAGAATAGGTGACCTATTTAGTGTTTTTAGAAATTAGTAGATGGCGCTGTTGCAGGTGATACTAACGACATCTAGTAAGGTATAGCTGAACTATTTAGTGATCTCAGCTGTCAATAGATGGCGATGTGGTAGGTAACATTAACGCCATCTAGTAGTGAATATATAAACCATATCAGTACTTTCTGCAGCCAATAGATGACACTAATGGTGAAACTATCCTTCGTAGCACTATGAACATAGACTTTATAATTAAGTATTAATAATATATTTCAGTGAATCTGTTGGTAAAACATGATATAATAGGTGAGCCCGTTAAACGTGATGGACAAACATACATGCACATCCGAGACTACAAGGTGAAATTCATTCCTCAACGAGTCTCATTGCAGTTCTCAAATTTGTTTAATGGAGACAAACGTCTTGGCGAGCAAATGAATCTGTGAGTATTATTAACCACATTACTGATATCAGTTGAGAAGGTTCCTAACCTATGGTTCCAGAACAAACTAGAAAAAAATATATCTACGGAGTTGGTATTCTTGGCTGGCTTAAATTCATTTGATGAAACTTGTTATGTTAACAATTTTTTATGTTTACAGCTTCCTAAACCAAAATTCAGAGCTTGTTTTCAATGAACTAAAAGATTCGTATGAGAAGTCCTTGAGTTCTGTGTTCCAAGATGTTACAAACAAAATATTCGACAGTGTGCCAATGAACAAAATATTTCTCGAAGACTAGTCTTATAAGTGGATAACATTGTACGAGTTGGCAATGAAAAGTTATCTTAGATCAAGAGGTACTTACTTATTATAATGTTACTTTTAAGTCTAATCTAAGATTAGATAGTCCCTAACGTGGTATTTATTGAAGCTGCTTTAATTAGACTGTTTAGAATAATTAAATTTAATTTTAATACAAAATAGAATCTAGTTTTATTTTAAACCTTTCATTATTGCTACGTATAACTTTTTACCTATTAAAATTGAATGAGTACTTAATTATCAAGTTGCTCGACGAATTATTATTATAACTACTACATGTGAACAGATCGGTGTGAGCCAGTGTCGTGGCTCGTCGGTTGTTTCCTTATTGGTTTCGTCGGTTTTCTTTCATTCAACTCCACATCCGATTTATTTTGACGGGCTAATGCCTCTCGTGCGTTCTTTAAACATTCAGCTTTGCAAAACACCTCGTTGACGATAACCACTGTAAGCAATAACAGGTTTACTACTCGCTACTAGATATACTTAGTAGAAGATGCATTATCATTCTTAATACTCACGTAATCCCATTAAGAACACGTATATCACCAACCCTAAGACGACAGCGTCTGACTCCATTCCAGTGAAATTCTGATCAAAATTATAAAGGTAAGTCCTTCTATCGAGGCGAAGCTCTCTAAAACCAATAACTCGATAAACGGCTCCATTTTGAAATATTGAAAAATCTTACTTACTTGTGGATTCTTCGCGGACCGCCGTCCCCTTATAAGCCCGCCTATCGGGCAGAGCCCTTCGGACATGAGGCAAAAGATGTGTTGATAAACTTGGCAATTTGTTAAATCAAAGTCAGACACTAATTCCAGATAATACTTATTATTTGGCGATTTAACACATTATCATAATAATTTTCTGACAGATAACAGAATAGAGCAAAGAAGAAACACGGATGACAGCATATAGGTAATAAAACAAGAAGAATCAGTGAGGAAGGTACAGGGCTGTGGTACAGGGCAAGGAAGTTGTAATTACTTACTACAAACTACAATACATTCATGCAGCATTCATGGTACAGGGGTACAGAGTAGTCCGCGGATTAGAAGTCTGTGGCGACATCACAGAAATCGGATTGCGTAGTTCAAATATTTAAGTACGTTAAAATTGATCACACACCAGTGCGTTATCCATCTGTCTCTGTTAGTGTAAAGGGAGTTTTTGTTACCGTGATATATTAAAATAACAGTAGAGCGATGATAATCATTTAACCACACGCAAACCATTCAGATTCCACTTTTAGGCAGCAAATTATTTTTTCTAACCACCACAAACATTCGATAACTATATTCAAACCAGTTAAAATATTTGAGTATTGAAGAATTGTATTACCTACCTACCATGAACTTCGTGCATTCTATTTCGGTTTGAAATTGAATCGATGAACGGGAAATGTGATAGGCTGGCAGGCCTACGTACACATTTTATTTCTCATCTACCCTCAAAGGTTGTAATATTTCTGTCGGCTATGTCTGTCGCTCTCGGGCCGCTGCTCTATGGATCTGGTCGCAGACTGCGCTGGACTCTCGCCAGCGCTGGATCTTGGCTCCTCGATGAACGTGAAGCGAGTAGTTACCAACAGCTCGCAACCGCGCCGCGCCGGGCATTGTCTATTTCCACTCTTAAGACTTATTACTAAGTACTTTCAGTATGGTAAGCCACTATATTGATAAATTCAGTTGGTCAGGATAGATTCGGTGTGTGTAGTGCTTCTAGTGTTGTTCCCGCTGTATGAGTTCCGCTATTGGTTAGATATAGGTTACCTATAATATTGAAAGCAGTGTTGGTGATAGATTCAGTAATCAAGGGTAGATTCAGTCGAGAAGTGTGTAGCAGTGTGAGTCGTGAGAACGAGCTCCAAACCTGCAGTTGCTGTAGATACCAAATGGGAGACAGGTCAGTTATTAAATGTCCTTTTTGTAGGTATATCACCCTTTTGTCTATAGCAGAAACCCTCTTGTATATATGCGTATGGTTATCAGTCGACGGTAGGTAGGTGCATTATTTCAAAACTTATTATTACAGTTTATTGCATAAAATCCTTACCGATCTACAAACGTACCTATAGGTATTTGCGTTAACTCACGTTACTTACGAAATGTTTGTATAAATATTGTTTTTTAGGTAAATATCAGTACCTACAGGCAGGAACCTATTTCACAATGGATTTAATAAAACACTAATAGGCACATAGGTGCCTCTGATAACTATTGGATGTTGACTGTATGTAGGTACTAAATACCTACTTGATAAAAGATTATACAGTATTATAATATGGCATCATCCTTAAAGTGAAGTAACTTTTTATTCACCAAAAATAAGAAATAACTTTTCCCCGCTTGTGGAAAACAAAGACGACCTCTTGGCGCAGTGGTTTGAGCGTAGGTCAATCGGCTCACTGTACCGGGTGGTTGCGCGTTCGATTCCCGTCGGGACAAATTTTGGAAATGGCCTTTTCGTAATTTCCACAAGTCTGAGTGTCACTGGCATCGCCCCAGTCCATTGTACGGTACCTATAGTACATGCGTTGCTTAACAGTGTGTCTGTCAGTCTGGCGTAAAAAACAAGTTACGCGTAATTAAAGTAATTTTATTGCCACTCCAAATTGTTAACAGTTGCCTTATATTTTTATAATATGAAACTTTTAAGAAGATTATTCTCATAAAATAAAACTATATTGAATAGGCCGGGAGTGCGGCCATGCTGTACCGGCTGGAGCCCTTGTGATGACTCCGGTGGGTCTTCGCTCGTTTAGTTCCACGTCCAGGGGGTCTTTATTGTACGCTCGTTGTGCATTCTTAATGCAAATACTTTTACAAAAGGCTTCGTTTATGATGATCACTGAAATAATAATCATACTTTAAACTATTCGCCGCTGACAGCGTCAATGATAAAAAAAACATGGTAACCTTCGAATTATTTCAGAACATTAAATACTTTTCTCTACGCGTATGTATAGATATATAGATAATTCTTTATTATTGCACCACATAAAGTACAAGAAGAGGATGATTTACAATTAAAGTGTCACAATGTTATCTGTACCAGGCAACCGTCGGTTGGAGAGGAACTATAGAACTGGCGAAAGACGGGGGGTGTACTCAATAGATATTACTAAACCTACGTAGTTATATGTATGTGTATATGTATTTTAAGTAATCGATAGTATACTCACATATCCCAACTAACAGTGAATATATAACCAGTCCTAATACGA
Organism: Notodonta dromedarius; assembly: GCA_905147325.1. NCBI lineage: Eukaryota > Metazoa > Arthropoda > Insecta > Lepidoptera > Notodontidae > Notodonta > Notodonta dromedarius. Next base: position 9,916,572 of record LR990179.1, on the reverse strand, counting down.
GTGCTTCGGACTCCATTTTAAAGATATTCTAAAAAGAACATAAATAATGTTAAGTAAATTTGTGCAAAGTAAACAGAGAACGAAATACCATTCGGTGCAGTTGCTAGGTCTGTATTCTCTGAAGGGGTAGGCAGGTACAGTGCACACAAATTTCGCAAATGTATTTTGGTCTGTACGTGTTGAAACGTAGTACCCTACGTATCGAGGGGATTTCTCAGACCGCACGTGGTCACACGGACACAGTTGTTCACCTGTACCGTGCTGTGTGTGTGTGAACCACTCACAGACAAGTAAGATGCCGAGTAGCCGAGTACCCCTGCGCGCCTAGCTTTCGGATTACACTGCATATAAACCGACACGCTACACTGCAGTATTATAAAAATCAGTAAACAATATTCTGTTAATGATAATTACCGCATTTGTCATCGAACTAATTAAAATTCACAGTCTTCTCCGATACCCCGCCATCTTTTGACTATTCTTGCGTTCTCATACACTAGGAAGTAAACGGGGTCTTTTGGGGGAGGAGTACCGACAAGGCACCTACCTAATATACGTTTTCAGGCTGACTGGTCCCTGGACGCAAAGGAGCGGAACGCTTACTTAAACTTCACCGCCTCCTTTCTGCGAAGTCCTTAAGTAATGATTGGTGTTGTTATTAACGTGACGAGGGCGGGCAAGGACACCGGCTCGGCCTGGTGACCCGGACCAGCTCCCGGATGGACAGGAAGGCCGCGAACACGATCAGAAGGAAGAAGGATGTCTGCCAGAATTCCTTGATTAAAAATCTGACCGCCATCGGGGTGGGAGGTCGGAGACCCGCTCATGGAGACATCGCGGGAGAAGAATATATAATATGCACTGCACACTGGGAGGCGGAGGATTTTGTAGTGACAGATTTTAAAGAAAAAAGAATGTTTGACAGATCCTTTGTTGCACAAAGTTAAGAAGGTTTTATACACTGAATATTTATTTTAATATTTTATTAGTCCTCTCTTTCATATTCTAGGTACGTAATAATAAATCAATCTCAAGACTGGTGCGATCTTGAGTACCTATGGTATGACATATCAGTGACACTTCCAAGATCGCTCTCGGCACACTCTCAGACTTAAGATCGATTTATTATTACGGCCTTAAATAACCTAGTAGGTACACTAACAACACCAATCAACTAGCAATACCAACTTATTGCAGGTGAAATAAAATTCCGAAATAATAATTTAATTAAAGGGGCTTTGAGTTTTTGTCACAATTTTTTGTTGCGGCCTTAGAACACATCCAATACCCTATAAACAATGCCAATTGAATTTACGTGTAACAAATATTCAATACTTAAACTTAGACTTACTTTGTTTGTAAAGAAATTGCTTACAACTTAGTTTGATATAAGTATGCAATTTAAAAAAATATTTACTTCTTTAAAGTATTAATTGTTAGTGGGTATTCTAAAAGAATATAAATTAATTAAGTAACCATGTATTTAACTACTATATTCGTATTTAGAAATTGCAAAAACTAAATTTGGCCCGTACTAAAACGTAGCAAAGATGCTAGCCGCATTTCCCCGCTGGATGGTTAAATCCAATCATTGAGCGAGGAAATGTCCAGCCTTCGGGCTGCCGGTTGCGTCGGCCAATCGTTTAGAAATGACCCTAAGGTGTATGTGTATGTGTGACCCATGGAACTAGGGTCTCGGCTCCAAACAGTGCAAAAATATACTCAGAGCCGATTGATTTTGGCGCCCTCCGCCGTCGCGGCAGCTCTTTGATATATTCCTGGGAAGTGAGACCAAAGTGTCAACGCAGGTCGCGTCCCACAAAGCCCGCCCTCGCTCCAAGCCACGAGAGAGCTGCCATGCTACCGTCGTCCCGCACCATACCATGCTAGAAGCCGCCAGCACTCTCGGCGCAGGACAGTCCACGGTGTCTGAGCCGGTTCGCAGCAGTCCTGCATGAGCGTGTGTGCGCCGAGCAAACGCATCCCCAAGTTGCCACAGCTTAAGTGTTCCAATTTCGATCTAATATTTTATACCATTTAATTCTATGCACAATACTTATGCATACCCCGAGTATTATTTCGGACTTATGAAACACCTTTTTATTAAAGCCGAACTCTATATAGAATGCTTGTCAATAGACCAGCTTTATAGTGGCTTTTTTTAGTAAGTATTGTTGGCACTAACAACAATTGGACCGGCTCGGCCTGGTGATCCGGATCAGCTCCCGGATGGACAGGCAGGCGGCGAACAAAATCAGCAGGAAGAAGGCCGTGCGCCAGAAGTTCTTCACCAGCAGTACGTCCGCCATCGGGGTGGGAGGAACGGCATCCGGTCATGGAGACATCGTAGGACAAGAATTTTTCTTGTACACACTGGGGGGCGGAGGATATTGACAGACAGTTTACCAGATTGAATTCTTAGATGTTTCATTGACAGATCTTTTAAGAAGGTTTTATACACTTTATAATATAGGTTATGTTACCTTTCAGTCACGGCTTTCTTACAGTAAACTATAAATATTTAGAGAAATTTCCCTCCAAAGTCGTATTAATTGATTGCATTTTGGTGCACAGATAGGCACATATTTTCAATTATGTTTTTTATCTTCATATACTAACCTGAGGTGGGGCAGGAAAGAGCCTGGTCTGGCAGTAGTAAAAGAGACACAATTATGATAAACCTATCGTTTATTCAGTGAATAATAACAAATGTCTATGGCATAGTCACTGGTAACATTACGTCGAAAGAGAAATATTGTAAATTAACTAAATCTTAGCCTCCAGCTAGCACTACCGTTGTACTGCCATAACTGCTAAGCTAACTTTATACGAACTCTCACACATAACGTCGTTCTTAGCCTTTTATAGCTCAATAATAGAAAAAAAACAATCTCAAAGTGTAGCTAAGTATAGCAAGTTATGCCCAATATAACTTTAGTTTAAATAACAGCAAAAGTCGTATTTTGTATCATCTGGACTCCAGTTTAACAGGTAGGTACAATATTTAATACATTCATTAATGTCCTGGGCGTCCAAATCATGAAGTCATCTGTTCACTTGAAATCATTGCTTATTTTCATGTTTTATTCCCTACGATTCAGAATGATTACAATAAACAAATGAGTAATTTTTCGGGGAGAGCATTATAAAACTATAAAGTAGGAATTTTGACAAATTTACTAGACACTTTCCAAAAGTATGCTTTTATGTAATCTAACATGATCTTAAACAAGCAACGTTCATACGAGTAGCTATAGCGCAATAAAACGGACATAGTTTGTTTGACTATTTATTACTTATGAGGAAAAAAACTTTAAAGGATTACATGATGTAAAGATTATCATCGTTCATTTTATTACTTCATATCATTAATTTAATTTTGTCATTAAATTACTTATTGCAATGATAGAAGTAAAAATACAGGATGTTATTTTAGTCGTCTTAATATTTTTTGAAAATTATTTATTCGAGTAAATAATAATAATCATCTCTGATCTATTAAGCAATAAAATATATTAAATGTAAACTAAAATAACATTCTGTCGATGCCTACCCACGTCTGTGCCATCACAACACTACCCTGCGTGTGTATCGGACGGTATTTTCCATGAGTAAATTTTAATATTTTTGAGTGAAAAAATATTTATATCTTTCTACAATATGAGGTATGAAAATGGATGATGTTTTTATTTAATATTTTTCTATGCCACATTACAATTTTTGCATGTTTTAGAAATCTATGTATTATTTATTATAAAATCACTACAAATATTTTATAAGCTCTACGCCCTCACAACCTACACAAAAATGAGATTACTAATTGTTCAAAAAGTCGAAAATTGCCAAAATCCCGGCTTCCTTACAAATGGAATGATATTGTTTTCGTTAAATGCAACTTTCGTTATGCCAATTTTATATTAATTAGTAAATGTTTATACTCTGGAGAATTACATTATAAAACTATACTTACTAAAACTTAAAATTAAACTTGTCATCTCGAAGAGTTTTAATACTTGAAAAAAAAACATGTATAAGAATTTTTTTGAGTAAACAAATTTCATAATAGAAAAAATGATTACAGTTTTCATTATGCAAGTTCCCTTGTAGGTAGGTTCTCATTTTTTTATTTTGATATAATCTGTCATAAGGAGCGGGGTACATACATACATTTATGAGAAGCCAAGTTTTACAGCTTACAGATAAACTTAATACTAGAAAAAAATATAAATCACGTCGTGATCGCGTTTAGTGGGAAGTAATTAAATAAACAAGTACTTAACTGAAACACGTACGTTAACGTTTCATTGCTTAGCACCATAATAAGCTGTCAAACCGTGTATTTGTCACGGGAAAAAGTTGACCAACGTCGGAAGACATGTCCAACATTTAGTCAAACTCATACCTTTAACATATCAAATGTATAGGATGTTGTTAACTCACAGTATTTTGGTTTATTAAAACCTTTTTTTTAATTTAAGTTTAAGATTTGTGCAATATTGTTTCATTAAACAACATCCTATATTTATGTTATTTTAAGATGGTCCGTTCAAACCGGTGTTTATTCCAGGTTTTTCACTTAAAACTGACAAGGCCCTAATCATACATTAAGCAAATAGATGGGAATATAAACTCTACAATGGTGGAAACCAATGAGTAATTACAAAGAAAAGGTTTTAGTTAAGGATTGTTAGTCAAATTTTCTAAGCGACAATTAGTACTAAACTAACAATTACAACGTCTAAATTGGGAAAAGTCAAAATTGGGTACAAAAAATTTAATTTAGATTTAACGCCTCTGGTATCGAATAGCGCTGTGTCGAATATCGAATAGTTGTGCATCGTGCAACATTATTCAACATGTTGTTAAACATTCGTCGATTATTGAATGCGCATGCACATTACCTACAATGTAACATCTTATTTGTCAGAGCCGTGCGAACCAGTCTTTCATACTTTGTTTACCATAGTTAATAATAATATTGCTTACTGTGGTAAACCGCATTGTGGTAACATGGTCAATCACCACTAGTTAAGACTGGCATAAGTCTAGTCTAGTCCACAACAATTTCCAAAAACTATCGCTACTTGTATAAGATATGAACGCGATATTTAAAAGTCCTCCTCACTTGAACCTCACTAGCACCTCACTATTGATAGCAATCCATCATTCACAACACCACTTCAAATAAGTCAATTCACTGTTCAGTGTCTCCACTCTCTTCAGAGCTTTGTCATTGAAACTGTGTGGTGGAGGTCGATCTCCTGCATCCGATGGAGACAGGAGCTGGTATCCTAGAAGACCCGTTCCTCTGGTCTTTCCTCGGAGTCGCCAGCTGCCTCGTACTAGTAGACCTTTCGAGCTTCCCATCCGACATCACCCAGGCCGACGTGAAGTCCGCGTAATCGGAGTCCTTCGAACTTGTCCTCGATAACGAGTCATCGCCCTTTGAATAAGTCCTAATGATCTCCTTCATTTTTTGCAGAACCGTCGCATCATCTTTCGCAGATTCTGCGGACTTGAAAATCGTTTCTAGGAGTGGACTCAAAGGCTTCTGACTGGGCGGGGACCTTAAAGTAGCACTGCTGGCTCTAAGGGGAGAATTCCTTTTGAACGCCTCAGGTTGTGGCGTCTTGGGTTTCGCTTTCGGTGATTTGTTTGGGTTAGCGAAAGTGTCAGCTCCTATCGTAGGCCTAGTTTTGGTTTTGACTTGAGTCGGCGCCGTCCTGCCGCTCCAGGTGTTTCTGGAAGATGGCGGCAGTTTTGGCGTTAATTTCGGCGAGGTTTGGACTGGTGTCGCGCTGTGTTTGGGGCTGGGGGTGTTGCCTCTGCTGGGCGTGCGGTTCCTGACTGGGGAGTGGGGAATGCGGCTGGCTTGTCGGCTTCTTATTGTCTTCGTAGGCGACTCCGGCGCTTCCCGAGTGGGTCTCAGGCTCTTGCTGGGGGAATCGTTACTCTCCGAGACGACGGCCCTTTCTGGGGTGCCTCTGTTCGATTTCTCCTCGACGGAGCTCGGTTTCCTGCCTCCGTAGAATGTGTCCGAGAAGTCCGTCTTACGGAGGCCGGTGCTGGCGCTCACGTACTTGTCGACTCGTTCGTTCTTGTCCATGTGGCAACCGTCGTCGTGGTCGAGACGCTCTGCAAACAAATATAAATAATTGTGAGGGCTTGAAGTGTAAGTACCGTGTTATCTAAGTCGTATGTATTTAATGCAGTGGCAGAGAGTGGCAGGCCTGTTTGGTTGCACATACGATAAATGTATGTAAAACTTATTTATAAAACAACCATGTTTTGTCTCCGTTTGGCAGGTGTATTTATCTTGTGTAAACGAATTAAATAACTTTAGAATCAAAGACATTCATCTCCATAAAAATGCCGACCTATTGTTTACAATAATTACATTTAAACTATAACACAACAAAGAGGCCTATTGCTCTATTAAGGATACCTCGGGCGGTAATTTACAATCGCCATTTTTAGAAGCTAACGACAGTTAGATTTCAGTTAATAGCCGTACCCATAGCGGGCGAGCCGCACCGCCTGTTATTGCCATAAATGTTGAGTGCTTATTATAACTACTGCTTCCTATTCCGGGAGACAACAGAGTAAATAAACATTGAGCTTAGCCAGTTAAAAGTGCGTATTTTACCCTGACAAGGGGGATAAGTCGGATTAGAAGACAATCACTATGTTTCCGTGAAACCTGACAGGATATAAATAAAAAGAGTAATCCTTAGTAAGTAATAAGTAACCCAGCATACGAGTATAGCATATATAGCCACCTAAACTATCCACGTGTAAACCATTGATTTAAAAGCTAAGGTGTAAGCCAAACCTTTTTTAATAGAATTAGAAGGTGGTATCCTCAGTTGTTGCCACCAAACTTATGCGGCCATAACTTAATCATTTATATCCATCCAAACCATTTCGAAATGTACGGTTTTCATACCAGCGGAGGCGTGTAATACATTATCAAACTTTTGTCAATGTTTGCCGTTTGCAAGTCACAGAAACTGTTAATTAAATCATGTTCGCTGCTACACATGCCCATGTCTGCCCCGAACACAGACCGCTGCGGGCGGCATTCAATAGCGTTTAGTCACATTGTAACGAGAACAATCTGCTGCACACCATGTATGCTGTCAGGAATGCGGCTCGCACCGCGCGATATATGGAGACAGTGACATTACTAATAACATGTATATCAGTGTAATATGTTTTGTAATAGAACTGTAGATGACTTACGAAGGGGACAGTCGCGCCTATTGAGTACGTGGTGTGGAAGTAACACAGTTTACGTTTTTCTGTTTCTAGTCACCGAATGAATCAGGCTGTTTCATTGTAATGGTAAGTTTACCATCACAATGTACCTAGTTAGGTACAATTATATTTGTGATAATACACTTTTAATATCTTATAAGATGTAAAGGTACTAAAAGTAAAAGCCAGGGTGGTGAACTGTGGCCCGAATTCTTTTTGGATTGATGGGGACTGTGCCCGGTGTAAGGGCAATAGGCTGTAGTGTAGTAATTAGGTGTGACGAGATTAGAACCACCTTTCCACCAAAGTACCATGCACCTGCGAGATGTGTGTGCACCGCCGTGCACCCGTCCCTTCGGGGAACACCGGCGCGTTAGAGAATTTTCGCTATACTACCTAAAGAATCTTAATTCAGGATCCTGCCATCAGTATATCCAAACCGAGCAACTGACGACAAACAATTGTACATTATGGTCATCATCACTACCATATTGGCCCCTCCGTGACTGACGTCATGTGTTATTATAATGTTAATATTCATGAATGAATATTCCAGAGGACAGTGTCATTCTCCGGGACGTGTAGGGCACCCAAATTGGTGGTCCAAGGACTGTATTGTGGGCCTTGTTTGTGGACATGACGCAGGTGTCGACGACCCGAATTGCGATATGACGTTGATGCTTGTAGTTTCGCTAGAGAAAGCGAAAAAAACCTTTTAGGCACCAATAAAGTATGGCTCAGTAAAATGAAAAGCGAAGAAACATTATGAAGAAATGTTATAGTTCCCTTCAAGAAGTAACAGTTGGGTCAGTAGCCCGATATCACATTGAACAAAAAATGCCTAGTTGGCCTCGTGAGTCTTATTTATTCCGCTTGAGGTAACCTCTAATTTTCTAAATTATATACGTTTACAATGGTTTTTCACAGCATTTTCCAGAACAAAAGTATTGATAACTTTCTTGAACATTTATTAAATAGGCTTCTCCCTTATAAGCGTTGCTGTTAGTGGATTCTCAGCTACTACGCAGTTAATCTACTTCTATTTCGGGCACGGGGACCAGATGGGTATTATTTTTTACCAAATTGGCACACGGGCACATTCATTGAGCTGATGTTTTCTCGGCCATGATAGAAACCGACATATTGGCAGGATAGACAGACAGGCACCATACATCATGGGAACTACCTAAGATATGTCACGAACGTTTGTTTTTGCATTCCAAGGCGTCTAGTCACCGAGCAGTATCTGTGGACATGCCTAGTTGCTAAGCTGTTTGAAATATCTACTGCATGTAAGGTATGTTCACTGCGCGGTATCTGTACCGCGGTAGGCAGAAAGTTAAATATCAAAAGGATTTTTTGGTTCACCTTTTCACACAATCTAATCAGATCAGTAACTTTTCCACGAGTTTGGTTTTTGGTACGAAGATAATATTGATGACAAATGGTTTTCCAATGGCACATCATTGACCTGACCCCAAATCTGCTAATTTAATGCACATATTAAATTAGCAGATTTGGGGTCAGGTGAGCTAGTAACTATTGCAAGTATTGAAGTCAAAAAATTGCGTTTGTATTATCGTTCCATTGAGCTGTTCAAGGCCTTATACATCACTCATCATGTTGTGGATAGTAATTTAACGGTTCGACGAGCGGCGCACGCGCAACGCTACGACAATATTTGCTAATTGCTCGTCGTATGGCAGGAGAGGTAGCGAATTACAGCACACTGTTTTCTGTAACCTTTGGTTCACTATGAACGGTTTATAAAAGTTTTAACACCACGGACTCTTTTATATGAATTGCATATTTACGAGGCTAGATGCCACTGTGAACTGAGCAGATTTTTCATCGCTTGTACCATGGGACACAATAACTGCACAGTGTTAGCATAAGTTGGACGTCAAACCTTTTAGCATATGTTTTTATGGTCCACTAGATACCTAGTGATGAGCGGAATCAATAAATAAAATATAAACATCCCCAGATTAATACATCAACTATATGGTCCCAAACTTAGCAACGCTTGTACGATGGGTACCGAAAAATGGACTGGAGGCGAACCCAGTGACATCCAAGGCAGGAGTAATTACGAAGAGGCCAATTATATGTAATTTTCCTTGAAGAAGAGTTGAGCTAAAGGGGTAGTTGCATTACATGGGAATAGACGGACGACGAAAGGCCAATTCGAGGAAATCGTATGCTTTCGTACCAAGTCAAAGTGTGGGGTCTTTGTATGAGAACAACATGAGGAGAGTCTTGTGACCTCAAGAAGTACTCCACCTCACTATAATGGCGATGCTGAAATTTGCACAAACACAAAGATGGTACATAGTGTACTGTGTTTGCGCAGATGTCGAAACAGTACCGACCGACAGCGGATATTATTTGTGCAATGTTCATATAGTGTGCTCAAACATAGAGTGTCAACATCGGATGATTGTTAATTGGAATTACAAGATGTTTTAGTAAACGTCTGCCCTTGTACAAAAGATAAATTTGTGCTTAGTTTATAAGGAACTGAAAACCACTCAAACTTTATTAATATAAATATTCTGTTACTATTACCAAATGTTATAATTACTGTTAAAATCTAGATGTCATATCTGGTTATAATTTAACATTTAAACTGCTGAACAGTTTATTTAGTACTAAGATTGATACATAAATTAAGGTAGGTACTCACCATTGAATTCTGCATCTTCAATCGAGTTCTGACTGTGCAACGAGTATCGATTCATGGTCTTCGTAGAGGGCGACCCCTGTGTAGACCCGGCCACCACCCCTAGACTCCTGTACCCTTCGTCCGACACCTCAGACCCGTTGTCAGACGCGCTCTCGGCGGCTGGCGCTGGCGAGACCGGCCTAGGACTCTTATTCCTAATGCCGTGAGGAGTAGGCACTAGATGATTTGACGATATGATTTTCGTCCTTCTGTCTGGGGAAGAAGACTTTCTTCCGGGGCTGTTAGCTCTCGGTGCTAAGTGCTTGCGACTAGGAGACGAAGATCTATCCAAATCTCCCAAATACGGTAGACTGGTCGGGGCGTCGTTGAGGCGATAATTTGAATTGTAGTGCCCGGATTTCGGGTCTTCATTGTATAACTTTGAGTTGTATTGCAGTGACATGGGTTCGTAGGTTTTGGGTTCTGTTTTGGTGAAGGGTAGAGAGGTGGGGCCCGCGTCGGGTCGTTCATAGGTAACGGTAGCGCCCGCGAGGTCGTGCTTGGGGCGGGCGAGGCGCGCGGAGAGCGAGGTACGGTGCTGGGCGCGGCAGCGGCAGGGGTCGTGCTTGTCGAGGTAGTGGGCCAGGGTGTCCCAGCCGCCGCCGACTCGCACCATCACGTGCGAGCGGAGGATCTGGAAACAAATATGTTGTTAGATCGTTCAACAAGAAGGAAGAGTTCAACAAGTTGTGTTTAAAATTTTGATGTTAATGTAGGAAATAGGACTTTAATTTCCTTATTCATATTTGATGTTTTTTTATTAAATTGTTTTAAACATCTTCTCTACTATTCGAATCAATGATATTGATATGTGAATAATCTTATGATCACTAAATTTCGACCTTTTTGCGATTATAGCCGTAGAATTTACAATTTAGAAGTGGCATAATACACTATAATATTATTAGAATTTCCAAATACAGATGCGTCGTGTGAACGCCTTGATAGTCCCAATAGATACCCCGCAGCCTCGAACTGCATCCATATAGTCTCAGCCTTGCGACCCTTAATATGGACCGCTAGACCAATCCGTCATAAACAGGCCTTTACCTACCAACCACTTGTTCCTAATCAAAGGTCTCTCTAAATTTGGAAGCCGATAATTACCAGTCTAAGATGACCCCCTTGTCAATATATTTGGTTGAAAATTAAAAACCATTTTATACTGGGCGTTATAAGGTCGAAAATCGTTTTCTTCATGAACTCCGTGCGATTTGACCAAACAAGGAATCGAACGGAATGAATCATAGGAACGACGTGATCAAAGGAATTGGAATACTATTTGTATTACCTTAAACGTTAAGTTTGCTTGGCGAAAATGGATGTGACTGTTATTTTTTTTATTGAATGGCGCTTGGAAATCTATTTTTAGTGCTAATAAAGCACTCGGCGCGGCTATGACTAGATATCCAGGCTTAATGATGTCTGCTTTAATGCGAACTTCATAAAGGAGCTTGTAGGTTTTGTAGTTGATTTTTATTGCTTATCTTGAAGGAGCTTAGCAAAAGAACATGAATAAAAACTAAATTCAAGCAAACTAGATTTTTCTTTTAGAATCTTGAAAAGTGGAAACTCGAATGTCTAAAAAGACGATCTTCCTCAAATAGTTGATATCCCTACTCTACATACTAGTAAAGAAACACTACTAATAACTCTACCAATAAAAAACACAACGCATAGCTAATAAACAAATAAATGATAAATAGATAATTATCTAGCTGCAGACACCTAGCGACGCCGGACAGGTCGCTCGGAGGACGCCGGGCCGCCCACACGCGCGGGCGCACGCCGCTAACAACACGCGGGTTGTGCAACCAGATTGCGAGACTACCGATCAACAATGTGGTCCAGTACCCACGCGGGTGCTAAAGGATTATCTGTTGGGTTAAGATAACCTAGAACACTTTTTAGAGTAGCAGACAAGTAGGCGAACTCACGAAATTATACAGGTTTAAAAACTATTATATTAGTATTAAGGGCTGTACAGTTCAAATTTATTATCTTTTAATTTTATTATTATTATTTATTTTCGTTAAATTTTAATGTATTATTTTTATAATCCCACCTAGGGCAGAAAGTGGTATTTATGGACCTGAAGACTAATTTCGACATTTAAATCAATTTGCGAAGCATTTGAATTCCCACATCATTACTCTGGCAATACTAAAAAATGTACTTACCCTAACAAATATCAGCATCCTCGTATCACCGATTCTGTACTTTCCCTCCGAGACCCTCACCATAGGGAACTGGGTGGGGCACGAGCACCTCTCAACCAGGTCCCGGACCCTCTCGTCCAAACTCCTCAAGTCATTCGTGACGAGCTGCGGCTGAGGTGCAGACGGCACCAAACCGAGCGCCGAGTCATCAGGCCTCAGTTCCTCACCAGCCAGCTCTCTTTCGATCTGCTTTTCCATCTGAACTAGTAGAGGAGCAGGCATTCCGAGCACAGCGCCTTTTCTAGCAACCTCTAGAAGGCATAAAACCACGTGTTTTTCGTTTTTCCGGAGACATAAGTCGTCTGTTTCGAAGAGCAGGCATTCAAGTATGCCCAGAGCCTTGCGGCACCAGTCAATGAAGTTGGAGAGGTTATCACGGGCGAAGAAGGTGCCTGCTTTGGCAGCCGGCAGCATGTTAACCGGGGGCCTGGTGCGGAGGGCCTTGGCCAGGCTGAGAGCGTCTTCGGATTCCGGCTGCGGGGAGTCCAGGATCAGTCGTGCGGAGTCACGGACTGCGTTTGCGTGCTGCAACAAAGAGAGGGTTGTTCAATTTAATGTCATCAATGTAGGTACTGATACTGATTCTGTTTTGGTACACAAACTAAACGTGGCTAAAACTGTATTTCTATCCTTTCTATGGTCGTCGTAAGGTGTGAGCTTATCATCAATATTGTTACATTTGTCCAGTTTGGTTTTAACGTGGCAGAATTGGTACGATTAAACACCTACAACTTGAACCTAATAACACATTAAAATTAAAAATATCGCTTGTCCAGAAATAGCTCTTCCGTATTGGCTCGTTGACAGCGACATCTAGCAGTAGGTGTGAAAGTCTTTACCATGCAAAGACGATTAAAGAAGAAATGGGCTGTTTATCGCCATACCAAAGAAAGTAGCACAGAAATACAAATTCCATCGTAGAACACCTTTTTATATAGGCTGACTAGCCTATATAAAAAATATTTAAGGATTTTTGATGTGACTGCTGTCCTTAAATTATTGCTATTGTTGGCCCTGATCTATTTCGGTTATCTATTATTGAAATAGATTCTTACTTTTTGTATTAGATGTGTTATAAAGTTGTATTCAATGTTTTATTATCGGCAACACAATAATAATGTCGTTTGCCACCTACCTTCTAAGCTCACAGGCGTTTCTGTTTGTAGAAATGCTTGTTAAATCTACGTTCATATCTCACTAATGTGTCTGTGATTGTTGCGTGCAAGCAACTGCCTTATGCAAAGAGTAGCGACACAGTCTGCGAGTGGCGAGGCCCGGAATGCTAATGCTGGGTCGTCGCCCGAAATATTAGCATTCGCGCGATTAGCTGACATTTAACACTGATTTGCCGCGGGATGGGTTAGCCAGTGTTCACACAATACAATTATATTTCAGCAAGTTTTATTTTGAAGCTCAGTGAAAGGGGTTCATCGAGCAGACACGAGTGTCTATAATGAAATGTATTAATTAATATTAGTGTTCTTACAAAAAAGTAACAAACGATTTTTCACACGGATTCATAATGTTTTTACCTTTTTTTAATAACACTATAAAATTTTAAATATGTAACATTTTAGAGTTTTAAGTGTTAACCGATAAGTACTCGTATATTTTAAATTTCAGATTACACAACACAATAATACTAATTATTGGAAAATATAATAAGAACAAAAATCAGTTCTTATAAAGTAACAATAATAAATTTATTTCTGAGTGCTAATAACTTCTCGATAAAGGAAAAGAGTTCAACGCGGTCAGAAAATATTATTTTTCGTTAATTTTATTATCAGCCGTTTTTCGTGGGTTAACAATAAGTTTAGATAACTAATAGCACATAAAAGCTGTTTCCAGTGCAAATACAGCCTAATCATTTAGTAAATTCTGTAACCGGCATGCGTCTGCGCATTTAGCATGCGTTATATTATCCTAGGTGGAACAATTACAATGATATGCAATAATGTCTGTAGAACACACTAATGCTTTCAGGAATTTTAACCTTTATCCATGCATGTTTAGAATAGAAATTGAAATGACAAGCGCAGAACAGTTAACATATTTTCGCGTGTCAATGAATTGTAATTTTATACAGCGGAATGTGCATCTGTCGGCCTGTGTGGAATACACTGTACTGTGCGCCAATGTGTTGGAACGTTTGCTCAATAACGTTGGTTCTTTCAAAATGCCTTTATGTCCGAGAACCTATCTATATTCAACTATATACTTACTTCAAATTATAGCCATTAAAATAACAAGAGAGCGAGACCCAAAACAGATTTTAATATTGTTAACCTACTCTATCCCACTGCTGGGAAAGGTTTATTTTCCCAAAGGTTTATTTTAAATTGTTTTCTGATCAATTCATTTATGTTCCTAAAATATTCAGATTATTTTGTAAACTCAGTTTAAAATATGACCATCTAATTGGAAACTAGACTAATATAGACTAGAATAATAATAATTTTATTCTAATGCAATAATGTTCACAATCGGAGCCAAGGGCGATCCATCAAATAAATCAAACATACTTTTGTGCAACCGTTTATTATAATGTTACATGTAAATGGCTGTCTAATTACACGCTCTGCCCGCCGGCGCCGTCCGTCGTTTATCACGTCGTCGTAACGCGGACAATTCGCGTAATTGCCGGCTAGCGCACACTCGATCGATATAATCATTATAATAAATAGTAGTTTTTGCTTAATATGAAAGGATAACGCATGTAGATTTCATTAACCTTAAACAGGTGATCGAATTGTGAAGATCTTAGATTGGATGGATTATTCAAAAATAATCCATAGTTGTCAATTCGCGGCTGTGCGGTCAAAATGAATCCGACAAATTACAAATAAAACGGTGAAGGATAAGTGACGTAATAAAACGGTGAAGATGACTTGTGAAGTGCGCCAATCTACACTCGGCTGACGTTTTTTATAGAAAAATGTCGGTAAACAAGCGTACAATAACAGACGTAAATAAATAGTATAATATAAGATTGTGTAACCGAGTTCACCAGGCGATCACGCACAATGACACGCGCGGTAATGGCACGGTGGGCCCGTTTCCAATGCTCACGCAAATTGCTTATTGTTTTAAATAAGCAGCTGCGGGTTGGTGTGTCGAATTTTATAGAGCAGGTTACATTTATAGATTTGTTCCGTTTAGATACATTTCATTTTAACCGAATGTAGAAAAATACCATTGGGTATAGTAAATTATGGAAAATAAATCACTTTAATTTTTTTTTGAAGAATATATAAATACATTTTTGATTATAAAAGCACGCTTTAAATTCTACCTACGATAAAAATAGGTAAATGGCGCCTGCCTGCCCATCGCCTGTCTCTCTGTTTTTAAACCAAATAGATATCAGTTAGAGTTTTGTGAACCTTCTAACCTTACCGTAAGTACTCTATTGGGACAAAAATATTCTAATTTTTTTTTTTAAATACTGGTATGTAATTTTTTCAACTGGTCCAAATGCACCAGCCCCAAGTGGCGGCGCGCACCAACCTCGTATAATGAAGCTGTAACACCAAGGCTGCCTTCCCACTGTCCACAGTAATATCCAAGAACCAACCGATGTCGTGCAGACATTATTTTTTATGATATTATGTACACAATTGTAATGAGGGGTTTGTGTAATATGCACAAATTTAATGCTACGCATGTTTAATGTTTTTTTTTATTAAGATCAACAGTTTGCAATCGGTTTATTAAACACTTATGTATTTATGACCATTTTGATAGGGACAACGTAATGAGCATTGATCACCAACCTATTTTACAAGCTTTTATTTAACTTGCAATGTAACTACCTAGATTTACCTATATACTAACTAGTCTTGCTTGACATACTTACTATAAGCAATTCTATGAAAGAAAATATTTCCCATAAAATATGCAAATCTCGCGACAAGCTTTTATATCATTTAATAAATTGTGTAATACATTTACTAAATTGATTGGTTTGATTTAATTTAAAGTTTATTTTCTTGTTTTTAGGGCAATTTAATAAAAGCTTGTTTTTAAAGAGTTTTTTTTACCATTTATTTATTCATTTCTTGAAGACGATGCTTTAAAGATTATTGAAAATGTTTGTATTGGTTTTGCAAGATTGTGATCTGAACAAAGTTATCTGCCAAATTTTATATTGATTATCGAAGTACAAAATGCCGCAACTGTGGTCTGAGAGGGACATATGGCGGTGTTTAGCCGATAGTATAAAGTTTAGCCAACTCATTTGCCGTAGGATCAATAGGTAGGGAACGTGTACGAGCTTCTGAAGGAGACCTCAGTGGCAAATATAATATACTATACTTGCTATCAAATCTAAATAGATGCGTAAAACTGATGAGCTCTTCTGCTACAGCTGATCATCGTTTGTTACAAACATCGTTTTTATGAATCACCCCCGTGGGCGCTAGGACGGTTACGATGTAAACAAATTATCCAGTTATTGTTTTCTTATATTGTTTTCTTATATTTACGCGAATACTACACATTGAAATAAAACTATTTTTCGGATTTCAAATTATCCAGTTTCTTACATTTCATACATATTTTTGTAGTAATCGGTAGCTTATTCATAATGTTTATCAAGTCGGCTGACCCCTATTTAAACAGATTCTTGCGATGCATTTGGTCATTTTCATCTATTGGTGGTATCGCATGTTTCAGAATTTTCGGGCTGATGTAGGGAATAGACAGATCAGATGAGATGATCTTCATGTTTCTGGACCCTAAGAGATGGTTCGTCAAGTTGTTCTCACAGAGGGCGCATGATGTCTTCCCACGTTATAACGTAACACTACACTACCCACTTTCATTTGCGTTGTGACGCGATTAATCGCGCCGTCTGTCAGCGGTGATTCATTGGATGCGCCGGCGCATTGCATGTAGATACTAAGTGTTCTCGATCCTAATCCCGCCGCGGATGAGTTTGGTCAGAAAAATAATTGGCCTCCTGTCCACATCCCACATAGTATTTCAGCATTAGATTGGACTTTTGTTTCCTCCATATAATGTGTGATGAACATGCTGAACTAAAGGTAAAAGGGTGAAATTTTCGATAATATTCTGACTCGAATAAGACCAAGGGTTTAAGTATACGCAAGTACGAGTAAATGTAATGTGAAGATATTTGTTACATAAGAATTAATTACAAATTATATTCAATTGACCAACTAAATTGTTTGACTGCTAAAATTCATCTTTAAATAAAATAATCCTACCACAAAGCCGCCTGTACAATAAAGCCAATAGTAGTTCATCAAGTGATGGGAGTACATTCATTTAGTATTTAGTAACACTATTACGACGCGCGCCGACGCCTGTACATTGATGTAACTTATCGATACTAATAATCGATTGTTTAACAAATCGATTGTCGGCCCCGAATCACATTAATTAGACCAAGGTTGGTAACCTATATCGCCTACACCAAGTCTATGACTAGGCATAGACAAAAGCGGTTTGACGGTTCGGATTTAAAATTTACATTGCAGAGACGTACTTTAATTTCACATACAATTATTTTATTTTAATTTTATTTGTTCACCGAGTTGACATTTGAACGATCATATCGTGGTTAAACTGATTACATATTTTTATTGCAGATAGCTAAGGCCTGGTTTTTCTGTTATTAAATATTGAATATGAAAACAAATATTTAAAACATATATTATTAAATCTGAATATAATCAATCCGAATTGTATTCTTATTTACTCAGCTGTCTATATACTAAGTGATCTCTAAAACAAAGCAAAATAATTCCAATATTTTGCAGTAAGCATCTAAACAATAATTAAAATGTATAGTTTATTAATTCATATTTACGCATGCAAAAAGTAACATTATTTTCATAAGTTACCGTGACTCATCCGCCAGCCGATACTCATAAATTTGTTCCAATAAAGAATACAGCATGTTTAATAACGTTTATCGCACAGCATAAATTGTCACATTAACATCAGATTCGGTAGTGGTACGGACATGCACTTGACTCAATTAAGGTTCGACAGCACCGGCTGGACCGGAAAGATCGCGGACTGCGCGCGCGCAGTTCAAGGCCGTGTGATGCGCCCCACATTTGCATTCAAGTTTTCGCTTTCATTTGGCACGGTCAGTAGGAGAAATTTGTGTAAGATTGTGTTTTACTTTAAAAGTGTTTATTATTTATATATAATTATTAGTTTTATATAAATTTATTTATGTAGTTGACCTACGTAATCTTTGGGGTAACATAAACATGTAGGTATTTATTTGGATACATTTCAAACTAGGAAATAATATTAACATTCATAACATCATGGTACCGATGGAACCTGTTTGTTAAGTATTATCATATCACAGGCAAACATATTTCTGAAACTGTCAAACCATGACTTCGTCTCGACCGTGTGTAACCACGAGGTCAATCAATCAATAAATAACACTTGTCTCCCATAGCCATACGTTTTGCACGACCACCATACAAAGCGGTCCATTGAATCAAAACAACAATCAATCATTACAGCTCTAGATCTACGATAAACATGTCCGTGCGCAAGCTTCCAATCCTATTGTTTGTATTATAAATCAGGTTTCGTGCATAATTTGTGTAGAGCAGTTGGTTATACAGCAGTTGAACTTCCTTATTTAACAGTAGAATTGTATTTCATTATATTATTCTAATTAATTAATATTAAACATTGATTTAATTAAACATACCGACATACTACATAATATTTGAAACGTCTCTTAGAAACTGTTCGAAAAAGTTTAGGTCTCTTGGGGAATACCTATGAGAACAATCACACCGGTTTACTGTAGCTAGTTCATAGCAAATGAAATTTACGTGTAATATGAATGCTTAAATAATGAAATGCTGGCTGCGTTGCATCCTTGCAACCCCGCTCACTACAATCTAGCTAATAAATTAATTTCCACAGTGGCAGGCTTTGAACCGTGTTAAACGTTCAGGGCGATGTTTAAATTAAACATGGCGGCACTGATGTGTCCGCAGGACATCGGAAACGTAATTAACGTGTCAAATTTTAATAACTTCCTCGAGGAGCGCCGTTTATGGGAATACAGAATGTCTTTGATATGACGAAGCGTACAATTTATGTTGCGTTCCCGTTTTATGTTTCCTCGTGGTTGGTACAACAGATTACGGAGGCATATGTAAAGACTCAATTCGTACAGAGTTGAGAAGTTTAAATTTTCTGCGTGAATAACATCGAAATACTCCTGTTAAACAGGATCAGGACTAAATTATGTACTGTCCAGTAAAAAGCACAAGAAGTTCCAGTTAAGACTGAACTCGTCAATGTCTGAGTTGAATATAATTATGCAGTTATGTGTTTTGATGAGATTTTTTGTAAGTCCACGGGCTATTGTGAGCTTTGGCGGTAGACGAATGGCAAGATAACTATCATAAAAACAGTTAGAGCAAAATGTGACAAACTAGTAACGGTATGCAAAGTGGCTAGTCTGCTTATTACAACACGGATATAAACATAGTGTCGCTATTAAAATAAGCAATTAGAGAGGTTCCAGGTCTACCTTCTCCAAAAATGTATTAGAAAAAACAATGTCAACGAATAAACGTTATTTGGCAATTAAGAGACAATAAAATTGTAACAACAATGTAGTTATTTTTCTAAACTAATGAAGTCTTAAACAGACAGTTTCCCTATTAACATAAACAACGAAGCGCGATAAAATCTATAAATAACATCATATTAAATAAAATTACACGCCAGCACAAAGCGAGTTGATGAATCACCAAATACGGATAGTTATGATCAACTAATGATCGCAAGCAATCTTGATGGAACCAAGGTAATGTCAGCTTGATCCGCGATGATCATAAATGGTGATAACCGGCTGTACCTGTCACATTACAAGGTTCATGTTGATTGTGTAGATATGTACAATGTCACGGCCGGCTTTATGTGACTGCTAATTTATTCTACTTGTTCATTTTCATGGTCTTTGATACTATTTCGTGGAGCACGACCTCTGGGTCAGAATTTGTGGTGTGGTTAAATTATATTAAATTCTACACAAAATCTTTTTTTGCCTCAAAACCTAATTTGAATATGAAAAATAGGTAATTCACACTTAAGCTTTGTCAGTAGGTAAGTACTGACACGAATTGTTTTTAACCCCCGACGAAAAACGAGGGGTGTTATAAGTTTAACATGTGTATCTGTGTATCTGTGTATCTGTGTATCTGTGTATCTGTGTGTCTGTCTGTAGCCACGTAGCGCCCAAGCTGATGAACCGATTTCAATTTTGTTTCTTTTGTTAGATAGGTATTCTGATCGAGAGTGTTCTTAGCTATGTTTCATGAAAACCGGTTCAGCCGTTTGAAGATCATCAGCTGTTTTGTAGGTTAAAAAAGCCACATTCACGGCCAAAACCAATTCCCACGGCTCGAATCCATTCGAAATTTGTGATTATTGGATTTCGATTTATTATATTTTTAAATGATCGTAATAGTCTGAACTGACATTTTACAATATTATAAATTTGAAAAGTTTCCCTGATTCTGGAAAAAATGTATATTTTATCAATTTTTATATGAGATTTGTGTATGAACTAAAGACGTTCCATAAGTCACGTTTCAAATGATGGACACGCGCATGCGTAAAATTTTTTGTTTTGTTAATGGTCGTGGAATATTACGCTATAATAATTCTAGAGGGCGCTGCTCCGCCATTGAGAAAAACTATAAAAAAAACAAATCTAATTTTAAATAATTTTAGCGTTATTGATAATTCTTCCCCTGGGCCGCTCCCGTCCACCTCAATCAGAGTTATTACATCAAATTCAATCATAATTGATAATCTTTTACTAAGAATTAAACCTCCGTGGCATCAATATTTAGATTCGTTGTCTATTCTAATGTCAATGATTATAATGTCATAACAAGATAATGTCTCATACTTTTATACAGATTTTCTGTTGACTATTGTACATTGCATTAGTTATCTTAGATTATAAATGAGGAAGCCAAAACGACTGATGCGATGTAAATGGCGCTTTCATAATCTGGCATCGAAACTAGTTGTACCAGATGAATTTGCGACGTGAGCTATGAATACTGAGCTACGGGAGCTACGCAAATCGCGCTAACTTCATTATTTGGAAGAACTAGGTAAATTATACATTTGATGAATAGGTCGTCGCATCGGGGGTTTTTAAATTTTCAATTTAGAGTTATCCTTAATTTTTATTCCAAGGAATACGTGTGGCTCGCAGATGTCTAGACTTTCCCAAAACGTAAAATAATACATTAAATATGTAATAAATTGTCGTCCATTTTCTGTATCAGTGCCGTAATAGTGACAAATTTTATAATGTTTACGACGTAAATAATGTAAGAATATTGATAGCGAGTCAAAGACCTTAATCAAGGGTGCGTAAACGAAAATAAAAACACTTAATTTATTATTATTTCATACTCCAAGATCCATCAACACAGTAATGATCATCATCGTGTCACATTAAAACATTGTTTCTTCCGTATTTACGCCTTTTTGGGTAATCAAAATCGTAAATCTTACTGGATAGTGTGAATTTTCATATGAGTCAGTCACCCCTGGTGGGAAGGTGTGCGACCTTGCGTCGTCGCGCTCTCGGCCTCGCCTGGCCCAGGGCGGCGCGTTCCGGCCCATATATGGCACATCTTGCGCATGCCCGGCCAGCAGAACATGGCGATGGCGTTTCCACGTCACGTGGACATTAATTGCATCTAAATTTTCGCATTTATTGCCGTTGAGTAGGAAATTGTTTAAGTACTTTATTTTTGCTAGCCTTGAGTCCAGTTTTTACGTAAGTTATGTTAAATGGTAAGGAAAAAATAAGGAAGCTTTTAGCGTGGGGCATTAATAATAACATCTACTACATTAATTTCTGTAGATAACACAAAACACATTGAATATTCATTTTATTTGTAGATAAGTACAACCAAATGAATTTATCTTAATTCAATCCACAAAAACGAAATATAAGAAGAATGATGATTACTTTCTTTTTTTTTCAAAAATAATTGATAAAAATAAAATTAAAAAATCGTAATCCGGCCCTGTACTCTCACTTTCCATTAGATATAGCATTGAGTTTAATTAGTTTTTTATTTATCTAGGTATAGATACGCAGCTTTTTTTGTGTAGACTAATTAACAATATAATTATTACACCAATACTACCTATCCTATTACATTTAACTTGAAAGTTAAATGAAGCAAACTAAATTTTAACTTTTTACGGTTACTATAGCAAGATTACCTGAGCTCAAAAACTCATCGATTAATTTTATATACGTCAATGACCCGTCAAAGTAATTAAATTTTGAGGCGAATGAAATCTTTAGATTTTTTACACAAATAATCGTTGATCTAAATCCTTCCCTGTACTAAGTGCATCAAAACTCCACTACAGGGGGCGTTGTGTTCGTTTCTAATAATTGTGTGATTGTTCGTTAGTCTGTATAATTACGCTATTGTGTGCGGGCGCGAGCAGCGGGTGATGACCCCGGGACCGTTTTGTGACTGATTTTCAAACAAAAAATAATAGTTATTGCAAGTATAAGAAATAACTATACTACCAATCTACTTGAATTATTTCTGTATTTATCTACTATTCGATTATTTTAAAATGTACTTTAAAAAAAATATGAATTACTTTTTAAAACTAATTAGATAAAGACATTTTACAAACAAAATTCAGTTTTAATTCAATCAAAAATGTATAAAATAGAAAAAAGTCATAAAAGGATCTGCGATGGCCGGGAATCGAACCCGGATCAACTGCTTGGAAGGCAACTATGCTGACCATTACACCACCATCGCAGCTGGCAAATGAGGCAAAACTATCGTTCAATAAACATTTTATAAGTTATCGTGATAAGAAAATAGAACGCGTATTTACTTCGTCCGCTAGCATCAGCCTACTTCATATTTATTATTGTTTATGACTTCACTACCTGTCCATCATAATAAGAATAAGAAATGGATTATTTTGCAATATTTATTGATTATGATCAGTCTAATTATTTTCGATGTTAACAGTCTAGCAATAACTCAGGATGTACTCACAAATCAGTTATCTTGACATAGGTACCTACATATATTACCTACATAGGTACTACACATATTTATAACGTCGGTAAGGACCTACGTTATAAAAATCATAAAAAATATATTATCCTTATACAGTGCACACATGTACGGACGATAGTAAACAAAAGATGCGCGCGCGCAGCATCGTAGGTTGCAATCACTTTGTAGATCGCCGCCGGGCACGAGGGAACCGTCGCGCGTCGCCGCGAGTGGCAATCATCCACCTATCTAGGACATGCAAGACAGTCCCCACAAAAGGTTTACTAAACCTTGGTAACCGGGCGGCGTGGTTTAGCCGTGGCCAACTAGAAGCGATACTAAATATATACTTAGATTTTTTATTTTTTATTTTCATACCTAACGGGTTCCATAGAAGGAACCACGAATTTATAAAATGGCCACTGAATGTTAGCGAAGCACATTGAGAGTGAAGGTAGGAGGAATTATAATAATATGTTCACCAGATGAGCAGTTCCACCAAAGCCGCTGGTGTCCGGCGGATGAGGTCCAGTCCGGCGAGCTTGTGCCGCCGCGCCGGCCTCAGTTTCAAACCCGCCGGCTTTATATTCACACAAACCTTCAAATCCGCCGGGTCCGCGGCGGCTTTGATGTATAGTAAATACGATACAGCACATGTTTAGGCACCCGTATGTTCCGTTAGATCCCGGAGCCCATCTGAGACGTAGTGAAGGCGTCCACCGGGAGATTTTTTGTGCGTAGAAATACACAAACAAATGCTTCCCACTAGAGGTTTCTGAGAAATCCGCCTAAGGTGCATGGTCACCGCGGTGTCTTTTGTCGCGCGCCCGCCGCGCCCGCCCTGCGGTAATTGGCCGCGCCGCACGATCCGCCCGGCTCTCCCACGACCCGCACGAACCCGCTTATAATGCAACGGTTATCATTCTAAACATAAATGGATATGGGCATAAGTGATACTGTTGTTTGCTTGCTAAGTTAACTATAAGTTAGTTACTATAAGTTATATTGGCTGTGTGACTCGATTGTGTCCTTCTTTTATAGGGTCTGAGAAATAAAAGATTCTAATTAACACCCGGAGGTATAACGAACAGTAATTTATCCATTGTCTGATTCGCTCGTTAGGTTTATCAAACTTTAGCTACGCGAATATCAGTCAAATCTGTTTGTGTGACACCAATAACCTTTATTTCAGAGGATTTCAGCAATCCGGCACTGCACTACACTAACTTGTTACGACATCAGTTCTATATTTCAACTTGTGAAATTAAATCCGTAATTCCGGCCGCGGCGCAAATAGCCAGCCATCAATCTGACAATGTAATTAGCATGAATAATCGTATAATTCCAATCCAATACTAAGGAATTAAATCTAGTCTAGCTTTTCTACCATTAACGATATTTAATATTAACATAATGACCTACCAGTACCTACAGTGAAGCACCTAAATCCAGTCACAAATATCAACCCGCCCACGCCTGTAGCAATATTTATCAATTTTGCGTAATTTTCGCGAGTCCGCCTGTCCGGTAGCCTGTTTACGGCCGGCCGACACGGACGTCTAAGCAATATATTCCAAAACTAGGCTTTGAAGCAATGTTTTAATGGGACTTGAATAGTTTAGTCAGTAGCAAAAGCTTACAAATATTTATTGTGGAGCGGGATGATTCACTGAACAACATTTCGATGGATAACATAATACTTAGATAATACCAAATTTAATGGAGAAAAGATTCGAGAGATGTAATTTAGGACTTACCCACAAGGAATTGCTAGGCCTTTCTATATGTCTGCAGTTCATAAAACTACTAATACCTCATTGATTTTCTTTTTCTAGTTCCATGCCTATCTAAGGTCTTTCCTGACAGCATCATGGCTTTTCCGTATTTAGATGCAAGAAACAGTGAGCTGATATTCCAACTGAACAAATCACAATTGTGAACTAATTGTGTTGTGTGTACGTAATTAACAAATATTGTAATTGCAAGCGTCCTCCGCTCTAGCTCCAGCCCTGCGACAGCGCACTCCTTGACCGGCGACCCAGATTGGTCGCACAAACAGAGGAAGCGCGCTATTGTTGATGTCGCGCCGATCATGTCGCGATCGCACCATTGTCACCACCGTTCCATGGCGTTGAGGATGGAGTTATGCAAGAGCATGCAATGGTATACAACGGTATATTATAAAGAAAACAAGAGTCGGCCGGCAGTGTCTTGAGAATTTGACTTTGGCTACTCACTGGAATATAATATAAAATGTCTCTTTAACTTAAAAGTTTGTGGTGACAGTGATTACATAAATACTCTTTGTGTGGCGAGGTTTTGAAATGTGCTAGCTTTACTGTTAACTTACTGACCAGCTGCATTAAAATTAACCACTTTTCTATTTCTCTCATAAGAGGAAGATGGTTAAAAAAAAAGAGTACATGCCACAACTATTTGCCACAACAGAATTAGTTGGCAAAGGTGCAGTTTCGCACACCCATATTTCGCCGAGGATTCTAGGTCCTAGTGTGGGGCTATTGTCATGTTCGAGAACACCACCGACAACCTATGACATTGTCACAGTCTTGTGACAGCCACACAACGGGTTCTCCAAAACACACATATTATGGAATCACTCACACACGATTTCCACTAGTCTTTCGTTAAACGTTGCCTAGTTTGGAGATTGGGACTATTACGACTTTTGTTTTTGTCTTAAGCTACGTTAATGTCATGTCAACCTACAAAACTTGTAATGAATATGGCTAAAACAACTTCCATGCTTTCCTACAGCTGTGTATATAGCAATTCAGAAGGCGGCTATATTAGGCGAGATTTGACAGCGACAAGTGGAGTAACGGTGTCCTCCCACACATCCCTATCGCCCTACTGATCCGATTGAAATGTTTGTCCGTCTGTAACGTGCGCTACCATGCATGTTCAATAATATATTTATGTTCAAACATAATTCAGTAGACTTATCTACCTACTATTTCGTATAAAGTAAACTTTACATTACTATATTTTCTCGGTATGTTCTTAATAGTCCCGTATTAAAATAATAAGTACGTCAAGCTTATATGTTGAGTGAAGTTAATAATATATATCGATGCAATCAGCGGGTCCGTCTGTCCGTCGTGTATTTAATTCCCCATTAGCCGGCGAGGCCGAGTTGAGATGAAGCCTTCATTTTTTAACAACCCGTGTCAATTAATACACGATGAATGTACTCAGCAGTAGTTAAAGTGTTTATAATACTCATTATTTATTATGTAAATAGGTGTTCAGTAGCTCGTAAACAGGTCATAAAGTGTCGTCCGAGGAATATTTATGGCGATATTCTTGTTAAAATTGAATTATGCTTGAAGGATGCAGTGCAAAATTGGTGTAAATATTTCTAGAGATTTTGAGATGAAATATATTATATTAATAGTGTATTGAGAACTTGTATCCACAAACGCAGTAGCAGTGCGGATACCTGGCCAATCAACCGCTCTATCATTAGTTTTACGGTAGCTAGTCTTTACGTTTAGTATTTGTATGGCCAATTATATAGCGACAGTATCGTACACCCGGGGAACTAAGAACATGCCCAAATTCTTTACGTTGAGACTAGCGACAATCAGAAACGCAACAAAAAATTTATAATTACACTTTTGTAATTTATTTCTACAGTGTCCCACATGATGTATTCAATGAAATTGCCACTTGTCACGAGATACTATACTGTACTGTCTGATGTAAAGCGAGCTTTTTGCGCACTCCTGCGCATCGCTGACGTCATCCGCTGGCGGATAACCGCCGCCGATGGCGACATTATTACTCAGATAACGCGAAGATTGAAAATTAAAGTCCGTAATTGATATATTGTGTCGATAACTGAATTAATATGCATTACTTGTAGTGGGCTATTATACAGGGAACATTTCAGCACCGATGTAATTACGTGCCTAGCTGTTATAAGGTTGTAGGTACGGTAATTTTTAGTTATTGTAACCAGCCTTTAACTACTCTCTACATACTGCAATGAAAGATCAGTGAATGCGTATTTTGCGTTTAAAAATCGCTACTTAGAACAACCGAGTGCAATAAAGAACCAATTTTTCTACTTTTTACCAAATCGTCGGGTTTCCAATTTCAAAACCAAAATCCAACTTACCTGAAACAACAAAATATAAACATGAATAACGTAAAAATTATCTATAATTTAAACGTCTAAAGCCTAGTTATATAGTATCACCTGACCAACATACCAGGCGTGTTTTCTTTCACCGAAAACAAGTGATTTGTACATAGATTTCGAATACCCAAAAGTGAGAGCCAGGGTTCGAACCCAAGACCATGTGAACGAAAACGTGCTTCAACAACCGGATTTTTTATTATTTATGGTATGACTTCATGTCGGCTTCATTTAGCGAAGGACAGACAAACACTCAATGAAGACGCGCTGTTTATTCGCAGTGACTAGTTCGACCTCTAATATCGATTAAGGTTCGGTCGCGAATCGATTCAGATGGCAATTATCGAGATAACGATCTGTGTTTACAACGGCAGACTAGTGTTTACGTTTTTGGATTGGATCATTGCGAAAGTTTTGGCTGATTGTGGCATAAGCACAATCTATTTACGTTGATGCAAGATCTTTTGTCTATTTCACATTACTATTAACAAATGAATAAATAAATATCACGAAACTAACACACCACTACGACCACTACTGTATGGTCCCAAACAAAACAACGTTTGTAATGTGGGTGGTAGTACCCATAGTACTCGTACAAGCGTTGTTTGGTTTGGGGCAATTGACTTGGTACGAGCCCAGTGATGACGATGTCACGAATTATTTATGATTTAACCCATAATGGATAATATAATAACATTCCCAAATTTCAAAATATAACCATAACTAAGTTCATAGGTGATCAGCATACGGACGGACGTGCAAAAAAACTATCCGAACAAGTAGTCGGCGAGTGTCCGAAGGCCGGGCGGGCGCGGCGTGTGGGCGGGCGGCCGCGCGCTGCGTGGGCGGGAGCTTAGACCGATACACTTCTAGTTAGGGGATATAATACTTTTTGTAATGAAGGGATAAAGCAAGACTTGTTGAAAGATTGATGTTCTTATTTATGTGCATTGTAATGCATCTCTTCCTACTTATTCAGGAAATACAGGCATGATGGTGTATTTCTAAGTTTATTATACCTCAAAGTTGAACTGTCTCCTTAGCCAAAATTTTCTACCCTTTAAATACTCCTCCTTCCACTTTTTAAATTTAAATGAATAAATATAACGAGAGAAGTAAAGTAAAATTATTTTTTTAATCGAGTCAAGCATCATGATTTGTTAAACACTTATTTCCAAATCTCCTAAATCATGGTCACCGAGCCGTCAGGTGGCGCCCATTTGTAATAAATAGCAGCTCAAAAAGTAATAGTAGTAGTTGGTATCTCAATATCATGGCACAGCTTTATAGCTCATAAACACAATTTGTGGCTAATAGCGTTGTAATTTTGAACTATAACCATTTAGTTCAAATGGTAAATAAATGGCAACGGTGCCCAAGACGTGCAGAGTTAATAACAGCTCACAATTTGTAGCTCTACCATAAGTGAATATGTTCGCATAGATTCGCTAGATGGTGGGATTTCCCTAAAATATTAGTATGGCAAATTGCAAGTTCCTGGAATGGACGATAGAGGCGTTGTACATTGTGCCAAAAGTGTAAATATTTTAAGTGCCAGACCTACTGAAGTGTCTCGATAAATGACAATACGCTCGCCCCATATAATCACATTCACTTATTATTTTATTAAAGGTTGTGACCTCATAATAATAAACAAATTTTGATGCGGCTTCCGTTACGACATCTGATTGCGGCATGCTTTAATTAAAGATGTTGATAATATATGTGTGTTAAAAGTTAATTGCTATTAGTTCATTTCCTAACTGAAGTTTCATAATATTTAAGCAATTTCATAAATTATCTTTTTAAGTTTTATTTTTTTAGCTTATTTATGAATATCAACTTGGTTGCATATGTAGACAACTATTTCTTAATTGTGTAACCACAGAACAGTTTGTCAAAATGCCGCTAAGAATAAAAGGGCAATGGGCGGCGCTGATAGTGATCTCTACCAGGAATTATTTGGATGGAGAGATCTAAGGCGACGATTTCCAAACATTATATAGTGTTATTAGCCTCTCAACGCCTTTAAAATAACGCTAATTAATATTTTTACGACAAGCTTTTCCGATAACTTTTAAATACCTTTCTAAAACCTTATTTCTATTATTGAAAACTGCCGGTCGTTTCCTCTAACCGCCCCGTCTTACTCGTGTTCCGGGGTCAGCTGCGCCGACAAATGGCTGGATCACGACACACCGTGTACTAAGTCGTAATTGAAATATTATTATACTTAATTCTTAACACTGGGTACTTATATAAACAACAGTGATATTATCGTAAAGAAAAGTTAAGATTCGAATTACCTATACTAGAGAACTAGGTACGAACATCGATAACTGGGTATGGCATCTCTATGTTGTTTCCTCGACATGAGTAGATGTCGTTGAATTGAATCTTGAAATGCGCTTCCAACGACAGTTTTAAATTAATTTTGTCAGCCAGCACTTAGTAACCCAGCAACTTTAAATCTAAATGTAGAGAAATTAACCCCGTGAGAATCTTTCAGACCATGGAGACATGGCATAACATTAATACAACATTTACTACAACATGCTGCGTTACTTAACATGCAATCTCTTGTAAAATCCGTTTAAAAATCTTCGTATCATGAAAATGAAAGTATAATCGACTCACGCGCATACTGAACGTACATGCATGAACAAAATGATCAATAAACTTTCTAAGCGACGGAGCCTCGCGAGCTCATTGTTAGATCATGTGGAAAATTGTCGAATTAGGGATGTCGCGTGATAACGATATCGTGGGATTTAAACGGTGTTTGGCATCATCCGCCCGCTGCAGCCAGGGGAGACTGATCCCACAGCGCACAGCCAGTACCTACAGTAGAAGTACTTATTAAACTAAATATATAGAAAGTTGAGTGTACCAAAAATAATGAAATTAAATTTTTACTATTTACTTTCTAAATAAAGGCATTAAACATGTTTGCAATATTAGTAAATTAAACACAAATTGTCAGTTATTATGTATATATAAAATCATGGTCTTACTTACATAATCTAATAACGCCAGTAATTACCTCCATCCAATAATCATTACAGCAACACGATCGGTTACATCCAAATTACTTTAAATACTTACCAATTTTAATTCATGTTTTAGCGAAAATTAATTCATTTACTTTCTATAATTCGAACCAACCAACGAGATAATTACATAAAAATATGAAAATTTACCTCATTACTCGACTAAACCATTGAAGCGAAAGTCGCATCGACTATTCGAATCGACTTACATCTTGATTCGATTTGGGTGTTAATCGATTAGGAATCGGCGCCGAATTCGAGATGTTTATCTGTTGGCCATGAAAGTTTAGCCGCAGGCTGTGTGGTTTATTGTAACATTTCGATGTTTCAACTGAATTTGTCCCGCGCCGCGGTCCATTCATGTAGTGGTGATGATTAATCGATTTTGATCAATACAAATGGTTAAAGCTTTTACTTAAAATTGGCGCGATAATTGGACGACAAGTTATGCAACTTTTACTTAACATCAGTTTAAGATACTCCAATTTAAAGAGGTAATTGAACCCTATATAGCCGTAAGCTATAATCACTTTTCAAATTCCAATTCAATGACCACAATAAATTTTAAACACCAAGCAGCGGTGCGATCCTTAAAATTCGAACAACATGCAAAATTGTAATTAAAATCCCCTTTTAAAACTAGCACCAATAAATGATTACTGACATTATATTTATTGCATCAACGCGCGTGTGAAACACGGGGTCCGCGGATAAAAACATCAATGTATTTATTGACCCCCGGGGCCCGCTGCGGATTCTGTACATGTCAAGGACTCCACACTATATTGGAAAGGTGAAGATTTTTAGACCTATTAAATATGGGAAGCGATTTCCGAAACAAATTATTATTGGTCGTGTTTTTGAAGTTCAGGGTAAAGCTTGGAGGAAATGTTTTTCTTGCCAATTTTTTGTGTATTGTGTGAGCTCCTGTTTAAGAAGACGGAAATAATTCGGATTTTTTCACTTCATAAACTTTACGTAATGGGCAACTTTAATAGGGTAAACACCCCAAAATATTAGAACTTCAATTACATTATGTTATGACGGTAATTTCAGAATCTGTGCTTAATTCTGCACGCTCTGATATTAGGTTTCAGTTTTTTTTTATACAGCCTTTATAAGATTCATTTTATTTCCCTTCAACTAACTATTCCTTGTGTTAATGTTTGTGACAAATATTTATAATACCGACATAAAAATACACAATTTTCTTTCATTGTGTATTATCTCAAGAGTATTTTACTTATTAAATCAGGCGTAATGCCAATTAATGGAGTAAATCAAGTGCGACCCGCGGCGGATCAGTTGGTCGCGGACGGTGTCAAGGCCGGTCAATTTTGCAATTCGTGTTGTGCTTTCCACCATTTTATTTGATCCTATTTGCTGTGGGTCTCAAGAAAATCGCTTCTCAATTGATTCATCTTATATAAGTAAGTTTTGTACATATTTGTTGCACATGCCCACAAAAAGCCTCACGAACATTTATTTTCAAGCATACAACCCTTGTACTATGAGTACAATGGACCGAGGGTGACTCCAGTGACACCCAGATCTGGGGCAAATTATAAAAGGCTATTTGCGAAATTTACCCCGGCGGGAATCGAACCCGCAACCACCCGATGCAGTAAGCCGAGCGGCCTACGCTCAAACCACTGCGCTAAGCGGTTGTCAGTCAATCTAATAATAACACGTCACTGGCATGGTAAATATAATGAGTATATATTTTTATTAACATTCATAGTGACCATTGAATATCTTTATTTCCAGTGTCTGGTACGAAAAACCCCAATTTTGACTCATTAATGCCATTTGTGGTTTTTCACTGAACGACCCCGACCTTACCGTGCACAATTCGCTTAACGTTATTATAATTTTGGACAAAATAACAATTATTTGATACGAGGCCGTTGGAAGGCTGCTTCGTTATGAAATAGCGCCGAAAAAGGGTAAAAAGCGGTAAATAATGCATCTCAGTTACATTTATAGTAAGTAATTATGATTATTGTAATTAAGGACCTCGTGGTAACTGCTGGTTATAATCACTGTAAACTTATTTACCAATAATAATGTAAATTTTACTCAAATTAGGTACAGAAAAAAGAGGCAAAAGCTCTTACACTAGTCTTCTATTTGAACTTTTTAAGTTACGTTAAGGTAAAATCCCCATTCATCATCCAATCCAACCGAAAACATTATGAGCGAATAAAACGTCCTCTGGAATTTGAATTTTAAAATGTAGAACGAAGGAAGAGATCGCGTTCGTAATTCCGTGCACATATCACTCGGGCGCTTCCGCAGAGCATTCGCGTGCGTACGGTACGCGACGCGACGGGGCGAGTGAAATGGAAGCCGAGGCGCTTGGGGAATGCGACCGGCATGCGTATTGCGATGCGTAATATTATGCGACAATATTTATGCATTGTTTTGAACTAATATAAACATATTAATATAATAATAGTAAGATACAATAAATTCAGAGTGGTACTACTTGAGTCCCACTTAGCCGTCTTAGAAGTCCTTATTCGTCGTATTTAAACAGTTCACAATCATCCAAATGTAGGTTACGCTAGTGTATTCGATGATATCACACTTAAGTCTTTTCGAAAAAAAATAAACCATAAAACTAATCTATAGTCATTTTGTAAATTTATTTAGAAGGACAAATATAATAATAAGCATGATGGGTCATGCTGCAGTCCAATAATTACTGCGTAGGTTTTACGCAATAACAACGAATGAAAAATAAGTAATGATCTCTTAGATCAACGATCCGAACAGTCGATAAATATCATTAAATCGTAACAACTTGATTATTACAATATAAACTAAAGGAATTACGAATTATTAGAGCATCGTACTGCGTAGGAGTCGCTTTATTGTTCATCTTCATAAATTATGTAGCGGGTAACCCATATATGGTTGTACCATTTTGAATTTTTTACGTTGATCTGATTGAAAAACAAAAGACTTGATTGTCCGATGAAAATTATTCTCATCAACCCACGGCTAGGTTATATCGGTTTATGTTAAAAATATGAGACGATTTTAGCCTCTAGATAAGGGTGCCAACACCAGTTACCAACCCTTCTCAACTTTAAATTTGTATCCTAATGTTTATCATAAATCTTACTTCACAAGACAAAAATTGACCATTATGTCAGAGCATCTAATTCAAAGATGATGGATAGAGCGATGGTTATCAGAACTCATGCAACGTTACATTGTACGAGTTAAAGTGGCCATTCCAAATAATTAATTTCGTAAGATATATGGGAAGTAAGCCTTAAAACAATAGCAGAATTGACTGACTCATGTAATTAATGAGAGCACGGCACTGAAGAAATGGTAGGGTGAGGTGACTCATTGCTCGGAAAGCCAGATTTATATTTATTTAATGGTTTTCAAAAGGGGTAGGTGTATATAGTTCTAGAAACTTGATCAATATTCTTATTAGGAGCACTGTTTGTATCCACGTCTTAAGTGTCACATATAAGCACCCTATAAAGAAACTTCAAAATCTGCAGGCAAAAATAAAATGTACCAAATGCTTATAATTTTCACACAGATTTGCTAATAAAATTATAGCAAACTGAACAAAAGTCAAAAAACTCAGATAGGCAGATCGCCAACTGGCCCATTCACCTCTCAGAGACCTGGTGATTCCGATCTGCGTGAAAATCCGTGTAACAATGTAATGGTTTATAATAACAGTAACGGTAACTCGTTACCCGACGCCGCCGAAATTTGGATAGTCGAACAACGGTCTTAATTGGACATTCGCCAATTACGCAATATACCAAGTTAAAAATCAACACGTTGCATTTGTATCGAGACCGTCAGATGTTCATCTTTAAGATTAAATTAAAGTCGATGTCCTTCCCAAATCCAAGCTGCATAGTTTATCTACGTTTTGTACAGCCTAATTGATAAATTACTGCTCAGATTACTACTGCTAAATGTACCATAAAATAGCAGACCAGCAGGTTCATATTAAACTTTGAATCCCGGTATTGACCCCTTGATTAGTATCCCTTTGAACTCATTGTGACTTTGTACTATACAAAACAGAAAAAGGCTCTTGAGAATTGGGGACTACTTGTACGCCGCGTCCATTTGGAACTGGCCTGCACTAGCCATCTCAAGACCCATCGAAACACTCCGGCCTTGATTACTCTTGCTTAACATTCTATATTCACATTGACCCTCCTAACCTATCAATCCACTACGATAGTAAATATATCGAAATTATTCTAAAATGTCAAGTCGTATTAACTATTTTGCAACTTTAAATAGATGATTTATTTATATTTACAACTAGCTGACCCAATAGACGTTGTCCTGTTCAATAAAAATATCATAATATTAATCTCTTTTAAAATAGAGATACTCAAGAAACGTTGCCCGTCGTAATAAACATTGGATAACATCCCCCTCTCCCTCAGGTTTCATTCCCCGTTAAAATACCAAGAAATGTTGTAATATATATTTGATTTTTCCAAATGTACCATCTAACTATCTACTAAAGGCCATGTCCCTTATCCTATACACATGAAACTATAACCAATCTGCACAAGCTTAATAAAACAACTCCTGATTCCTGTACTACTTTTTGTAATTTGTAATAGCATGTTAACAGAGAGGTGTTAACTAATTAAGGGCTAGTTTACCCTGTCAGCAAGATAATAATATTTGACGCATGTTTGACGACCACAGACTATTGATCGGACAAGATGGATTAATGCAAGAAGGATTAATGTATTTAAAATTTGAAGTTTCTTCTTCTTCTTCTAAAGTTAAATAATGTATTCGGTTGTCAAACTATGTGTCACTTGGAAAATACAGAGTAAAACTTCCGTTCAAAGCGGAATATACTCGTCATTAGTAAATAACTTCTCGCTTTGTCATAAAGATAGTCTTATTTGAGGCGTGTGTAAATCTTTCATAGGTAAATATTGCATGCCTTATACCAAAGTATTCATTCACAAGCATAACATATTATTGAAAACGTGACTTGGAAACTATTTACGTACATCATACTAATATTATAAATGCGAAAGTTTGTGAGTGTGGATGTATGTATGTATGTATGTTTGTTACTCCTTCACGCAAAAACTACTGAACGGATTTGGATGAAATTTGGAACACAGATAGATTATAACCGGGATTAACATATAGGATACTTTTTAACCCAATAATCCAATACTACGCGGATGAAGTCGCGGGGTACAGCTATGGTGTATAATTTTACGCAGTATTATTATAGCAATAAACAAGTCTTCTAAAACCAACACGGTTCTCAATGACAAAGTCAGTGTACGAAATGCTACAAGCTTATACGCATAATCATCATTCGGTTAGGAACACGCCGGAAAATAGTTGAACCCTTTTTTGTTAAACTAACACTGATTGTCAATATCATACGTCACTTTCCTAATTACCAATTCTGAACATGTCATCGCGAAAAAACAACGTATAGCAACAGGCTGAAACAAGTTGTTCGACATGTCCAACAATGGGGTTGCGTCAGCAAGTATGTAGACCGTGTGACGGTTGCGAACAGACGAACCTAATTACAATTTGGCATTGCAATCTTTGTTTTAGGCGCATTGCGAAAATATCCGAAATGGTGGATGATTGGGGTAATAAATGAAAATTGACCAAGAATTGCTCGCTTTCGTTAGAATAATTACGGTTCGAGATTCAGATTTCATAAAAAACTAGCTGTGCCCCGCGACTCCGTCCGCGTTCTGTTGAAATTTTTCCTGAATTTTCTTTGCTATAAACCTAACGGAGCCCGAGACCGTTCCAACGAATGAAAAACCGTGGAAACCGGTTCGTGCGTTCTGGAGTTATAGCGTCAGGAAGGAAAACCCGACTTATTTTTATATAGTAGATTATGGAAATCTCTGAGATGGTCTCCCAAATAAACTTTACACCGTCATCTTGATCTTTAAACTTCAAATCATTTGATCATTCGAGAATCCACTTACACAATGATAAAAAGAGGTTTACTACTTACACACATACAATCATTGCTCATTGAATAGTAGGTATCTAGGCTTTTTATGGGCTTCCATGTCGTCAAATGATCACCATAATGCCATAGGATGTGCCAAAACAAGAGTCATTTAACTTTCAGAATTAAAGAAAGTAATCACTTGTATCGTCGATATGGCGACGCCGCGGGCGCAGATGCGCGTTAAGCACGCCATCTACAGCTTATAGTGCATTGTCTCTGGTAACAATGAGTCAGTTAACGCGGACCATGGTTGCGACACACACCCTACTTTCATATGATCGCTAAAACCTATAAAGACTTATGTTTAAGTACGAAAATAAAGAGCTTCAAAAATTAATTAACATCTCAAAATATAAAAGTAGAGGCTAGAGGTCATTGCATGAGTGAATTCTTCGTAACTTGACGGGAGCCAAAAGGTAAGCGCGCACAAATTTAACATGAAAATGTTGAAATATTTTTAAGTTTCATCATCAAGAATCCATCATAATTACACTTATTAAGGGTAGGCCAGTATTCATCAATGGGATATTAAAATAAATCACTTATTTATAAAAACCACATCTCAAATAACTGACATAAATCGAACCCTTAGTGAATTACCGCCGGCAGGTATCTCTTGTTAACATTTATGGTAATAGCGATAATGAGGCGGCTTGTCGTCGCGTCTCGCGTCGCGTCGCCAGCGAGCGAGCTGTCACTCGTGAGCTTCCTGATCGCGGGTGCCGTGAACTGATGCACCCCTATGTTTTTAAAACTCTCGCTTTAGGTACACACATCACAAAAAGTTTGACATCACTTTATAATGACATCGAATAACTTGTATCACAAAATAAAATAGTGATCTGAAAGTCAGGAAACTTTACCATCCTTGTACGTTATTGAAGGTTTTTATGCAATTTATTATTACTAAAACCACAGCACGTTACGTAGGTGCATCTACCTACTAACTTCCTTCATCAGAGTGGTTTCTTTATTCCAAAAACAATGTGTACTGGTCCCCGTGTGAAAACGTGTCAGTAGTTCCTGAACATGATACATTTGCGTAATTCATTGAGTGCCACTTTAGTGATAAGCTTAATGGAAAAGGTCTCCGGTTAGTGGGAAAAACAGCGTTTTAGTTTCAAGGGCTATGGCTGTGATCATGAAGTTAAAATAGAGTGGACCTACTTATGTATGCCTAGTACCTAGTACATACCTACCTAGAGGACATACGATACAAATACACAAAGTTTTAACAGCAACAAGTTCGAGTGATCGATATTATTTCGATACATTTCACAACAGCGCCCCTAGCGGAAACGTGAAGCTATACTGGTGAATGTATGGATGGTACGTATATCCTATTACTCGATCGTTTTTTAATACGTTCAAATCTCATACCAACCCCTAAAGGTTTTAAGGGAGCACGGCACGATCACTCTACCTCCTGTGTTTTTTATGGTCGCTCTAGCGTGTTCTAGAAATGACCCTGACATTACCAAACTAAACCGCGATACCCATACGTCATAAATCGCACACCCATCCAAATTTGAGTGAGTCTATGACGTTCACGCGATGTATATGACATACAATGAACTGAGTAAATAAGGAATGCATGTATTATAACTTGATTATTATATACATACCTATGTGTGTGTGGGTTATGTCATCGTCCGGGGCACGTCACAGGGCAAGGATCAGTCAGGACAGATAAGAAGCATTGATTAGAACATTTCAAATGATGATATTTTTACATTATGTTGAAGTCTCGTAATTCGTTTTTACAAAAAGTAAAAAAAACATAATTATGGTAAAACAAATGATAGCTAGTCAAATCAATTCATTTATTACTTCAATTATTTTTATTGTA
Source organism: Notodonta dromedarius (assembly GCA_905147325.1). Taxonomy (NCBI): domain Eukaryota; kingdom Metazoa; phylum Arthropoda; class Insecta; order Lepidoptera; family Notodontidae; genus Notodonta; species Notodonta dromedarius. The sequence continues at coordinate 9,878,198 of LR990179.1, read as the reverse complement.
CTAGCAATGTTAAGCCTCCTTTGACGAAACAAATTGAGAAACGAAATTCGGCTTTAATTATTCAAATCCATGTTTCTTCCACAACTTTAGTATTATCATATAATTTATATAAGGTAGGTTGTATTTGCAAGCTTAATCATAACCCTGTCTAATCCTTTTATAATCTTTGGAACTAAGTATGCGTAGCGCGTCGCGTGCGCACATCCTTAACGCGCGTTCTAATGACCAACCTAGCTTGACCCCTCACCGTCAAAGACAAATCGCTATTATTACTCACAGGATATGGATCATAAGAAACTGGACTTCAGATAGGAAGGGAATGCCTTATTTGGCAAAAAATAAAACGTAACTACATCCAATTTTGAAAGTTACTGCATTGTATTTAATCATGTTTTTGCGTGTGTTGTACAAAGCTGGATTGAATAGATTATAGGCTACTATTTAGGTGTGTCGCATTATAATTTTGGTAGCATTTTGGCGGGTTGCGATTCGAGATAGTTGTGTCAGTTTTTGTTCAGCATTGTATGCAAAGTTTGTGGACGTAGCGATAAGTTTGAGATAAGTAGGTATATCGTTTATTTTGGCGGATATGCAGACCCGGAGCCTGACACCAGCCGTCAGTATTGTGTTACACAAGCACATGACTATTCGAACGTGGGAATAGACTCGATGCACATAATTATGAACATTAACGGAACTTATAACTAATGACAGGACGGGTCACTTCGCACATCTCATGCTGATAACAGATAATTAATTCAGCTAAGTTTAGGACCTAATGGAGGAAGACAGAGAGGAGATGAAAGTGAAAGAAAACATGCTAGGGGTCCTAAAGTCATAAACACATGTACTTTTGAAAGGTTTTAAGTTAAACAATGCTTAGCTTGCGTGCCGGAATTAAAATGTTCACGTCCGAGCTTAATTGTGGACCACCAAGTATTCAGTTTTCCCATAGACTTTCTAGACATCTTCGCTTTGCAGTATTCCGACTCGTACTGTACTAAATATTTTAAATCTCCTCAGAATTTTGTTGCAATGGCGGCGCATTAAAAAAGCTCAAGTATTAATTTCCCAAACATCCGCTCAATGTAGTCAATCAAAAAAATAATTGGACAGCAACCACGTCATAACCACACTATTACATATTATCGACGCCATAAACGTTCACATTTCAAAATAAAAAAAACAATTGAAACCCATTCATCACTCGCGGAGGGGCCTTGTACGAGACGTCTGTCATTACAATTATGGGCCCTAATGACTGCGCTATAAGGAATTAATTACGACCACAAAAAATGTTTTACGGACCTCTAATTGTTAAAGGTACATGAAAGCACACCTGTCATCCCCGCGTGAAACGGAACGTCTTCGGTGCTGCCATAGGATACCAAGTAAGTATCACTTGCAATAATTTAAAATGATCCGTTCATTAAAAAAAATATTTGTTCAAGGGTTTCAATGTTGTGAGTAAAGTACCTAATTACTTCATTATATTATACTTACTGAGTATCGATTGTTAAATGATGATGACAAGATATGGGTGTATCAGAGCGATAACGATTCTAAAAATATACGAATGCGGAGACTTGGTGTGTAACACACACTTTAATATACACCTCCCACTTGATATATAAGTCATTACAAAACACTTTCGTTCTGAAAAATGGGAGCCATTGTAAATTGATTTAATATTCGTATAATTTTGGAGATAGTTCATTCTGGCAACATCGCCTGATTCATAATAACGACTGCGATTCTATATAAAGCCTTCCATGATTTACGAGTGTTTATTAAATTCATTGTTACCGACTGCCAGCGGCTCTGTTTTAATTGCATTACGATTATTTATTATTTTTATCATAATTGGCAACACCAGTCGGGCCTATTTGGTATACCATTACGTAGAGGTATTCCTCGTCATAATCAAGGTTGAGCATTTTTAAATCATTATTGGTGAATAAGGCGCCGAAATGAGAAAAAAAACAGTGCCGTCTAGGGACGCCCGAAAGAAGCGAAGCTTTATAGTATAAAGCGTAGGGCGCCGTAGCTGCCACTCTGTATACCTATATATATCGTGTAACGCTACTGACGCTTAAAACGGATAGAATAGCCGCGCAGCGAGCACAACGAACGTCAGTATAGAAGATTCGCTTTAAAAAAAAAACGTGTGCGTCTCGGGACGCTCGACATAAGTGATAAATTAAACTGACAGAGTGGCGCCGTTACGCGTTACGTTACGAAGCGGTTTACCCTCCCATAAAAAGTTATCACTTCAAAATATTCTTCGAAATAATTTGTCTTGAGCTCGCCACATACTCTCTTTGCCAGGGTCGTCACTCTTGTATGTTTACGACCTACAAAGCGTGAACATCCGAGGCGTCGATCATGAACCAGCCAAAACACCAGTTTAACCATCGTCAGAACACTTTTTCTTCTATTATATTCAGCAATGAATAACCAGTAATGTTATTTTAACCATAAACTTCACGCCTCGCGTTATTAACGCCTGACTTTTAACACCAGCGATACGCAAATTAAGGGCGAAGGACACTTGACAGTGACAGATGCGGACGGTAGCGACGCGAACATTAACGATCATCGATTAAAGACCCGTCCAAATATAAGGGGTAATCGCTGCAGCCGATTGTCCGCGGACCCCTTAACGCTGAATAACTAAATTTAAATTTTACCAATACCACCTTTTTGGCAATACAGATAAGTCGGTGTAACAGTAACTGTCATGACAATCAGATAACGCTTATATCTGAACATATTTCGATATGTTGACAGGTAGGGACAGCGGGTACGCGGATGGAGATTTAACGAGATTAATGAGTTGAGGCTGAGTGAGATGTCATTATTGAGAGGTCGTGACCTACTACATTGTAGAATGTAAGGAAGTATTAAGGATATTTAATAATGAAACGTCTATCTAAGTCCAGCTCTTCCATACCTGTTTATTCTCTATATACCTCTTACTCATCACTCCACGTTCCAAAGCTTTGAATAATACCTAATTAAACTAAAATTTGGCATGATATGCTAGCTAAGATCAGCTTTAAGGTCGGCGTTTTATAATTTAGCTCCCAAGCAAGCTAAAATAAATTATATTAAATAATAATTCTTAAAATTACTATATATAAATATGAAACGAAGATGTAAAAACAATATTAATACATTTTACAAAAAACACTATACATGGTTGATGTCCTTTGACACCTTATCACATTTTGAAGGATGGTCGCACAAATTAACTCGCCCGTGTAACTCCAGTTACAATTGGTGTACAAAAACGTTAAAGTACAAAGACAAGCGACACTCCCTCGCGTTTGCGGTTAAATGTCTCACAGTTGTTGTTAAGGTCGATGTACATGTATCCGGAGAGATTCGTGAACCGACAACGAAGGAAGAAGGAAACTGTTAATTATAGTTGACATAATTGCGTTGCTACCCAATGATTATGCCAGTCATCTTTGCCCCTTGCAGATAATTCCAGCTTTTCCGATGGGTTAAAAGTTTTATATTGCGTTAATTACCTCGTAAACAGCGATACATAAATCTGTATGGTATATAATAATATATTTCCTTTGCCTGATTTTAGGAACCCTTTTTAGGGTATATTATAACTGGCAACCAAGTGTAAACGGCCCCTAATACCAATATCATTCCATTACTCACTACTGTGACAGCTATTCATGTAAATAAGATTGAGGTAACGAGGACTTTAATTTTTTTATAAACAACCATTTTGGTTTGGTATCTGGTTTCAATTAAATCGATCGGATGGGTGTAAAATTGTGATAGGTAATTAATTGAGTATTATAATTGACATTTGTCGATTGGCATTTTTTGTGGCTGTTATAGCTATGAGTTCGCACAGGCTAAAAGTTTTAATCTACTCTCGTTGTCTATTATGTCCATTAATATTTCCAGATACTGATAATCTGGATAAAAATAATAAATAATGTTCTAATAATTTTACGGGTCATTGGTTCAGACCAATCACTATACTCAGTATAATTTCATAAATAAATACCAGTATCTCAATAGGTAGGTATGAGCAGGTTTAAGCAACGACAACACTATTTACATAACCCTATAAATTATTACCCACATTAGACTACTTAAAATTCTCAAAATCGCGTCAGAAGTTGCCAAGTTTCACACAGAATCGGATAATATATTCGATTCACACAATCGAGTTGGCAGCGAGAGCAGATACCGACGGAATGAGGTATCGATACATCGAATATCGCGAGTCGGACGTGATGCGCATCGTAACCAGTATAAATTGCCTTTAAGAATTTCCCGAGCTATGTCACCCATTGTTTGGTAATGCTGTTTGAAATCAAAATATTTCGGTGTGCACAAAATAAACGTTTGCAATAAAATCGATAAAATAAATCAAAAAGTTTTGTAAATTTTATAACTCAAATTCTAATAAATTTGCCTGGACGTGGACATTGGCCATAAGTATATTTTTTACCGGTGTGCACGCATAGTAATGTGTGCTTTGTCGATTGTTTTATCTATACCCTTCCTTTGATGCGATTATCCGCATTTAGCAAACAGCCTTGCTAACGGAATACCATTAGGTATCGCCAAATAGGCAATAATTGCTATCAGCGCGGGGGCGGCTCGCGGCGGCGCCCGCGCAGGTGCTGAGACGATTTATGTACGCTTCACACCGTAATCATACAAAGGTCAAGTTTATGGCAATATGGAAGGGAACGTACTCAATAACGTGACATAAACAACAGGCTAAGTATTTTTTTAGAATGAATTTTTGTTTTTTTGAATTGTTGTTTTGAATGAATGACTTACTGAAACTAGACCACGATTAAATTTGGTAATAGCTACATATGTGAGACGATTTACCTTAAATTGTCAAGACATCAACCTCACGTACAAGAAAAACATTAGCTAACATCATTTCTGCTTACACTTTCTCATTGAGTAAACCCCAAATATTCCATTTAATAATCACTGAGTCATACTTAGCATAGTAAACCCAAGGAAAAATGCGTTCACTACATATATAATGACATTTGCAGTACAGATATGATCTGTTCTCACGATAGGTGCGGGTTCGAATATAGGCACCGTTAGTAGGGGTGAGTCAACCTAGAGTTGAAAACAAATATCATCAGTACCACAGACAACTAAAAATAGGCAAAATATAAAATGTAAATAAATTACACACCATCATGCGTATATACCCCGCAGGTGCAGGCAGAGGTCCACTGAAGAGCACTCACACTGTACTGGTGGTATGTTGTTCCAATAAATATGATACAATACAATGGTACCCTCTAGGTACAATAAACTTCAGATATGCCCGTATCAATAAATAGATCTCAAGTCCGAGAGCGATCTTGTGTAAGCTTTTGACAGGTCATTTTGTACTGGTGCGACTTTTTAGAATTTTTTTGCTTCGCTTCATCAATACGTATGACATAAAAATGGCATTTCCAAGATCGCTCTCAGACTTGAGATTTATTAATTAATATGGGTCATAGAGTTATCATCTTATTTAGCAGTTTCGGACCCCAAAACATAGTAACATCAGTAGTCACAAAGTTTGAAATTTTAAGTAGCTTTGGGTGTTTTCAAGTTTATAAGATCCCAAATTTAAGTTCGTGCCTACCTACACCTACCTACCTAGAGACAGTCCATATACTTTAATACTCGGGGCAACCCTTAACGTTTATTGTTATTCTGTACTCGATTAGGTTATCTGTGGCACGGCGAGATCTCGTTAGATAAGGATTTTATTATCAATATCGCTGCTAAAATCGATTTCCGCTGAGTGGTGGCCCAATTCGTGCTTTGTAAATCTGGATAATGTTAATAGATGGCATTGGTTGTATGATTTCAAATTGATCCTTGGAAATACTGTTATTTTGGCGACCCCTGGATAAGGTTAGTCTGATCTTATGGGTCATTTGAGTATGGGTCAGTACAGGCAGGTAAATATATAAAATAGTAGATTCAAGTGTACAATTTCTTGACATTGTCATCTTTTTCTATCACCTAATGACACTGATTCATGGTAGTAAGGCATAGGCATGGCATAGGTATGGTTATAGCCTAGTCGTAATTTGTACCCAATTAGCACCCTATTAGCAATAGATGACAAATTTATGGGCCAAAGGTAATATTTGTACTTCCAAATAAATGGGATTATATTATTATTAAGTGCTAAATTATTAAATAAAAAATAGAAACCGTTGCCGTAAAAAGCAACAAATTATGACATTCCGTCGGGCGCAAATCAAAATCAAATTAACGTTAAAATGAGCGTCATCTTAGGACTCAGTTTCCGAGAAAGGTCCATCAAATTTGCATCACAGATTCGTGGATCCGTGATTGTAATGATATACTTATGGTCGGTAGCGCCACAGGATGTCTCTACCTCAATCGAAATCATACTTTGTAGAACATCGGTGCAATACACTGTTACTATGTTATTATTATTATTGTTTATTTATTTTTTATGAAACAATTAACTTGTTTTACCCAATAGGTACATACTTTATTTAACAAGAACATTCATTCACTCAAACCACTCAAGCAGTTTCTTCGTTAAACCACACAAACAAACCTCAGCTCATCCGGAAGTGAGGAGTGTTACCGATAAAAATAAAACGACAAACAGTCAGCACATGACTAACTGTTCGCTGAAATCCGCCTGAAACAAGACCACTTGACTGACTCACCAGCCGTATATTGGTGCGAATTGTGATGACTTCTTGAACAAATCGGCTTGGTACCATCATCAGAGCATGGTGATTAATGCTGGCGTTATTTTAGTTTTGAATAGGTGTGATCAGTCATTACAGCTGTTCTGAAGTAACACCGCTAAATTGTATGAATACTTCATTTTATATAATCTACACAAAGGCAGAAACAATCATAGTACATACTGCATTGTGCATTAATAACTTAAGAAAAGGTTTTCGTTTATGCAATTTAAAAAAAACTATGTCGTGGGCTAATCTTGCAAGTGCATGAAGTTTCATCCAAACGCAGGCTTTAGGATATGGGCTTTTTTCACTTTATTAGTGACTAAGGTTTACAATCGTGAAGCTATTGGAATTGATTACTAGATGTCACTACAGGATCTACAATTTAAAGTGTCCCTTGTTTCCTCTGTTAGATAGTAACACATTTCAGTCTTTTTTTTGTGATTTTTGCGAAATTCACACACAGGCGTGGCGGAGCGAGGCCGAGGGTCGGGTTGCGACAAGCCAGCTGTCAGAAGTTGCTAATGAGCTGTTGCAACATGCACAAGGCCACGGAAGCGTTTGAACATAACACTGCGAACATCACACTAAGTTATTTCGAGGTATGATCGCAGAAAATGTATCTAGCGACGAGCCGAGCAGAGCGGCCACCGCTGGCCCATATTTCACTCACAAGAGACAGGTCACCAAGTTACTACTGATAACTGTACTAAGGACCAGGCTACCAATTATTTTAAGTTATAGTACTTACATACCAAAGTCATATACATAAATATATTATTAAATTAACAAACAGGAAAACAATTGAACTAATTCTATAATGTCAATGAGTGTATGTTTCACTGAACATCATCATAGCTACTTATAGAAATGTACTGTCGGCGAAATATTCAATGCGTTAATGATTCAGTGTGCCACCATCGCAAAGTACCCCTAATGACATGCCACTATTGAAAAAATCAATGCCCCATTGATCTACATTACATCCCTGAGTAAACATACCTGATACCCCGCTCATACAGGTCAGTACCAAAATAAACACAGTTATGTAACGAATCGAATAACTTTGTCTGGATGCTGCGAGTGTGACCTTTGAACCCAAGATGCACTTACTTTTTAAATATGAAATAAGCGGGCTTGGTACATTTTGGAACATTATGTAATTATGTACCTAATATAATCCGTACTAGTCAAATAAATACCAAACTATATATTAAACAAATTATCATTAGGTAGTTGGTCAATTGCTTACCTCCATATTAATACAGTTGATATAATCTCTAAGCAGGCAAACAACACAAATTGTTATATGCTAATTGTAGGTATGTCGTTATTATTATTTTATTTTCGAGTAAATAACACCTACTAGTACATCATTTGAATAACATTAATTTAAATCCTCCACTGAGATTGAAGTACCTACCTACAAACAACTGTTCATTTAAATGACTAATTTTGTTTTCAAATAACTTTTGAAGTTCAACCTTGAATTAAAATCAAATACATTAAAATGAAGGAGCTACTTTAATAAGCAGCGCCTTAATTTTAATGCATGTAATTTTAGAACCTGGATTTAGGACAGAACTAAAATAATTTATAGTTCCGTTCTTATCTAAGAACTTATATCTTTAAGGCATTTTTGTAAACGTATTGTAATAGTATATTACGAGAAAGACACATAATCTTGTCTTGCAGGCCTCAATTATATTTCAAGGACCTATTTCTTCAATTAAACGCATTCAAGTTTATAAATATTTTCAATTAACCAATCATGTTTACCGTTCGATTAAGAAACATCGTTTAAGTTAATCCGACAGATAGTTTAGTGGTGTGTCGCAGAGTGGTTCAAGTAGTATCGAGGTTAATCTTGATTGAAGTGCAAATAATTTATCAGGTCTAGGGCAAGATACAAGTTAGGAGTTCAATATTTTTGTCTTGTATGAAATCTTGTATAAAACTATGCTACCTAAAAATTACCTACCTATTTACCTATTCAATAAAGATTATCTCATGGTCAACGGTGAAGGTAAACATCGTGAAGAAACCTGAATAAAAAAATTATCACCTCTGTCTACCCCTTCGGGGCATATAAGCGTGATGGTGTACTGTAAACGATACTAATGTGAGGCTTCTAGCGTTAATACAACATATTAGTACTATCCAAGTCATTTAGTAAATAAACCCGATCGAAAACAAACAAATATCGCTTGAGTAACTGCACCAGTCACGTTATCAGGAGTAGATACTGGGCTGATAAGATTATCACCCTCACGATAAAGTGACCGACTAACCGCGGCGCGAGTGTATCGCCACCGTGGCATCGATTCATCTCATGCACCTACTATCTACATACGTATATATACCTATAATATAACACTTAGATATCTAAGTACGTCATGTTATTTTCTGAACGAAAACCTGTCCGGGTTGGAATAGACGCTTATTATCAAACGTATGTATGAAGTAAATTGTGTTGCCAAACTAACCATATCTGGTTATTTGCCTAATCTACACTAGATAGTTATCGTTGATAATAATTTATTGGCCTCTTTAATACCGATAAAATAGTTATGGACTCGCGCGCTACGTTGTCATTTTCAGTTTTGACAGCCGCTAATTTGTTTTCATCGAACATACTATGCTATAGTAAGCTATGTTAAGCTGGGCATATTAAGAATAACAATAAAACAAGGAAATATACGGCAAAAAAAGTTAGGTGGAATAATACTGATGACAGAGCGAACTAAAAATAATCCATTTAACTTCTATACAATATCCAAACTTTTTCCTTCCAGTATTAATCATAACCATTTGATACCATACACCAACGCTCTGACGTCATATAAAACAAAAGTGTCACTCACCCTGCATACAGCGACGCCCGTGTCGAGTCTGTCCAGGAAGTTATCCGCATTGATCCTGAGTTCAGGGTAGAGGACCGTGAGCCACTCGGCCAGGTCCTCCTTCATCGCGTACAAGTACTCCTCGGAGGATTTGAAGGGCCGGAACGGCCTGGCCTCAAGGAGGACTGCGCCCGCGCTCGCCATGATGTGTGGGTGACGATCAGTAGGACATTACTGGCTCTGGAACAAGAAATAGACAAGTGATTTATAGGATTATGTATAGCACATACGGTCTTATCATAGTAATACACGATATTTTGCATGATGCCTCAGTAAATACTAAAGACGATGTTGGTACTACAAGATTTAGGCATCATGATCGGGCTCTAACTGAGGAGACGGATTCAGTATCGTATATTACAACCAACCACAAAATCTAAAACACTTGTTTACTGTTTAACCCATGAAATACGTTCAGCCATGTTCAGTGGTCCAGCATCAATTGGCAAATTAGTCCAACTACATATTTACTCAATCTGTCAGTCGTCTAGACCAGCGATCTAGACGCGTCAAAATCTCCCAATAATTAGGGATGTACCACAAGCGAGCGGCGGGATCAAGTAGTGGCACGCGATGTCGTTAATTACCACAATTGTCGGCGCCCGCGCCGCATCACTCATACTTGCCACAGATTGCCGAGGGTAAGTGTTAGAACAAAAATTTTCAGCTTAGAACTTTTTTTTATTCAACAAAATCGGCAATCAATACCCGCCTGAAGTAAGGCAGTTACCGTAGCCTATTAATGCTTGCTTTTGCTCACGTGCATTGGATGGTCACGGGTTAGATCTTCTACGGCGCAAATTTCAGAAATATTATTTTGGTCTTATACTGAAATAGCCCCTAGTGCTGTGACCCATAATGCACGCATTACTTAGACCATACTATTACTGTATTTATAAGCCTACCGTGCAGGCGCTTTTATTACTTGATATAACATAACAGGGTAGCAGCCCATTACCGCGCTCGGGAGTGGAACCCGCGAAAGCGCTCAGTCAGCCGTCACGGACGCGACCGACCGTGCGGGTAAACGAACTGCCGATATCGCGATGGGAACCCGATGGGACACACCCCTCGCCACAGCTACAACATATTGAACCATTTGTTCACAGATTTGGATATAGGATGTCAAAGAAGCGACTTATCTCGCGTCAATATTTGACAGCCCTAACTAATTGAAATAATACTATTTTTACGGATTATATCGCGTTTATTTAATTTTATGTTCCCGACGTTTCGGTTGCTTTACAGCATGATCCAATCACTCAATCGGTATTTAAATGTGTGAAAACTTAAGACTAAGCCATTTTTTTAACACAAGTTCTTTAATTTTGGGTACCTATGAAAGAATTTGACCTAAAACTAAAATCCCTCCTTGATCCTAGTGATACAAGTTAATCTCGTCCTAGTATGCGCATCAAATTCCAAGATTACCTCACGCAGTTACATTATAGGTATTCCACTGATATTATGTGACCTGAATATTTTTATAATCACCCAGACGCCATTACTGTGGTGATTAACGAAGATACACAGGAACAGACAGTTATCTACTATAATTTATGTTGTTCTGTTTATTTTTCATTAATTATGAGTCTAATTATCATTATTTTGTTATCAATGGTTGTTGTCGTAGGTAGCTCTAATGGACCAGCCTCCCTAGAATCCTGTTCGCATTGCGGAGAAGCTACTGCCGTGAGTAAACATATTTCACCCAGTATACACTGAGAAGACAATACATAAATGAAAATATATAACAAACAACCTTAACGATGAAAACAATACACAAGACACAGTACATCATAACCCAAGTATGTAAACAAGTAGTGGATAGTATAACGAGTACGGTCGGCAGCGGAGACAATGGCGCGCGGATCCGACGCGCTTGCGCAACGCAACGCTCCGGTGACTTCCGTTGTCGCGTCGCGTCGGGTACCGATAGCAGGTACAATATTATTATTGTTTTTGAACAACAACTAAAATATATTTACTTATATTATTTATAATAAATGTCTATTGTATTTCTTTTAATTAAGTGCATACTGTAAAATATTCTCAAAGTATTGTTTTGCAATGGAGAAATACACTATCTATCTGTAACAGCCGTTCCATGAATTCGTTTTAAATCGCTAGCGTTCACGCAAAATATTAGATTCTAGTGTGTCCGATAGAGGCGCTGTACTATTTGCAATACAAATATTTTACTTAGCAACTAACAAGAGCAGTACATGCTAGAGCTACTGGTTAGCTCTGCATTTCTCTCTAAGGATTATCAATGTATGTATGTTTCTGTCTCTCTTCACTGCTTGTGCTGTCTATACTCGTTTAGTAGGCTAATCTGTTCACAGCGCATCACCCGCGTCGGCGACTATTTATTTTTGCGTTCGCCACACTCATCAAGTATACTGTGACATGGGGGACACATGGAGGCGTCAGCTTTTTGCACTCAACTCAATAACGTCGACAACTTAAAGAAACACAACATACTTAATAGGGTGTCAGGACACGAACGAGACAAAGTCTAAGAAATAATGGACCAATGTATAAGAAGAATATGAAATTTCAAATTTATTTTAAAAGCCTTCAACTTGAATATTTTAAATGGTGTACGTGACATTCCTAGTTATGCTAGCCGTCACATCCCTCAATAGACATGAAGTGTGCGGGACCTGACGCCACAACAATTATTATTAGTAAGCATTTACAGGGAAAAGTTGCGTATTATAGAGACATTAGGTACCTAACCACAGCCTGGGTAAACCACTTAAAACCGAATACATCATTTATTTTACGTACACGGTAAATACGTCATGATATTATTCTAACTGCTTTTATAAGCTCAAACATTGTTGGCCATTGTCCACCACACTTTCAACTCAGTGGATCTACAGTCTAACGGTCCGTTAGTATGTTGGTGAACACGACCCTGAGCCCGTATTCTCTAGCTCTGGTAGCAAGTAGGCAACCCCTTTTTAAGTAGCTAGCAGCCCTGATATTGGAAATACATGATTATTTACATAACTAACATAAATGATTGGCATTAATGATACAGCTACTGGCATACAGTAACAATAATTAATATTGATAGCTAAACAGAAAATGTCTTAAAAATTATATAGACGTTATTTTCAGACACGTCAAGTGGGTACCTATTTAACAATAATGGAGTACTAACCGTTTATGATACCTAATACAGTCAGTTTGCGGCCAAATCATAAATTATAATATAGTTAGTGCATCGCACGTAACATTTCCTTATTTGGTTACATATTACAGCTTATGTACTACGCATTGTGATGTAACGTGGATGCTAATCCTATATACCTATATGTAAATCAATCCTAACTCCATAATTGACTCCGTAGTCCAACGCTGTACTCGATAGAAAAATAATATAAAAAACATCATTGCGTAATTTGTAAAAGGTATTTTCTCCTACACCTGAATTAAAAATAAGTTCAAGTAATATAAGATTAACATATCCAGCGGTGTGGTATGCAGGATCCGCGGCATACAAACTAAAACCAAGCATGCACCAAGCATGAAGCAGTGATGCGGTTGTGATACCGAATAATACGACAAATGAATCTACGGTGACCATTAATTCCAATATTTAAAGAAATTCAGGCAGTTCCTTACAAGGCGAGTAGTCCTGTGAATACACACGCATCCAAAACACTGTGATACTTTCGTAAGATTCATAGGACCACAATTCATTTGAGGCGATTCAACCCAAACATTTGACGAGACGAGCCTATTAGGATAGGGGGTGGGAAAAGTCTGTAAATACTACTTAGGACATTCAAATAAAAACTCATGAATAGTCGTGTCGTACTTGCAAGCGCTAGATCAACAGCTTTTACTCTTACATAGCATTCATCGAGCATATAGGTCCTTTACTTACATGTACCACTTCCGAACCTCCTTTTACTGATACGTAGCGTACATGTTTACGTCTATTAGAGCTGATCGTGAAGGTACAGTTGTTGACGTGGAATCAACCTCGCTGTACGGAAGCGAGCACCGACCTCGGCGCAGCGACATTTGTGATAAATTGTCGATCACAGATAAATGCCGCTTATCGATCAGTCCATACGCAATTAATGCTCATTCGATTTTTAATATAGAGCCAATTAGTTATCAGTTGAAAATGCAAAAAAATCTTAATAAGTGGAGACGGCTGTAGAGTAGGATGAAGATGATGATTCTTTTACCATTTAACCCTTATCCGCGTGCGCGTGGCATCGACCGAGAAGGCAATATAATGAATTGCTAGAGGAGCGGACATAGTTGCAATACACTACGCAGAGATGAGCGCAATCCGCGTGACTGACACTGAAGTATGTTCATGGATTGTAGAATTATTAAAAAGTATCGGTAACTATGAAATGTAAACTGTTTAATTTCCGTCTCCAATCTTATCACAATAGAAATTCCTGGCGTTGAGCGGATCGTAAAAATAATAATGAGCATACGATAAACGGTGGCTTTCTCTGCAACTACCTAAACGTTCAACATAGCAGATAAACAAAGTTTATCGGACCAATATTATGAATGCGGCTTGGAACAGCTTGCAAACAATAGCCACAGAATAATGAAATAAAATCAGATACTTTCAATTAAATTAAAAGTAAACTCATCATCACATAAAAAAAAAAATAGAGAATTGTAAGAGATGGAATCTGATGGAAGAGCAGGATATTATGGAATCTGCTTGTACATTATGCAGAGTCAGGAGCATTTCGACTCAAAGCTTCTCATCCGCTGTACATAATAAACGCGTCGCGTCCGAAAGCTTCTCTTGCATGATCCCTTGTGTTGGTATTTTAATTTAGATTTAATCACATGATAAAAAATATCTTGTTGGGTTTTCAGAACTTCAGAGGAAATGAAAATAAACAATACTTAGAATATTGCCAAATACAAAAATTTACTAAAACCTATTTACATATCCTAGAGCTGGAACGTTTGGCATCGAATGCTGCTCTTAATTTTGCTAACCCCACAAGCACCCAGCGTTAAGATAACAGATAAATAGATTATACCCACACCACAAAACCACATCTGTCAATAATTTCATACATATATAAAAAACATTTCGTTGACAGACCAGCGATTAACCGCAGTCAATTATCGGGATCATTATCTTAAAGTTTCACAAAAAATAAGTTATCTGCCTCTAAATCATACATGAGAACCGTGATCATATCTGTTCTGGTAAAATCATACGTAACAAGTATGCGTCAATATTTTACATTTAAAAGAAGCAGAAATTATTTTGTCCGTGTTTTTAAAAATAAGTGAAGTCCGATATCCTCCGCCTAAAAATTACCTGGTATTAATGTAATGAACAATGGCTGTTGGTTTATTTTCCCATATTTTTAATACAAATCAATATCCCCACATCTGTGTTTTGTGAAAGAATACAATTATTGCATTTTTAATGCAAGCAAATACAACTAACAAGGTTATCTTTTCTGAGAACATGAATAGTCCTTAATGTACAGGTGTTTTGCCTTTTCATTACATCTGTATGTAAATACCGGCGGCCGCCAAATTGTCCGAACGCAAATTTCGTAACGGATCAAACGTTTCTAGTACAAATTATTAATTTAGTAAAATTGACCGGAAAACTTTAGTTTTTGTGGTCCAATCATTTCATGATTGCCGGTTTTTATTGATGGGTTAAGGATTTTTTTATTTATTTGATCAAAACTTAGTTGTTGATTGTAATTGTTACACGTTTCGTTTTAATTGACGATTACTCAGAATATAATGAACGTTTGACCTAGTATTTAAATTCGCAGAAAGAAATGACGAAGTGATACGAGGATACAAAAATTTTAACATATTTTTGAATATTCATGGGACTTTTCTATCCTATATTTTTGCTTTCTGCACATGTATTTGTTGAATAAAAATATATCCATTGATATTAAAGTTTTTATAATTACTTTCAAATCGGCTGATAGAACATGTTTATTTAATGGCAAATCTCACGCGACGCCGCCGGGACACATGAAACTCATATTATGCCAATTGCTAATAAAAGTAAAAACATTCCCAACACGTCGCGAGTTTCGTCTCGAAATAACAAGTGGTCTTGTTGCTTCCTTTCGAATACCAATCGCAAAAATTGAAATGGAGTATATATACGTCCTGTTTAGCATAAAGTTGAAATGCTTGAAGCTGCATATTTAAACAGTGAAAAATATATGGCTAATCCCGTAATACTAAGTTGATTTGGTTTAAGTTTTTTTATTGTCAATAAAATTTACGATACTGATAAGATTAGTACTTATTATTATGAAATTAAATTAATTCATTTTTTATTCATAAAGTAAAACTCTTCCTATTATTATAACGTCATCATGATGCGTAACTTATTATTTATTCAATATAAGCGCAAATAATACAATACATGGGTGCCTACCCTGGTACTCACCTATTGTATTGTATGCGCTTATATTGAAGGTTATCTGAATATAACTAATTGGAATAATTTAATCCACTAATTCATATTTTTATATCAATCTGAGGCATGAAAATGCATAAATAATTTTATTGCATCGACTTTAAAATAAGACATGCATAATTATTTAATAATTACCAATATAGTGATCTGTAAAAATAATAACTAATATTTTTTCGCTAACTGTACTTTTTATTAAATAATGTTGCTATACACCATTTCATTCCCGTTATCGACAAAGATTATCGACAAATAAAAAAGGTGCAATGTTAAACTATATTATCAACAATGACGTCAAAATGATAAACTAATGATACTAGTGACGCATCTGTACATTTATCTACAAAGCTGTTGCAGTATATTGCAACAAACCGGACATAAGATTATGGATTATAGTAGGTTATTTTACCATTTAATTTTTGTATAACAGTTGTTTAGGAGCTAATGAGTGGAAGCAGTAAATAGTATTTCAATTTATTTGCTTTCAATTTTGTGTCCGCTTGAATGATTATTTCGATTCTCCGAATTATCATAACCTTCATCATGACTGAATAAAAAACCCAGGTTTATGTGTTATAAACGCATCTAGGAGAAATGCTAAATTACAAACTTGAGGTGTACCCATAGAACTATTAAAAAGGTACAAAAAATTAATTCGCACCTGCAGTTATCTTTTTTTTCTAACAGTCTATAGGACAATTAAATAATTCAAAACTTAATAATAATTGAATAATCATAGACAAAAAAACCGTTAACATTCAATCAACGAACCTTTATAAAGAAAAAAAACTCGCCGCTCCAAGTCGTCACACCACTATTTTTAAAACAAAATCCTTTTTTTCGCAAAAAAAATAACACAACACTGGTTTTTTATCGAAATAATCGCGGCGGGCTGCGCTGTTCTATCGATGTTATCGATAGCTCGCGAGCGGACACGCGTAAACTTTGCGACGATCGCGGCTCGACTGACCGCCGGCGCATCGACGCGGCGCGACTAGGTGCGCGGGCGCACCGTACCGTCAGCATTCGCGCAACCTTGAATGCAATTTCAAGATTTGTCTTGTTATGTTACCTTTTTCTTATTTTTGAATTATAGGTTATTTGGGTTTTATTTTATTGTATAAACGTCTCGTTAATGAGGTACAAACAAAAAAATATAATTAACCAAATAAACCTTATTATTACAAATTATTTTATATAAACTGATAAATCTACAGAATGTCATGATGGAAATACATCCAGTGTAGATAGCAAAGCAGATTCACAACATTGAGCCGTCAGGCAGATACGTTGTTACATGCTTACAGTCGATTTCCTTTTCACAAGCTATCGAGTTTTCTTGACGCGACGATATCGAAAATAATACGACGCGACTTTCCCGCCTTTTGTGTTCACGGCGAGGCGGGGTGCCACTGCCGGCGAATAGCGATGAATAAAATTAAATAAACCGTCTATGTAATATGATATGATGATGACATTAACTGGATATAATAAAGAGGTGAGAGAATTGATAATTCTTGAGGGTCTTCCCCTTTTACATACAGTGAAAACACTCTGAATAGTATAGTTGTGTAGATAGAGCACACACAGCTCACAAATAAAATAAATCGATCCTTATGATATGAAATATTTTTATAATGGTTTTATTTTTGTTCCAAGCAAATCGATGTTCAATAAATATCATAAAATAATGCAAGAAAATAGTGATGTCACTAATGCCACGGATAATATCTCTATCAGAGTCATAACGTCATAAGAAAATGTTATGTTCACGGAAATGAAATAACATTTTCAATAACATTTTTGAACACATGAGTGTCAGCGCGAATAAGTTTTTTTTTCAATGTGGATCGCTGTCCCTGGCACCCCATCCCATCTACACCGGCATAAAACTACTCATTATGTTCATAACTAGCTGCTTTTACCATTGTCATCGATTAGAAAACATGTCTAATGTGAGAAGTGCACTAAAAACCGCGAGAAATGCTAGTGCACACGCTTTTTACAACATTAATGATTGTAACATAACGTAACAGCACACTGTGTTCGTAGAGACAGCTATCTGTCTCGACAGAGGTCTCTACATAGATAGGTAGGAGGTGGTTGATACATAACTGAAAACACATCAAAATTTCTGTAAATCCCCAGATATAAATTTGTTTCAATAATTTTACACAATTGTTTATCACAATCTCATTCATTTAATAGTTTCCTCATTCGATAAGCGGTTAATGAATTCGCTTATGAATTCGTGGCATCTCTAGTAAAATGAAACACAATATCCACATCAATATACCGTGATTAAACTCCATTCTTCCTCTCAATCACATAAGGACAATACTTAATATGATGTAATTTCGAACATCTGCTCCAAAAATAAGAAATTACATATTAATTCAGTGAACTCAAAAATTCAATTGAAAGTTTGATTTGAGTCACAGTGAAGTAATCACATGTTTCTCTGTAACCTGTCATTATAACCTTCGGAAATTATGTTCATTACTCAGAGTTAATTATAGAATTAGCACAATAGTTAGTAGCTTATATTAATTTATATGATTAGGGTACCTATAGGCTTGCAAAGTTGCAACTTTACTCGCATGGCCCCGCAATTTTATTCTGCATGTGTCTAGTATTTTGTCCCAGGCACCGCAGGGTATTATACCTGCTTGGTGCCTTTATCGCCAAGCCAAAATTTATTAAAATACGTCCAATTGATACTGAATAAAAACTCTCGATGCGTCCTGGGTTCAAAATCAATTTAATTATAATAATTTGTTCGTCTACGAACAAAACCCTACGTAAACTTAAATTATCCGGCACACGGTAATTTCCAAAAAAAATACCAATTTGAATTGAAGATTAATTAAAAGACACGGGGAATAACAGTAGAATGCGAAAATCATCGCAAAGAAAACAAGTTAGTCAATTAAATGGCTTCATTCGCATTTAGATTTTGTTAAGAATTTAACCGTTAGACGCTCCAAGCTATAATAACATTACCAGTAAGACACTATTTATCTCGAAACTATATTTTATGAAATTCACATGAGTTATACCACATTCAAAGGCCAATCACCTCGCAAATCACTACCTCATACAACGCATTGCATATCCGCAAACAAGTTATTACATTTTCAGTTTCAAAGGGAAGTGGGGCGGGCGGTGACTAATGGCTTGGGCGGGCGCCACGGAAGCGCAGCGAGAGGGCGCCGACGGCGGCGACTTTATTGCGAAATTAGCTTACCATGGAATGTGAAAGACATTCATTTTTCATAATTATGCATAAATAGGATCGGTTTTATACATCAAACACGCCGTTAATTTCTGCCATCATTATGTACCCACCCACTGAATACTTATTATGGTTGAACTATTGTAATGACCCCGATAATCCATTGAGCAAGGGATAGGTTGACGTTTTACTTTCGTTTCGAGCACCATACACTGAAACAAACTCGCCAATGTGGACGTACTTATAAGTTATTTCCGACTTCACGCAGCGTAGTCACACACTGAATCAGTTTTCACCGGATTTCCCCATAGCCATCACAATTTATACGCGATATTTGTCATAGATAATTGGTTATCGGCTTCCTAAAGATTAGAGACTTATTTTTGTATGACGAAAGCGTCTTTTCAGATTAGTTTTATTTATTATAATGAAAAATTTGGCAAGATAACGCACCGCATTTTGTTATTGGAACAGATTTCATAAAATGTTGAATTAAAATGGCTACATACATTACATTACTGATCAATATTGAATAGTAAGCTCTTTAGAATCTAACCAAAATATTGGTATTTTGTTAAAGTACCGGCAAAACGAGTTTTTTCAATAATGTCTTCCATATATTTCATTAGATTTCAGTCAGTAATATTTCATATTCCTTCACTAACAAAAACACTTAAATTACTAAATGTTTTGTCATCGCAGTAAAGAGTTATTTATTACTTTATGTTCATAAATGATGTGCAGAAATTACAAAATGTTTAGCAAAAAATACTATCAGGGTTACTATAGGAACTAGAAAAATTATCTGTTGTCTTTATCCTATTTCCGCAGTGTTCAGTCCTTCTTGAACTCTCTTTAGCACATTTTTTCTCTCCTATTAGCATAACTGCTAAAGATACATCGTGTTACTTCCAACTGCATAGCTGGGTGCGATGGCGCTACCATAATGTGCATAGCTGATGGTGTCGCTTTGGCAGAGAGCCAGGTATGCGCCATACCTGCCCCGGATCAGAGAGCTTTTATAAAGTTGATAGAGATCTAAGTTTCGATACGGAGTATACGCCAGTAGATTTTTAACGCAGGCTGATGTGTGTGAATTAAGCAAAAAAGAAAAACATTTATTCGACATGATAGGTATATAGAAGTAAACAGACATGAACAAAAGTAAACATAAAGATAGGGCTTCTTACATAGCCAAGCCGAAACGGTCAAAGCCTCACTCTTTACCATTATGAAAATTATATAAAGACCTCCCAAAAGCTATAAATTGAAATGCTGAAGTTAGATTTGAGTATAATACTAGCCTGAATTGTTCTTAATATTGCATGACTACTAGGCCCGTTAGCCTCCCCTACCAAGCTAAAGGCTTGTGCTCACGTCAATAATTTAATGGCCAGTATGAGAATCGAACCTGGAACCTCTCGGTTACGACGGAGGTCCCCTGTGACCACTACGCTATTGACGTATTTTACTGTCACCTCGCGTTATAGTGAAATATTCTTATGACAGGCATCTGTGTTCAACTCTCCAAATCAATTTATAACCTACGCTCACTTTAGTCCATTGAAATACCTATTAACGATTGACATTTGCAACTTCCGTGAGAAAACCGCACTTTCTATATTTTTATCCATCAAATATGTGTTAGAGGGATTGGCAACGATTGCCAATCGCTCGTGTGTATAAACAAACAATCAATTGATACATCAGATCGCATATAAGCGATCGATCAACCAGTCATTTCGCGTAACGACCGCCCGCGGCGGGCGCCACCGTCGCCGCGGCTCTACCATTGTTGATTGAACTTTTGTCAATCTATCTATTTGTTTATCAATTGCCGAAGAGGGGTAGGTATAGACACTTAGAAAGGTGGTTCATGTCCATTTCCCAGTTCTTTAGTGGGTCCGATACCCTGCCGTAAGCCTACTCTTAAGAAAGTATTTTGAAAATACGTATGAAGTTTGCCAACCTCACTGCACCAGTACGGTGGATTACTTATGGCCCGAATTTCTCTCAAATTTATGGGAAATATATCCGGGAGAAAGGCAACGGCCCTCTAGATAGAACATTAGGGCCAAAGTATGAAAGGTGATATGTGGGTCCACGGCAGTGCACCTCTGCCCTCAAGCGTGAGCGAATACAGGCGTGGTGGTATTGATAGCAATATATAAAACATATATCCATAGAAACATAATGATCTCCGATATGTAAATTTCCGTAATGGAGTATTAATTAATTGGTTAATTAATAAGGCATTTTAATTGCATCAGTTCCCACAGGTCTGTTTACACTGGGCGGCGCGCATCAAACGAGATGTAATTAATTTATTATTTGACCCGAAAGAATGTATAGATGTTGACCCATACGACGGCACTTATTACTTATAGATAGAGTGTGATAGCAACTCTTGTAAAATTTAATAAAAATAACGCCACATCTTATCCAAGAAGAGTATATAGGCTAAGGTTTACAAGGCCCTAATACAGTTCAAAAGTGAATTACAAAAAGTGGCATTTTTTCCATGTTAATAACGTCTACTATAAGGTACTATTGCAATATGTCTCTACTATTACTTCTTCTTCTTCGTCGTTCCCTCAGTGCTGAGGATCGTGACCATATATGATCTGTCTCCATTTGCTCCTGTCCTGCGCCATATCAATAGATCGTTTTAGAGTTTCTCCGGTTGCCTCTACAATACTCTTAACCCATCGCGTTGGAATTCGACCGCTCCAGAGGTCGTACTATTACTAATTCGATGGTTACCTTTAACAATTCCTTACCAAAATATCTACGAGAAAAATCCCTATTTAGAATAGATTTTCAAAATACCCTTTACATCATAATGACCATTGTCAAATTCAGCTTATTATAGCAATATCCACTACTTTCTATCCCAATACGTAATCAGGCTAACACATGTCACATCACTAGTCTACTCGCATCCATCAACTGCGCATAGCTCTAATGGAAAGCGAGCTATGAAGCAAGCCATTTGTCGCAATACAGATCTGAATTGTGACCTTTGACTTCAATCGTAAACGATACCCAAACATCAGTAGATACGAGTTTTGAAACCTTACGAAAACTGCACACCGTGCACTAAATATGTACCCGTCCCGCTTACATAAAGGATTCCGTAAATAAGAATGACAGTGACAGCATGATTTCTCGAAGACGACACAATACCCTACGGTAGCAGTTCCCGCTAGGCGTAGAGTATCCTACGAATCTCTGGATAATTTACGAGCAGCTCTACCATGAATTCATGTTTGCTACAAGTCTTTAGTTGCTAGCGACTACGTCATTGAACCTGCGAGTGGTGAAAGCTACGTGGTGAGATGGTGACATACCCAAAATATTGACAATTCCTTGAGTGACTATTGTTTGTACCCAATCTAACTAACGCTTATACAGTGTTCTGGGTGCGAACCCAATGACACCCAGACAACCAAAAGGCTAATAAGAATTGTAGAATTTGCTCCAGTGGGAATCGAACCCGCAACCACCATGTGCAACGAGCCGAGCCGCGTACGCTCGAACCACTTAAGCAATATAAGATATAGATTGCTTGTATCTAAGTTAGCAACAGCCCGCCTCCCTCGTCGAACAAACAGTCTATTATTAGGCCGGCCACAGCTATTCCGGTGGCCCCATCTTTTATTGTGTTGGTGTAGGTTTATACTCGCTACAAACATCCCCGCTGAGTTGTGGACTGTTTATAGTAATTGTTTGTAACAGCAGTAGCACAGATGGAAAAGAAAAACATATTAGTTATAGGATGTTGGTTTACCGATGGAGGTAGTGATGGTAAAATAAAACTGACAAATCGAAAGTATGTTTTTTAGCGCGCTTTTGTCACTATTTCAGGACTACAGATAAAGATTAATGTAACGGCACGTCTTCAACGATCATTTGCTGTAATTATAAATAGTTAAGTAAACATAAATAAAAGGGATACTACGAACCACGTCAAACATTTGTTGTGTTTATGTTTTGTCAGTATAGAATACTGAACCTGTTATAATAAACATTATGGTGGAATTCTTTGATAGCGATTGATAGTTGTAAAAATTATACCAATTAATTAGGTGAACACTCAATAAGGAGATTTTATTTATGTAACTAGCTGTGCCCCGCGACTCCGTCCGCGTTCTGTTGAATTTTTCCTGAATTTTCTTTGCTATAAACCTCACGGAGCCCGAGACCTTTCCAACGAATGCAACACCGTGGAAATCGGTTCGTGCGTTCTGGAGTTATAGCGTCAGGAAGGAAAACCCGACTTATTTTTATATAGTAGATAACCTAGATCTAGAACCAGGACGAATATTATGTGAAAAATGTTCAAGAATGAATAACAAAGTTACTTCTTACATAGCCGCAATTGTGAGTTATTTGCTTTCAAATAGAAGGACAGTAACGGACTCCGGATACGGGTTAAACTATGCTAAGTTAGTTTATAACGGCGCAAGGACTGATAACCTACATGAGGTGGCACTGAGAGCGGGGATGATGAACATCCATAAATGTTACCACATATAATAGCAACGCGTACACAGTGTATGTGTTAAAAAAATGCATCGTTGGTTAGCCCGCATCAATAATCAGATAGGCATAGAGGGGTTCATTATTTCTATAGAAGTGTGATGTCTAATCGAATTCTCGCGCCGAAATGTAGGTTAAATGCAGCTCATTTCTGCCTATCCCTTTAAATAAAGATAATGGCTGATCTCAGTTGCATCGCCTGCACAAATTTCATGAAAAGAGGAAAGTGGATTGCACAAGTCTACATGAAAAGCCAACATTGAGTTGGTCGAATTACCATCCGTGGAAACACTAACCGATAATATGTTTGGCATTATATTTACTTCAATTACGTACAAAATAGATGCAAATAATATAACGGGGTAAGTAATTCCTATTTCACATTTCACTTTTCTACGCACTTCGTTCGCACATTCTAATTTTTGTTCCGAAACTAAAAATGTGTGAAATAGATAACTTCCGATACTTGGAAGCGCCACTTTTCCTAACCCCAATACTCCGCGTGCAGTGCGACCGGCGCGGGCGACCCAGGCCCGCAGCGCGGTTCTGTGACATCGCTAACAGCCTTTCGATTCTCACACTTTTGTCACCAACTTTGCGTACGCCACGCTGCAAATAGCAATAATATTGTTTTGTCATTGAATTATGTAGGCTAATCTGATATTCTCCATTTGGTGATGTTTACTTTACTCATTAGAGTGTTTGGTTAGCCCACATTCTTGTGATGAGAGAAAATATAGATAATTTGAATTTGGAATAGAATTTCGAACTTTAATTATCTAATGTCTTCTTATTTATCTAAATACAAATACGTTTATTTCTTGGTTGTTTCGAGAGACAACATACTGGAGCAAAATAACAATACAATCGCATCCCACGTCTTGCACTCGACCTCCTGTTGATGCCATAGCCCATACTCCCTTTCGTCCTTAATCATACGAAGTTTATTGATACTAAAATAACTGATTATTTACGGCGTTGCCACAAAAAATGCGATAAAACAGTGACCTAGACCTGATAATGTTTATATCGCAATAAATCGTATGAAACAATAACAGTGTGTGTGGGCGGGGCACTGTTTGACCTCTTTGTGGAGCTAAAGTAATGTGAAAAACTTAATTACAGATGAATAATACCTATGGGCCTACCCTCAACACTCTACTTTTAGAAGTCTTCTGGTATCAAACTATAATGTCTGGTTTAACAATATGATTATTTTTGACATTTAAGATGCCAAGCTACTTTTGTTGTTGACTATACCTGTGAATTGCTTCTTTTAGGAGAATCAGTATGTGTGTCTGACGATAAATCAAGTTCCTCAAAATATGATCTCCAATTGTACAGTGTACGACTCCAATCACTGCTTCGACCGAACACAAATACATAGCTTGACTTTTGATCTAGCCGTCAAGCATCATGTTCATTGTACCTGGGATGTTCTGCCAGTCAGATTGAGACGCAAAAAAACTATGATTTGACCCGAAGCCATCCTTGAACCGCTGATTACACAATACTTGGTAGGAAGAGGTATGGTCCTTGTTATTTAGATTTATTTTTATTAGCAGCAGTTCTGCCACTAGGGTGAAATGAAATGTGAAGTGTTATTCACACCTAATGTCCCGGTCTAATCTACCTCCCCGTATTTTTAAGCTAGGCATTACAAATTCTTAAGTATCATAGACTTAAGATTATGTAAGTTAATGTAATTTTATATACCTATAGCGCGTCAATATTAAGCCGCTCTTAAATTTGAGTAACATCCACATAGTCAGCGGCGAGTCTTTAAATTAAGGTATGTCATACCCATATTTGGTCATAAGTAACAATGGTCTAAAGTATGATGTAACACACAAACAAGTATTTCCCGATCGATGATCACACTGGTTCGATAAAAAATAACAAATACCAATTCTGCGATGTTAGGTTAGGGGCCACTCTCAATAATATATTTTGACACATAATCAATTTTATTTGGTGTTCGACTGGGACAATAGTTGGGGTGATGTCATGGCACGCATGACATGCTCGTAGCTGGCTCTTAATTATTCAGAACTCGTGTGAACTGGACGGTATTGAATATCGAATATCGATACTGTTGCTGCTCGTTTTATCTTAGCCACGGACCGACCGCGGCCGCCCTTTGGATTCCGCACTAGAAATAACTTGCATCAAAATAATACCAGAAAAGTGACGAGGCGGGAGCAAGGGCAACGCCATTGTGATTGGTCTGTTGAAAATATGTATGGCTTGTGATCGGTTGATCTTAAGGTATATATACTTTATGAAGCGTTTGTGTTTCAGAAACTTTTAGCCTAGACTATTTAAAAAATTATTGATTGATGATTCCTGAATTAATATTAATTATGAAGCCAGAAGGCTAAAATAAATGAGATACTCTCAGATACACACTTAAACCAAAAACAATAACATAATCTTAATTAAAGAACCCATCAAAACCCACTCAATGAGACCATAATTAAAGTTTGATATCCAACAATCATAGCCACTATTGCTGGACCAAGCTCTAAGTTCAATGGCTGACCTATAAATGGACGAAATATGATCTTATCTTCACAACCACATACATGACCATCTTCAAGCCTCGATGGTTTCAAACATTATTTATAAAAGTTTTTTGTTCGTGTGTACTATGAGACCCTTGTGCCGTTACCCAGCAATGGGGCTGATACCCCACATCCGGTGCTTACTATCAATATCGGATGACCGAATTGAGATGAATGACGATTGACTGTAGATTAATAGAGTAGAGACGACATTTGTCTGTAGTGAGGGTTGGTACTATGATTTGATGATATCTTAATAATTTCTACTTAAAGCGCTATGATGTGTTTATGATGCTAATATGTCTTCTTCTGCGTGTGCTTTTCCAACTAGTGAACGTCGGCCATGGGCTTGGCATACCTACAGTTTTTTCTTGAACTCTGCGATGAACCCCTCGCGCTACCTCTCTTTGGGATCTTACGATACACCTTTTTGGACATCTTGCCCATCACTATTAGTGACATGGACTTCAACTTCAACGTTTTGCCCTAGTGATAGAATGTTCAATAAATGTAGAGTTCCATTATGGCACATTATCTGCTCTTCGAGAGTTATCGCCAAATATATTGTAATAATAAGACATTATTATTACTATTATTTGGTGGTCATACCTACACATAATTTTGACTATCCCAAATTGCCAAGATAAGCATTTCATAATTTCACAAAACACACAACACTCCATCATTTCGATAACCCGGCCCACTGCGTTTATCAAATCGATGCGTGTCTACAATATTATCTGTGATGAACAAAATAGGTCAGACATATGTCGAGGGTATCCAATCTGGATAAAGTCAATGAACCGGGACCATGCATGGGGATTGATAGCAATAACAAATAAGAAAATTGGATTAATATGTCAGAAAACATCTAAAATGGAAGAGTTGTATCGATTCCTGTTTCACAACTTTGAGCTTCCATGATCAGTGAAGATACTCGCATATCCAAGATAATGTAATATGTTTTCGAATACATAATGAAATTGATAAACCTCGCAAACAACATAAATATATTTATTCATTTTCCGACTGGTATTAGATCGACATGATCGACTGTGATCCCTCTCATTACAAGGGGAGGCAATCGCCTCATAGTTGAACAGTCCAAATAATTCTAATTATGCTCCTAACCAAACGTAATACTTATATTGTATATGCACACTTCTAATGACGTATTTCTTTGTGAATGTTATCGAAAGCAAATATAACCCTCATAACCTATTTGCGCCCTTCATGTTTTGAACACGTGTTTTTCAAGTTTTGATTAAAGTACAAAACCCATTTTCAACATTATCTCTTTTTAACATGGTTCAAAATCCATTATAATATTGATAACAAGGATTTAGGATTTATACGCAACTAGCTGTGCCCCGCGACTCCGTCCGCGTTCTGTTGAAATTTTTCGTGAATTGCCTTTGCTATAAACCTCACGGAGCCCGAGACCTTTCCAACGAATGCAAAACCGTGGAAATCGGTTCGTGCGTTCTGGAGTTATAGCGTCAGGAAGGAAAACCCGACTTATTTTTATATAGTAGATATATAATGACGATCACATTTTGAACTCTATCTCGAGCATTTTAAAGTTTAAATAATTATTAATTATAATTTCTAATAACTTCAAATAAACTGCGTATGCCACATTAACATAAAATAACGTATCTTAGAGTTGAGATTCTCAAATACTTACTCTCCTGCTTCGCCTACAATCAATTATAAACTATAACTCATAAGAGATTAAGGTTGATTTTGTATAATTTATGATCATGTGCGCTTTGTAACATGTGTTACAAAGATCCCCTAATAACACGTGTTTGTTTCTCACTAATTCTGTAACGACGCCGGCGGGCGATGCCCGGCTGCGCACTTGTATCGTCGAATACAAGAATGATTATTATACGAGTATAAGCCACTACGTCATTATAATTGAGTATAAAACAAGTATTTTAGCACAGCCAGTGTCTTCATGAACAACTAAAGTTAAAGCAATAACTAAACAGGCTTAATTTTTTTACAAAAGAGGGCAATCACTTTTAGATATTACTTTGGATGTTACTTGCAATGAAAACCCTTCAGATTTTATTATTATGGAGGGGAAGTGAAAAAGCTACCGAACCGCCTCCAACACATAACCTCTTACGAACAGCTCAAGAACAGTGGAGCCACTGAAGCCTAGTCCTCACCATGCAGAAAAATGTACTAATAAGCTATGGACGCGAGTCTTATAAAACATAGCAAAATCCAATCGAAACAAGACAAAAAGCGTTTCTATCATATTTTTAAACTGAAATTGCAAGTGACTGTACCATCTAGACGTGTTTGTTAGGGGCCGGGTGGTCCCGGGGGTATAGAAACTAATTCGATAGATGCTGTAGGGTTATTTTTATGGTGCAATAAAATTTTAACCCTTGTTGGTTGCGTGGTTAATGTTTGGGCGACGATCCCATCGCGGTCACAAATAAAAAAATATATAAAACAATATTTCCATTTTCTACCAATCATTTTGTTATCATACTAACTATGCTCAAATATGTAAATAGTGTCTTATTTCCCATCGTTAAGAATTCCAAAATGTGAAAGCCTTTAGCACTCCTTCAGTGAAGTTAAGCCATATCAAATGACTCTTAACTGCAATCCAAAACCTTATACAACTTGCGACCATGTTCCAAAGACCAGAAACTTTATGAAACTCGATAAAGCCCGCATAATTTTCATTTCAATTCATCAAGGACTTCTATCTTTCTATGTAACGTACAATAACTCATTCTGCGTCCAACTAACTGTATCTTACGGAAATACATTTGCATAGAGGAAGCGGGCAGCGGTGGCTAAGCCGAGCCGCTCATTAGTAGTGGCTCAATGCCTCGTTCATTTCGCTGCGATACGCTGACCCGCGACTGGCGCCATACCTTACCAGTTCAGAAGTAAGAAACAGAAGGACAACTTATGTATGCGTTCGAATTTGATCACAAGCGAGCGAGCGAGCATATTGTTGTTTATAGACACAGAACTGACGGGCACACCAATCTGCCGAGTTTTGTCTAATTTCCTCCTACCAATAGTAACCATAATTATTATCAGGTTTCGTCGACTTTCTGACAAGTGGTCCGTATACAGCTATTATAGTACTTAATGCTATGAGAAGGACATAGCCATTTCTGTCATTTATTCATGATCGTGAGATCTAATTATTTAAAAAAAATACAACTGAGACTAATATCACATGTCATGGAAGAAACGTGCAGTGAGGTATTTTATTATAAAAGTTTTAAATGAAGTTGTACTACTGAGCTTGCACTGTTAGTTGGCATCCACTAAGCGAGTGTGACCCGACAGTTGACACGACTCGCCATATAAAGGCTCCTTGGTGATTTATTTATAGGCATGCGATTATTCTGCATGCGATCAGCAGCGTGATCGCAATGTGGGCCGGCTCGTACCGAATTCTATACGGTCAGCTTTATAAGGGCCTAATGGACACTCTTGTCAATCATGTTTTGTGTTTCGAACTTAAGAGCCTTATGGTAATAACTATATGTATGTAATAGATAATGACTGACAAATAGATACTCATGTAGATATTACATATAGTATCTGTAAATATCGAGAGATTCGCCTCTGGAAAAAAAAAAAAAAAAACTGTATGTTCTAGGTTCACTGTTTGTTAACTAGGTTAGTATTAAGGTCCACCACCTCATGTCAATAGTCAATAGTCAATACTTTATTGCATTCCATATGTATTACAAAGATGTTATAACAAGGTGAATGATCAATATGGACCCTGTCAGGCATAGCAAAATTAAAATTAGGAGAAAATTAAATGTCAATAAAAATGAATCCAATACAATTATTCGTCAATGTTAATGTCATCCTTTTCAAGTAGGTACTTCAAATTATAATCCAAATGATATGCAAAGTCAGTTGTATAGGACAGATCGCCACTATCGTTATTTAAAGCTGGACTCTAAATATTCTTTTACTAAGTAAAAACATTTTTGGATTAGGCATATAGTTATATATAGCTTTAGCCGTTTTTAGAATACTGTTACAGATTTTTCAGTTTTGAACGTATTGGGCAACTTCCTACTAATATTATAAATGCGAAAGTTTGTGAGTGTGGATGTATGTATGTATGTATGTATGTATGTATGTATGTATGTATGTATGTATGTTTGTTACTCCTTCACGCAAAAACTACTGAACGGATTTGGATGAAATTTGGAACACAGATAGGTTATAACCGGGATTAACATATAGGATACTTTTTAACCCAATAATCCAATACTACGCGGATGAAGTCGCGGGGCACAGCTAGTGTTATATATTTTTATTGCCATGTAATATGGGCTGTTGCTTAACATTTTAATTCTTGAGAATGGAGCGCATAACCTCTTTTTATGGCGAGTGTTGACGTTGTGCGTATCTTCTACTTTAACGAACTTGTCGATATTTTTAAAAACAAATACAAAAATGTCAAGTATGTATATAGAAGGCAGAGTTAGAATGTGATATTTTATAAAGTATGGTTTGCAGCTCTCCGTATTATCAATTTGGGCTAAAATTCTTGCACACTTCTTTTGAATTATGAATAGTTCATCTACGTTATCACTATTTCCCCATAGCATAACGCCGTATCGCAGCCATGAGTATGCGTATGCGTAGTAAGCAGTCATAGCGGGATCTTCTCAGTCGAGGTCGCGTTCCGATCCGGTGGTAGATTTACCCTCGCCACCTCTTCTGGCAGCGGCCCAAGCCGAGGTCGTGTCCCTTGTGGCGCCCTTGAGCTAGCTGCCCCCCTGCCCCTCTGGCTGGAGCGCACTCGCGCTCGCCCTCTGTCCGGGTGAAGTTGTTATGGCCACTCTGGCCAGAAACATATAGTCAATTAAAAAAAAAAAAAAAGTCATAGCGGTTTGTGTGTTAGTGCTTTGTTTAATTTGAAAAAGTGCATAAATAAATCTGGAGAATTTTGTTTTTATATGTTCTATGTGTGACTTCCAATTAATATGTGTGTCAATATTTATGCCAAGTAGGCTGAATGTTTTAACTTCTTCTATTTGCGTGTTTCTGAAGGTTGTTTTTAGATTGAGAGGTGGTTTTTTGTATGATCTGAATTGTATTATTTTAGTCTTACTACTATTAATTCCTAAGTTGTCAAAAAGCCAAGTATCTACAGTTTGGTGGACTTCTTGTATTTGTAGACTAGGGTTATTTACATTTCCACACTTAATTAATATTGAAATATCGTCTGCAAATAATACTGGTAAAGCCTTATCTTTATCTAATATTTTGGGAAGGTCATTGATATAGATTAAAAATAGTGGGCATCCCAACACACTTCCTTGTGGGATTGAACATGTAATGTGTTCCGGGAGCATATTTATACCCTCCAACTCATTTCTTCCCATAAGCTATTGCTTAACCAATAGGCCATTTCTGCTGCCGGAGTATTCTGCCCCCTTTCGACTTAGCTTCTAAGGGATCAGAATCGAACCCGAAATTGTATTGCAACAGCTATAAAAGGCAATAACCAAAGCTCCCGTTGTCCCGGGCGGGGCGGGGCGGGGCGGGGCGGCGTGTCATGTCGCGGTGAGTCAGTGGCCGCCGCCGTCACGCCCGGTCAAGGTCCGACCTTCCGAGGCTCGGCTCATGACATGTCTAGCGCTATGTCGCTCTACAAAGTTAGTAATCTACTTAGTGTCGTGTGGTGAATGAAACCTTTGTTGTGCAAACAATTTTAAAACAAGATTGAGAAATCTGCAGGCCAGCATATTATTATGATGCCAATACGGTATTTGACTAATATTGTTCTAGTGCATAATTATAATGTATATTATAATTATGTATATCACGATTACAGCAAGGGAATTATTATTATTATTTATGTTATGATTCTCAAATAACATCAAACTTGGAAAAACTATAGATGTGAAAATTTAGAAAAGAGAACTAGGCACTGGCGTATGACGTCATAACTAAGTAGTTTTGGCCTTAATAGTCAATATCTACGCAATCATTGAATGATTTTGGAAAATTATTTTACATGAGGTACCTACGCCTGTCAACGAAACATGGGTACTTGTGAGTTCATACAAAAAATATATCAAATTCGATATTAGTGAAACGACTAATTCTGTTGTCAAATCCCGACTAAACTAAATTGGACACATTTAACAATATTCGTGTTGCTCGACGTTAACGTAACGCCATGAAACAGATGGGAATATACTCAGTAGTTTTAGTTCAATAGGTACCAAAGAATCAGGCATCAGCATTACGAGTTATCTCGTTAATTATAAGAATATTTTCTGCCAAACAAGGGAGCCTAGTTCACCAACTCTTTAACTGACCGTTTTTTGAGTATACTGGTAACCATTTTTACTTCTATAACGGTCAGTTAATGAACTAATGAACTCTTTAGTGGTATTTAATTAACGACTTATAAGCGAACATGGAGGAGACCCGTAGATTTTTTAAACGGTACCTAATCTGGTGTGCTGCTGATGTTAGTTATCCAAGTCAGAGAGAGATAGACGATGGAAAACACTATTTAGTAAGTAGACTTGCACCGTCTCGTAGTGGTTATACAATAATTTAATTCACATACTTTCAAGTAAACCTCAAAAGTAAATATTTCAAAGAATCAAAAACAAGTTATTAAAATATAAGTAAGAATATAATTATTTTAATGACATATTAATAATACCTACCAGTTGTATTGTAATGTAACCCATGTTGAAACCCGCACTTATCAAGAAGTTCACACGGTTAATATAGTAATAACCCTTCGAATGTCCATATCGGCACAAATTCCCCAGAGGCCGTAGAAGGCGGCCCAGTTGCCGATTACCTAATTTCTGTGATCCAATTGATTGTTACTGTAACGTTGACTCACGTATTTGTATTTTACGTAATTAGAGTGAATTCGGGTCGTAAGGACCAGTTCATTTTGCGTAAACCTAAATCTCTTTTCAGATTACATCACTTATGAACGTGAAATCCTTTTTATTTGTAAGTACTTTGTGTTAATTGGCCCATCACATTCTCCTACCACTGTAAGTATTATACGTATGTCATAAATGCACTAATCGCTAAGGGTGCTACCACGTCAATCGATCAATCATCGCTCGATCATCGATTGAACGTTGCTCTATTTAGAAACTGTCGATTGAGGTCGTCTTATCTCATTCTACAATCGTTCCATGGATCGATCGATCGATTAATGTGGTAACTCCCAGGCGTCAAGCAATAAGTCTAAGTTGTAGTGTTTTGTACTGTCCACCTTTGAAAAGTTCTAACAAAACACACGAAACGCGTGTATGACGTCATGCTCGTACTAAACGTCATCTCTCAAGAGTGTACTCAAGTTCGGTGTCAGAGTTGTGATCGATTTGTTACTAATACTACTATTGAGTCCAATTCAGCCAGTAGGTACTGACCTACATAAAATACGTTTCATGAAATAGTTCCCTACGTGATTAGGTTGGTAATCCTGTTTGTTAGCGGAGGACGCGTGGGTCGGAATGAGGGGGAAAGATTTCACGAAGGGGACGACGTACCAACCATCCATGATTAGACTCCGCACTCTAGGGTAAAAGCTCCCAAAACACATACGCCTAATAAGGTGTATAAGATTATAAAATGTACGATTGACCAATCACAATACATTTTGAGTTTCGATAGACCAATCCAAATGCGTTGCCTTCGTTTCAGCCTCGCATCTTTTTTCCGAATTATTTTGATGATAGTTATTCCGTGCGGAGTCCAAAGTGTGGTTGCTCCGTGAAGGGAACTGTTTCGTGAGTAGTACCCTACAACTGCCACCTAATGTGGCGACGGAACGTGGACGATGCGTGGGCGTGGCGGCGGCGCGGCGTCGACACCCGATCCAGACCACAGATAACAAGCTTTAATGGCACTCTTTATCGTACGGAAGTTTTTTTTTTGTCGAGCTACTATTCACTAGAACTCAACACTATTTACGGGCCTATACTGTGTTAAAGTTCAAAATTGGACTTCCAAATATCAGGAACCTCCGTCACTCGCATCCATTGGTTTCCTGTAGGTGTACCAATTAAAAAATGGGCTTGGCTCGGCGCATCCGCCCATCCATCACTCCTGTAAACCAGAGTATATTGCGGTATGTAACAAGAATGCCGAATTTTGCCCCTGGGCAAGTCTCGGCTAAAAGCTAAACAGTAAACTTAGTCTAACTTTTAGTCAGTGACTTTTACTTCGCTTACTATTAGTTACAACAAAATCTCAACTCACACAATATGTTTGGGCCACCATGAGGTACCGGTCCACTCGGACTGCGCCGTTGTTTCTTAGAAAACGTTGTACCTACAGACACACGCTATCAAATCTACCGAGCGTTGACCTGCCTGACGTGACACCTGCTTTTTGCACATCTGTCGATGTTTGCACTGTTTCATGATAATTTGTACAGACTTGTGATCTTATAGGCAATGCGTGAAAGTAACTTTTAGCGCTGAAGCCTCTTCTTTACTTTTACTGAATATTAAATAAATTTTACAAATTTAATATGATAATGGCTGTAAGAATGTATTCGATGAAGAGCTGAGCAGAAATGCAGTATTTGGATTCATCAGTGATATTTAGTAGGTTTCCTTGGGTGTTAGGTCCCAATAACACTGCACAACCTAGGAATCTAAGGGCCCCAGGAGCAATAATTGTCAAGCTGCGCTTGTAACTAGTAGACCAATTAGGTCTATATTTGTCATACAAATGAAGATATAAAGCTCTCTATATTTCGATGTGGAACAGAGTTCTTTATATTCCTGGAATAAAATACGAAAATATTCTGAGAGAAATTCAATTCGAACCATAATCGGTTTAAACAGAATTCCGATCGGGTAGAGTCAGGCTCTACATCTCCATATTCACCCCTTTAAAGGGTTCAAAAGGGATTTAATACATTTGTTATCGTAATCCATCAAATTACACAACACTAACTGATTTACATCTTCGATGTACAAGTTAAGCCCAATGGTCATTGACAATGACAGACGTGAAGTGCGAGGTGTTTTTCCACGCGCGCCCGCGCCGCCGCCGCCGCCGCGCCGCCGCGACCGGCCGCACTCCGCCGCCCATATATGCGCACGCGCCTCCTTGTACATTCATATTATTTAGTTCTTGTCCAGTGTTATTCCACCTGGTACCTTGTGATATTGCAATGATGTTTTCATCAACATACAAACATAGTAAAAGGAGCAAAATTAAATTACAACATAAGCAGTTTAAATTATGAAAGTTCGTGTCCTGGTGACAGGTGATCCCCTTTTAGTTTGTTTGGTCGCTTGAAACCATTGCGTTACACAAATTGCCAAAAACGCAACACTTAAAACAAATTAATACATTTAAAAAATATATATAATTTGGCGCGCGGCGGTTGGCAGTTAGATCTGGTTAAAAACTTTGAATAAGTCTTGTGTATGCCCTGAGATTTGCAGGACAACATTTTCTTCCTGGGATAACATTTTATAAGTACGCACAAAACGTCGGACCAAAGTGATTCAAACCTCCCGAGTTGTTGACGATCGTCGCCAAATAAACTCGGAAGTGACCCTACGGTGTCGAGGTGACGGCCCTTTATTAGTGTACATCGCTATATTTGGTATTTGTACCCTTACGCTCGTAGTACATGCTCAGGCGATGATTCAGGCACTCAAGGCATTCTGGAGGAGTTTGGTTAACCTTTGATTCACTGGTAGTGTTACATAGCCGGCCCATATTAGGAGAGGATATTTTGTAGAGTATGCGTGCATGGTTGGGGCGTCATTTTCTTAGTATTTTTTCCGAGTCAGCCTACCCGCTCTAGGTCAACGCGTGACCTAAATTCTATTTGGGTCAAGATTAAATCACAAATATATTTATGTTCCTAAATGAGCCGGAAGTTAAGAGAATACTATGTGGTCCATTATTTAAAATTGTCAGTAAACATACCTCTCGTATATATACACATCCCAAAAAGTTATTGCGATTGCTTCAAGGTACAAATTGAGTAGCGCCGTTAACCTAAACTCATCTACTCAACTGTAAACGTCTGATGACATTCAAATTGCAAAACATAGCCCCAGATTATCGTTTTTGGTAATTATTAAGCCAGTGATTTTTGCACACGGCCCCTCTAGTACTGCGCAACATTTTGTTTTATTCCTACGCAATAATCAAGGCCCTTGAAGAAGATGGCTTCTTAAGGCAGCCTTAAGATGGACAAATAGTTATATAACCAGGTATTTTTATATTTATAATATATTGTAATAATTAGGACATAATTATTGAGGAAAAGGGAATTTCAACTATTATTAATCTCACTGCCGTTTCCTGCAAAGTGCCCCAATGCTCGTCAGCGTTTTAAAACAGGCTTCCTATAGGCTGGCTAATACAACCGGTTGAAGGAAGTAAGTAAAAAATCCCCTTCAATGTCCTACCTTTAATTACAATTCTGGTTCCAAAACATCGCCCAAACATTGTTATCGACAAAAACGGCTTGTCTGCACACGACACGACTGCGAAACATCACGTATCGAGCACATATTATAACAAACTTACTTCTGCTAGTGGTAAAAACTGGAACTAAAGTTATTATAATTGAAATATATTAGTTTTTTGACAGTTTTGTAAGGACGGTGGTGACGTTGTCACATGCATAGATAAGTTTGTTGATATCATATGTGACCACCGGTTTTGCCTTATTAAATGGGCGGGGACACGGAGCGACATTAGTGCGCCCACAGGGTACAGCTTGTAGCCTTTTGGTAAGAATACAGAGCCACTGTGGAAACGAGGATTAGTAGAACAAGTAGGAGTGGTCTGAATTCCTTCCCAATCGAATTTGATTGAGAACTGTTTGTTTACATATTTCTTACCAATTTTTCATCTTTAATTAAGTCTTTTCGCTAATCGGCTCTGCAATAACTTCATGGTAGCGCAGAAGGACTGGCCTCGCATTGCAGTCAGAAAGTAGTGGGCTCCAATACTGGTAGCAGGCGTGTAGTAATTTATTTTCACTCGAATCAATCTATGTGTGATACCAAAAGCGAAGCTCTCGTAGCGGGTAAACACGAGGATGGGTGACCGCTAGAGGCGTTTTCAACTGAATGCTTCGTTCGTGCTTCGGAGAGCACGTCAAGCTGTCGGTTCTATCTATCACAGTCATTGAGCCATTTCTAAAACTCCGACAGACTGCAGATTAGGGCACAAGTTCATACAAACGAACGATCTCCCAAACATTTACGACCTTCTCCTACTACGCCAGCTTTGCGCCTTTGCAGATCGACAGGTAGAAATGTTACTGGACTTGAATCACTGCCTCTACCTCCACAGTGGCATCCAGCAGTGGGTGTTAAGATGACATTCTTTGGCATGTCGCAAGCACTAGCCGCAGCGCGTGATACAGATCGTACCGCGATACTTGTAATTGTAGCTTTCCGTGGGGCGTCCTCGTTACAGGGTTTTGACTAAATCTGGTTGCGATGCATAGTTTTTATTGAGAGTTTCCTGTTGCGAGATGAGATCAAAATGATCGGGCAATTTTATATTTCCCATTTTACACAGGTGATCGAACTTTAACTTTTTAATTATATAACTATTGGCTTTGGGCGAAAGTTGAAGAACAATAGGTGTTGTACACTTAGTTGTTCAAAGATGTTTACCCTTTAGACCTTGCGTTCTTTGGCTTTCCCCCATAACTGATAGTTTTAGAGTTACACGATCAATGTATGGCATGCGGCTCGTTGCTCTATTAATTTTATGATATGTATTAAAGAATCCTAGGGTCGATTTTCGTCACCCATTATTTGGATTTGACTGGGATATACGCCAGGCTTATGGCAAAAACCTAGTCACATATCAAACATCGCCCGTGGCCGGAAGCCGGTGGACACGAGTGGCGAAGGATTATCTACTATATAAAAATAAGTCGGGTTTTCCTTCCTGACGCTATAACTCCAGAACGCACGAACCGATTTCCACGGTTTTGCATTCGTTGGAAAGGTCTCGGGCTCCGTGAGGTTTATAGCAAAGAAAATTCAGGAAAAATTTCAACAGAACGCGGACGGAGTCGCGGGGCACAGCTAGTAATGTATAAAAGATCGTATAGGTGATTTGGCCACCACAAATGAATAAACTTTTGGAATGTAAGACGAAATAGTTGGCTATGGTAGTAGTTCATATAGTGGAAGTCTTCTAGCTGATGGTTAAATGGGACAACTGCGGTGATACTCGTAATAAACAAAGCCCCGTAGGTCGTTAGCTAAATAATCTCATTACTACAAATTGATAGTTATACAAAGATGTACAATTGTGTGGGTGCTATGGATGCGCAAAAACTGTGCGTGTGGGCAGCCCGCTGGGACCGGCGGCGCGTGCGCTGATTTGTTGCTCTATGTATATTGGAGAGTAGTATCCAACTTTGAATCATGCAAGTCTCAAATTATTTTTATTATTTCCAATTCCAATGCCTAGGAATTGGAAATACCTACAAACAAACAGTCAGGATAAAAGCAACAGAAATTAACTTATCGGGACTAAAGTTCATAAAATGTTTTTTTACCTCTAGGTATATAATTTACAATTAAATATTTTTTCTTTCTTGCCTCGTCTTTACATAAACCCGTTTTAATAATTAATTGCCTGACTCGCTGTTACATGCGTCGCGTCGCGTCGAGTAGGTAAACACTTCCTTATTTAATATTAACTAATTGTTTATTATGTGTATGGTGTAAAAAACGGACAAGAAAACAAAAATAGTTTCTGCGTAATTACAATTTTTAATGAAATGTCTAGGACTGGAAGTGATTTAAGACTGCATTGAACTAACATAACTACTACTGATAACGATAGCCTTACTGTTATAATTTATATTTCTGTACTTTCGTTATCCTCCTGCATAACCTCTATATTAAAGATTTTTACCTACGCTAGCTGGTTTTCAGCGTCTACGTAAAATACTTATAGCAAATTGTACAGCGCCTCTATCACTCAAGGACCTAACTATTTACACACAAATACTTGACCCATGATCACCATAAGGTTGTTGGTGACACAAACGACCGATGTTACAGACGTCACACATATAACAATCCCTTTCTGTTGCATCTCACAATCTTAAATTCATTCTTAATCTTGAATAGGGCTATCTGAATAGTCAGCCCAACTATGAGTGATGAGAAGTGTGGAGTCACATATAATAAATAAAATAATAATAATAATAAGTCACGTATAAATAAATAAAATAAAATAATGAAACGCAAATCTAAATATATGTAACTCAAAGGTGACTGACTGACTGACTGACTGACATAGTGATCTACTCGTATCAACGCACAGCCCAAACCACTGGACGGATCGGGCTGAAATTTGGTTATGACGTAGGCATCCGCTAAGAAAAGATTTTGATTAATTCTACCCCCAAGGGGAAAAAATAGGGGATGAAAGTTTGTATGAAACTTTGTCAATTAAATTCCACGCGGACGAAGTCGCGGGCACAGCTATTGTTATCGCCTATTGTTATCGGTAGAACGACTGGGAGTGAAGACGTAGGTAACGGAAAACATAGCAATTAGTCGTGGACGATCAAAAAAGTGGACAACACAGGAAGTGGACGGCGGAATAGTGGACGCTGCGTTATTGTTTTTGTCTGATCGGATGATGTCGTTCCGACATTTGCAAGCAGACATACAAATCTGAAAATCTGTAAAGGGCTATAAAAGCACAATTTATATCTCGCAATTCACAATGAATCCACTTACTAATATCAAGTCAACATTCAAACAAAGGCCCAGCATGCGCACTCGTTGGCGCCGGTCTCTGACATCGTAAATCCTTATTGCGCCGAGTGCACTGCTTAATTGAACGATATCGCTTATTGACCACGATGTATGCATAAACAGCTGTCCAACTACTGAGGCTCAAGTTATGTTTCATTATATTTGCTTTAGGAATGACGTTATGGAATTAAATAATCGGGAATCAACATATTGTGCCAAGCTAGAACGGCGCGGGTTCTAGCGATATTAGGCCAGACGCCAGGAGGGTTGTCGTCACCGTAATCAAAGACCATGTTAGCTTCAGGCTTTGCCGGCCATGATGGGCCAACATGTGGATGGCGCTTAAGACATGACAAAATATTTAAAAATCAGGTCTCGAAAACCGTGGACTCTTAAAAAAACTGTGATGTGCTCATATGTGTCGTTTTATTTTTTTCCTATATTACAAATAAGTTATAGATCTGTAAAGTATTTACATCTCGATTAGTAAATGGTTGTTAAAGACGAAAAGTAAATGATAGCTAATACCACTCTTATTCCACACGGTCGACAACCCTACGAGTAGGTAGGTAGGTACTTATTATTTTGTGCCACTATTCTAATTACCTATGTTCTAGGCGAGTCACGTGTCACCGTGCTGACGTCAGCCGGCACTAACAATTGATACAGACTGGTCAACTGCCGTAATCAATGTTAATTAGTCGCGAGATTTATAAGGAGGCTGCATTCCATAATAAAAGTGCTTTGTGCATGCGAGATGATGTACTTTGATCGTTGCGTTGTAATAAACGAAAACAACATTTTATTGCACATGTTATAGTTCCTCACTGTTTCATCAACAGCATAATGTCTAAATTTGTAAATAGTAATTAAGCGAATAGTTGAAACCCGTACCAAGCAGCACGGTTTTTAACCCCCGACAACAAAGAAGGGTGTTATAAGTTTAACATGTGTATTTGTGTATCTGTGTATCTGTGTGTTTGTCTGTGGCATCGTAGCCCCCAAGCGGATGAACCGATTTCAATTTAGTTTTTTTTTTGTTACATAGTTATTTTGATCGAGAGTGTTCTTAGCTATGTTTCATGAAAATCGGTTCAGCCGTTTGAAAATTATCAGCTCTTTTGTAAATTAAAAGTCGTCGCATCGGGGGTTTTAAAATTTTCAAGTTTAGTAATTAAGGTGAAGGCGCCCATCTAGCCCGCGAAGTTCAAATTTTTTGAGTTCTTTTAGAAATTTTTCAAAATCTGACAATAATAAAAGACAAATTTTGTAATTCGCGAAAAAGACCGTGTGCAGTGCATTTATTAATATATCCAACTTACTCTAAAACATTTCAAGAACGACAGCTATCCAGATAATCTGGCAATTTTTGTATATTTAGTGATTTACTAGTATCATATCCACCGTGATAATATTTAGAGTAAAATAAATGTATTCATAAAAGCACTGCGCACGGTCTTTTTTGCGAATTACAAAATTTGTCTTTTATTATTGTCAGATTTTGAAAAATTTCTAAAAAAACTCAAAAAATTTGAATTTCGCGGGCTAGATGGGCGCTTTAGCCTTAATGTTTAACGTATGAAGCCGATAATATGACCTATCTACCTTCTCTTTGAATTATATAATCTAAGGAGGTAGGCATCTAAACTTCCTCACTATTCGGTATGCGGCCCACCCTACTGGTCCATGTGATCCGAAAGGACAATAATCCCCTTTGTACCGACAGGCATGTGTCAGGCGTGTGTCAGCGTGTGTCAGCGTGTGACGTGTGGTGCGGGTAATGCGACGGAGGCTGGATTATTTGCATAAGTCGCCGGTGCCCCCGGTGCCTTATCGGAGCTGGATGTGGAATGTACAGACAGGGATAAAAGTGATTTGGGAAACAATTATTTGGTGAAATAATTATATAGGCAGGAAAGTATAAAATAAATAAATTGATAGCAGTCCACAAAAAAGACATTCGTCTGTTTATTTATTTTTCAACACAGATTCCTACGTACGTAGCCGTTACTTAGAAATTGATGATCTAGGGTCCGTATTAATAAATCGATCTCAAGTCTGAGAGCGATCTTGGAAATGTCATTCTTATGTCATACCAGTACAAAATGATATGTCAGAAGTATTAAGGTTGCTCTTAGACTTGAGATCGAATTATTAATAGAGCCCTGTGTATACCAGTGGAGCACAACTTGAATATGTTATGGGCTAAGGAGGTGATATAAAAACTATAATAAGTAGATAAGCAAATACCTGTATTGACTTATATTTTGTTATTTTTTTCTATTATCTACTTATTTACTGCCAAAATCTTAATCAGAAATACTTCAAGCTTGTCACCCCGCCAGTACCGTAGCCGCAGAGGTAACGCAGCACACCGGCTGCGATAAGCTATCGATCGACAATTAATACAATATTTATACTCCGCTATCGAGCAGATTAATCACAGAGACCAGCCTGTGCGGCCTCCGAGATAATTGCTGCTGTATAAGTAATTGTGTGCCATTATTTTTGTTGACAAAGATAGCACAAACAGAACGGGGCTATACAAACAGTAGCCATGTAATGTGCACGTATAGGACCCCCGCTTGCCCGGATAGTAACCGATTAATTAGAGAACCATTATGTTATCATCCAGTTCAAGTTTATTATTGCATACTACTATACTCAGAGTATTCGTTTAAGATTAATTAAATTAATAATTACGTAGTAGCTCAGGTGTTACTTTGCAGTCAGAAATCCATTGTAAAACAGATTGAGGTAAGGACCCAACAGCCAGTTTGAGATGACAACCGCTTGGCACAGTGATTCGAGCGTAGGCCGCTCGGCTCACTACACATGGTAGTTGCGGGTTCGATTCCCGCAAGAGCAAATTTCGGAAATGGCTTTTTCGTAATTAAGGTCTGGGTGTCACTGGGATCGCCCTCAGTCCATTGTACAGTACCCATAGTACAAGTGTTGCTTAGTTTGGGACCATACAGTTGGTGTGCCAGACTGGCGATACTTATTTATTTAACACCAACTTGTCAGTCAACTTTCAAAATTACGAAGAGAGACTCGACCGTAGGGAGCTCGACCTAGTCAGCCTCTTATATTTGTCGATCTTATACCATTTATA
Source organism: Notodonta dromedarius (assembly GCA_905147325.1). NCBI lineage: Eukaryota > Metazoa > Arthropoda > Insecta > Lepidoptera > Notodontidae > Notodonta > Notodonta dromedarius. The sequence goes on along the minus strand of LR990179.1, from coordinate 9,834,837 downwards.
ATTGTGGAAGTTGACAAACCGAGGGTGAGTGTTGGGTCTTTCTCCCTAAATATTTTCATTACTAGCCTACTTAGTGTTGGTGGGATAAAATTGGCACCACGCCCAATATCTCTGTGGACGTCGTTAAAGGCGAGACAATTTACCTGTCTCGTATCCGGCTCTTCTATTAAATTACCTTTTAGTGAGCAGCCGTTCGTTCCAAATCGGTCCAACGGCTTGAATATCGCTAACGAACCCTCCAAAGAATGAAATCGTGATACTTGAGGACTATCTTTGTTTCAAATTTTCACAATGCCGTGTTCCTTAAATAGCTCATTACGTACAATAATATTGACATACCGTTTATCTATATCATGCTATGTCCAAACACAGTGAAAATTAGCGGAATCCTAAGTATGTAGGTAACCTTCATTGCCAGCATAGTGATATAAGGCGAATGCCTCAAGATTTGCGTTACGGATCTAAGGCCGTATGTAGATTGGAACGGGTTTATATCACCGACATAAATTAACATAGGCTGTGATAATATTTATTTTATAAATAATATTGTTTAAAATGTGGCAGTGTCGATAATCACCTATTAAAAGTAGGCCTTATTTACTGCTTATAACAGTTCACACGGTCTTGCTTAAATAGGATAAACATTATACAAATATTTTACAAACATCCTACTTATAAATATTTTTTCCAATATCTATACGTACCTTTATGAAAGGTAAAATGATTCATAGGAATTCCTTCAGCGCTATGCGTACACTATTCAGAATTCAAACAAACAATTGTAGTCATCCACCTATTTATTGACTTTGTCCCTACTTTGTCTCATTGCGCCTTCAAGACGCGTCTTGGAAATAGTTTTAACAGTAAAAAAATCTCCGAATATATATGGTGACCCCCCTTAGTTAGTATGTGTTTTGAACCAATACAAATACTGATCGATACAAATAATGACCGAATGTCTCCATACTTAATCAGTACAGCTGCACGTTTCCGCTAGGGGCGCTGCTGTGAAATGTCTGGAAAGATTCGATTAGTATTCGATAGTGTCAAAATTTGTACTAAGCCTAAAGGTCTGTGAAAAAAGTCGTGCCACCGGCTCGGCCCGGTGATATTGGCTCGAAAATCCAAGCAAAACGTATACACCTGGCCCTTGAAGGAAAAGCGTATCAGTGTGTCACTCTACGTAACAATTAGACGAACAATGTATATTCATTAATTACAAGATATTGCCTGCTCGCAAATTGATGTAGGATACTGATAGCATTTATAAGGAAAGATTATATAATGCTTGGTTATCTGTGCTGAGAGAATGAACACCTGCGTGATACCCCATGCAGTCAACGTAGCGAGTATACACTCGTTACTGGAAACCTACGGATGTATATAAATATTTCATGAACTTGGAGAATGAGGACAGCTTAGTGGAAAAAGGAATAAATTAGTCCTTTAACAAATGACTGACTAACTCATTCACTGTGATATAAGAATTCTGTATCTAGAAGTTAGAAAAACCGGCCAAGAAATTACGAAAATTTTCTGTAGGGGCAACAGCTACAGTTACAGGTACAGCTACAGCTAGGACACAGTCACAGCAATACATAAACTACTAATAATAATATAAATAAAAAATTACAACTTGTATTATGAGCGGTCCCAGTAACACCCTGAAAAGAACAAATCCTTGTCTGGGTGTTACTGGGACGTAAAGATGATTTCCGAGATTTCCCTGGCACGGGAATTGGCCCGCAACCACCCGGTGTAGAGGGCGCCACTCCAAACCGCGTAATAGTTGTCCAAATGTTTATAACTCTTAGTTTGGTACTCATCATTTTCGTATTGCAATTCCCAACTCATGCTATAGCTGGTACGTGTGTTCGTACCGTGACTAATTGCTAGTGACAGTTAAGACGAGTGCTGGGAGCCCAACAATGAAAGGGCGGGACCTTTGTCACACGTCCTCAATTCAGACCAGCGCTGGCTGTCGGAAATACGATGTTGTGTCATTCATAATGTTACATGCCACAGTCATTAACTATATCTGTCAGCTTTAAAATACTGTGAAGCAAAGGTTTCCAACCTTTCAGAAACAAAATATCTTTTATTACCGTGTTTACATAATATATATCGTTAAAAATGTCATAACATAATGTTATGATAAGACTCTACCATCCATTCGGAATGCCATTCCTTTACAGAAAAAATACGAATTCCACTTTGTTGTCTAAATCCTCGCCAGGAAGAAAGTCTCAGGAGGAGCCTACACGGGTTGGTGACATAATTCCTCCTCCCCAGCCTCTTCTTTTGAGTTATTACCGATACATACATACAAAGATTGACTACCGAATCCCCGCCCAGACCCATCAACCAGATAATATTGATTTGATAAGTACTATTTATATGGTTAGTACTAAGTAGTAGCAGGACAGACTACATTCGTGACTTACAATTATTCTGTTTTTTTTGTGCGTTGTGGATTTCTTCATCAAAAAAATATAATTTATTGATTTGTATAAGTATTCATAATTTTTCAGATTTCAGACTGCGCGTTACGAATGATCTTAATCGGAGTTGGAATGACGAGCGAATGAACCCTCCGTAGCATGGAGGAGAGAAGATATTTAATGAGATAAACCGTCGTCAATCTCATGTTATTTTTTATGGCGGCACTCTATTCGTGCGCATAGTGGTCCCCATCGGCGCACGCGTCTAATGCACTGCACAGAAATACACCAGCGCCATCTGCGCGCCATAACGCGTTGCGTAATAAGACACGCGCGCAGGGATGACACAAATGTCATAAACTGGCGACTCGCCCCGGCTTCGCATAGCTTTTCTCTAATGCTTATAAATTTTCCGCAATAAATTCTCCAAGAATAGGAAAGACCTCATCAAAATCCATTGCGTAGTTCACAAGGACTAAGCGGACAAACAAACAAACGTGGATATCGACTTTTTATACTTCAACAATATTGGGAAAAAATGGCAAATGCACCCGAGTTAAACATGAGACTTAGACAAAACTCTACGCTATTTGATCCTAGTTTTGTGGATCACATAACTGTCATACTGAACAGGTCGTTACTCTACGTATCAAAATACATTATATGAATTGCTCAATTAGGCTTTCTTATACCATCGGAATCATCAGCCACTAAAGCTGAATTCAGTTGGTCGACATACATATATGTCACTAGCAGACTAGTTTGTTTGCCCACACTTGCAGATCTGTATGCTTTTTAACTATTTAAAAATTGTTGCATCAGATAATTATTCTGAAGAAAACCCGCGATCAAAAAAATAAAAAAAATATGTGATTAAGTTTTACCAGGGACAACCCTAAGCCCATCTGCCATGTAAGGCGCAACCAAAACGAATGCACATCACATGACATCGCCGCGAGCTGCGCCGTGTGTTTATGGCGCTTTTATGTGCAAGCCATCGCATCCTGCACCACGGAAGGCACAGGCCCGTGGTTACGAAACACCGTGGAGAGGCGCCGTATACGGGATACATAAAACCGTAATTAGAACGAATGAACGAATAGCCAGCATTTGAATCTGTACCATCTTTAACTCTAGTATAGGACCGGATGTGATGAAAAATGAATTTGACATTGGGTCCAGCAAAGGACGTCATCCGGATGCTGTAAACACCAAGTTTTAGCTACAAATAATATATTTCTCAAAAAACTATACGAAAATGTTTGTATCAAACACGTTATAAAAACAAGAACAACTCCAAAAATGCTTAGACCCATATTTTTGGAGTCCCTGGATTGATCTAACTATCCAGGGAATTTTCCAGCTAATAGAAATGCAATGAAAACAACTAGATTTGAATATTTTCTTACTTTACTTATTCAGTTTACATATTTAGAAATGTACCTACTGCCTGACCACGACAGGAGGGCCGTACTAAAGTCATTGTTATTTCCTTTCCCGCCTCAAGCGCAATCCTCAGTGATTGTACTCTTAAAACTGAAATTGAAACACTATTGCATCAACATTATGGTAGGATTTTGCTTGTATGGATAGGTGGTGTATTTTCAGTAATATCAACAATGTGAATTCTTTGTATAAGGATTAAAAACAAAGGGTGGAATGTGGCGTGTTTGTGTACATAAGCTAAAGTTACGTTGAGAGGTGTACCTACTGTATGACTCGCGCTAGGTTGAACTGATTGATGACGGTCGTGTATGTCAAATCGGTGAATTGACATAATCTCAAGTAGTAAGTAAGTACATTATTATATAATACTACCTGTGCCCCGCGACTCCGTCGGCGTGGAATGTGGAACACCCTTAACATTTAGGGGTATGAAAAATAGATAGTAGCCGATTCACAGACATACCTGATATGCACAATAAATTTCATGAATCTCCGGTTAGCCGTTTCGGAGGAGTATGGTAACTAACATTGTTACACGAGAATTTTATATATAACAAGAAGATTAATACAATTAGTACGGTGGTAGAGCTGTAGCTAAACGACTACAGATTATATACACGGGCTCGACCGGCGCCGGGCCAGTGCCACCCTTTTACAGATACGTTTATGTTTCGTACGACGGGAAAGAGCCGAAAGCTCCCTTCACCTCTCTCTGTTCCACTCCGTGACAAGTCGGAAACGTGCGAGCAATGCCTTTGGCGAGCATGTATAGGCTACGGTATCTGCTGATCATCAGCCGGGTCGTACGCTTATTGCCAAATTTGTCTTAGTCAAAAAAAACAAAATTTGGTTACGGTTCTTTCAATTTCTTTGGCTCTTCCGGTCCAGAAACATGTATGTCTGTAAGGTTTATGTATAGGTAACAGTGGAATAAACTCGAATGACATAACAATCAAGTCAATGTCCTTTCGAAATGCGGGCGGAACTTGATCTCGTAAAAACTAAATTATCTACCCTCTATTTGTTGAGTCGAGCTAATAAAGTCCGGGACACACGGGGTGATTCATGGCGCAGACGCCGCGACGCGCCCGCATCCCGTGTGCACACAGATTATATTAGTGATGAGACTGGTTGACATGGGGGCTGTACATCGATAGATAATTACAACTCACCAAACAATTTTGAAGTTTGGAATCTGGAACAGAAATAAATAGGTGATTAACTAATTAAATTAAAAAAGTCGTTAACTAATTTTACATCCTTATCTATTTCATGAAACCTATCTAACTACTAGAGGTATTCATCAACTGTACCAGGCTTCAAAGATGGCCGCGACTAACTTAGCCAATTTCAAGTTGAGGTCAAAGTAACAACTACCAACGTTTAGTTACAATAATAACTTTCGTAATACCATTTACCACATTATCGCCTGTCCAAAATTAACCAATTTCACCTATCAGCGAACAGCATCTCATGCAAATACACCCATATTACGCTCCATTACGGTGCAATCGCAGCCGGCGCGGGCGCACACGCAACTAAGCACGTTATCGCCGATCTGCGCGCCGCAATCGAATTAATTTCGCTGACAACCGATACATTCCGATGATCGATTTGCATATTACTTTATCTCGGTGTGTGACGAAATGTCAAATAGACAGTTGTGGTCGGCGTACACTAGGTTGGTACACACACTCTTCTTACAATCCCCGATTAATGATTCTTACCACTTATTTTTTTCTGGAGAAAGAGTTTTTTCTATGCTTACCTACAGTAATTTAGATACGTATTTTAGTATCTTCTATGTAAAACACGAAAAATATTTCGAAAAACATTAGTTTAATTGGAAGAAAAATGAATTTAGAACGTACTAAAGCTTGAAAAAGAAGCAAACCAGAGTTCTTGGCCTAAAATACAAGACTCTGTTTTAGGTACTTATTGATTATGTATCCACCCACATTTCAAAATAAGTTAAAATCCTCTAGCAACAAGTTGCTTCCAATTGACGTAATACAGATAGCCGCACGCCGTACAAGCATTACATTTCATCAGTAGATTAGTACTTTCGTATTTCAAGGGCATTTCCCTGGCACACCTATCTGTTATCACATCATTACGTCCGTCGTTAATCAATAGATATTCTACTTGGTACCACCGCCTGCTTTAATTTGCAGAAATTAGTAATTCCGGATTACTGAACAGTACCTAACTAGTTATCCTAAGGAGCTGATGTTTCAGGCTAAATATCGTCAGCCCTTTTACATTGCTTTAGATGATTAAAGATTGATATTGGTCACGTGGTACAGCTCGGGACACAAGTTCAGTGAGCGTGTTCCTTTACCGCATTAGTCAATGTAGCGGCCTATAAGCATAATGAGCCGTCGACAATGAGCGCTGTGAGTGTAGGCAGCGCCTGCGCCTGCGCCGGTACAAGCTGAATTGTCAGTTATTCTAATTACGAACCGTTATCTGGATTTAGAGTTACATTTAGCAATGGCGTCGAATTGAAAAAACAAGTTAAAATGTTACCAAATAAAATTATATCAATATTGTAGAGAGGTAGTCTGGAGTTATAGAACTCCGTGTTCTCTGTAGTGGCCGGAAGAATATATTTCAAAAGTATTTGAATTAATTGAATTCAAAATGTTCGCATCTGGAGATTTAATAAGACTTAATAAACGTCATCGATTCATACAACATAACAACAAATCTAATAACATAATCCATTCCAAATACTTATGCAAATCTCACAGCAGTGCAACTAACGTATCTTTGCCATGGACAGCGTCGCCACTGTCCTCGCAAAACTGTCAAAGCAAAACATGATCATACTTACAAATGCTAGTTCCAGTTTTGGCTACCGGCACAGATAACTTTGTAAACTCTACATACAAATGCCGCGCCCGTCTCCGCTCGGCTCGTGTCACTCAAGCTGCCTGAATTTAATTAACATCGCTTAACCTATACCAAGGAGACATTTTCTTCCTGCATTCATTTCCGCATCCGGTATAAATATAATATAATAATTATATCAAAGGACAAGTTTTTGTCGCAATGGGAAAGTAATTTAGTGTTTTTGTAAAGTGATAAGTTTTGTGCTTTATTGGGATAGTGATAATATATTTGGACTTGATAAGTCCTTATTAAGACAACTTGTGTTAATTGAGAACTTACTGTGTTTAAAGCGGTGTGAGGATTCTTAAATACTATGTTTATGGGCTCCATTTTTCCTGGATATACAAGTGTTTCAAAAGTCCGATTTAATTATTGAGGTACATGTACGGTAAGCACCTGATATTATGAAGATGCCTAGTAGAGATAGACTACAGGTAACTATCATGTTTTCAGAGTTTAAGGCCTTTGAATATTTGTCCAAACTTTCGTTTTGTATAGTCTATGCTTAGTTTACGAGTGGTAACCACCAATATATATTTTAGCGGGAAAGGGAAGATCTTCCAGCCAGGCGGGTGTTGTGCCTGGCGGGGCGGCCGCTATGACCCGCTGGTTATTCTCGGGGTCTTGTATATATAGTCACGATGCTTGCGAGACTTAATATCGTGATTCAGTTTTTCTATGACGAATCCGTACATTGTATTGAGGCGCTGCATTTAGCGCCATCTGTCCGCTTCTGTCGGCGACGTGAATGTGAGGTCGCCACAGGACTCCCCTCCAAGACCGGAGGTCGATAGTCTTTGTAAGTTGCTGCGTCTGCTCGAGGTGCGTTTGCTTGCAAGGTGGAATGCTCGAATATGCTCGTGGTCTACGGTGAGTCGAGACCAAGGAGTGCGAGTGCCCTTGCAGGGATGCCAGAAAGCTCGTGTGGTCTGCGGTGAGTCGAGACTGATGGAGCGTGTGTCGTAGAACCAAACCTGGCACGGTGAGTCGGCTGTGGTGTAGTCCTAGGTGACATTTGCTGGCGTGCTGTGTGCGTTGCAGAACTGGCAGCGCGGTGAGTCGGCTGTAGTAGTCCTGGGTGGCACTGGATTGTTTGTGTGAGCGTGACTGCAGGTGCTGACCATCGAATGTAGGGCGGTGATGTGATGTCCGTGCTTGAGTTGTCTTCTTCAGAAGGTAGATTCGTTGTCGGGGTCACCAGTTTAGCGGGAAAGGGAAGATCTTCCAGCCAGGCGGGTGTTGTGCCTGGCGGGGCGGCCGCTATGCCCCGCTGGTTATTCTCGGGGTCTTGTATATATAGTCACGATGCTTGCGAGACTTAATATCGTGATTCAGTTTTTCTATGAAGAATCCGTACATTGTATTGAAGCGCTGCATTTACCGCCATCTGTCCGCTTCTGTCGGCGACGTGAATGTGAGGTCGCCACAATATGAAACAATTTTTTGCCGAAAAGTGTGAGTTTTGAATTTTTTTATACTTAACATTTATTTCCATACCTTAGCACTTACACAGACACCCAAGTATTTATTCGGATTTCTGAAATACCCAGTACTTTTCCTAAAAACATGACCCACAGAGCAAAGGAGACAAACCTTGACACAAGTAAATCCAATACTTGTCTATACTCAAACCCGTTCTACCTTCGTTTGATTGGAACAATAATAATAAATAATACAATCGTACGACTGTTCTTACCTTATGCAAAGTTATTTTGAATTTCAATAACTTTTTAATAAAATAAATCCCACATTACCGATATTACTATAACTCGTGTAGCATCCCTAATGTCAATTTAACCAAGACGTTAATGAACTTGGCTCGTTTGGAAATAGAACGGTGCGCGGGCCACGGACCACGCGTCGCTAGTATTGTACGTACAATTTCGGTACTGCACTATGCACTTGTAGTAAATCTATTTCATATGGTAAACTACCAACAGATCCATTTTAAATGTATGGCACGCATCAATTATTTATTAATCTTTTGCCTAAGAATTCAGCAAGTACAAAAACTACTCTGTTTTCCGGGACTCTACCTACCAACATTTTTTGAATCTATCTCTATTTCTAGTGACATTGTGCGTTGAAAATAAATTCAGTTATGAACTGTAGATAAACGTCAACAAAGCCAAGAGCTCCTAAGTATGAAAATAAGAATCTCAAGCGCGACTTTAAGAGAATCTATTGTGTCTTAAACTATAGAGGACTTAACGATTTAAGTCGTTTTTGAGCGTGAAGTGTTCTAAAGACTTCTAGTGACTACGATATGGGTCGCGTTTTCTACCACGCGTAGTCTTCTCCCCCCTATCTTAAAGGAGACGTTTCCGCACAGCTATGTGACTGGGCGCACGTAGGCTCGCAAATTAACGAAACGACCGATAATGTTTAATCATTGTTTTATAATTTTACAACTTATTTTTGGCTTCAGTTATCTGATAAGTGGTGCTATCGGATTGTTCGTGAGTAAGAGATTAGGCGAATTACTTATGTAGAAACTGGTGTTAATACAAAATTTATGATATATTCTTGCTTTTGAAGCCTTTGATATACTCTTACAGAAACATATTATTATGTCCATGAAAATGAATGAAAGCTTATTAATCTTAGCTCATTCACTAAATGTTTGAATGTTTATCAATCAACATGATGGTCGTGGAGGCCTCTACTTAGGTATGCCCGGTAATAAAACGGAATTTACTTAGTAATGTCACACACAATATAGATTGTATGTCGTTTAGTATTTTTCCCCCTAAACTATTAATTCGATTTAAATAAAAATAAAAGCAATTTAAGGACTAAATACGAATTGAAAACCGTTTAACTCTCAATGAAATTCTTTTCAACAATACCAATTCCATGTTTATATCGGTTCCCAACCCTTGCGATTATTTATTTATCCAAACAAAAGGTTGATAAGCGCCACATATTTCACTGATAAGCGCCGATAACCGGTGTGTACTGATTAACTTGGCATATAAAAGCACTGCGCACAACATTATGACGCAATTAAATACCTGCCTTGCTAATAAATGGACTGAAACGAGTTACTTAAGTATGCGGCTGTAAATAAGAGAATGAGTAGGCAGGTAGGTATTACTAAAATCACGTAGATTATACAAAAAGAAACAGTTGGAAAATATGTATGTTTACAATGAGCGCGCAGCATCGCGGCACTCTACCTACCTACCTACCTACTTCTAAATCACAATTACCCTCGATAATTAGTTACAAATTCATTTAAATAATAGATTAGTCACTCACGGTTCTTTTTTCGTGTGGAATAATAAAAGAATATGCATTTTATGAAATAAACAACAGACGTCAATTCTGAAGGGAATTAATAATCAACAATTGTTTATATTGATTGTCCCGACTTTGTTATTAAAAATGAGGCCTACTTACACATTTCAATACAGCATTAAATTAAATGTAAAAAAAATCCCCAACAACAATAACTTCGCCAGACCAAGTCCATTATTACCAATTAAACAATATAAAGTGGTTGAACAACAAATAGCCAATATCCCTGCCCACCCCAGTCTGCATACAGCGCGCCGAGTTCAACAGCTGACCTGGCCCATTGAGACGAGTTAACTGCTTCCGATAAGGTTGGCCCAAGAACATATCGATGGATACATTATTTTATAAAAGAAGTCTAGACTACATATTCTTGTTTTGCACTTACGAAAAATTTACGCTGATTTATGCTGTCTCATTATGGTGGTGCTGTCACAAAATATAAACAACATAAGGCGGTGTAAATGTTTCGTCGGCTGAAACGATCCCTCGTTTAACCTAAGATAAGCTTGTTACTTTACTAATAATTACATATATAAGGTACGGTAAAATCAAAGTTGACCTATGTATCCAACAAATCAGCTAGAAAAACTGAGTTATTATTGTCAAATCGATAGTTTCAAAATATGATCGTGTGCATCACTATTCAATCAAGTCGGCGAGGCGCAGCGGAAATGCGCGTATGAATGCATTAATGCGCTTAAGTACATCACTAGTCACCGGATGGGTAGTGTTGTATGAAACAGTTGGTTAAGAACCATGCATATTATAAGTATAATAATAATAATATATACTTATTATTTGACAAAGACTTTCTTCGCGAAAACCAATCTCTATACAAATTCCATTATATTCGAGGCATTATTATAAAAGTTATAATGTGTCGTTGCGTTGTGACAGAATAGGATGTGTCCTGTATCACTTACCTTACTTTACTTAACTTACTTTCTGAACTAATTCATAGGTTTCATGCGGAGTACGGCAGCCTAATAAAATGGGGTCAATATTTTTAAACACGCGAACTATTTCAAAGAAAAACCTTTACCTAAGACATTATAATAATACAATCTTGGTTGTACACACGCTAACCCAAATACAGTACATGGAAAATACGCATTCAATTTACAAATACGACGTTTCAGCACGCTATGGGGGGGTTACTAAGAATGTGTAGATATAACGATGAGTAAAGGCCTATGAGTAGACTGGCCCTTATTCACAAACATTACTATGAGGTCTCACAGTGCGTGTAAACGAACAGCGCATTAAGAAATGTCAAACTTTGTTGGTCCCTAACTTAGACAAGTAATGTTTGTGAATAAGGCCTGGAGTCTTTTCGGTTTATTTGTATTTCAGCGCTTTTCAGTTGCTCCCTTTACTTTAAGTTTCTAGTGAGTTCAGTAACTCAATCTACTTAGAAATAAAATACAATTTATTAATGTCGTAAACGCTTCCTATTTAAGCTACATAGGCCCGTATTAATGCCCGTACTTGGAAATGTGATTATTTTGTCATTCCCGTTCAAAATGACACGTCAAAGCATACTCAAGATCGCTCTCAGACTTGAGATTGATTTATTAATACAGGCCATAAATGTATAGGTATCTTCTTCTTCTTTTTTTAAAATATGTCTTTCATCGTTAGGTAGTCGATGATTTTGCCAACAACAGAGTTTTATGTGACTGATGGTCGGTTGGTCTAGGTGAGGCTATTTTTTTTTTTTTTTAAAAAGATAATCTAAAAATTTTGAAGTTGGATTGTACGGTTGAATATTATACATAATTTAGTTTGATAGACAGGAAAAAATAGGATACATGATAATGATATGTTTACTAAAACAAATTATTATTAGAGTAGCACAAACGAAAACGGATGTATAGGTATAATCAATTGATCAAATATTTGTAAATCTATCAGCCTGACAGGCTGACAGGCTTCACTAAATTACTCAAATATAATATATCCGGCCTCCAACATTAGCGTCTGCCGCCCCCGCCCAGACAGAGTCATCTCTACAGGAATAAAATTACAAACTACGCATATTAACTTGGTTGTAGCTTTCAAACAGGCTTTTATTGCATTGTAGACTAAAAATAACAATTCTAGAATTATTATTTGCGGTTATTTGTCTAGACTCTAATAAAAAAAACAATATTTTTCTAAAACCGTCACATTAATTATGATAATTATGATAATTATGATAATTATATTATGTGATTTATAATGGAATAAATTTTATGTCTTTTAATATTTTATGTCTTTTATGTCTTTTATGTCTTTTTAATTGTACAGTCACGCCAACTCCCATGTTGAAGTGGTCTAGCCGCAGCAGACGCTCGCGTGATACCTACAGCACCCCCGCCCGCCCTGCCGTCTACCGCCCGCCCTTCGCTGCAATAATATCGATTCCACTAATAAGTCTGGGCGGAATAAACAATTACAGTGCTGGGTTTCTCGGAAAATTGAATGTTTTTAAAGTCCTGTATTTAATTTTTGAGATATTCTTGATTAAAATAAAGGTGGCTTTCATTTGATTTTCAGATAGGTAAGTACATCGCGCGGTTGTCGGCAGCGTTTACATAAAATATGTGTATAGCAAATTGTGCAACACCCGAATAACGCACATTGCTTTACAATATGTACTTTACGCATACGCGAGCGACTAGCGACTCCTAGCAAACATATTATGAACTCATGATAGAACTACCTACTGGAATATTATTTGCTGGTCTCGATTCACTCAGACAATCCAATGAAAAGTCTACTGTCATATATTATTACCCCGTAATGTTATAACTTTTTAACCGACTTCAAAAAGGAGGAGGTTCTCCATACGTCTGTTTGTTTCACGTATGTTTTTTCATGAATATTATCATGGGTACCTATTTACCATTATATACCTACTTATTAGTTACCTACTCAATTATTTGATAATACCCGCTACCGGCCCTGTGGCGCAACGGATAACGCGTCTGACTACGGATCAGAAGATTCCAGGTTCGAATCCTGGCAGGGTCGCATTGTTAACTTTTTCTTATTAAAATAAGTTAGACATAAATACAATATATTACGTAGTGTGTATATATTTTGATAAGATGAAAAGATAGTATAATCTCTGTGGTATAATCAAATGAGTAGGTACTTGTCAACTTTTACTATGTTTTACTGTCCAGTAGTGCCATCTAGCGGCATTGAAAATAAACAAGCAAAAGTATAAAAAATCTCTTTTTGTGTCGTTGGTTGGTCCATATTCCCATTATTTTTTTGGAATCCCGCAAACCTACCACATAGTTAAATGGTGCAAAATTGTCTATTATATACGAAAAGCAACCGTAAAAAATACTTACTAAACTAACAGCTGGATAATACGTAGGTAGCTACTAGAAACTTCCCTAAATAAATAAGCTATTCAGATTTACCCATGAATCACCCGAAATTACGGTATTCGTATAATTCCACGCTATTGTACGGTAATAAAACGGATTTGACCGCTTTCGCGAAAAACTGGGAACGGAGAATAGGTACCTATGTTAACGGATGGATGAAAGGATAAATATAAAACTTTGATTATAAACACATTGGTAAATATAATCCTGGTAAATAGCTGTTATTTGACGAATAATCTACACACTATTGTGTAAAAAATAAGGACAAACAAGTTAATGAAAAAAAGGAATAAGAAACATGAATTAGTGATGCCTCATTTGCACTGGCGAAACATTTACACAGATTTATGATGACTGTATTATATACTAGTGATGTAACGAATGTTGGATTTTTGACATTCGCGAATGCGAATGCGAATGCGAATATTTGGCTTCAACATTCGCGAATGCGAATGTTGACTTTCAAATAAAAAACCCTAAATTGAAAATTAAAAAAATTTAATAAAAAATAGTAAAAAAAAAAAATGTACGACTTTTTAAATTACAAAAGAGCTGATAATTTTCAAACGGTTGAATCGATTTTCGTGAAACATAGCTAAGAAAACTCTCGATCAGAACACCTTTCTAAAAAAGAAACAAAATTAAAATCGGATCATTTGTTTGGGCGCTACGATGCCACAGACAGACACAAAAATACACATGTTAAACTTATAACACGCCTATTTCTCGGAGGTTAATAAAGAGCGCGCAAAATGTTAGACTGGATTGAAATTTCGTGTCGGCCAAACATAGCCGAACCCATAGGTTGAAAGAACGAAGTTAGTCACATAAAGTTAATTCGAAGAGATTTGTTTTGATTAGAGGGTAGTTTAGTATTATTTCATTAATCAAATTTATTTTGTATTCAAATTCTATTGAGATAATATTTTATTTAGACTAACAAGAGCAATAGAGAAATATCCTATTTATAATTTAGTTGCCTACCTCAATAACATGTTTTTTTTAATTCAAATATAAGTAAATAAGTGCATTATGTGCAAGTGAGCTAAGTTACGATCGAGGCTGGTTTGCAGCCAGAGACCAACACGAGGGCTGTGCTGTGATGGAGCCAATGTGTGTAATAAACAATGCTCACGCATTTCATAGGACATTTTACAACTTACATGCGAGTAAAAAATATGTAGAATAATACAATCTTAATTGAAAAAAAATCACAATTCACGATTTTTTTCTAAGACCTAGAGAATTGCAGGAACTCTTATAGTTTCGTCACGTCCGTTTGCAATCACAGTAATTTTATATAGAGACTATTAGGGCTAAAATACTGCAAACTAGCCATAAAAAAAAAAAAAGTTTATGTACCGCTAAAAAACTGGTTTGAAAGCAAAGTTATTCCATTGTACCTCCCGTACTTGAAAGGGGAGTAAAAATAATGTTTACACATCCCCTCGATTGAGGTATTGTTCAGTAGTATTTTAAAATTATTTGAAGGTTTCTTTGACAGTTTTTCAACATTCATTCCCATTTACGAAATATTGTGCTTCATTGTGGATTTTTTTACTTAAGTAGCAAGATTCATCATTTAAATTAGAACCACATTATAAATGGTTTATTATAGGAAATAAATAGTTATTTACTACTATTCAAAATCAATATAAGTAATAAAAAAAAATCTAAATGAAGTCTCAAACCACGCTCCACTGATTGTGCACCCAGCCTAATCACAACTTAATTATTTGTAGTCCAAAAAGAAAATAAAAGTTTATGTCACTTTTGATGTCTATGATAAATTTAGTAACATAATTTCTTAATATTTTATTTAAAAAGGTGACTAATACTTTATAAATTTTGCAGAAATTAATAGGTTACGTGAGCCGCCGTATTCGATGTTTCATATCAATAAAAAAAACATCACTTTTATTTTATGAGTTCCGTAGTATCGAAAAGTGGCAGGATATCTGCGGAACTCTAGATTATGCGTAGTCCGACATGCATTTGGCTGGTTAAATTTATCTATGGGTCTGGCAAAGCCGGTGACAATTATTATATTATTTGAAATATAATAAATCGAATATTTATCATATGTTTAATTTACAATGAAATTGAATGTGAAAGAAATTTATTTGAATAGTTAATGTATTTATATAATTATAATATTTTAATAAACATCATTTATTTATTTTTTAAAATGTTTACTATTTTTAGGATAACTCTTTACTAAGATTTACAAAATGTAAAGTCAATAGTGCGTAATAAGCTGCTTTATGAACCTAAAAGCGGTGCAATAAGGGCCAACCTATGAGGAAGTTTGTTTAAATAATATATAATTCTTACTAGTTGTTAGCATTCCATTATCGTCTATAAATAATTTCCTTTTTGTTTTTCAAAAACATTCGCCAAACATTCGCATAGATTCTTGCGAATGCGAATGCGAATGCGAATATTCGTTACATCACTATTATATACATATAACATCGCTCTACCGATTTTTGTTGTCATCAATGTGTGACAGCTTCAAAATAGAGTTGTAGCTCACTCACATTGCGATACAGAAGAGTTACCTCGGCTTTTAGGTTTATTTCTCAAACATTCAATCACTTGAAAACTTTTTCACTCGGACTAATCACCAAGGCATAAGTAGGTTGGTACCCATAGTAATGTTTCCAGAGCTAAATGTATCGACGGCGCGGGGCGTCGGGAACAATGGGGTCTGGAAAGGTTAAAAATCCTTGAGGAGTCGCGATCTACCTGTGCTACTGTGGTAAGGGTAACCCGGCATTAGCGCCTGTGGTCCTGTACAAGTGGTGTTATATCGGTACAATCATTATCATCGCCCCAACAGCCATCGTCAAAAATCAACGTTGTCATCCTGAAAAGCCTTGTGGACATAGGGCTTCAGCTGTACGTACAGTTTTGAGAGAGGTGGGTGTGAAAGGTGCGGCTCTATTGTTTTTGCTAGTGCTATCTATCTTTAACAATTTTTGTGGTGCCTATTGTGTCTGACATTTCGTATTCTCGCTACGGAACCCCAAAAACCTTTGTTTATCCGCGAACGTGCCACTCCAGCCGCAGACCGGCTCAAAACCGCGACAAAAAACGTATATGATGGCGGCTGCGACTGCGCGCCTTCATAAATCACACTCTTTGTTTTGAGAGCATTCGATTTTATTAGATTTGGGATCGGTATGTTGGGATGCATTGTATGCCAGAGATACCAATCACTTTTCTCTAATAGGGACAGGGCTATTTTAAGAGGCTGCATGGATACCCAAACTGAGCGGTCCTCTTCGAATGTTTTCTAAACTTGTAGCAATTCAACGGTGGTAGAGCCACGCTGTAGCTATATTTGCCTACAGTTCATATACGTGCTGGCTCGAACGGGGTAATACCACCCTCTCACAGAAAATCGGCGTGAAGTAGCTGTAATAGCGGTTTCGTGATGAGGAGTGTGAGCGCCGAATTGACATCAAAGTTAGTAGTTTTAGGAAACTAATAGATTATCTTTAATAGAGCGTTGCAATTATTTAATATTTTTGAAAAGAAAAACACAATAGGGCTAAAAATAAATCATACTTAAGAGTTATCATAAAAATATACTCTCAACATTACAACAACTCAACATTAGGCCACACATACATAGGTATTGTTGTAACATACGTACGAGTACCTATTCTTAATCAATCTGAATTGATAAAGGTACCAATCTTGATTATACAAGGACGTTCGTAGCATTGTTCTTACCCGGAAATTGGCAATAATTATATTACGTAGGTATCGAGCTAATACTTAAGTACTTGCATTACATCTCTAAAAATCGGGCTATATTCTTAATATATACAATACATATATCTATTATTATATATTCCTTAACTCACCTTAACCCTCAAATGCAAGGCTACAATCAAATCTTCACTTCAAAGTCAATTCACCATAAACGGCGCACCACAGATTTAAAAATAATCACTCAATTCACTCCAAATAATTTTAGGACTAACACCTATTTATTTAAATAGTTATCTTTATTTATGTTATAAATTGATATTTCCACTAGCAAAGGACCACCCTAGGCGTTTGACAGCTGACTGGACGATTTTGGTCGACGACGCGACGCGCATGCGTGCTGCGGGCCGCGCAAAATAGGGGACGATTTGGCGGATATTATCAGCTGATTATTGAAGTATTCGGCTTGTGTACTAGTCGTAGCACTAAAAAATATATTTTATTGATAGATAACAGTTTGCGGGTTTTCTAAATAGGCATTATATATTAGGTAGGTAGTCTATCTACCACAACAGATTCTGTAGTTTAGATTTTTAGTTGAATTATAGTCATTATATTTAGAATCGGTGAGATGTCTGTTTTATCTATGTCTTATTTAATTTTACGCAGGTAGATCGTGTCGTGTCGCATGGAAAAAATAGGTAGGTACAGCCGAATTGCGAACCTCCTCCTTTTTGAAGTCGGTTTAAAATAAGCATGAAGCAATAAGAGCGGTAGCGCTGTAAATAAATGGCGTTACAAATAAAGGGACACTAACGATTTTGTCCTAACGAGAGAGACACGTTTGGCCACATTACCAAATTAATCTTATTCGCGCAGTTATCTGCGAAATTTGAAAATCATGCCTCAAAAATGCCTCCGATTTAAAATGATCCAACGTATTTAGAATAATGCTTAATGAGCGACAAACCAACGGATTGTATTTGCTGAGCTCAATCAAAGACAATTAGGTACCTTATACAATTGGCAAATTGTATGCCCAATATACCTATCTAGTTTAATAGCGAGAGAGTTTAGTTGGAGTGGCAGGCCGACGAGGAGCATTGTTCAAAAACATACCGTCACAATACTGGGTGGAATCATTATTTTGCCATCTCCTATCAATTAAGAAGTCGGTCTAGATTCTTTAACGCCAACCTTACCTTTTGTACCTAAGCCTTACTCGGCGTCGCGTCGTCGTTGTAAAAATCTGTTCAATCACCTATATTTTTTTCATAGACTATATGTTTTATAGACCTAGATTGATGTCCCTTTCTTAAGTGTCTCTCTTGAGTATCGATCCCGATCCAGGGCCGTTTTAAGACTATACTTAAGTAACATAATATGTTTAGGGGTACCTATATACGATTCATAGTAAATTCATACATAGTATTAATCAAATGTGCTTTCTAAACCCCTTCAGTTTCTAACTATACACATAAAAACTTCTAGTGGACGTAGTAATAGGTTACTACATTACGTTAGGTGTAGGTAGTATCGTGTGAAAATGAAGTGAAGCGTGAGATATTAGAGGTCGCAGCGACCTCTCGCGCGGCAGACGAGGTTTAGATATTTAGAACGATAGATAGAATAATTATATTATAAATACTGCTGTGATTTTACGAGAACAGATATTATTTAGAATATTTTTTTTCTCCTTTTCAAAGCTTCGAAAACTTTGATTATGTTCGAAGTAGAAGATGGCCAAAATACAGACTTTTAAAGTTACCGAATCCGTTACCGATATCGAACCAAATTTTAAAATACAGGTAAGTAGGTACTGTGATAGTTCATACGGTGCGGTGGTGGAGCCGAGCTGGAGCCAATAGACAGCCCATATAGGGGCTGGCTCGACCGGGGTAGTACCACCCTGTCGCAGAAGATCAGCTTGAAATTGCTGCATTTCGTATTTTGAATGAGTAAGCCGGTAGCCCGACCTTCCTCCCCTCCCCCTGCCTCTGTCCCACTGCCCTTCAGGTCCGCAAGGAACGGCAAGTCGTTTTAGAATACGTATTTACTCAGATTTTACCCTGAACTCATATTCAAGCCCCGAATACCTTTTAAAACCCATTACGTGTATGTACCTTAAATGAGGTCAACATAGTATTGCACTACGGCGCAGGTGAATAAGTTCGTGCTGGTCCGTCTACCTTACGAACTTTGTATGCGTGACCATAAACAATACAATCGATGCGTCGCTTTACGGTTATAAAGACAATCATCTATTGCAGGCTATTCATTTTCTATACATAATGTACTTATTATTACCGAACTCTTGGAGCATTTTAGTAGTTTTCCAATAATGTATTACTTACCAAAAACGTTGCGATCCAATGAAAAGAAGCCTGAGCTAAAATATTAAGTAGGTTTAGTATTTTAGACACTATAGCTAGTAATGATATATGCGCTAGGTAGAAGCTACCTAACAATTTAAGGTAGGTACCGAGTTAACATTTTATAAATATAATGTACGTATTCGCCCATAAAAAGCGTCGCATAGCTTTCTATGTAGCTCAATCAGCGAGCAAACTTCCCGCACGCCGGCACATCGGCGTCAACATTTCCGGCACGAGCGGCGACGTCACGACAACGACACGACACGCGACACGCGCCCGACACGACATACTTACATGGGCTGTTGTTTTGATGGTGCAGGTATACGCAATTTGTATTTAGGTATTTATTGATACTTAATTAAAGATGATCTGTAACGTCTTCTCTTTATTTTTCTTGATTGTTACCATCTATTTGTTGTTTTTTAGGTCATACAATTATAAAGCAACCATCTCAATTGACTTATTACTACTACTATATATATACTATCCGTGTGCCTGTCGGTGTAAATGAAGTACCCGAACCGCTTCAGGTGACATGCGGGCATCCGTATCACAAGCTTAACTTTTTGCTATTAATAAAAAATCAGGCGTTTCCCAACCGTTCAAAAGAATACACTAGATGTATGTAGCAATTTGCGTTTATTACAAAACATAACTTAATTACACAGTCAGTATAATAATAAATAATAAATAAATATCGCCAGACAGACACACCAACTGTATAACAATATAACAACGGCCGCTAGGTGTCTATGATGGACAGGTCCTGCAGCATGGTCTCCTCGAGCTCCGTGGCGAAGGCGCGGCGGTCGCGGCCGCGTCGCCGATCAGAATGGAACAAGTTCCTGAAAATCGTTTACAAATACATGCAATGATCGACAAATTAACATAATATCCCAGGGCTTAAAATCCAGGTTTTAAACAGTCCTTCGAGGAGCAGAGCAGTATTTTTTACCTGCTGGTTTGAAATCGATTATGTCTTTCATGAATACAATTTTTTTGATAACTATATAGAAATAATGTACTTAGTTGACCAGATAGCTTAAGGTGAAGGCGCCTGTCTAGCCCGCGAAATTCAACATTTTCGAGTATTTTTATAGTTTATCCAGAATCTGAAAACATTTAAGACCACATTTTGTAATTGGCGACAAAGACCGTATGCAATGCATTTATTAATATATCCAACATACTCTAAAACATTTCAAGAACGAGAATAACAAGAAAAACTGGCAATTTTTGTATATTTAGTGATTTACTTGTATCATATCCACCGTGATAATATTTAGAGTAAAATAAATGTATTAATAAACGCACTGCATACTGTGTTTGTCGCAAATCACAAAATGTTGTCTTAAATGTTTTCAGATTTTGGATAAACTATAAAAATACTCGAAAATTTAGAATTTCGCGGGCTAGACAGGCGCCTCCACCATAATGAGGAGTAGAATAAATGTCAGTACTTGAGCAGGGGCATTTAATTATAATTTTCGTATCGATGACCAAGTGAGACATTTATTAAGGATATAATTTGTGCCCAAATTAATATTTATGTCTTTAATATTCTTAACTTCCCTTAGATCCCAGAGGATTTAACAATATTACATAAATATACTTCAGTGTTAATAGGGGTAGGATATAAATAAATAAAATAATACACATACTGATTTAGACAAAATAAATATATTTACTAAGACAATGAAAAAGTCTAAATTACTTAAAGCTTGTTCACGAACTAAGTTTAGTATTCAATAATTATTTACAGGATTTTAATTAATTACTAATAAACTATAAATAATTATATTGTAATAGTCATAAATACAACATAATAGATTTACTGTAATTAGAGATAGGTACATAGTTATATTCTACACAGATTTATTACTACATACATAATATTGAGTAACTTATAGTGAAACTGAGTGATTGGCTCTTTATTCTTCAGTATCAAGCTAGTGATTAAAAATTTATTCTTGTAATAACAGCAATCAATATACGACTACATAATATCTGTAAAAGCAACTTAATTAAAGGTACGATATATAAATAATTAGCCGTATAATCATTTATAATAGCTACTGGCTACTTTGCATTGATTCAAATATAATATTTACTCTTAATACTATCCTACTTTGCTTATAAACCAGCCGTAAGTTTACCTTAATTTTCGTTGAAGTACATACTCATTAAAAGAAATAGTATTTTATCTGAAAAAACTTGCACACATGTTGAAATTCTGCCTTGTTCATCTAACTAAATGTGTAAACTGTGTATTGTTTAGCTAGTGGTTAAATAGTGTCTAGGCGGCGGCGGCGGCGGGGCGGTGCCGGGCGAAGTACCTCTCGAACAGATGCAGCAGCTCGAAGCACACCTCGGCGAGGATGAGCGCGATCACCATCCACTCCAGCCGCACGTGGTGCCGGTCCGCCGCCCACGACGACACCAGCTCCAGCAGCTCCACGCAGTGCGCCAGCCGCTCGTTCAACACCTGCCCGACAATCACATACCAAATAGTTTATTCACGTACGCCAACAAATTTATGAATAGTCAGAATGAACTATCGGTTCGGTATGGTGCCTAAACCGAGAGCAGGCAAGAATGTCAGATATGCAGGCAAGAAATTTTCATATATATGTATTGCACAATTCGGCGAAGGAAAATATCGTAAAAAAACCTGCTGCACGTCTTTCGAGAAAGAGTTAAATTCGCCAACCCGCACTGGACCAGCGTGAACTATGGCTCGAATCCCCCTCCGCAATGAAGGGAATTTGCTCGGTATAATTACAAACGTTTAAATAAAATACTGAATGACGTAGAATGCTACAAGCGCCTCACCCTGGTCCGCCTGGGTATGGTGAAGTAGGCCACGGTGCTGGAGTACAGCTTCTCGAGCTGCTCCTCCTCCCAGTAGAAGTCGGGCGTGTCCAGCAGGTCCGACTCCACGTTCAGCCGGTGCCGCAGCGAGAACAGCTCGCCCAGCTTGCGGACCACCTGCGATATGACGCCACATATGAATACACTACAAATATGACAAATTAAAGTTAGGTTATAATAATAACTGTGGGTTCCAGTCTCATGCTATTATACTAGAAATTAACTAGATGTACTACAAGATCGGCTTTCAAAAGAGATGTTAATACGAGAATGATAGACGCAATCATTAGCGGACACGCTAATGTAATTCTAGTACAAAATGACATCTCAAGACTGCACTCACTTTCAGTCCGGGATTCGTCGGATTGAGGTCTATAACCCTCTCCTTAGTAGTATATTTGAGTTCATATGAAATATCCATGGAAGTCAATATACAAGGGTTGAATATGTGGCGAACTTACATTCACGACGCTGACGGAAACGGACAAATGGCGCTGAATGCGGCGTCTCAATACAATTTACGAATTTTTCATAGAAAAACTGAATCACGATATTAAGACTCGCAAGTATCGTGACTATATGTATGTATATACAAGACCCGAGAATAACCAGTGGGGCATAGCGGCCGCCCCGCCAGGCAGCACACCCGCTTGGCTGGAAGATCTTCCCTTTTCCGCCAAAAATAAAATGAAGATACAGGACGCACGACGCGTGGGTACCTCTTTCTTGTCGATATTGGCGGCGCCCCCGCGCTGCATGGCGGCCGAGTGCTCGCTGACGGAGGCCGCCAGCGAGCCCAGCAGCGCCTCCCACGCGCCCAGCCGCGCAGACTGCACCATGGCGTGGCTGCCAGAACATTACTTAACCGATCACGAATCAAATGCCTACGAATAGTGTGGAGGCACCCTAAGATTGCCTGTTCTTCCTTCCTTAACCCTCTTTATGCAATCGGGGGGAGATACGAATGAGGCTAAGTGTTCTTGTAACACTATTAATTAAACCAGGCAGGTATTTTATAGTTCAGATATGAAGAAAAATTGTTTAAAATAAAAGATTTATGAGTATTGTTACTCATAAATCCTTACTTACTTATTTGTAAATGCATAAGTGTGCTTGTTGCCTAATTTGTAAGTTTGACTGAGCATTATACAAAAATAACAGAACAGATAATATTTGGTACAGAGTTAAGTTGTCCTCTGGAATAATATAGGCTACTTTTTACCCATTGTCATATTTCAGTCTAGATCATATTTCACTCACCTAAATGTATACCTCTCCAATGAGTTGTCTCGTTCTGACACAAACACAAATCCTGATTCTTGTAAATGACATCTTTTCCTGGAAATAAAATAGGCATTCCATTAAATACATATACAATTTATATGCTGTATGTTCATTCCTTATCACTGGGCGCTATGACCTGGGGTCATCTGGGTTCAAATAACTTACGCGTTTGGGTGATAAACATAAGTCATGACTTCTCTCTCCTTTTCAACCACTTCTTTGGGGTAACTCTCAATTTCAAATCTGAAACAATACCATTATTATTCTTTATAATTATATACTCTTCATGATTGTGTCTCTGGCATAGAAATCTGTATTTGTTTTTACTTTAAAAATAATTTCACCACAAATTAGAATATTTTAATTATTTTATGTATGTTAAAGCAAAACTAGATATTTAGTATTTTTGATTGATTTTCTACTTAATATTGTAATATTATCACTATTTCCTAGATAAACATAAAAATGTTACATTGGCAGCATTTTCTGGAGCATAAATTAACTACCAGAAATACCTAAAAAACAAACAAGGTTTGTTGACAAGCATTCTATATTGGGTTTGGCTTATTTGGCTGGTCTAACCACCAACATAAACCATTGTCTTTCCTTTTAATTCCTCTTAACCTCTTAATAAATATAAATCTTATTTATCTAAGTAGAAAAGAATCAAAATCTGAAAATCTACTTCAAAATGTTGTAGTTTAAACAATTATTTTA
Source organism: Notodonta dromedarius (assembly GCA_905147325.1). NCBI lineage: Eukaryota > Metazoa > Arthropoda > Insecta > Lepidoptera > Notodontidae > Notodonta > Notodonta dromedarius. Next base: position 9,810,405 of record LR990179.1, on the reverse strand, counting down.
ACCCATCAATATTTTTTTAATGAAATACATCACATAAAACTCACGGCCGAATAAAATCCAGCACATTGTTGGCCTCCAGCTCGGTGCAGTTCCAAAACACGACTCCACCCTCCCGGAAGAAGATGATCTCCCGCGGCTCCGTGCCCACGCTGTACACCGCATTTGCCACCACCACATCCCCTACTTCATGAGTTTTTAATCTGAAAACAATTGAAATGTGAAACAAACAACTATTTGCCTTGTTTCCCATAGGGGTAGGTAGAGGTTCACCGTGGTGCAAATCACCAATTTAGTTTAATATAAAAAAAAATACAATGTTTATTTTAACTTCTCTCTTTTTAAAATGATGAGTGTACTCATTGATAAGTTATTTTAGTCATAAAGTTATGTAATAGTTTAATTATTTTTCTACTAATTAGTACTTATTAAAAATAATTCCTGTAATTAGAGTTATGAGGGCTCTGTTTACAGTCATAGGTGCATTCATGGAATGTCCTGTGGATTTACTAACTGTTCGTAACCTTTAAATAATTACTATTGTGAAATGTTTATAAAAATTGCATCACTATTTGTCTAAAAACATCAATGAAAAATCTTACTTTCCAGGCTCGTAAAGCTTCTGTTGCAGCAGCGCCTCCTTCAGACTCTTCAGATCATATGCATTGGCGCTCGCATAAGCCATTGTGAGGTAATGTCCCTCTTTATGACTCAAATCCTCAGGAGTTGCCTTCTTGTGTACTATCTTCTTTTTTAGCGGTACACCCGCGTTATCTAACGCTATAGTAGGCTGTATAGCATCACTAGCATAGGTCCTTACTAACATCTGGCGCGCAATCGAGAATATATCGTTTTTTGTAGAAAGAAAATGCGTTTTCGGCGTAATAAAATCGGCTAAAGAATTCGGAGCGAAGCATTTCGTTGCCACGCTCCGTATACTGTTAAATGCAATTCTCGATAAGTACACTGTCATATTGGAATCTCTACTGTATATTTAATAGAAAAGATAAGGCAATATTAAATGCTTTTTCAAATTATTACATAAAATATCAAAAGTGAGGTTAAGCTTAGATTTATTGTTTTGACACTTATGACCATAGAGTATACATGTTTTGACATTTTAGTAGCATAGGGTGCGTTCCACTAACTATACAATTTTGCTATAAACGATTTTATCCACAAATAATCGTTCCATTATTGGTGTTATATAAACCTGTGATATAAACAAAATTATCGAAAATTATGCTCACACTTGCAGATTTGCCTTGAACAACTAAACCATTCTTTGTGAAAACACAGGCAAAATAAACGTTCGAGTAGAACGCATTAGTAGTGGTTGTTTTGCAGATCTCAGTAGTCAGTAGTACTAGTATTTTAGGCATGGAGAGGTATCAAACGAGATGATTTAAAAGAAGCAATACGATTAAAGATTACTTTATTATTAAAATTAATCAGTCTACTAGAATGTTCCCATCCTGTGCAGTGAAAAGCGTGCGCAGTTTCTTAGCAAACTCGGGCCCGAGTCGGCGCGCCCTAGCGCCGGGCACGGCCGCTCGCGCCACGCCTATATCCGCTATTACCTTCACACTGTCAGCAGATTGCAGAGCCTATAATACAGACAAATAAATGTATGAACATTGACTGGATCATTGGATCCAACATTGTCCCCATCTTATAGTGCCCTAGGCAACTAGCTTCCCACTCTATGTTGATTTTATGCTTACTTCGTATAAGGCGAGAGGCGACTTGTACTGCGCGCACAGCGCTCTCGAAGTCTCTAGACTGGATGACGGTAGTATTGCTATCATTTGCTGCCACAGTCTACTAACTCCGACACCTAGAAAATAAATGATGTGTATACTTGCTATTGGAATCATAACCGTGCTTCTATAAAATTAACGTTAGATTTTCCAAAAATGAGCAATGAATGATATGGTGACAGGCAACCAGCTATTTACCATCTTTATCGACGGCAACGCATTTTTTGTTGTCGCCTCTCATGTAGAACTCGGCTTGCTCGTCGCATGCGCGTTTCGCTTTTCTGTGAAAAAAAATATATTTTCATACTTTCTCTTCTTATTTTGAAGCTGTTTTTGTGTACTTTTCTCAAAGTAAATAGTAAACTGTGAGTATACTTACTTGAAGGGTGCTTCGGCGATAGCTTTAGTGAATTGCACAATGAGAAGAGCCAGCTCATTTGGCGTGTTCACGATCGCCGTGTCACAATCGGCGCTTACTAGCAGATCTGGAAACACGAAAATTGTGTTATTTACACACTGTTATATAGATGTTATTTTGATAATGCACGATATAATGCACGCTCGCTGCCTTAGTAAATGCTAAAAATGGTGCTATCGAGGCGTCATGCAAAATAATATCGTGAATTATTAATAAAGTCCATAAATATACATTTTCTAAAAGAATACAGCAATGTGAGGTTCTCACAGTTCCGTAGTTAGTCCTTCCAACTAAGCGTAATGCTTATGCTAAGAGTAGGCCAACATAAATAGTTTAGGCCAGGTTGGAGACAGAACCCGGTACGTCTTGGTTACGAGGTTGGTTCCTCTAACCACTCAAGTCATTCAATTAATTATATTTTTTTCAATTTTCGTTCCGTTATTAATTAGATTATTTTGATTTTCACCTGTTATAGCCATTTCTAAATCGATTTCCGTCATCTTTGATCGGTTGCTGTTCGATGTCTTACGGCGGCGGGGCGACCTGTAATAATGAAAGTTGCTGGTCACGCGACAGCCCTGGCATCTAATCCGCACTAACTCTTGATACATCTAGCTCTGACTTTACTCTACCGCGCCACAATCAGAAGGTACTCCAAGATGCATAAAACCCATGGAAATTTGAACTTTAAATACTGTAAGAGACACTTCAATTTCCTTTATCGCATTGTAAAATGTGCTCTACTACACTGTGCCCCACTCGATGTGAATTGAAATGAAAGGTCACAATGCCGTTATTGTTCAAGTCAAAAACTTATAAGTGTTCAAGTTGAAAGTTCTATTGAAAGCTGCAAGACCATTGAACGTACACCTTCTTCAGAATAAGCAGTGACATAGATCCTATAAGAGTCAGTTCATTTCAGGAAGATCCGTGAATTATTGCAAATTGACCCATGTGCCAGTATCATAAGGGCGTGAAATGAATGAACTATACTTAATTGAAGTAGTCCTTGACGCCGAACACGACGAGCGTCAGCTTGCAGTCCGCCATGTCCCGGATCTGCGCCAGGTGGGTCGCGAGCGAGTGCGCGGCGACAAGCTCGGCGAGCTCGTCTGCTGTAGTCACGTATAGCGCCCGGTCGCAGTTCTCCACCCCCGGTGATAGTTTCACCTGAGAAACAAATTACCGTGAAGCATTATGTCATGAGGAAACATGCAAGTCTTTTGCAAAAACACGTGTGAAGTTCACCGAACAGCGGTGATCCGGCGTGGTAGACTACGGCTCTAATTCTCCTCGCATTGACCTTACCATCAGCACAATATGAATGCACAAGTGTGAGGGTGTATTTCGTTTCATTAATCCTTGAACCCGTACACCTTTTTTTAAAAGCGTGCGCACACCCTCTTGACTATCACTGGACTTTTATATCGAAGTATAAAAATATTATGTAATAGATTGAATGCTACCCTTATGTAACTGGGAGAACGACGAGGAAACGAAAAACTAAAATTATGTAACTTTATGACTCTTATATAAATTATTGCAAATAGACCCATATACCAGTGCCATAAGAGCTATAGTGTACGTCCTCGTGCACCACCATCAAGACTCGCCTCTCCATCTCCTGTGGTCAGTGTCCGCGGCACGGCCCTGGTCCAGACCAGCAGCGCGGGGTGGCACAGCGCCGGTGACGTCAGCAGCTTGCTGCCGGCCGCGGCCACCTCGCGCGGCACGTCGCCCATGTACCAGCTCTCGCACAGCGACGGGTGGCCTTCCACCGACATGTACTAGGGACACATCACAAGGTACATGTTTACAGATGCAATGCAATACAGGAGGCTGCTGCATACAATAATTCTGCACTTAAACGATTACTGCTTTGTTTATTAAGATAATCAAAATCTTTAGATTTTAGAAAAAACAAGATGGCTGTGCTGGTCTCGGAAATGGTTTTTATCTGATGGCTGCTTTGTTTCTTGAGAACGGGAGTCACGATTCGCGGCACAACGTAGCACAAGCCTAGCACAAGTCAGCACAAAGCTTAGTTTTATTCAAAATCAAAATGGCCATGCTAACATCTTGGAAATAAAATTAATTGGTATTAATATAGCATAAATTCGCTTGTAGCATGTGTCAATTGAGAGATTGCTTCTTGCAAATTTATGTTTTGTATTGCCTAAATAAAGTGTCTTATCTTATCAATTAAATAAATATATTAACCACTTTTCATTCTAATGGCAATACTTCATAGCTACTATGGAAACACATTTGGTTGACAACCATGCAACATTGATTTATTATTCTTTAATGTTGCGTTATCTCAATGTACATGATCATTTGGAGCATTGTAAAAGTACCGTCATGCACTCCCCGGGCTTGTAAATCTTGTTTTTCTCAATGGCAGCTTTCTTAGCCGCCTTCTCTTGTGCCAGCTTCTGCTTCTTGGCTTGCCTCTCCAAAGCTGTGTTGGTATTCTTTACAGTTTTATCATCAGAACCACCTGTGAGGAAATATATAAAATCAAAATATTTTTATACATGTAGGCTCACAAAGAACTTATGAATATTCAGACTCTACCACCAAAACCAGGTTCGAAATGCTGCTTCCACTAAGAAGATCCAGCATTAAACTCAATGGTTACTATTTTAATGAATAAAAGATGGTGTACATTCTCAGGTAGCAACACAATGTGAGCAGGCAACACCATTGTCACTGAATAGTATTAGAAAGTAATACACATAATACAAATAGAATCTACCCCTTGAAGGTAAATCATATGGGCATAATGGTATATATTGAAAATTAAAAGAATACATAACATTTCATTAATTTTACCCAAAAGGAAAGTTTGAAATTAAATGCCACCTTTAAGGCCCTCTACTTACACTTATTTGGGTACAAAGTTACTAAACACACATTTATTAAATTTTTAATAATATAATAGATAATGTATGTGGATAGTGCTTGCCTACACTGAACCTCTTAGGCCTGCCAGGCCTGCGTCCACCAGAGCTGCTGGCAACACCAATTGAAGTTGAAAGTAAATCAATTTCTGAAAAATAAAAGGCTTAAATTACACAAGTCAGTGGGTGTTGTGCAAGACCAAGATGACCCAAGATGTTTAGAACATGTTTTTCTTTTTTTTTTTAATCTGTGCATTTCTGATAAGTTTAACATCTTATGAAAATTGGGTAGGCTTTCTATGACTTGCACTTCATTTCCTTCACTGTAAGCAAGTAATAATCACATTGAAATTATGATTCAAAGAACAATTCTGAAACACTTAAGGTGTGAGCCGGGTTTTGAACCCAGTTCGTCGGATGTTAAAATTTGTGGGCTAATTATTATTATAAATTTAATAGTGCATTACCAATACTGAAGATATAAGATTGTACTTAAGTACTTATATTATTTCGATGGGCACAATTAAACGTGATTTAATAACTTTTTTACCTAAATCCATTTTATTTTCATCATCTTGAGTTAAATCCATTGTGTACAAATCTGGGTTTTCAACTGTAATAGATAAGAAATTATCATGAGAACAGAAATTACTATTACCATTGATTTTTTAACTGCAAGTTTAACTGCAACCCTGATCAAAATGTGTCTTGTATCGGTAGTGGACATGTTATGTGGTAACCTATAGCGAATTTTTCCTTAAACAATCTTGGCATGCATTTTTAATGTTTCATTTTTAAATATCTGTTTAATATCATATTATTGTTATAGTATAGTAGTAGGTATATATTGAATATTGTATTATAGTATATAAGGTATATATCTATGGGCCTGAGATGCCTGATTATAAACAAATAAATAGTATAAATAATAAGAACAGAATTACTATTTTCCCAAATGATATTAGGTTAAAAAAATGTTAATAAGTACTTATGGTAAATTATTATTAGAAAGTCTTGTAATAATTTTTTAAAGGTGAATTTATAAAAGACATGCTAAGATTGTTTACTAATTCCGAATCTTTAGGAAAAATATAGTTTAGTACATTTATTTTACTCTAAATATTATCACGATGGATATGATACTAGTAAATTACTAAATATACAAAAATTGCCAGATTATCTGGATAGCTGTCGTTCTTGAAATGTTTTAGAGTAAGTTGGATATATTAATAAATGCACTGCACACGGTCTTTTTCGCGAATTACAAAATTTGTCTTTTATTATAGTCAGATTTTGGAAAAAATTCTAAAAGAACTCAAAAAATTTGAACTTCGCGGGCTAGATGGGCGCTTCAGCCTTAACCTTGCTTACTTACCTAATAAAATTTATAATAAGAACAATACTTCTTTTGTTTTGCTTATGTTTGCAACCGGTATCTTGACAAACCTTCACGAATCTATAGAAAATAATGAATGTTATTATATATAGCAGTAGTTAGAATTACTATTACGTTTCTTCTGTTTTGTTTGACGGTTTTTGTATTTTTTTTATTTTGTGTGACAGTAAACGTAGTGATTACATACTCTTTGTGTGACAGGCTACAGACCACAGATTAAAAATACTCCTAACGAAGTTTTTTTATATAGACCAAGGCTTTTGGTACAAGGTTGGTACAAACCAAGGTTACGTTTCGTATACGTTTCGTATTCTATGCAATCCAGTCCAGTTGAGTCCAGTGACTACTATAGCGAGATATTGGAGCGAACATTTTTAAGATTTATATAACAGCTTGTGTCTGTAAATCTGTAAATTTACCTACTTTTAACGCTATTGAAAGTGTTGTATGTTAAAGTTAAAAGTAAAACATTTACAATTATCATTATTATAGTACATTTATGTAATAAGTAGGTATTTTGATAATTTCTATATTTTATCTGCAATCTGTATAAAAACTGTAAAATCAGTATGTAATTTATTAATTTACTGTCATAGAAAAAAATCTTACTTATTATTGTTACATAATATAGCTATGTAATATCAATAATCTCATAAAACCTACTTGAACCATAACTTCGTACCGAGATATTGCCTGTAGACTTTTCCTATAGGCGAGCGATAAAAGGAAAAGCAAGGGAACGTCCGAGAAATGCTTATTTGACAACCCTGTTGACGAAAGGCAGACCGAGGGCGGGTAAGGCTATTGATTTCCCATAAAATACCTCGGTATAAATCATCTTGTTAACCTTTCAGCGCTCAATGCTACTTTGCTACAAGCCGCTTTAAAATTGCTGTGTTGTTTCCTTTACTGCTGATTACTAAGTGAGTATGTTAAATGTAGAATATAATATTATTGTAAATAAATAACAAGTAGGTACATAATATGGTTAAGTTTATGAATTTACAGAATTGTTACTGTGTTGTTGCCAAAATATTAATGGAAGTTGCGCTGCAGCGCTGCTGATGATAAAATCACAAATTGCACATGCGTGCAGCGGGATTCTGTCGCTGTCATCCATCCGAGCTAAATATTGCAATGCTAGGCAACGATCCCGTGAATTCAATTAGGAATGAAGTGAAAAGTGAGCACAACAAAGCGAAAAAAATTAAGATCTTTGGTCATAACAGTGATTATGAATGATTTATTTCTCTTATAGAAACAGTAGTAACCGAACCGAGTAAATGCAATGAAAATAAATTAGTCCCTGAAGTGGTAGCTACCTACCTAGATAAAATCTCCAAAGATAAAAGGCTACAATAGTTGGCGGTAAAAATCCCATGCTCAATAGGGATATTTATTAAAGACGAGATTACTGTGACATAACTCGATCAATACTAATACAAATCAATATGAGTAGATAATAGATGAATAAAATCAAGTTTAAGCGAACTGTTTTTAATATAGGTAAACACCGAATCATATTTTCATTATTACGAGTAGAGTACTATGGTATTCCACTATTCCATCTCAATACCCATTAACTACATAAAGGCAAACTCGCCATTCAAGCCAATCGAGCGATTGCATTCGAATAAAGCAAATATGAAAGGAGTTTTTTTTGATCTCACGTGTCTTATTTATTTAAATTGTTTGCTCTATGTCTGAGGCACTCAGGCAGACCGGGCTCCCTCGCATTCCCTCCTCCAGTCTGGCTTTGTTTACGAGGGCGAGCGGCCGTTACACCTCTTGCTCAGCCAACGCGCACGCGTGACTAATTTAAAAATAAAACTTAAATATGCCTCCGCATATCCTGTGAACGATGATTATAATGTGTTAATAAGTTATGCACTAACATTACATTTGGGTTACATTCTATTAGGATTATTAGTGCCAGAATTGCAAGTGTGAAACAAAAAGTTTTGTTACGCATTCCATACATAGCACAGAATATTGAACGAATTGCGCAAAAACTACGATTAAATTGTCTTATACAAACTGCAACTTCGGTAACCAAGGTGTAAATACTGCCACACCAAACTGAAACATTATTTTGATAGTTTACCTACTACCTATAAACGTGCTTAAATTCATGCGTGTGTATCAGAATTTTCCAACGTTAGACATTTAAAAAATGGACTGGCGCGAAAGACTTTTCGGAAAAGTGTTGGTTAAGTGCGAGTCTGGGACGCAAAATGGGCAGTTCGAGAACATTTCGACGCTGGAGGCTCTATCCGACTGTGTGGAGGAGGGAGAGGGTGCCGTGTGTGGAATATACTTTTCTTTTGCGAATATAAGCGATACGAGTGATGATTTCGGTGTGCGCTTAGAAGAAATATACAAGCGGGTTCATCCTCGGTTGAAGGTTGTGCAAGTCGTTTTGTGGGCGCATGTCGGGACGCCTGAGGGTCCTGTGGAGAGGGAGGCTGGGTTCCGCAAGAGCTTGATAGGGAAGTCTTGGTTCGCTGTGCCATTCCACGATGTTGACACGAAGGTGAGAAAGAGTGCCTGGGAACAAATGGTCGGTTTTGACACATTTTAGCAGATAACATGGTGCAAATGATTATATCAATGAAGACTTCGACATCTGTAGTCTTATCGGAACTCGTTCTTATGGCTAAGTCTGCTCATTCTAGAACAACCGAACAAATTAAATAAATCATCATGAGGAAACGAATTTCTGATATTCTCTAAGCGAAATTAATAATGAGGGCTTACTAAAACATCAAAAAACAAATGTATCCGTAGGTAGATCCATTTGAAGGATAAGTAATTTCAGCTCCATAACACAATCTGGAAGATTACACGTACATACGAGTATATCCTATTTATGGAGAAGAAGCGTGACTAGGTACATAGGTATAAAACTTCGTATGAACGAAATGATGTCATTCATAAAATATTAAAGTTAACATGATCATCGTCTGAATATAACTATTTTATTAAGGCTCTTTGGGATACCTTCACATGTGTCCTAAATGGACGAAGAACTGACCTCGAAGATTCATTTATTACACAAATACTTACGTTTCTACATTCCCGAAAAACGGAAAAAAATACTGTCAGCCTTTATGAATAATTACCACAATGAGCGAATATTACCTACAAACGGCAAAATAAGATAAAGAAGATAATCAGCTCGATTAGTTTCCTTCCACTATGAGCCCACATCGTTGTTCGCATTGCGATCGCGTGCCGATATCGACGTCGATGTCTCATCCCGATACCGTCACATGCATGTTGATTCCAATTTATAAATGAGCTCGCCTACTTTCATCGTCTCATCTTAATCAGTTGTTCCTGCAATGAGGGGTCATTCAACTTGATGCTAACTGGGATATGATGCATTGCAAAGGATGGTTTTTTAGTCAATCAATAGAGCTGGTTGAATATGAAGTACTAGGGGACGCTGGCTTAATATGCCTGTTTATATCATAGACATATCATCATAGATTTATTTAAATATATATTTGTCGGCCTAGTTAATGAGTCAAACATGTATTTAATTCAAACTAACTTATTCACCAACAACCTGTAGCAACCGGTAAACCTACTTCATATTTTGTTAAAAGGGTTTTTTACTTATACATATACCTAATATAACTTTCACATATGAGAGGCTATCCAGTTCTTATACCGCCCCTTATAACTTAATTTAAATGGATAAGTTTAGGGGCAAACGCTTATTAAGGTAAGTAAGCGTTTTGTGGTGGAAGGATAAATCACAATTTCTTGTAGCCATCTGGTAATTTATTAATTATCTTGGATGAAGTTGATTGGAGAGATTCATGTGTTTTCACTTGACTGTACATGTGTGATCCTAAAACTTATCAATCAGGTGCCTATTATATTACACTTGCCTAGCAATTTGCATATCTCGCACTCTAAGCTAGAAACCGCGCCTCTCAAGAACCTACCCAGGTTTATTTCCCGCACTCAGAAGGGGGCGGCCCTCAGTAATTACGAGAAGAGCGGGGGTTGCGTCAATACCATGTATCACCCTAAATTACTTTCCACCCCAAACCATCGCAAGGGGGGCGTTTTTTACATAGCCTCTAATGCTGGGAACAGGTGTTTTAGATACATTAATATCTGTCGGGAAAAGCGTTTGTTTATATTAGACATGTATTTCGATATATTACACCTGCGTAAACACAGTCGCTGTAGGATAACTTTTGGTCACAATATTCAAGCGCGTCTAAGATCTTGTACTCCTATTTGTCCATAATCCTGTAGTCCTACATTGATATTAAGATTGAAGGGTTATCCACATTTAACACCAAAGTCCTAGTTTAGTTCTCGTTTACTAAATCATAATACTCGTATGGCACTGGCTTCATAGAAATAGTTAATCAATGCTAATTAGAGCTAACATTAATCTATGTCATGTACCTGTCTGACATTATCTGATAGACATAATGAACAATAATACATCAGCCCAGCCCCTCCTGATTGGAATGAAAACCATGACAATGCATATACATACAGTACCTACATTGTAAGCTGACAGCAATCACTAAAGTGAAATTTTACCAAGGTAAGTAGGATATTACCTATGTGTTGAGCGTTACTACATTCGAAGTACTTAACACACTATTAAGATGTCATTAATATCTTGAGACGATTACTAATGCTAAACTGAAAAATGCTTACTCAACGATTGGTAGGTACAATAAATTACTGATATTCCTAATCCGCCTAAAAACTACGCCTAAACCTACGAATCCTTAAACGTCATTAACACTTTAGACCCGGTCAAGAATAATTAATACGAAGTCGTTAAAATATTTCGTATCAGTGCAGAACTCATCCTTTCTCGCCCACGCAGTCCTGAATAATAATGGCTCATGTTTCCAGATATAAAGAATTCGGCTGAACATTAGCCGTGGCCATTTAGCCGCAAGGCCCGCAAACGCCTATTAAGGACGGCATTTCCTCGGAATTTGTCTCCGAAAGAGGGTGAAAATGGGACCAGGGACCACTTGATCCCCTCATTGTATGTCAAGAAGGCCAGGACCAATATAAGAGAAAGGCGAAATTCTTGGAACTTTAATTGTTAACAAAACTTTCTTGAAAAAGCCTGAGATCGTCTTATTTTAATTTTGAAGCTAAATGGAATTGTTGGTACATAAAGTAAATTATATTTGCACCAATTCACATAAAGTAGATCTCCACCATGAACATGCCATTAATAGATTGTTTTTCCATTCAACCACCCCACAAAATGCTAGGATAGACCCTTACAAGCAGTTTTGCCACGTGAAAACAGACCGCGGCTCTACCTATCAACGCATAACACAATTTGCTCGGCAGACCGACCCACACATTTGCAATAACGATTAAAATTTAAAGGGGACCTTGGGGCAGGACGCCGCCGCCGCCGCGCCGCCGCGCGCCGCGTGGGAGGATTCACGTGTTCCTATATGGACATTAAGTACTTGGGTAATAAATGTTAAACTTACTCGAAAGGGTTTAGATTCCGGATTTTGAAAAATTGTTTTCTCTGTGATGTTGGTTGATGATAAAATCGTAACCTATTGCAAGGAGACCAAAAATTCTAAAAAAATCCTGAAGACTAATATTTTCAACGTCTTGCCAGCAGCTCTCACCCCAACAGATAGAGGGTGCTAAATGATAGATATTTATCCATAATCTTGTTACCTATTACCTAAATCTAGATACGTTTACCGATAGCCCAACATGAAGGGTTTTATAGACAAGGTAATCTAGAAAATTTCTGAAGCCATCCTTAATTTTGAGACAATTTCCATTTTTTTTTCAAATCGTCCAGCGTCTGCTTTCGATTGTATTCTCACTATTTCTAGCCTCATGACATAGGTAACTCTAAATAAATGTAATGGAAGAACGAAGCAAGTTAGATTTTATGTGAGGTCGTCTATCCGATCCCGCAACAACTATCGGCCATAGGAAATCCCAATAAAGGATGCAAAACAAAATATATATACGAAGCTCACACTATCTATCAGCATGCATAAAATATGAATCAACGCTCGCAAATTGCGCATACCCTCATAAACTGTCAAGGGTCAATAATTTATGGCAGGCATAGTAAAATAGCTGACTATGGGAAGAAAAGTGAACACCTCTTAGCATAATAAACAACTGGTTATGCAGAATACATGTCAGCCGATGAAAGGGCAAAATATAAATAATCTGAAGCGGAAATATAATACGAAAAATGCAATCATCATAATGTTGAGCTACTAGAGACCCACAGATTCTAGTAGGTCAGTTTGATACGAAGCCCGCACGGTCCCGCATAAGTTCAGTATGTAAACACTAATGGAGAATATTGAACAATGGATGTTGCCTAACAAATATTCGGACAATAGCGATATGTTCAAACAAGGCCATTCATTTCGGAATTTCATTTCGAAACCGACAGACTGATATCAAAAAACATTTTGTATGTATTTCATTAGGGCTGTTGCCTGTATGTTGGCAAAATTCCAACCTATTGTTAGTAAAATAATAGATTTACATACCATTATGGTACTTAAAATTTATTTTTGACTGAATAGTCGGATTATTTTTTTGGGAAGACGGAAATTCTAAATACACCTTTCGCGCTATCCCGTCGCAAACAGAAATATAGGGACAAATCCATAATAACTAATGTATCTATAATTATGTAACTAAATGTGTTTCTCTTATTTGATATTAAGTAAGTGTGATTGGAAAAAAGTACACAATTATCGTGTTAAAAATAACTTGATCCATTTTAAAAGTATTTCAACTGTATTTCATAGCAACCTTGTGCGTTATCTGATCTCTCTCGTATACGCATTGTGCAGAGTGCCGCACTGCAGTGCGGTGTCAGCATCGCATTGTTCTTCTACATTGTCTGCACTCTAGGCCTCTAGGGTAAGGTAGTTATGTGAATGAATTTTTAAATCAAAATACATAAGCTTATACCACCAATTTTTGCACAAAATCACTCTAATATTACATCACTCAGAAAATATGAAAGCTTCCACAATGTATCAAAGCTAACACTCATCAAATTTCTACTGAAAAATCGTCGCTCTTGTATTCTGCACAAAAAGTGTCAGACATGTACCGGCCAGTTTGACAGACAGTGTGTGTATCTTGCATTATTGAACAATCGACGCCCATGTCGAGCTCACTCCCTCGCACAAAAATCAGAAGCTATTGTTATAAAATGATAACGCAGCATTATCTGGATACGGTTAGGTACTTATTTTTAAAGTTAAATTCGAACCAAGCATTTAGATCAAAGTTATCTACTTATTTTGTTTTAAGTCTGGTGTAAAAGTTATTCAAATGATTCCATTTACGCTGGATCCCATAGTGTGATTGTCGGATTGATCTGCACCGCTGGTTACATTATCACAATCAAAATTGCAAGGCATTTCAAGCCGGCTTATTAGCGCATTCTTCAAGCCCGCGCCCCAACAACAACAAACACCGCATTATCGCAGATCGCATCGGGCCGTCGAACCCGCACTCGTTATGTGCACTGCTCACGTTACAGTTCACTGAACTGCACCTTTTGAGACAGACCCGAAGAAAATCAATAACATACCCTCTTTGTCCGGTCTTGTTAGAATGAGAGGAATTGTATATTAGTTTGAAAAAGTAACAATACCTATGTATCGCGGCGCGATTGAGTGGAGATTATGATGAAGAATAAATTGAAGCTTCGAGTATCAAGTAGGTATTAACTTGGTTACAGGCCACTCCTCTGTAAACTGTCAACAATTTTGTTATAAAAGATAAGCCGAATAATATAAGCTATAACCTTCACATATAAAATATACTTAGCATGTAACTACTTAGATGATTCCGAAATAATTAAATTATTCACACTAACTTTTCTCCTTTTCATTTTAAGCCCTAAAAAAACCCTAGAAACATCCATTCAAAAAGCAATGCGCTAGGCTACACTTGTAACGGCGTGGTGGGTTGTCGTCTCGTGGAGGGTCCTTTAGACCCCTCAATGCGGCCCTTGAGCGCTTTCCACAGACATTTGCACTGCTTTCACCGGGTAGGCGCGGTTTAAACGTGCTTTATACACCGGAGCCTGAAGAAATGACGCCATCTTGGAAAACGGTCGGCAACGGTTCAGCATGCGTATGTACCTATGTATATTGCGCGTTCGTAAAGTTCTGAATTGAATTTTAAAATTACTTTTCCTGTAAGTGAGACCCTGTATGACCCCTAATTTATGAATTTCATCATTGTAATCAAGAAATGTAGTCTTAACAAAAGATAGACTCGAACCTTGTCAATGATTGCTACAACACTTCCTCATATTATCTGCATCTACATCCCTCTGAAAGCAACATTAATCGGAGTCCCAAAGTTGTAATCGTCCAAAGTAATCTACTCGGAGGGTAGCAAGCAGACCGTGGCAGGACCCTCTCAGGAGCACTCGAGCAAGAATGAAAGGTCTGATGCACCTTAATTTGGGACATTATAAACAAGTTATTTAGGGTTCCAAGGAGAGCGATTGTGGTTGTATAAAAGTTGATTTGAAGACCACTTGATAATATTCTAAAATACCTTTCAGCTTGTACATACCTACTTAATTCTAAGCCATCTTCATCATTCATTTATTTGTATACTTTATTTATTTCAAATTTAGTCATCCGCTGCTTTGATAATGTACCTTGTTTGTCGGACGTTTCTGACGGGGCCCGTGGCGGCAGTGATTCAGTTTGCACTCCTGCAGTTTGTTAAGCAGCGCTAACTGTTAAAACCAACGATGAAACTTTAAGGAAACTCGCTCCGTAGTTTACGTGACATGAAATAAGATCAAAGATTTGCAATCTTATTCAGACAATATTTATTTAAATAATTTCAGATACATTTACTCAATTGGGATTCAAATCAGTACTTAGGTGAGGAAAATATCTTGTTAAATCTTGTTGTGTGTCTACATATTTAGAGTTCAATTCCAAAACGCTGAAATATGACTGACAAGTACTCACAACATTAGGCACAGCCTTCATTAGCTCCAAACTGTCGTGTCTCAAACAGATGTGCTTTTAGCGTGATTGCCGTGCCCTATTGTTCGGCCCAATGGTTCAATGGCTTGCTTCGCAGTGGCTCGTAAAAGTAACGCGTGTTTATGGTGGGTTGTAAAAAGTCGTGGTTAGGTGCGTCTGGGCTGATCAAGTGGGAAGGACTTGATAGCAAAATGTGTGTAACTATACACCCAGTATATATACTTGCTACCAATATCGATGTGTCTGCGCAGTATGTAAGCTAAATCAAACCTAATCAACACGACCCTCTCTAAGTTAAGAATTTTGGAGTAGAGCTGCTATCTCTTGTTACTGAGTCCCTGTCATTTGACCTAAGGTTGCCTACAGATTTGCTCCTGGAGCTGTCACTGATTGTTTAGTCGCACGGATCTCTCTATTTTTCGCCTACATAGATTATGTTTCAAAATGGTATTCCTGCGTCAACAAGATACATTATATCTCTATTTACGAAGCGCTAAGTGCCGGAAACTCCGCTTTTGATTGCGATACATTTGGAAAAATGGCCGTAACATAGGAAATAGAATAATGCTATTTATGCTGACAATATATCAGAGCTTATTGTATTCGTAGAATAAACGGTGAACTTATTTTCTTTTTTTAAGATGACTAGTCCCGCCACACGGGAGTGTGACTAGGTGAAACGAAAATGGTATACTATTTTTTTTGCAACTTAACTTTGTAAATCTAAAACTATCGGCTTTGTAGGACAGTTGAAGTACTTACTAAAGGTTTTGTAGACTTATGAAATCTGTCAACAGCTGTATCACTATAACACCTTTTGTTTTTCAAGTTTCCTCCAAAGCTGATAGTTTTAGAATTACAAACTTAAGTTTTGAAAAAAAAGTATATCCTTTCTGTTTCAACTTGTATAAGCCGAGTTCCAATGATGACCAATGAAAGAAAGAATAGGAAGAGTTGGAAAAAATATGCACTGTTGCAAAACCGGAGACAAAAAAACTTTTTAATCTTTTTGAACCAAGTCTGTTACAGCTTATTGAAATCAGATGTTTGTACGGCACCACGGATCGTATGTAGACTTATTGGGACCTAAAATCGCGAGCTGTGTGATGAGTGGTATTAATTGGTTTTCAGTAAAAAGGAAACAATTGATATAGCACTTTTCTAGCTAGCTAGCTTAGTGAAATGCATAGAGATATCACCAAAGTTATTATTCGGGTAGGTACTGAGCTACTAGGTATCTATTGGTGAGGTATTAAATCTTAGAGAAATTCGCGGCTGAAAACCAATTAATTTGATTTGACTTAAAAGACAGGCGAGATTTTTCGACCCTTCAAGCAGTTTAGTGGAACAGACTGCAAAGCTCGAGACAATATTCATTCACACTGAGGAACGTTGAAGTAAAAAACGTGTGTTAGGTCAGTGCTGCTAGCCTGCTTATCGTCAGACACAAAAATAACAAGCGCTCGTATCGCGCTTCCGTCGCGTCGTCGCGTCGTCGCGGCGATGGCGGCGGGCGGTTATTTATAAACCGCTAATTAGTTACAAACCAACTCCTCGCTACTGTTAACTATAATAAGCGGTTGTTTTCTGGTTATGTATGGTTGCTGGTTGCGTTAGCGAAGGATTTATACGTTACAGGGTACACCGGTTAAAATATTCAGTAACGAAACGTGGTAGTTAGTACTTAATATGCATCAACCGGAAGATATCCAATACATACTGGCCTCAGCCCCTTTCCTAAGAAATTCCACCTGTCACAGTCCATCACCACCTGCATCCACCGACTTCCTATGCCGGACGGTCCCTTATTAGGTACCCCTACGGCCCCAAGTAAGACAAATTGAAACTGATTTAACAGTGGATTGTATGGATGGATGATTGACGAGCACGTAAGGCGTGTATGTAAAACTCGTACATTTCAGACGTAAGCTATCTGGCTCAATGACCTGGTCTTCAAATGAATAACCCATTTTGGGAGTATTCCACTGCACGGTCCATAAACACCTTTGTGTACGAACACTCGTAAAGTGCGGGACCCACGGGTGCCGCCATGCATTACATTACATATCCAGGATGCATTTAAATATCTGTTTACGAAAAACTGGAACTGTGTTTGTTACGTTGGTCAACTTATGAGATATACCATGGCAGGAAATAGTTTAGCGTGGAAAATAAGGAGCATGTTTAAACCCTGGTTTAGTTTTATTTGCAATTCATTAGCATAATCAGATTAAACTTACAAATAACGTAAGTATGTTTAAAAGTACCTATTACCACTAGATTTAGAATTTATCGACTGCCTAATCACTTATTCCAGAGGACGCCAGTGTGGTTTTATGGGCTCTGATTTTCTTTCATTTAGGCAGAAGTTTTATAATAAATTTCTTATAAACTCGATAGGCCTTGAATGCATGGCGACTCTACATACAATGGTGTTTATTATTCCGCACGCATTCTGCGGTCGATGTTCCGCCGCGAGAATACAGAACGCGCAATAATTCTGTTTCCTATCGGCGTGTTAGATAACTTGGGTGCTAAAAATACATTTCATCCATTTGGTATGCCGCTCTTAGCATTTTGATTTTATGATTTAACGGATTCAAAAGACCCGTCGACCCCTTAAAATTATTAATTACTAGCTGAGCCCGCGACTTCGTCCGCATGGAATTAATTTTAACAAAAAAGCCCGCTCTCGCGTTCTGAGCCCGTGCGCCAGAACCCATTTTTTTTAATTTTGTTTTTCTAAAATAAAAGTAGCCTGAGTTACTGCTTATAACATGAGCTATCTACCAGTGAAAGTCCCGTCAAAATCAGTAAGGCCGTTTCGGAAATACTCTTTGATTTAATGTGTTTTTATTTTTTTACACGGAAGCCTAATTGTTGTTCAAAAATTAAAGTAGCCTAAGTTACTCCCTATTACATCAGCTATCTGCCAGTGAAAGTCCCATCAAAATCGGTCCAGCCGTTACGGAGATTACCCGGAACAAACACACAGACAGACAGACAGACAGACAGACAAAAATTTTTTAAATCGCGATTTTGCTATAGGTGTCGTATGTACTTTCATATGCATTTAGTGAAAAGTTGTTATTTTGATATTACAAACAGACACTCCAATTTTATTTATTTGTATAGATATCTTAGAATTTATTCATTAATTCTACGTATTAAAGGGCATAATTTAATGATTATGTGTATATACACAGAAGGAACGCTAATTGCGTTTGATATAATATAAAGACAAAGGCACATAATTACCTAGTGCTTAGTAAAGATTTATTATGGACAAAACATGGGTTCGATAACTTCGCATCTTTTGCGTCCACGCCAACACCAAATGTCTGACTGAATTCAATCAGTTTATCCGACCATCCACCGGAAAACTTGCGCTGGACACGCCTTCCCGAGGAACTTGGCATAACACATCACAGACCTTCACTACACGCGTCTACTAACACCCGGGACGAGCGTTCTATCCAAGCTACTCAAATATACTTTGACGACCAGTGATGTCCCAATGCTTACATCACCATTCAATTTCTATCCACAGCGTCGTCTCACCCAAAAGTACAGCATCGCCGTTGGTGTACCAACCCTCGTCGTCCGCGGACGACATGTCCGAGACGCCCTCCTGGACGATCCTCTGGGGGAGAGGTTCCCTTGGCCACCGCCCCCACTGCGGGAGGTGCTGCGGGGAGTTCAGCTTCAGGGGGAAGGGGGGAGGTTGTATGAGGACCTGCCTGGTGATGCCGTGAGGGTGTTCTACTTTGCTGCTCATTGGGTGAGTAGATATAAGTAGTTCCATACTTATTAGCTCTTATGGATGTCTGAAATTTCCTGGAGACCACTATAGGCCCGAGTGGCAGTAGGAGACTGGTCATGTACCTACCAATAAAATATCTTTGCTATCTGAGGACTGGTCCTTGATGGACTGTACTTATATTGATAGTCTTGGAACTGTGTCCACTTTTTAAATTAACTGTTTATTATGTTATTTAACTCGTCATAATTATAACCTCCAGTGTCCGCCATGCCGAACGTTCTCCCCGAGTCTATGCGCGGCGCTGGCAGCGGTGCGCAAGCGCCGCGCCAAGTACGCGAACACACAGCTTATACTCGTATCCAGTGACAGGTGAGAGATGATTTTATCGAAGCACAGTAGTGCATCTACCAAGTATACTGAAAAGGCGCTCATTCTGCCCTTTTCTCAAAGCCTTTTACGATTTTCCCCGAAACCCTTTATTAGCCCTTTATAATGTAAGTAGCCCTTTCAACATAGTACGAACATCCAGCATCTTAGCGGTCTTCGCTATCCTAACTTGATTATGCAACCACCCTCAAACTTTTAATTGGTAGGTAGCTTGATTCTACCTCCGTGCAGCCCTATTTTTACCAGGCTATCGCAAAGTTACATTCGTTAACAGCACGTCTGTTGGCCAATTAGCAAACATCTAAATTAGTCTAGTTCGTCTTCTATTTAGTCACTGCTACAATCTGTCGGAGAAAACACTGTGTCTTCAGACAATTTACAGTTGATACTCTGCTACACTCGGCTAGTAAACTCGCCGCCTCTGCTGAACTGATCATCGAAGATGCCAACGAAATTATTTAAATTATCATGTCCGTGAAAACAACCAATATGAAGTACTTCTGAAAATATCAAAAGTATTACAGTAACCCAATCACAGTCGAATAAACCAATGTTCTTATGGTCTTGCTTGTGCTTATAAATATATTTATTAAGGACTCTCGTCAACCAAGATCCAATTAGATAAAATTGTTTCATATTCAAGACACAAGGCAACGGGATCGTCCGATATCATTAAAACAAATAAGACAATTTGCAAGCTGAATAATAAAAACAGGGTTGTCGAGTGCTCCCAGCTTGGAAAATAACTAAAACGTTATATTCGGGAATAAAAATGTATACAAAAAGACTACTCACCAATTTTGCTGTGATAGCTAGTGAGCGCAGCGGACTGTAGAGTGTTTATTTAGGTGCTTGAGTCAATGAGGCGACGTTTATACGTAGTTAAGATATTTATTAAGTAATGAACACAATTCACAGGTACAATTAGAAGCACGGTTCAGGAACGAGAGAGCGAGATAGTGACAACCTGTGTTGCCACATTTAGTAAATGTATTTTGTGTAGGATGGGAATCCTACATGCTCCCGCAGCCAGAAAATAATACAATATAATTCTGCACTTACTAGTTAGCCAGAATGTTAATTTAACAAATTATTTTTGTATATCTTACAAATAAAATTAAATTTCTATAATAATAGTAGAGCTATTTAAATGATAAGTAACCTTAAACTAAGTTCACAATAATAACGTAAAATTTTTTGCATTTCTTTTTAATCACAATATTATAATAAAGTATTTTTATTTCTTTATTTATTATTGGTAGGCACTCTTTGTTAATTATAATCAATTGGAAGAACACACATTTTTGTTATAGACCGTCTATGTGTATGCCCATTTTGGGTCTTTAGTTCAACCGCTCTAACTTTGTTATCAGATCCTGGAAAAACCTTAATTACTAGGGCCATAGGCCAATACAGTGGTTGAGAGTCATTTTCTATTAAGATTACTAAAGAGCCAACCTTAACATTAGGCATATTATCTTTCCATTTAGGTCTTGACTGTAAAACATTTAAATACTGCTTTCTCCAAATTTTCCAAAATTGCTGATACATACTACAACAGATATTCCAAAAACTTAATCTATTTATAGGGACATCACTTACATTTTTCTCTGGGTAACTATTGAGAGCAGAGCCAATCAGAAAATGACCTGGCGTTAAGTATGTATAGTCGTTAATATCTGTAGACAGAGGGGTTAATGGCCTGCTGTTCAAAATTGACTCTATTTGAGCTAGTGCGGTACATAATTCCTCAAAAGTTAGTAACGCCTTTTGAACCACTCTTTTTAGATGGTATTTTGTGCTTTTAACAGCAGCTTCCCACAGGCCTCCAAAAACTGGTGAGTAGCTAGGTATAAAGTGAAATTTAATTCCTTGCTCTGCTACTTGAAGATGCACCTGTCTCTGATGGTCCGTGGAATTCTGCAACTTGTAAAGCCCTTCCAATTGGTTCTTTGCACCTTTAAAGTTAGTGCCGTTGTCACAGTAGACATCGCTGGGCAAACCGCGGCGCGCTATGAAGCGCTTAAAGGCTGCCAAGAACGCTGCGGTTGTCAAGTTAGAAACTAACTCGAGGTGAACGGCCTTGGTTGAGAAGCACACGAAAACACAAATGTACCCCTTTGAAACCACGGCGCGCCTGATTCGCGACTGTTTGACAGAGATAGGCCCAGCAAAGTCTACGCCAACCTTTTGGAATGCCCTACTTACATTTACTCTATCGTGGGGCATAGACCCCATGAGCTGCTTGGAAGCCTGCGCCTTAAGTCTAAAACAGATTATACATTTATGAATTATTTTCTTAATTTCTTTTATACCATTAATAATCCAAAATTTTTGATTAATTGACGACAGAAGAAGTTTTGGACCCGCATGTAAGTTTTTTATATGTTCATTGATTACAATTAACCTTGTAATACAAGAGTTGTTTGGCAATATAATAGGATGTTTCTGAGAGAGAGGTATAGTCGCACAATCTAAACGGCCTCCTACTTTTAACATACCACTTCCATCTATAAATGGATTCAAAGACTTTAACCTAGTATTTATAGGTTTATTTTGTTTTAATGAATTAATATCATCAGATAAATATTTTTGCTGCTCGTACTTTATAATTAATAATAGAGACTCATTTAGCTCAAGGCTACTTATGTAATTAAGCTTATTTCTATTAGTACGACTCTTTAAATTATTACAAAAACGCATAATATAGGAAAGTACCCTCTGCATTTTATTTATACTTGAAAACTTATAAAGAAAGTCTAGACATAATACATCATTTTCAGAGCCGCATGCCATCACACTCGAGTGAGCGGACTCAACAGAGCCGTACTTCAATTCAGGTAAGTTATCAGGTAAGCATTTTTTTATTATTTCAGGAATATTATACTCACTCTCGTGTAGAAAACGTGGCCCATGCCACCATAGCTCGCGACATTCCAATTCATGTGGTTGTAAGCCACGACTCAGACAGTCAGCTGGATTATCATCTGTTCTGACATAGGACCAAGAAAACTTATCTGTATACTGCATAATCACTTTAACCCTATTTGCGACATAAACATTCAGTTTGGTTACATCTATTTTTAACCATGCCAGTACTATTTGCGAGTCCGAGTACAAGAAAACATTATTAATAACCAGTTTAAGCGATAAGATAGAATGTACTCTGTTAACAAGCTTAGACAGTAACAACGCAGCATTCAGCTCCAACCGAGGTGTTGTAACCTTTTGGTTGAGTGGGACTAGCCTAGATTTTGAACAGAGTAACTGGAGTTTTGTAGAACCTGTCTCGTCAATACTACGTAGATATAGACAACAGCCATATGCTGTACTACTGGCCGCATCCGCAAATCCGACTAGTTGAATTGTTACTGCATTTTGTAATGTAACATTTCTATTAATATGTACCGGTCTCATGATTGATAGACTATTATAAAATTCGACCCAAATACTATTCAATTCATCAGGTAAACATGAGTCCCATCCTAATTGGGCTGACCAAAGTTTTTGTATAATCACCTTGGCAGAGACAGTGACTGGACCTGCTAAGCCTAGCGGATCATAGAACCTAGCGACATAGCTCAATATTTCTCGCTTTGTTCTGGGCTCTTTTTCCTCAATACTGGGACTTGAAATTTTGAAATTGTCTGTCTTAGAATTGTAGGTAACACCCAATGTTTTCAAATAAAAGTTTTGTGTTTGAATATCTATTTCATCAAAGTGTTGTTTATTCAGGGGCACATCCTGCAGAATTACAGCACTATTGGAAGACCACTTGTGCGCCTGAAAACCACCTAGCTCTAATAGTTTAATTAATTGTTCTTTCATAGCGAGTAAAGATTCTAATGAGTTACTGGATACCAAAATGTCATCACAGTATGTCTGGTTTTGCAAAATAAATGATGCTGCAGGAAACTCAACTTGATACCTAGATGCTAACTCTAAGAGACACCTTGTTGCTAGATAAGTTGAGCTCTTAAAACCATAAGTGACAGTGTTTAACTCAATACATTGTATGCTCTCATTAGGGGAGTCCCGCCACAAAATGAGCTGAAGTGAGCGGTGATTGGGATTCAAGGATATACATCTGAACATGTTTTTTAAGTCGGTGCTAAAAACATAGGAACCTAATCTAAATAACAATAAAATATCAAACAGATCTTTTTGTACTGTTTGACCATTTAATAATAAATCATTAAGAGACCGTCGTTTATTTGTTAACATAGATCCATCGAATACTACTCTACACTTAGTGGTCTTTTTATCAGGTCTCAGTACAGCATGGTGTGCTAAGAAATATGTTGGGTCACTAGTGAGGTTGTATTGATTTATGTTAATGTAACGGCCATGCCCTAAGGCGATATACTCATCAATAAAGGCCTTATATTGTTTAAATAACTCAGAATTAACTTTAAATCTTCTTTCTAAATTATTGAATCTTTTTAAAGCTAGGTGAAATGAATCTCCAAGCATTTCGTTAACATTATCCAATGGCACTTTAAGTGGTAAACTAACCTCAAATTTTTTATTTTCAAGTGTAACAGTATTTTGAAAAATTTGTTCACATTGTTCAAATTCTGTATATTTTTCTGGGAACATCTCAGGTACACTTTCAGTGTTCCAAAAGTTACGAATAGTACTATTGATGTCAGTTTCACATTTGGTGCAGAATAAAGTAACTGGTTGGTTTTGAATTTGTTTAGAGTGACATACATTTTGCACAGTACCTGCAATGATGTAACCAAACTTTGTGTTTATGAAGGTTGCAGACGGCAGGGGTTCAACTCGATTGACTGGACTGCATTGGGGCTCGCCGGAATATCTCTCAGGCAGTGGAGTTTGAGGTAATATAACCTGGAAAAACACATCCGCAGCCATGAGTATTTGAATGTGGCTTGGTATGTCAAAGCTAGTGTCAGCCAGTTGTAAATATGGGGGAATGTTGATAGACTGTTTGTTAATTTTGTGCTGTGGAAGTTTGCAAGTTATTTGATCAATTACATAGCAATTAATAGGTAATGAGAATGATGAAACTGTTGAATGAACCTCCAATTGCACACTTTGGGTGATGTTTTTGGGGGCATTGCCTATTCCAACGATATCCTTATTAACATATGCACACTGCATGCCCAAACGTTCAACCAAGCTGGATGTTATAAATGATGATTGCGACCCGCTGTCCAATAAAGCCTTAACAAAAATTTCCATGCCATCATTTGTTACAAGTTTGACCCTTACAGTGGGCAGTAAGACTTGGTTAGGAGAGGTCCTTGACACCATTGTCACGGACATAGGTGTCTGGTCTTCCTCATGCAGTAGCGTGTTGTGCTTGCCTTTGCAGACATTGCATTTGAAATGAAAACGACATGCTTTCTTATGGTAGTTTAGACACACCTTGCATATGTTGTTGTCAGTGACAAACTTAGCTCGTTCATGTATGTGCAGTAGTTTAAATTTGGGGCAATTAAATAATTTATGATCTAACTTACAGTATGCGCAAGTGCTAGAAGCATTGGTTACAGTGCCTGTTGCGTTAGAAGCCAATACCCTTTGCTGCTGGGGATCCTCCAAGCACTGTTGAAGCTGCTGACTTCCACTTGTTGACTCCGCATTCTCGAGTGCTAAGGCACGCCTTTCTAGGAAATCAATAAAGTTTTTAACGGTAGGTTCTTTATCAAACTCTCTAGTTTGTTGATATTCCTTATTAGTATCATAGTCGAGCTTCCTGGTCAAAATGCAGAGGACAATTTGATCCCACGTGTCTACAGACTGGTTTAAATTTTTAAGAGCAGCTAGGTGTTGCTTTACAATACAAACAAAACTTCTAATATTTGCAGCAGTACATTTTGACATTGACGATAGGTCTATCAAGCTGTTAATGTGATCATTTACTATCTTATACTTATTGTCGTATCTTTCCTTAAGAATTGTTAAAGATTCTGAATAACTCTCCGCTAAAAGTGGAAGATTTTGTATCAAATTGTTTGGTTCATCCTTAAGAAAACTGCGTAAGTAATATAGCTTTTGGATATCATCCAACGATTTATCGTTGTGAATTAAGGAGGTAAACAACCCTATAAATGTCTTGTACTCACTTGCTTTTCCATTAAAATGTGGTATGTTAATAGCAGGTAGCTTAACAACTCTTTGTTCATGGGGACGACTAGGGGGGTTATGCGCTTTACACTCGCGTAATAAGGTAAGTGCCTCCAAATACCGCTCTTCTTGGTCGTCGGGCTCTTCGTCATGTTTCAAGGTACTAATTTCCAGACATAAATGTTCGTACTTGTTGAACAACTCCGTAAGGCGCTGCTCCTTGACCGCAAGCCCTTCCGTGGTCAAGCCTGCAGACTCCAGTTTGCTGATCGTGTTGATGAACTTTGTCAAGGTACCTTTAACATATCCCCTTTTACTAACGAGTTCGCGTAACAGCGCTTTACCCTTACCGTCCTCCATGATTACAACAAGACACGATTACAACTGGTAACTTAAAATTAAATATTTTAGATCTAAGTAACACTTAGCTTAAAATTAAAATAAAGTTTCAAAGTAAAACTTTTCCAAACTTAAAATGGCGAATGAAGAATAAATTAGTCGGAGGAAAGCTGTTGGCGCCCTCTGTAACAGATTCACGCACTATCTTCCGACTTGTCATTCGTTGCGTGATGAAGCCACGATGCTATTGGTCGACCTCGGCAGTTCGTGACGTCCGATTTGACATTACGTGATGTAGCACGACGACATTGGTTGAACTCGAAAATTTTTGTCGAGTCTAATGACAGTGCTGCCAACTGTTTTGTTGAACATGTAGCACTGGCTCTAAATATGTTCCAAAATTGAATGCATTCAATGAATGAGCCGTTCGTGCAAGCAATGCTGCCACTATTGTGTGGATCTTGTAGCACTTTTTATGAATTGGCTTGCTGTACAAAATGGCCGAACTCATGCAGCGAATCCTGGAAATGTTCACTCACGAAATATCCTTTTTTGTATGCCTCAAACTTTCTTCCTTTGAAGGATCATGAGCGCAGCGGACTGTAGAGTGTTTATTTAGGTGCTTGAGTCAATGAGGCGACGTTTATACGTAGTTAAGATATTTATTAAGTAATGAACACAATTCACAGGTACAATTAGAAGCACGGTTCAGGAACGAGAGAGCGAGAGAGAGCGAGATAGTGACAACCTGTGTTGCCACATTTAGTAAATGTATTTTGTGTAGGATGGGAATCCTACAGCTAGGCGAAACGATGTAAAACAAATTCGGGAATGTATGTTTTCGGATAAAATTTTAATTGATTGGAAGGAATTACCACATCACAGGGGCTCCAAATCCGTTATAATCATAAAAATTGTAGAAAATTATTAGGGTATTAGAGGATCTGTCTGTTTATAACTTCAAGATAACGGCTTTTTACTAAATTCATATTAAAATACGATACTTATAAGAAAATAAAAGAATGCTAATTTTTCAAAATGTTGGCTGTCTGTCTGTCTCTTTGTTCCGCCCTAATCCGACCTGACCTCCGAAACGGCTGGAACGCTTTTGACGATACATTCACAGGCAGATAGCTGATATTATAAAGAGTAACTTAGGTTACTTTTATTTTATTGAAGTACTACGCGGGCTGACCCGTGGGCGACAGCTAGGTATTCCAATACAAAATCGGACGTTATAAATGTTAAAACGACACACGCGTAACTTTGTTTCTATCGTTATTTAATTCCTCGTGTTAGAGATGACAAAGAAGGATTTCATGCATACGTTTCTATCGGATTCGGTGCCTATATTTGAGTGCACCCTGGCGTTACCCTAACTCCACAAGCTGGGTGTCGTTACGGCAAATTGAATCCGCTTAGTTTGCATGCCGCCGTCCGCGCCCCATCGATCGCCATAGATGTTTAGTATAAAAGTTATATCGCCAACATTTCGCAAATTGATTAAAAGTACAAACTTCCACCGAGGAATAGGTAGGACGACTTATTCCTTTTTCTTTTCAGATCTTTTGGAAGAAAATGCCTTTTTCTTTGAAATAACAGTTAAGAAAATTCTGTAGGATATTTTCGCGGGAACGTGTATTGCCATTAACATTTCTCAGCTGTAGGTATTTATGTAGGTATAGCATCGCCCGCGCTTGTACTTATGTACTTTGAAGAAACGATATTTTTGCGTGTGAATTAACACACTAGGTATCTGTATTGTCGATAGAAACACTGTAGTCGGTATGCGTAGTTAGTAGATACTGGTAATAAGAATACTCTACGTATAGGTTAGTGCACATGTGAATGCTGCAATCAATATCTAATATGAATAATAAACCAGACGATTCAGATAGAGATAACCCAAAGGATATAAATGTAAACCTCTCCGGGACCGAATCTGTGCGCAATACATTGGAATAACCGAGCCGATGGCTGGCGGCGCGCTCCTGAATTTAAATGGCGAGACATCGCGATATTGTTTTATGCGTCTGATTTATTGATTGTTAATTACAGTTTTAGGGAATGTTGAGGATACCTTTCTATATTTATTTATATATATTTATTTAACGTTAAAATTTATGGCCTGAGCCCAATTACACTAATGAACTAACTATAGACACCTACATTTTAACGTAATATTATTATCTTATTTCTATGTTCAACTTATAACTAAACTATATTCACTGATTCACATTAATATTCTAAGAATTTCATTAATGCGATGTGACACATTTTCATCTCTTGCTGCTCTTGCATGCTCTTTGGAAACTCCTTTGTCTGAAAATAGTTTTTTTTTCCATCATGCAGGGTAACTTTACACGCCGTGCTAACTTTTAATAAAGCAGAATTCCCATACTGAGCTGCTCTATAACATTTGTGACACATATCTTTCGGGCGTCATTTGAGGAGCCAAGCACTGCGGGCGGTGTAAGCATCTCGTTAACATCATCAAAGCTTTCTGAGCATCGTGATTACGTGCCGCAGCGCTAAGCATTCCTGTTCCTTTGATCTACTTGCACAGTGAATGCAATCTCGGCGATGTCATATTGGATTTCAACATATTTTTAGTGATGGTGCGGGTTGATTTTTACTAGAGTAGCGACTCGCGCGAACGATTCGAAGTTGACACTACGAGATGGATGACGTCGACTGTTACGGATGGACGAAAGTTTAAAAAAAAACAATAGGCTGGAAAGGACGGAGACCTTTTCAAAAAGTAGGGAACAATTCACCATAGTTAGATATTGGTGCTAATGCTGTTGGCTACAAATTTTGACTTGACTTGAGTGATGCTTTTCTAAACTAGAAGGAGACTATTTAGAGCTTTTTTGTCTTTACCTGGGTACCTAGTTTCTTACAACATGTTGAGTCTGCGACATCTGGTGACGTCATCACACGCAATTTGCGACAGGTAACCGTCTGGCGGACAATGGAAGGGGTGAATGGGCTACTTATAGCTATCGCTATCGATGTTAGCATGTCGCATTTCGAAAATTATCTTTGTCATATGTCCACTCTTTTAGATTCTTTGTTCTTTATCATTAAGTACCTAGTAATTATCTATTTTTTAATGGGGAGGCAACCCAGTAATGGAACATCAATTGGCTAATTGGATATAGATATGCAGAATGGATATACCACCCATACTTCTTCAAACTGAAACCAACCTACAACCACTTAAACTGGGGTTGATTTTAGTATGCAGGCCTAAGTGTGAGTTGGTTCCTTTTTGCAAACCTATTAATACTTACTAATAGTCGCCCGTGGTAGAAATTTAACCATAATTCATTAAAATTTTTAAATTGAACTTTATTTCAATGGCACAGACTCCAAATTAAAGAAATTACAAGGATCCAGACCTACTCTCCGAGTATGTTTAACGAAAAATACTTTTGCAAAAAACAAAATTTCCCGCGTTCGGAGTTCGAAAATTCTGTGTGGGTTGATTCAACAACGAAATAACGGACGGAGCGAGTAATTATTCCCTATGGCTCTCATTGTAGGGCTTTGGAGAAATTGCAAAAGTACCGAGCTAATGAGAGGTAGTACACATTTGCACTTAGAAATACAGCAAAGATATAACATAGAAAAATAGCAAAGTTGATCATGTTTTTCCTTTTAATCCAGGTAGCCTCTAGTCATTTTGGGGCGACTTTTTACTGGACATTATTAAAAGTACGTATCCGGGGCCTCTAATCTATAATGAAATAAAACTAGCTCCATATCGCTCGTACCCTCAAAAAGATAATTTTCGCATAACGTTTTATAGCAGTAATAAAGTCTGAGGACTTTCGAGATTCCCGGGACGTTGCGCAGACATTTTTGCTAACTTTCAAGAGTTTCAGTACGAAATTTAATTAAAAACATGAGGGGTATTTTTAATAAAATATCATCGAGGGGTCCTGTGGGGACTTTAAAAATGCTTTGACTCGCAGCAAAATTGTTGGTTTTAATTCTCCGTCACGATAAGTAATATTTTATGTAATACATAAAATGATATCCGTAAAAGCGGGATTAAACATTTAAGTGGGTACCTACCTATTTATCCTCATGGAATATTCTCACAAATTTATAATTACATTTCAATTTTCCTCAGTCTATTCAAGCATAATAAGATTCACAAGTGCTTTTTAAAAATGAACGCGTCCGTACTAATGGCGGGTGAATTGCGCGGGAACTATGCAAGTCTCGGTCACGCACAACGACTTGGCCTTTTCATTCGCTCCCTACGCCGCTTTCAGTTTAATTTAATTGCATACCCCGGTGCCAAGCCAATTGGAGCTTTCCGCCACCAGCGCATTAAGTAGTTGTTTGTGTTGGGAAAATGGAATTTGTTTACGTATAGTTCGGTACTTAGTTAAGTATTTTACGTTTTTGTGTGATGTACCTACGTAATCATGATCAAATTTGGAGCATTATGGCTCACAGCGACTTGCTTGCTCTGACTGGGTGAGTGCTCTGCACCCGAAAGACGTAATTTAAGAATCTAGAATCCATTGAAATACTTAATTATTTAAATAAATTTTTAATCAGTAACAATTTCAGATCCTATGGTTTTATCTCTTCGGTTTGTACAGGGTAAATTTCGACGGGACAACATTAAATTGATCCTAATTAAAACAGGATCGTTCCAAGCAAACATCAACAAACAAATCTAAATTAAATGCAAACACAAACGGAATGCCCTCGAGATTTATGTTCTAATTCGTGCGTTCTAATAAAGCCGGGGCATTTATTACAGGGAACCGGTTACCAGGGCCCGATTACCGGGCGACACCCGGGTGTCGGCTGACGATAAACCGTCCCCTCCGCACTTGGGACTTTATCGCCGTTTTATGACCTTATTTAACCCTGCAGTAAAGTCGGTGTTGACGGAAATCTGCAGAACCTACCAAGAATCGATGGGTCTGTTTGGATTTGAATCAATATTATACTTACTATGCGATGTTGGAAATGTCATTCTCATGACAACACTGTACAAAATTAGGTACCTACATGGCAAAAGCCTACTCAATATGACTTTCAAACTTGAAACCGATTCAATAGACCAACCTAGTTATTTAAAATTATACCTATCTAATATCGTTATTTGAACCATGGTGGATTAATTAATTGCTTAACATATTGTTTAAAACAAAAAATCCGCTATACTTACCAAATATACCCAATTTTTAACAAACCTATAAGTACTTACAATGGCCAATGCAAGACCTATAGAAAATAGCATATACCTACCATTTTTTACAATTTATTTTGATTAAAATAACAATTATAGATGGATATACAACATACCATGAGCATACCTTTTATTATGGTTATTTATTGTGGAACGCGAGTCGCAAGTAAGCGGCGCGCGGCGGCCGAAATACGGGTACCTAATGGTGTGCAAGTGAGTTATGGCAGTAAAATATCATGCCGACTTCGGAATAGAGGGAATTTAGCTCATTTTCCGTTTGCCTGGACAGATTTAACTTATCGCTGGATTGTAAATAAATCCAATTTGAAAATTCATTAAGCACAAACAGATGTCTCAGATAGACCTTTGTTGAACAAATTCATTTTTATTTAAATGTGTTCTTTGATACTTTGTTTAGCGAACAGATTTATTTTATAACTAAGTATATTTAACTTTTCATATAAAACTAACACATACTTAATATAGGTTCAAGCAAGTACTTAAAAAGTTCGAGTCCAGGACGCGAGACGGGACGATCGGAAGTTGTTTGTCTTCACCCACGATGTTTGCAGTTCTATTACAAACTTCTCACATAAAAGTTAACTGTACAAAAGTTCTACTCATCGAATATTCAGTAGTGTTGTGGAAAGCAATAACCAATAAAACTTCTGGGATTACAAAAATATTACCCTGGGTAACTTAACCAGGTTACCAGGTTAACCGTAAATTTTGTTCACACGATAGTTTGTTAGTGATGCCGCTACCAGCGTGAGGCATAACGTAACGCTCTAGTCGTCACATAGATGTCGTTGTATGTGTCGCCACTCGCCACTATCCAAGAACTAAGCAAATTAGGATTGAAGTGCTCGTTGTGTTCGCCCGCTTTGTATAGGCGCATTACTAACGAGACGTGTCACATGAGAAGTCCTATAGAAGGTCTAGTATTTGACACTGACACTGACAGTTCAATCTTGCACGCCAAACGAAGGAGAACGACGAAGGAAGGAAAAACGTCGCTGTTGACAGAAAACCGAAATAGCGAACAGTGTACATTGAATTAACTAAACCGGGTAAGTGTTATTTACCTTCGTAATTATTATAATATGTCTTAACATTTGCTAAATTTATTAATCAATTACGTGAAAATATAACCTAAAATAGTAAGTAAGAACCTATAATTTGTTTACTATCGTTATACATTTTAACATAAGTAGGTACCTAGATGCCGCAGTGTTTTCTTGTTCTATAAATAGATAATATGTAAATAGCTTTTCTCTTTGGTATATAGTTATCCTGTGGCCTCAGATTAAAAAATATAACGCTTGATCGTATAAAGTCCTTACAATTTTGATTCCTGTATTTGTAGGTAGGTACCTAGATATTAAAATAAGGGTTATTTGTTTGGACTACGGACCCCTAATAAACGAATAGACAGAATTTATAATTATGTTTTGTTTATAAGAGCGGCAGGTAAGTATCTGACCGGTTTTTAATTTTGTTTTACAAATTCATTAATTTACTACCTACAACATCACTTTAAATTAATAAATTGATGGTGCGTTCCGATCCGGTGGTAGATTTACCCTCGCCACCTCTCCTGGCAGCGGCCCAAGCCGAGGACGACCTCGGTCCCTTGTGGCGCCCTTGAGCTAGCTGCACCCCTGCCCCTCTGGCTGGAACGCACTTGCGCTCGCCCTCTGTCCGGGTGAAGTTGTTATGGCCACTCTGGCCAACAACATATAGTCATATGAAAAAAATAACAAAAAAAATAATATAAATTGATAATTGATTAAAAATATATACGCAAGTAAAATAACTATTAAATATAATGTACTTAATAGTTAATAAGAAATGAAAATTACGAATAATAATTAATAAACTTTATACCTATGGCGTCTTTTGACCGGGACTACCGGTCGACCTTAAAATATGCTCTAACCGCGCGCTCTCCGCCATCTATCTTGAAAACGATTCAACGTATTAAAAAAGTTTTAGGGGATTTAATCCTCTACAATATTGATAAGTAATAAATTAATACAAATAGCGAAAAACCCATAGGAAACGAGATATTTGCAAAAAATGTGCAAAATATCGATTTTTGTGTTTAGATTTTATTATATACATCCTACCATATTATGTAGGTTTTGAGACAACTTTTAGGATGTCAAAATACAAGTTATAGGAGTTTATAGCTGGGTATCTCATATTCCGAGATAATTACCTAATTTTGACTAAGATGACTAGACTATTAGTGTGGAAACATCTTCAGTATAAAAATGTATTTATACATACAACGCTGGTACCGTTGTATTCAATCAAAGTATCATCCATCATACATTTGTTATGTACAAATATAATAACACAAGTATCATATTTGTAATAGTAACTGTTTGCTTTGATCAGTTCTTTTGTAAAAATATGAGGTAAATGAAATAAGGGAAAACCTACTCACAATTGTTAACGATCAAGTTCTGTGACCAAACACGTAGGTACCTAAGTGAAGATTAATAATCTTACCTACTTGCTTAGTTATTTTCATAATTTAATAAAATTATTATTATAGAGTTATAGCGTCCAATTATTCCCACGTATCCGGTCTGTTCAGGGGACTGAGTTATAATAATTTTGTAGGAAGAATCTCCTTTTATGTTACAATATTAATGTTTGAAAACCTATTTCGTAAACCGGTGTCGTAAACGCAATTTTATGAACAAATAATCTGACAAAAATCATTAGAACCAATATGGGTAGGTATATATTCCAGGTATAGGACATTCAACATCTTATGTAGTTTGTTATTGTACATAACAATTTACTTTATATTACAATTACAAGGTCAAAAAATGCCATTTGCAGAGGGCATTTGTGGCAAATTGTATACTTAAATAGCAAATAATTAACAGTCACGTTTAATAACAAGGTAATACTTTTCATTGCAGGTACTTATGACACGCTTGTAATAAAGCATAGCAACTTGGTTCAGTAAAACAATATATGCCGAGGAAAAGTACACTGTGACTGAAAAATGGCTGATAGTGAAGTGCTCGGTGGTATAGTATCATTTTTGAAAACCGATACGGAATATTTAATAAAATATGAAAGTGGAGAATTGGCTATGCTGAACATTTTGAACAGTCATGTGTTCAAATACTACATGTCACCAACTGGAAACTTTCTAGAATACCCGACACCCAACGACCCTAAAGATACTGCCAAAATAAACATAAAAAAAATAACAGACTATGATAAAACACCATTTGAATATTCGATTCTCGAGCTAACAAATACCCATTACAATGTTTCAACAAACAAGATAACAATACGATTCGATAAAGCCAAAGGTACGATGTCCGTGATCGATAGAAGAGTCAACAAAGTCGTGTTGCAAGAATCAGAACCGTTGTCCCACTGTGGAAATAAAGTGACGCAGACATTGCATCAAAACGAAGACGAATATTTTTTCGGCGGAGGCATGCAAAACGGAAGATTCACGCATAAAGGAGAAATTATAAACATATCCAATACCAATAATTGGGTGGACGGTGGAGTCACGTCTCCTTCCCCGTTCTACTGGTCTACGAATGGTTACGGGGTGTTAAGAAACACGTGGCAACCAGGTATTTACGACTTTGGATCAAAGAACCCAGATATTCTCGAAACGCTACATAAGGGAATCGATTTCGATGCATTTTTCTTCATAAATCAGCAAGGAAAGGATATTCTAAATGACTACTTTGAACTTACCGGTCATCCAATATTTATACCCGAGTATGCTTTCTACGAAGCGCATTTAAATGCGTTCAACCGCGATTATTGGGTGAAAGTGGACCGCGGTGTTCACGGCGCAATTTTGTTCGAAGATGGCCATTATTACAAATCCTATCAACCCAAAGACATGGATAATAAAGAGGGAATCCTCGAATCTCTCAACGGAGAAAAAGATAATTATCAATTCTCAGCTAGAGCTATGATAGATAGATACCAAAGACAAGATATGCCATTAGGATATTTTATTCCTAACGATGGTTACGGCTGCGGCTACGGCCAAACGGACTCCTTGTCAGGAGACATTGAAAACCTCAGAGAGTTTTCTGTTTATGCTAGAAGTAAAGGTGTTGAAGTCGCTCTATGGACTGAGAGTAACTTAGAACCAAAAGACCCTGAAAACCCAAAGAAAGGAGATCGAGACTTGAGCAAAGAAGTAAGCGTGGCTGGTGTGGTAGCGCTTAAATGTGATGTAGCCTGGATAGGGAAAGGTTATTCCTTTGGCTTAAGTGCTGTTGAGAAAGCAGCCAGTATTTTTGTCAAAGCAGCTAAACATCAAGTACGACCGATGGTCATTATGGTGGACGGATGGGCGGGCACTCAAAGATACTCCGCTATATGGAGTGGTGATCAAACAGGCGGAGTATGGGAGTATATACGTTTCCATATACCTACATACATTGGTGCCGGCCTATCCGGATTGCCTATCGTTGGCTCCGATATGGACGGTATTTACGGGGGTAAGGGTAAACAAGTTAACATACGCGATTATCAATGGAAGGCGTTTACGCCATTGCAGTTAAACATGGACGGATGGGGCGACGTACAAAAAACGCCATTCAGTTTTGACGACGAAGCGCAAAGTATCAACAGAGCGTATTTAAAATTGAAATCAATGTTACTGCCTTATAATTATACCATAGGTCATCTTTCTATACACAATTTACCGATGATAAGAGCGATGTTTCTAGAGTTTCCCGGGGAGTATTGTGGTTATACAAAAGATTCTCAGTATCAGTTTATGTGGGGCCCTTACATATTAGTCGCTCCTGTGTACAAGGAACATTTCGTCGACAACGAGTGGATGCGCGACGGCATTTACTTGCCAGATCCAGATCAAGTGTGGATTGATATGTTCACAGGTAAAAAATATCAAGGAGGGAGAATATTAAACTGTTTCAATACGCCTCTATGGAAAATACCTGTATTTGTAAAAGACGGAGCTATAATACCAATGGTGAATGCGAATAATAATCCCAATGAAATAAATAGAGATACCAGAATCTTTAACATCTATCCTAATGGTGAAACTACCTTCGAAGTTTACGAGGACGACGGTATATCTGACGCTTATTTAGACAAGCATTACGCCAAAACAAAAATCACTGTTATTGGGCCGGATTCAGATGAACATGGTGATCTATTCATACAAATAGGGAGAACTAATGGATCGTACCATAAAATGACCAAAGAAAGGACGACACTTTTACGGATAATGGCTTCGAAAGACATTGAATATATAAAAGCAGCAATAAACGATAAAAAAGTTAATATAACCAAAGTTGACACTGAAGAAGAATTTAATATTCTGGAAAACGTATCCTTTTTCAAAAAAGATTACGTCATAAACCCCTATATGAACGGCAAACACTTCAAGGGTGACTCATTGCAACAAAAGTTTGTATTAATTAAATTACGTGCAGAAGATGTTTCTTCTAACGATATACATCTGAAAATTAAAGGATATCAAAATAAAGACAACGTGTTTGGGAGTAACACGAACTTAAACAAAACTATGAAAGCTCCCTCCGATTTCACAGTCCTTGATGATGAAATAACTCCTACAAGTATAACTCTACGATGGAAGTCTTTAGACAACGTTTATTATGAGATCGAAAGGGATGGAATCTTGTTCACAAATATAAAAGGGACTGTTTTTACATTTGAAGACTTTAATACTGAAACAGAACATAGGTTTAGGATTCGATCCGCGAGCGACGACGGTGTCTCTAAATGGAGTTACTACATAGTCGTCTCAACGAAAGAGGATCCGCTAAAAAACACTGTCCAAGATGTTAAAGTGAAATGCAACATACCGTGCCAGCCCGGCCAGGAAGTGTGCAAACTGACTGATTGTGATCCTATCTCTTTATGGCACACACATTGGTCCAAACCAGACCAGGCGGACCCACAAAAAGGATCAGTAATCAAACTGAATTTCGATCTGGGAGACATATATAGAATTGATAGAATAGAATACACGCCAAGACAAGACGCGGGGAATGGGACTATTCTTCAAATCCAGTCTAGTTTCTCTACAGACGGGAAAGCATGGAGTCCATTGTCAGAGCGTCTGCACTGGGAGCACGATGAAAAGGTTAAAACGATTGAATTGAAAGGAGCTCAAATGAGATTTGTTGAACTGCATATTATAGACACGATCGGTGGTTTCGGATCTGGAAGGCATTTGTTGTTCTATAAGAAAGCAGAGTAATATGATTTGAGAATGCTTGTTCCTTGTTCTTCGAAAAGGTTGGAAGACGGTGATACACCGTTGTCCACCAACATTTTGATGGTGGATTGAGTTTATTCGTTGCAATATTGGTAGTAATTATTCTGAAAAGTATTGTAACTAATATAATATGTAAGAAATATTTATGTTATCACTACAATTATAAGTACTTTATACTTGCCTGATTAATGGGATACCTAATTCAGTATTTAGATTTATTAATATCGCAATCCTATTCTGCGATTTATAATTTATCAAGGCTTTTAGGGTTTTATTCATACCCGTAGTTCCTAGTTTACCATTTTGCCTTGAAGTGTATATGCTTTACAATCATGATGTACCTACTGGTTTATTCCACTATTTATAGACGTTTAAGGTACCCTTGTAATTAGTGTCATTACTTATTACCTAAGTAATCACTTGTTAAAAATGCAGTTTTATTTTAAATAACAAAAATTATTTATTCATAAATAAAAAATATATATACCCACTTTTCGTAACAGTATTTTCTATCCTTTATTTGAGTGTACCTAAGTGTATCTTGTAGTTTTTGATAGTCCTTATATAGGAGATTATTTTGACTTGATTTTAAATTAAGTTTAAGTTATTTACCTACTCGTAAATAAATGAAGTTTATTATACCTGCCTTTGATTTTTTTACCAACGTCTACCTTTCATAGACCCGATCTCGAGGCACAATATTACCCTGATAAACCAGATTCACGGAGGACCCATTATTATTGTATTTACCCAATTACAACATTTTGTCTTCAAAGATAGTTTTCATAACATTGCAGTCTTTTTCTACGTGGAAATGTGTTTCCACATTATTAATTTGTATGGGATCGAATCGAACTTACTAGTTATTCTTCTTAACAATAATTTTACGTGAGAAGTAAGAAAGTAAGTACGCTAGGTACCCACGCCCATAGACTGGCTCGATGGCGGATTACCCTTGACCGACTAGTGGCGGCCAGATATTAGGGACGGCTAATTTTGGTATAAGTTGGCAAGAAAGTAAATTCGTATTAAGTACTTATACGTCTCAGTAAACTTTGAGCTGAGAAATGGCGGCTGGTACTACCTACACGGCCTAGTGTGGCCAAGACTGCTAGTCCGT
This sequence comes from Notodonta dromedarius, assembly GCA_905147325.1. NCBI lineage: Eukaryota > Metazoa > Arthropoda > Insecta > Lepidoptera > Notodontidae > Notodonta > Notodonta dromedarius. The sequence continues at coordinate 9,771,696 of LR990179.1, read as the reverse complement.
CTCTGGGCAGGCTAACAACATTAAAGCCATTTAACTCCACAGGAGCGAGCAATCCTACAACCGCACGCTCCAGTCGGTGTGCTCAGTGGGCGCCCTGGCCGTGCCCTGGTCCGCCAGCGACGCGAGGCTGGCCATGCCGGCTGCGCTGGGCGTCGCCGGCATCCCTGCACTGGTCATCACTGATGCAGCCGGCAAGATACTCACAGCGAGCGGCAGGCAGCACTTGTCTGCTGATCCACTAGGATTTGTAAGTGTCGAGGCAAAATATTTTTTTAAGACCCCAATACGATATTCAGAGCGAATTATACAAGACTTGCTGGCCACCAACCTGATCACTCTGATGTTGAACTCTCACTCTGAATGAAATGTTTTCAGAATTTCCCGTGGGCGCACCGGCCGGTGTCGGTGCTGACAGAGCAAGCGCTGCTCAAGATGGCAAGACACCCAGCGGTTGTGCTATTTATTGGTGAGATTACCAGCACTGCTTATATAGTAGGGTAATAGAGTAGGAGAAGGATGACTACGGTATTGGTAGGGGTAGTAATGTATTAGTAGTAGTGGTTTGAAGAGTAAGAATTTATAGTATATGAGGTATATGCAATTGAAGTATATGAGGCTGTGAGAGTCCCAATTCCTGATGCATTTTCTTCTTTCAGACGACGAAGACTCCGAAATAGAATTCGCTGAATCCGTCCTAACACCTTCCGCGGAGTCCTACTACGAGGAATGCAGCATCCAATACCCCGGCTTTTGCCCCTACCAGAACTCTTCTGATGACGAGACTATGGACTTTGACTACCCAACCTCTAGGCACTCCAGAACTAAGAAGAAACCCTTCAAGCACGTCATGTTTTACATAGGCATAGATGGCACTGACAGCGCGGATATGTTAAGAGAACATATCTGTTTGGACGATGCGGTACCGTTATTAACGGCTATTGATTTCCCTAAACAGAGAATGGTGACAATGAAATTTGGCGACGAAATCACCACGGACTCGGTGCAGAATTTCGTTGATGCGTATCTGAGTGGCAATTCTGATTTTAAACCTTTGAAGCCTTATAGTGAGAAATGCTAGGTTCATTGCTACATTTTTTTATAATTACCACCCACTATACTTAGGTATTTATGTTAGTAAGTATAAAGTTTAGGATGTCCTACCTATATGAAGAAACAATTTATTTTAGAAAAAAAATTATTTCAGTATTATCTTAACAACTTATGTAATAAAAATATTTTGAAATGGTAATTAGGTATCTTATTATTATTGTAAAAATAGTGTTTTCCATAATTGTAGGACGTCTATGTATGTAGCATTTAGCTGTGTAGCTGAGTAAGTATTTCTATAAAAAGTATGTAGCTATGGTACAAAGTTAGAACCCGTTTTAACCCCTTTGTTATAATACTTACGCCCTTATCCACTTCACAAACATCAGGTACGCCTGTCAAAGATACGCAGTGTAAAGTAAGTTATCTATCTATCTACAGTAAGCGCATTCATGTTGGCCACCGAAGAGATTAGTTCGTTCTAGATGATTTGTATCGCCGGTGTTAATTAATCTGGTAAATGGTCGCCCTGAATTAAGTTCAATCGATGTGGCAATAAATGTTTTTCATAGGCCCGTATTTATAAATCGATCTCAAGTCTAGTGTACTGTAAGTACCTACTCTCCATCAAAGTTCATAATGCAAAAGAATTTAAAAGAAAGAAAGGAAAATGTCTAAGGCTTCCTTCCTTGGTAAGGATTAACAAGGATAGCAACAACTTGCAGTGCTGTTAAATAGATAGATAGAAGATAGAATATCTCGATGTGTTTTGGGATACAATAATTTTAATAAATACCTACTTGGTTTAAAACTGTGATTTTACTTTTTATTTCTTTTATAGCACGATATTCTAACAAACAGACAGCCACAATATTTTTTTAAACATATATAATTCAATCAATATAAATAAATAAAATTGGAGTGTCTGTTTGTAATATCAAAATAACACATTTTCACTAAATGCATATGAAAGTACATACGACACCTATAACAAAAACGCGATTAAAAAAAAAAGGTCTGTCTGTCTGTGTGTTTGTTCCGGATAATCTCCGAAACGGCTGGACCGATTTTGACGGGACTTTCACGGGTAGATAGCTGTTGTTATAAGCAGTAACTTAGGCTACTTTTTAGAAAAACAAAATTTTAAAAAATGCGCCCTGCCGCGTGGGCTCAGAACGCGGGAGCGGGCTTTTTTGTTAAGTTAAATTCCACGCGGACGAAGTCGCGGGCTCAGCTAGTCATAGAGAAAGTACGTACTTACTTTTTGTTAGAAGAATAAAAATCAAGTCTCTGGTAATAATATGGTACCTATACCTACTAACCTCAATTGGTACCTAACCATTAACTGACAGGACCAAGAAGCTGATATACATATAGAGGTATAAGGATAGAGGAGGGGAGCCCCAGGCTCTCATACAAGTGGAAATGTCACCCCGCTAGAACGAGAGAGGAGATGAAAGCCTTTCTCTCTCTAGCGCCGAGGCCGCGTAGTTTCATTTAAAGCAAAGCGCTCGACTGCGTATGCGCCAATGTGCCAATAGAGAGATTCTTATACCTCTATGGATATACAACGACAGGACAGATTCAGTTTTGGGCAAAATACATTAATCTGGGCTTTTTTCGACTTTACTAACTTTACTTTTATTGTAATAGAAATAGTTGCAGAATAAATACAACTTTTAGCCCAAGAGTACCTTTTAAATGGTCTAAGACCTGCATGCCAAATTTCAGCCCGATCCGTCCAGTGGTTTGGGCTGTGCGTTGATAGATCACTATGTCAGTCAGTCAGCCAGTCAGTCACCTTTGAGTTATATACCTTTGAGTTGCTTGCAATACCAAAGGCATTGCTCGCATGCTAATGAAGAAAAGCAAGGGAATCCCCAGTTTGGGCTTCCAGCGCTCACACTCATCGCATCTCATACAAATCGCAGCTATAATAGCTACTTTACGCTGATCTTCTGTGAAGTAGGGAGTAGAAACAACCCCACAGAAGAGTTGCTACCCCCGTTTAGCCAGTCCGTATATGAGCTGGTACACTAACCACCACCACCACCAAATTAATATTATTATTCGATAATTAAATATTTCTTAATCCTTGTTTGTAAAAATAAGAATTTTGTATTCGAAAATCGAAATGTCCAACAGAATCTTAAAAGACCAATACCCAAGTAACATTTTCCGAACTAAACCGAATATTAAAAAAAACAAAATTGATGCCAATATCGTCGCCGCCATTATTGTGAAATAATTTTTCAAAATAAGTTTCCCATGCTGATACTGCAGTAAGGCTTCAATTAAATAGATAAATCGATACAGAATCTTTAAACAATGGCCGATAATGACGATCTTTTGGACTACGAAGACGAGGAGCAGGCAGATCAGCAGACCGCCGATGGAGCAACAGAAGCGGCGCCAAAGAAAGAGGTTAAGGGATCCTATGTATCAATTCACAGCTCCGGCTTTAGGGATTTCCTGTTGAAACCCGAAATATTGCGTGCCATCGTTGACTGCGGGTTCGAGCACCCATCGGAAGTGCAACACGAGTGCATCCCGCAAGCCGTGCTCGGTATGGACATCCTGTGCCAAGCGAAGTCTGGTATGGGCAAAACGGCGGTTTTCGTGCTGGCGACGCTGCAGCAACTGGAGCCCTCCGAGAACCACGTCTACGTCCTAGTTATGTGCCACACGAGAGAGCTGGCGTTCCAGATCAGTAAGGAGTACGAACGATTCTCGAAGTACATGGCCAGCGTCAGAGTGTCGGTATTCTTCGGCGGGATGCCCATCCAGAAAGACGAGGAGGTGCTGAAGACGGCCTGCCCGCACATCGTCGTCGGCACCCCGGGCCGAATCTTGGCGTTGGTCAACAACAAGAAGTTGAATCTGAAACACTTAAAGCATTTCATTCTGGATGAATGCGACAAGATGCTAGAATCTCTGGATATGAGGCGAGATGTGCAGGAGATATTCCGGAACACACCCCATGGCAAACAAGTGATGATGTTCTCGGCCACCTTGAGTAAGGAAATCCGACCGGTCTGCAAGAAGTTCATGCAGGACCCCATGGAGGTGTACGTGGATGATGAAGCCAAGCTGACATTGCATGGATTGCAGCAGCATTATGTGAAACTCAAAGAGAATGAAAAGAATAAAAAATTGTTTGAGCTTCTTGATGTCTTGGAGTTTAACCAAGTAGTAATATTTGTGAAGTCCGTACAGCGCTGTACTGCCTTAGCACAGTTGTTAACCGACCAGAACTTCCCAGCCATTGGAATCCACAGAAGTATGACTCAAGATGAGCGCCTGTCTCGTTACCAACAATTTAAGGATTTCCAAAAGAGAATTTTGGTAGCCACCAACCTTTTCGGACGAGGTATGGACATAGAGCGCGTCAACATCGTGTTCAACTATGACATGCCTGAAGATTCTGATACCTACCTCCACCGTGTGGCCCGTGCCGGACGTTTTGGTACCAAGGGTTTGGCGATAACCATGGTATCAGATGAGAATGATGCCAAAATTCTCAATGAAGTGCAAGATCGCTTCGATGTCAACATCACTGAGCTGCCTGAAGAAATTGAGCTCTCAACATACATTGAGGGCCGATAGAATTGTTTTCAATTTTCATTCCGTTTCATACTGAGTCTGGTGCCTACTTTTTGAACACATGCCACTTATACAAAATTGATTGAGAATAACAAAAATCTGTTTTGATTTACCAGTATTTTTATACAATAGATTGATTGCTAATACAACCATGTGTTCAAGATGTTAGCAGTTGAAATGTTTCAACTTGAGTATTGTCTAAGAATTGTTCAGGAGTGTAGGATGATTTCATGTTTGTTCAGCAACTTGCTCATGTCTGATACAAAAACTAGGTTTAATGAGTAATTAAAGTAATGTTTGATATTGTGATAAACTGGCTATTTATTTCTTCTATCCTTTTCTAGAATCTATTCCAATATTACTTGTCTTATCGAAAATACTTCCAATGAACCAAAAAGATTCTGTGTCAACTGGAACCGTAATCTGGTACTTTATAGTGTACAGCTTTGTTCATGTGATTGGCATTTCTAATTATCAGTAGAAATGTTGCATACCTACCTAAAAGTATACATAAATTCTAGATAGGGAACAAATAGGCATGTATTGATAATGCAAATATTGCAAAAGGAATTCAAGGCACCTCTGTAAAATGATAAAAAACTTCAATAAAAAAATATTTATTTTCATGTCCCAACATTATGTGACCTCAACAAGTTTCACCTTACATAAGTTCCTATAAGTACAAACAAATGTAGCTAAGATACACACATTATAATCCAATATTTAGTTACATCATTTATGTAACTAAACACTAGGTACCTACCGGTTTGATGCAAAAGATGACATCATCATTACAAACAAAGACATGCTGAACTGGACACATTTTAGTGCCAGTGTGAGACACAATATAATCCTACTAATATTATAAATGCGAAAGTTTGTGAGTGTGGATGTATGTATGTATGTATGTATGTATGTTTGTTACTCCTTCACGCAAAAACTACTGAACGGATTTGGATGAAATTTGGAACACAGATAGATTATAACCGGGATTAACATATAGGATACTTTTTAACCCAATAATCCAATACTACGCGGATGAAGTCGCGGGGCACAGCTAGTACATAATAAAACTAGGTATGTATACCTTGTACCATTAAACATTTATTTCCAAAATTATAGAACATAATTATTTAGAACTTAAACTAAATGTATTGAGAATTTGTAGCTTCCATCACAAATTTCATACTAATAATAATTGACCTTAGCTCCTCAATCACACATTTTATTCAGATCTTAATTTACACCTACATAATATGGTGTCTTTTAAGGCCCTTCAAAGGTCTTTTCATGAGTGAACCTAGTGATCAGATCCAATGCCCACTTGGGCTGGTCACCGGGGACCATATGGCCTGCATTTCTGACCATAATCTCTACTAATTTCCCAGCCTGCTTCACATAACCAGCTACTTCTCCATCCACATTCCAAATGTACCTTTTGGCAGTCTTATAATCTTCTGATCCTGTAAAATTCAGGTTTTTAAGGTAGTTTACAGTCAAGGGATAAGCTACTATTATGTCTAACTGGCCATTGTAGATTACTATATAGTAGTGGTCTAACAGTTCTGATATCCAAGGTGCTACTGACTTCATCACGTCTTGCTTAAGATGTTGTTCTACTATAGATCCATTGTTGAATGGGAGATCACCAACATGAATAGCTTTTCTTACAACAGACTTCTGCAACATAGGACCAAAGTCTTCATAGTTTGTATAGTCTTTTGTGTGTAAGTAGTTGAAGTAGAAATTGAATCCAGTCATGTTTTTGAAAATGCTTGCACCGTTTATCATATCTCCATTCAATAAAGCATCAAAAGTCTCAAATGCTTTATCCCATTGCTGTTGTTTTATGTAGTCTTTAGTTTTGTTTTCATATTGCTCAAATATTTTGGCCTGATTCCAGTCAATAAGACCTATTTGGTACAAATACTTTCCATAAACCAATTGGTGCAGGGGATCACTCAAACCATTTCCAATAGCGATACCTTTCATGTTTATTTTTATTGGGGCTGTTGGATTTTTCTTATGGATAGTGTAGGCCAATGCAGGAACGTACTTCCCACCGTAGGACTCCCCGGTCACAAAGAATTTATTCTTCTGCAATTCAGGGAACAGTTGGAAGAATTGAATGAGAGTAGCATATAATTGTTCACCCACTTGAGTCTCATCGGTGCAGTAACCTTTGCTATCATTGGTGAAACTAAACCCAGTGCCGACAGGGTTGTCTATATAGATGATATGATGGCTCATGGCCCAGTTGTACTTCCTCCTTTCAAATTTCCCATTCCTCACTCTTAGAGGACCATTTTCAGTGAAGAGACCGTACAGGGAGGTTGCTCCGGGGCCGCCCTGCAGCCACACAATGACAGGTGCGTTTTTATTATTAGGTATCATAGCCGGGAAATACCAGAAGAATTGGTTGGAGTCATATTTCTTGTTTACAGTGAAGTAGCCGGCGTAGCTCTTGATTCGAAGGCTCTCTGTGAACGGGACCCGCGCCATGCGCCTACCTTCCTCGATATTCCCACTCTCGACGTACGGCGTAAGGAATAGGGGCTCGCCCGGATCTCCGTCATCGCGCTCGCCCAAGTTTATTTTAGGATATCGGTGCAAAAAACATTGAGCAGAAATTAATATTTCAAATATTACCAGCGCCCACAACGCACCCGCCATGTCGTCGGCACTGTCACCCGAATAATAATTTGCGAATGGTCTGTTCCTTCACCTTTTTATCAACTCGAAGTCATTGAAATATGTAGATTAGGTGTAGTGTAGGTATGTAAAATAAATAATAATTCTGATAGATACTTAATCACAGCGCGCGCTTATCACAAATGTTTTTTTTTTTAACTACTGCTCAAGTTTGTTCGAATCATTGAATAATTTTCTTATTATATAACCACACAACGAAATATACTCCTAAATTATAATATCATGGTATATCATTTGGCCTTAATTTAATCAAATCACAGGTACGTCAAAAAGTGTTTTTCTCAATAATTCTCGCCAACTATTGAATTTATTGTTTTATGGATTATGAACGTACACCAAAGGTTAATGACATTTCGATATCTTCACTAGTTTTGTGCGCGGGTTTCGTGCTAGAAAATACCTACAATACAATAACGAAAACTTCAAACGTTCAAAACAAACAAAAAAAAATGCATTTTGGTTTACCAAAGTGGACGGTCACGCCACAGACTTGTAAAGACTACGTTTAAGGTCACGCACATTTCTATTGTTATGTTTTGTATCGTTATTAAATGTGTTTGTGACTTGTAAATCACAAAGTAACTTGTATATACTAGAAATTGTAAATGGTATTTGTTAGTTGATATTGGCGAAATGCTACGATTTTTTTAAAAAAAAGAAGATTAGCTTCACAGAGTACTCTCTATTACATTCTCTTTGCTCTACTCTAGCTTGACAATTTGCGCGGAGAACTTGCTACATATCTCAAACTAATCTGTGGGAGAAGCCAGAAGCGAGCAAAATATAGTGATTATTATTATTCTCTTAAAATGAAGGCAACAATAAATTACTTAAAGTTGCGCCTTGTTGCATTGGGATTTTTATCGCTATTTTCTTTATGTACCGCTGGATTTTTTCCGAATGTATATCCAAGACTGAAATTTATCGCAAAACCTTCAAGAAATGCCGGTAGTCCCCTGATACTGACACCGTACCTGAAGAAAGGGTCAATCGACCTCGCACAGAACCTCTCACGAGTGTCTTTGACTGATAAAATGGGTTTTGTTAGCCACGCTGGGTTTTTTACAATTGACGAAACTTATAATTCAAACTTATACTTTTGGTACTTTCCTCCGTTTTCTAAGAATGCCTCAGCGCCTGTAATACTCTGGCTCCAGGGCGGGCCCGGTGGGAGCTCACTGTATGGCCTGTTTGCAGAATTGGGACCTCTTACTGTTAGAAAAAAAGATTTTGCGGTACGGAAATACCACTGGGCTCTGAACTGTCACTTGATTTTTATTGATAACCCGGTTGGCACCGGGTTCAGCTTCACAGACATGGAGGCAGGCTACTGCAATGATGAACCGTGTGTTGGCAAGGGACTTCACAATGCTTTACAACAATTCTTTACACTGTTCCCAAACTTGAGGAAGAATGATTTTTATATCACAGGAGAGTCTTATGCTGGAAAATATATTCCTTCTCTAGGTATAGTGATACATAATGAAAATGCCAATAGTATTGATAAAATGATCAATTTAAAAGGCATGGCTATGGGGAATGCGTACTGTGATCCAATCAATCAATTAGATTATGGGAAATATTTATACCAGCACGGGCTAATAGATGACAATCAGTTGAAAATCTTTGAGAAGTACAGGAAAGAAATACAACATCAGATAGAAAAGGAACATTGGGAAGAAGCAGATTTACTTATGGACCGGCTGATGGACGGAGAAGTGGCAAATTTTTCATACTTCAAATCTTTCACTGGATTCACAAACTATTACAATTTCCTATATGCCCAGAACACAGACGATAATTCAATATTTGCGGCATTACTGCAGAATGATAATGTGAGACGTAGTGTCCATGTTGGTGGACTGCCATTCAATGATGGCCAGAAAGTGCAACTGCACTTGGCAGCGGACATGATGAAGTCTGTGGCTCCGTACATAACGGAATTACTATCCCATTACAGAATTCTATTCTACAATGGACAACTGGACATAGTTGTAGCATACCCGTTAACAGAAAGTTTTCTCCGCAATTTGAAGTTTTCTGGTTCTGATGTGTATAAAACGGCGCCACGGACGATATGGATGGTGGATGGCGACGTGGCTGGGTATGTGAAGAAAGCAGGAAACATGACTGAAGTATTGGTGAGGAATGCAGGACATATGGTACCCAAAGATCAGCCCAAGGCAGCATTCGATTTAATCACGAGATTTGTGAATAACAGATTTTAAGATTTTTTGAGGAGACATTAAGAATTTCATGTTGAGTCACTCAGGGTCAGGGCGAAGCTAAATTTATAGTTAGTTCTACCCCTTGTATTTTTTAATATTTAATTGAAGACAGATATGTAACCTGTTGCAGTGAGATAGCACCTTTGATAAAGGAAAGAAAAGATTTAACATAATAAAATAAAAAATATAGATAGATATTAGGTACATAGCATAATAGTTATATCGTAATGTATCCTGTGCAATAATTATAATTTCATTTATATTTTATTATTATTTTGTTTAATGTTTAAATAAAATATTTTATTATTTTTTGTATGCAATGTTTTATTTCTTAAATGCAACTAAATTATTAATTAACTATGAATAAATAAGTAACACCTAATCACAAATACAAATTACAGTCATTAATTAAACAATAAGAATAATAAAGATAAGGAACAGTAGTTTCATACATCTTGAAGTTAAGACGTACACAAAATGCTAAAGAAGAGAACTTCATAAAATAACTGATTGATAATAATAAGATTAGAATTCCATATTATTAATTAGTTAAAACTACTGTTCTATACATTTCAATACGAATTAATTCGACAAAACAAATTCTTATTAGATTGGTGGGCAATGGATTCTATTATTATGAAGTACATACATGTGAGATTGATGAACAACAATAATATTATTACAAATTATTTTGATTATATTAATTGTGCTTAATTCATTTATTAAAATTAATTATTCGAGAAACCCTAAAATAGTGTCTGATGAAAATTATAGTACCTACCTATAAAAATAAGATTTACATTTTCATGGCGATTCCTGAGCTTATTATGAATCTACTCGTACTTCTTGGCTGCACTATCGTATACAATTCTTATAATCACTAATATCACTTATTAGTACCGCAAATTGTAAGTCACAAGTTCACATATTCACAATCTGTATCTTCCACCAACATAGCATGTGCTTTCGAGGAATTAGTTCATGATATATCTAAAAATCTCTTTAAGCCAATCACAAAATATAGCTGGAGATGGAATTACTATCAATCGTCATCATTAGACGTGATATTCATAATTATTCCTAGGTCATAAAGCTGTTAATTCGTCAAGGCGTTGCTAGTACGTAAACTATTAATTATTATGTTCTAAAGGTTCTACGAGTCTAGCCTTGTTATCACATAAAAGTTTAACACGTGATAATCGCGTCTCTTGTTAACATCTCTTGTGAATTTGACAAGATACGCGCTCATCACACATTTATCGTTTCAATAATCATACCTTTTCCTTAGGGAATCCATTATGTTAGTAACCATCAATCAGTTGTCATCATCATTTTGCAACAAATTAAGCCAGTAAGGCGGTGAGCGCGTCCAGGAACTGCGCGCGCTGTGACGTGGGCAGGGTGATCATCGACGAGTCCACGTAGTCCAGGGAGACTGACGCGCCGCATTTCGCGGCCGCTTGCTCGAAGGCAGCGCCGAATAGACTGGGTTAGTAACAACGAATTTAACTGATATTGCAAGAGGCTTATCATTTCATGGTTTTGGAATATCAGGGAGCGGACGGGTATCAAAACGGTTTATGCAATAAAAATCTAAAGTGTTGATTGGTATCCTTGAGTAATGGCCAAGCACAGATTGTTTTAAGTCTGAGTTTTTAAAATAAAACAGTGAATGATTTCTAACGAACAAAATAGTGCTCACTTCTTAGGTTCGTGCTGGTATCTGGGCGGCACGCCGAGCAGCAGGCAGCGCGCGGCGTCCAGCGGCGCGGCGGCCAGCACGGCGCGGCCCCCGCCCGCCCCCGCGCCGCCGCCCGCCCCCGCCGCCGCCGCCGCCCAGCGCGCCGCCGCGCCCAGCCACAGCGGGCCCTTCACCAGCGCCGCCTCCGGCGTACCCTGCGGACCGCCGCCGTGTACCAAAGTCAGGAGATTGTTATTTGTATGAAGAGTTCAATATGCAAGTAAATAAAATCATGTAAAATCACTCATAGGACAAGAAGATAGATATGGGCCTTTCACTTCCGCTTTCCAGTATCATGAAACCTTGTGAAGTAATCCTAGGAATTCTCAGTTCCAACTACCGTCACTATATATAATACTAGTTTCTGCCCGCGACTTCGTCCGCGTAGACTTAAAAGTAAAGTATTGTATGTGTTAATCCAGGTTTTAAACTATCTGTGTTCCAAATTTCAACCAAATCCGTTCAGTAGTTTTTGCGTGAAAGAGTAACAAACATACATCTACACTCACAAACTTTCGCATTTATAATACTAGTTTTTGCCCGCGACTTCGTCCGCGTAGACTTAAGTAAAGTATTCTATGTGTTAATCCAGGTTATAAACTATCTTTGTTCCAAATTTCACGCAAATCCGTTCAGTAGTTTTTGCGTGAAAAAGTAACAAACATACATCCACACTCACAAACTTTCGCATTTATAATATTAGCTAACATGAGTACGCCGAGTTTTAACTGCATAAAACAGTTGGACCTCCTTTTGCAAAATGGAACCAACACACACACACTTCTGCAAACTGAAACCAACCTAGAACCACTAACACAAGGTTGATTTGGTCTACAGTAGCGCATGTGGGTTGGTTCCATTTTGCAAAAGTAGGTCCAATTGGTATTGAATTGTATTGCTAAGTTGGTATTGCTGCCAGATGGTAGAACCGACCTCTTGCACAATGAAATAGCTGAACGGACCCGCCAGATGCAGCGCGCGGCCGCTGAGCGTGGAGTTGACGAGCCGGGCGACGGCCTCCAGCGCGCGCTGCGCCGCCTCGCAGCCGAGCCGCCGGCTCTCGCTCTCGCCGCTGTCGATGTCCAGCGCGCTCAGCGCGTGCTGGAAACCCTCCGCTCTTGGCATCGTTTCCTACGATAGGATGGACTAATTATGTAGTATCAGCACTGCTTAGGCGGTTAACAACAAACACTTTTTGAATTTCTCATTAACATTTAGCAATGTTATATTTTTTCCTTTTCGTTAAATTAGCATTTCACAGACTGATATTTTGTTAACGCATACAGTGTGAATCTCTAGTGCAAAGAGGAAAGGGTTTATTTACATGTTCAATAAGGCCCATAATAGCATAAACGACGTCCGTAGCTGCTATCGCCGGCGAGTGCGGCCGCAACAGTAAGAATGTGGTGTGTGTGGGTACGGGCAGCTTGTGTTTGGGCGCCGCGTCCTCCAGGGCCGTCAGTAGGCTGCGCCGGAGTTCCACGTCCATGGAGCGGTAGGCTTGGCGCGCTTGTTGGAGGGGAATCCTGAAGGAATAGTTAAGTATGTAAACTTCAGTCAGAATACTGGGCCAAGTAGACTATTATTAGTATTCTCCTAGACCTTTTATTTAATAGAAATGTTATCGATATTTTTGTAAGTTATTTGGCCACATCACTCATATTATGGTCTCATACTAAACACCACTTGTATCCAAAGTGCCATACTGGACTGAAACTCCAGAAATACCCAAGACTAAGGAAAATTACGAAAATATTATTTCAAGCGAATCTAGACCACCGGATACTGTGAGTCGTGCGGTCTACTTCCAAATCAGACCAAGCAGTCGTCCAACAACTGGCGAATAAAGGCAAAGGAGGGGAACAAATGAACTTGCCCCATGTCGGCGAGCAGCCTGCGCAGGCGCGTGTGGCCGGCCAGCGTGTGCAGGCGCAGATGCGGCGCCAGCGCGGGGCAGTGCCGCAGCGCCGCCTCCAGCGACCAGCGCCGGTACAGCGGCAGCACCAGCTCCTTCTCCAGCGACACGCGCGCACCCTGACACACCACACAACACAACATCAGCATCTACGACACTGATAATCTGATGTTAAAATGCATTGTACAGATCAATAATTAACTATTTCCACAGTTGCTTTAATGTCCGTGTGCTAATGCTAATGCTAGTGCTAATGTTATGGATGTGGAGTGGACCATACAATTGTCTGTGGTATTAGGGGTAAATTCGTGGCTTACGTAAGATGTCATTTGACACTCTGTCCGTTTCTTATAGTAAAAGTGTGCACCATTGGTTTTAAGCTGAACAGCACGCTCATGCAATGCTTTAGCACATACAATGTGTAGGCCAAACACAAATACTACTCAATGTTTTAAGACCCACTTAGCAGTTTGAGATGTCACTATTAAATAGCTCAAAAGTATGAGTAGCTTTCGAGTAATGGCGGTGTGAGTATGAACGTGGCATGGGTGACCTGGTTGTTGTGTTCGGGCGGCAGATGGCGGTGCAGCGCCTCCGCGTCGAGCAGGCAGGCGGCGGCGGGGCGCGCGGCCAGCGCCGCCGCCGCGCCCAGCGCCACGCCGCCCGCCCACAGCGCCGCCCAGCCGCAGCGCGACACGCGCCACGCCAGCTCCACCGCCACGCACGCGCTCTGACCACACGCACATCCATACATATTATGTATTTCACCCTACTAGCCTACATATGCCCAAATAAAGTGGGCCTGAAGCCAGGTAATTAAACACTGGTAACCTCTTTCACTGGGATTGCAATACATTTAGTTTAGTAATGTTTAGTTTGTGTGTAAACTACATATTATCAGTTATGAATATTTGACATACAGGCTTCCCGTAGTAGGAGAACTGTGTGTAGTTGAACATGAGCGTGTTCCTGCGCTCCTCCCAGGCGCGGCGCGCGCGGCGCCGCTCCACCATCGCCTCGACGCCCTCGCGACCACTCACAGACTCTTCATCCTGGACAAATATATTATATCACCCAGTTATGAGTTGAAATTAATTAATAAATAATTTATCTTTTTTTTATTTAATTTTAACCCACAAGCATGCAGTTGTTGGAAAATAAAATCTTGTATAAAATAATCACTTACCTCATCTTCATCATCTCTAAATATGTCATCAAAATTGGGAATGTTCTCTTCACTGTCCTTGTAAACCAGTCTCACCTAGAATATTATGATGTGCTTCAATCATACTTTAGTTGACACTTCTTACATTTAAAGGGCCTCGGACATGATCAAAGAGTTTAACTCAAACCATTAGATGTTGACTTGAAGCATTGTTAAGTTTTCAATGACATATCCATACCACTCACCTCATGTTTTTCAAAGTTTCATGAAACATGCTTCTAACACATGAAGGTACTATAATGTATAAACTTCACAAACTAGTTTAATAAGATTATTATAATGGTTTTCTTCAATGTTTAAAGTGAAAGTGTTTGAAAGTATTTGGGGCTGTTAACATTAAATGTTTCTACAAACCTGTCCGTCACTATATACATTGCACACATCAGTAGGTTTGTGAGAGTCCAACACAAAAAACACGACATCTTCCTCCGGCTGCAGGATATCCACTAGATCTATGGTTCCTCCACAGTTTATCAACACTACGTACTTAATCTCCTCGTTGTTCTCTTCGTAAGCCGTCTTCAACTCAGATATACCCCCCACCGGGACCAATGTGTACGAAATATTGTCAGATTTAAATAAACCCTGCAGAATTTTACACGTACATACTGCGTCTACGTCGTAATGAACTAACAATAACACTCTCTGAAAGAAAACAACGCTTATCATTAGTACAATTTGCAATGATTACATGCAATAGGTTTCAACTGTTTGTATATAAGTTTTACTCACATTTCCAAGTAGAACATTGTAGAAATCATTTCTGATGTCTTCTATAAACATTTTTGAACGTCAAAGACGCAAAAAAGGACTGGGAATTAAGAAAAGATATCATTTATGATCGATTTGTTACAACGTCCAAGAACACCTGCGAAAAATAAAGTTGACAAAATATGAAATGTCAAATAAAACGCGCCAAATTTATAGGTGCGTTCAAAAATTTGTTCAAAAGTTAAAACAATAAATATCACAAAATTAATTTATTTTGTTAATCAAATAAGGTTAACTTTGTTCTTTTATCAAAGAAGGTTAACAATTAGAGTGAGCAGAAATAAAAAAAAAGTTTTTTTAACTATTTTTGTAAATGCTAAAGTTCTTGCTAGCGTCCTAACTACAGACTTCTAAATATATATATGTGGTCCTCAGAGGCATGAGGTGGTCCTACCATATTATATTACATACATACATACCTACCTACCTGCATACAATAAGGGCTTACGTAGAATTTTTTAGTGCGAGGTAGTACCCGTAATTTTATCAGAGTATAAAAAATAAGAAAGTACCTACCTAGGCTAGATATTGTAGGGTAGGGTAGGTCTGACGGACGGAACCAACGTTACACTGCATTCGCTTAAATACGTTTATTGGTTGATACATCGCAGCCGGTAGGTACCTAATCTAACGTCGGCGTCGTCGCCGTCGGTTAAGCTCTTATCGCACCATATTATAGGTATCTGTTTGGTACCACACAAGTCACGTTAGTATGTCAGAATCGCTTTCGGTTTTTCGTACTTCGTTTGTGAAATAAATCAAGAACTAAGCAAAGCAAAATGACCGGTCGCGGTAAAGGAGGTAAAGGCCTGGGAAGGAGTGTGTTATATTGTGTGTAAGTTAAACAAATAATAATATTTTAAGATTTTAATTACTTAGGTATGATTGTACATGATAGGAGGGTGGGGGGTTGTACTTAATGAAGGAAAATAAATATTATGTGGCAAATATTTACCTGATTTATTTATTTATCTGTACAAAGTAAACGTTCCTTGAAGCAATTAACATGATGTGTCGCAATTTTGTACGCAATTGTACCCGGCCGCACCAAATCTCCAGAGAGTGCGTGGAAATAAGACCTTAATAACGACTCATCCATTTCTTCAGGATACAAATAGTCCTTTAGATCATAACACAGCATTTCTTCCGGACAATCCAACGCTCGTAAACAACCAGCGTACTCTGACCAAAATAACTTACGCCATTTGACATCATGTCTCAACGCTAAAGGTACCAAAACACAAGCGGAGAACGAATGATCCCCGTAGCTAACAGCCTGGAATTGCTCCAAAAGTTGCGTATAAAAATCTTGGAAATTATGTAAACCACTAATCTCTTTATCAAAATTGAACTCCGATTTCTTCTTGAACAAATTCTGTGTGCATTTCCTAAGCAAAATCTTGACTTTAGGATCCAAAAATAGCGAGTTATCACATAGAAAAACACACATGATACGGCAGAACCTGTCTGTTACATCAATATCGTTAAGAAGGTCCGGGAAACATAATTCGTAAAATAAAATCCATTCCAGACTACAAGAAATGATAAATTCTTTTTGTGCGGCAGTCTGAGCTGCTAGTTTCTTCGCATGTTCGCCAATCAATTTCGGCGCAGTATCCACTTCTTGGCTCTTGCTGTACAAAGTTAAAATAGGCAAATATATCCAGTCCCTCGGCAGTATCGGCTCTTTCCATTTCCTCAACACGATATTAGGCCCAGTATCTTCATAATTCATGTTCACAACATTATTGTAACATAGTTTAATTTGATCGATTGACGTTAACGCTTTGGAGAAACCGTCAGCATCTGTTAGATTTACGAGATGCAGTAATCTTTCAGCAGTAAACCATTGTTTATTGAATAAAACGTTATTAAACAGAAATTCAAGTTCATTTTTTTTATCGATTCTCAGAATATAGCAAAGCTTATTTGCCACGACATAAACCAAGTCTTTACTTCCTTCGGAGATCTCGTATAATGTAGAGAGCTTTACAATGTTGAAAATGAAAACTGTTTCTATTCTAGTAAACCAATTATCGCAGAGACTTGGAGCCTTGTTGCCCAATTTTCTCAAATAACCCAGGAGAGGTCTCAAAAAAGCTTCAGAAAGTTCTTTATCATTCAGATACGGTAGTATACCAAATAGCGAAGCTAAGAAAGGAATAGGTGACGCAACGTTGAGAACAGGCAAGACCTTTTGTGATAAGTCTATTACTGAACCTCCAAGGCTCATCAAATTCTTTGTCAAATGTATATCTTTGCATTCTAATCCTGACAATAAATTCGAACTTGGTAAAATATTCTTAATGATAATCTCAAAGCCTAGGGATTGAGACAACACCTTCAAAGAATCATTTATGAAACTTATGGGTATATTTTCTGTGATCAAAACAGTTTTACAACAATCTAATGCTGAGCATAGCAGGCGCAAATGTCCACAAGAGTATTTATCCATGTGCGACAATTGGCCTATCCATTTCTGTAATCCATCTTTTATTAAAGGATAAATCTGAACTTTATTGTTATCCATTTTAGGCAAATTACATTGCAAAAGCTTATTTATAAGTTGTAGAATAACGGAAGCATGAGTAGCTGATAATATAGATGATTGAATGAATACATCAGTCCCTTTAACATGTTTGTACATTGAGGTAATTATAACTGGACACAATGACACAGCATCTTGGGTTGCTAAGCCAAAATGTATTAAGTTGGATAGTATACAGTAAGATTCAATTTGTATCCTTAAACCATAACTCCGATCAACAGCAGAACTTATGTATTCTGCAATTGGTTTCACTATCTCATACTTTGTTACCAAGATACTGCTGATTTCATTGCTTTGCAATGATAAAATTCTAAATAACTTTAAAGCAGCTAAAATTGGTTTACCATTGTACACAATTTTGGGGTCAAACACAAAGTTAACAGATGTAATTGGAATAAAGTGTTTGATGATAGCATTTATAAGATGTTCAGTTTCAACAATTTTCCTAGCTGTGTCAATGGAGTCTCTTGCAAGTCTTGTTAAAATTTGCAAACAGTATTGAACACAGTTGAATGACGGTTTGATAGTCTCCAATATGTAATATAATCTTTGAAGTATATCAGTCCTTAGCAGTGCAGCAACAATGTCAATCTCAGCTAAATGAAAATCTTTTATTTCAGATTCTTTGGATTCCAATTCTACTATTTCTGATTTGTCATTTTCTAAGCAAGGTTGTGAACTTCCTTCCTCAAAACCTATTAAAGCATCAAGACTTGCTTCATCTATTCTATTGTAAATCAAATTTCTCATAGCTTTCAATGCTGGTTCCAAAATTATAACTATATTTTCGTCCATAGCAAATCTGATTATGAAAAACAACTTGCTTAATGGTATTTCTATTATGTCTTTGTAAGTCCCTGCACTGTGGTATTCTAGTATACCAGCTATAGTGTTCAAAGCCATCACTCTTTGTTGAGTGACAGTTGAGCGGGACAGTTCAATTAACTCTGTTATTGAATATCCTGGCCTATGTGGTTCATCGCCATGGTGAAATAGTGTCTTAGTTTTTTCAGAATACTCAATTGTGTAAGGTAGTAAATATCCTTTGAAATCAAATCTGGCTTCATAAGGCTCATCAGCTTTGATTTTCTTGCTGTCTTCTATCCCTTTCATCCACTCTAATTTATCGTTTTCTAAGGTAGTAAAGTGGAGCCATTTGTATACTTCTGGATGGGATAGGACATCATTCTCCCACAGTGTGTCATGTACAGGTGGTACTTGGTCCATATTTTCTATATTTGAATCAAGAATACTATGTTCTTCATTCACTTCCATTTCATTATTATTGGTTGCAGCAACCACAATGGAATTTGCAGTAGTCTGTTCCATTTTAATATCCTTTTCATTCTCTGTATCTTCATTGTCACCATGCTGTCTTTTCAGTTTCATAAATTCTATTAATTTAGGATCCAGATTTGAAAGTATTTTTTTCTGTTCTTCTAAAATTTCTTTCTCAGTCAATTTACTTAGTAATTTTACATTATCATTGTGAATGTCTCTCGCTTCCTCTGAAGACACTATGTAACTCTTGGATGGTAAGTTCTTACTATCAATTGTATTATCTTGAGAAGTTGATGCTTCAGTAACATCCATTTTCTCCACAATATTTATGGATCTTTTTTTCTGAAATTTACTATTACTAAACAAACTAAGATTACACTTACTGGCCATTGGAAATCCTTCTGCTGGCATGTCATTCAAACTAAAATCAATAAACTCCTCAGTTTTCTTCTCCACAATATCGCCCAATACCGATGGTATAACCTCAGGATAATATACTTTATCGTCCTCAACCTCATTTGTTTCTGGTTGTTTCAAATTTTTTTCCAAGATGTCTCCGACTAATGTGTTCGGTTCTTTTCGTGCCCGTTTCACGGATTGACCTTTAAGACCCTTAGATTGAGCATATTTAGAAAGTTTCCGATTACCTGCGACTGAACTAGACATTTTTATAGGTTCTATAGGCTGTAGACTGGTCACTTGTGCTGCCGGCTGAATGTTTTTAAGTTGTTGCTCTTGAAGAAATTCTTCTTGCATACGGAGAAGGTCTTCCTCATCTTCTCCTGGTTTCGGGCGTTTTATCATGTTGCAAGGTTTCGAGCGAGCGCTGATACAAATCAAAATAAACACGCAATAGAACGTAGTATTTTCTTAGTATACAAGGTACTCTGTGGAGTATTCTAATATTATATATATTCTTTCTTTAAAAATAGGTATATCGTCGCCGATTGACATTTGGTGTTCTTGACAGAGTTGAACAAGTTGAGTTATCAACTCAGATGACAGTACCAAGCCGATCACAGCTGATATGACACTGATACCATTCCTGTTTACAAAGGAAATCTTACAATACGCTTAAAAGTACCCATAAAAAGTTATCGAACCAAATCAATATTTCAAGTAGATCAAAGTTTACCTAAGCTTCTCTTATAAATCCTTAAAAAGTAAACAACACAACTATTAGCCTCATTTTAGTTATTTTTTACATTAATAAAACTGGTTTAGGGCTTTCAAAATTCTTGCTCTTAGTAAAATGAAATTATACGCGCTTCGTAAACACACATGACTTGTCTGTTCTGTTGTCTATTACAGTCAAGAAGCTGATTATATATAAAATTCTTGGTCACAATCAATCATAAGGTTTTTAGTCCGTCATTGAGGTTTTATTTATAAAATATTCTCCCCACAGAGTACCTTATAAATAAAAAAAATAATAGCGCCAGACGAACACACTAACTATATGGTCCCAAACTAAGCAACGCTTGTACTATGGGTACCGTACAATGGACTGGGGGCGATCCCAGTGACACGAAAAGGCCATTTCCGAAATTTTACCTGACGGGAATCGAACCCGCAACTACCCGATACAGTGAGCCGGGCGGCCTACGCTCGAACCACTGCGCCAAGCGGTATTGTATAATAATATGATATTATCAAACTATTTATATACAGCATTTATAGGTTTAGGATTTAAAATAGTATTAGGCCTCCATTTTGGTTTTCCAAAGTAGACGGTCGCGTTATTTGACACTGGCGAAATACCTATTTACTGGGTGGGCCATATTTTTAAAGAAAGAAGAAGAAGATATTATCTTTGGAACTCGTGAATAGTGAAATAACCTAAAAAAATAAATAAAACAAGCAATGCCAGATAATAGGAAGAATATCGAAAAACTGAAGCACCCAAATAGCAGGAAAACGTTAAAACTCGTTTCCAAAATCAAGAAAAATGAGAAGAAAGATCAAAACAAATTGGGCACTCATATCAAACAAAATATAATTGGTGAGAAAATTCTGTGGTTCAAAGAAAGATTACCAGAAAAATGTGTAGTTTTAAGTAAAGTACAGACTCTACAACTTATGGAACAGTATTTGGCGCGATTTGATGAGGAGTTAGAACAGATTGCTTTAAAGAATTCTATAGGGCAGCGAAAGAACCGCCAACATGCGAGCAGAGAAGATATTATCAATATTACTAAGAAGAATGAGCTCCAGGAGTTCGAGTCGTGTGGCATAGAGATGCCTGACCTCATGGACCACCAACAGGTGGAAGTTTTGAAGAATTGGAATGGGGAACTGAGGTTTCTACAGCATTTCAAGTTAAGAAGAATAGCTAAAAAACATTTAATATAGTATATTATGTTGTGATATGTGTTTTATTCCCTGTTTAGTAGGGTGGTTATTATCATAAGTTTTAAATAGTGGTGAAGTTGTAAAGGTCATTGCGCGCCAGTAGCGTTTAACCACTAATATGCCATGCTGCAATTGCAGACAATAGAAAATCAATTGACTTGCATGGATCTGTGTTTCAGCATACCAAGGATGTATGTACAAAACTGACTTCATATACTAAATTGAAGATTTTATTAAATTTTATTTAACATTACTAAGACTCTAATTAATTTTAATCAATTAAGTTATACTTTACATTTTCTGTAAAATAAAATGCGAAATAGGAGATATTACTAATTTATTAAATAAAAGAATATTTACATCTTTAATATAAGTATTCAGGATAGTAAAATAATTGAGTGGAAACCATCACTAAACACAACCTAAGGTACATCACAAATTCCACAAAATATATGCATTACCTAGCCTTGTTGTTGTAGATGCCATTTGCTTTCTGGCTTTCTGCTGATAAAACCTATATACCTAGGCACCTAATAGCTAGGGTAAGCTTCCTTGCTAATAAAAAATAATCATTGTACCTTTTAATAAATTAATTTTCTTCGTTTGGGTTTCGCTTTTCGCATTTAGCCAGTGCAGGGTCAAGTACATTAATATTTTTAAAGTTTTTATGTATCAAGCACATCTTAGCTTAGCCGGCTTTTAGCTGGGCCTAATATAATATTAGTAAAGAAGCAGAAGCAGGGAACCCGAAAAATCATGTTTCAATTGTCCACACTTATGCATACCTATTTATGAACATAATGGTTAATATTCCATCAACATTTCACATTAAATATTAATTTGATGAAACAAGTTTTGGAAATGTAAATAAAAAAATTGCAATTTTTGTCAAATATTACAATCAGGTTTAAATGTAATGTGGTAGGCACTTACTACCAATCACAGTACTTAGGTCTTTGACTATCGATCGATAGATACCTTGTCAGAGTAGTAGCTATATAAAAAAGTTGACATTTCATGTGAATACATTTTTGTAAGCTTAAAAAAATACTTCAATCAAAAGATAGGTCATAGGAAGTTACAAATTGATTTTATAGATTAATATAAATGTTTTTTAACTTTTAAATGGGGTATACTCGAAATGAACATGGATACTGATATGTCTTACAAAAATCAATCACTACACTATAATACATACCTAGAATAAAAAAAGTATATACCTAATTATGATAACGCAACTATCATAAATCTTATCTGTAAGTACTGGTGGTGGCAGAATTTAGAACTTAGGTGCTTATTCTGTTGTTGTATTACGGCTAATTAAACTTGAAAGCACAAAATGTTGTAGGACTGTCTTGTAGACACATTATACGAGGTGCTAACTGGACCGATCTGACCGGGTCAGTAATAACAATAAAACACTTTAAATTTAAAAATCCAAAAGTTATTAAAAATTAGTTTAGAACAGGCATTAAAATGAGTAACTACTAACTAGGTACCAATAACCAGATTTATTTCAGCTACAAATGTAAGTAGGTACTAATGACAGGTAGAAACAACAATAAAATCACACAACTAATTATTTTAAAACACCATATCATGCATGAAATGTCCTTCAACTTAGGAATTGCAAAATGACCTTGCTTGACAGCTAATTCTTGACTATATAATATTTCTTCTTATTATTAGATCTATAATTTAACCTGGAAAATTTGGGTATTATTAAAACGTAGGTAGTAGGTAAGTACCTACCTATAGAGTACCTACAATATTAATTCGGCAAACAAAACAATGTAACAAAGCAGTTAATTTAAAAATGTTTATTTTATTATAAGTAAGTACCTACTCGTGTGGGTACACAACAAGTACGCCAATTTACCAAGCACGAATCCTTGCTAAATTGTATTCTACATGTAGAATATAATTGCGAACCTACCCACGATTTTCAATTATAATATAGGTAATTAGTAACAACTAGGCAATTATAAAAGAAGTCCTATTATTTATGTTGCGTAAATACCTAGTACATATTTATTGTAAGATTATTTGTAAAAAAGTTTCTCCCATGCTTACAGTAAGCGTTCACAAGTCCAGTAGATAGTAGCAAGCTAAAGATTATATTGCCGTGAATAGTAGTAAGTACGGCACAGTTAAGGCGACCAACGTTCAGATTATTGAATGCGGGACTTTTTGGGGGGTGGGGGGAGTTTGAATGCGAAGTATGCAATTTTTCTGTGGACTTACGTAAGTTACATAAAAAGTGAGGTTCACTGAGAGGCTGGGGACCTTATAGTTTCTTTGATTTTACGTAGTGTAAAGATAATAGCACTGACTCCAAATGACAGAAGTGGTGGGGTCCCTAGTTGTTTCTGCCTTTTTGGTACACCAGAGTTTTTTTAGGTCTCTTCGGTATTTATATAAAAAAAAGGGTTTTTCTTCAGGGTTCCCATATTAAATTCCACCACAAGCATTGCACGTAAGGTTTAGACATTCCGTGAGGATTTTCCTGACGGTCATAGTGCATGCTGACTAGGGGGGTATTCACAAGTTAGATATACGAGACGGCAGATTTCATCCTTCTTCTAATTCATGTGTAAAAGAAGGATGGAAGCTGTAGTTTCCAATATCGGGCGCTTTCCGTCAATTGTAAATACTCCCGGAGGAATGCGGGACGCATCCAATATTTTACGGGACTATTTCACTATTTTTTGCAAAGCGGGACTACATCTGGGATTACGGGACGGTTGGCCGCCTTAGGCACAGTACCTATTGACTGAGATTACTACTGGACTTATGAAAGCCAATGCACTGTGAGTCTCAGAAATATATATCTCAGATAATAAAGCCGCTCATGATAAGCTAACATTTTGAATGAACTTTTATTTAAAATTTCTTATCTGTATAGGTAGGTAGTAGTTACCTATCTCAAACTTCGAGAAACAATTTTGCAGTGTTTATTTCATATCAATAATGGCATATCTTATCAAAAGCCTTCCTAAGTATATAATATATTTTACAATTTTTTATAAGGAGACATAAGTATGTAAATGTAAATAATTTTAGAATTGGACATGATATGGGTTCCACAATAAAATAATTATATAACTGTCAACTCGCGGCCAGGCCGCCATTTTTAATTATTGAATTGTGAATGATAATTGTTAAAGTTAAAGATGCCATTTACAGCTTTACTGGGTCTCATAGCGTGCGCCCTGAAGCCTTCTGGCCTGAATCTAATGAGTCAAACTTTAGGGAAGTCCTCCTTCAGACCTCTAGGGAAGCTTTAGCTTTAGCACTTCCGCAAGGAATGTACATCAGGGGAATACTCCAAGTAAACGGTTGTACCTACCTATCTAAGTATCTATTATTTGGCCTAGCCTACCGGTAAGATGCTTAGGTACTCAAACTCTCACCTTCTGCCAGTAGATGGCGTAAGTGCATATTAACAGAATTTTGTGGGTTGTATACCTAGGTATTGTATGTTTAGCAGAAACCTACTTGTGTTTATGTAAGTACCTACAGTTGCTCAAATTATTTGAGGATTCTATACATCAATTAGGTAAGTCATATTAAAACATAACAATTGTTAATTTATAATATACTTAGGTATGATGTCATATTAACAGGCAAACTACATCAATTGGGATGCATTGGTTTTAAATTATAATTTTACACCCGATTGATGTGGTTTGCCTGTTAATATGACATGATACCTAAGTATATTTTTTTAACAGTTTCTAAACAAGTTACACACAGTTTCTACACAAATAAATATGATTTATAAATAGTTCTACCTATTCCTGGCCCTTTATTGCCATCATCAATGTCTCATAAAAGAGTAAGTTTCAGTTCACTAGGTTTCAGTACTATTAGATACGAATAAATAAAACGTATTGTATTTTAGCAATGAGAAAGTAGATAGGAATAGGTTCCCCTTGCTGCCAGTTAAGTATTTAGTTCACAACTTCTTCAGGACTAAACTTTTACATTTTGGCAGGATATAAAACATTAACGGAATAGTATAGCTGAAGCAAAATAAAAGAGCTAACTAACAATTAATACACTATTTGAAAGGTACTAAATCCTTCGTATCATACACTATTATTTCCCGCCAAAACGCAATGAGTAGGGAAGTTATCATAACCCTAGGGTTGCACTGACTAAACATTACACTGAAACATTTGTCGACTCTATTTTTTGTTGTCATAAAATAGATATAATGATACATTATTATGTTTTATATGAATGTTTTGCCAGTGCAAACCAAGGATAATATTACAAATAATAAATAACAGTAGGTCATAGTCACTTATGGTGTATACCAGTATCTACGTATCTATCCAACTAGGCACTTCATAGTCTATTAAAATTACATAAGTAGGTATTTCATTCTTCAATAATTACCTATTATAGAAGACCTAGATGTTTTTTTTCGTGTTTATAGTTTTCAAATTACAACAACGTTTAACATTTTATAATTCATCATTATATACATTTTTATAGTTAACATACAGGAATTATTCAATTGGACATACTTATTTCATTTTATATTTCAATATATTGCAATGCTTCAACAATATTAGGTGTTTTCGTAATAAAATATGTAGATCACGCATTTCATCAGATAAATCCAATATTTATTTATTGTTTAAATTAATTTAGATCATTATCTGAAGTAGTACTTCATATTTTCTTTTTAATGTAATTAATTATATTTACTTATAATTCATTTCGTCATTGTAGTATGCAGAACTCTAACAAGCATAATAAGGAAAACTCTCTTTGAGTAATTCCAATTTATCATCTGTGAACTACAAAATATTTTTCATTTCGTTTAGAGAGCAAAAGACCGCAAAACACACCCCAGTCACTGAAATTCATACTCCTCGTATAATTTACACTCATTTTACACGCTTACACAAATTATTTGAAGTAAAATAAATCAAGTAAATAACGGGAGATGATAGAAATCGTAGCCTCGCTGGCCGCGAGCGGCGAGCCATATGTACACGACGTGATACGCACCGGGCACGAAGCAGATCATTCCCGCGACGAAGAACACGGCGCCCTGGAGCCCGTTCTCTGGCTCGGCAACTGCGAAGGCTCCCATGCCGAGGAGTCCCACCCCGACTAGGAGCAACACCACTGCAGCACAGACGGTCTTCCAGTTCTCTCTGACTTTCGGATGGTTCCAACAGTACATGGACTGTGTGGCCTCGACATATTCGTGTATCAGAGAATCTGAGTCTCTAGATGTGGTGTCCTCTGTGCATTTGTAGGTTTTGCTGTGGAAGGAAATAAAAAATTGTTTATAATCTTTATCGACACAAGAAATAAATAGTACACGTTCTTTGTGTAGGTAAGGTACTCCAAATTTAAGTTCACATATTTTTTCTTGAACACATATTTAATAATTATTTACTTTTACTATTATTATATACTAGCTGTGCCCGCGCCTTCATCCGTGTAGAATTTAACATAACAAAAAATGTTCGATCAGTTCCCAGAGTTTACGAAAAGTTAATAAAGAAATACCTATGCTAGTTTAATCCCATTTTTCTTTTTTGCGTGTCGATGCTTCGTGTTTTATATACCTACTATAGCAAAAGTCCGCTCGCGCGTTCTGAGCCCGCGCGACAGGCAGAATTAGTGATCTAGTTTCTTGTTGTTTTTCTAAAATAAAAGTAGCCTAAGTTACAGCTTATAACATCAGCTATCTGCCAGTGAAAATCCCGTCAAAATCGATTCAGCCGTTTCGGAGATTATGCAGAACAAAGATACAGACAGACACAGACATTTTATAAATCCCGTTCTAGTTATAAATACCATATAATAATATGTACTTTCATATACATTTAGTGAAAAGGAGTTATTTTGATATTACAAACAGACTTATTTTCTTTGTGTGGCACTTATTATGTTTCTCACCATACTGCAAAACAATTTAGTTGTTTAAATACAATACCTAAAGCATTTCAAATAATTTAAAAAAGTTACATAAAAATTATAATCATTTATACAGACCTATTGTTATCCAAACACACATTTACAAACACAGGCACTAACATTTTCTTTCCACACTCCATTTTTGCTTTGCTAAATAATTTGTGTGTTATTTGTAAGATGAGACAGAAGCAACTGAGTAATGGTATGAAATAAGTGCAGGAGACCAACACAGTTTGATGATGTTAGTCATACAATTAATTGATGTGTAGTCAGTGTACTTGTAAAAGCAAGAGTTTGTAGAACTGGACCAATTCCAATCTAAATTGATTGAATAAAGATGTATTACAACATACTACCTTTGTTAGTATTCTGTCAATATTTTTAAGTGCATGATTGAGTTTGTTCTCAACTGACTTGTATTATAAAAAATTCTAACTGGTATTTTAACTGAAATTCGATGCTTGTTATTGTTAAAGTAAGATGGTGCAATCCACCTTAATAGTGTTTTGCGTATTACTTTGAGGGCCATATAACAAAGGTTACTGTTTGTTTGCCCTGGAAAAACATTTACAGCAATTTTTGTTGTTGTTTCTAATTTTTCTACAGCAAAAAACAGGGAAATGGATTCCAAACCAAATGTTAGTACCTAGCTGGGTTTAAAGGACAGTGTGACAAAATGAACCAGCATGAATTCTTAATCCGCTTAATCTGAGCCCAATTATCTAATGTCGAGTAATACCGCTCCAAATCTTCGCACCGTTATCTTTATAAGAAGCAATAAACAAAGCACACATGTTATTAATGGGTCAGTGTACAGCTCTAATTAGCTGATGTTAACGACTAATTAGCACAACAGTACACCGAACTGTGTCTGTGAGGCGAATAACGGCACGAAGTTCAACCATCGGTGGCCCAGTAAGAAAATATGACTCAGATAAGGTCATGAACATCATGGTGTATCAACACAAAGGATCTTACTTTCAATCGGCCTCCATGACTACAAAAAAAGTTTTTATAGCTTATAAAAGGCTTGTGAGCACCAGACAGACTCACCCGGACAGATAGTCTCCCCCATTTTTAAATGTATTCTGTAAAGGCGATCTGTCTCCCGTTGCACCATAAACTTTGATCGCCTCATCAGTTTCCTCTTCGAATGCGTCGTCGATTGAAAATCTCTTATCACTATTGCCAAACGGTCTCGTCATTGTTAAAACTTGTTTTTAGATGTCTGGAGGTGTAAAATAAACATCACAACATTCGTACGGAACGTACGGAACATAACACAGCTGTCAATTTGTCATATCAACATGCGCCATATTGATTGAGAATTTAAGGGAGTATTCACAATTGACGGAAAGTGTCGGAAAGGTTTCGATGCCGGATCTGTCGGAAACGAAACATTACATCGGAAACATTACGTCAACTGTGAATACCACCCCTGGAACTAATTCGTTCAATAGGAGAGGCGAGGGAACTACTCCATACTGCCAAATCTAAAGCCATATTGTTTTGATTTTAAAGAAAAATGTGATTCTTATCAAAGAACTATGCCTCCTGTGTTCCTATGTTTGAAATCAATAATCAAAACCTCGGTTAAATTCGTTTGAAATGACTTTTTTATTTGAATTTTTCTATTAAATTATTATGAAAATTACACGTTATCTGAATTATTATAAATAACAGGAGTATTTATAAGTCTGTGAGGATATACCCACTAGGATACAAACCACCCGACAACGACCACCTTTTAGAAATTATCGCTTCGCCTACCCACAACATTATTTCTGAATGTCAATGTCACAAACATATGCGTGCCACTGTCTGTCAGTTTGACAAACGTCAAATCCACATGGTGAATGGTGACGAACTTTAGTTTTTATTTATTATCAAAGCGAACATAATACTATGTTTATTACACACAGGTTTATTATGACATAGTAATATAATACAGACTGTTTATTGTACTAGTATGTCTAGGCGTTTATATTGCGAAATATCTAATTAGCTACAATGGTTATCAAAGACTGGTCCAAAGTGTCCCCGGTTCTATCGAAGCCCGTGCTGAGCTGTATTAAAAAGCAGGGTTTTAAGTCTATGACGCCTATCCAGGCGGCGGTAATCCCATTAATACTATCTTGCAAAGATGTAGTCGCTGAGGCGGTCACAGGGTCTGGTAAGACCCTTGCCTTTGTGGTGCCAATGTTGGAGATGCTGCTGAAGAAGGGGAAAGACAGTCCGCTGAGAAAAGACTTTGTTTATGCTGTTATTATATCGCCTACTCGGGAACTTGCTACACAGATTTTCAAGGTAACTACTATTAATGCTATTAATTTAAGATAAAACATGTGGTATAAGGTAAAGCAGTGTAAGGTTCAATTCCAGTTTCGGTTTCGGCTGAAAATCCTTTTCTGGTTGGACATGAGTCCATAAAAGTATTAAAATAAATTTTTGTCTCTATTTTTAACCAACTTCAAAAAAGGAGGAGATTCTACATTATTATGTTCATCTGTATGTCTGTTTTTTTTAAGATTCAATTTTGGACTGATTCTGAAAATTCTCTTTTGTTTGAAAGGGTATACTCTCCAGATGCTCTTATTGAAATTTTATCTAAATCAGTTAAGGAGTTTGAGAGATATGGACGATATACAGTTGCCATCAATTAAATACATAGGTTACATGTAAAAATAAACATAAAAATCCTGGGTGCACTAAAAAGCTGGTATAAGTCTGCACCTTATAATTTATTTAATGTTGAGTCATTCAACTTTTTATTTATTTACTTTCATTTATCAACTTATTTCAGGTAATAGAACAATTTCTACAAGAACCAGAGTTGTCCCATGTCACACTAGCACTGCTGGTGGGTGGTCGAGCAGTGGAAGCCGATGTGGAGACATTATCAAAGGGTGCTCAGATAGCGGTTTGCACTCCGGGTCGGCTGGAGGACCTGCTCGCTGAGAGGAAGCAGCTCAATATGGCAGGGAGGCTCAAGGAGCTGGTTTGTATTCAATATTGATTTACCAAGTACCAATGAAATGACTTTAAATAATAATAATTTAGTTTTAAATAGTATATTGTAAATGCATGCTCTCTTGTAAGATCTCTTCTAGAGCCATCTTAGGCCATGCAAGAGCCAGGTATTTTATGTTTTTTTTTATAAACTTTTTAAATCAATTTACATTCAAATTGAGACATTTTGGAAGTTTATATAATAAATATTGTTATAAAAAAAAATTTGATTACTTTAGTTAACTTTATATATATTAAATTAAAATAGTTAACTTTATATTATAGGAAATACTAGTCCTGGACGAAGCTGACCGCCTGCTAGACCTGGGCTTCAGCTCCACACTCACTACTATACTTCAGTACTTACCGCGCCAGCGCCGCACTGGCCTCTTCTCAGCCACACAGACCAAGGAACTACAGGACCTCGTCAGAGCAGGCCTCAGGAACCCAGTTGTCGTCAGCGTTAAAGAGAAATCTACTATCAGTACCCCGATACTTCTAGAAAACTACTATGTGATAGTGGAACCCCAAGATAAATTCTTGTTTCTGTTGAACTTTATACGGAATCGTAAGATAGCGAAAGGGCTGTTCTTCCTGCCGACGTGCGCGTGCGTCGACTACTGGGCGGACGTGTTGCCGGTGTTCCTGCCCGATATCAAGATATTCGCGATACACGGGAAGATGAAGCTGAAGAGGAGTAAGATATTGGAGAAGTTCAGACAGGCGGATAACACTATACTGTTATGTACGGATTTATTGTCGAGGTGAGTTAAACCATATACCAGTCACACACACAGTTGTGTGTGAATAAATAATATATATTATCTCAATGATGGGACATTATTTTAAAAGCGTCAATAGACTAGTGGTTATAGGGGTCGCCCTCGTGGCTGAGAGCTTAAGGGTTCGATCCCATCCTGGCCGTTATACTATTGACCTGAGCCCACTTCTATCACAACAATTAAAAAAAATATGTTATAATATAAATAATGATACTCAATGAGATAATGGGTAACTGAAATTTATATATTTAACACACGGTGTATGTATACTTACCTACTTACGAAGACAATATAAAATGTAATCACTGTCCAACAACAATCACCCAATAAAAATAATAATTTAGCCCGTTTGACGTCCCACTGCTGGGCACGGGCTTCCCCTCAACATGAGGGGGATTCAGGCCATAATCCACCACGCTGGCCCAGTGCGGGTTGGCGGATTTCACATGTCTTTCGAAAATTGGTTAGACCTTCTAAGACATGCAGGTTTCCTCACGATGTTTTCCTTCACCGTTTTTTTTTTTTTTTTTTTTTTTTTTTTTTTTTTTTTTTTTTTTTGAATTGACTATATGTTGTTGGCCAGAGTGGCCATAACAACTTCACCCGGACAGAGGGCGAGCGCAAGTGCGCTCCAGCCAGAGGGGCAGGGGGGCAGCTAGCTCAAGGGCGCCACAAGGGACACGACCTCGGCTTGGGCCGCTGCCAGGAGAGGTGGCGAGGGTAAATCTACCACCGGATCGGAACGCGACCTCGACTGAGAAGATCCGGCAAGAAACTCAGCGGGCTTGTCGGGTGCCAAGGTGCGTCTAGGTAAGTAGACGCACCTTCTAGCGGAAGCGGGGGTTCGTCGACCTCGCCGGCGAGGTCGGTGTCTGGTGGGGAGTGTGCGTGTGTCGTTCTCCTCGACATCTGAGTCTAGGAGAGCGGTGAGTGGGTCGGGGGGGTCCAGCAACACATGCCGCGGCCTGCGGCGGCATGCAACTGGCGCGTGTGTAGGTGCATAATCGGCGGCGGCGACGATTAAGGCATTGGTGTGTTCAGAAGCCTTCTTGAAATAGCGTTCGGACGCTATTTTGAAGTGCTTCTGGATAGAATCGAGGCGTAAGTCAGAATGAAGGTCTACGTTCCTTACGAACCACGGGGCTCCGACGGCTTGGCGAAGGAAGCGGGACTGAATGGCCTGGAGGCGACTAATGTGCGAGTTGGCCGCGTGAGCGAACACAACGCTCGCATAAGACATGATAGGGCGTATGCAAGCTTTGTATAGTGTCACCTTATTTCTAAGGGACATTTTACTCCGCTTGCATAAGAGATAATGAAGGCGACCGAGCACAAAGGCGGCTCGATTGCGGACGTTTCTAATGTGAGGACCGAAGGTCATGGAGCCATCAAGAGTGACCCCGAGATATTTAACTGATTTGGACCAAGGGATAGGCTGCTTGTACAAAGAGACAGTACCTAAGTTGGAGCGAGTGTGGCGTTTGGAGGGGCGTCGAGAGGTGGTCCTGGCAAAAAGCACGGCTGCGCTTTTGTCCGGGTTCACCTCTATTCGCCATTTCCTAAACCACTCTCCGAGAGAATTGACAGCGCGTTGGAGAACGCGTGTGATTTGAGCCTTGTTACGATGGGAGAAATAAAGCGCGGTATCATCCGCGTAAAGGGCGAGTTGCACATTGTTCGTGCGGGGAATGTCATTGGTGTACAGACTGTACAAGAGGGGGGAGAGCACGGAGCCCTGCGGGACTCCTGCCCTGATGGGGTGGGGTGAGGAGAGCGTGCCCTCGACTCGATATCGAAAGGCACGGTTTGACAAGAAGTCTCGTAAGATGAGCACGAGACTGTCCGGCACGCCTAAGAGGTACAGCTTGTAAATCAAGCCGTTGTGCCAGACTTTGTCAAACGCCTTAGCGACGTCAAAGAAGAGAGCTCCCGTGGATAGGGGGCGACCGGGGGAGGAGTTGAGACCTTTGAGAACGTACTCCGTGATGCGGTGTACTTGGTGGACACAAGAGTGGCCAGCCCGAAAGCCGAACTGCTCGTCTATGAGAAGATGATTTGAAAAGATATACTCTTTGAGTCTTGCTAATAGCAGGCGCTCATAGAGTTTGGCAATGGCCTTGAGGAGGCTAATGGGACGGTAGCTCGCAGGGACGTTGCGGGGCTTACCGGGTTTATGAATGCCGATGACTATTGCCTCCTTCCACGCATTGGGAAAGATGCAATTCGTCATAGCGGCATTGAAAATAGCTACTAGGAGACAGATAAGTTGGGCGGGTAAGAGTTTGAGAACTCTGTTGCTAATGCCGTCAGAGCCCGGGGCCTTTTTGGGATTGAGACCTTTAATCAAGTCCTTTACCTCGGATTCGGTTACCGGTGTGAGAGTGGTAGTGAGGGGTAAGGAAACCCTGCGCTCGACTTCCCTATCAACGAGTTCCAGGTGGTCGGGATCAGAGGATTGGGTGCTAGGGGAGCACTGGTTCTCGAGAGCGGAGGCTAGAAGCTCGGCCTTTTCGTCGTCATCGAAAGCAGGGGGGTCACCTGAAGGGCGTAATAGGGGAGGCATTGTGACAATGGAGTCGGACTTTAAGGCTCTCGCCAACTTCCAGTAAGCTAGATGCGATGGAGAGATTCCTTCGAGAAGGTCACCCCACCGCGCGTTCCTAAGCTCGGCGATGCGACGCTTTACATCACGCTGTAAAGCGCGCATGCGAACACGGTTAGCTTCGGTGGGGTAAGAATCGTAAGCTCTGATGGAGGCATTCTTAGCTCGGACCAGTTCTTTGATATCGTCCGGCAGGACGAAGCGGTGCGAGTCACCTACCTCGACCTGCTTAGACGAGTGGCTGATGGCCGACTGGAGATGGTTGGAGAAGGCATCTACAGCCTGAGACGTGTCCTGAGGGGACATGAGGGGTTCAGGGATGTTGGCGAGGTGTGGAGAAGAGACATCCGCTAAGGAAGTACTTAGCTTTTGCCAATCCATCACAGAACGCGTGGTCGGTTGAGATAGAGGGGAAGGTCCGAGCTGCATAAGCAAGTGATAATCATATAGAAATTATAAATCGCACATAGATTTCGAAAAATCCAGAGGTGCGAGCCGGGATTTGAACCCAAGACCTGGTGCCCGCAAGACGCGTGCTTTAACCAATCGGCTATCACTGCTTACACCCACCCAATAGAATGGCAAAAATGTATCGAAATATTCGTAATCGAAGGTTTTTGTAAGCTGTCAAAACTAGTACTAGACTCTTTAGGGCGTCATGTCATGGCAACTCATGCCGAGAGGGACGCAGTCCAACCGAGCGAAGCTAAAAGTTCTAAAAGGTCTTTGGTCCAACCAAGGACCATCTCCTACGGCTCGATTTTCTGTCTACAGAGGTGTTAAAGTAAAATAGACCTTAACTTAGAGCAATAAAGTTCAATGTCATATTAATAAAAGTAAAGTAAAATTACAATTGTCCTATCCAGTTGCGTAAGTATAGAGGTCTATGATCGGGGCAGAGAGGGATGCTGCAGTCTTCCTAGCTATAAGTTCCGTTTGCGATTTACATTCCCACATTGCAGTATTTACGACCGCTTGACGCAGTGGTTCGAGCGTAGGCCGCTCGGCTCACTGGACATGGTGGTTGCGGGTTCGATCCCCGCCGGGGCAAATTTCGGAAATGGCCTTTCGTAATTTGCCCAGGTTGGGATCGCCCCCAGTCCATTGTACGGTACCCATAGTACAAGCGTTGCTTAGTTTGGGACCATACAGTTGATGTGTTCGTCTGGCGATATTTATTTATATATTTTCCAGAGGGCTGGACATCCCAGAAGTGGAATGGGTCCTTCAATGGGAGCCGCCCAGCAGCCCCGCGGCGCTGGTGCACCGCGTGGGGCGCACGGCGCGGGGCGGCGCCGCCGGCTGCTCGCTGCTGCCGCTGTTACCGTCAGAGGACACTTACGTGCCTTTCATCAGGACCAATCAGATGGTGGAATTGAAGGACTGGAGGAAGTCCAGGGACGAGATCAAGATTAGTACTAAGTTGAGGGATAAGGTGAGTACTGAATAATACTACGAGCTGAATTGCACTTTGATGCATCGCAGCAAGAGTCGCTATTTATTTGTTAAATTTATCTTCGCATGTATCTGTGTCAGGTGACACAGATACATGCGAAGAATTTAATATGTCTATATAGGTATATAGACATATTAAATTCACAAGCCTAGTTGGAGGGGGGAATAGACCTTCGAGAAATGTACTTGACACTGAAAGTAATCTTAAAAAGACAGTAATTGAGTTGACTTCTTTTTTATTCTAATGTTTATCTGTGCCATGCAGGTTATAGGTAGTGTTGCTATCTGTTTTCCTCTTACAGGTACTGTCTCTGCTCCACGATCAACAAATGAAAGACAGGTCGATACTGGACAAAGGACAACGCGCGTTCGTCTCGCACATGCAGGCGTACTCCAAACACGAGTGTAACCTGCTGCTGCAGCTGAAACAACTGCCTCTAGGCCACATAGCGACCAGCTACGGTCTTCTGAAACTGCCAATAATGCCGGAAATAAAGCAGGAGCATAAGGACCAGTTCATCGGCCCAAAGGAAAAGATAGACTTTAATAGTATACCGTATAAGGACAAGCAGAAGGAGACGAGTAGGTTGCAGAAGTTGGAAGAGTACAAGAAGTCCGGCGTTTGGCCTTCTAAGAAGAAAAAGAAAATGGTAAGGATTAATATACGGACCAACAACAAATTCGGCAGTGAGAAAAAAAAAATATAAAAAAAAAAGAAATTGGCGGGACCATATGCTACGCCATGTGATTGGTCTATCGTTTGGAGGTCGATCGTAAATTATTAGAGTCCCCGACACTAATTAAATTTACATCCCACTCTTACCCTGTAATGTGTGAGTAGGACCCAAATATAATAGTACTTATTACTTATTATGAATAACATTTAGCCGCCTCACCCCTCACCCAGGTTCCCAACCTATTCTACAATTTATTATCATAATTTCAGGCCCAAACACTGTCCTGGGAACAAGCAAAACAAAACAAGGAAGAGCGGAAACAAAAGCGAAAAAAGCGGAAAGAGTCAAAACAGAATGAACCCGCTGGCGGTAAAAAGCGGAAACGGAAAGCGGTGACAGAAGAAGAGTTACAGGAGTTGGCGGCGGATATCGCTCTAATGAAGAAGCTTAAAAAGCGGAAAATAACTCAAGCACAGTTTGATGAGGAGTTCAATGTTTAATAAATGTGTATATTACAACAATTTATTTCTTCTTTATCTTATTATTATTTATATATTTTCTTCTTTACCCCAGGGAAAGGCATAAGATACTAATACATATTAATAAAGGAAATAACGTTCGAGGAAAGGATTTTCAAAATGACACGACCAATGAAAATAGTAAAATAAACATATATTTCTGTTCAACTTTCGTAGCAACATTAATGATCTGAGTATTACTTATTAAAAACACAACAAGGCACTTAACACCTATATTTAATATTATATTGACAAATTGAGAAGTATATTACTATCTAGTACACACTCCATACAGACAGAACTTTAGCCACATGGACTTACAAACCCAAAACAGTGAAAATCGACCTTTAGTATGTATGTTTAGGGATTACTTTTGCGACTGCTATCATCGGTTTTCGGGATTCCAATATAGCGTTCATTCTGTATGGATACTGTACTCAGTATTTTATAAATTTAGTTCGTGTGTCAGAGCGTTGACACTGCGGCATATAGCACCAGGTTACATAAGGCATAATATTGGTTACGGATTATATTAAGATGGATAAGAAGTTAAATTCCAAGAATTTCTAATTCTTTCACAGTAAATTAATCTTTAAATATTTGTTTATAATGTATTAAGAATAATATTTGGCACATTTTGTTTTTAACCACACTGAATTAAGTATAAAATTAATGTAGAAACCTCTGTAAATTAAGCAGCCAACAATAGAATTTACAAGAAAACAAGCTGCCTGTATTAATAATGTTCCTATCCATCTTTGTACAATCTTTAATGTAAATTGTGCGTTAACATATTTTACTATTTTCAGTTTTGACTCACCATGTTTTCTAATAAAAAGGATAATATTTACATTAAAGTGAATATTGCGTTTATCTTGCGACGCGTTCATTGACAGACAGTTACAAGGGCCTATGCATATGACGACGTTTTTACCCGCTGTCGTCGATACACGTTTTATGTTTACTTGAGTCACAAAAACACAAGAAAAAGTCCATGTGCACAGACCCTCAAATGGATATTAGGTCGTCCAGAAAACAAGAAGTGCACTCCGCCAAGCATCGACTTCATATCTAGTAGACACCTAGTATAAGACGATAGTTTTCAGATAAATCCACGCTCACTAATGTGGCCACTAACAACCAATCTGTGTCTGTGTGTGTGTCAGGATGTGTCATAATCTGTCCGCACCAATGAGGCATTAGGCGTTTACGGGGTATGTAGTCGATGCCTCCAAGTCATAACTTGTTACATAAAATGGATGACTTGTCTAAAATTTTCGCGTCATCTTTCACATTACAAAATGAAATACATTATTAATAATTAGGAAAGCGTCTAAAGCGGTGGTAAAAAGGAAAAAAAAACACCATTACAAATTATTTAACGTTAACATAATCAACAGTCGAACCATTTACACTGAGGCGATCGCCTGTCGCGGTGTGCAGCGCGAGATAGAACAAAACACTCGTACACCATCTTTTACTATTGAAAAGAGTAACCATTGAGTTTCTTGCCGGATCTTCCTAGTGGAAGCAGCATTCCGAACCGGTGGTAGACTCTGACTATTAATAATTGCTTTTGTTTGCCGATAGGAATACAAATATTTTGAATTCCAACAGGTTTCCTTTTAATATAACGATTGATAGATATACTGGAATTCTTAGAAGTTAGTAAATGTACACTTTACTTTATTATCATAAACCTAACGTTCGTTGGTCGTCTGTAAGAAAACTTGTGGAAATATTTGTATATGTGAATTTTGTAAATGTATTATGTTCTTTCCACCGCTACACGACCTGACAACTTAAGCCTTATTGTCCATCATGTAAATTTACACTAAGTACATTAAAACAGCGCGATTTTTACACAAAAAGGTTAAAAAATGCTATGTAAAAACTCGAAATATGATAAGAATACAAAAGCTTCACATACTAAGAGAAATTGGAGTCAAGTAGGGTGAAACAGCCAATTGTCGACCATGGAAATATATAACGCAAGGCCGTTTGTTGGGTGCGTCACCCTAATTTACGCGAATTTTCATTTAAAAGGTAAAAAAACCAAGCATATTTCCATACAAATTCATACATTGCTTTGTCATGATACTAAAACTCGAACATCTAAAATTACGCCATCATAACAATTATTACGCGTGAATAATAATAATAATTCATGAGTAATAATAATACTATTCACTATTTATAAAATTTAAACTATAATACTAACTGTCAAAACTGACGGCGCGACTTATATCCGCCAACTGTCAAAATTTCATAAGTGACATGACTAGCTGTCAAGGACCACAGAATGGTATCCAATGATGATGAAAAGAATATTAATACTATAAAATGTTGTAAATGGTATGACAATTTAACTAAAATATATTTTGCGACAAAAATTAATTAAATTATTGATGACGTGTTAAGGAGTCGAAGATGGCGGCTGATTTTGGCGCCAAATTAATTATTAAACACCAAACCTATACAACGTCTAGGAGAAGAATTATAAAAGTAAATAATTAATAATGTATTGAGCCAGCAATTGTTTAGAAACGTAGCGCCTTATAACGTTGTTATTTCAAATAAAAAAATATACAAAAAGCACCGAGTTACTGGACTCCTAAGCCTAACTTATAGATTTGAATATATCTGAAATTAGATATTATGTCGTGTCGCTGAATTATTTAATTTTTCTAGTCTGTTTAGTGAATTGGTAAAAGGATTATTGTGGCGTCGCTACGTTAGGACGAACACTCTTGGATGCCTTTGACTGCCAATACACTCCTATAAATAAGAGTCCCAAGAGACTATACAATCTTATTCAGCAACCAAACAAAATATATAATTTTAAAAATTAAAGCCTGGTCCACACGGAGTTTCATATCAATATCTATAAATTCAAGTCTTGTGAATAAGAGAACTACTGAACCTTAAAAACGAGCGTGTGAACTAGAACTAAATAGTAACTTCGTACAAAATATGTCACAAATCAGAGGATAGGCAGTGGCGCCGCCTAGTGGAGAAAACCGGTCGTATTAATATCAGAACTGACTTGGTTCGGAAAATTGTTTTATGGTTCCGTAGTCAAACTAGGATCTCTTATAGTTTCGCCATGCGCACCTAGGCATTTTTGGGACTAGTCCCGCCACACACTCCCACCACCGTTACTCCTGTAAACCGGTATCGACAATGGTGACCAATAATGACGTCGAGGTTTGACCCTCGACGAGTCCCGGGGAAAAGTTAAATAGTCTTGGAACCCGCACGAATTTCTAGGCAATAATTACGACTAATATATTAGGCATATATAACATTAATATTTCCACTATTGGATTCAAAACAGCCCGAAATTTTTTTTGTGATATAATGACAGCGTACCTCTTGCCTCATTTGCCTTTCCTTCAATTTGTAATTCCACATTTGTATGAAGTAAAGTCGAGAATAAATACCATTAGATTACTTACAACTAAATAGCGATAGTATTGAGTTTATTTATACCCTAATTGATTCG
Organism: Notodonta dromedarius; assembly: GCA_905147325.1. Taxonomy (NCBI): domain Eukaryota; kingdom Metazoa; phylum Arthropoda; class Insecta; order Lepidoptera; family Notodontidae; genus Notodonta; species Notodonta dromedarius. Next base: position 9,731,779 of record LR990179.1, on the reverse strand, counting down.
TTCTAATTACACGTATGCATTATGAAATATAATTGTATAACATACATATATTGCGTGTTGGCCGTATAATATAAAACAGTCAAGTTGAATACTTTATCAGAAATTTAATAATACTTGACTAAGAGTCGAGAAGTGAGGAATTATGAAGCGAAACTTGGTCGAAATCTTAAGCAACAAAATTAAATTCTTTTTAGTCTGTTGCATTGACACGTTATGCGTAAAAACATCGAAAATATCTTCATATTGTTTTTACAAATCACATTTATATATTATTGTCAATTCACATGATAATTGTCACCCTATTCTTTCCACCGACCATGGAAGGGACTTAGCATTATTTACAATATCATTCCAAACTGTAACTAATTTGTGCTCAATTTTGTTATAGCTCCTATCAAACCGCACTAGGTAGATATGATTTATACCCCCCTTGACATAAGTAGAAGACTTTACCCAACAGTGTATACATAAAGAAGTATATTAAATGTTTTGTGACTGACACATTAAAAAGTAATTAGCTCATTAATGAAATATAAGGCACATAATTTAATTCCGCGTAATTATCACTTCGACTACTAAAGTTACTATTTACAAAATTATTTATTATAAATAAATAAACACGTTGTACACTGGCGGGCACAGATGTTGGACCACAACTTTACAAACTTATTCAAATTAACTTTTAATCTTTGCATGTTATTATCATTTTATGAAATTGTGCGCAGTTAAAAATAGTTATAGGCCCACAAATTGAATGCGTATCAACACGGCTGGCCAGAAACTGAATTGCTAGTGTGGCTTTATTTGTGTATGCCAGTGTACATCGTAATTATGACAAAAACAATGAAACATCAAAACAACTACATCATTCAAGCTCACAAACTGACCTTGGGCAGTTTAAAGCTGCCCGCATCCGAGCTGGCTGATACAAATCAGCATTTGCTGACCACAAGTGAGCCATTGTTAAGTATACAGGAGGCCCTTAATATTATTTTGTAAACGCAGCTTATGCTATGAATTATTGTCAAATTTTCATTGAAACATTATGATTTTTCATTATTCACTATTCAATATATTAATATAAATTCTATAATTTTTATTTTGGTTGGCATTCACATTGTCGCTAGTTTCGTTACAGATTATAAAAGATTACAGAATGAATATTAACACGACCACTTTGTGTTTTTCATCCATGGTGTCGCGAGAGTATCTAGTTATATCATTCAGAGTACCTACTGATAATGTAATATTGTGTAATATGTCCAAATAATAGTAACTATTCAGCCATATTGACCAGGTTTGGCTTGATGTGAGATCAATTTACACATTTTAATCATACAATCACAAGATTAACACCCACAACTCGATGGCCAAAGGTTACCAAGATGAAAATCACAAAGTCCTTACCTACAATAGCTCAGACCTCGTCGGGCGCCATGCCGTCCTCGCCGTCGTGATTGGGCGGCGGCGAGGCCGCGGCGGGGGCGGGGGCGGGCGCGGGGGCGGGGGCGGGCGGCGGGGTCGAAGCCGCCTTCGCGTTCGCTTCTAGCGCGCGGATGCGGTTCTCTTGTTTCACAATGACGGATTTCAGCTTGCGGATCTCGTCCACTAGATCCGACAGTTGTTTTTCCTGGGAGGTATAAATAAGATCACAACCTAAGATTATCAAAGATGTCTTTTTGACCAAAAGTAGACATAGGAGACGGTCGGTATATAGACGACCGCTTGGCGCAGTGGTTCGAGGGGAGGCCGCTCGGCTCACTGCACATGGTGGTTGCGGGTCTGTTTCGGAAATGACCTTTTCATTACTCATACTCTGAAAGTAGGTCTGAAGTTGCCTGAGGAGCGGGTTGAAAGTAATACTTTTCCGGCCCGGGAGAGTCGCTTTCAACTGACAGCTGTCAAAGTATTAAAAAAAACTAGTTCCATTTTCACATTCCTATGGAACCATGTTCAAACTTTTTCTAAAGTCACTCAATTACAGCACGATGTAAAATTGAAATACCATACAAGTTAAGTATTAATTAAAGAATATATATTTTTAAATGACTTAATTATAATTTAGTTTCAACAATTTGTTTAAAATAACATAGATTTGGGCAAAATATTTAAAGATGAAAATGAAAAATAATGGCTAATTAATGAAGTTGGCCGGCCAACGAAAAAAAAACAAAATAGGCGGCAATCCGATCATGATTTTTTTTCGAGTTGTAGAGTATTGTTCATACTTCCTTGTATTATTTCTTTAGCCAATTCCTGTTTTTATTTTTACTTTCCTTGTATTCGTAATGAAAAGCACAGTGTTTACTTCGGGTGAAAGACTTATTTTGTCCCTTGAACTATTAGCGCCCTCACTACGCTCGGGCGCCAAACCCCGTCTCGGGACTAAATAAGTCACTTTCACCACTCGTGTAACAATGTACTATTTCGTAATTTAAGTACCCTAGTTTGGGTGTCACTGGGATCGACCCTAGTCCAGTGTACGGCACCTTTGATAAAAGAAGTAAAGGATACCGCATGTTAGTACACGCAATGTTCCACCAAAAAATACGCATGATTCAAAATTCGCGCAGTCGCCCGCTAGTCTACGATCGACCATTGACACAAGAGCTGTCAAAACCGCGGCGTAAAATATTGAAAACATACCGTTTTGCATTATTAAAACATGTAAAAGTGAGAACTGGAAGCATAAGAAAGCGAATGGCATTTCATTTTATCAGTGAGTCCCCCCTTAAAATACAATATTTTACAAGAAAAAGTAAAATCTATATTTTCATACATTCTATGTAGTTGGATAATGTGGATACGACTTCTATAAAATTATATTGTTTCGTATTAAAATGCCGTTTACGTAGAAAACGGTTTATTGCGCTCTCCACAAACTTAACTTATACGCACTAGTACTACAGTAATATTTGTTACACACAAAACTTCCAAATCACATAGCAGTCGCATAGTCGTCCAATATAGTCGCTTACCTAAGGGTCGTCGTATATTCCTCTATCATTGCTTTCTTAACACATGTTCAATGTCGCTTCCGATGACAATATATTTTTTAAAGTACTTTTACCGACAGTTTAAACTTGAAAAGTTTTTTTATTATCAGGGCAATTTAAGACATTTAATTTGAGATACGACAGTGAATTCAACATTTTACCATAGATTTCCTCAATCTATAGAGACGCGTGAAAAATGGACTAATGCCATACTTTTTACGAGAGCACCCGATTGGAGACCAACAAAACGTACCTGTTTTTGTTCATTATATTTTGATGAATCGGATTTTTACACAAGTAACAAAGGCTACCGGATGTTAAAGAAAACTGGTTAAATATATTGGTTTATATTTGAGTAATCGGCGGTTATGCTCAATACCGCACCTGCTATAATATCGCCAGACTGACACACCAACTATGGTCTCAAACTAAGCAACGCGTGTACTATGTACCGATATCATACTTGGTACCGTACAATGGACTGGGGGCAATCCCGGTGACAACCAGACCAGGGCGAATTACAGAAAGGCCATTTCCGAAATTTCCTGGGACGCAAATCGAACTCGCAACCACCCGGTACAGTGATCCCAGTGGTATACTTGCAAACCACTGTGCCAAACAGCCGTCACGATACCAAGCCAAGCGATACTGCGCCAAGCAATATAATGAACACTTCCATCACTTGTCTTTGCTTGTGTATAACTTCTTACATTTTTTACCAGGCTGCTTCTCTAATACTGTTTAACTTAACACTGTACACATCATAAGGACGTCGTGCCGCTTATAATTAAATGTCACATTTTATTTTTAAAGTCCCAGTTTTTTTTAAATCTCATGTATTTATTATTTAAGGTATTTTTTTGTGGACCGATAAAATAAAATAAAGTATTTCCATATTTGCTTAATACCTTTTCTCTTACGAAAACGGTATTTTGAATAAAACCCGCCACGTTATAATATTCTTATGTAAGTAATTGACTTGAAATCGTGAGGCGTATCCATATTATTGACGTCGTTTTGCACAGTTTTGACACTAGGCCCCGCGCGCCGGCGCGCTTTACACACACTGTCATTGCCGCGAGATCGCATTTGAATAATAATGAAGTATGAAGTACTGTATCCATTCCTTCCTTTATCAAAGTACGGCACCCATAGTACCTACAAGCGTTGCCTGCCTTATTTGGGACCATATAGTTGATGTGTCAGGCTGGCGATGTGCATTTTTTATTTACTAGTAGTCGCCCGTGGTCGAACTGCGGTTCATTAAATTTTTAAGTTTGAAAATTATTAAAGTTCTATTGTTAAATATTAATTACAAATACCCAAAACCTTCTTGATTGATATTTGCACGCAGAATGCACTATGGAAGTCTCACCCTCCGAAATAAAGAAACAAAAACTGTCACCGTTTGTCAGTCAGAGAGTCAGTCAGTTACCGAGTGGAAGTTACAAATGTGCGTTTGTCAAACGCATGGTAGGGTGTGTAATTATTTATTTATTAGTTTAATGTATTTTTAAGTATGATTATATAAAAATAATAGCTTTCTGCCTTCCTTCTCCATATAAACTTCAACTGTGCCAAATTTCATACTCCACCATCTGCGTAATCTTTTGTAATTTGTAAAAAGGGATACAAAGTTTTCGCTTCACGTATTAATATGTATAATGATCACAGATATAGATTGACATAGATAACGCAAGAATCACGATTTGTATTGAAACCAAGCGTGCCGAATTTTTAAAACCTACTGTGACGTCACAGCCGAAATTTAGTGACGGAAAATCCAAACCGATTCAAAGACACCGATGCCGCCGATGACCCTCCGCCCGCTCCGATTCCTCTCGAGTGATTATCTCGCTCATACTCATATTTTTAACCCCCGACGAAAAAAGAGGGGTGTTATAAGTTTAACATATTGTCTATTTAATATCTATAGTCGCGCGGACTGTAAGTCAGCGGCGACCAACCTAGACGCTTGGCCGGGGTTTCGGAGACGCGAAGTACATGCATTTGCGTTATCTATGTAAATCTATATCTATGTTAATGCTGATACTCACGAAGGCGGCGGCGGCGGCGGGCGCGACGGGCTCGACGGGCGGCGTGTCGGCGGCGTCGCGGCGCTGCGCCGGGGTGGGCGAGCGCTCGGCGTCGCGCTCGCGCTCCCGCTCGCGGCCGGCGCCGGCGAGCGCGTTCTTCTTGCTGACGTGCAGCTGCTGCGCCGCGCGCCCCGACACGTACCCGCCCTGCACAACCAACGCGCGCTCCTGAAGTTTGGTTAGGGGGGCCCTACCTTATAGCATCTGTCTTTCACGATCGTGTTGGCTCACTGTATGGGCGGGACTTTCGTTTGAACTATGTTAGGGTGCTATCGCCCCTATCGATTGACCGTCGATCGGTGTTGGGTGCGACGAGTCGCCATCTATCGACAGTTTCTCCCCGGAGCGACGTCCGACCGATCGTCGATTGTCGGTCGATCGATTGGTGATCGGTGTTGTGTTTACTTAGGGACGAAATCTTAAACTAGATTATACTATCTGTAAATTTTCATGGATCGAGTATGGGAATGATCAAACTAATTTTCTGGAGAAGCATAGTTGAATAGTTTTGCAATCTGCTTTTTCAATACTCATACTCGGAAAGCAGGTCTGAAGTTGCCTGAGGAGCGGGTTGAAAGTAATACTTTTCAGCCCTGAGGAGAATCGCTTGACAGCTGTCAAATTATTAAAAAGAAATTAGTTCTATTTTGACATTTTTATTGAACCAGGCCAACGGAAAAAAAGCAAAATAAGCGGCACATGGCAATCCGACCTTTATTCGATTTTTCGACTTGTATAGTATTGTTCATACTTCCTTGTATTATTTCTTTAGCTAATTCCTGTTTTTATTTTTACTTTCTTGTATTTGTAATGAAAAGCACAGTGTTTACCTCGGGTGAAACCTTCACCCCTTGGGTAACAATGTACTATTTCTACCGTTCAACTATTAAAAAAAGTTCTACCTTAAGATAAAAAAGGAAATAAGTACACCCCATGTAATATTTTAAAGCATATCGAATATACGTAGGTACATAACAGGCACTACACGAAGTAGAAAATAGTGAAAAATGACGTTAATAAATTAAGAATTCACAACAAAAAAAAATGTTAGTGACACATTATAAATCATTATAACAGTTATGTAACACAACACACAAACACAATAAACAAAAGAATTGTAAGAGGAAGCCAACAGAATCATTCAAGACAATGCGGAGAATAGGACCAAATGGATATCTTCAGATCTATACATAATTTAACATCTCGTATGCATCAACAGTTTCTGCATCATCATAGACAGCCATTGGGCTGAAATTAAACTGCCATCTATTGAGATGGTGGCAGTTTAATTTGGATATAAGTTATTCATCAATATCAAAGCATAACTTACCTGCTGTTAATTTTGTGAAACATGTTTTAACCCAAAGATCAACAAGCATGCCTTATGTACAAGAGATAAAATAAGAATCGGTGTTTGGAAAAACGGCAAGTCTCTTAGGCCACCGATAATTATTTAATGTATATGGAACTCGTCGGCCGTGAGGCTGGCCTCGTCGCTGAGCGTGTCCTGGTACAGGTCTTCCTAGAACAGCTCCCTCCTCCTGGGTGGGGGGGTACCTTGAGCGACATGGTGCAGGGCTCGGCGTCTTCGCCGGCGAGCCACTCGTCAGCCGTGAGGCTGGCCTCGTCGCTGAGCGTGTCCGGGTACAGGTCCTCCTGGAACAGCTCCGACTTGCGCGGCACCGTCATCGACACCACCTGGACCAACACCGGAATCGGTTTCATCCCCTTTTGTAACGGTTCGAATTAAACGTTAATTTCATATCATTAAAGTTTAATTTACACTAATAAGTTATTGGTTTTCGAGTTATATAAATTGATATTGCGCACACGCATGATTCGGCCACGCTTGGTCCGTTCAACTGGCGCGGCGCGGGAGTTTGCCCAGTTGTTGAGTTTTCGTCACGGATACAAATCGGAAGAATAATATACTTTTCATTACTCATACTCGGAAAGTAGGTCTGAAGTTGCCTGAGGAGCGGGTTGAAAGCAATACTTTTCAACCCTAGGGAGAATTGCTTTCAACTGACAGCTGTCAAATTATTAAAAAGAAACTAGTTCTATTTTCACATTTCTATTGTACCAGGCCGGCCAACGAAAAAAAACAAAATAGGCGGCCATCCGATCTTCATTTGTTTTTACGCGTTGTAGAGTATTGCTCATATTTCCTTGTATTATTTCTTTAGCTAATTCCTGTTTTTACTTTTACTTTCCTTGTATTCGTAATGAAAAGCACAGTGTTTACCTCGGGTGAAAGATTTATTTTGTCCCTCGAACCCCGTCTCGGGACTAAATGAGTTACCTTCACCCCTTGGGTAACAATGTACTATTTCAATATACCTGACAGAGTCCAGAGTTGTTCAGCCGGTAGAATTTAGCGATCTCGCAGGTCGCCACGTCACAACCGCGTTTCGGCATCATACCGATACCTGTAATACCATTATTTCATCAAAACACTTGAAAATATTTTCAGTACTTATAAAATCAGTATATACTTTTCAATAAATTGTAAAAAATATATTGTAATTATTATTATTTATTTACAGCCGATTCTGAAGGGTTATTATTTGATACAGATATGCAGAATGGATCCAACAACCCATATTTCTGCAAACTGAAACCAACCCACAATCACTTCAACTGGGGTTGACTTAAGCCTGCAGGAGTAAGTGTGGGTTTGGTATCTTTTTGTAAAACTATGTGCAATTTATCTCACCTCTCTGCGGGTCAGGTGTTTGGAAGGTGTTGATGTAATGCACGAACGGAGGCTCGGGCGTCACCTGCGGAACATACATGATTTAAATATACCTAAAATGATATTAAACAGTTATCGGTGCTTGCAATACTTGCATATCGTTAACACAATACTCACCTAAAGAAAAATATAGGCTCCGTATTCACAATTGACGGAAAGTTTCCGATATCTGAAACGACATCCTTCATCTTCTAAATCCTACTAATATTATAAATGCGAAAGTTTGTGAGTGTGGATGTATGTATGTATGTTTGTTACTCCTTCACGCAAAAACTACTGAACGGATTTGGATGAAATTTGGAACACAGATAGATTATAACCGGGATTAACATATAGGATACTTTTTAACCCAATAATCCAATACAACGCGGATGAAGTCGCGGGGCACAGCTAGTTATCTATAAAAGAAGGATGGCAGCTGTCGTTTCTGCCATAGAAAACTTTTCGTCAGCTGTGAATATTATAAATAAATAAATAATAAATATCGCAAGACTGACACACCAACATTACGGTCCCAAACTAAGCAACGCTTGTACTATGGGTACCGCACAATGGACTGGGGGCGATCCCAGTGACACCCAGACCCGGCCATTTCCGAAATTAGCCCCGGCGGGAATCGAAACTGCAACCACCATGTGCAGTGAGCCGAGCGGCCTACGCCCGAACCACTGCGCCAAGCGGTCCTGTCGTTAATACTCGTAATAATGTGGTACTCACCTCGAAGTACCTGATGACGGAGTCGCCCTTGCCGCACAGGTACACGAGGTTGGTGTCGGGGTCGTACAGCGGGAACATGACGCCGTTGCTGGTGTCGATCTCCACCGTCACGATGGGCTCGGCCAGCGCGTCCGGCGTGCGCAGCGAGTACTGCCGCTCCGACATGCGGCTGAACCTGCGCCGCGCACCACGCACATCACACACATCACACTCAACATTGCTTCTATACATGTAAGCCAACAAAGCATTTATGAATACTCAGAATCTACCACCGGCTCGGAATGCCGCTTCCACCGAGAAGATGCGGCAAGAAACTCAATGGTTACTATTTCCAATGAATACAATATGGTGTAAATTTTCAGGAACAGCAACATAATGTGAGCAGGCACCATTGTCACTAAATAAGTAAATAGCAATCAACTCTCACTCAGATTTAGGTATTTAAATTAGAAAGCTAGTTTAGTGAGGTGTGCATACCTCTTCATCCTTTACATCACTAATAATAATAATATATAAAACAGAGGTGGATAGGAAAATAATTGTTTAACAACAATGTTGTTAAGAGGAAAGTGGGTGGAGCTGCGCCCGCGCACGGGCATGACTTGAAAAGCGGCATCACTCTCCTCAAACATCACATTGCCGGGTCTCGTGAGATTATCCTGCAGCTGCAGTACTCACCCGGTGGTGAAGACGAGGCCGTGCTTGAGGAAGATGGCGCGCGACGCCTTGCTGCCCTCGTGCGCCACCGCCTCCGCCTCCACCTCGCCCTTGCGCGGGTCGATGATCCTGCAACACCGCCGCCGTTACACACCCACCACCCACTGGGGGGTCAGCCAGCTCAATGGAAGCCAGTTCCGCCAAGCTGGTCTAATTTGGTGGTCATTCAGATGTACCCGTTGTGGTAAACAAAGGTTGAATTGAAACAAGTAGTAAGACCACCCACTGGCTGGACATGCCGCATCAGTAGACCAAGCCCAAGGTTCAAATAGTAACGATTTAGTAACGGGTACACCTAGTCAAGTATGATGCCTTAAATGTAAGTTGATTTAGGTTTTTTTTACAGCGAATATCTTTGTATTTATTAAATATTGACTGTTGCCCGCGGCTCCTCCCGCGTGCTCCTCCGATAGAATAAAAGTAGCCTAAGTTACTCCTAATAACATCACCTATCTGCCAGTGAAAGTCCCGTCTAAATCGGTCCAGCTGTAGCAGATTAACCGGAACAAACAGACAGACCAACAGATCCAAATTTCAATTATTGTTTTATGTTTTAAGTATGTACTGTATACACGTTTCATATGTATTTAGTAAAAAGCGATTGTATTATTATTACAAAACAAACAGACCCTTTAACTTTATTTATTTGTATATACTTTAGATAAATTATTTCACTATAATGCCAATAAAGAATTGGAACTTACGAGTTAATATATAAAATATACAATAGCATGGTGATGATGGCGTGGTTTACCTGATCTTCTTGTCGCGGCAGGTGGTGAGCAGCTTGGAGCCGGTCCAGTTCCAGCAGGCGGAGTAGATCAGGTCGGGGTGGCAGTCCAGGCTCAGCAGCACCTCGCCCGTGCCCACGTTCCATATCGCAATCTGCGAGCACAACACAATGGACCGCTATACTTACGCAACTGGAAGGCAAACTTAATTATTTTGTTGATAATGTAATTATTGACCTACCTTACAGAAAAACGAGCCGAGAACGATAGAGCCTGATGGATGGGTCTATGTCCTTCTCATGCCAAATGCTTGATTGCCTAGGCTTTCACTGCTTTATAAATACCAAGATGTACCTATATGTTTTTTTGATTGCAAGACTACCACACTAAGACGCGTATTAATAAATGTATCTCAAATCTGAAACCGATCTTGAGTACGTTTTTGACAAGTTATTTTGGTATGACATAAGAATGACATTTCCTAGATCAGTCTCAGACTTGAGATTTTTTTTTTTATACGGGCTTAGCGAGCGGTGAGCCGAGCGGCCTCCGCTCGAATCACTTCGCCAAGCGGTCATCCAATAGTAGGTAGTAATGGAGAATATACCTGGTTATCAGATCCAGCGGTCAAGAGCACGTTCTGAGCGGTGGGGTGCCAGAGCACCAAGCCCACGCGGCGCTGGTGGTACACCAGATCCACCACCGGTTCCGTCAGCGTTCGGGACAGCCCGCCATCCGGGATCTGCCACACCTGGGCCAATCAAAACAGAATGCCCGATACACTCACGCCCGTATTCACAAACACTACTATGAGCTCTCAGAGTGGACGCGAACGCACAAACAGTTGAGAAATGGCAAACTTTCTATAGAGTTCATGTAATTTACTTAGTCAAGTATTATTAGTGAATACAGCCGGCAATCTAAATAGATACCTGAAATAACATTCTTGTCTGTGAGGCATCTATAAAGGTCCCCGACATGGTTTTATCACCTGTGTGGCTTCTAAATAGGACCTTCATATTGCTATCTTAAGGCATCTATAAATGCCCTCAACGTGCTTATTGTCATCTAAAGGCATCTGGCTAGGTCCTCAGCGAGCTTACCTTTACGACGCAGTCCTCGGAGCCGCTGGCGATGACGTTGTCATTGTGCGGACACCACGCGATGTCGAGCACGGGGCCCTTGTGTCCTCCCACCAGCGGGTGGTCCGCCGGTATGCGGCCGACCTGCAATACACGCTCGAATTAGTCCTAGATGGACTTAGAGAATATAAATAATGCGGATTATTCTGTTAGCCACAAGGTACGACTACAATAAGGATAAGGACGGCAATAGACTTGGTTTAGTCAAGTTCAATTTGTATACCACCAGAATTAGCATCAATAGTTTATGGTTCCATACGTCTCGCCGTGTGCCGAACCAGGGACATAAATTATAAAGAGGACTTGAAAAGCAAGTATTCAAACAAAGGTCAGTGATGACTTTAAATATTTAATTCGGTTAGGGGGTCGAACTCATCAATGGAAATTCATCACAGATTATGGAAAGTAAAACGTGTTCCTATAGCTTAAGGTTACGTGATTAAAAGATTTGTAAGCTCTATATTATTATGCTTTCTGCTACACATATTTTTGTTCGCTTGCAAAGAGTGTTTACGATTTATTTCAAATGGCATCAAACGCGGCATGACACTCTCGTATTGAGCTTAACTTTATTGGATTGAAATAAATCTGTCACAGGTGCGAGGTCGACAGTTTAAAACACCAAATGACCACCATCACGTCCATTGACTCAATTTGAAGGCGAACTAAAGTTCAGCAGTTTACCTTTTAAAAAATAAATAATTATTTTTCCTCATTCGTAAATTTTGGCGGTGCAATGTGAAAGTATCGCTTGCACCGTAATAATATAATTAAATTATCTGTAAACACATTGCGGATTAATTAATTATGTGCGTCTGAAATGCGCGCGAAAACTTTCTCATGGACTAACGGCGCAGTGAAAGTCACTCATTAACGGACACGAAAATATATAATTATACATTTTTGGCGCCACAACTAGAGTATAAATCGCTAAGTAGGTCGCGTCACTTGAGATTTAATAGAAGTGGCTGAGGTAAAATATAAGGCGGGGAGTCTCGTGTGGACACAACACTTATATAAATAGATGCTGTAAATAACTAAATAAAATTACAGTTCGTTGTGAACGATGACAAAATATTATAAGTAAATAATACTTAAAAATATGCTAAACGAGACAACCGCAGATGAAAATAGCCATATGCCGAAATGAGGCTGTTTAGCAGCCGATCTCATAGACACTAATTATTTATTTTTATTACCCAAAATGTAGCTAGCGTAATTTTTTAAATGTAACGTTTAACGCACAACAAAGAATTTCCTACAGACGCTTATTTTTAATTTGCTACCAACACCCATTGTTGTCCAATATTGGCGTATGACACGTGGTCGGTCATCAAATAGGTCACTCGACCGCATTCGCAGACGCGGTATTCTGATGCCTCCTCCAACCAGGTGAGATTACATCATGCACCGTAATATTTGACCAAACGTTGGTCCGGATATTTATGCGTTTCGCCGTGTTCCGAGTAGATGGCGCGGTGCCAAATGACCAATATTATTACTGTGCGAATTCCCAGAGTGCGATTGTGTCAACCGCGTCTAACTTTAGCGGCTAATGGGTAATTTTTTAAAGGCGGTTTTAACTTTTATTCCGCATTTTCATAACGCAAAAGCCTCATGAAACAATACCCTGCAATTTAAGTAATTACCTCTGCTACCTCTTACGACGGACTGCAATAAAATGAAGTGAGTATTTTAATCTGCACAGGGCTACAGGCAGTTACGATGAAACATAATATATAAAACGTTCAACGGGATACCTAAAATGGAAGAAATCATTGGTGTAATCAAGGGAAGGGTTATGTCTGTTCTGAAGCCAAATGGACAAGTGCGACGAACGACTGGGTGTTTTCAGTGAATCACGAATAAACACTTTCGTTTATGTACGTTTCTTTGAAATAACGTAATGATCTAGCTGGTCCTAAACACAGCTCTTAAAAAATAATGGTAAGCAAATTACTATTTAAATTTTGATCTGATACGGATGATGAAACTACTGCAAACAGTGAATTTATTTTGTTGTCATAAAATAAACACAACAACATGTTTCAGTGTACTTAATGTTTGAGTTAATAATTCCAAACCTATGCTGATCTGAGTATAAAATACATAGATCAACTCTATTACTACACTTAAATCGCAATACCTAAATATTAATATTTGACATCAGTTAGTACAAGAAATGTCGGAAGCACGGGTCAAAACGAACGCTCGCCTCAGCTAACGTCACTCAAAAAAATTCATCTCTGATACATCAGAGTTAAGGTGAAGGCGCCTGTCTAGCCCGCGAAATTCAAAATTTTCGAGTATTTTTATCTACTATATAAAAATAAGTCGGGTTTTCCTTCCTGACGCTATAACTCCAGATCGCACGAACCGATTTCCACGGTTTTGCATTCGTTGGAAAGGTCTCGGGCTCCGTGAGGTTTATAGCAAAGAAAATTCAGGAAAAAATTCAACAGAACGCGGACGGTGTCGCGGGGCACAGCTAGTAGTTTATAAAAAATCTGAAACATTTAAGACAACATTTTGTGATTTGCGACAAACACAGTATGCAGTGCGTTTATTAATACATTTATTTTACTCTAAATATTATCACGGTGGATATGATACTAGTAAATCACTAAATATACAAAAATTGCCAGATTATCTGGATAGCTGTCGTTCTTGAAATGTTTTAGAGTAAGTTGGATATATTAATAAATGCACTGCACACGGTCTTTATCGCGAATTACAAAATGTGCCTTTTATTATTGTGTGATTTTGAAAAAAATCTAAAAAACCTCAAAAAATTTGAACCTCGCGGGCTAGATGGGCGCTTTAGCCTTAAAGGGTTTTGAAATCTACCGAACAATATATTGTGAGCCAAGACTTATGACAACACGCCTATGAAAGCAGGAGTGAATGAAGGTCTGCTAACTTAAATTGTAGACCACAAAAACTATTTTCCGTATTGAAATTCAGCAAATGATCACGTTTCTCGCGTATTGCACACGTCGCTATCGCGTTCCCGCTTTTCTCGGAGCGTGTGGGCGAGCCCTCGATTTCCGTCTGCCGCGATTATTACCCAATACACAAACATCCATAAATAGATTTCCTTAAATAACAACTTTTATATTTATGGAACGATCTTGAAACATTGACTCGGATAACAATTACCATCGACAAGCAAGAAATACGCTCGGTGTCGACAATAGATCCTATTCGAAATATCGGGTTTCGCAGAGAGCTAGCACGCAAAGTCCAAAGGGATCATTGACGAATGTTTGGGTATTGGCGTAAGCTGAGAAATGGTATTAAATAAATAAATAAACAAGTATGTGTTGCAGTTCTCTAAATTCTTTGCCATATAACGGAATACCAAATTAATTGGAGCTTAGTCATCCAAAGTGAACAGTTAAAACTGAGTATGCAGTGTCTAAAAAACTATAAAATTCCTTAATTCATTCTTAAAACCCACAAACAGCGCCCTAAATAATGTTAACTTAATAGTAAGAACAATAGAACAATGTTTTTGCAAAAATAATAAATATGAGAGCGCCACACGCCTCTTTGTCTGATAGCCAAACATATTTATTAGTCATATTACGATATGTCTTATAGAGTACAACGCGTTGATTTCCTTGTAAAAATAAGTCTGAATCATCGTTGGCTGAAGTATCACATTTTTTCCCTTCATTGGCATCGATCAGAGTTTATAATTGAACGCTGAATATTAATCTATTGGCCGGTCTGTGATCTATTGAAATAGATGATCAGTTTGTATGACTACGTGATTTTTGCAGGTGGCGTAACTGGGGTGCATGTAGATAGGTATCTAATTTTATCGTACACCATCTCCTATCTCTTCGGGGAATCGTGCATCACATCATAGGGAGCGCATCGTTCTAAATTGTTCTACAACAAGCCCTGCTTATATTCTTTACTAATGTTTCATCTATCAGTATGTACACGGAAAAAACTCTCCGAACTCAACAATCTGTACAACCACGTCCGCGTTTCTATCTCCCAAATTGCCGGCACAATCGCCACCGGCCTGATAGCCCAGAACCGACTTCATCCAAGCGGAACCCGCAATCAGACGCCCGCCTGTCTTCCCGGCTCGCCTGATTGCCGACCTTGTGGTCCATAGAATCGCTATTTGTATTAATAATGCTCCTTATTCGTCGGAACATGGACGCATGTTACTATGGATGCTTTGTATGAAATTATTACTTTGTAATTCTTTCAAAGTCTAAAAGTGGTCCAAGCAAGACAACTATGAAGCATCCTGGGAGATTTACTACTGAAAATATGAAAAGCGCCAAAGGTCTTTATCTGTCTTGTTGCATACATTAAAATGAGCGACACAAACTACCAGCCTCCGAATGAAATGCAGGCAATTATCTTAAAACTATTGGCAGTAATGCTCTGTCTCCCCTCTAGGATACAAGCATTATGCATCATTCTCATCACCCACCACACACGTTCCAGTACAGGATACACGCGAAATAGCAACAGGCATCCAGAAAATACTCCGGGCCGTTCTATTTTCCGACGCCGCGTACACATTGCTATGTGGGGCGCGTTAATTTTACAACGGCCGACTGTTTATAGACATATTCCGAGGTTTTGTGGCGAACTTGACACGATGGCCTACGGAATTATGTTTATTGGACGTTTTGGAGGCAGGGAATTAGTTACAGAGATGATGTGACGGGTAGACGTTGATGCCAAAGGATAATTGTGGTAATTAACGCGGGAATAAAATATAGCGGTCAATCATACGAGTAAATGCTTTGTTAGTCTACTTGAAAAAAATAAATGTATTTGTCGTCTGACCGTTATCGTGTTGGTTTGTTGATCTATGTCTAGGTTTAATGTTGAAACAGCCCAGAGTCTCCATTCTTGGAACAAGGTTCGTACGTAGCACTGATATAAAGATACACAAATCCTCCTTGCCGATCGTGGTTTACAGGAGTAACAGTGGTGGGAGTGTGTGGCGGGACCAGTCCAATTATAAAAAAACCCAAAGTAATGATTTAATTTCATTGTTGAAGTTTTGCGGATAGGTTTTTTTTGTTGCATTTGCAGAAATTCCTTTTAAGAGATCTTTAAAAATACCTACCCAAAATTTATTTGATCATGGTAAGTCAACAAAGATAGATTTTAGGGTGTTTATTCTGCAACGCAAAGTGGAGTGCGAGAAGGGCGCGAATTATCTATCCGTAATTTAAGGCCGATAACGCAATGTCAATGATGTTTGTAAAGTGTAAATACATTTAAATTTTAGATACAATACATTACGACATCGCAATGAATTGGATGCATGATGTGTTTAATATAGCCATGTTTTGTGGGTTGGCGCGATATTGTGGGGAATTGAACATGATTTGCAAAAGTGGAACATGACAGTACGAACAGAAGATGGTGGAAAGGATTGAATACCAAGGCTAAGTTATGATATATTCATTTCATAACATTGGAATGAAAGAAGAAACCAATCAAATCCATTTTTTACGTAGATGACATGGTTCAGGATGTTTAAGGTTCAATGAAAATTGCAAACTTAACGATAATCCTCTGTAGCTATTTCCAGGATCTATGCAGTAATGACCGCGTAAAATACTTCAAACCAAGTCTCTTAGGTATCAAGTCTCTAAAGAAAACAGATACGGTTGTATCTCTTTTTTTCTAATTCATAAGTTATCATACAGTCTTTTGGTTAAAAGACTGCATGATAACTTATGCAATTTATTAATTTACGTCAGAGGTGTATTAAGCATTTCTAAATCATTAATACACAATGGTTTTATGGCATTTTAATCTCACAATTAACGGTGATTAAGTAATCATGCTTCGAATGACACAACATTTATGAATTCCCATCGGTGTGGTGTTTTTGCTAGAAGCGTGCGTAAGCTCGAGTATCGGCCATTGTTTCGCCGTATCTGTTGCACAATGATACGTTATCTGTGTGATTTAAGGTACTGTACAAACCATAAAAGTGTATTTTAATTGATTCCAGAAAGCATGGTGACGTTGTGGCGCTAATCTTTGCTCTCGATTTGGCGTCATAAGATTATTTGAGTAGCTTTGACTCATAACTGTTTTAAGTTAAGAGACACTAGCGCCAATTCAAACATTTTCACCCCTATATTATGCACTCTTCTAAGTTGTTTTATATAGCTAATAAAACAAAATCCTGAGGATGCTTGAGGTTAGCTCAACCATTCATAAACCTGTAGGTACACTTGGCCATACAATTTTAACGCCAGTTCTTTCTGTATTTCATTGCATCGGATACAAGTTGAGAGACACACATGCTTAAATAATCGGATTTAAAATGTAGATAATTATAATCGAAAATTCCAAAAATATCTATGCAGTAATTCCACGGCTGGCTTCAGCTTTGTGAACATAGTCCTCACATGTCTCGTGAAAGATGACGTCAAGAATACTAAGTTATTTAAAAATATCCTCCCTTATGACACACGCATAAAGAATTCCCAGTGACATGTCCATTAGCGTTCGTGTGGCCTGCGCGCGCGCATTATGCACCTCTATTGTTTATCAGGCGCGTGGTGACCGCTATCTGCCACCTGCGATAAATAAATGTTTGGGGCAGGACGGCGATAATTTAGGCTTTATTGGGATGACTTGATTGATGGGTGACGTCATGGCTACATTCTTTAATAGTGTAGATGGAACACTATTCTTCGATCTCAGTAGGTACAGAGACTAAAAAGACTTGCTAATAGGAATACGAGAGTATCTCCCAAGAATTTGATGGGGTTATTGGAACATTGATTGACAAGGAAATTTTGACCATTTACGGAGCTCAAGATCATCTTGGGAACAAAGGTACAAATCTAGGCTTTAGCCCAACAGGTACTCAGCTCGTGGCCCATCAACACCGCCATTATTTTAGCGGTGGCACTGCCCATTGTTCCTTTATATCGGCCGGACAATGGCCGCTATCTGTCGCCGCGGCGCCGCTTGCGCTGCCTTGTGGCGAGCCAATGATGAAAACAATAACTGGACAAGTATGTGTAGGACTCAGATTTTGCAAATTCCATATTATATTTTATCTGAATGATGAATGCAACTGGGCTTACAGTTTCAGTTGATGAAATGCATTACAGCCAGCTCTCATAGTGGTATGGTGCTGAGGGCATTTTAGCTAAAGGGAAGTAGACACAGGGTGTCTTCATAGAGTAATGCATACTTATCAGTATAAGTCTACCTTTTCGAAGACCTCATACTCATATTGGTCTAATTCTGGGTCACTCAATTCACTGTATTGCGTGACCGCAAATTCATTTGGAAACCAGAAGTATTACTTAAATAAGAGGAAATGACATAATGCACACACAATCTAATATGTGTGTACCAAATAAATTGTTGATTTTATGTTACTAATACAGGATGCAACATTAACACATATTTGTAGTTAAGATAAGGCCAACATTTCGAATAATTAGTTAAATAATTCAAGTTTGGTTGAGATAAGAGTGGTATTCAGATGTGTTGCATCATTACCTTATCCAAAGTAATTAGAATTTAATTGTGTATTTCACTTTACTAAACCTATGAATACGTTTTAAAATAAAATAATAAATATTGCCAGACTGACACATCCACTGTATGGTCTCAAACAAAACAATGATTGCCCTATGAGTACCTTACAATGGACTCGGGGTAATCCCAGCGACACTCAGATGCGGGAAAATTACGAAAAGGTCATTTCTGATATTTACTATGATGGAAATCAAACCCAACCTCTTGGTGCAGTGAGCTGAGCGGCTAGCATTAGTACTAACATGTTTAACACAGTACATTACATTTGTTAGGTACATTATAAGAATAATATAAGTAAGGAAAAATAAGAGAAATTGCCTGTTGACTGTTTGTTGACGAATAAATAATTTAAGACAGCAAAAGAGTACAAATACTCTTTGCAGCTTTACGAAATGTAAGTAAATCTAATTTGACTCATGGTTGATTTACATTTGTGGATTTCAGTGTGAATTGAAGCCTAAAACATAATATAGCTAAACAAAATTTAAAACTTTGCTACAAATAACTTACATACTTTTTATAATGAAACAATAACAAAATTAAAAACACATTCGCTTTTCAGTAATTCTCTTTAAAATGATAAAAGAAAAATCATGAAAAAGTTTGCCGATAGACCTTTTTGGGTGTCCTTTAATTTGATCTTTAAATAAGTTATTTTAGGTTTATTTAGTTTTTTACCTTTATGCCCTCCACAACCATAGGACTTGTTTTTGATACAGACAATTTTTTGGAACATCACATAGTGCAGCATCAAGAGAGTAGCATTGGACTAGAAATATCAACCTGTACACAATGGGCACCATGGAATCACTCTTTGAATAAGTATGTCTCATTGGTAGGTACTCAAATACAGCGAGGAATATTGAAATCAAATGTATTATTGAAATTTGTGTCCTGAATTGATATCAATTAGAATACCTGTTCAAATGCAGCTGCAATAAAAAGGTTTGCATGAAGTATAATTAAGATATTATAGAAATATTTTCAAATTGTAATCCACACCAAACAATAATTTTGGTATTTATCCAGCACCCCGAGAGAAGCAAACTTTTTATTCAATGAAGTGGACTCACCTTATTGTGTGGGAGTACTATGAAGGCGCCTCCGCCGGCGGACTCGACGATTATAGCCAGGAACTTAGGGTTCACCGCACAAAACGTAGAGTCCCATGAACTCTTGGACACTCTTATGTTATCATAACATTGCTCACGCTTCAGGGCCTGCCCGTAAACGTGGCGGAATTTAGAACTGCGCACCACTCTAAACGACATCTGCAACGCGGAAACCACCCAGTTAACAACGATACAAACAATACTCAGACGATTATTTCACTTATAACATAACCTATAAACTAATGACCTATATTTTGACACAACGAATATTAAAAATATCTAACTTACGGTTAATTAAAAAGAAGAAATTATTATTATTAATACACCAGAAAATGCAATGAAAACATTTGAATTTAACACAAATAATTAAAAGAAAATAAAACTGAGAGCTACTAAGGATCGAAGGGAGGACGGTTGGGAAAACGAGCAAACTCCATATTTGGTAATGCTTGCAGCCACTACATTTACTGATGATAAAATCGAGTATAAAGTTATCAATACACACAAGTTGACTATGAATTTTATTAAAATGTAGTGTTAATTTATTTTACTGTATCGAATAATTATTTTTATGGGTTTAAATTAAATTTTAATTGTTACAAAAGAGAAGACGTTCCTTAATTTCTGAACGTACTGAAGTAATGTCAAAAATGTCAAATGACTGTCAAAACTTGACATTAAAGCTACATCTTAGAAAAAGAATGCCATAGAAGTGCAGCTATGTGTATGCTAGTAAGGGACAGCAATAGTACACACACATACAGCACATAATGTAATATCGACGTTAGACACAGCTTACTGCAAATAATCGAGCACAACGGGCAATATAGATTTTTCCGAGGTCTGTGACCCTGTGACCCCAACCACTCAAATTAATTATTTTGATTGGCTACAAAAATATGCCACTAACAATACGCCGCGCTAGAAAAAAGATGATCTAGACATTTCATTCTCTCGAGCGATCTAAATGTTGACAGCGACGCTAACTAGACTCATTTATTTTCTTCCACTACGAGCTGCATTCAATATAAACTGGCCAAATGCGTGCAGGTCACGCATACTAAAGGGATCCGCCGCTTTTCAATAATAGTGAACCCTACATTATTTTTTCACTTCCCCATCCCATGTATGGAAGGTACACAAGAATAACTTTGCTTTCAATATTTAAATAGGTACACAGTTTTGTTTATAGCTTTCTAGCCCTAAGTCTCTGAATAAAATTACTGTGACGTTCGACGACCAGACGGACATGGCGAAACTATAAGGGTACCTAGTTTGACAACGGAATCTTAAAATCCATCGAATTAAGTACTACGATGGTACTCCACGTTCAAAAACTCAAAATGTTAGTAGAAACCAAGACATTTGTAGACCCTTGGAGCATTTTAAAGTAAACTATAATGGTAGGTAACTATATAAAGTCTGTCTGTACTAAACTCAATAGGTACAAAGGCACTCACCTTGGGAACTTCTAGACGAGTTTCTCGGGCACACTTTGAAGCTTTCGGTGTCAAAGCATGATAACTGTGACAACGCTCCCTTCCAACTCTCTTGGCAACTGGAGCTCTCTTCGTATTAGGACTCGTAAAGCTATGATTTCTTTTTACGTCCTAAAAGAAAAAGAAACACTTAACTGAAAAAAACTTTCTTACACCATAATAATACAAAAACTACAAAAAAACTAATACCATCCTCACCGTTTCCATATCTACATCCATTTTATAAATATTGAAATATAAAGTAGAAGCTTCACAAAGCAAATGATCAATAGTAAGTTTAAGGTAATATGATAATAAGGGTAGTATGAAAAAAATATGAATCATATTTTTAATCGGTTTGAAGGTAGGTTTGGCAGTAGTTGGCTTGGCAGTAATGTGCATTGATAATAGTGCAATATAATAATCTTCTTGAGTGTAATCAATATATGGGTATAATATGGATAGATTATGATTAAATGTAAGTATATGGACGTAATAATCCTTCATGGAAAATATCAAAGCCTTAGAAATTTTAACTTCTTGGATTGTTTCTTCCTACAAAATATATATCGCTATCTCTTTCCTGCCTGGCTATAAGGTACTTGAAATTTGAATCTTCATTATATCTGTCGTCTATGCAATAGACATTATCTGTCAGTCATGCAGTCAAGAGTTTTCCTATCAGCTTCTTGAGTCAAGTGTTCGGCGCAGAGGTCATAGAGCTGAAACGAAACGTCTATAATATATTTTTTACCTGTTAACTAGTCAATAGGGATGTAAACCGTATAATATTCAGTAACTTATAAAAAATATATTTAAACGTATTTTGTGACCTTAATAATATTCTGTTGATATTGAATATCAAAGCAAAGTGACAAAAATCACTGCTTTTATAAATTTGAGAGTGACCAATATATTTTTTAGTTTCAATATTATGTGTTAATATTAATATAATGTGTTAATGTTAATATTAATATATATAGTGTTAATATATACAATATTCGATTGTACGTACTACTTATTTACGTATAATCATTATTATAGGCAAAATATTTACCTGCTTTTGATTAAATATTAGTGATTAAAACTTGTAAAATGCAATTTATGCTGTTTTCTAGGGACTTGAATGTGTTTTAATCCACAATATAAAACATTGGCTATAATGCCCTTGTCAAAGATTATGTAACCACTACGTTTTATCCCTTGTTACTTACAGTTAGTTTACTGACAAAATTACATGTCAGCTAACTTATACACAGGTACCTAAAATATTATTTCGGTTTTATAGTAGATCCCGATATTACTCTCATATATATCTAGTTTTAAATATAGTATCGAATCTGTATTATATTGCATACCGTTCCACCTCCCACCCCTAATAGTAAATAGAAAAATCGTGGACTGGATAGTTGTCGAACGATTGCCGAAAATTGTATGGGATTTATTAAAATTTTGCTAATTTTGTTAAAATTTATTCCAATTGTGATACGTGCCATTTAATATGTTTTAGTTATTGTTTAATTTACTATACATAGTGATAATTTGGGCCGAAAGCATGGAACCTATGATCTCAAAGGTAAATTTTGACTTTGATTTGGGTGGTATGATGTTTCACTTACCATAATAAAACCTATCTACAAGTTTGATTTTGCTATACATAATGTGATATCCAAACAGGTGTCTGGACATCCTACATGATTACCATAAACCCAGTTAGACATTTTTCCATAATTATGGAAATAGAAATGAAAGATTAGGTACCTTTACCTAAATTTTCTGTTTTATTATGTAGGTAGGGTAATTATATACAGTTTTCGACGTCATTATTCGGTTGAACGCATACAATAATATCAGAAAAATATAATTTATGGTGTGAAATCCATTACTCATTACAAAAACATAAGTATTAGCTCATGTGACTGACCAGTGATGGTCAGTCATTATTTCTCAATTACAAATTTAACTTTCATACATTGATAAGCATCACAGTTGCTGGACATGTCCAAGGTACACCTCCAAACATAATTTACATGTTAAATTCTACAAAAATTCTGAAATTTGTAATTATACCATTCTACCACCCAACCAGAATATAATTCCTAAAGAGAAACTTCTAAAAGTGCTCTTATATGTGTTATTATGGAATTTGTATGAATACATTTATTTCTTAAGAATAACAATGTTTATCAATCATATAACATGTAGGTCAAAGTTCTCATTCCATAAATAGTAATGAAGGCAGGGCCTTGGAGTTGTATAAGAAATTAATGATAATTAATACTATTTAGCATGTCATTCAAAGGATGCATTATTCAAATGTCAAGTATTTTTCAACTAAACATACAATGATTCTAAGATTGAACGGGCTTACTATTTTATATCAACCAATGCAAGAATGTATTTCACTCAACACTGTCATTAATTGTTTTCAAACAACAAATGTTCCAAGGTAAACTGGGGATGAAGAACAAGGCTGGTATCAAACTAAAAACACACTAAAATCAATCTATCTTTTTAATGCCCAGACAGTTTGACAGGCAACAGCAATTGATAATCTTTGATTGAGATTTGCATGTCTTATAATAGGTATATTTTCCTTATTCTCAAGTGATTTAAGTTGATTTTGGTTGATTGCAGACAAAACATCGCACAGCGATGTGCATCCTGGGTGGCTGCAATGCGGCTGCACTGTTAGCATCAGCGAACCTAGTGCTCACCCTGAACCCTGAGGACAGGTACCATATACACACATATTAAACACTTTAATATAGTGTAGTTAGCTCTTATAACACAGGCATAGGTTATACACGCGTCGTCCGGAACTTACTATATACGGAAGTCTTAACTACTGTGGACTGGTTACAAGGACCCAAGAATAGGTGGTACATGGGGTGAGAACCTCCACTATCATCTGGAGCGATAGGCGGAAATAGTATAGACTCCAAATGAAAAAAATTACAAGGTCCCTAGTTATTTCTAGGTTTTTAGTGCACCCAGGTTTTTTTATGTCAGTTAATTTTTTATACCATTCCATTCTGCGGCCGATACTCATCCAGACCTCCAAGTATTGTTTCCGACGTCAAACACTCTGTATATTCTGCCAAAAAATATACCTAGGTAATAAATCTTGACCTTCAACGAAAAGTGTTTAGCTAGTTTATTTAGTCTAGTTTTCAGTGCAATTGATGGGCCATATGCGACTCACGCCAAGGTCACGGCTGTGTTTAAATATGCACTGTATAATCGCGCTGTTAAATGTTACGGTTCGTTAACACGCCTGACGACGGGTTCTTGACTATTACTGGTAGATAATGATCGTATCATCAGGGATGCAAGCACTGAGCAGGCGCAAAGACCTATTCCTTTCCTAAATTATTAGTAACTAGCTGTGCCCCGCGACTTCATCCGCGAAGTATTTTAACTTAGCTAAAATTTCGAGATTATCGGGTTAAAAAGTATCCTATATGTTAATCCCGTTTATAATGTATCTGTGTTCCAAATTTCATCCAAATCCGTTCAGAAGTTTTTGCGTGAAGGAGTAACAAACATACATACATCCACACTCACAAACTTTCGCATTTATAATATTAGTAGGATGTGAACTTATCACTAGAATCCCGTTGGCACACATGACACTTCAAAGGCCTCAAACTAAACTAAGAATTTAATCTCATTATCATACATTTTATCTCAGCTATGCGAATTCAACACAATCTTGGCGAATTCAAAACAATCTTGAATGCCTTGACCTCGATAATCTAAAATCTTCACAAAATTGACAAACAAGTGGTTGTTTCATTTATCTGCATCTCACTATAGATAGACGATACCACCCGCTACGTAAGACCTACTGCCGCCGTATTCACTGTTGACGGAAAGTTTCCGACGTCGGAAACGAAAGCTTCCATCCTCTTTCTAATTCATTTGGAAAAGAAGAATGGAAGCTGTCGTTTCCGACATCAGAAAAATTCCGTTAAATCTGTTAACCGTTCCAATAACGCTCGACTTGCCCTCGACTCGCAGTACGTCCGTTTTGACGGCTTCCGTAGTCCACTAACTACTAGCCCATCATTGCCGACCGATTCTCGAGTAAACGCGAATCTAGAAGCAGTCGTTAGCGGACTTCGAAGTTTTTGGTTTGATCATAAATGTCTAAATCCCCATTAGCAGAGGAGAAATTAAAAATCGAAACCGGAAACCATAATACAATCGAGACAAAATACATATACGTACCTAAACATAGAAATTATTAACCCTTTGACAAAGGTCAAAGGGCCCAAAAAAAAAATGTCTAAATCGACCTATTGCGAGTCGAGTGCAAGTCGAGCGTTATTGAATCGGCTAACAGCCTTGGCTTCCTGATCTGACGCCGGATTAATAGAGACTGTAGGTAAATACATCTCAACAGAGTGTCATAATATTCCTTTACATAGCCCTGTCCCTCATCAGATCCGGCCGTGGGTAGCAGGTGTAGAAATCAAACCACGTGACACGTGTATGGAGCCCATTACCGCAATAGTATAAATATTATAATAAATACATAATATATTATATAGATTGATTAATGTAGGTATCTATATAGGTAAAACTTTTATTATTATTATTGCGTTGTTTGCTCGGAATTTACGAGGCGACGATTACACGAGATTTAGGCTGGGTTGCACCAAAGTAGCAGTCAAAGTAAAAGTTTGTGTCAAATTTAACAATAACTGTAACGCTGACTTTAACGGTTACATCAAAATGTGTTGCACCGGCGAATTCATTAGCTTTGTTAAAGTTATCAGGGTTGCAAGTCAAATGAGGCGTAATTTACCCTAAAATCGTTGGGGGAAACATTTTTAAATATGGCATTACTAAACATAGCTGTAATAATCGCCAAAGAGTATGTAATAACTACGTTTATAATCGCTGCATAAATTCTACAGAATTCTAGTTAAATAATAGTTAATGAAATTCAGTTAAAATATTTCACCTAAACTTTAATTTTGATCCTACAAATATTATAAAGTTTGTGTGTGTGTTTGTTCACGCCTAAATAGCTAGAATAAATTTGGCACACAGATAGTTCATAACCTAGAACAGGATACTTTTTATCCTGGTCAAAGGTGCCCTAGGGGCCGCCCGTACCAAGTCGCGGACGGCCGCTAGTTGTAAATAAAAGTAATTACTTTATATATAAATATTTTTATTGTTTGTCATGTATATTATGCGTGATACTGTTGACTTATGCACACCAGCTGTATCGCCAACGCATCTTTGGAACTAACCACAAGCATAGTATTCTAATGTGTTGAGTAATTTCTGCACTGGAGTTACTGCTCTATTTCTGAAAAATTAAAGTTGATGCAGCCTCTTTTTCAACTGAGCGCCTCCAGTCGATACGGGGGCGGCCCGGCTTTCTTTTCCCATACGCTTGCCACGTTAAACCTTGTTTGGATAGGTGATTATCTGGGCATCTCAACGCATGTCCTATCCAGCGCCATTTCCTCATTAGGATCTCCTTGTCGATGGGTTTTGGTCAGTCCTCTCCCACAGCCTTGTATTTGAGATGGTTTGTGGCCAGCAGATCCCTAGTATGCGCCGTAAACATTTGTGCACGAACACCTGTGGCTTGCTGGTTACTTCATTTTTGACGAACCATGTCTCGCATCCGTATAGGAGGACTGACTTGACATTGGAGTTGAATACTCTGATTTTTGTACGCCAAGTGATTACGGAAGACGTCCAAACAGGTTTTAACTGCGCATATGCGGCTCTAGCTTTGTTGATGCGCACCTCTTCATCCGCTTCTGCTCCCCCCAGTGGGTCCACGACGCTCCCCAGGTAGGTAAAGCGCTGCACTTGCTCGACAACCTCGCCATTTGTGTAGGCACATGTCTTTGGTCTTGCTGCAGTTGATGCGCAGCGTTTCTTTAGCAGCTTCGCTTGTGAGGTCTTCGGTCTTGGCCTGTAGGTGGTCATGGGATGTGGCGAGCAGACAGAGATCGTCTGCGAAGTCTATGTCCTCGAGGGACTTACCTTGCAACCATGGCAGACCTCTCTCTTCTTTACTGGTTACTCTGCGCATCACATCATCCAAGACAATCAGGAACAGCAGCGGCGACAACAAGCAGCCCTGTTTGACTCCGCTGGTGAGTGTTATCGGATCAGTTAGCAAGCCCTGGTGCAACACTCGGCAAGAGGAGATTTCGAGTAGGTACTCGAAATCTCGCCAACAAAGATTATTCGTCCCATGATGAGGGAAAACGATCGGGTCTAGGTAAATACAATTTTCTTTTTCTATGCACACTGAACAGGTCATCGTTTTCGTCTTCAGAACTGGTTTCCGCGAGTATTTCTCGGAGTAGCGATATGATGTTTAGAGGTTTGACAACGTTTGACAACTTTGACGGATGTTTAACATTAACAATAACACTAACCAGCGACAAGTGACCGGTTACAGTTATGGTTAAAGTTATGACGTCATTTAACAATTTGTCAACTGGTGCAACTCATTTTTGACCTAACCGGTACTTTAACCGAAATTTTGACGTTTGTTATTGTTAAAGTAAGTTGGTGCAACCCAGCCTTAGTGATGTTTGCATTCGTCTCGATGCGATGCTGGCACGTGGCGCGTGACGCACAGCCCGCTCGCCTGACGTCTATTTTATAGTGTCAATAACAATACCCGTAACATCTATCAACAGAGGAGTCTTCATTCTATTTTATATCGTTAGAAAAACACCAGTCATATGTGGGTACCAAAATAAGCCCCGCTTAAATTATTGGTATGGACGAACCCAGTAACACCCAGACGGAGGCAAACTACTAAAACATGTATTCCGAAATGACCCTAAAGCCCATTTGGGTCTTACAGGTATAGCGTGACTTAATTGATTTTGAATTAACTGCTAAACTATGGTAAAAGGGAGTAGTGGACAGAAAGCTGTGTTGCGCTTTTTTTCTATAGCGCAGGCGCTAACTTATGATAGTGACGTCACGGCCTGGTACCTGGGTACTGTACTGGGTATTCTAGTTGAAGCACGCTCTATTGAATATAACTGAACATGATTATTATATCTTTGTTCCAGGATATCAGTGAAACGCGGCAGTGCGCTCACGGCGCTCGGGTTTGTGTACTTCATGACGCTGTTCGAGCTGCTGAACGCGCTGGCGCTGTCCACCGGCGCCGGCGCACGCTTCCGACACAAATACCGGCTGAGCTGTGGTGACGTACTCGATATCAACAACAAGTGAGTATCACCACTCATATGCACACTTGTGAAACAATTACACCGATTTCCTAATATCCCATATTTAACCTCTGGGATGATTTTTTTTTATTTCTTAGCGCTCACTGTGCAAAATTCGATGCTTCTAGCTAGTACCCACTGGTTTAGGTTGTGCGTTGTCTGTGAAGCTGTCAGTGTTGGAGTATTATTAACCCCAAGAGTATCACGAGCACCTACGTAGGTGTATAAGATTTAAATGCTCCAAGTGTCGCGTTCCCCTACAGGTGGGTATAAGATGCGAGCGGCAATTGGTGGTTTATCTGCTACGTTTAGTAACACGTCAACGATAATAGGGTTTCATAGATGGATTATGTCAAAGACTATCTGTTTTTAACCCCCGACGAAAAACGACGGGTGTTATAAGTTTAACATGTGTATCTGTGTATCTGTGTATCTGTGTATCTGTGTATCTGTGTATCTGTGTGTCTGTCTGTGGCAACGTAGCGCCCAAGCTGATGAACCGATTTCAATTTTGTTTCTTTTGATAGATAGGTAATCTGATCGAGAGTGTTCTTAGCTATGTTTCATGAAAATCGGTTCAGCCGTTTGAAGATCATCAGCTCTTTTGTAGGTTGAAAAAGCCACATTCACGGCCAAAACCAACTTCCACAGCTCGAATCCGATCGAAATTTGGGCTCATTGGAATAATATCTTTGCATCACTTGAGAACGGCTGAAACGATTTCGCTTTATTATATTTTTAAATGATCGTAATATTCTGAACTGGCTTTTTACAATATTATAAATTTGAAAAGTTTCCCGGATTCTGGAAAAAAATGATATTTAATCAATTTTTATATGAGATTTGTGTATGAACTAAATACGTTCCATAAGTCACGTGTCAAATGATGGATACGCGCACGCGTTAAATTTTGCTAATTGTCATGGAATATTACGCAATAATAATTCTAGAGGGCGCTGCTACGCCATTGAGAAAAAATACAGAAAAGAAACTAATTTAATATAATTTTAGCGTTATTTGGACGTACTAGGTAAAGTATACATTTGATGAAAAGGTCGTCACATCGGGGGTTTTTAAATTTTCAATTTAGAGTTATTAGTATCGATTCTGGTAAAAAAGTTACGGGTCGGCACGAAAAATCTAGGTGAAACAAAAAGGGTATACTATTTTTTTTTGCAACTTTACTTTCGAAATCTGAAACTATCGGCTTTGTGGGACAGTTGAAGTACTAAAGGTTTTGTAGACTTGTTAAATCTGTCAACAGCTGTATAAGCTGTATAACACCTTTTGCTTTTCAAGTTTCCTCCAAAGCTGATAGTTTTAGAATTAGCAAGTTAAATTTTGAAAAAAAAGTGTACCCTTTCTGTTTCAACCCGTATACTCCCGAAATATTGCGACGCTTGGGGCAGAGGGCGCTCGGAGGTGGGGATCATTGGAAGGGTTAAGTAGCAATGAACAGTCCCCGGGCGGCTGCAGGGCGGTGTCGGCGGTGCAGGCGGCGCTGTGCTGCGCGGCGGGCGCGGCGGTGTGCCTGTGGTCGTGCTCGCGCGACTTCCTGCGCGCCTCGCACTACATGTCCGAGGCCTACGCCTGGTTCGGCGCCGCATACTTCTTCTACGACATATGGTCCATGTATATGGTGAGTACGACATTTCTAGGGAAGTAAGAAGTTATCTTAGGCATCGTTACAATTGTTGGATGTCTCTGGCGTTACTTAGCGGCAATCTATTATAAAACAATTTTGTAGAAGAAACTCAACCTGGACTCGGCTCATTCGCAGTCGAACTATCCTGAGGATGTCTCGTTTATTTTTGTTTGTTTTGCGGAGAATTGCGCAGGTTCCTAACACTCGTGACAAATTGTCGACTAAGATGAGGGTCTTAGTCGAGTCACGCAAACTATAAACTGGAAAAAACTAAATATATTGCCCTACTTATCATGGTCTTGATCGTAGATTAAGGAAGTGCAGCAAAAATTGTGAGTCAGTGTGGACGTGACGGCAATATTTTTAGTAGAATAAAATTAAGTTTGGTCGTGACTTGACGACATTACAACTTACATCCTGTCAGCCTCTTTTATAATTCTGGAGGTACACAATCCGAGGGTGAGTGATGGATCCTTCTCCCAAATTGTTTTTCTATCCAACGTTTGAATGGATGTTTTTACCAACATTGTTGTAGGTTCACATCCAAATGAACTCGAACCTGGATCCAGCTAAGGCGAAGCGGCTGCCGCCCAAGAACGGCTCGGCGGCACTCTCGTCGGGCGACGGCGCGGCCGCCAAGCAGCCGGGCCAGTCGTTCCTGGCCTACTGCCTCCACGAGCCCGTCATACTCTTCCACCATCTGTTCATTGGCGGGTTCGGCTTCCTCGTCATCGTGGTGAATATCACTTGTATACTTACTACTGGCTGCTATTATTCTTCGAAGTCAGCTGGCGATAACCTGACGCTCTTCCCAGCGCTTTCAAAATGCATTGATATCTTCCCCCGTAAGGTGGATACAAAACACAATGTAATAATAAACTAAATGAATCAATACTACAGACCTAAAAGGAAGTGCATGTATTTAGTGATAGGCTCACCATCTATGTGACTCTCTTATGGAAACTCAACTGAGTCACATATAATATTTTGGTTTCAATGTTATAGGGGGGTCAGGGGCACGCACACTCATCAATGGCTAAATTTGGAACTAAGTGGACAAACAGACGCGGATGGTGACTTTGTTCTATAATTGAGAGACAATATAGTGATAATACCCCCGCTGACGCCCCCGTTGACGACCGCTTGGCGCAGTGGTTCGAGCGTAGGCCGCTCGGCTCACTCCATATGTTGGTTGCGGGTTGTATTCCCGCCGGGGCAAATTTCGGAAATGGCCTTTTCGTAATTTTCCCTGGTCTGAGTGTCACTGGGATCACCTCCGGTCCACTGTACGGTACCCATTGTACAAGCGTTGCTTAGTTTGCTTTTTTTTATTTATTTATTTTTTTAGTACCTGCGCGGCGACCTGGGCGACTGCACGTTCGGCTTCGTGTACCTGATGGAGCTGTCGACGCCGTTCGTGTCGCTGCGCGGCATCCTGTCGCGGCTGCGGCTGAAGGCGTCGCGCCTGTACCTGCTCAACGGCGTGCTGATGCTCGCCAGCTTCTTCTTCTGCCGCGTGCTCAGCCTGCCCTACGTCTGCCTCATCTACAGCCGGGAGCTGGGGCTCTCCTACATGGAGGTGAGCGGCTCGGTTCTACTCCGCACTAATTCCTCCGTTCTTTAACGGTACAGGGTATGTTTGATGGTACAGGGAGGGAAGAAATATACAAGTGCGTTTTGCGTTCTCAAGTTTTTTTTTATGGGACTAGTGGGACACTCTCCCACCACTGATACTCCTGTGTGCCAGGTTATAATTGACAAATTTGGTTCTATGACATTTGGATATTCCTAAAAAAAAAAATTTGTTATTCGGAGTCTGAATTACGTATTGTTCTACTGGGACCGTGAGCCGGAACCTCGGTTCCACTGTTGAGTATATTTCCAAAATATTTTCAATATTATACGCTCGCTGTTTCCGTTTCCCCAGGCGATAAAGTCCCTCCCTCCCGGGTGCAAGATATCGATATGCGTCCTGCTGCTGCCGCAACTGTACTGGTTCTACCTGATGTCGTCGGGCGCGCTCAAGATGTTCCTGCAGCGCGGCAAGCCGGCCGGCGCCGCGCTGCAGGCGGGGGACGCTGCCGCCGCCGCTGCCGCCGCCGCCGCCGCGGACGCGGACGCTGCCGCCGACAAGCGCAGCTGATGCCGGCGCCACGCCCGCCGCCGCCGCCGCCACACCTAGCCTGCCGCCCGCCACCTGCCGCCCGCCCGCCATCTGCCGCCCGCAATCCGCCATGTGCCGCCCGCAGGTTACACCACCATTTTCAACAAAATATTGCTTCGTATATGGGATATTGTATGGGAGCTGATGTTGGAAATTGACATTTTGTAATGATATCGGAGTAAAGGTCATGTCCGATAGGTTGGTTACCATATGATTAGGAAAGTTGTAGACGTGACCCTGATTGTACTGAAGCGAGGCGTCGGGTTTTGTTTTAATCCTATACCAATACTTAGTATGATGTGGGGTCAGATGCGG
Organism: Notodonta dromedarius; assembly: GCA_905147325.1. NCBI lineage: Eukaryota > Metazoa > Arthropoda > Insecta > Lepidoptera > Notodontidae > Notodonta > Notodonta dromedarius. Next base: position 9,699,119 of record LR990179.1, on the reverse strand, counting down.
ACTGGTCGGTGTTGGCTTCGCTGGCAACTATGCCGAGTGTGTGTGGGATCGAGTCATTGTAGTCTTTGATGTAATGTGTTGTTGTTTGAGTCACGCGTGGGCGACAAATGTTGTGCTCAACTCCTTGGATTTCACGTCAGTTTTAGAATAATGGCTCAGTATGTATATTGCAGGAGCTCACCCAATATTTGTCGCCTGTTGCGTACGCGGCCAGTAACACAAGTGAGAATTAAATAATCACTATTATAATATTCGTATCCAAACTTCCATTTTCCAGCGAACCGTTTCACTATAACCGAAATGTTTGCATAGAACATTGGCTCCAGTGTTGGCGAGTGGATGCCTGTTGGTTGGAGCGACTGTAGTTGATGTTGTTGTAACTATGTATATTATAGATGTCGCTATTACAGTTTATTCGGTGTCGCTGCTGTTCTGAATGTACGCGAATAAAATTATATTGTATAATTTCTAACTAGTTTAGTGGGTGATAATGGGTACTGACGACCGTTCCATTAAAATATGTAATTAAAAAAATGGCTGTGCCAGGTAATCAGACGGGCGCGTGTGTGATTATATAAGGGTGCTGTATACTTTTGAGGTGTGAAACCCCTAAACAAGCTAAAATAGATATTTTGGGAATTGTAAACTTTGTAATTGTCGAATAGTTACCGATATCTTCATTAGGACCTTTTAACCCGTTCGTACAATATTACCGAGTCACGACACGTGTATTTTAAAGTTAGACTATGTTTTAGTAAATAATAAATTTATGAACGGCAATAGCTTAATGATTCAAAGGGATCAGCGATTGTCTGCTGAGCGAGAGGACTCGGTGCGAATCCTACCACCAACCATTTATTGTAAGCACATGCTGGAGCTCTCTGGTAGCACATGAATATGACTTAGTAGCCAGAACTAACGAGACTAAGGTCAGTATTTATGAATAAATCTCAAATTTGAGACCGACCTTCACTTTAAAAAACGATTATTTTTATCATCTTTAGTCGATAAACTTATTGCGCTTATAACATGCATTTCCTGTCGAAGTCCGCTCTCAGACTTGAAGTCGATGTAATAATACCGGCCTTAGTAAATTGATAACCTTTGAAAAACGCAATGCAAAAGCGTCCTTAATACCAAGAAGATCCAGGCATTCATAAATAGTGTAATATGCGCCTGCCGTATAAGTTCCGTATCAAGATTATCAACCATAGCAACGCCCTCTCGCGAGAATCCCTCTACAAACTGCATTAGCATTTTTTTACCATGTATTTATTCTGCATTTACTACTTTAACACATACATAATATTTGTTTATATGGTAATTTTGTACTAACAACAACAGCACAATGGTTGTTTGTGACATTTTTTTTGCACAAAGTTAACGATATTATATTGTGTGTCTATATTGTTTGATAGCAGTGCTTCAGAACAATGTATGAAGCGAAGTTTTTATTGATACACGAAGGAGTGTATTAAGTTTATTTATCTGTATAAACGTACATTATTTTTATTATCTTACTCGTATATTTTATCTCACTAATGAGGGCTTGGAAAAATACTCAGATAGCAATCTGATTTCATGATACTCTGAGCATAAATCGTTTTTGCAGAGTTATTGACCTGATATGGACCTGTGCAATACACATGACGGTTATGTTGAACATACATATGTTACAAGTAAGCTATGACTAGCTACTGTAGTTATAATATAAACAAATGCAATCCAATTAACCGGTACAGCTCAAAGAGCGCGCGTCTAGTGGTGCGGACATTATTTCTATACTAAACCTATGTCTTACCTACCATGCTAATATAATAAACCTAAGCACTTTTACATTATTAAAGATATAATCTTATAATAATGGTGATTTTATAATGTAGTCATTCACTTTTTCTGCTTTTATATAGAAAAGGTTATTTATTTGTTCATTAGGAGGTGTACACACTAAGCAACAAATTGTTTATCATGCAAGCCCATGTCATGCTATCTTGATATCTATTAATTAATCTATAAAGGCTGCTTTCTTTTGTATACTGCTAAAACCTAATCGTTGGCGCCTTAGACTGTTCCTACACCAACCGATCGATCGAACGTTGCTTTAAGTGATCGATGGATTGATCGACACCCTTAGGTTGGAAAAGCGAGGCCTATTGTTGAATAAAATTTTAAATCTTCATAAAACTATTTAGGATACCTCCACTGATATTAGATCTTATAGAGGCTAATTATTTTTATTGTTGATACATCAAATTGCAATATTCAAAGATGTTTTGGGATTTAAAGGCGTGCTTTTTTACTATTTTAAACATTACATTTCATTTATTGTTTTCTTATATTTACGCGAATACTACACATTGAAATAAAACTATTTTTCGGATTTTATCGCGTTTATTAACGTCGGGAACATAAAGTTAATAAACGCGATAAAATCCGAAAAATAGTTTTATTTCAATTACATTTCATTGTTAAAACTATTTCATTTGCGTGTGTGGGTAGTATATTATATTGTACCTCCGGAATGCCAAACTAATCCCACTCCAGTTAAAAATGCATTTTGCTTATTTCATATACTTACAACGTTTCATCTAACATATATTACTGTGTTATTTGACAAAACATACTACTAATCTCTAATGTTCTAAGACACTAACCTTAATTTATTATACTTCTGTTTAGTATAAAAACCGTTGTTAATATTATTTGTAAATACCGGTAGACATATTCCATAAGTCTGCATCTCTGCATGCAGACTTATGGAATATGTCAACCGGTTCTTAGAAACATTTTATGACTCTAGGATTGTTATATTAACATTAAATGAGCTTAACTAGAATGTTACTACATAAAATGTTGCACATAGCGGAATATTATGAATATTGCAGAGTTTGTGTAAGTCTGAATTGTTACGTTCCTATCGAGGTCTGATAACGAGGCCTAGTTTTAGAGAAAATATTATTATTTTTCTAGTAGAGGTTCCAATGCGATGTAAAAATGACCTGTTGCATTGAAAAGTGAATTACGGTAATATAAGAATATTCTTCTTACATGTAGTAAAAACGCCATTAGTCACGTTGACGCTAGTAATCTTTCGCGAATCAAAAGGAGAAAATAATAAGCCCTTTTAACGGCCTAAAACTGGGCCCTGGCCTCCCCTCAGTGCGAGGGGGATTCAGGGCGTTATCCACCACGCTGGCTCAGTGCGGGTTGGCGGATTTCACAAGTCTTTCGAATATTGGTTTGACTGTCTAAGATATGCAATGTAAATTATTTTTATTACGTCGTCATATAGTTATATAATGCATGGTCTCATGTCCGGAGGTCCTCGTTAGGTCAAATTTCGCGAATGGACTTGTCGTAGTGTGTGTCCTCAGAGTAAAAGAGAAACGTAGATGGAGCGTATAGAACCAGTTAATGAAGCCAGCCAAAGTGATATCATATAGTATCGATCAGAATTCCTTATAGATTTGCTCATGTGACTTTAATTTATTTTTGCAACGCAAATTAGTGCATATGTTAAGACCTTTCAATGCCAGTGGCGTGTATATGGCGGTCATATGCTTTCATTAATTGATTGTATTTATGAAGTGAAGAGTTTGATGCAATAGGTCGTTACCCTCCTTGTTATATTTTAAAGCAGCTTTATAATAAATTATCGTTTATTGTACGGTGTTTTGGAAAAAAACTTAGTTTTTTGTTATTATTACATAGACAATGCGAGTCGCAGTGTGTACAACATGTTTGAAACTAGTGTTACCAGTGTTAAAATAATGTAATATTACGTAGTTTATTGTTTAGGCTGGCAAGCTGGGTGAGACGCGCGACACTTATAATGTCGCGAAAATGGTATATGATTGGTCCCCAAGGACTTGCTAATATTCTTACTTGTTCCACTTTAATATCTGTTCCAGTGGCGAAAATTGGAACTAGCATTTTCTTTATGAAAATGTGTATATTTTGGCAGTCACACCGAGACAGTAGCGCCGTTGTCACCGGAACAGATATATCGTGTACTAGTCCGTTCCGTTCGCCCAGCCACCGGCCGCTCGAGTCATCGGTGCGGGAGTAGATGTGATATACTTAGCTGATGCGTTGTTGCACTGAGTGTTTTATAATTATATGTATAGAATATTTATGAGGCGTTTTATTTATTACAAAGTATTAAAAAGAAAACCAGCGATGTCGTTTACAATTCAAGAGAAACGCATCGAAGGGATGGAATGCGCGGGAGTGAAGTAATTACACGAATGCATTGATCGGAAGTCAGATAGGTAGACTGATTAGTGTGTAAAAATAGCTAATTAATTTCACAGATAATTGCCTCGATTGAATAAGTTCTCGAACATTACCAAGTAATGTGATAGAGTTATAAGCACGGGCTTGGTAGTGTGACGCATGAGTTTACTATGAATTGTTACGTTCGCTAGAAGTCGCTAGTAGCTAGCGACTACGTATAATATTTGAATGGTTGACATAGGGGCCGCTGCTGTGTAATTTTTCATACAAATATTTGACGTAGATGCTAGAAACTCATCTACATGGACAGAGCTACATTAAAGTTACGTTCCCATTAGTTTTTATAAAAATTTACGGTAACATTCGATATCGATTTTCTAGTATATACAAGGTACTCTGTGATATCGATTACCTTTTTAGATAACGAATTATTTAGAATATTGTAAACGTTTCCCAAGCTCTGTTTGTTTAGATATTGATAGGATATAATAATGCAGAATTGATCCCACCCATCCATAATTCTGCAAACTAAAACCAACCTACAACCACTTGTAATAAGATTGGTTTTTTGGCTGCAGAAGTATGTGTGGCTTGCTACTATTCTGCAAAACTATATTTATTATAAATCGATCTCTACTCTAATATTCGCTTTACACATGTGATTTTGCACTCGCTCTCAGAATTTAGGATCGATTTATTAATACCGACATTTCGGTGTTAAGTTATCACACCAATCAATCGACTGTCGATGTTTGATCGAACGTAGAGACTGTCGATCGACGTTGAATGATCTACCAACGATCGATGGAACGACCGACGGTCGATAGATTAGTGTGTTAAGACCCTTAGGACCATATTAATAAGTCGATCTCAAGTCTGGCAGCGATTTATTAATGACGACCGCTTGGCGCAGTGGTTCGAGCGTAGGCCGCTCGGCTCACTGCACATGGTGGTTGCGGGTTCGATTCCCGCCGGGGTAAATTTCGGAAATGGCCTTTTCGTAATTTGCGCTGGTTTGGGTGTCACTGGGATCGCCCCCAGTCCATTGTACGGTACCCATAGTACAAGCGTTGCTTAGTTTGGGACCATACAGTTGGTGTGTTCGTCTGGCGATATTTATTTATTTATTTTATTAATAAGTGCCTTAGGGATTTAGAACATAGAGTGTTCTCGACATACATCACATGCGCAAACGGTGATATCCCTTATCCTCGTCGCGCCACCTCCTCGTTTCACCTGCTCTAGCTAATCATAGATTGCAAACCGCACGATCCTATCGCGCCGATTATGATTAATGCGAACGATTCTAATCGACATACGTACGTAGATGTTAATTATTGATTCAGGGAGTTTTGATTTGTAGATAACGGCACCTGTATTATTAAGGAAGTGTAATAGTACATTGTTACACGAGTGGTGAAAGTTACTTATTTAGTCCCGAGACGGAGTTTGGCGTCCGAGCGTAGCGAGGGCGCTAATAGTTCGAGGGACAAAATAAGTCTTTCACCCGAGGTAAACACTGTGCTTTTCATTACGAATACAAGGAAAGTAAAAATAAAAACAGGAATTGGCTAAATAAATAATACAAGGAAGTATGAACAATACTCTACAACTCGAAAAAATAAAAGATCGGATTCCCGCCTATTTTGTTTTTTTTTCGTTGGCCGGCCAACTTCATTATTTAGCCATTATTTTTCCCAAATCCCAAATCTATGTTATTTTAAAGAAATTGTTGAAACTAAATTATAATTAAGTCATTTTAAAATATATATTATTTAATGAATACTTAACTCTATGTTATTTCGATTTTACATCGTGCTGCTTAGACCTTTTTGGTTCATTAATCTAAGTCGTGCTGTAATTGAGTGACTGTAGAAAAAGTTTGAACATGGTTCCATAAAAATGGAACTAGTTTTTTTATATAATTTGACAGCTGTCAGTTGAAAGCGATTCTCCCGGGCCGGAAAAGTATTACTTTCAACCCGCTCCTCAGGCAACTTCAGATCTTCATCATTCAGATGTCCCCATTGTGGTAAACAAAGGTCAAATGAAAACAAGTAATGAGTAAAGGCAACTTCAGACCTACTTTCAGAGTATGAGTAATGAAAAATATAATAAACATCAGAGAGCATAGGTCCAGTAGCTCTACCATATGAGTATAACGTTCCCATTTACGTATAATATTTGTATGGCAAATTGTACGCCCTATCGGTGATCCGAGGAACTAACAATTTGCCATAATACCTAATATTTTACTTAGACGTTAGCGTAGCGACGTATAGCGACTACATGAATGTATCAACCTAAGTATTCCTTAATTCATGGCAGAGATGAGTAGTCCAACCCTCTAACTCCACTATTCTACGAATAACTCCTATTTCGTAGGTAGTTGTTTGTAATGTTTTTTACATTAAAACTGCACCCTATATCTACAAGATAATATGAATTCGATTTGTAGGTATGTATTTAGATTTACCTATACCTACCTAATATTAATTACAATAATATTATTGCAGCACGTAAAAATATGTGTGTGCACCACAAACTTTAAAACTTTTGGATAACGTTCGTATCTTTTTACACATAGTTTATAAAGTCACTTACCCTTTCCAAGCTTAAGCTTTTGTGCACCTGGGGTCCAGTTGTAGAATACCTACACACCGACCTAGACACTCAATTCACTGTCCCGCTTATTTTCAGACTTCGACATAAACTTCCTTGAATATAAGTTTGACATATAAACAGTGCTTTATAAAAGTCCAAAAGCCCTTACCTAGCTAAGTAATCTTTAGGAAATTCCCCTGTTCACACAATTAATTATCTACCCTACCCCAACACCATCAAGATACCGATAACAGACCGCTCAATTAATAGATATTCCAATAAACATATCTTATGAGATCACTATAAGATATAATTACACTGATTTGGAGCGGTAAGTCTATTGCCACTGTTTGCGAGCCGATTTGTTTCAACCTGATCCGACAGTCACCAGTGGGATCTAAGATGTTGATGAAGACGGGCTTTTTGTTGCTATTCGGGGCTGTTCTACAGGTAAGAAATATTCTGTCATGGGATCCTTTCGGGAGTTCTTGCTTTTGACCACAAACACTTGGTTCTACTCAGTCGTATTATATAATAGAAAAACGTAATAACGACCCATCATGGAACCATTAAAGGATTTATGATGAAGAAGAATGGACTCAACTGGTTCTGAATAATACAGAAAACACTTCAGTCAACCAAGACATTAATATTTGATGTGTCGTCATCATAAGTCGTGCGCAAGTCGATGAAACATTTCTATAATGGTATAATATCCACTTAACAATTATTTCAAATTACAGGTATCTGCCGAATATGTCCAGCCTGATTTTATTGAAAATGTAATGGAGAGAGGTGAGAGACTAATTCGCTACATTGAAAAAAATACAACTACAAATGATTTTTGCTATTACTAGAATTCATCTACTTAATTAAAAGAATTAAATTGACTAACAGACAGCGCACAGTCTACGCTTTGGGTCTAGAAGCATGAAATTTTGCACAGGAGAAGTTAATATGACTTAGGGAGCACTAAGAATGCATTTTTGAAAATTCCACTCCTAAGGGGGTTAATTAGGGGATGAAAGTAAGTACGGAAGTTGGATTCGGCGCATTTCTAGTATATAAATAACCGCAGAGGAGGCGCGCAGCGGGTCCCGCATCGTGTCGGGGTGGCTGGCGCAGCCGGGCCAGCACCCGCACCACGCCGCGCTGCGCATGGTGGACCCGGCCGGCGGCGTCAGCTCCTGCGGGGGCTCCGTCGTCGCCCGCAGCTGGGTCATCTCCGCCGCGCACTGTACCGCTGGGTAAGGGGGATGAAGCTCTAGGAAATGCAAATTCTCTGAAAATGCTTTGCACTTGGGAATGTACTCTGTCTGTTTTGCAAGGCAATACCATTTACCATGCACGGACTCAGACCATTCGATAACTCAGTTCATAAAGCCAAAGTCACATGATTCAACCAAATAAGGAATACGAAAATAGAAACGAAAAAAAATTAGTGTCCCCTTAGAACCCCTGAGAGGTTAAGGCAAAAGTGAACCATTTAATAACGTTATTATGCTTCTAATTCCAAATACATCTATACAAATAAATAAAATTGGAGTGTCTGTTTGTAATATCAAAATAACACCTTTTCACTAAATGCATATGAAAGTACATACGAAACCTATAGCAAAAACGCGATTTAAAAATTTTTTGTCTGTCTGTCTGTCTGTCTGTCTGTCTGTCTGTGTGTTTGTTCCGGGTAATCTCCGAAACGGCTGGACCGATTTTGACGGGACTTTCACTGGCAGATAGCTGATGTTATAGGAAGTAACTTAGGCTACTTTAATTTTAGAAATACAATTAGGGTTCCGCGTAAAAAAATAAAAACACATGAAATCAAAGAGTATCTCCGAAACGGGTGGACCGATTTTAATGGGACTTTCACTGGTAGATAGCTGATGTTATAATCAGTAATTTAGGATACTTTTATTTAAGAAAAACAAAATGAAAATAAAATTAAGAAAAGGGTCCTGTCGTGCGGGCTCAGAATGCGGGATCGGGCTTTTTTGTTAAGTTAAACTCCACGCGGACGAAGTCGCGGGCTCAGCTAGTTGACTATAAAAATCCCCTAGTCGCATCACCCTGGTGATCCGCGCGGGCGTGGTCTCGCTCACCACGCCGGAGTACATCTTCGAGACGGCGGAGTGGTACAACCACCCCACGTACAACGACAACCTGCCGGCGCTGGTGCAGCCCAACGACATCTCCATCGTGAAGCTGCAACGTCCTGTAACCTATAGCAGTCAGTTTCACTTCCATTTCTTTACTATTTTTGTGGCTCCCACTAGGTATAAGGTCGATAACAAAAGTCCTTAGCGTCTACGTAAAAATTTCCATCGTAAAACCCATATGCACACATTTGACCCTTGATGAGTCCAGAAAAGCTAGATTATTTTGGAATCCGCAACCTAAATAGGTAGGTATATATGGCGAAAGCTTCTAAAAGCCAAACAAATAGAACTTATAGAGGCGACAATAATCTTGCAGGAACTTTTATTAGATGCAAGATATAAAGGAACTGTCGTCTCATTGTTGAATAATAAGGTTGACTTTAAAATACTGAGTCCAACAATGACCACTTCACTACAAATTAACTTTCATTCATCCTATTCATGGGTATGGAACGTAAGTTTAGACTTCTTCAATATCTACTAAGGAGGCCCTGCGATCATTTTAGCCTTTACAGTCCTGTCTTTTACACAACTTTTTCAGCAGCATGTATACTTACAGGGTTGCTGAAGGCTATCCGCATCCACCCCTCCAACGAGGCGTACAGGAACTATGCCAACGAGCAGGTGTACGCCAGCGGACACGGCAGGACCTGGACTGGAGGTAACCCTCATATCATTCTGTGGCAACCCTAGATATGGATGAACCCTGTAACATATTCCAGATACTCTTTTTTGTGACAGACATTTTGCGACGCTGCTCAACTTTTACAAGATTTTATTTACGTTGGTGTTAAAGTAATTATTAATTACGTAAACAAAATCTTGTAAAAGTTGAGTGAAGTTCGCCAACTCGTCCTAGACCCGCGTGGTGGCCTATTGCCCAAAATCCCCCACATTATGTGGGGGAATGTGTGTGTACAAGGGTGCTTTGTACTTTGTACCTACCGCTTCACCTTTACTATCTTATACAAATAAATAAAACTCAAGTGTCTGTTTGTAATTCTCACAATAATAGCTTTTTAGTCCATACATATGAAAGTATATCGTATGAATGAAAGTATATCGTATATACTTTCATATGTATAGACTAAAAAGCTATTATTGTGAGAATTACAAACTAAGTACCGTTACTTATACAAAAAAAACTATTATTTTTTTATGTCTGTCTGTCGCTTTGTTCCGGCTAATTTCCAAAACGGGTGGACCGATTTTGACAGGACATACACTGGCAGATAGCTGATTTTATAAGGAGTAACTAAGGCTAAGTTTATTTTATCTAATTACCACGCGGGCAGTAGCAGGTCAGTTATAATAAATGCGTGATCGTGTGCTTCTAACACTTGGGCCAGGCTCGGTGGCGGAAGTGCTGAACTGGGTGTATCTGCGCGCCGTGTCCAACGCGGACTGCATGCGGACCTTCGGCTCCATCATCACCGACACCACCATCTGCGCCCAGTTCTTCAACGTCACCTCGCAGTCCACTTGCCAGGTCAGACCAGACCATTTAAAAAAAAAACTTTTTGTATACCATATTTCAATAAGTTAATAAATATAGCCAGTGAACACACCAACTGTATGGTCCCAAACTAAGCAACCCTTGTACTGTGGGTACCGTACAATGGACTGGAGGCGATCCCAGTGACACCGAGTCCAGTTCAAATTACGAAAAGGTAATTTCCGAAATGTACCCTGACGGGAATCGAACCCGCAACCACCCGGTGTAGTGAGCCGAGCGGCCTACGCTCGAACTACTGCGCCAAGCGGTCGTCAAAGTTAAGTTTCGCTGTTACAATTTTTATTTGTGATAGGTAGGTACCTACCTACATCCTCTAGCATTTACTCAGGTGTCATGCGAAATATCGTGAAGTAAGTATTAAAATTAGACCTTGTAATTTGACTTATGTAACTTGTTAAATATTGAATGGAATATACAGGGCGACAGCGGCGGCCCGCTGGTCCACGTGAGCTCCGAGGGAGTCCCCTACCTCATCGGCGTGACTTCCTTCGTGGCCGGCGGCGACTTTGGCTGCCACTCCGGACTGCCTGCCGGTATTATATTTATCTTTCAATAACACCATAAGCCCGTATCAGTAAATGGATCTCAAGTCAGAGAGCGAACCAGGAAATATATTTTTTATCATGGTGCAATAATAGGTATGCTAGGGCTTCGCTTCCCACGGTGGCCCAAGATTACGTCACGATCAGTGTCTGGTACAATTATTAACCGCGCCATAGCCGATGACGTAGTGTTGGGCCAATCAAGTGATCTAGCAGTCACGGATTTCTACTCTTAACACTTCAGTTGAAAGAAAAACGAGTCGAGGGAGATATTACCTGAATGGCTTATATCCCTCTCACTCCTAGTGTACCCCTACAACCTCGTACCTGCTGGATACCCTGGTAGAAAGACTGGATGCCACCAAGGCCAGTTACAATGTTTTAATAAGGTATTTGAATAAAAACCTTAAAACTATCCTCGTATAGTTCAATTTCCAAGAAAATATTCTCAATTATGATTCAACTATTCAACTATTATACAAATATCATGTTATAACCATCCCTACTCCGTCTCAGGTTTCATCCGGCCCGGACCGTTCCTGTCTTGGTTCAAGGATGTCTCGGGAGTTGACTTCGAGAACCTCAACGAAGAGGAAGAACCTGAAGATGAGGGCACCCCTGAAGAAGAGACCCCTGAACCCGACACCCCTGAAGAAGAAAACCCCGATGAAGAAGAACCTGAAGATGAGGGCACCCCTGAAGAAGAGACCCCTGAACCCGACACCCCTGAAGAAGAAAACCCCGATGAAGAAGATGAAGACAGCGAATCCGAGGAAGATGATGACAAGGTCTCTGAACTCCTGAAACGCTTGGAAGTCAGTGTCAAGGTCAAGGTGAGGTTCAACAAATACAAAGTGAAGAAGGAAGTAGAAAAAGAGAAGGAAATTGTAAAAGCTACGTAATTGTAAACAAATTGTTACCAAAATAAATGTTGTATTGTTATTGTAAATGAATGTTTGTGTTATTTTTATTATGCTCACAAAAATAGGTTTAATGCGTAACGAAACGCAATGATTAAGTCAATGGGGGATGCCATACGTTATTACTTTACCCAATATTCTATGGGTAGGTTAGGTTACTATACTATAAGTTCATTCTGTATGTGGACTTTTCATTACATATTAGCTTTACTTTAATATTGAAGATAGAAAATTTGTTACGCTACTAGATGCATTGCAATTTATCTACGCTATACCTTTTATCATATTATAGGTAGAATTAGATTAACTATAAATAAATACTTATGAAATAAACAAAATAGAAAGCGCGAGGCATTTGATCTAGATAAGAAGAAAAGTAGAACAGGGTCTATTGGAGTGTCATTTTTATTTCCCGAAGTAGCAACACAGATTTATTGTGTCATTCATCATACGTCATTTACGATTGTACGTCACACTAAAGTCGTAGAATTTCAGGCATGAAACTATTGTGATTTATCATAAAATTTTGATGAATAAACATTCCTTTTGAAATGAAATGGAGGGACCAAACACTAAAGGTTAGTTTGCCTGCCATTCCTGATGCTGTCGGAATCTTAGTAATCCAACATTTAGTCATGTTTTGGCTGCATAACTTAGCAATAATGTGTGGGCGATACTTGTTTCTTACCATGAAGTTATCTTTTGTTTGCTTGTGCCTCGCCTATTATAAAATTAACTTGAAGTTATTGTGCGTATAATGGAGTTAAATTTGTAATGGAAATTGAATATTTCATATCCCTATGTGCATCCTCAGTAATCTAGTTTTTTATTACTATCTACTTCCGCATCTAAACAACTAAGTACCTACCTACCTCTTATAAGTTGAAGGATGTTTAGTTGAATGAATAAAATTTTTAGAAGTAGGTATGAAAAATATTTCCAGAAAATACCATTCGAAAGTGTAAGTAAACTCGGAATGTTATAAACACTTTGTAGTAAGAAATACAAAAACTCATTGGCATTGTGTAGGTACCTTTTTGTTTAGTTGTTTGTTAATGAGTCAGTTCATTCATACTTTATTAATAAACTGTTTACTACACAGATAGGGTAAAAACTATAATGATGGTCACATTAATCAATAACTATTCATTATCTACTCACCCAAATAAATACCTGCAACATAAAAAACAGACTCATCCTAAAATATGAAAAATGCTGTGAGGAAAATGTGAGCTCGCTGATAGAGTGGTAGTAAGTACAGGAAGTATTTGATTATAACAATTATTTACTTATATTTTTTAACTTATGGAAAATGAACAGCTACAGAAAGCCAATTAAAGGTTTTCATGAATCAAAATAGAGTTTGAAAATAATTGATTGAAAGCCAGCACTGCTATTGATGCCAACTTTGTATGTCAAATTACAACTAAACTAAATTTGTCACATCTAAAAGTCCTTCCGTCTTGATCATATGTGTTGACCACGAGAATGCTGGCTTCAGTCAACTTTAGTTGGTGTTCCACAGAATCAGCACCATTATCTTTACTGTTGTCTTTGTCCATGTATCTTTAAATCGGCAGAACCAATTTAAATTATACATGGCTATGATTAAAAACTTACCAATATCATCCCGATACCAGCTATAAAACAAATAAATGTCATTATAATCAGTCTATTTCATCAATTCCGGAGCAATATTGGCACAAACAGCTACAATGACTTATGTTGCATGATGATGCTCATAATTTTAAAAATATTTGCAGAGTCCCTCAGTTGCGCCGGGTGCTTGAACGATATCGGAGATGATGACTATGTGTCGGCGCTCAACCAGGACTGGCATAAAGACTGCTTCAGGTAACTTCTATTAGCACCATTTGATGAAAATATTTTAGTAGCAATTTAAATTCAACTTAATTTTATTTTGAGTCAAACTGAAATTTGTATAGCAGCCTATCGCGGCCTATCGATAGCGCCTTGAGCCTATTTTGCTATACCAAATTACAGTTGTATGCTGAAGCAAGTTGTGTTTAATTTAAATTTTGACTCAATATGTCGCGAGGAAAATACCTACTAGTGATTTGTCGCTTCGCCGCCACTCCCGCCGTGACCAACCCTTTTCTTTAAATTAATTTATTTCTAACTACACAAACTCAGCAATTTATCTATGGCTGTCATTATGAATGAGCAGTCAAAAAGCTGTTTGTTTTACCACCTTGAGTTGCAACAGACATACCTACAAAATAGTAGGGCATTCATATAAAGTGGAACGCACATGTCTGCACCTCGTGCGAAAATACGGCGCAGTAAGGTTCTAGAGGAAGCTGATCTCAATATAATTTTAATAAAATATGGAGATGACTTTTGCAAAAAAAATAAATTGGAACCCTCATGTGAATGACGTATTTACCCATGTTCGCGCAGATGCTCAGTGTGCGACGCCCAGCTATCGTCATGGTACTTCGAGAAGGCCGGGCTGCTGTTCTGCCAGGCAGACTACTGGGCGCAGTACGGGGAGAGCTGCCAGCAATGTGCACAGGTACCTTACCTGCATTATTTTAAGGTTCTATTTACTTTGTGCAGGACTGAAAAAGTATACAAATCTATACAAATAAATAAAATTGGAGTGTCTGTTTGTAATATCAAAATAACACCTTTTCACTAAATGCATATGAAAGTACATATATTATGATACCTATAGCAAAAACGCGATTAAAAAAATGTTTTCATTACTCATACTCTGAAAGTAGGACTGAAGTTGCCTGAGGAGCGGGTTGAAAGTAATACTTTTCTGGCCCGGGAGAATCGCTTTCAACTGACAGCTGTCAAATTATAAAAAAAAAACTAGTTCCATTTTCACATTTCTATGGAACCATGTTCAAACTTTTTCTACAGTCACTCAATTACAGCACGATGTAAAATTGAAATAACATAAAGTTAAGTATTAATTAAAGAATATATATTTTTAAATGACTTAATTATAATTTAGTTTCAACAATTTCTTTAAAATAACATAGATTTGGGCAAAATATTTAAAGATGAAAATGAAAAATAATGGCAAAATAATGAAGTTGGTCGGCCAACGAAAAAAAAAACAAAATAGGCGGCAATCCGATCTTTATTTTTTTTTTGTCGTAGAGTATTGTTCATTCTTCCTTGTATTATCTCTTTAGCCAATTCCTGTTTTTATTTTTACTTTCCTTGTATTCGTAATGAAAAGCACAGTGTTTACCTCGGGTGAAAGACTTATTTTGTCCCTCGAACTATTAGCGCCCTCGCTACGCTCGGGCGCCAAACCCCGTCTCGGGTCTAAATAAGTCACTTTCACCACTCGTGTAACAATGTACTATTGTCTGTCTGTCTGTCTGTGTGTTTGTTCCGGGTAATCTCCGAAACGGCTGGACCGATTTTGACGGGACTTTCACTGGCAGATAGCTGATGTTATAAGGAGTAACTTAGGCTACTTTAATTTTAGAAAAACAATTAGGGTTCCGCGTAAAAAAATAAAAACACATAAAATCAAAGAGTATGTCCGAAACGGCTGGACCGATTTTGACGGGACTTTCCCTGGCAGATAGCTGATGTTAAAAGCAGTAACTTAGGCTATCTTTATTTTAGAAAAACAACATTTAAAAAAATGGGTCCTGTCGCGCGGGCTCAGAACGCGGGAGCGGGCTTTTTTGTTAAGTTAAATTCCACGCGGACGAAGTCGCGGGCTCAGCTAGTGTAATTATATATTTTAAATGTACTGAAATTGTCATAACACCAGGTCACTACTAGTAAAAACCCGGCTTCAGTGTTAAGGTGGTAGTTGCGTTGTATAGCTATATCTTTTTCTTAAGATGTTCTCTCTCGAGATTGAGTACCTAGTAATGAACATACCTTTGACACTTCCATACTTGGCATACCTCTTTGGGGCCCAGGAGGCCAGGAATGATCGCAAACTCAAAATTATTTTTATTTATGTAAGCCAACAAAGCATTTATGGATAGTCAGAATCTACCTCCGCTTCGGAATGCTGCTTCCACTGAGAAGATCCGGCAAGAAACTCAATGGTTACTCTATTGTATTTGAATGAATCTATTTGAAGGCATCTCCCTGAATTCTCCACAAAATACGGTTATGTGCTGTTTCGGGCCACGTATATCCCGCAAAGGTGACCAAATCGTCCCGCCATCTTCTGGGTCTACCCCGGCTGCGGCAGTCGTCTCCTGGCATCCAATTTGTGATAGCTTTTGCCCACCTTTGCGGGACCACACGTGCCACCTGACCAGCCCACTCCCACTTCAGCTTTGCGGTATTCGCCCTTAGGTATTTAAATTGGAAAAATTTAATTAAAATTTAAATTAAAAGGTGTGTATGTGTCAGGTGATAACGGGGCCGGTGATGTCGGCGGGGGAGCACCGCTTCCACCCGGAGTGCTTCGCGTGCGTCGCGTGCGCCGCGCCCGTCGAGGACGGGGAGCCCTACGCGCTCGTCGAGCGCTCCAACTTGTACTGGTCAGTGAACCCCTCGCTGCCCTCTTATTATACACTAGCTGTTGCCCGCGCATCCGCCCGCGTGGTACTTCGATAAAATATAAGTAGAACCTAATAAAGTGAACTTTAAATAAAAACTGATAAGAAAAAAATCCAAGTCTAGTAGCCTAGAATTCCATTGAGTAATATCTCTTTAACGGGAATATAGTCGGGACCTATTCAAAATCTAGACCGGTTCAATCTTTCCAATAATGGGTCCCGACTCTTAAAGGGATATTACGTAACAGAATGCTAGACTTCTGGACCTGTTATTTTCTTTTCAGTTTTTATTAAAAGTTCACTTTTTAGGCAGTCGGGTTTATTGATTTTTAAGATCATCCAGTCGGTCTGTCCGTCCGTCCCAGTCTGTCACAGTGCCATAACTTCTACAGTTTTTTTAATATACGTATATTTTTCTACGGTCTCGCCACTTGATGACGACATAATATTATGAACAATACGTGACGTAAGGGCTACTCTACTTTCCAATTTACCTAACAATATTCCCATCTGACCATTACTATTTGAACCATCTCTCGGTCAATTTATTATGAAACCATCAATCAATGAACTTTGGTTGTCGCCCCACCATCTGGCCAACTCCGCATCGCATTGGCTTGTTAAGCATTCGAATATAGACTTTATTTTATCCTGATTCAAACATATTTTCGATTAAAATGTAAAAATGGTGGACGTGCCATTCCGCTTATTTTATGTACACGCTAAAATATACTCTACTGACCAGTATTTAGAGTTTGATTCCAAGGGTATGAAGTATTATTATTCAAGGCATTAGACTGATGTTTTTCATGTAACATAATACACAACCAATTTACCTATTGAGCATTTAGTGTATTAATTGGTTTATATAATAATTACAAATATTTTAGTTAGCAACATGTCGGTCGTGTTTTAAAAGGAAACTCTTTTATTTTGTGTGAACAATTAGGAAAATTAATAAATAAACACACTAAACTTGCCTTTCACTGAAATTTACAATAATTTATTAATTGTTTTACTGTATGTTAGGAAGAAAGGTGATTTTATAAATAAATCAATAGTGCAAAGGCCCTGTACATTGTGATAATAAATAGGTATTATTTGAAAGGGTGTTAAGTGGAATCAACTTACAATTGGTGTCATTGAGTATTGTGTATAAACTCCTGAACATACACTGTGTAGTATTAAATATGGAACGCCAGTCAATGGCGTCGAATAGTCTGAAAGTGCGTGCAAAGTGCCAATCATTGACGGTGAACCGCGCGAGAGTCTCTCGGCAATATGCGAGGAGTGTCAGTACTTGGGTTGGCCGGACAATCACCTCGTATGTACCTTATATCGATTGTTATTAGGTTGATTATAGGTCAGCATATACTATGGGAGATCCTACATGTATCTCCAAAATGGGCCGGGTCAGATAAAATACTTTGTGTCTTGTATATAAGAGCTTAATTGACATCGCATAGTCGGTTAGACAAGGTGTCGGAATTTTTTAGGCTTGACTGCTCGTATCGATTGTCAAAGATGTTCCTACTGGAACCGGTAGCTTAACGTTCGCTCTTAAACTCTATATACAAGAGTATCATTGTAAATATTATAGCTGTATGTCCCAACGGGAATTGAACCCGTAACGACCCCTCAAGGTTATTAAGGAAATACACCTCAATTTTCTTTATCGCTTTGTAAATGTGCTCCACCAATGTGTTATCTTATAGTATAACAAAGTCGGCAAACAAGCGTACGACCCGTCAGATGTTAAGCAGTTACCGTAGCCCGTAGATGCTTGCAATACCAATGGCATTGCTTGCACGTTGCCGACCTGAAGGAGAATGCAATAGAGGACGGGGAAGGGACGGGAGGGGTTGGTCTTTCGGCTCTTCACTCTTCAAACAAAAGCTAGTTTACGCCGTTAATCTTCGATGTGTTGAACGTTGTGTGTGTGTCGCAGCGGGGAGTGCTACGGCGGCGGCGCGGCGCGGGCGGGCGCGGGGGCGGGGGCGGGGGCGGGGGCGGGGGCGGGGGCGGGGGCGGCGGGCCCGCACTCCATCCGCGTGGTGGAGGTGCCGCCCGCCGCAGTGCGCGTGGCGCACGCGCCGCCCGCCGCGCTCACCGTCGCCGAGTGAGTCCCGCCAACACCATATACCTGCTGATGGCCCTATCCCCCTGGCGGTGTGCGACCTTGGAGCCCACTCTAGGGTGTTACTCTCAGCAACGATAAATCGATATATCGTGACATTTGCATTGGCGAATCCTACTATAAATTCTATCTTTTTGCCGTCGTCGTATCGATTACTGAACGAACGATACAAAATTGTCGTTCGCTCAGACGGTATACGACGGCATCTTTGCTAATAGTAACACCCCTGTTAATGACTGTCGCTGGATTCGTTCGTCAATACTGACTACTGAATACTGATTGACAAACTGTCAATGTGAGTCGAATCGAGCGATAGTCGTCCACAGAGTTGGGCCCTAGCTTGTGAGATGGTTTCTAGATCAACGCGCCGGGTGCGAGTACGCGGTGACATCGTCTCGTCTCCCTCGCACTCATACCGCTCCGCTCGCAAACCGCCAAGTGGGATAAGGCTCCAAGTTTTCTACAAACTAAGACTATACTAAACCTGACAAGACTAAAAACATGTGACTAATTTGTGTAGGTACTAACAGGATTAGCATCATTGTTTACTCATTTAAAGAGAAAAAAAACCTGTGGCTTCCATTGTTTTACTTGTGGTCTGCAATAGGTGAGGCATTACACAAACTTAAAATATAACTTTGAATTTTGAGATTAGACATTGTACAGTTGAGTAAATTAAGTCAATATATAAGTGGATTTACAAAGCACTTAAGTTTTTAAATATGCTCTTTAAAGTTAATGTTATTGTATACATTTAAGGGACTATACATTCAATTGATAAATACTCAACCTACATTTTTTCATTTGAGTCTTTAAAAAAATAAAACCATGGGATAAAGAATTTTAATTTTGTAAATTAACCGAAGTAATAATGTTGCTGTATAGAGTTAATACCACTGCTATTTCGTACACTTCATACAGCTCTACATAGTCATTACGTTGTTATGAAATCATAGTGAATTCAGGCTTCCAAGCAAAGATTCTAAATAAGGCTAGCGATCAGTTAAAAAGCCTGAGTTCATAATGGTGTGAGGGCTCGTGATTAACCCACTAACGGGGTGTCAGCTCGCGCTGCGGCGGCAAGCTGTCGGCGGCGGCGCGCGCGCTGCTCCGCGCCGCGCTCTCCCTCTGCATACACCTCACCTGCCATAGGTACACGCGCCGGCGGTGCGCACGCGCCACTCCAACCAACAACACTATAGGTCTACCAGAATCTCATGGCATTAAAAAAATATAAAAAAATGTGATTTTCATATGGCAATGTCAATTGTCACCTGCCAAATCAAAGTACAAGGTTTGTCAACCGCTGTTGAGATTTTGTGATATCTTCTTGGCAATTTATTGTTTTTGTGAAAATGTCGAAAAAGCCACTTCGATCTCAAGCGAGAAATATTGTTTTCAATGTGTATCGTAAAATAAGGGAAGAAGAAGGCGTAAATCAAACTCAATCTTTGATTTTAAAGCGCGTCGTAGAGTTGACCGGTAAGTTGGACTGAGTTGTTTTGATACTTTTAGTTTATTTTATATTTATCTTACTTAATTATAGCTTCTTTATAGGGGTTTTCAGTACTACTATACGGCGAATCATAGGTGAGTGCACATCGAACGATGGTGTATTTTCCACGCCTGGTAAAAAGAGGAGAGCGGGGAAGAAGAAAATCAACTTGGACAGTTTCGATTTACAGTTGATAAGGAATAAAGTAAATGAATTTTATACAGTTCGGAAGGAAATTCCAACAGAAATAAAACTGTTAAAAATTCTTCGACAAGAAATTGATTTCAACGGAGGGAGAGAATCTCTGAGGTAAGAAAAATATTAAGTAATAATCCTTCTCACTCGTAAGACGAGGCCTGTGCCCTGCAGTGGGACGTACGAGTATTTAGACTGATGTTGATGTTGATGATTGACTAAGCTATCGTTTCAGTAACATGATAAATTTTATTATTTTTTACAGACTTATACTTAAGGAGACAGGTTTTGAATATTTTAAATGCCAATCAAAAAGGATCATTTTGATCATTTTGTGTACGGAACTCAAGTAAGCGAACGAAAAGCAATTATACCAGTGACCTGAGCGATAATATTGGAATACTGCGAGTCTGCTAAGTGATTCGGAACGGTGCTTGTTGTGTGTAACTAGTCTTAGTGAACTAGTGTACTAGTAGTGAACTAGTACTGTGTATTTGTCGAGTTTGTGGAGAGCGAAATAAACCCTTTTTACACGTTTAACGGCATTAATTGTACCTACCCCTGTACGTGTACGTAACATTATAATAAATTAGTACATAAAGTAATATATGATTGGATTTATTTTTTTTGTCATATTTTCCTATGTTAAGAACCCGATGCATAACAACAATTTCATACACATACCTAGTATACTTTATGTTAATTAATGACTAAATATATAAATAAAAATTAAACAGTATCAAGATCGTTTAATCCAATTTCCCCAGTATTGCACACAACAAATTTTTATTTCCCCATTTGCCATGAGATTCTGGTAGACCTATACTAAAGCTAACCTCGATATGGAATGCTTATAAACAAACCGTTGCCTAGTAACCAATGCCAGGGCGGATGTTAACAAAGTGTCCGATATTATTTTTAAATAGGTATTCACTATGTATACCAAATCATATACAATGACAAACCAATAATATAGAAACAACAACAAAAAAGTGTATCAAAACTTTACGAAATTTGTTGCTAAACTGACCATGTCGAGATTGGTTTAAGTATAGACAAATATCATTTGTCTAGTTGTAAAAATCGAGTTGTAGTACATTATTAAGCCTGTATAGCATGCGATGCACTAGCCTGTCATAGCTTACCTACTTATATGTGAAGGGCTGGCTAACACCATTCGTTGTGATAAGATGAGCAAAAAAACTGTTTTGTTTCATTATTTCTTATGAATTAAGAAAGAGAGCGACTGTATGACAAAATCCTTAAATAATGTATTGTCACGTTTGCCTGTAGTCCCCACTCAATTGTCTGCATGGTCAGTATCCCCCTCGCATTGAGGGGAGGCCTTGGGAAGTTAAAATATATAAATTAAATGTTCCAAACTTGTCAACATTGCGAATCCCAAAGTTATTTCCTTATAAGAATAGCTTTGTTAAATAAATATCGCCAGACTGACAACCAACTATTTGATCTCAATCTAAGCAACGCTTGTACTGTGGGCACCGTACAATGGACTGGGGGCGATCCCAGTGAAACCTAGACCAGGGAAAATTATAAATAGACCATTTCCGAAATTTGTCCCCACGGGAATCGAACCCGCAACCACCACGTGCAGTGAGCCGAGTGACCTACGCTTGAACCACAGCGCCAAGCGGTCGTTATACATATATGTATGTATATATATATTATAAACAAATCAAAATATTTTCCTGTGTCGACTCAGGCACACGTTGTACAGTCATTCCCCACAAATATATACGATAGTAAATACTTATAAAATATATTATTTATCAGTGAATTTTATTATAATGTTTTCGATGGAGTTCCATACATTGCGGTTATTTAATACTGTTTGGACCTTTATTTTCTATTTATTGTACCGTGTAGCGCATGGTGTCATTGTGTATGTGTGTGTGACGCTTTATTTTTGTGGACTTCTCAATGAGTTCGATTTGAGGTGAGTCAAAATATACCTACTACTTATGCAGTTAACGCCCAAATTCGCGGCACACACTGTCATGAAATATTTGTCGACATCGCACATTGGCAACGAAAAGCTTAGTGAAAAGTGTAGTACACGTTCGTTCCTATCAATAATTTGACGTGGTTTTGCAAAATGGAACCAACCCTCACACACTTTTGCAAACTGAAACCAACCTAGAACCACT
Source organism: Notodonta dromedarius (assembly GCA_905147325.1). Classification (NCBI taxonomy): domain Eukaryota; kingdom Metazoa; phylum Arthropoda; class Insecta; order Lepidoptera; family Notodontidae; genus Notodonta; species Notodonta dromedarius. The sequence goes on along the minus strand of LR990179.1, from coordinate 9,676,633 downwards.
GACACAAGGTTGGTTTTGGTCTACAGCAGTGTATGCAACGATATCCAATTCATAAACGTTCAATTACAATATTCTAAAATATTTGAGGAGGATAACAAGTGGGACATACTGATGACGTGTATTCATAAAACCAATGTGTAAATGGGGTAATTTGCTTTCACGAAACCTGTGCTTTGATTTTTTTCCTATACAGCAAAGTCGAAAAAAACGTTTTTTTATATCATTTTTCTTATTCGTGATAGGCAAGAGTCTGATCACGATCTCACCTGATGGTAAGTGATGATGCGATCTACGACGGAGCATACTTGCCTAGAAGGTACCTACGACACGCGTACGACACGCCTGATGTTAAGCAGTTACCGTAGCCTATAAGGTGCTTGCAATACCAATGGAGTTGCTAGCTTTGTTACATAAAAAAACACTAGTATTGTTAGAGCACGTAAGCTATCAGTATTTAAATTAAAATATATCTACAGGGTGTAAGGGGGATGAAATCCGCGCTCGAGCGTATTGAGTCTCAATTTACATTGCAGTTTATGTCTAATATAGAATTTACTTAATACTTTATTTATGTAAAATCACTTGAAATATATTTGTATCATGATTTCATTCTAAAATCAATTTTAAAATGCCGGATTTTTTTGCATAATTCATGAAAACATCGACAGAAAATTCCAACTCTGGAGGGTCCAGAATCATGAATTGAATCTCTGGTATCAGTTTTCGTTACGATGCCATTTACACCCTGTATATACATAGTTCATAAGATATTCTGTTGTTAGTCTGACACAAGTTCCTAAAGTATAGCTGTATAATGTATTGTAATGATATGCTACCAATATCATTATAACTAAAAGTAACTATATAGCACAAAAAACTGATAATTCTATTTCAGTCTCGCTTACTCATAACTTAATCAGTCGTGTGTTGTAGTTAAACATTGTCTGTTGTGAAGACAATAATAACAATTATCTTATGCTACTTGCTGTGTGTTGATAGTCTGAGGCGAAAGTTTCATATTACTAGCGTTCGTTATAAATGTTATTGGCATGCTGTATTTTTGCATGGTGTTGTACACTGACACTTATGTGTATTGATTGGTTTTAGTGGAGGAAACAGTAATTGGGTTTCCAAGGGAAAATGGCATGAATATGTATGTTATATGTACAATGTATTGACAAAAAGTGTTTTTGTGTTCGGGAAATTATTTTTCTATTCATATAATAAAATATTATACTAATTATACCTACCCTGAATTGCACTACATAACATGTTTTACCTATTAGATATAAGAAACTGGCAATTTTTAAAAAAGTATGTTAAAAAATATAAGGTCGCTCATTTTCTTGCCGGATCTTCTCAGTCGAGGTCGCAATCCGAAACACTTGAGGGTTTAATAAAAAAACAAATGACGACATTTAAGGGCCCTCCGTAGATCTTAACACCATACATGATTTGAGTTCGCGCTTGAGCTCGGTCCCGGGAAGCAGTTTGTAATGGTGTATACCGTCGTGCAACAGGATAGACTCGTCGTGCGGGCTGCTGACGCTGCACATCGGCGACAAGATCCTGGAGATCAACGGCACGCCGGTGTGCAGCCGCCCGCTCGGGGAGATCGAGCGCGTGCTGGCGCGGACCGACGCTGTCATACAGGTACCACCGGTGTAACTAACCACTCGGCCCACTATAGGTACCTTTAAGATGAAGAAACCTTATGACCTGCCATGCTACAATTCACTTAGTGGTTATTTTTTCTGCTTAGTTACTTAAGTCGATATTCCTGTATCAACACGAGCCGAGCTTTGAACACTCACTAACTATTTTTCTTCGGGCAACGTATTTTGAATTCGTGTCTACTTAAGACTGCCTCGCCGCCCTCGGGATTCTATTCTAAGATTATTCGCTTCGCTCTGAATTCAAAATAGATATTTATTGCAGAAAATAATATAAAAATATATTATTTTCTGTTTCTATTTCACTAGAGAAGTCCCGCGGTAGAATAATGAACTAAATTGTACACAGTGTAAATGATATAGCCAAGACGCGACTACCACGCCGCGTCTACTGATTTCGTATGTGAAATTGTGTTTTAAACCCTTGTTTTTTTATCATCCACAGCTAACAATAGAACACAGCCCGGACACCACAAACCCGCCCAAACGGACACAAATATGCAACGTCACAAATACTCACACACACACAGACGCAGACGACAAATCCAACACGAAACACGAGAACATATCGCCCGTCGAGAGGAAGATACTAAATAAAGATGAATTAAAGAACAGACAGGGCCCTGATAAGGAATTAAAGGGAGGGAGGGATCTGGAGGGGAGGAAGGAGAGGCTGTTCAAGAGGAAGGGGGAGGACGGCGGGAAGTGGGTGAACAAGAAGAGGCAGGTTCCGTCCTCCCCGCTACTAGGGGACAAGGAGCGAAGCAGCAGCATGTCAAAATTGTTGGACGTGTGAGTATACTCCATAGTACATACCCCTCGTTCTCCCCAATTTAGTTGTTGTCTCTACTTTTTGTTAGTATACAGCCCGTGTTAATAAATCGATCTCAAGTCTGAGAGTGATGTTGACATGTAATTGTGTACTGATATGACATAAAAATTACATTCCCAAGATCGCTCTCAGACTTGATATCGATTGATTAACACAGATACAGGCGTTTGCCTAGTTTGGATGTCACGTTATCCTGGGATTAAGAAGAATTTTTGTGTTTGGCTATAGAGATTATTATTAATTCGAGCCTTATGTCATACTAGTACAAAATGACATATCAAAGCCATACTGAAGATCGGTCCTAGATTTGAGATCGATGTATTGTATCGAATTATATCGTGTGCAGCGTGGACGGCGGCGAGCCGGCGGGCGGCGTGCTGCGCGACCTGAGCCGCGCGCGCTCCTTCCGCGCCGAGCCCGCGCCCGGGCAGAAGGTGTTCCGCGCCTGCGACCTGCTGCAGGTAAGCTCCTTCCGCGCCGAGCCCGCGCCCGGGCAGAAGGTGTTCCGCGCCTGCGACCTGCTGCAGGTAAGCTCCTTCCGCGCCGAGCCCGCGCCCGGGCAGAAGGTGTTCCGCGCCTGCGACCTGCTGCAGGTAAGCTCCTTCCGCGCCGAGCCCGCGCCCGGGCAGAAGGTGTTCCGCGCCTGCGACCTGCTGCAGGTAAGCTCCTTCCGCGCCGAGCCCGCGCCCGGGCAGAAGGTGTTCCGCGCCTGCGACCTGCTGCAGGTAAGCTCCTTCCGCGCCGAGCCCGCGCCCGGGCAGAAGGTGTTCCGCGCCTGCGACCTGCTGCAGGTAAGCTCCTTCCGCGCCGAGCCCGCGCCCGGGCAGAAGGTGTTCCGCGCCTGCGACCTGCTGCAGGTAAGCTCCTTCCGCGCCGAGCCCGCGCCCGGGCAGAAGGTGTTCCGCGCCTGCGACCTGCTGCAGGTAAGCTCCTTCCGCGCCGAGCCCGCGCCCGGGCAGAAGGTGTTCCGCGCCTGCGACCTGCTGCAGGTAAGCTCCTTCCGCGCCGAGCCCGCGCCCGGGCAGAAGGTGTTCCGCGCCTGCGACCTGCTGCAGGTAAGCTCCTTCCGCGCCGAGCCCGCGCCCGGGCAGAAGGTGTTCCGCGCCTGCGACCTGCTGCAGGTAAGCTCCTTCCGCGCCGAGCCCGCGCCCGGGCAGAAGGTGTTCCGCGCCTGCGACCTGCTGCAGGTAAGCTCCTTCCGCGCCGAGCCCGCGCCCGGGCAGAAGGTGTTCCGCGCCTGCGACCTGCTGCAGGTAAGCTCCTTCCGCGCCGAGCCCGCGCCCGGGCAGAAGGTGTTCCGCGCCTGCGACCTGCTGCAGGTAAGCTCCTTCCGCGCCGAGCCCGCGCCCGGGCAGAAGGTGTTCCGCGCCTGCGACCTGCTGCAGGTAAGCTCCTTCCGCGCCGAGCCCGCGCCCGGGCAGAAGGTGTTCCGCGCCTGCGACCTGCTGCAGGTAAGCTCCTTCCGCGCCGAGCCCGCGCCCGGGCAGAAGGTGTTCCGCGCCTGCGACCTGCTGCAGGTAAGCTCCTTCCGCGCCGAGCCCGCGCCCGGGCAGAAGGTGTTCCGCGCCTGCGACCTGCTGCAGGTAAGCTCCTTCCGCGCCGAGCCCGCGCCCGGGCAGAAGGTGTTCCGCGCCTGCGACCTGCTGCAGGTAAGCTCCTTCCGCGCCGAGCCCGCGCCCGGGCAGAAGGTGTTCCGCGCCTGCGACCTGCTGCAGGTAAGCTCCTTCCGCGCCGAGCCCGCGCCCGGGCAGAAGGTGTTCCGCGCCTGCGACCTGCTGCAGGTAAGCTCCTTCCGCGCCGAGCCCGCGCCCGGGCAGAAGGTGTTCCGCGCCTGCGACCTGCTGCAGGTAAGCTCCTTCCGCGCCGAGCCCGCGCCCGGGCAGAAGGTGTTCCGCGCCTGCGACCTGCTGCAGGTAAGCTCCTTCCGCGCCGAGCCCGCGCCCGGGCAGAAGGTGTTCCGCGCCTGCGACCTGCTGCAGGTAAGCTCCTTCCGCGCCGAGCCCGCGCCCGGGCAGAAGGTGTTCCGCGCCTGCGACCTGCTGCAGGTAAGCTCCTTCCGCGCCGAGCCCGCGCCCGGGCAGAAGGTGTTCCGCGCCTGCGACCTGCTGCAGGTAAGCTCCTTCCGCGCCGAGCCCGCGCCCGGGCAGAAGGTGTTCCGCGCCTGCGACCTGCTGCAGGTAAGCTCCTTCCGCGCCGAGCCCGCGCCCGGGCAGAAGGTGTTCCGCGCCTGCGACCTGCTGCAGGTAAGCTCCTTCCGCGCCGAGCCCGCGCCCGGGCAGAAGGTGTTCCGCGCCTGCGACCTGCTGCAGGTAAGCTCCTTCCGCGCCGAGCCCGCGCCCGGGCAGAAGGTGTTCCGCGCCTGCGACCTGCTGCAGGTAAGCTCCTTCCGCGCCGAGCCCGCGCCCGGGCAGAAGGTGTTCCGCGCCTGCGACCTGCTGCAGGTAAGCTCCTTCCGCGCCGAGCCCGCGCCCGGGCAGAAGGTGTTCCGCGCCTGCGACCTGCTGCAGGTAAGCTCCTTCCGCGCCGAGCCCGCGCCCGGGCAGAAGGTGTTCCGCGCCTGCGACCTGCTGCAGGTGCGCACTTCCTCCTGTACAATAGACCACTTCTCGCGGTGGCAGAGCTAACCTATCACCAATTTGAAGCGTCAATAGCCTAGTAATTAGAGGGGCCGCCCTCATAGCTAAGAGGTTCCGTGTGCGATCCCCATCCTGGCCGTTAAACTATTGACATGAGCCCGCTGCTAACACAAGCATTAGCTTAGCTGGAGGGGCTAACGGGAATACTAGCAATGTGATAAACTCACATTGTAAGTAATCTTTAAAAAAGATTGACTACAGGTTGACTGGTTCGCTCGACCACCCTCTCAAAAAATATCGGCGTAAAGTAGCTATTGTAGCTGCGTTTCGTACGATTAGTGTTAGAGCTGTTCAACTAACCCCCTCTCTTTCAAGTTGGAAACCTGCAAGCAATGCTTTGGGGTAGGGGTTGCAATCCGGCACCAATTTCAATCCGGTCGGATCCAACCGGATCCCACCAGATTGGTCACATAATACTTAGGGTATATAGTGGTACTTTCCCTTCCATAATTAACTGTTAAAAACATGTTGCAATTTATCATATAGGTTATAAAAAACGGCCAAGTGCGTGTTGGACCACGCATACTATAGGGTTCCTTAAACATCACGCAAAAATTCCTCTTTTGAACTCAATTAACGGGGATTAATTTCTGTAATTAATTTAAAAAAAATGACAAAGAAACCTTAAAATGATTTTTCATTACTCATACTCTGAAAGTAGGTCCGAAGTTGCCTGAGGAGCGGGTTGAAAGTAATACTTTTCCGGCCCGGGAGAATCGCTTTCAACTGACAGCTGTCAAATTATAAAAAAAAACTAGTTCCATTTTCACATTTCTAAGGAACCATGTTCAAACTTTTTCTACAGTCACTCAATTACAGCAATTTAAATAACATAAAGTTAAGTAATATTAATTAAAGACAATAGGAATAGGGGCCGCTTGCACCATCCAACTTAAATATGTTTAAGTTTCAATTAAACAACATTTCTGATTTAAATCAAACATGTTTCTTGCACCAAAATATTTAGTGCGCTAAATGCGTTTATCTAGCTGTCAAAGTTAAACGCGCTATGGACAATATTTAACCCCGCTAAATACGTTTAGTGAGCTGTTATGGCGGGTTTATTGTTTAATTCACCAGATGTTTGCGTACGATTTAGGTTGTTTAAAAAAAAGGTTGTAATACAATAGCATGGATTTCTCGAATTTATTTAGTAATGAAGACGAAGAAATAGTCGAATATTTAATTGGTTTATCACTATGTAACAGTTCGTTATTTTTATTCAATTGTCGGCATGAAATCCCCATTATTTTAATAAATATTCTCTCTGGTAAAGTTTGGTGCTCTGCTACGAGATCCTCATATACGATGCGAAGCTCTTCTGGCTTTGGATATTTGAATTCATTTCATCACAACAAATCGTTAAGCTCACAAACAACAACAAACACCACGATCACATCTTGCACTCAAATATTAAAATGCCAAACTTGTCCAAACGGCAGACTTTCATTTCGTTACACGCATAGTTATGGAATACTGTCTTTGTTTTATACAAAAATATTGGTTTGCTATGGTACAAGTTAAAAACGGAACGTAAAAGACTGTTTTGCCGACGTGTTAATTTCGTTTAACTAAATTGACATTTCAAACGCTTGATGCAAGATAAGCCTAAATGCGTTTAGGGTAAATAATTTTAGGCAGTTAAACACATTTAGCTAAATGAATTTTAAAAATATTTAAATAGAATTTGGTGCAAGTGGCCCTAGGTATTGTTAAAGGACTTAATTATAATTTAGTTTCAACTATTTCTTTAAAATAACATAGATTTGGGCAAAATATTTAAAGATGAAAATGAAAAATAATGGCTTAATAATGAAGTTGGCCGGCCAACGAAAAAAAACAAAATAGGCGGCAATCCGATTATTATTTTTTTCGAGTGGTAGAGTATTGTTCATACTTCCTTATATTTTTTCTTTAGCCAATTGCTGTTTTTATTTTTACTTTCCTTGTATTCGTAATGAAAAGCACAGTGTTTACCTCGGGTGAAAGACTTATTTTGTCCCTCGAACTATTAGCGCCCTCGCTACGCTCGGGCGCCAAACCCCGGCTCGGGACTAAATAAGTCACTTTCACCACTCGTGTAACAATGTACTATTAATACACCTATTCAACGAGGTATTATTGAATACGTGTAGTAGGGGTACCACTCGAAGGGGTAAGTAATCATTTTTTTTTCGCTCCCCTTTCTTAAATAATTAATAGTACATTGTTACACGAGTGGTGAAAGTGACTTATTTAGTCCCGAGACGGGGTTTGGCGCCCGAGCGTAGCGAGGGCGCTAATAGTTCGAGGGACAAAATAAGTCTTTCACCCGAGGTAAACACTGTGCTTTTCATTACGAATACAAGGAAAGTAAAAATAAAAACAGGAATTGGCAAAATAAATAATACAAGGAAGTAAAAACAATACTCTGCAACTCGAAAAAAAAAATAAAGATCGGATTGCCGTCAATTTTTTTTTTCGTTGGCTGGCCAACTTCATTATTTAGCCATTATTTTTCATTTTCATCTTTAAATATTTTGCCCAAATCTATGTTATTTTAAAGAAATTGTTGAAACTAAATTATAATTAAGTCATTTAAAAATATATGATCTTTAATGAATACTTAACTTTTTGCTATTTCAATTTTACATCGTGCTGTAATTGAGTGACTGTAGAAAAAGTTTGAACATGGTTCCATAGAAATGTGAAAATGGAACTAGTTTTTTTTTAATAATTTGACAGCTGTCAGTTGAAAGCGATTCTCCCGGGCCGGAAAAGTATTACTTTCAACCCGCTCCTCAGGGACTTCAAACCTACTTTCAGAGTATGACTAATGAAAAATATTTTTTATTTCTATATTCCAATACACAGTTTTGTAGTTGTACCTAACATCTATTTTTATGCCATCTTGAAGCATTCTAGGCCTCATAGTCTCCGCATAATATTACTCTGAACTCGGACGGAATGACAGACGAAAATGGTGAAATTATAAGGGGGAAAGTATAATTAGTGTGATTATGGAATCCTATAATTGATATTTTATTTAAACATAAGCAACAATTATATAAAAATCAACAATGAAAATCTAGTATGTAGTGTTACTAGTTCAATTTTAATCTGTATATTCTGGTCTGATGAGAAGTAGGCCCACCCTACTACAGGCGCATATTTTTTGCAAGAAATTGGAGTTACCGGATCCGGCAAATTGGTACCGGATCCGGTAGACGTTAAATGAAGCCGGATCCGGTTTCCGGATTGCAATCCCTACTTTGAGGATTGCACGCATCTGTAGCTTACGATAACTGCTTACAATCAGGTGGGCTGTTCGCCGACTTGGTTACATAAAAAACCTTACTTACAATGGATTATATTAATATTTGTGTAGTTGAGTTTCTTAATTTGATTGGTAAATGTGGTTGGGCCAGGGCGAGCTGCTCGGCTCGGGCTTCTTCGGCGAGGTGTACAAGGTGACGCACCGCGACACCAACGAGGTGATGGTGCTGAAGCAGCTGTACCGCGTCGACGAGGACGCGCAGAGGAACTTCCTCAAGGAGGTTAGTACATGGAACAACCAAAATAAAAATGTTGTCTATGCAAATTTAACGAAGGTACTATGTACATGAGTTTGAGAGAGTAGTCTATGAAACTGCACATGACTAGGTTTTAAAACAAACAAGTTAATAGATATTAAAAACTCGCCGAGACTTGGCACACCGCAAACTTCCAACACTGTTATTTCAGTTTGCTAAGGACCTCTAAGTTCCACTCTAGCCGCTAGGCTATTGCCGGTGACATGAGCGGTAGTGTATGTGTCGGCGCAGGTGGCGGTGCTGCGGTCGCTGAGCCACCCGAACGTGCTGCGGTTCGTGGGCGTGCTGTACAAGGACAAGCGGCTGCACCTGGTCACGGAGTACGTCGCGGGGGGCACGCTGCACCAGCTGCTGCAGGTAACCTCACACCCGGATACTGTGCGTAGACGCAACAACTCCTCAAATTTTACATATCTGCTGTATTTAGGGGTCAGTCGCCTCAAGGGAAGCCATTTCATATATACTTTAATTAATACGAGTACTTAACTTTATTTATTTCAATTTTACATTGCGCTGTAATTGAGTGACTGTAGAAAAAGTTTGAACATGGTTCAATAGAAATGTTAAAAAAGAACTAGGTTTTTTAAATAATATGACAGCTGTCAGTGGAAAGCTATTCTCCCTAGGGCTGAAAAGTATTACTTTCAACCCGCTCCTCAGGCAACTTCAGACCTTCTTTCCGAGTATTATGATGAGTAATGAAAAGAGTGGGTATAGGTAAATGTATCGTCATCGAGAAATCTTGCTGTCACTGACAATCCTATTTATAATAATAGAAAAGTATTACTTTCAACCCGCTCCTCAGGCAACTTCAGACCTTCTTTCCGAGTATTATGATGAGTAATGAAAAGAGTGGGTATAGGTAAATGTATCGCCATCGAGAAATCTTGCTGTCACTGACAATCCTATTTATAATAATAAGTCGCCAGACGAACACACCAATTGTATGGTCCCAAACTAAGAACGCTCGTACTATGGGTACCGAACAATGGACTGGGGTCGATCCCAGTGATACCCAAAGCTGGGCAAATTACCAACAGGCCATTTCCAATTTTTTCCCTGAATCATCGAACCCGCGATATCTGTTATGTGGAGGGACCGCACACGCTTACTTTAGCGTGACGCTGGTTTTTCTTTTAGTGGAACAATTTTCGACATGATACGATTTATTTTTGAATTTATTTTGATTTTGTGAAATGAAATGTCAGAAATATTATAAAAAAATGTGGCCACCTATTTCCATTATTTTTATAGGAACATATGGGCTACTAAGCCTGTAAAATAATAAATAAATGCTGTTTGTCTTTTTATCGTTGTGCATTTATATTTGATTTTATGTCAATACAAGTCGGTTCACATCGGTAAAAAATATATTTGACCGCTTGATCAACTGGTTTGAGCGTGGGCCGCTCGCGGTCGCGGGCTGGTGTGGTGTGATGTGCGACGTGTGTGTGTGTGTGTGCCGGGCAGGAGCCGGCGGTGTCGCTGCCGTGGCCGCTGCGCGCGCGGCTGGCGCGCGACGTGGCGGCCGGCGTGGGCTACCTGCACCGCATGAACGTCATCCACCGCGACCTCAACTCGCACAACTGCCTCGTCAGGGAGGTACGTCACACCCTCCCGTCTCCCGTCTCCCTTGAAGTTCTAACTCACACACTATATCTTTTTCCAGGCCATTAACAACTACTCCGATCTCTCTTTTCATACTTTTCGAGATATATTTATTCGCATGTATGTTTGGTTACTCCCCATATCTACACTATTAAGAATCTAACGTATGATACTTGCTTGTCTGTCTGGTTTTATTATATTTCAAATTTTGCAAAACTGAATTTTTGAGTCATATCCAGAAACATGAAAAGTTTGAATGAATAGTAATAATATATACTTCACACGTCCAGGATAAGACGGTGATAGTGGCGGACTTCGGGCTGGCGCGCATCGTGCAGCGCACGGCCAGCAGCTCGCTGGACCGGCGCCGCGCGCAGAACACGCTGCGACGGAAACGATACACGGTAACGCCACACATACACACGCGCACACACGCTAGGGGTGTCCACTTAGAAAAAACATCGATTTTTTTTCGATGCGATATATCGGAAGTGTGTATCGATGTCATCCGATGTATCGGTTACAAACATCGATGTTTACTGAAAATCGAGTAATTTTTCTAACATTACATCAAAACACAAAGCCCTCACCTAGTCAGCCCTCAGACACTCCATACAAGCGTCAATTTATAATTATATACTACTCCTACACCAGCACTGTCCATGTCTGCACATTTATCGCGTGTGTTCAAGGATGCTGAATTTTCAAGAGATCTATATGTATAACTAAGAAAATACAACTTTTCATGGTGTACGACCATACACGTACATTTGCCGAAGCAGCAATCACACTGACCCAAATTCACATTTACGAAAATTGTATTGTAACCGAAATCAGTTCGTCATCGGTCATCAAGCAAACCGCATGTTCTCACCCCTCATTAAATTCGCTCCCACTACTTACGTTTGATGTCAGTTTTATAATATAACAACTTTTATCATATCAGCTATATCAATGTTTCTATCAGCCCAACCCAACCCCTATCAGACAAATTAGTACAGGCATCCCCGTACACATGGAAATCATCGCTGATTCTAATATTGTTTATTTAAAAAAGTAAAAACTATGTATGAGAATGATTTGGAGATTAAACGGAGTTTTAATTAAATCTGGTATTCGATGTTTTATGAAAATACATCGATACATCGAGTGAATCAACAGTTTGTCAAAACATCGGATCGATTCGATGTATCGTATTATAAATATCGAGTGATTCGAAAAATCGATGTTTATTGAATATCCCTAACACACGCACACCCAACACACACACACACCCCACACACACACACACCCCCCCCCACACACACACACACACACACACACACACACACACTCACACTCAATACTCACTAGTTGTGCACACGAATCGGTTCGCGAGGAATTAATTATTTTTCCGTGCCAAGAAACCTTACATATCGCGCGCTGGAATTCTGCGTGATACGAGGGATGCCTTTTAAGTTTTGTCGTTTGAAGAAAAAAACACAACTAGAACCTTATAGTACTTTTTATTGTTTTTCAAAGTATTCACCACGTAGCTTAATACACTTTTCCATTCGCTCAAACCAGTTATTATAACATTTATTCCACTCTAAAGTGGGGGTGTTCAAAATGGCTGACTTGAAAGCGTCGACTGCTTCTTCACTGGACTGGAACCTTTGACCACGAAGACTTTTCTTAATTTTAGGAAATGTAAAAAAATCGTTAGGGCTTAGGTCAGGACTGTATGGAGGATGGTCAAGAATTTCTACTTTTTCCTGCTTCAAATACTCAATCGTTTGACGAGCGCTGTGTGAACTTGCATTGTCGTGGTGCAGGATGATGCGTCGCTTTGAGTTAGATTTTCGAAGTTCGGCGATGACTTGTGGTAAACAAACTGTGGTATACCACTCTGCGTTAACCGTTCTACGATCATCAAGTGCAATAGTCGCAACATGGCCGGTTTTTCTAACGAACGTGGCCACCATCTTCTTTGAAGTGCTTCGAAAACGAACAACTTTAGTCGGCTTTGGCTCGTCTTGAAAGACCCAGATTGTAGATTGTTGTTTGGAATCAGGATCGTAGGCATAGATCCAAGATTCGTCACCACTGATGATGTCGTAGACGTGATTTGACTCTCCTCGGTTGAACCTTTGCAGAGTTTTCTTACACCATCTGACGCGGGCCGCCTTGTGATCGTCGGAAAGCAGATGCGGTATCCAACGGCAAACTAGCTTTCTTACACCAAGCGCTTCATGCAAGATCTTCTGAATGGTTGTCCCTGAGATGCCTAATAGAGCCTCTATCTCTCGATACGTCACATGACGATCTTCGAGAATTAGTTGTCTCACTCCAATGATGTTATCTTCAGTGAATGCAGATTTTGGGCGACCTTCGCGAGATTTGTCACTAACACTAGTATGTCCACGCTGGAATTCTAAATACCAGCGTTCGACAGTCCGCAGACATGGGGCTTCATCCCTGAACACAGATATTAGCTCTTCAAAACACTGAAGCCGTGTCAGGCCTCTTCTAAAGTTGTAGAAAATTATTGCACGAACATTTTCCTTAGAAAGATTCATTTTCGTACGTAACCTGACAGATTCTAATCGACGCTGTGACTAAACAATAACATTAATCCTAATACATTCAACTGTTTTGAGATTCGAAATTTAAACACATTCGAATATAGAACAGTTCCAAATTCAAAATTGCCGGGAATTATGGAAACGACAGAACTTAAAAGGCATGCCTCGTATGCAACCAGACAGGCAAATAATAATTGTTTTCTATATATTACGCTATATGTATGTATATATATTTTAGGTTATTCTTTTTCAAATATATCGGTCATACTGTCTCTGACTTGTTGTGATGGTTTCATGGTGTGTGCGAGGCAGGTGGTCGGCAACCCGTACTGGATGGCTCCCGAGATGATCAACGGGAACGTGTACGACGAGAAGGTCGACGTGTTCTCCTTCGGCATCATACTGTGCGAGGTGAGACGCCTTCGAAAAATGTACCTAGGGGGTACTGCTTTATTTGCAAAGTATTTTTTAGATTGAAAGTGATTTGAATTGCTACTATAAACGCATCATAAAGTTTGTATCTTTTAATGTTAGTCAAGTCAAAGCGTTTATTTTGTTATGCCTACCTATAGGGGCACTTACAAATTGTCAATTTTACATTTTTTTTGTAATAAATATAGCCTATGTTACTCAGGGATAATGTAGCATTCAAATGGTGAAATAATTTTTGAATACAGTCCAGTAGTTTTTGAGTTTATTCGTAACAAACATACAAAAATACAAATGTTTTCTCTTTATAATATTAATGTAGATAACAAAGGGTAGTAGTTATAAATATTAATATTAATATAGTAGTATTTTCTGTCCTAAAATAGTTTTTAAAAAGCTTTGAAGTTTATATTGTACTAGCTTTGCCCGCGACTTCATCCGCGTGAAATAGTGTCTTTGGGTAGCATTTTTAATTATTTAGGCTATTTTTTTACAAATAAGACACATACGTATAAATCCTTTAATGAGCTATTTGCAGTGCTTCACTGCAAAGAGCTATATTTCCATACAAACTTTCATCCCCTATTCCCTATTGTTATTTTACACCCTTGAGGGTAAAACTTTTACAAACTTTGAATGTCATATTGATTTATATCGAATCAACAGCCAAAAAAATAAGTTTCAAGCTTCTAGGTCTAAAAATGACTATACTTCCATACAACTTTTCATCCCCCCTTTCAACCCCTTAAAACTCTTTTTTCGCATTAAAATGTAGCCTTTGTCCTTTCTCAGGCTCTAGACTATCTGTGTATCAAATTTCATTGAAATCGGTTCAGTAGTTTTGGCGTGAAAGAGCGACAGACAGACAGAGTTACTTTCGCATTTATAATATTATAGTAAGGATAGTAAGGATTAGTTATGCATTAATGTTGTTGTCGTTACTGTAGATAATAGGTCGCGTGTCGGCGGACCCCGACTTCCTGCCGCGGCGCGGGGACTTCGGTCTGAACGAGCCGGTGTTCGTGGACAAGTTCTGCCGCGCCTGCGCCTGCCCCGAGCCCTTCTACCGCATCGCCTTCCTCGCCTGCCACCTCGACCCCGACGCCAGGTCAGAACGGACGGCTACATATCAAGCTACATTTCCAGTATAAGCTGACCTCTCATTGTACTAAAATCCTATACAAAGCAAGATCAGCTTATATTGGAAATATGTAGCTCTACATGCCGAAGGACCCATCCACTGCAGCGGTTTTAGGTTTCACCTGTGGACATACTACAATAAATATTGCTATGTCATATTCGGTTACAAAAGACTTTTCTATTGTCGTTTCCTTTACCGAGTTTCACGGGTAATGTTACCGGCCCACTGGTACTCCGGCTTGCTGAGAAATATGCTTACGTCGGGCTGAAAACGATTTAGAATTATTAATTTGTTCCGTCAGGCCACCGTTCGAGGTGATAGAGATCTGGCTGGAGAGCCTGGTGATGCAGCTGGCAGCGCCGGGCCCGCTGAGCGCGGCGCTGCTGGCGGACATCGCGCAGTACCAGCGCGGGGCGACGCGGCGCGCGCGCGGCGAGCCCGGCCCGCGCGGCAGCGCCGAGCTGCTGGCGCCCGACCTGGGACTCGTCAAGGTAGCTGTCCTACAGTACTTGTCCTACAGTACGGGCGCGGCGAGCCCGGCCCGCGCGGCAGCGCCGAGCTGCTGGCGCCCGACCTGGGACTCGTCAAGGTAGCTGTCCTACAGTACTTGTCCTACAGTACGGGCGCGGCGAGCCCGGCCCGCGCGGCAGCGCCGAGCTGCTGGCGCCCGACCTGGGACTCGTCAAGGTAGCTGTCCTACAGTACTTGTCCTACAGTACGGGCGCGGCGAGCCCGGCCCGCGCGGCAGCGCCGAGCTGCTGGCGCCCGACCTGGGACTCGTCAAGGTAGCTGTCCTACAGTACTTGTCCTACAGTACGGGCGCGGCGAGCCCGGCCCGCGCGGCAGCGCCGAGCTGCTGGCGCCCGACCTGGGACTCGTCAAGGTAGCTGTCCTACAGTACTTGTCCTACAGTACGGGCGCGGCGAGCCCGGCCCGCGCGGCAGCGCCGAGCTGCTGGCGCCCGACCTGGGACTCGTCAAGGTAGCTGTCCTACAGTACTTGTCC
Source organism: Notodonta dromedarius (assembly GCA_905147325.1). Lineage (NCBI taxonomy): Eukaryota > Metazoa > Arthropoda > Insecta > Lepidoptera > Notodontidae > Notodonta > Notodonta dromedarius. The sequence goes on along the minus strand of LR990179.1, from coordinate 9,661,173 downwards.
TACAGTACGGGCGCGGCGAGCCCGGCCCGCGCGGCAGCGCCGAGCTGCTGGCGCCCGACCTGGGACTCGTCAAGGTAGCTGTCCTACAGTACTTGTCCTACAGTACGGGCGCGGCGAGCCCGGCCCGCGCGGCAGCGCCGAGCTGCTGGCGCCCGACCTGGGACTCGTCAAGGTAGCTGTCCTACAGTACTTGTCCTACAGTACGGGCGCGGCGAGCCCGGCCCGCGCGGCAGCGCCGAGCTGCTGGCGCCCGACCTGGGACTCGTCAAGGTAGCTGTCCTACAGTACTTGTCCTACAGTACGGGCGCGGCGAGCCCGGCCCGCGCGGCAGCGCCGAGCTGCTGGCGCCCGACCTGGGACTCGTCAAGGTAGCTGTCCTACAGTACTTGTCCTTCGATTGGAGGGCTCGGACTGTCTGCCTTCCTGACTGGCAATTTTCAAATTTATCGATGAAGAACCCGAAATCAATATTTCTTACCAGGCAAGCATCTAAAGGAAAATTCTGTTACAGAACTACCAAGTGTTATTAGTTTATGTTTGTTAATTTCGTATCTAGCTTCCACCTTCTACTCTCTACAGTCATATCGCTAGCGAGCAGTTCAGCTCAGCTCGTTATCTTTTATCGGGTTGGTCGCGTTGCTTGCGAGTTGTGATATAATTAGAAATGTTGTTGACAGTCCAACTCGAACGTGACGGTGAACCAGGGCGAGGAGTGCGCGGGGCGCGCGCTGGGCAAGTGCGTGTCGGCCACGCACATCGGGCGGGGGGCGGGGGCGGGGGCGGGCGGCGCGGCGGGGGCGGGGGCGGGCGGGGGCCGCAGCCGCAGCCACCTGGCGCTGCACACCGCCGGGTACATCCTGCGCGCCGACGGACGCACCATCAGCATCACCAAGGTAATCACCATCTTCTCAACTGCACCTCCATATACAGCCTGGCGCTACCATGGCGACTTTAAATTAACACACGTATTAGGCTTCGCATTTTCAGATTTTAGAGATATTTAAATTTTATTAAACATTATTGTTTATTGAATTATTCAACATTATCTGAAATACCATTTTGGAGCAGCCTGTACGTAAATAACTCCAGCGCAGAGGTCATCTGCCGAGGTCACGAAAAATAACATTTCTTCAATGAAATTAAAACGAAAAAGAAATACTATTAGAAATAATAATAATACTATTAGTTCCGAGTTGTAGGTAAGAGCGCAATAGTAGCTGAATGAATCGGATTTCAAGGTTGATGCCAATTTGATTACTTTTTTTATTATCTACTAGCTGAGCCCGCGACTTCGTCCGCGTGGAATTTAACTTAACAAAAAAGCCCGCTCCCGCGTTCTGAGCCCGCACGACAGAACCCATTTTGTATTTTTTTTATTTTGTTTTTCTAAAATAAAAGTTACTGCTTATAACATCAGCTATCTACCAGTGAAAGTCCCGTCAAAATCGGTCCCCCCGTTTCGGAGATACTCTTTGATTTCATGTGTTTTTATTCTTTTACGCGGAACCCTAATTGTTTTTCAAAAATTAAAGTAGCCTAAGTTACTCCCTATTACAACAGCTATCTGCCAGTGAAAGTCCCGTCAAAATCGGTCCAGCCGTTTCGGAGATTACCCGGAACAAACACACAGACAGACAGACGGACAAAAATTTTTTAAATCGCGTTTTTGCTATAGGTTTCGTTTGTACTTTCATATGCATTTAGTGAAAAGGTGTTATTTTGATATTACAAACAGACACTCCAATTTTATTTATTTGTATAAATTTTATTCGAAAATTTATTATTTTCTATTTATGGACTTTTCTTTTTTTTTATTACTATTATGATTATTGACCACTAGCCCTACCTGTGTGTTAAATTAAAGTCGCCATGGTAGCGCCAGGCTGTATATCTACTAGGTGATACATAATGGGTATACTATTTTTTTTGCAACTTAACTTTGTAAATCTCAAACTATCGGCTTTGTGGGACAGTTGAAGTACTAAAGGTTTTGTAGACTTGTGAAATCTGTCAACATCCGTATTCCTATAACACCTTTTGTTTTTCAAGATCCCTCCAAAGCTGATGGCTTTAGAATTACAAAGTTAAGTTTTGAAAAAAAAAGTATACCCATTATGTGTCACCTTGTATAAGCTACCTGTTGAGCTTTAAAATAAAAAGTATGTAAGCTTCGTGGTCTAATGAAGATTCGGTAGATTCTGACTATTCATAAATGCTTTGTTGGCTTACATGAATAAAACCAGTTTTGATTTTTTTTTAATTTGAATTTGAATGCTGCTTTATTTGTCAGGTCGACGACATTACGGAATGGCTGGACCCGCCGCCTCTCAAACGGACCAGCCCGGACTCCCAGCTGAACAAATTGCAAGAGCATACCAGCAAGACGAGGAAAGTCGACGAGAACGACTACGACGACCACCTCCCTTGCTTCCTGCGCAACCAGTCCGTGGAGGGGCTAGAGAGCGAGTCTAAGCACGAAATAGACGCGCCCTTACCGTTATGTAGGCATATAAGCATACCGGACGGTGGGGAGGTCCAAGACGACGATTCAGACTCCTCAGATGACGATATAACGGTCACCAGCCGAGAAAACATTTTTAACAAAATGGACGTCGACCCCAAAACAGTAATTGCCAACATAGTCAAAGAAGGTGAGAATATTTTATCCAAAAAATCAAGTTGCGACGTCTCCGATGTTATACTGAGGAACCCGCAGTGTCTCACTTACGAGAGAAAGATTGCCGAAGCTGATTGTAGGCGGTACAACATAGACTTTCTAACTAAAAGTCCTATAATGGCCGAGGGTGTCAAAAATATAGTGAAAAATATCGAAAAAGATAAGGTGCCGGAGAAAACGGGGTTTTTCAAAAATAAGTTACTATCACCGAAGTTGAGTAGGTTATTCAAGCCGAACACGGCCGAGGTGGTCAGAAACAAGGAGCCGGAGGATAAATCCAGGAGTCAGTTTTTCGTCCAACGCCCCGCGTCACCGAACAACGTCAATAGATACAGAATCAGGCCAACCGACGAGAAACCTGTGCTAAATAACCAAGTATTAAAGTCTGATGTTAAACTAGCCGGCTTGGGGAAGCCCATGACGCCCATATTCCGTCGCCACGTGCCCGAGAAGCCCGAGTTCGCGGACGGCAGATTCAGCTATCGAGACCGCAGACCGAAATACGAACAGAAACCCGAGGAACAGAAATTCATAGATTTAGGTCGTAACAAAATAAAAGCGCCCTTAAACGCGGTGGAGAAGACTAAATTAGCGCCATTATTGCGTAGCACGCAGAACAATAATATACCCGCGTTAACTACAGTGCCTGAGAAGAAAAAGAATGGGGACAGTATAGATAACAGTGGTAGTAATGAGGGTGCGCAAAAGCGTCGTGAGCCGGGCATTTCGCGGAGCAACTACGTGAGCTTGGCGAATCTGAAGATCAACGGGAAAGGTAAGGACGTAGACAGGGACGCGAGCGCATCGCCCGTTGAACGTGTTATTTAGATGTGTTAGCCGTGCGGTGGTTGGCTGTTGTGATATTTCGTACAGAGTAGCTATTAACCCCTTGTTACACCGATATTTGTTGCTGCCTCTATTTTTTATCAGCTTAAAGTAGAGACAACATATTATATCGATGTACACACAACGGGTTTTTTAAAGGAAGGGCACTAACAGGCGGTCCGATGACCTTGCCTTGGCAGATTTGCGATAGTCGCGATCATCTGAACTAGGATACCCTCAGTCTATCATATTATGGTACCAAAACACGAGCCGTGCTTAGTTTTGGACGCTTAGCGATTGTTGAATTGAAGTCTGTCCTGAATCGTGAATGCCGTCAATTATTCTTTAGATTTTCAAGTTAGTCCCCTCCACTCCAGTCAACCATCGCACGATGTAACCAGTGTTATAATCTTGCCACGTTACACACTAGTTGATATACAATTGTTGATTTGTTGTTTGTACTTGCGTCAGTGAGCTCGGTACGGACGTGACAGTGGTTTGCTCAAATAGTACAATTCAAGCAACTGCCATATCTAATTTAATGCCAGTATAGCTGACGCTATTGCGTCTGCCGTTGCGAGGGCAAATCGATCGGTGTCTGAGAATGTGTGATTAAAATTGAGTGACAGATAAATATATATTTATATTGGTTTTACGATTGAGTTGAGATATTTGCATGGAATTTGAAAAGTTGACAGTTATTAGAGCGTTTATGTGTTATTAAAGGCAATATTATTAAGAGTAGGCAATGGTACACGGTTGTACATCCACATGTCGACGGTATTAACGTAACTAACAGTATTGAATTCAGAAAATTGGAAAATTAGGTGATACCTAGAAGTTGTTAATAATTTTGTTTTGGTGTTGACTTTAGATGCCTATAAATACATAATGTTGTTTTTTCTTTAAATTCAATAATTCGTCAGTATTGAATACATAGTTTTTATAATGTTGATGTGAGTGCGAATTGTAATCCAATCAAAAAGAAACTCAATACTCGTATAGTACTGAAACTAAAAAGTACAAGCTATGGTAGCACCCTCTTAAAATTGACACCCAAATTTGTAGATAGTTATGATCGTTTTATAAAGGTTTTTACAATTTTTTTTTAAGAACAGAAGTCTTTTGTTGAGCCATTGTGAATAGGTACATAACATTCTATAAATCTGGATTATTCTTTAACCTCATTATTAATAAACGTGGTAATGCGGGCGAACAGTTTTACACTGATTTATCTGTCTGTGCATCAGTAATTTGACATTCAAAAGAAGAAGACAAAGCATGGCGTAACTATACAAACACTAAGCCGCGTTTATTAATAAGGAGGCAAGAGATTGGTTTACTGTAATTCAGAACATTGCGAATGAAAGACATGAAATTGTATGAATGAAGATAGAGACAGTTGTGATCGGAAACTGGAAAGGTATGGTGCCTTTAAACTAAGACTGCTTTTAGCGAAGCTTTGTAACATCGAAAGTTTGTACCACGTTTTCCATGTTTATACGTTTATAATAAAATTCGCTGTTGACAGTAGGTTGTGGCTCATAAAATTACTAGTGGCGTCTATCATTGGCCTGGATCGCAATACCGATGTAATTGCTGTGATATGTATCGCAATTGTTGTTCATTTCACGATGACACGTGCTGTGTCGGTTAAGTCACTGGCGTATGGGTCAATTTGCAATAATTCATTATCTTAGTAAAACCCTGAAAGTTTTTGTAAAAATATAAATAGCGTCTAAATTATTAAGATTAGCGAAATTTATCTGGCTGATTATCACTTTTTACATCAGACCAAACTAAATTGGACATAACTAAAAATATTGCTGTCTTGCGCACACATTACGACTATAAGTAGGATAGCAATATATTTAGTTAGTGCATCAACATAATTAACACCGTTATGCTCCTAAAAACGCCACTGACAAGCATTTCGACAGCGATTCATAGTGCTTCTCTATTAATAAATGAAAATTCGTCAAAATATCACCTTTCCGATGTAACGAAATATACACATGTTGTTTTATATAGTAGTAGGTAGAAGTATCGTTTCGAGAATTATAGAGAAAAAATATTAAAAAGTAGAAATTCGTTTGTTCTATGCTTTGTATGAATTATAACTGACCCAATTCCTTGGAGATGGGTCGGAAGGTGCTAGCGTAAGACGGCTAGGCAAATATTATTTTCACAAATATTGCCTCCTACTCACATCATAATCGTTGAGGCAATAGAGAAAGACAGAACGAAAAAGAAACTGTTGCTTCTTCCAGAATTTAATTTATACAGCTCTGTCCCACTCTTATAACTCCATGGTTACGACGTGAGCAGGCAGTTTATTCGGCGATGACGCCGCGGCGTCCCTTTTGATTTAAACCTGAAAAACTATACTTTAACAATTTTCATTCTTGTTTTGTAGACAAAAAAAGATCACCAACAAATTTATAGAAATTTTAACCATTCACAAGAACATTACAAAACACTTTGAAAAGTACTTTGTACATGGTATGCAGATGGACTGGAAATTCTATAAATTTGGGTGCGAGTATGTAAATTAAAGTTGTCTATGGCAAGAAAAAAATATAATAAATAAATATGAAATTTACAATGTCAGAAAACTGAGTTTCTAAGAACCCATAAAGTATTGATTGATACTCAACAGTGCCATTTCTCTGTATTATGTATGTATACGCGTACGGATCGACCATGTTGCTCATTATATTTGTAAAAATGTGGTCGTTTGTACCAGTCGATGAAACTCTCGTTGGATTTTAACATTGTTTTCAGTAGTTTTAACAGCTGCAGTAACTAATTAAATACAGGTTGTTTATATACATATATAGAATTACAAACTTAAAGTTCAAAATAATTCAAACATTTTGGCCCATTATTTTAATAAAATATAAACATTCCAGTAGTCATTAATTTCGTGTGGCCTGAAATAATAAAAAAATTATACAATGTCAGTTAGAATCTCGAGAATTTCATTGACTTTATAATCATTATAACCTAAGAAAATTGTGTCCAAACAAAAATATTTTTAAAATACACGACATTAAAACGTAGAGTAATTAGTTATACGTTACTTTGACAATATTTTAACTTGTTTAATTTATTAACATAGACATTACATAGATTTAAGTTTTATTCTTACTTTTTATTAAAGTCTGATTTGTACTTCAATGACACAGGGTGCCATGTCGTATGTGTGTGACAAAATTAACAAATTAATTTATATTGCTATGATTGAAGCGAAATATTATTAATTGATTTATACATTCCACTTTATTATTTGTAAAGATATGTTTTCAACTTTTCCCCAAAACCCTCGGCTGGCCCGACGAATTCGATCCTTTTTCCCATTGCCAACACTTTTGTTTCAATCATAGTTGCCCAATTAGTGCTTAACTAAAATACTGATCAATAGCAATCTCAAGATTAATTTTGACATATTTTTTTTATATTTTGTATGACGTTTAGTCGTGCTCATGATTTATCTTATCTGTGATACATTATGTTTGTAAAACATTGCAATAACAAGTATTATAGGCGACTTTTAGTTATTAAAATCTCCCAAAACTCAAGTAAATTATATTCAACGTTTAATTAAGGATTGAACGCCAATTGACATTTACGAAAAATAACTTCGTCGTATACTTCAATATTTATATTGTATACGATCTTACTTAAAATGATATAAGTTTATAAAAAAAAATATCTATTTGTAATGGATATTATAAGATGTCCATTGTCGCGAATTAAATGCTTGGCGTTCGAACGGTACCTAAATGATATTTAACATTATTAACAGATTGTAACAACGATTATTCCGTCTCCTTGCATTCCATGCAGTTCGTATAATTTATTCTGTATTTGTTTCTAAGTACAAATGAATAAAGGAATATATTCAATATTTTCGCATTTTTATTTTACACTGAAGATCTGAAAAAAATATATTATAAGTACACATCTTTATAGGCTTAATATAAGACAATGGAAATAAAACACGTGTAAACCGTAAAATATTATTTATTCATAAACAAATTCGAAATCGGGTTTTTATTTATAACAGAACGTACCTACTTACAAGTCTTTAGAATATAGAAAATATATAACGCATTCTCAAACAATATGAGGGTGCCATACAAATATTTTACGTAGAATGTAAAATTCCTGGTACAAGTACCGATAAAATGATCTTGTTTTTATATTAGAATCTGCACAGATATTAATTTAATGCAGTCTTAAGTGCATTCGCGATTTGAAGTTACAGTTAAGTATTTATATTAATACATTTAAAAAAAATATTAAGTATAAAAGGAAAGTACGTTTGTAGATAGGAATATAGTGTGCACAATAATATTGTCATACATTGGACATAGAGACGCGACCACCCGGTATACAGGTAGGTAAGTACATACATGAATCAATCTCAATAACAGGCATCGAGAAATTATTGTATCAAATTAATTATAACTTTGTACATTCACCATGAGTTAGAAATTGCACTTAAATGAACATTTTCTATATTTTCTATGAAGAAACGACTTCAACAAATGCCTATGTTTTATTGGATCTCAAGTCATTTTATTATGAAGTACATTTATAGCCATATTATTCTTTTTTTTTCAAATAACATCACAAATACATGCAATAATAATCACAATAAAAAAAACACTAGGAATTTGTTTCAGTGTTTGAATACGGACGTGCTCAGTTTAGTCGATATAGTAGAATTATTGTAGGCTACAATGTTTTATAGAAAAATAATGAGATTCCGACTATATTATCGAAGAAAAAACAGCATTTAAGAATAATTTTGTATCTACTAAATATTTAAATACCTACTTATATCGGAAATTAATGTTTTTTAAATAATATTTGTTTTTAAACTACACCATTCCATAAAACAAAAAAAAACATGCAAACATTAATACTAGAAGTATTTATATTTCGTTTTACCACAACATCCAATCTAAATAAACATTTTATAACTAAAGTCTCTATACGACAACTAAACGCTACGAAGACTACGAACTCGCGGTTCACACCCAGTTCTCTTTTGTATACCCAATCTGAATTTACTGAAATACTTAAGGTGAAGGCGCCTGTCTAGCCCGCGAAGTTCAAATTTTTTGAGTTCTTTTAGAAATTTTTCAAAATCTGACAATAATAAAAGACAAATTTTGTAATTCGCGAAAAAGACCGTGTGCAGTGCATTTATTAATACATTTATTTTACTCTAAATATTATCACGGTGGATATGATACTAGTAAATCACTAAATATACAAAAATTGCCAGATTATCTGGATAGCTGTCGTTCTTGAAATGTTTTAGAGTAAGTTGGATATATTAATAAATGCACTGCACACGGTCTTTTTGCGCGAATTACAAAATTTGTCTTTTATTATTGTCAGATTTTGAAAAAATTCTAAAAGAACTCAAAAAATTTGAACTTCGCGGGCTAGATGGGCGCTTTAGCCTTAAAGAGATACGTATTCAAAGATTCCAGATTAAAAAATTAAAAAACCTAAATATTATGCTTAAAAAAGAAATAAAAACATTAATCCCATAGTTTAAAAACTGAGCAATGAGTACTTACCCCTGATACATAAATGGGAACTATCAACTCAAGTGGGGCTCTCTCAGTACCATCCAAGTAAATGGACCCAAAATCCAGGACCCATTATTACACCCAGAACAAAAATTAAATGACATTATTTCTCATATCATTTTAAATTAGAACACGTATCTCGTACTCCTGGCGCGCGAACCCCAATTGTAAAAACTATATCAAAAACCATATAGGGTCTATGACTAATCTAGTCTATGTAAATCAGGTATACGCGGTAATTTAGACATTACGACTTAGACATAGTTTCAGACATGTATTTTCCCTTAAACTACAACTAGTGTGTTTGACTAATTTTAATGAGGCGTGTGTCACTTGAGATAACTCACAGAGCTCAGATATATGAAGACCTGAACCAATTTATAAAGATTATTCTCAAAAAAATCATTTTAGACAGTAAAAATCTCCTAAATCTCACTTATCTGAAACGGATTTGTGAGCGCGACTTTTTGATCTACAGCAATTTACTGAAATCATTAGTTACAGCAATATGTGCTCAACTTAATGTGTTATCGATATTATGTGCCTTCAATCCATGTTGTTTTAAATGATATTAAGAAATCATATAAAAGTTCATAAATCAATAATAAAAAATATGTTTGCAAATGCAGAGCTCAAGACTGAGTTATCAAAAGTGTATGTATAGTATTTTATTTCGTATTTTTGCAGTTAAAGTACTATAACATATTTACTTGCTTGTATATTATTAAAATCCTTTAAATGCAAAAAACGGCGATACAATGGTAAGCGAACCTACCTAATATAATATTTATTGAATGTGTTATAATTTAAAACATGCAAGTGCTTGATATGTGCGTATGAATTTTGATAAAATAGTGATTTATATTGCTGACTGTACCTTACTATACTATTAATTAAAGTGTAAAGTAGCGAAATAAATGCAAATATATTTGGTAAAAGACTTTTAAAACAGTCTTAAGTGAGTCATAAAGTAGAATTGTAGAAAAATAAACGTTAAAAAAAAGTAAAAAGAAATCAGCTATAATCGTCGTTATTTTTTTGTTATTTTATGAATACTAAGATAATGAAAGCTTTTTCAACAGAAAGCTTTTACTAATAAAACCACTACGTTTTATTATCATAGTCGTTTAGCACACGTGTAAATTCGTTCCAGGCGTTGCAGGTGTTGCCAATTGACCTCACAAATTCAACAGGTTAATCAATTAACCCAAAAGCATACAACCCAACAAACACAGAATATTTTTCAAATATTTCTTTAAATATATTCGCTCGGCTTAGACTTCGTCCAAGACCGTTACATAGCACAGCCTCACAACTTCAATCCTTAGTGACTGGCGTCCCGATTTCACTCGCAATCTGCAGAACGACCGATCGTATCTCTACCAAATAATTTATCAGTTGGTTCAATACTAACAAGTCAATCGAATTTTCATGCACTTTCAGAGTAAAATTGGGACGGAATAGCCACTGGTAGATAAACCTAAGACAGAGTCAGTCGCAGTACTATAGTTATTCGTTGAAAGATTTGCCTAAAAACCAGCTTGTATAATCTGTCTTATGTTTATCTACATCTAGGTCACAGCCACTCGAATAGCAACGGGGACAGTGCGCGAAAATTGAAGCGCATCTCTCGGGATAGCGGCACTTAGGATGATTAAATAGACACACAGTAAAAGGAATTTTGTAAGTTCATGGAAAAACAGCGGTGTCAGAGAAAAAAATTGGTCCTCGAGATTCGTTTCTGGATTTAAAAACTACTTTGTAAGGTCGAGCTCTCGAAGGAAGCTTGGTCCAATAGTGGGCTGGGGATCCACTCAAGTGCGTGCCGTCTTTGCTATTCGAGGACTAGATCCCACACATTCACTGTATACTTCCGACCGCGTACAAACTAACCGTTACCATTTAGCACCGACTTACGATGTAGTCCCAATGAAACAACATCGCTATAATGAATTTCACTAATAAACTAAACAGTCATATGGTGTAGACTAGCCTGGCGTCGTGTGGTGACCTCGCCTTACTTAGCTTCATTGCTTTCCATATAATACTTCTTTACAGTGGGTTATAAATGATAAAAATATTGATGCCAATTCTGCTGTAACAAAACTTTACTAACTTTACTTGTGATTCGTGAACTCCAAACTTGTGTGTGACTCGGTAGGTAATTTTCTCATAATATTTGTTTACCAGCAATATGTATATCGATGGATGCATTTCTCTAAAGAAGCTTGAGTATTTTCCTCTGAGATATTTTAAAGCAAATATCAAAAAGGATATTTTTATATAATATTTTTTTATATTTAATTAGACAAAATAATCATTGTATAAAACTATTGACACACTGGCAACACTGATGGCTGAATTCACAAACAATACTTGTCCCAGTAAGAAACTGAAGTAATGGCTGTGAATATGGGTATGAGAAATTAAGTACTGGATGGGTAAATAACTTACTCGATGGTTAATATGTGAACATATGTTGTAAAAAAATGTATATACATTTTCCATAGCCTTCGCCAGTCACCACAATACCTCAAGATGAGATCATAGAAGTATTTAATAATAAACGGTGCCTACAACGTGCTTACGCTAAGTTTCATACATCGCTAGTACTAAGTATTGGCACATTTCATGTTCAACTTGATAATACAACTATCTGGTTAGGGCACTAGGTTGACAGATAATTTATTCATTAAAAATTGAGAATCGAAAAACTCTCATGTCTTAAAAATTATGTTCGTTCACCCCTAATTTATATAATTGGTCTATCCCATAAATTAAATATATATTTTAGCCCCCATGTTTATGGCAATTATTTATTTAAATATTTTCAACGTTAAAATAAGTATTTTAAGGGGGTTGCAATAAACTCCTTATTAGGCCCAAATTACATAATACTCAAAAATACTTTGTTTCTTAATTTTTATACAGCTGCCGTAAACGAAATACGATCCTCGTAATGTTCGTACTGTAACATCATACTACATATCAAACATGTAAAACATCATAACAGTTTCATATCAGTCACAACAATAGCCTTATCAGCACAATAAATTTCGATTCAAAGTGATAATTAACACGAATAATTAACCCTTAGACATAAATTTCAAAGACATGAGAGGTGTACCGTTGCGGTGGTTCAGCGCGGCGGCGAGGTGGCCGCCAGCCGCTGCCGGAGCCGCGCGAACTTGCCGTGGACCAGCCGCAGCTGCGCGCGCAGCCGCGAGGACAGCTCGCGCTGCAGCGCCTGCACCTCCACCAGCTCGCGCCGCAGCTGCTGGTAGTCCGAGCGCACCTGCGCAAGGACCCCACTGTCATGGAATGCTTCTGGGTTGCTTGGGTATATGCTCAAATCTGGTTTACAATAACATTTTTTTTACAATGCAATAAACGAAATCTTTTAGGCTCGATTGCATGTGGTAGTTTGACTTATGCAAATTACTTATGAGTTACTAGATGTGCCCGCGACTTTGTCCGCGTAGTATTTAACTTAACAAAAATTTTGGGGGTTGTCGGGATAAAAAGTATCCTATGTGTTAATCCCGGTTATAAACTATCTGTGTTCCAAATTTCATCCAAATCCGTTCAGTAGTTTTTGCGTGAAAGAGTAACAAACATACATCCACACTCACAAACTTTCGCATTTATAATATTAGTAGGATTGACTAATGTAAACACCTTTGCAAGCTAGCTATAATGACTTATGTAAGCCAATTAGGTAAGCTCACAAAGTTGTTTACTTTGTAAATTGGTCGTAAGTATATTACCTCATTAACTTACTATAGTTAAACTCACAAATGTAATCAGGCCTCAAGTATTGCTTAACTTGAAAACCAGATTTGATAAACCTCTTTACTACTCTTTGTATTTGACCTCATCCAAAATATGTCTGTGTTCAATTAAAACTGTAAAATGTTTCAAATGTAGGTTTACAGGTGATATGTTAAATATTTTGGCTGTGTCAATGTAAATGGCGATTTATAAATACAATCTAACATGACATGACATGGTCGGCCAGATCTTGAAGTATTCACTGTGATGGGTCGTGACTCGTGGCGTACAGACAATATTCATTAGAGGGAAATATAAACAAAATATACATAAAACAGAAGCTGAAAGTAGACAGATTCAGAGAAAATAATATAAATAGAGAAAATACTAGATAGTTATTGAAATTATAAAAAATGGGTACTCCGTCACTGCGATTCTTTGATATAACAAAGTAATAAACAGATTCATTTACTTGAATATTTAAATTTTCAATAAGAGACACTTTTGAACTGACTGTAAAACGAGAAACTCATAAAATTGTCAGCCAATTAAAATCCAGTTTCAAGCGAAATGCATACAAATGTATGGCGCCCTTGCGCGGATTTCACTTGAAGATTTCTTTTTTATTCCCTCCCTCCACGCTTTGAGCATAAGATTAAAGAGTTTATTTTTAATATGCACTCAGAATATTATTATTTGTTAAAATAAGCATACGGCTGAAGCGAAGGTGGAGTAAAAATTTATTCGCCTTTACAGTCAAAATAGTGGCCACATTTCTTTAATGATTCTTGTAATTAGTCTAGGACAGTTCTTGTTAAGCAGTGGGAAAGTAGAAAAACCTTTAAAAAATTGCAGTTACAAAGCACCCCATCTACTGGAAAGTAAAAAGATAGAATATATCAACACTGTCAATTCCAGCATCGCATAAGCCTATCGTGTGAAGCGCGGCCCGGGCCCCGGCCGCGGGGGGCTTGCGGGCGCCGGCTTAACATCGTACCTCCGTTAAGCCTCGCGGCAGCTATATATCGATAAGCATGGTAGCTATAGCTTGTCATTTTTTATTAATGATGCAATTTTCTGCCTTTTTCTGTTAGCACTTTAGTAGTAAATGAATCAAAGATTTTTATAGTCATCTATCATTTAGTAGATTTCCCTAATTATTTAACACTAGCGGCCCGCCCCGGCTTCGCACGGGTACATTGCGGTTACATTATTCAAGTTTTAGTAAGGATCCCTAATTTTGTTGAAATTATATTATAGTCTATGTCACCCGGGGATAGTGTAGCTTCCCAACAGTGAAAGAATTTTTCAAATCGGTTCAGTAGTTTCGGAGCCTATTCATTACAATCAAACGAACAAAGTTTTCCTCTTTATAATATTAGTATGATTTTTTATTGCTTATGCTATAGGTAAATATTTCTTCATATGTTTGCTGCAAGATTTAATATTCTTTTATCGTGTTAATAAAAAAATTTTTTGACCATTCACAATAAAATTAGTTTCCTTTGATTCATCTCTTGTTAGAGTAAATTTTTTATATTAATAGTAAAAAACAACAAGCTATAAGCAACATGACATGTTTACATTATCAGTATTCTGACCTGTCATCGACAGTAACGCAAGGGGCTGAAAAATAAATATTTATTTTATACATAATACTATATTAGTCAATTAATTATAATTGTGAGTGTTACCAACGGGACACAAATTATTATAAAATAAGCAAGAATGCAGAAAAAGGACCATAGTGGGAGCTAAATTAACTATAATGTGCTGGCAACAATTAACTAAAATGTGTTTATTCACAATAAATTTTAATAATACGTCTCATTAATCAAATTATTCTGTAAATATGAGTGACCAGCAAAAACTAAATATAGGCGAAAAGGCTCTCTTAAAAATAAAATATGTCCATGATATATACGAGTAAATACAATTGTGCAGTTATTATTTAAAAAAATTAAAGGGGGACATAGTTACAAGGTGGAATATTAATCCGTTCTCTGCATTCAGTATCATTTATTTACATTTCTTATTTATTTATTTGTTTTACTATATTTTTACTTTGTAAAACTATTTGATTCAGCCCATATGAGTAGCGCACACAATATTATCACATTATCACTTGTGTGAGTAAGCTGTTGTCAAATTAGTATGTACCTATTGTATGTAAGTGAGGTCATCACATAAGCATACAAATAGCTTTACACTGACTCACTGTAATTTAATAGGAAAAGTTGTACCTGATGTGTTTTATTACTATTGCTATTCATATTATCTCTATCCATATTGAACTAAAATTAAATATATAGGTGCCTATCTATAAAAAATCGCAATAGAATAAAATTTATTCAAGGGTATATAAACATTACATAAATAATATGAGAAATTGATATGTGAGAATTCTGTTTTTACATACAAAAACATGAATAAGTTGGAGCCTAATATTTGTGGAAATAAATAACAATGAAACGTGTTTTCACCTCAGAGACAGACTTCAGCAGGTGGATGATGCACAGGTCCTGGCTGTTGATGGGCTCCACCAGCTCCTTCTCCACATTATCCATTTTCCACTCCATCATGTCCAGCTGCTCGTCGGTGCGCTTCACCTGCAGCGCAGTATTGGTACAGCAACAAAACAACAATCAGAAATGTTAATAATAAGTATCTAGTGTCAAGCTAGATTAAGACAGCCGTACCCTGGCTTCATATCCTGACTTATCACAACCTAGCTTTGTCCTTGTCAAGCCAC
This sequence comes from Notodonta dromedarius, assembly GCA_905147325.1. Lineage (NCBI taxonomy): Eukaryota > Metazoa > Arthropoda > Insecta > Lepidoptera > Notodontidae > Notodonta > Notodonta dromedarius. The sequence goes on along the minus strand of LR990179.1, from coordinate 9,645,536 downwards.
TTTTTATAACACAACTAGCTGTGCCCGCGACTTCGTCCGCATGGAATTTAATTGACAAAGTTTCATACAAAATTTCATCCCCTATTTAATCCCCTTGGGGGTAGAATTAATCAAAATCCTTTCTTAGCGGATGCCTACGTCATTACATCTACCTGCATGCTAAATTTCAGCCCAATCCGTCCAGTGGTTTGGGCTGTGCATTGATAGATCACTATGTCGGTCAGTCTATCAGTCAGTCACCTTTGAGTTATATCTATATAGATACAGAGCACTCAATTGTGCATTATTTTGTGATAATGTACAATGGTACAGTGGTAGGTCAATGGTAGCCACTTGACTACAGCTCATTTATGAGCTGGCTCACATAAGAAACGCATAAGGTAGCTATCATAGCTGTATTTCGAACTTTGAGTGAGAGAGATGGAAGCCCAAACCCTTCAGGTTGGCAATGTGCAAACAATGCCTTTTGTATTGCAAGCATCTATAGGCTATGGTAACTGCCTAATATCAGGCAGGTCGTATGCCTGTTTGCTGGCTTTATTATATAAAATAATAAAACACAGTTGGAAATGTTTTTTATCTGGTGGTGTTAAAACGCATCTCCTCACATTACGCATGGCTTTAACAAACAATGTTCTCCTATTAACATACCATAGTGAAATGGTTTTCATACAAAACAAAGTAAATATTTGTACTTCTTGTGTCTTCGACGTGATTACGGAAATTCAATGAATTATCAATGAACGATCAAGGGAGGAATGAAATTATAGCATTATGTAATGTTATTTTTAGTTGACATTTGATTTAAACGCCAGTCTCAGTCAACCCTTCAGCATTATACTACAACAATTCATTATTTATAGGGAAGATGCGGCTCCATGACCTACATTCCTAGTCCGCTATATAACTGTCCATAATTCACGTATAAATACAAAAACACACAGCCAACTTACCGTTTCTTCGAGCTCTTCCACCGATATCTCTTTATCAGTCATGTTTTCAAAAAACTAATTGCTTTTTTATACAAAAATTTAAAAGAAAACAACGAGAGGTTTGAGCAAATCTACCATTTTCATTTGCAAAAAAATGACATTTCATTGTCATGTTTGAAAACGTCACATGGGCCGTCATACCGTAAAATTCTTGGAATAACTAAACGCTACATTGGAGCTGTAACATGCAAAAACAAGACGTAGTTAATAATAGTATTTTTCTCTGGACATCGTCATGCTTTCCTTTCTTTTAGGTCCTTGAGAAGCTGCAATCTTCATGAGATCTACGTCTAATTATGTAATAGTCTGTCGGGGGGAATGAAATACCACTGTCTACCTAAATTCACGCACATGTTTAATTAAATATAAGTTTGTTATTATGAGGGATTGGAAATGATCAACAATTAAACATCTTAATTATTATATACATTTATTTTTCTGTCTTTAATTTTTACACATTAAGAAATACATAAGACGAGATTTAGTGACAATAGTACCACAGCGTCGTGGCCATACAACGTACCGATATTACCCTTTTTACAATCCTGTGGTTGCTCCGTAATAACCGTTTATAAAATTCATGTAATTAATTATAAAATTAGATATACTCCTAGTAATATCCACCTAACACCGGCGCAACTACGAAACGCAAAGTTATGAAATGTCACCAACTTACCTGAGCTGTTGACAGTGGTGCTTGTGTCGTTACTTTACCGCGTCAAATACCTTACATTTTCATTATGACAACTTTATTTGTAGGTTTGGATACCGAAGACGATAACTTTGTGGTACTCTAAACTTTCAAATACATTGCTGTAATCACTCATCCTTAGGACTTATTAAAAACATCCTAACCTTGCGTCTCGCATTATTAACAGTAGACGCTATTTTTTTTACTTATAACATCGTTTTGACACATATAACTAACATTAATAAATAAGCAGTACAAACTGAAAGTAACAACTAGGTACAGAATCAGCATCATTGAGTTATTTCATTAATATAAAGTCATTTTAAAACGAACGCAGTTCGACACAAGATGAAAGTTGCATTTCACTAACTGATTTTGGAGCTGGGAAGTATTATAATATGAAATTGGGAAGCTTTTAGCTTATTATAACCGAGTCATCGAGTAGGAACGTGCGACTAGACTAGGCGACTTCTATCTTGTATCGTACGCGGGCAGTTACAGACTAGCAATGCGATTATATTGAAATCATCGAATCGTATACCATCTGACTACATTATATTTTCTATGCGCGTGCGCATCAGTGTTTGGACAATGAGTTCATGCACACACATTTATAAGAATCATCTTCAATGGTCCTCATAGTACCCTTCTGATTGAATTAACTGTGAGTTCCAGGAATTTAACATTACCTGGGACTTACAGGGTTCGAAATTCCTTTGGAGAGGCAGTGTATTTTGGGCTAAGTCCCCAGAGTCACTTGCCACTAACTAGTGTGTAAACTCACGTCCAAAACACATACATTTTCAAAGTGGTGGGAACATAGAATGCAGTATTGCACGTTCTGTGAAACAATCGCTAACATTCAACATACAATACATTTATAATATCTTTATATTAAAAACTATGTTACACAATCGGTCCTTTGCTATAGTAAGCATAAAAACGTAACATCGAACAATTAAATAAAACATTAGGGACCGAGTTCACCAACACATTAACAGACTGTTAGTGCAGTAACACCGTTTACTGCTCTAACGGCCCATTAGTGTATTGGTGAACCCAGCCCTAAGAACATTTTGTACAAATACGGGAGAACTAGATTTGACCGACGGGTCACAAAAAGTATCCACATCTGTCGACGACAACGTAACACGTGACGATATTATGCATCCTATTCTCTCGTATAAATAAAGAAACAGACAGAGTTATTTATAATAACAAAAGTCATGAGAAATGTCAAAGACAGCGCGCTGCGATTAGTAAAAATATTAATGTTATTATAATATATAGATATTATGTTGTTGTTGTCGGCCTAAACATTGCTCTCCCTTTGAAAAGCGACGAGTCGGCGCGCACGCACGACACGCAACGGTTTCACGTATCTGTTTCGCGGCACGTGCGGTATTAGCCGATATTCGTTGCGTGTTCTGTGGTTGTTAATCTTAGTAACGATAATCGATATATACTGATATTTCTATTGTCGAATCCTACTCTAAATTCCATATTTATTGCCGTCGTATATCGTCTGAACGAACGATTATTTTGTATTGTTCATTCAGTAATCGATACGGCGGCAATACAGATAGAATTTAGAGTAGGATTCGACAATACAATTGTCACGATATATCGATTATCGTTGCTAAGTGTAGCACCCCAGCGCTCACCTCACCCGTCAATTAGTACCGCGAGGAGAGAGATAAGAGTTAAAAGAGGTCAAAGTTCACGATCATAAGTAAAATATACGTAAATTACTTAACAATAGACTTATGCACGACTGCATATGTACATCACTCTATGCTTTTATTACACTATGCTCCGGCTAAGGCCGCGGCGGCGCGTCACCGGCAGGACCTACAGGATTATTATGACTATAGTCACAGTGTTGATATCCTAAAGCCGTCAGACTGAGTCAACGGACAGTTAGAATATGAACACTGTGCTACAGCTACAGTCTTATTCATGCGGCAATCAATCCATACATACTTTATGCCACCTACTTTTCGATGGAGGGAGAATCATATTCTTTCCATCTCCTCATATTGACTTATTAAATTTGTTGGGGATTTAAGGACAATTTATCTTTTCCCCAGGTCACGTCTAAGGTGAAATCGCAGCGTTTTCGTTGGAAAGTACTGTAGATTCCAACCTTACAAATGTTTCAGTATATAGAGGCTTAATTTATTACATTTCTTACCCTATTCTGACCAAGTCAAGAGTCCTTTTGAGTGTTACGGCTGGGATTATGCAATAGCCTCTAACAACGTAACCTAACAAACTACTTCTTCCTATTTATATAATTCCAGACAATCTTCTAATATAATAAAAATACGGCAAGTAATTTTATTGTAATACGTCGTCTAATTCCTAACTTAACGTTTACATCGAAAATAAACCCTAACTAAATTATAGTTTAATGCTTGCACTAAGATACATTAAAGAAATGTCATGTTAAAATTCGACTTAGCTTTTTGCAAATTATACTAGTCATTAGGCGTGTGCACATGTACCGAGCAGCGCACCCGAACTACCAAGTTAGAAGACTGCCAAAACCGATCGCACAGGCGCGGCTGCTTGGTACATGTAAAGGTGCCTATTGGCGTAAAAAAATGTGCTACAAAATATATTTTATTTTCTTCCGTCTCGTTTTATTGATAAACAAGTCGGAAATCCTACAGTCTAAAGCCTATCCTTGGTTAAGTACAACCTCCACCGCCTATAGGTCCTGCCGGCGCGCGCGCTTGCAGCCCGCCCCAACTCCCGTGCGACGGAAGATGTTCCGTCACACATCTCTGTACATTTCGATAGGCGAACAACTCGCGTAATATCAATCAATTTAACTGGATTACATGTATCTGACATTTCAAATGTAGCTCTTTATGAAGCTAGATGGAACATCTTTGAAGTGCGGGTAGCACACAATTAAATAGTAATACCAACACAAGGCTGTGAGACCGTGAGAAAATAGTAAATTATAATTAATCAATGACAGAAAGGTTGTCGATTAATCAAAGTCGTAAGAAATTCTATATTAAAAATCCTATCAACATCACAGTAATTTGATAATTTTCAGATACACGCATTCCGGTACATTACATACTGGTAATCGTAAACCCTCGTCGTCACTGACGCGAGACTTGTTTTGAAAACAGAGCTACATCAATGAATACAAGTATTGCGTCAGTGTGGACGAGTGGCAGTGCAGCCAGCTGAGTAAGCTCCTATACTGACCACACAATTTCACGTTCAATTTGTCTAGCGATCCTGAACACGCTTTTGACATGACATTTTGTACTGACACGACATAAGAATTACGTTTCCAAGATCACTCTCCTACTCGATATAGATTTATGAATACCGTAGTGTCAAGAGATCATTGATGAGTTGGAACGCTGAACGTGGCTACGGCCGTTCTAGCAGCCGACAAATTGAATCGATAGATTGAGTACGCGTTGAATGGTGAATAGGTTCGATTCAGTTTGGCATCGGTTGCGCTCGGACAGTCGCTTTCTATCGTATCGTTGTTGTCAAGAATAGAAAATTGAATCGTGATTTACTTTGTCAAATTTGTCGGAGGCTATGTTGACCTATAAACAGCATAGCCGACCATCTCGCTATATTGCAGTTGGAATCTAGAGATTGCAAGAGATTCCGTGTGCGCTACGAGCGATGCATAGTCCCCTCAACTAAATGTACTATTTACACTGCGCTATGACCATCTGAATATTACATCAGGCAAGCCGTCCGGTCCGCCTCTCCATCTATAACCGGAAAGATCTGAGACGGGTCAATGTTACCTCGCCAACGCCGCTTACTATACGATACAGACGACACAGACTTACATTACATTCAGTATTACATTACATAAATCCGTTTGACGATCCAAAGGATTTTCTCGCGATATCGTCAATACTGGTGTGATACGCGCGACACTTGCTATTATTGTCAGTGTAATACCCTCCAATGTGGGATGCGCAGACTACATCACTGGTTGGTGGTGGTGGGCGTGGCGGCGGGGGCGGGGGGCAGGGGGGCGGCGGGTGCAGGGGGGGCAGCTCACTTGAGCGCGTCGGGCTGCTCGAACTTCTGCTCGCTGACGGACACGGCGTCGGACGCCAGCGCCTCCTTCAGCGGCTCCACGCAGTTCTTTGGGATTAGCGTGCCTGCGGACATACCTAGCGCGTCACGAGAATTCCATCTTACTCCCTGTCCGACCGAGTATTATTGGAGAGAGAAAAATACACAACATGGTAATGTTTCTATGGACTTTATCGAACGTTTGCAGCGACGCTTCAAATTTGCAATCACGCTTGTGATAGATCGATCTCGACTCTGAGAGTGAATTCGAGTGTACTTTTTCATGTGCCATTCATTTTGAACTGGAATGACATTAAGGCTAAAGCGTCCATCTAGCCCGCGAAGTTCAAATTTTTTGAGTTCTTTTAGATATTTTTCAAAATCTGACAATAATAAAAGACAAATTTTGTAATTCGCGAAAAAGACCGTGTGCAGTGCATTTATTAATATATCCAACTTACTCTAAAACATTTCAAGAACGACAGCTATCCAGATAATCTGGCAATTTTTGTATATTTAGTGATTTACTAGTATCATATCCACCGTGATAATATTTAGAGTAAAATAAATGTATTAATAAATGCACTGCACACGGTATTTTTCGCGAATTACAAAATTTGTCTTTTATTATTGTCAGATTTTGAAAAATTTCTAAAAGAACTCAAAAAATTTGAACTTCGCGGGCTAGATGGGCGCTTTAGCCTTAAAACTCAATTTCTGAGACTACTGTCAAGAGTTAAGATAGATTTCGTAATACCGGCCTCCTCTGACAGTCGTAACGGGCAACTTAGAAGAAGCTGAAATAATCTGACAAACTAATTTAATCAGTTAAGTCTCGGGCATAAGCGGCCAGACCGTTGACGCCCGAAGATCAAAAGGGATGAGGATTAAAATCGCTAAGATTAGCCATAGTAATTTTATGGGCAGTTATGAAGTAAGAAACGTAATTTCCACTACAAACAACGATATATCGGAGCGGATGGCCGCTGCGATATGTCGTTCGGCGGCGACTCACCGACGATCTTGAGTCCGTCGTCGGTCTTGATGCGCACGACCTGCATCTTGTTGAGCTGGCTGCGCGCCGCCAGCACCTGCTCCACGCGCGCCCACACCGCCAGCACCGAGCCCGACAGCACGTGGTACGTGCGCACGCGCAGCCCCACCTGCCCACCGACACATCGCTTACTTCACTATTCATTCATACGGGGTCAACATCGACATCTTAGCCATATTACTACTCCACTAATTATTTTGAACACATTGAATTACAAAGTGGGTCGATAAAAACTAAATAGTATCGATACGTTTTTAATCGACTAAGGCGATGGTCACGCCACAGCGACTGCGGGGGCGGAAGGCGTAAAGACGCTGCGTCAAGCCGTGTATATCAACACAATTATATGAAAATGCAGGATATGCGGCGACGTACGTGTCCCCCGGTGGGTCGCGAGTGTGTGTGTGTGGGTGCGCGTATGCGTGTGTGTGTGTATGTGTGTGTGTGTATGTGCGTGCGCATTTGCGTGTGTGTGTGTATGTGCGTGCGCAATTGTGTGTGTGTATGTGTGCGTGCGCGTTTGCGTGTGTGTGTATGTGCGAGTGTGTGTGCGCGCGCGTATGTGTGTGTGTGTGCGCGCGTATGTGTGTGTGTGCGCGCGCGTATGTGTGTGTGTGTGTGTGTGCGCGCGCGTATGTGTGTGTGTGTGTGCGCGAGTATGTGTGTGTGTGCGCGCGCGTATGTGTGTGTGTGTGTGTGTGTGTGTGTGCGCGTATGTGTGTGTGTGTGTGTGTGTGTGTGTGCGCGCGCGCGTATGTGTGCGTGTGTGTGTGTGTGCGCGTATGTGTGCGCGTATGTGTGTGTGTGTGTGTGTGTGCGCGTATGTGTGTGTGTGTGTGTGTGCGCGTATGTGTGTGTGTGTGTGTGTGTGCGTATGTGTGTGCGCGCGTATGCGTGTATGCGTGTGTGCGTGTATGTGTGTGTGCGCGTATGCGTGTGTGTGTACTCGCCTCGCAGTCTGCGGCGGCGCGGCAGGCGGCGCGCCAGTAGGCGTGGCTGCAGACGCGCAGCGAGGCGTTGTACTGCGCGCGCCACCACGACTCAGCTTCGCTGCTCTCCACGGCGCGGTACTTCTTCTCGATCTCGGCCAGCGACTCCAGCCGCAGCTGCAGCCCCGTGTTAGGCCTGGATGACGTGACAACGACCATTATAACGGTTTAGACGACCACTTGGCGCGGCGGTTTCAGCGGAGGCCGCTCGTTTCACTTAACCGGGTGGTTGCGGATTCCATTCCCGCCGGGGAAAAATTCCGAAATGGCCTTGACATAATTTGCCTAGGTCTGGGTGTCACTGGGATCGCCTCCTGTACACCCCCTTATGCGACGACTTTTTAACTACATAAGAGCTGATAATTTTTAAACGGCTAAACCGATTTTCATGAAAAATAGCTAAGAACACTCTCAATCGGAATACCTTTCTAACAAAAAAAAACTAAATTATAATCGGTTCATCCGCTTGGGCGCTACGATGACACAGACAAACACACAGATACATATGTTAAACTTAACACCTCTCTTTTTTCGTCGGGGGGTTAAAAATAAAGCAACAGTGGTAGAGTCAAGATTTCCGCCCCATCGGACGTCGGTTCTTCAGGCTATGTGCCCCTTCCACTGCCGCTTTGTTCGCCTACGAATCTCCTCATTTCTGATTTGATCTCGTTACTCTCCATAGCTCTCTGAGTGACCTTGAGCCCTCTTATGAGACCCATAGTAAAGTTAGAGTCAGCGCCACTGAAACTTGGTCATAAACTATATAAAAAAAACCGGACAAGTGCGAATAGAACTCGCGCCCTGAGGGTTCCGTCCAACATTTTATTATGATTTTAGATAGCTTTTCCATTCCTGGATTCCAATATCGATACCGGCAAGATATTTTAATAATAAATAGCTTAAACTTCCCAAACATGCTTAAACAAATTCGGGAACCCAATACAAACTGCAACCAATAAAAACTACAATACAAACTCTTGTTTTACACACTTAGGGGTGGAATTTTACAAAACGCAGAAATTAATATTTTTTATTTGTCATAAGTAGCCTCAATACTTATTTTCATGTCTCTAGTTTCATTTTTTTTTACCCTATACAAACTTTCACCCCCTATTTTATGCACTTAGGGGTGGAATTTTCCAAAATCCTTTCTTAGTGGTTACTTGCGGTATATAAGGTACCTACTGTAAAAAAATCATGATTCTAACACCAGCGGTTTGGGCTGTGCGTTGATTCCTTTGTATTGATAAGTGAATTTGCGAAAAGTATCAAAATATGTGACATAAATCACCGTATCTTTTGATTGCGTTGACTTAGAAGCCTAATTTTTTTACACCTACAAGGGACCATAGCATTTGATATTTGGTATTAATTTCAACTTGATAACTCTACCCGTTTCTGAGAGAAAAGGTCTTGACAGACAGACAGACAGACAGACAGACAGACGGACAACAAAGTGATCCTATAAGGGTTCCGGTTTTTCCTTTTAAGGTCCGGAACCCTAAAAAGGGATAAAATACCAAGATAGATCAGCGAGATGTTCACCTGTATATCTGGAACATGAGGTCCTTCTTGGTGGGCTTCTCCTTCTTGGTGGTGGTGGCGGCGGCGACGCACAGCACGGCGGTGTACTTGTTGTTGCGCGCCTGCTGCGACAGGTAGAACCCCTCCTTGGGCCGCGCCAGCGACGAGAACTTCTCCAGCGCCTCCGCCCAGTCCATGCCGCGCTGGGACAAACAATTAGCCAATCAACCAATCAAAGCGTTTATTTTGCTTAGGCCCACTACGGGGGCACTTGACAAATTTTTGACATTTTTTTTTAATATCTCCAACCTACTTTTCTACATTTTCTTATATTCGTTCTTTTTTTATCGCCAGTTTCCTCTATAGTTAATAGTAACGAAGGGTAGTAGATATTAATGTAAATATAACAGCTCAGCGTTGTCTCATATACAATAACAAATCATATTCATCGATAAATAATTTCATTGCAAAGGTCTGGCGTATGAGGGCCTGTATATGTCGCAGCCAAATAGCTTAATCCGCCGTTCAATTAACAGCCTAGGCACTTTACTAAACAGCGCCGTTCAACTAACGGCCTAAATGATATTCAGCCATTTGATCAAACAGCTAGGCAAATGACTTGGATCGATGACGTTTAACTACTTGCCTAGCCGTTTAATTACCTGCCTAGACTGTTCATTTCTATTTAGTTTTACTTTCTGCCACCTAGCGCCGAAACTCACCAAACTGTCAATATCTCTATATTTTATATTCTCTATGGTCAATATGGCGTCGGAAAAAAACAACTTTGATGGAATCATTTTATTAGGTACTTAGGTTTTTTACGTTTTTTTTTAGATCCACCGAATCTATTTGCCGGGTGGGGTTTCTGTGGGGTCATAAAAAAAATAACCCTAACCTAAACCCATCCAGGTCGTTCTGCTTGGGTAGTATTTTGAAAAAGTTTTGTAGTACTTAAATTTCAACCAGTTGCCTAAGCATTAGCCAGCCAATTTATTAAATGTTGTAATAGACTATACGGCTGAATATCATTTAGGCCGTTAGTTGAACGGCGCTGTTTAGTAAAGTGCCTAGGCTGTTAATTGAACGGCGGATTAAGCCAGTTGGCGGCGACATATACATCGGTATCTACATACCTAAGTATATTTGAATTTTTGGCGTGTGTCGTGTCCATACAAGGTGAAACCGAAAGGGTATAACATTTTCTTTTTGTTTTTGTAAATGTATTAGTATCGGCTTAGTAACCGCCCGCAACTGTAGTGTGTGGTGTGTGTGGTGGTACGTGTAGTACGTGTTGTGCGCGTGGTGCGCGTGGTGCGTGCGCAGTACCTCTGAGTGCACGGTGTGCAGCTCGACGGGCGCGCGGCCGGTGGCGTGCTTGCGCAGGAAGCGCACGCAACTGTAGTGTGTGGTGTGTGTGGTGGTACGTGTAGTACGTGTTGTGCGCGTGGTGCGCGTGGTGCGTGCGCAGTACCTCTGAGTGCACGGTGTGCAGCTCGACGGGCGCGCGGCCGGTGGCGTGCTTGCGCAGGAAGCGCACGCAACTGTAGTGTGTGGTGTGTGTGGTGGTACGTGTAGTACGTGTTGTGCGCGTGGTGCGCGTGGTGCGTGCGCAGTACCTCTGAGTGCACGGTGTGCAGCTCGACGGGCGCGCGGCCGGTGGCGTGCTTGCGCAGGAAGCGCACGCAACTGTAGTGTGTGGTGTGTGTGGTGGTACGTGTAGTACGTGTTGTGCGCGTGGTGCGCGTGGTGCGTGCGCAGTACCTCTGAGTGCACGGTGTGCAGCTCGACGGGCGCGCGGCCGGTGGCGTGCTTGCGCAGGAAGCGCACGCAACTGTAGTGTGTGGTGTGTGTGGTGGTACGTGTAGTACGTGTTGTGCGCGTGGTGCGCGTGGTGCGTGCGCAGTACCTCTGAGTGCACGGTGTGCAGCTCGACGGGCGCGCGGCCGGTGGCGTGCTTGCGCAGGAAGCGCACGCAACTGTAGTGTGTGGTGTGTGTGGTGGTACGTGTAGTACGTGTTGTGCGCGTGGTGCGCGTGGTGCGTGCGCAGTACCTCTGAGTGCACGGTGTGCAGCTCGACGGGCGCGCGGCCGGTGGCGTGCTTGCGCAGGAAGCGCACGCAACTGTAGTGTGTGGTGTGTGTGGTGGTACGTGTAGTACGTGTTGTGCGCGTGGTGCGCGTGGTGCGTGCGCAGTACCTCTGAGTGCACGGTGTGCAGCTCGACGGGCGCGCGGCCGGTGGCGTGCTTGCGCAGGAAGCGCACGCAACTGTAGTGTGTGGTGTGTGTGGTGGTACGTGTAGTACGTGTTGTGCGCGTGGTGCGCGTGGTGCGTGCGCAGTACCTCTGAGTGCACGGTGTGCAGCTCGACGGGCGCGCGGCCGGTGGCGTGCTTGCGCAGGAAGCGCACGCAACTGTAGTGTGTGGTGTGTGTGGTGGTACGTGTAGTACGTGTTGTGCGCGTGGTGCGCGTGGTGCGTGCGCAGTACCTCTGAGTGCACGGTGTGCAGCTCGACGGGCGCGCGGCCGGTGGCGTGCTTGCGCAGGAAGCGCACGCAACTGTAGTGTGTGGTGTGTGTGGTGGTACGTGTAGTACGTGTTGTGCGCGTGGTGCGCGTGGTGCGTGCGCAGTACCTCTGAGTGCACGGTGTGCAGCTCGACGGGCGCGCGGCCGGTGGCGTGCTTGCGCAGGAAGCGCACGCAACTGTAGTGTGTGGTGTGTGTGGTGGTACGTGTAGTACGTGTTGTGCGCGTGGTGCGCGTGGTGCGTGCGCAGTACCTCTGAGTGCACGGTGTGCAGCTCGACGGGCGCGCGGCCGGTGGCGTGCTTGCGCAGGAAGCGCACGCAACTGTAGTGTGTGGTGTGTGTGGTGGTACGTGTAGTACGTGTTGTGCGCGTGGTGCGCGTGGTGCGTGCGCAGTACCTCTGAGTGCACGGTGTGCAGCTCGACGGGCGCGCGGCCGGTGGCGTGCTTGCGCAGGAAGCGCACGCAACTGTAGTGTGTGGTGTGTGTGGTGGTACGTGTAGTACGTGTTGTGCGCGTGGTGCGCGTGGTGCGTGCGCAGTACCTCTGAGTGCACGGTGTGCAGCTCGACGGGCGCGCGGCCGGTGGCGTGCTTGCGCAGGAAGCGCACGCAACTGTAGTGTGTGGTGTGTGTGGTGGTACGTGTAGTACGTGTTGTGCGCGTGGTGCGCGTGGTGCGTGCGCAGTACCTCTGAGTGCACGGTGTGCAGCTCGACGGGCGCGCGGCCGGTGGCGTGCTTGCGCAGGAAGCGCACGCAACTGTAGTGTGTGGTGTGTGTGGTGGTACGTGTAGTACGTGTTGTGCGCGTGGTGCGCGTGGTGCGTGCGCAGTACCTCTGAGTGCACGGTGTGCAGCTCGACGGGCGCGCGGCCGGTGGCGTGCTTGCGCAGGAAGCGCACGCAACTGTAGTGTGTGGTGTGTGTGGTGGTACGTGTAGTACGTGTTGTGCGCGTGGTGCGCGTGGTGCGTGCGCAGTACCTCTGAGTGCACGGTGTGCAGCTCGACGGGCGCGCGGCCGGTGGCGTGCTTGCGCAGGAAGCGCACGCAACTGTAGTGTGTGGTGTGTGTGGTGGTACGTGTAGTACGTGTTGTGCGCGTGGTGCGCGTGGTGCGTGCGCAGTACCTCTGAGTGCACGGTGTGCAGCTCGACGGGCGCGCGGCCGGTGGCGTGCTTGCGCAGGAAGCGCACGCAACTGTAGTGTGTGGTGTGTGTGGTGGTACGTGTAGTACGTGTTGTGCGCGTGGTGCGCGTGGTGCGTGCGCAGTACCTCTGAGTGCACGGTGTGCAGCTCGACGGGCGCGCGGCCGGTGGCGTGCTTGCGCAGGAAGCGCACGCAACTGTAGTGTGTGGTGTGTGTGGTGGTACGTGTAGTACGTGTTGTGCGCGTGGTGCGCGTGGTGCGTGCGCAGTACCTCTGAGTGCACGGTGTGCAGCTCGACGGGCGCGCGGCCGGTGGCGTGCTTGCGCAGGAAGCGCACGCAACTGTAGTGTGTGGTGTGTGTGGTGGTACGTGTAGTACGTGTTGTGCGCGTGGTGCGCGTGGTGCGTGCGCAGTACCTCTGAGTGCACGGTGTGCAGCTCGACGGGCGCGCGGCCGGTGGCGTGCTTGCGCAGGAAGCGCACGCAACTGTAGTGTGTGGTGTGTGTGGTGGTACGTGTAGTACGTGTTGTGCGCGTGGTGCGCGTGGTGCGTGCGCAGTACCTCTGAGTGCACGGTGTGCAGCTCGACGGGCGCGCGGCCGGTGGCGTGCTTGCGCAGGAAGCGCACGCAACTGTAGTGTGTGGTGTGTGTGGTGGTACGTGTAGTACGTGTTGTGCGCGTGGTGCGTGCGCAGTACCTCTGAGTGCACGGTGTGCAGCTCGACGGGCGCGCGGCCGGTGGCGTGCTTGCGCAGGAAGCGCACGCAACTGTAGTGTGTGGTGTGTGTGGTGGTACGTGTAGTACGTGTTGTGCGCGTGGTGCGCGTGGTGCGTGCGCAGTACCTCTGAGTGCACGGTGTGCAGCTCGACGGGCGCGCGGCCGGTGGCGTGCTTGCGCAGGAAGCGCACGCAACTGTAGTGTGTGGTGTGTGTGGTGGTACGTGTAGTACGTGTTGTGCGCGTGGTGCGCGTGGTGCGTGCGCAGTACCTCTGAGTGCACGGTGTGCAGCTCGACGGGCGCGCGGCCGGTGGCGTGCTTGCGCAGGAAGCGCACGCAACTGTAGTGTGTGGTGTGTGTGGTGGTACGTGTAGTACGTGTTGTGCGCGTGGTGCGCGTGGTGCGTGCGCAGTACCTCTGAGTGCACGGTGTGCAGCTCGACGGGCGCGCGGCCGGTGGCGTGCTTGCGCAGGAAGCGCACGCAACTGTAGTGTGTGGTGTGTGTGGTGGTACGTGTAGTACGTGTTGTGCGCGTGGTGCGCGTGGTGCGTGCGCAGTACCTCTGAGTGCACGGTGTGCAGCTCGACGGGCGCGCGGCCGGTGGCGTGCTTGCGCAGGAAGCGCACGCAACTGTAGTGTGTGGTGTGTGTGGTGGTACGTGTAGTACGTGTTGTGCGCGTGGTGCGCGTGGTGCGTGCGCAGTACCTCTGAGTGCACGGTGTGCAGCTCGACGGGCGCGCGGCCGGTGGCGTGCTTGCGCAGGAAGCGCACGCAACTGTAGTGTGTGGTGTGTGTGGTGGTACGTGTAGTACGTGTTGTGCGCGTGGTGCGCGTGGTGCGTGCGCAGTACCTCTGAGTGCACGGTGTGCAGCTCGACGGGCGCGCGGCCGGTGGCGTGCTTGCGCAGGAAGCGCACGCAACTGTAGTGTGTGGTGTGTGTGGTGGTACGTGTAGTACGTGTTGTGCGCGTGGTGCGCGTGGTGCGTGCGCAGTACCTCTGAGTGCACGGTGTGCAGCTCGACGGGCGCGCGGCCGGTGGCGTGCTTGCGCAGGAAGCGCACGCAACTGTAGTGTGTGGTGTGTGTGGTGGTACGTGTAGTACGTGTTGTGCGCGTGGTGCGCGTGGTGCGTGCGCAGTACCTCTGAGTGCACGGTGTGCAGCTCGACGGGCGCGCGGCCGGTGGCGTGCTTGCGCAGGAAGCGCACGCAACTGTAGTGTGTGGTGTGTGTGGTGGTACGTGTAGTACGTGTTGTGCGCGTGGTGCGCGTGGTGCGTGCGCAGTACCTCTGAGTGCACGGTGTGCAGCTCGACGGGCGCGCGGCCGGTGGCGTGCTTGCGCAGGAAGCGCACGCAACTGTAGTGTGTGGTGTGTGTGGTGGTACGTGTAGTACGTGTTGTGCGCGTGGTGCGCGTGGTGCGTGCGCAGTACCTCTGAGTGCACGGTGTGCAGCTCGACGGGCGCGCGGCCGGTGGCGTGCTTGCGCAGGAAGCGCACGCAACTGTAGTGTGTGGTGTGTGTGGTGGTACGTGTAGTACGTGTTGTGCGCGTGGTGCGCGTGGTGCGTGCGCAGTACCTCTGAGTGCACGGTGTGCAGCTCGACGGGCGCGCGGCCGGTGGCGTGCTTGCGCAGGAAGCGCACGCAACTGTAGTGTGTGGTGTGTGTGGTGGTACGTGTAGTACGTGTTGTGCGCGTGGTGCGTGCGCAGTACCTCTGAGTGCACGGTGTGCAGCTCGACGGGCGCGCGGCCGGTGGCGTGCTTGCGCAGGAAGCGCACGCAGCGCACGCGCCGCACGCACTCGCCCGCGCTGCCCAGGTCCAGGATGCCCAGGTCGAACCGCCCGCTGCGCTTCGCTGCCGACCACAATGGGGGCGTTACACATCACCGGGTCTCGCTCTATTGGACTAGCCTCCCGGTATCTGTCATTTTACTACTGTCAGGGTCACTACAGATTCACGAAATCGCGAGGTTGTCGGAAAGAAAGACAGTGAAAAAGAACTGTGTAGTATCAATGTCAGCCTACAGCGAAGTGGCGCCGCCCGAGTTAAGAAAAAAAAGGGGTTGACCCAATTATAGTCTTAATTGCTGTCCTAAATGTCAATACCTTGCTCCATGACAGCGGCGAGCGTGTCCGTGAAGTATTTGAAAATCCTGTTCTGGAGTTCCACCGGCATGCCCAGTATCCTGTTCAGGAACTTGGACATGTTGTTATAGTCCTGACGTGACAAAACACAACATATATTGTAATGTAGTCATTTTTATGTTAATTTTAAGTGGCTGTAGCGGGAGTGGGTCTGTCTTATAGCCTAAGGACAAATGAACTCTTAATTTGTGGCAAACATGCCTGCAAGGGATGCCCCAAAAGAGAGACGTGTGGAGAACGTAAGGGGAGGACTTAAGACTGGGACATTTGGAAACTTAAAATAGTATTTGTTTGATGAAATATAGATAAAAATGTAAGGGCAAGAAGCCCATTTCAATATTAACGGGATTGATACGCAAAAAGTTTCCTAGAAAAGTTTCTCAGGGCATGAAATATGTTACGGAACTTGAATTGACAGTTTGTTACTCATTGTTGTTTTAGTTTTTGTTGTGAGGGATGTCGAATGCGGTATGTGTGTGTGTGTGTGTGTGCGTGTGTGTGTGTGTGGCGGCGCGGTACCTTGTCGAGCGAGAGCACGCCGGGCGCGGCCTCGCTGTTGACGATGAGCCCGACGCCGACGAGCGCGCTGGCCACGTCCTGGAAGAAGTCCCCGGCGTAGTCGGCGGGCGGCGGCACCAGCGGCGTCTCGTACTTCATGATCGCGCGCATCACCGCGTCCAGCGCCGTGCGCCCTGCACGCAACCACCCATACAGGACCCGGTCAACTACATACAGGCTACGCACGACTGTACACCTCACTACGCCGCGCAACGTAATAAAAAAACAGGCCAAGTGCGTGTCGTACCCCGCACAATGTAGGGTTCCGTAGCCATTTTAATAACGAAATTATATTTTAGAGTGTCGAAATTCATTGCGTAAATTTTGATTAAACCTTTAAAAGTAAAAAATCGCAAACGGTTTTTTTAATGATAAAATGTTGTATGGAAACATCATTTCAATTGAAAGTACCTTTTCAACGATACCCCAAATGATGGGATAACTAAAGAGAATATCCCCTGTTCCCATGTTTAAGGAGGCAGCAAATTAGAGAGGGAGTAAATTTCGTCAACTTCCAACGCAAACTGTAGGAGTTATGGTACTGTAACAGACTGGGACGAACGGACAGACTGGATGATCTTATAAGGGTTTCTCATAAGAACTACGGAACCCTAAAAATTGTGACACAATATTAATAAGATTTATACTTGGAATCATTGAAAAAGACGTATAATTATGACGTAAATTTTTTCCATGGTACTTTCATAGGCAAGCAAGAGTGAATCCCGGCAGGTCCTCGATCAGGAGCATGTACTGCACGTACCGTACTTGTTGTCGATGTTGAACTGGCTGAGGTCGCGGGTCTCGGTGGCGCGGCGGTCGCCGTGCGTGAGCGCGCCCAGCGACTCGAGCCGCTTGGCCACGGTGGACGCGAAGCGGCGCTCGCCCGCCAGGTCCGAGATCAGGAGCATGTACTGCACGTACCGTACTTGTTGTCGATGTTGAACTGGCTGAGGTCGCGGGTCTCGGTGGCGCGGCGGTCGCCGTGCGTGAGCGCGCCCAGCGACTCGAGCCGCTTGGCCACGGTGGACGCGAAGCGGCGCTCGCCCGCCAGGTCCGAGATCAGGAGCATGTACTGCACGTACCGTACTTGTTGTCGATGTTGAACTGGCTGAGGTCGCGGGTCTCGGTGGCGCGGCGGTCGCCGTGCGTGAGCGCGCCCAGCGACTCGAGCCGCTTGGCCACGGTGGACGCGAAGCGGCGCTCGCCCGCCAGGTCCGAGATCAGGAGCATGTACTGCACGTACCGTACTTGTTGTCGATGTTGAACTGGCTGAGGTCGCGGGTCTCGGTGGCGCGGCGGTCGCCGTGCGTGAGCGCGCCCAGCGACTCGAGCCGCTTGGCCACGGTGGACGCGAAGCGGCGCTCGCCCGCCAGGTCCGAGATCAGGAGCATGTACTGCACGTACCGTACTTGTTGTCGATGTTGAACTGGCTGAGGTCGCGGGTCTCGGTGGCGCGGCGGTCGCCGTGCGTGAGCGCGCCCAGCGACTCGAGCCGCTTGGCCACGGTGGACGCGAAGCGGCGCTCGCCCGCCAGGTCCGAGATCAGGAGCATGTACTGCACGTACCGTACTTGTTGTCGATGTTGAACTGGCTGAGGTCGCGGGTCTCGGTGGCGCGGCGGTCGCCGTGCGTGAGCGCGCCCAGCGACTCGAGCCGCTTGGCCACGGTGGACGCGAAGCGGCGCTCGCCCGCCAGGTCCGAGATCAGGAGCATGTACTGCACGTACCGTACTTGTTGTCGATGTTGAACTGGCTGAGGTCGCGGGTCTCGGTGGCGCGGCGGTCGCCGTGCGTGAGCGCGCCCAGCGACTCGAGCCGCTTGGCCACGGTGGACGCGAAGCGGCGCTCGCCCGCCAGGTCCGAGATCAGGAGCATGTACTGCACGTACCGTACTTGTTGTCGATGTTGAACTGGCTGAGGTCGCGGGTCTCGGTGGCGCGGCGGTCGCCGTGCGTGAGCGCGCCCAGCGACTCGAGCCGCTTGGCCACGGTGGACGCGAAGCGGCGCTCGCCCGCCAGGTCCGAGATCAGGAGCATGTACTGCACGTACCGTACTTGTTGTCGATGTTGAACTGGCTGAGGTCGCGGGTCTCGGTGGCGCGGCGGTCGCCGTGCGTGAGCGCGCCCAGCGACTCGAGCCGCTTGGCCACGGTGGACGCGAAGCGGCGCTCGCCCGCCAGGTCCGAGATCAGGAGCATGTACTGCACGTACCGTACTTGTTGTCGATGTTGAACTGGCTGAGGTCGCGGGTCTCGGTGGCGCGGCGGTCGCCGTGCGTGAGCGCGCCCAGCGACTCGAGCCGCTTGGCCACGGTGGACGCGAAGCGGCGCTCGCCCGCCAGGTCCGAGATCAGGAACATGTACTCCGGCGCGTTCACCTGGTTGGACCGGTGCGTTCGCCCTGTCCATCACAAACACTGTTCACAATCGTTCGCGGCGAGCGAAGCGCGGCGGAGCGCAACGGAGCGCATCGGAGCGCAGCACAATGAATGCGCGCGTTCGCGCATCCGCCGGCATGCTCCCATGCCTTGAACTGTCAGCGCATTGTAGCGTCGGTTACCGCGGATACGCGCGCATTCCAAAATGCAAAGTAACCGTAAAAGTATCAACTATAATTGCCATACAACGTGTTACGGAAATTGCGCAAATCCTGAAATTAGTTTGTTCAGAATCGAGAGTAGAATCGATTACACTAACAAAAGATATGGGCGAAATTTTGTAAAAAAATAAAACTACTGCACCGCTATTTAGGGTTCCGTAGTCCCTAAGAGGAACCCTAATAGGATCATCCAGTCCGTCCGTCCGTCTGTCTGTCCCGGCCTGTCACAGGGTAATAACTTCTACAGTTTCTGACGGAAGTTGATGTAATTTGGTACAAAAATACTTTAAGAGTAGATCTCACTTTCAAAAATATAAAATGTAGCAAAATTACTTTTTTTGAGGTACCTCCCCAAACATCGAAAGAGGGGATATTTTTTTTTGTTACCCCATCACGTGGGGTGTCGTTGAAAAGGTCTTTTTAAATGAAATGGTGTTTTCATACAACATTTTAGCATTAAAATTCCGTGTGCGAGATTTTTAACTTTTAAAGATTTAATCAAAATTTACGTAATGAATTCTGACACATCTTACATTTTTCTATTTCTAATACATTAATAAAATTATGCAGTCGAAAATGGATACATTGTTCACCAATTTCAATGAAATAACAGCAATAAATATATGTTTTATGTTCAATAGTGTATTTCTTAGTATGTAAAGTTGTCGATAATGTCGGAAGTATTTAGTATTTCAACCTAGGGCGAAATTTTAAACAGATTCCCTTCAATAACCCCTTCATTGTGCATGGCTCGACAAGCACTTGGCGAAATTTTTAACATACTTAACTCTGTCATCTTCTTAGCAGAAGTGAATGGGCGCTGTGCCGTGCGATGTGTTTTATTTTTATGCAATTTCGCATCATACAAAAAAAACAAATATCTACTTAAATAATCCGCGAAAATTTATATTAATAATTAATATATTTATTTTATAATAAAAATAAGTTGGGGTGTCTGATGTTTTGCGCTATTTCATTAACACGTTGTATAACGATACTTCGAATTCCTTGCATTTAAAGAAAACACTATGAACACACCAGAGATAAACTTTAAACATAGGTAGAAAAAAAATACTAGCTTTTGCCCGTAACTTCGACCGCGCAGAGTTTAAAACAAAGCGATCATAAGGGCATTTAAAATAAATCCTACGAATGCGATGTAAGCCCGTGTATAGTGAAATTTAAGAAAACAACTATGCTACAAATATACATAGTAATCCTTACCAAACTGTTGTATAGCTCTGTCGGCCGACCACGGTAGTTCTAACGTTATATGCACCCTCCGCCTTTGATTCCTCGCCCTATTGTACAAATTGAGAATATTATAGGTTTGGTACGGGTTATTAAAACAGGCTCACTATGTTTTTCACAGAGATTTTTGAAATTCTTGTGTAAGTCACATTTTTAATAATCCCGTGTTTGGGGAAAATAATCAAATAATTTCAGTAATCTATCAAGTCAAAAAACTTGTGTTTTCCTATAAGTCAGCGTGGTCTACTATAACCTGAAATCCTCCTCGAATTAAGTAAAGGCTCTTAATCAGTACTGAAACTTCTGGCTTTATCACCGCAGCTGATATTAATACAACATGTTCAAAACAGTGTTTAAGAGGCTTATAGGCTCAATATGTATATGATTGGCGTCACCTCCGGTCGCTCTGCAGCGAGATGCCGCTGGAGGCCGCCTCGGAGATGATGGCGACGTCCTTCTCCCCGTCCATGAAGCGCTGCTTCTCCGTGAGGTTGAGCGTCTCCAGCGGCACGTCCGCCTCCGAGCGGCTCTCGTACAGGATCTGCCCGTCCTCCGTCTGCACCACGCGCCCCTTGCGACCCGTCATCTGTACACACACACACTTTTGTTTACATACCTATCGTATCCATGTCATATCAAGCATGCTTTATGAATAGCATAGTGTGGTGATGAAGGCAGTTGACATTTTTTTAAATTAAGACTCGTATGCCTACACGTAGGTCGCGTCGGAACTATGGAGGTATGAATAATACCTCGGCGACGTTCTCGGTGCCGCCGAGCTCGTCCACGAGCTGGTCGAGCGTGTTGGGCGGCAGGCGGCGGCCGAGCCGCTCGATGGCGGCCAGCAGCTGCTCCTTCATGGCGCACGCGCGCTCGATGGCCGAGCGCGGCGGCGCCTGGCTGCGAGCCGGACCTGCACACCAGACATCGCCTTACTAACCCACAAACTTCACTAACTTCACACAATAGTTATAGCAGTTCCCCAAAAGAAAGACCGCGAGCAAAATCTAGGTATTTGGAGATCACATTTTCTTGTCATTTTAGTACTATTGGGGTGCGTACAGTTTGATGCAGACCACAATAAAATTGAAACCAGATCACAATTCAATAAAATAAGATGAATATTAGTTCTATGTTTGTAAACTATCATCCCAATGGTTGATAGCCAAGCCTCGGCAGCGGTATGTCCCGGGGAGGGCCGCACCCAAGTAGAGTCCGTTGGTCCCGACGGGCGTGCCGGTGAGGCTGTGCCCGGCGGCGCTGGTGACGGTGACGGCGGGGGCGGCGCCGCTGTTCTTGCGCGAAAACATCGTCTCGATCTTGTCTTGCGTGCTCGACGCCTTCTTCTTTGGTGACGCTGCTTTCTTTTTCTTGACTGGTTTCTTTTTGCGCCCGAGCCAGGGCTCTGTTGGGAAAAATAAAAATAATAATGAGTTTCCTTAAACATATCTGATACCCGGTAGCCAAAAAACGAACTAACATTTGCAATTGACAATCTAGTATCGACACTAGGGCCGTTCTCAGCGGGCCAGATAAGATGGTGGAACAGAATGTATTTTAGTGCTAAAATGAGATTGTATACTTCTCTAACATCAAAGAACTAATGTTTATGAAATAATAATATTTTGTAGGTAAAACCATCAACGACGTTTAAGGCGCTACGGGCAGAAAAATGAATCTCAGTTTTGGGCTATCTGACACTCGCGTTTTCTAGCCACGTCATGACGTCGGCACTACGGAAATCTATGGAGCAGTCTAAATAGTTTTTTTTAACAGAATTATAAATATGGAGGAAGTTCTCAGTTCAGTTGTTTTTTATGTATGTTACCTCAGATCTCCGTCATTTATAAACCAATTTGAAAAAATATTTATTTATTTGATATTTTTTATTGTTTATATTATTATTTATTGGTACTTGTAGGACCCATAGAAATTTCACCAAAATCAGTTCAGTAGTTTGGGAGATGGACTATTTACGGTTACAATTCAATACGTAGTTTACCATTAAAACATGACTAAAACTTTATAAAAAAAATATCGACTTCAAAAAAAACCTGGGTGCGCTAAATAAAACGCTAGAAATTTTGAGGTCCCTAATTTGGAGTCACTGTCAATTCAAGTAAGTAGGAGTTGGTACGTACCTAAGAAGCTGTCCTAACGTAGAGTAAAGATTCCACCACTGCAGCGACTCCATATGAAATAAATTGTCATTTCTAGCTTTTTAGTGCTGGTTTTATTGAAGTCAGTTCTATTTTTTTTATCATTCCTTAGTCGCCCATTACATAAAAAATTTGGGCGTCAAGTATACTGATTCCATGTGCCCGCAGCATAGTCGAAGTAAAGATGTTCCGTTTTTTAAAAAAAACGGTAATCGGTATTGAAAGTATTTTAACACAAAGGCAATTGCAAATTGAATTATGCCAAAATATTGTATTTTTCTTAAATTCGGTAGTTAGCTAGATTATAAACGTCCGATAGTAAGGTCGGTCGTCTGTCATCTTGGAATCCAAAATTTACGTCATAATCGTAATCGGCACGCCAAAAACCTAGAAAATTATACCCATATGCCAGATTTTCCCAAATATTTGAAGTCCGCAACTTGGGATTAAAAAAATCACATAATTATACTTCATAAAATATAGCTTGATGTCTGCGACAACTGTCAGTAAAATCACGCCTATGAAGTCTTGAATTTCATAATAGTCAGACAGTACCTGTCAATGTCATACTTTATGGGCATGCCGATCTAATCAGTGATGGGCGATGAATCATCGTGACCACAGACGATATTTGAAATAAAACTTAATTTATCTTTTAATTTTATTTTATATTTTAATATCATTATATTATTTACATTTTTGCATACTGGATCTAAAATAATAGTGAGTAAATAAAATCTAATTTCGGGAGCGGGACGTCCGATTTGATAATATTTGCGAACAAGAGTTTATAATTAATTTACAAGATTTTTTTAGCGATTCAGAAACTGATCCAGATATGGATTTGGGTTGTACTCCTTTAAGAGAATAAATGTCATTTTATATTAAAATATTAGTTTTTAGCATTGATGATAGCAAGAAACGTCCATAATTTCTATCGACATTTTTTTATATCCTGACAACCCTATAAATATCACTTTGACTTAAGTCGCAGATATCAATATTAGTCATGGCATCTCTTTGTGACTAATTATTGCAGAGCTCAGTGGGATGGAAATCTATACAAATACATAAAATTGGAGTGTCTGTTTGTAATATCAAAATGAAACCTTTTCACTAAATGCATATGAAAGTACATACGACACATATAACAAAAACGCGATTATTAAAAACTAGCTGTGCCCCGCGACTTCATCCGCGTAGTATTAGATTATTGGGTTAAAAAGTATCCTATATGTTAATCCCGGTTATAATCTATCTGTGTTCCAATTTCTTCCAAATCCGTTCAGTAGTTTTTGCGTGAAGGAGTAACAAACATACATACATACATACATCCACACTCACAAACTTTCGCATTTATAATATTAGTAGGATTATTAAAAAAAATATTATTAAATTTTTTTTGTCTGTCTGTCTGTCTGTGTGTTTGTTCCGGGTAATCTCCGAAACGGGTGGACCGATTTTAACGGGACTTCCACTGGCAGATAGCTGATGTTTTAAGGAGTAACTTAGGCTACTTTAATTTTAGAATAACAATTAGGGTTCCGCATAAAAAAATAAAAACTCATGAAATAAAAGAGTATGTCCGAATCAGCTGGACCGATTTTAAGGGGACTTTCACTGGTAGATAGCTGTTGTTATAAGCAGTAACTTGCGCTACTTTATTTTAGAAAAACAAAATTAAAAAAATGTTTCCTGTCGCGCGGGCTCAGAACGCGGGAGCGGGCTTTTTTGTTAAGTTAAATTCCACGCGGACGAAGTCGCGGGCTCAGCTAGTGAAATATATAATAAATTTAGTTAGTAAATTTATTTGACACATAAAGGAACGAAAAATTACAAGAGAGTGACAATTGATCTTCTTAAACAATTGACAGAGAATAAATCCAGAAAAAGAAATCAAATATGAATTTAAATGAAACCTTATTTTATTTCTAACAATCAAGCTATGTTTTATGAAGTATAGTACTCCTAGTTTTCGCTTCTTCCTATATCTATGGTTCCCCAGATAATTTGGCCATGTCACTCTGTCCGACCGCCCGACGTCACAGTCCTTTTATTCAGAGGCTAGAAGGCTGCAAACTGGCGCTAAAATGGATTTTTGGTACCGCTACAAAACTGTGTTTAAATATTGAAAGCAATATAATTATTGGTAGGTTACCAGTTTTAATAACTCTAAATTGAAAATTTAAAAACCCCCGATGCGACGACCTTTCCATCAAATGTATACTTTACCTAGTTCGTCCAAATAACGCAAAAATTATATTAAATTAGTTTCTTTTCTGTATTTTTTCCCAATGGCGGAGCAGCGCCCTCTAGAATTATTATTGCGTAATATTCCATGACCATTAACAAAATTTAACGCGTGCGCGTATCCATCATTTGACACGTGACTTATAGAACGTCTTTAGTTCATACACAAATCTCATATAAAAATTGATAAAATATCATTTTTTTCCAGAATCCGGGAAACTTTTCAAATTTATAATATTGTAAAAAGCCAGTTCAGACTATTACGATCATTTAAAAATATAATAAAGCGAAATCGTTTCAGCCGTTTTCAAGTGATGCAAAGATATTATTCCAATGAGCCCAAATTTCGATCGGATTCGAGCCGTAGAAGTTGGTTTTGGCCGTGAATGTGGCTTTTTCAACCTACAAAAGAGCTGATGATCTTCAAACGGCTGAACCGATTTTCATGAAACATAGCTAAGAACACTCTCGATCAGAATACCTATCTAACAAAAGAAACAAAATTGAAATCGGTTCATCAGCTTGGGCGCTACGTTGCCACAGACAGACACACAGATACACAGATACACATGTTAAACTTATAACACCCGTCGTTTTTCGTCGGGGGTTAAAAAATAATCCCATTTACTAAATATTGCCAATTGTTTAAGCCCGCGTCTTGCGGGCTACCAGGGTCTCGGGTTCAAACCCCGGCTCGAACCTCTGGATTTTTCGAAATCTATGTGGGAATCATAATTTCTATATGATTATCACTTGCTTACGGTGAAGGAAAACATCGTGATGAAACCTGCATGTCTTAGAGGACTTAACCAATTTTTGAAAGTCATGTGAAATCCGCCAACCCGCACTGGGCCAGCGTGGTGGATTATGCCCTGAATCCCTCTCGTGTTGAGGGGAGGCAAGTGCCCAGGAGTGGGACGTCAAAAGGGCTAAAACTATTATTTATTATTATATTACTAAATATTGAGCTCCGCAATGGCCTTTTTCACGTAATCACCTCTAACTGGTGGTATTTTAAATTATTCGAATTGATATCGGACACGGATAAGATCACTTACACGTCTGTGTTAATGCCAAATTAAAATTTAATTTGTTTATTTTTTCTCTGTTGTATGTTATGACATATCTCATACGATTATTAACATACAAATAAATAATATCGCCAGACGAACACACCAACTGTATGGTCCCAAACTAAGCAACGCTTGTACTATGGGTACCATACAATGGACTGGGGGTGATCCCAGTGTCACCCAGACTGGGGAAAATTACGAAGAGGCCATTTTCGAAATTTACCCTGTCGGGAATCGAACCCGCAACCACCCGATGCAGTGAACCCAGCGGCCTACGCTCGAACCACTGCGCCAAGCGGCGGCCAAATTATATTTTTTTAGTATCTACATTTTAAATAGTCAAAAATATAAGTTGACATTTAAAATCCCTCTTCCCCCTGAACCACGTTATAAATAAATAATGATAATAACAGAAAATATTATTGTAAATAATTAATATAATAACCACAATTTTAAGTAACATTCAAAAGCGGGATGTCTATTGAAATACATGTCTTTAAATAAAAGTATGTTTTCTCATAATGTCTCGCTTCACCGTTCAGCAAGTGAAAATATATATTACGTTGGAAATTAGATGAAAATTGAATAATAAATATTTTTTAAAGTCTATAAATCTGTCAAATGACTACTATATACAAGTACATAGTATCGGACTCGCACTTCACATATTTTTTATTTGACTAAAGGAGATTCCACTCTCTTCGTTTACGTAATGGTTACGCCGCAGACGACTGAGCTAGTTAGAATATGACAGTGATGCAATTACTTCATGTATAGAAAATATGAGATGACACTAGTGACCGCGCGCTCGGAGGTAAACCACATAAGCGCTAAACGATATTTTCTTTGGTTTTTAACAAAACTAGGGAATGGATTAAAACTTTCGATTATTAGATCCTAGATATTATCATTTACTATGTTTTAGAAAAAAAATCGTGATCTAATTCGTAATAATATCGTGGATGAAATGAAAATAAAAAGCAATATCAGCCAACTTTGGTTTTTTTTTCTATCGAGGAAATTTCACTTAATCGTGTTTTCCTATATATGTAACCCTAGTTAATGTTCTTCAATAACACATATCTGAAAATAAGCTTCTTTATCTATAAAATGATAGAAATATTTCGAATTAAAAACCCAAAAATTACGAAGGCCTCAACTTAAGTGGTTACAGAAGCGTTACCAAATGGTCTTATCAAACACATTGATACTATTCAAAAACTAATGAATTGTACGTCATATGCATAATATCTTGGACTTTATCGGTTGATTATTGACTTTGTATTTTTTAACAGATTGCAAAAATGTAGGAAGCTCTCAATTCGACTCGTTATATTATATTTCTTTTTTGCGTAAGACGCTTCAAAATGGAGCAGCTGTCAAAATTGAGACGCGTTTGTGTATCCTATGGCTCGTGCTGCGGCTAGGGAGGGGGCTCACCGTCCTCGCTGTCGCTGCCGCGCTGGAAGGGGTTGAAGTCGGACAGGTCGGAGTCGGAGGGCGGCGGGCCGCGCCGCTCGTCGTCCGAGTCCGGCTCCAGCTCCAGCTCGTCCTCCGAGCCGCGCACGAACTCGTCCGACGACGAGCCGCCGCGCATGCGCTTGGCCGCCACGTTGGCCTGCTGCCGCGCCGTCACTGTCGACAACACCGCTTTGTTTAGACTTTAGCTGATTGTCGCGTTACATAAGGTCCTACACTGTGGTCAGAAGTCCTTTATATAACCCCTACCCTGATTTAGACGTTTCCAAAAAGCTAGCTTTCAACCTTTCATTGAATAGCCTAGCCGTCCAACGGATTGGCTGATTTAACCATCTAGCGGTGACATAGACGTCACGTCTCGAATAACTTTGTATGAGAATCATAATGTATAATACGACTTTCAGGGGATTTCACTTTTAAAACTATCGCAAAACACGCATAATAGTACATTGTTACACGAGTGGTGAAAGTGACTTGTGAAGTCTTTCACCCGAGGTAAACATTGTGCTTTTCATTACGAATACAAGGAAAATAAAAATAAAAACAGGAATTGGCTAAAGAAATAATACAAGGAAGCATGAACAATACTCTACAACTCGAAAAAAAAAAAAGATCGGATTGCCGCCTATTTTGTTTTTTTTCGTTGGCCGGCCAACTTCATTATTTAGCCAGTATTTTTAATTTTCATTTTTAAATATTTTGACCAAATCTATGTTATTTTAAAGAAATTGTTGAAACTAAATTATAATTAAGTCATTTAAAAGTATATATTCTTTATTTAATACTCAACTTTATGTTATTTCATTTTTACATCGTGCTGTAATTGAGTGACTGTAGAAAAAGTTTGAACATGGTTCCATAGAAATGGAACTAGTTTTTTTTTTATAATTTGACAGCTGTCAGTTGAAAGTGATTCTCCCGGGCCAGAAAAGTATTACTTTCAACCCGCTCCTCAGGCAACTTCAGACCTACTTTCAGTGTATGAGTAATGAAAATTAATATTAAACTTCTTAGGGTGCTTCTGCTTATTAGCCCCCGTCAATGGTAAGCAGATTAACAAATACCGATATTCGAATTAATTATTTTGGTACTTATTATGTATTATTAAATAATTTTGCTTGTTTACATCGCGTTCCATAAAAAAAAATCTAATATTCCTTCACCCATTCTAAGGCAGGTCTGAGTTGTGTCACTCACATTTCCTCTTGGACGTGTTGGCCTCGTCGTCCAGTCCGTTCTTCCCGTTGTGTTGGAGCGGGGCGGGCGGCGCGGGCGGGGCGGGCGGGTGGTGCGGCGGCGGCTTGGCGCGCGGCGGCTCCAGCCCCAGCAGCCGGTTGATGCGGTCGCGGTCCGGCGCCGGGAAGTGCTTCTCCACCAGGGTCTGGAAGACGCCTCTGTTGAACGAACATATATATACGGTTAGGAGAACCGTATGGAAAAATACGCTATTGCGGGATTCAGTGACTGTGATTGATATTAGATCAATATAATGTTATGTAACTTATTTTTGTTAAGTGTGCACCTCAACCTACCCCTTGGAGGAATACAGGTCATGATGGTGTTTTGAGTTAATTCATTGTACTTTTTAACTTTCTGTTGAAAAGTACAGCTCGCTATACAATAATAACATGTCATTAAATTTATTTTCTGTATCTATAATAACAAAAAGTATATTTAAAAAAATCTTAATTATAATAAATATACATCAATAACTTAATCACTACATTATTTATTTCAATTTAATAATCTTGTAATTAATAATTTATGTATTTTTATATGAATCGATATGGTATTTCTGTACATATTTCGGGACCAAAACAAGTTAAATTTCCCGCGCTGTCAGAGCCGCGCGACTCCCAACAATATAACAACCTCACGCGGGCTCGGAGCGGGTTCGATGACCTCCGTCTGCCCGGCGCACCCCGCGGCCATGTTGTTTTTAGTAAAAGATACGCCGATTCAGCGCTCAGTGCGTCATGCGCTATAGAAACCACGTATTGTGTCAGCGCATCGATTCGAAGCCGCTTCAATATTGTGTGTGATATCATATACGTTTTCAGAATTGAGTTACTTTAGAACGGGACCCAACTATGTGTTCGAAACATAAACTAAAATCATTCCTGGAAGGAATATCGCAGGGCGCACAATTCAATACATTTGATTACGAATCACCGGAACAATTCTTAATCAAAATGAAATGTCGCATAGACGAAGACCTTTCGCTCGATACTTACAACGAGATCACAAAAGAGTGGTTGGAAAAGTTTTCAAAATTCACGTGCACCACGTGGATTGTACGACAATGTTACCCAAATTTAAAACGAATGTTGTTCAGAAAGATTTACGCGTGCCATCACTCGGGTTACAATAAAATTAAACATATGATAAAAAAGAATACGACAGAGATGAAAAATAAACAATGCAGGGCGATAGTAGATTTCAAGATCAAGAAGATAAATCGTAACACGATTAAGAACGATAGAAGTTTGAGGGAGGGTTTGAACATGCACATTTATATAGATTTCAGTCACACGCACAGAGTCAGGGCGGCGGAGTCGTACAACTCGTTGAAATCCCTGCCCGAGACAGACGCGCTTTTCTGCAAGTATATGGAGCGTGGTTACACGATCCCAACCGCTCGAAAATACCACGAACTGACTATCTTATGTAAATACGGCCCCGACGGCGAAGAGCGCCTGTTGAATGCCAACGAAAACCCCAGTTTGACTCACGTAACGTATTTGTATAAGAAAATGAAA
Source organism: Notodonta dromedarius (assembly GCA_905147325.1). Taxonomy (NCBI): domain Eukaryota; kingdom Metazoa; phylum Arthropoda; class Insecta; order Lepidoptera; family Notodontidae; genus Notodonta; species Notodonta dromedarius. The sequence continues at coordinate 9,615,555 of LR990179.1, read as the reverse complement.
CATACACAAATCACAGACATTGATTTTGAAAAGGCAATGGAGGCTAAAAAAGCTGTTTTAGAGGAGAAAGGAGGAGCGTTGAGCTATCTACCAGACTTATATATGACTGTGGTAGTAACTCCGTTCATGAAGAATGTCCTCGCGAGCTACGAGTTAGATAATGTTATAATAGACAGTTGTTCCATTAGAAAAGACCTGGTTATAACATTTTTCTTCGTGCCTACCGAACTGGGTGCTTTACCGATCGCGTGCGCAGTGTATTCGGACCAATCGGAGCCTAGCCTCAGTCAAGCGTTATTTACAATTAAAATGCTTTTGGAGAAAATAACTTGTAAAAGTTTCGACCCGCAAATGATAATGATGAATAACTTAGAGGAACAAATGTCCACTTGTGAGGCGATATTTCCTGGTAAAAAGGCAATCGTATCGCGTACGTCTATTTGCGAGGATATATGGTCGTTGCTTTGTGAGGACAAGAGTAAAAATTGCAAAAAATATAAACTGAATACTATGCGTCTATTCTATTCACTTTTGCACTTAAATAACAGTGAACATGTTGAGGAAATCTATTCGGAACTCGCGGACAATATCCTTGTAAAATCTGTTCCTAAATTAAAGGAGCATTTTGACAATATTTGGAAGAACCGTGAAGATTATATTCTACAAACAAAGAACATTATAATAGACACGTCTATTCGTATTCTGAGAGAGTTTTCATTGGTTGTGTTCAAGAGTTTCTCCTCTCCTGTGATTGTCGACGTATTGATGAATATATTAGACAATTATTGGTCTCGTATATTACACTGTCATTTGAAACGACAAACAATAACTGAAATGTACACATTGTTTCTGCCGAAGAATAAGGATGTGTTAGAGATGAACTCACAGATCGAAAAGGTCGACGAAAGCATATACTTTTTGGAGGGCGGCGGGAAATCTATATCGAGGAAAATATACATACACTTTACAAGTGATACATGGGTCTGTGAGTGCGGAGTCGGGAGAACGGGACGATTCTGTGAGCATCTGTGTGCCTTATTACATAGACTTAATATTAATGAAATAACGGTTGATATTCCCGAAGATAAAAAAGCTTTTTATTTAGAAATAGCGGGCGAAATCGCTGCCAATGAAGTTGGAGCAACGGCACGTTCAGATATTGTGCCAATAAAGACAGAACTTGAGGATCAGTTCACTAATAACGCCGAAAATACATCAGAAAGCAATGAAATAGTAACAGACGCACATACTGAAGAAAATAATTATGAAGACGATAGTTACTACTACGTGGTTGAAAAACAGGCACGCCATGATCCTTTGGATGGTGATGATAAAGATGATTCTGTACAAGTTTCAGTGCCAGAGAAGCGCGATAATAAAAGTGCATATGAGAGTGCTTTAAAAAACCTTAATGATGAGTTTCGTAGACTGAACAGGTTGTTCAAGAGTAATCCGAACGTGTACAATATGGACACGATGGAGCGCCTGGCGCGGGAGCTGGGCAAGATAAGACCACTGGAGAAGGTGAACATATCAAATTTGCATGTCAGAATAAACGGTGATGATAATATGGAGACGGACTATTGATTACTTACAATAATTAAGATATTTTTATAACAAAAGCGTAGTTTTGATTGTATTTTTTTTTCCAAACCTATCGGTGTTGATACAAATAATTTTTTTTTTTTTTAAATTTCCATTATATAACATATCGACGCAGTGGGTTTGCTAACTCGATCCAATAGATCGTCGCGGTAATAATTGTGAACAGCTTACTGTAAAACAAAATCTATCTTACTTCTCCCAGCTTCCAGCATTTTGTGCATTTGCCCTCGACTATATCAATAATAAGGGACATTTAAAAATTTAAAATGTATCTCCTCCCGGGGTTCACTCCCGAAATTTCATGCAAGCGAACCAATTTCAATACCTGCTATTTCTACAGAAACACCGACCCATCCGTATAAGATTTGCGTGTGTGCAGAGGTATCGTATCAGTATACAGTATAGAATTATAGATATACTGTATCAGCGGACAGATGGGCAGGCAGTGTACAGGCAGTACTCACTTGGCGGTGGAGACGAAGTCGCTGAGCTCCCCGTCGTCGCGCTCGAGCTGGTCCAGCGTGCGCGCCTCGCCGGTGGACTGCAGCCCGATCACCACGCACTTGCCGCACTTCACCGCCTCGCGCGCCGTCACCACCGCGTGGTTCACCTGACCCACGCGATATATTACACTATTTATACATCATACTCGGCAAACAGTGATAGTCGATTGGTTAAGCACGCGTCTTGCGGGCACGAGGTCCTGGGTTCAAACCCCGGCTCGCGCCTTTGGGTTTTTCAAAATCTATGTGATTCATCACTTGCTTACGGTGAGGGAAAACATCGTGGGGAAGCCTACATGTTGCACGTTGCCGACCTGAAGAGGAGTGGGAACTGCGATAGAGGGAGGAGAAGACAGGAGTGGGGGATTGGGCTACCGACTCTGACACGCATCGTCTCTTAACGCCGATCTTTTTCTTTTACATACACTCGCCCTTTTATAACGCCTGCTTCTCATGGTACAGGAATTATGCTCCGCCAGCTATTCTGTATCCACGCCGAGCCGAAACTACGTCACGATTAGTGATGTAACGAATATTTGCATTCACATTCGCATATTTTTTGACATTCGCATTCGCAAGAATCTATGCGAATGTTATGCGAATGTTTTTGAAAAACAAAAAGGAAATTATCTATACAAATAAATAAAATTGCAGTGTCTGTTTGTAATATCAAAATAACACCTTTTCACTAAATGCATATGAAAGTACATACGACACCTATAGCAAACACGCGATTTAAAAATGTTTTGTCTGTCTGTCTGTCTGTCTGTCTGTCTGTCTGTCTGTCTGTCTGTGTGTTTGTTCCGGGTAATCTCCGAAACGGCTGGACCGATTTTGACGGGACTTTTTCTGGCAGATAGCTGATGTAATAGGGAGTAACTTAGGCTACTTTAATTTTAGAAAAACAATTAGGGTTCCGCGTAAAAAAATAAAAACACATGAAATCAAAGAGTATCTCCGAAACGGGTGGACCGATTTTGACGGGACTATCACTGGTAGATAGCTGATGTTATAAGCAGTAACTTAGGCTACTTTTATTTTAGAATAACAAAATTAAAATAAATGAAAAAATGGGTTCTGTCGTGCGGGCTCAGAACGCGGGAGCGGGCTTTTTTATTAAGTTAAATTCCACGCGAACGAAGTCGCGGGCTCAGCTAGTGAATACATAGATATGGAATGTTAATACAACTAGTAAGAATTAAATGTTTTTCAACAAACTTGCTCATAGGGTGGCGTTTATTGCACCGCTTTTAGGTTCATAAATCAGCTTATTACGCATTAGTGCTTTTGACTTTATTTTTTTTTAATCTTAGTAAAGAGTTATCCTAAAAACAGTAAATATTTTTATAAAATAAATAAACAATATTTAAAATATTATCAATAAATTTCATTGTAAATAAAACATTGTAAACATTCGATTTACTATAGTTCAAATAATATAATAATTATTAACGACTTTGCCAGACCCACAGATAAATATAGCCGGCCAAATATTGGCTACCGTATAAAAAAAATTGAAGAAATTCTGTTACTAAATTTATTAAACCGGCATACATAGACATCTTAAGCAAAAGTGACATAAACCTTTATTTCTTTTGAACTGATGAAAAGTTATTACATATAAGGAAGTTTAAATTGAAATAATTAAGTTGTGATTAGACTGGGTGCACAGTCAGTGGTGCGCGGGTTTGAGACTCAGTCGAATCTTTAGATTTTTTTAAATTAATTATATTTATTTTGAAGAGTAAAGAACTATTTATTTCTTAAAATAAACCATTTATAACGTGGTTCTAATTTAAAGGACGAATCTTGGCTACTCACGTAAAAAAGGCCACCTTGAAAGGCTCAATATTTCGTAAACGGGAATTAATATTGAAAAACTGTCAAAGTAACCTTTAAATTATTTTTTCATTACTCATACTCTGAAAGTAGGTCTAAAGTTGCCTGAGGAGCGGGTTGAAAGTAATACTTTTCCGGCCCGGGAGAATCGCTTTCAACTGACAGCTGTCAAATTATAAAAAAAAACTAGTTCCGTTTTCACATTTCTATGGAACCATGTTCAAACTTTTTCTACGGTCACTCAATTACAGCACGATGTAAAATTGAAATAACATAAGGTTAAGTATTGATTAAAGAATATATATTTTTAAATGACTTAATTATAATTTAGTTTCAACAATTTCTTTAAAATAACATACTCGTAGATTTGGGCAAAATATTTAAAGATGAAAATGAAAAATAATGCCTAATTAATGAAGTTGGCCGGCCAACGAAAAAAAAACAAAATAGGCGGCAATCCGATCTTTATTTTTTTTTCGAGTTGTAGAGTATTGTTCATACTTCCTTGTATTATTTCTTTAGCCAATTCCTGTTTTTATTTTTACTTTCCTTGTATTCGTAATTAAAAGCACAGTGTTTACCTCGGGTGAAAGACTTATTTTGTCCCTCGAATTTAGTCACTTTCACCACTCGTGTAACAATGTACTAGTAATACCTACTGAAGAATACCTCACCCGTAGGGGTGAGTAAACCTTTTTTTTTACTCCCTTTTTTACGGGAGGTTCAATGAAAAAAAAAAATGAAAAATAATTTATTTCCATAGGACACAAGGTGTTACAAAGATAAAGTAAAAAAATAACAAATTTGTACTATGTGGTAGTTTTACAATTAAATCATTGTCTGTGGATTTCACACTAGGCCTAGCCTGTATCGTGGGGTCCGAAGAAAGTAGGTTTACCAGCAGTTTTAGCGGTCGGCAGTAAAGTAAGAACTTAATGATTAGATACAAAATAATAATTTGGTAATAAAAAAAAGTTACAAAATAGAAACAATAAAAGGCTAAAAATAAAATAATAATATAATAATATGCCTGCGAATCTTTGTCTGAGTGGATGTGTGTGGGGTTGTGTGTTAGTGTGTGATTGAGTAGGGGTGTGTGGGTGTGTAGGTGTGTGTGTGTGTAGGGGTGTGTGTGGATGTGTAGTATGATGTATATTATGGTTCTGGATTAGATTATAGTATAAACAATTTGTGGCATAACTAACATATTATGTTCATTAAGTTTTCAGTCTCATTATAAGTTTGTTGCGATAGCCATTTCTTTAATTGTGTTCTAGCTTCTTTCATTTTAGTATTTTTTATGTTACATTTGGATACTGATTTGTTGTAGATGTATGGCGCTAAAAAGTGGGAAAATCGTTGAGCAAAAGAAGACTTTACACTAGGAACCGGGACTCTGAAAACTCGTCTATGTGTCAAATGTTCATGGTCAACAATATTTATAATTTTTTTGTGGTGTGAGAGGACTATTGTAAGGATGTAAAGCTGTCTCACTGTCAGAACTTGGGCATCCGAGTAAAGAGCGTGGGAACGGTATCTTCGATGTTTTTTTAGTAGTACCTTTAAGACTGATCTCTGTGCTCTTTCAATTTCAATCATAGATGTTATACCAACACCGCCCCAGACGGTGATACAGTAGGAAATAACTGATTCACAAAGTGAGGAGTATATTATTTTCAGGTTGTGTAGATCTACGACATCGCGAATTCTGTGCATAATATGTGTTAATTTACGAATTCTGGAAGCTAATATTGACATATGCTCTTTAAAACAAAGTTTTTCATCTATCATTACACCTAAGTATTTTATGTTATTTGATCGTACAATAGATTCGCAGTCACACGTTTTTGAATTATCACACGCTAAGTGTATTTTGATTTTATTTATTGTTGTAGGGTCAGTTAGTTTTGTTTTGTGGAAGCATAAGAATTTAGTTTTATTTGTGTTCAGAGTTAGTAAATTACTATTCAGCCATTTATTTACATTCAAAATACCTAATTCAGCTTTTTGCATTGTATGTTCCCACGAGTCACCATGAAATATAAGTACTGTGTCATCAGCGTAACAGATTGTATTTGAAATGTCACCAGCGATTCTATGAATATCATTCATGTATATAATAAAGAGCGTGGGGCCCAAGACACTGCCTTGTGGTACTCCAAAATCAATAGGTAGTTCATCACTCTTACAGTCCCCTAGTTTTATGTACTGCCTTCTGTCAGTAAGGTAACTCCGAAACCAATCAAGAGGAAGACCTCTGATACCTAAACATTCCATTTTCTTTAAAATAATTTTCACTGAAACTGTGTCGAATGCTTTTGCCAGGTCAAGAAAAACGCCAATGCAATTTTTAGATAGTAAATCTAGATATTGGGAAATCGTTTCAATAAGATGTGACACTGCGTTCTCAGTGGAAAGACCGCTTCGAAAGCCGTATTGATACTTAGATAGTAGTTTATGACGTTCAATAAATTTTGTTACACGTTTGTTTACAATTTTTTCAAGAATTTTAGAAAATATTACTAAGAGTGAGATGGGTCTGTAATTTTCAGGATGTGTTTTGTTTCCTCCCTTATGTATAGGTACCACACAAGCTAGTTTCCATACAGATGGAAAGACACCGGTGGAAAGGCTAAGATTAAAGATATATGTAAGTGGTTCAATAATATAAGATTTTACAGACTTTAGTAATTCAGATTTAATTCCATCACTGCCAGGAGCACTTTCATTTTTGAGCTGGCTTATTATATTATGTACTTCAAGAGTGTCTGTAGGAGTTAGGAAAAATGATTCCCGATTAAATTCTCCATGATAGGATTCTGCAACTTCATGCTCCGTTTTACCTGACTTACTTAGAATGCTACGAGCAAGATTTTTACCTACATTAGAGAAATAGTTGTTACAGAAATTAAGTGAGGATGTGGCATTTGTGCAAGCAGATAAGAGTTCATTAGACTCAGGGACTTTACTGTTCACTGAACAAATGGAATAACTTTGCTTTCAAATTTAAATACATAGTTTTGTAGCGGTACATAAACTATGTTTTTGCCAATTTGCAGTATTTTAGCCCTAATAGTCTCTGAATAAAATTACTGTGATGTCAGAGGGACGGGCAGATGGACAGATGGACGTGGCGAAACTAAGGGTTCCGAGTTTAACTACGGAACCATATAAACTTACGGCGCGCCATCTTGTTTTATTTTTTATTCATCCTACAATTCTCTAGATCTTAAACAAATTCATGAATTGTGTTTTTTTTTCAATTAAGATTGTAATATTTAAAATATTTTTTACATGCAAGTGCGTAGTAAAATATCGTATGAAACGCCTTGGCTCCATATGACAAGCCAGTCTAACATTTTGCGCGCTGTATATTAACCCCCGACGAAAAAAGAGGGGTGTTATAAGTTTAACATGTATATCTGTGTGTCTGTCTGTGGCATCGTAGCCCCCAAGCGGATGATCCGATTTTAATTTTGTTTTTTTGATAGAAAGGTATTCTGATCGAGAGTGTTCTTAGTTACGTTTCATGAAATTCGTTTCAGCCGTTTGAAAATTATCAGCTCTTTTATAGTTTAAAAGTCGTCGCATAGGGGGTTTTTTAAATTTTCAATTTAGAGTTATTTGAAAGTGAACATTCGTATTCGCATTCGCGAATGTTGGAGCCAAATATTCGCATTCGCATTCGCGAATGTCAAAAATCCAACATTCGTTACATCACTAGTCACGATCAGTGTTGTTGTTGATTGACATCTTCAATACAAACGAGGTACATTCGATCACCTGATCTGTCACGAGAACAGATTCCCTGGCTGTTGATTTTAAAGGCCTTACCAACCTAAAAATACGAACAAAATGTATGATATATTGTCTCTATTTTGTGTTCCAGTTTGTTACCATCAACAACTAAAGTACTTACATGCCTAAATTAACTGAACAACTGTGCTAGTAAGCCTCACCTTAGCGGCGATGCACAGGTACTTGAAGAACCTCTGGTGCGCGGACCAGAACTGGCCCCACATGGTCTTCTTCATGCGCGACTCCGCGTTGATCAGCTCGGCCGCCTCCGTGAACCGCTGCATCGCCTCCACCCACTGGTGGAAACATCAACAAACCCTCATATAGCACGGCCGTCAGCACATATCCAACATACGGGATGACTTAAGCAATACATGATAATAGAACTTGTTGCCACTTCTAATATTTCATAGCTGTTCCATTAGTCGTTCGTGCTAGAAAATAGTTAGTCTATCTTCGCCGTATATTAGCCAGGAGCTTGGTACGAATGATCAAATCTTTACATTAAATTCACAGTAGCGCCCCTAGCGGAAAAGTGCAGCATTACTGATTAACGTATGGAGACATACAATAAATCGATCAGAAATTGAGTACCTTTAACACTCATACTAATCCCCATCATTTTGGAATAAACGGATTTCATTTTGATTTGTCCTAAGAATTTGGAAAGACAGAGCTTCTCAGAACGACATGATCCATGAAATGAATCTTGTCTTCATTCGCGTGCTAGCGCTGCAGACCTCAAATTAGGCACCCCCAGCATCAGGGCAGCATCAGATGGCAGCTAGGCTTGGCGGTGGGTGGTACACCGTTGGTTTTAGTGCGTATACCTGCGCCTTCGGGGCGTAGGGAATCTCATACTCCTCCAGCCTCCCTCGAGGCGAAAGGAAAGGGATTTTCAAATGAATAGAAGGCGGTCCGTGGCTCACCAGCGCGACGGACTTGTCGTAGGTCTCCTTGAAGGCGTCGGAGAGCGGGACCTCCTCGATCTTGAAGGACACGCCGTGGAAGGACAGCTGGCGCGCGATGTACATGCCGCGCAGCTTCATGTCCATCGCCACTATCTCCATGGCGCCCACGCCTCTGTGCACAGGACGATAAGATGCTAGAGTTCCGGGTATCTCACTCTTCGTACGAAACCCAGCTAGGTGGTGCTAGGGTGGTAGTACCCCGGTCGACCAAAACCAGTACATGAACTGTAATCGATAGGCTACAGGTTGGCTCTCCCACCATTTAATATAGTCCTATAATGTACGACAAATGACGACCGCTTGGCGCAGTGGTTCGAGCGTAGGCCGCTCGGCTCACTGCACATGGTGGTTGCGGGTTCGATTCCCGCCGGGGCAAATTGCGGAAATGGCCTTTTCGTAATTTGATCATGTCTGGGTATCACTGGGATCGCCCCCAGTCTATTGTACGGTACCCCTATGGGTACTACAAGCTTTGCTTAGTTTGGGACTATGCAGTTGGTGTGTCAGCCTGGCGATATTAATATATTATTATTGACCTCTTCTCGACGGCGTTGATGAAGTCCATGAAGGTGGGGAAGGGCGTGCCGTCCCCCCAGATGCCGAGCCGCACCATGTAGGCCATGTTGCGCGGCTCGCTGGCGCCCGTGGCGGACGCGTACACCACGCGCGCGCGCGGCAGCTTGTTCTGCAGCTCCAGCGCCGTCAGACCCGTCTTGGTGGCCTTGCCCGACCCCACGGGGCACAGGTTCTTGGCCTTGTGGCACTCGTCGAACACGATCTGACCTCCAGAGTTCAGGATACAAATCTATGTACGCTAGCTTTAAATTCCAACCTGCTGTGCGTCTAGCGGGAACTCTACTAACTCTCTACTAATATAATCTTCTTCTTTCTTTAAAAACATGGCCCACCCAAGTTAATAACTATTTCCCCAGTGTCATATAACAAATAGCAATAACAAACACAATAAATAATAATTCAATACGAAAATGTGACCGTTCACTTTAGAAAACCAAAATGGAGGCCGCCTAACATAATCGTATCGTCATCGAGAAAGCATGCTTTCACTGTCATTCGTATTATGAATTATGTCATGTGAGCGGGACAGCACACGCTTATAGTAGCGTGACGCTGTGAAAAATATTTAGTGTTTACATTATTGGTGTACTCTTAGCCCACTCCTAGAACAAGGTAACAAGACTAGGGTGATAACGAACGTCTCATTGCTAGTAATGTCTATAGAAAGCGAAACAGTGTATTTTATTATGACAATAAAGTATAAAATTCGTTTGCTGGGAACAATCGTTTATTTTTTTTTTATGACTGCTATAATCAGCTATGAGCGGATGGGTCATTGTAAAGACGCGGTCAGGATTGTAATGATGCCACAGATCTAGTGTCTTAAAACAATAATAAATTCTGCTAAAGCTGTAATTTTATCCGACGCCCGCCCGCCCGCCAGGCATAACAACCTGGTTGGAACATCTTACACTGTCTCTCTTGCAGTGATGAAACATTTCACAGGTAGCATGTGAAAAATCATATTATATAGAATCATATTATATAGAATCATATTTCATAAGTAGCACGTGTTACATAGGTAGAAACGGTTAAAAATCATTGCAATAAAATCGCAAAGCGTTCGGTTCTGACACGGTTTTTATCATATATCATCGACCAGTGACTTCATAGGATTACGTGTGATATTGAATATTCACTATGAATAGGATCATTGACTGTGAAAAATCATAGTTTAAATAACAGTGAAAGAAAAATATAATTTCACGTAATGACAATAGAGTCTAGAGTGTCTATACTCTCTAGAGTGTATATTGTGTGTAAAGGATACGACTCCGTCAAAGTCCTCGCCGCACCACTGCAGCAGCTGTTTGAGCCGCGTGCGGTACTTGGTGGTGGAGGACTGCGTCTCGCCGATCAGCGCCGAGTACGTGCTGAATATCACGCCCTTCTTCACGTTGCCGTTCACCGCGGACGAGATCTTGGCGTATTTGAACTGGGGACAACGGGCCGGTTGTGACTATCGGATCCATGACCACATACCGGGCAAACTACCCCGGCACACCAGGCAGCATCCAGGAAGTCTTCAGCGACATTAAGAAGCTGAGGAACATCCTGACTGCACTTGGATGGCTGGAATGACCGGCTCACCGCCCTCCAACACACAAAACAGGCGCAACAGACGTCGATTTGTGGAAAACGCCCGCAGAAGAAGAAGACTATCCATGAACATAATATATTAGCTTCAAGATCCCATACTGTGTCCGCTTGCACTAACGAACGGTTACCTAAACGAGTTGGCTCACCGGGATAGTACCGCGCTCTCACAGAAAAGCGGCGTAAAGTAGTTTAGCGGAAAAGGGAAGATCTTCCAGCCAGGCGGGTGTTGTGCCTGGCGGGGCGGCCGCTATGCCCCGCTGGTTATTCTCGGGGCCTTGTATATATAGTCACGATGCTTGCGAGTCTTACTATCGTGATTCAGTTTTTCTATGAAGAATCCGTACATTGTACTGAGGCGCTGCATTTAGCGCCATCTGTCCGTTTCTGTCGGCGACGTGAATGTGAGGTCGCCAAAGTAAGTAGCTATTATCGCTGCGTTTTGTACGATTAGCGAGAGCCGGAAGCCCAACCCCCTCACTTCGCCTCCCTCTGTCCCACTCCTCTTTAGGTCAGCAACGTGCGAGCAATGCCTTTGATAGTGCACGCATGTATAGGCTACGATAACTGCTTAACATCGAGCGGGTCGGACGGTTGTTTGCAGACTTTTATAAAACTAGGTGTTGCTCGCGGCTTCGATAAAATGAAAGTAATCTAAGTCACTCGTTATAACATCAGCTGTCTGCCACTGGCAGATTTTGGCGGGTCTCTCACTGGAAAGTTCCGTCATCATCGGTCCAACCGTTTCGGAGATTAGCCGGAACAAACACAGACAAAAATAAGTACCCTATATATACCTCGTAAGCATTTAGTAAAAAATACACTTGAGTTGTATTAATGAGTATAGATATAGCGCACCTTGTTGAGCGGGTGCACCTCTATCTTGGCGGCGCCGATGTCGCGCAGGTCGCGCTCGGCGTCGTACTTGAGTTGTATTAATGAGTATAGATATAGCGCACCTTGTTGAGCGGGTGCACCTCTATCTTGGCGGCGCCGATGTCGCGCAGGTCGCGCTCGGCGTCGTACTTGAGTTGTATTAATGAGTATAGATATAGCGCACCTTGTTGAGCGGGTGCACCTCTATCTTGGCGGCGCCGATGTCGCGCAGGTCGCGCTCGGCGTCGTACTTGAGTTGTATTAATGAGTATAGATATAGCGCACCTTGTTGAGCGGGTGCACCTCTATCTTGGCGGCGCCGATGTCGCGCAGGTCGCGCTCGGCGTCGTACTTGAGTTGTATTAATGAGTATAGATATAGCGCACCTTGTTGAGCGGGTGCACCTCTATCTTGGCGGCGCCGATGTCGCGCAGGTCGCGCTCGGCGTCGTACTTGAGTTGTATTAATGAGTATAGATATAGCGCACCTTGTTGAGCGGGTGCACCTCTATCTTGGCGGCGCCGATGTCGCGCAGGTCGCGCTCGGCGTCGTACTTGAGTTGTATTAATGAGTATAGATATAGCGCACCTTGTTGAGCGGGTGCACCTCTATCTTGGCGGCGCCGATGTCGCGCAGGTCGCGCTCGGCGTCGTACTTGAGTTGTATTAATGAGTATAGATATAGCGCACCTTGTTGAGCGGGTGCACCTCTATCTTGGCGGCGCCGATGTCGCGCAGGTCGCGCTCGGCGTCGTACTTGAGTTGTATTAATGAGTATAGATATAGCGCACCTTGTTGAGCGGGTGCACCTCTATCTTGGCGGCGCCGATGTCGCGCAGGTCGCGCTCGGCGTCGTACTTGAGTTGTATTAATGAGTATAGATATAGCGCACCTTGTTGAGCGGGTGCACCTCTATCTTGGCGGCGCCGATGTCGCGCAGGTCGCGCTCGGCGTCGTACTTGAGTTGTATTAATGAGTATAGATATAGCGCACCTTGTTGAGCGGGTGCACCTCTATCTTGGCGGCGCCGATGTCGCGCAGGTCGCGCTCGGCGTCGTACTTGAGTTGTATTAATGAGTATAGATATAGCGCACCTTGTTGAGCGGGTGCACCTCTATCTTGGCGGCGCCGATGTCGCGCAGGTCGCGCTCGGCGTCGTACTTGAGTTGTATTAATGAGTATAGATATAGCGCACCTTGTTGAGCGGGTGCACCTCTATCTTGGCGGCGCCGATGTCGCGCAGGTCGCGCTCGGCGTCGTACTTGAGTTGTATTAATGAGTATAGATATAGCGCACCTTGTTGAGCGGGTGCACCTCTATCTTGGCGGCGCCGATGTCGCGCAGGTCGCGCTCGGCGTCGTACTTGAGTTGTATTAATGAGTATAGATATAGCGCACCTTGTTGAGCGGGTGCACCTCTATCTTGGCGGCGCCGATGTCGCGCAGGTCGCGCTCGGCGTCGTACTTGAGTTGTATTAATGAGTATAGATATAGCGCACCTTGTTGAGCGGGTGCACCTCTATCTTGGCGGCGCCGATGTCGCGCAGGTCGCGCTCGGCGTCGTACTTGAGTTGTATTAATGAGTATAGATATAGCGCACCTTGTTGAGCGGGTGCACCTCTATCTTGGCGGCGCCGATGTCGCGCAGGTCGCGCTCGGCGTCGTACTTGAGTTGTATTAATGAGTATAGATATAGCGCACCTTGTTGAGCGGGTGCACCTCTATCTTGGCGGCGCCGATGTCGCGCAGGTCGCGCTCGGCGTCGTACTTGAGTTGTATTAATGAGTATAGATATAGCGCACCTTGTTGAGCGGGTGCACCTCTATCTTGGCGGCGCCGATGTCGCGCAGGTCGCGCTCGGCGTCGTACTTGAGTTGTATTAATGAGTATAGATATAGCGCACCTTGTTGAGCGGGTGCACCTCTATCTTGGCGGCGCCGATGTCGCGCAGGTCGCGCTCGGCGTCGTACTTGAGTTGTATTAATGAGTATAGATATAGCGCACCTTGTTGAGCGGGTGCACCTCTATCTTGGCGGCGCCGATGTCGCGCAGGTCGCGCTCGGCGTCGTACTTGAGATCGTTGGACACGGACACCCACACGGCGCGCTTGCGGCCCTTCAGGTAGTTCTCGAAGATGATGCCGCCGATGGTGCGGCCCTTGCCCACGCCCGCGCCGTCGCCTGCCCCCCCACACAATTGGATATATTATAATTGCACTGCTGTAGACCAAAATCAACTTGGTGTTAGTGGTTCTAGGTTGGTTTTTGTTTAGCAGACGTGTGTGGGTTCGTTCCATTTTGCAAAAATACGTTGAATTACCAGTTAGCACACGCCCACGACTACTCTACCTAGCCTTTTACTACTCTCCTCGACATGTTAATTGTCGATGAGTAGTCTATTTAATTTTGACAATAAATTAAATAGAGCGACTGCTGCGTGAAACTCAACTCGAGAATTTATCGTAACGATCACTATATAACACCCAGTGACACCCAGACCGTGGCAAATTACGAAAAGGCCATTTCCGAAATGTACCCCAGTGGGAATCGAGCCCGCAACCACCATGTGGAGTGAGCCGAGCTGCCTACGCTCGAACCACTGCGCCAGGCGGTCGTCAACAAGTCGCGCTGTGATGTGAAGCTCACCAATAAGGAAGCCGGCCCTGGTGCCGTCGGGCAGCATGTGCTCGTGCGCCTGCGACGCGTACACCACGGCCTCCAGCTGCAGCGCCGACAGCAGCCCGTTGCGGATCGTGTCCTCCGGCAGGCTCACTTTGTACGTCACGTCGATCGGCTCCACCGACGAGAGGGACGCCGTCTCTACCACCGGGTCGGGGTGCTTGCGACCCAGTTTCACTGTCAAACAAAAAAACATTTCTAGAGTTGAACCCATGTTAAAACACTTTTGCTAGAGATAGTTTTTCAATTGAGAGATGGCGAAGGAATAATACTACCACAATACATTCGTAGTCGGTCGTAGACACGGATAAACCACTCCCTACTACGCACTCTAGGACAATTTTTTTCCAAACACATACGCTTAATAAGGTGTATAACACGTTCACGATTGACCAATCACAATCAATTACTATTTTCGATAAACCAATCACAGTGAATACATGGGATGGGGAGCTTGTGTTTTCATTTTGTAATTGACCCTGACCTGGGTCTTTATTTCTTTTTATTTTATTTTGTATTAATGGTATAGCACGCAAACCTTCTCACATAAAGCGAGAGTCGCCTAATATGAGATCATACCTGAAAAAGCCTCCCTTTTTGTGTGTAACAACTCTAATACTTAGGTACTCACATTTTGTGGGCATATAATCTGCGTATGTCTCGGCGACACCCATCTCCTCGTCATCCACTTCTTCTTCATCACCTGGCATCTAAATAAAGATATACATATACTATCAGTGATTAACTTTCAGTCCAGTCCACCCTAAATTAACCAATTTCACCCTAAATTAAACTATTTATTTAACATATAAGTTACCAGATGACCCGCTAGATGTGTCTTGAAGGGCTGACATCAAAATAAGGATTAATCTCTAAAACAGTGTAACTGAATGAAAATGTATTCTGCTCGCTCACTACTAACTCAACAACTTTCTCACAATTTCCTCCCTCAATCTTTACCACTAACGACTTTAATTTTTTTTAATTCTTTAAATAATTGTGTCACTTTACATACTTGTCATATCATCTCACCTTATCCGGTTGCCACATGTTGGCCGGCTTGCCCTGCGCCCAGGCGGGGAGGCCGGCTTGCGCAAACTGGCCCAGCATGCCCGCCAGGGGGCCGCCCATGCCGGACGCCAAAATCTGGTTCAAGTTCTGCAGTAGGTACGAGTTCATTCCCGTCATGCCCACCATTTCCACTGTGGGGGGGAGGAGAGCGAGTCAAATGGAGGTACACACCGCGACATATCGCAAATAAACTCTGGACTCTACAAAGTTTTAGAATTTGTGTTAATAAGCATGTTAATTATAATAAAATTTATATATTCACTGAAAAAATTACTGACACCCTACTCGAAAATGAAGAAATATGTAAGTACCAAGTATTTTCTGTGAAGAAAAACCCTATGCGATGATAAGTGCAGATAGGTAAAACCCCTGAAACGAATTACTAATCAATTTCAGTTTTAATTATCATCTATGTGCCTTCAAACCAAACCATAATGCATCAGTGCAATTAAAATTTCATGAAAATTCGTTCAATAAGGTGTGTTACTATAACAATACTTATTGGTATAATTATTATTATATTGGTTAACAAAACAGACTCAGCAAGTAGGAATTAACGCTACGCGCTTTTCAATATTACTTTTTATATGAAATAAATGACTTACTATTAAAACATAATATTGAAATGCTATTTGAAATGAGAGAATTGTTAATTTTGCGCCTGGTGCCAATACTTTGTGAAGCTTCCAATAAAATAAAAAACAGTGCTGTCTAGGAACGCCCGAAAGATGCGAAGCTTTATAGTATAAAAGCGTTAGAACTAAGCGTTGAAAAGAGGTGCCGCGCGCGCAGCAGTTACCACTCTATACACCTATATACGTATATGTCGTGTAACGCTACTGACGCTTAGCACGGATAGAGTGGCCGCGCAGCGAGCGGCCCGAACATCCGTATAGAAGCTTCGCTTCAAAAAGATTTTAGAATTTACAGAAAATTTTATAAGTATAGAGCTCTCTTGCAATAATCATTACGCTTTTATGGCGTTGTGTAAACTCATGTAGCGACGACCGCTAAGCGTCTATTTATTTGGCTGGAGGTCGTCCCGATTCAATGGTCACCAGTTCTCTGACATTAAACCTATTTACACTACAAATATGTGTATTACTAGAAAAGCAGTCTCAATATTTTAAAAATAACAATTGATGTATCTGCCGTCGCCACTGATCAACTTTCTCAAAAGCGCGGGAAATACGTGGGTTTTCCTCACATATAGTATTTTACAAACTTATGAATTGATAAACAAAATATTTCATTGGGCCTTTTTGGCAGAAAGTGGAAAATGATTTTTCATTACTCATACTCTGAAAGTAGATCTGAAGTTGCCTGAGGAGCGGGTTGAAAGTAATACTTTTCCGGCCCGGGAGAATCGCTTTCAACTGACAGCTGTCAAATTATTAAAAAAAAAATAGTTCCATTTTCACATTTCTATGGAACCATGTTCAAACTTTTTCTACAGTCACTCAATTACAGCACGATGTAAAATTGAAATAACATAAAGTTAAGTATTAATTAAAGAATATATATTTTTAAATGACTTAATTATAATTAAGTTTCAACAATTTCTTTAAAATAACATAGATTTGGGCAAAATATTTAAAGATGAAAATGAAAAATAATGGCTAAATAATGAAGTTGGCCGGCCAACGAAAAAAAAATAAAATAGGCGGCAATCCGATCTTTTTTTTTTCGAGTTGTAGAGTATTGTTCATACTTCCTTGTATTATTTCTTTAGCCAATTCCTGGTTTTATTTTTACTTTCCTTGTATTCGTAATGAAAAGCACAGTGTTTACCTCGGGTGAAAGACTTATTTTGTCCCTCGAACTATTAGCGCCCTCGCTACGCTCGGGCGCCAAACCCCGTCTCGGGACTAAATAAGTCACTTTCACCACTCGTGTAACAATGTACTATAGACAATTTGTTTTGATTGTAATGTTGGTTGAGTATTAACCAGTTCATAAACGTGTTGTGGACCATGTAAACTAGTGATCAAACATGACTTTTCGGGTTTCCCCCAATAAATGCGGTAATTTCCACTTTACTGATTGAGTTTGGGGGTTATTATTAGACCTAGCCAAACGCTTTCATGTGCTTCAAGCATAAAACTAACTTCAAAATTGCGAAAAGAAGAACCAAATAAACAATAAGGGTTCATCGTAGGGACGACGGAACCCTAAAAACGAAGCGTTTAAATTATGTGCCGCGTTCTAAAAACGTAGAGTAAGAAGAAAAATCTTAGAATATTGCATGACAGCAGCCAATGTAAAATAATAGGTTATACGACAAACAGCTACGCGATGTAATACATGTCTGGCACACTACAACAGTACTCACTCTGAGCGAGTAGCGAGGCGGCGTTGTACGCGGCGGACGTGCCCGCCGCGAACGGCGACGCCGCCGCCACGCCGGCCACTACGCCAAACCACCGGGGTTACGTTATTTGAAGGCAGTACATACAATTGTGATGGGTACTCACGGGTTTGGGAACATTAGTAATGTGAAGCCCTTTGTAAATACCTAAGTTAGGCGCTGGTACGATCAGCAACGATATGTGATCTATGATGATTTTACAAATTAACTATTTTATTATATAATTATGGATTTTTAACTGAGAATAATGTACATAACACGCAAATTCCTGTAATCTACAATTGCTTTATTATAAGCCAAAATATTATTTTATTTAGCGAAAATCGTTGCTGACTATACACCATTTTTTGTCTACTACACGTCCCGGAAATATGATGACCTCACTTCTCGCACAAAGACTAACCAATTTCTATTACTTATG
Source organism: Notodonta dromedarius (assembly GCA_905147325.1). Lineage (NCBI taxonomy): Eukaryota > Metazoa > Arthropoda > Insecta > Lepidoptera > Notodontidae > Notodonta > Notodonta dromedarius. Next base: position 9,597,255 of record LR990179.1, on the reverse strand, counting down.
AAAATTACGTGATTTCCAAAAATTGCTGTGTAAGAGAATTTGTATCACATTTAGGTAGCAATAAGGGATTTAATTGACCCGTAACGAATCCGCTATTAATAACCCGGCAATATCCGTTTTTAACAATGACTAATATTTATTTGATACGTAAATAGGTACATTCAATTGCGCTAACCAAATAATGAATAATTTTTATTCAGATAATTTCCTCATTTGCAACACAAATACTTTTGATGACAAATTTAATAATAAATGACATTAGTGGGTATGTCTGTCTCCTGTGTATGTACGTTGAGTACTCACTTGCACCGGCTCCGCGACCCAGTCCCATCTGCATGGGCTTAGTGAGCGAGCTGGCCGAGATCTTGATCGGCTTAATGTTGCTGGCCTGCCCGAACGCGAGCCCCGACGGAGCTGTTGGCACAATAACATTACATCAAATTGTGTACCTAGATCCTGCAGCAGCAAGGAAGCTAAATGACACATATCCTTACTAATATTATAAATGCGAAAGTAACTCTGTCTGTCTGTCTGTCGCGCTTTCGCGCCAAAACTACTGAACCAATTAAAATGAAATTTTGTACACAGATAGTCTAGAGCCTGAGAAAGGACATAGGCTACTTTTTAATCCGAAAAAAGGGTTGTAAGGGGTTGAAAGGGGGCATGAAAAGTTGTATGGAAGTATTGTCATTTTTAGAGCTAGAAGCTTGAAACTAATTTTTTAGGCTGTTGATTCAATATAAATAAATATGACATTCAAAGTTTGTAAAAGTTTTACCCTCTAGGGTGTAAAATAACAATAGGGGATGAAAGTTTGTATGGAAATATAGCTCTTTGCAATGAAACACTTCAAATAGCTCATTAAAGTATTTATACGTATGTGTCTTATATGTAAAATAATTAAAAATGCTACCCAAAGACACTATTCCACGCGGACGAAGTTGTGGACACAGCTAGTATAAAAATAATCATGTTTCTGAACACGCATACTGAGGACACACAATCGCCATGCTTATGGCCAAAGCCCAAATAGCTTTCGCAGAGGGTACGAACGGAATTATTTAGGGGTATGGAAGCCAAGTCAGGGCTTATTTGTCTGAGATCAATAGTGAAATTAGTAGTCGTTATAGTGATTTAAGAAGGTCGCTGTGACCTTTGGTCATTCCATAATGCAGTATTGACTGTCCTGATCTACAAGTACAGAACCTGCATATTCCATTTCAAAGAGATATATCTGATAGTGAATACCAAAAATTTTGGATGACTTTTTAATAAATCTTTTTTTTTTTCTTTCGTATGTCATGTATTATATAGGCCAAATACCACTGTGGCCACAATAAATTAGGCTTCTAGAGGTCGGACAAATTAGCCTGAAGTCTGAACTTTGCCTCCTTAAGCTTAGCCCTCTGCCAAAGGTATATGAGCATTGGCCATAACCATGGCGATTGCGTGTAAGTTTATAGGAACATGATTTTTTGCATGAATGCGTATGCATGCGTAGTTTTCTGAGTATTTAACGCGCCTTCTTTAAAAATTGACACAATAAATTCCATATAGAAATTAGCTCTTATCTTCAACTCCAATCTGTGATCACAAACAATCCTTCTACCAGGCTGTACCAAACGAGGGGTGGTATTCAAAGCTTGAAGAGTGTAGTGTTCACAGTCGCAACCGCGCTGGGTTAGTTACTCTGGACGAGCAATAAGGCCGAATGTCGAAATTGCGAAGCATGTCCAATAAGGAGGTTACTTACCAGCAAGTGGGTTTGTGGTGGGTTTGACTGTCACCTGGGGCAAGACTGTCACTTTCTTGTCGCCGCCTATGCGGGCCGCAGCGGCCAACGTCTTGCCGCCACCTGGTACAAAATCCAAAATAAATTAATTTATCAAAACCTTCATGATCAAGTGAAAAAAGACATCCAGTGTCAGGAAAAATGGCATAAATTAAGTTGTTTGCACTTTAGCAGCCTCAACTAAATGGATAATGGCTCCATACACATGTACAAATCTAAATATTTATATTTCATTTAATTTTATATTCATACTAGCTGAGCTCGCGACTTCGTCCGCGTGGAATTTTGATCCTTCTTAGGGGATGTCTACGTCAAAGTAGCTTTATGCATGCAAAGTCTCAGCCCGATCCGTTTAAAATTGACAAAGTTTCATACAAATTTTCATCCCCTATTTTATCCCCTTGGGGGTAGAATTAATCAAAATCCTTTCGTAGCGGATGCCTACGTCATAACATCTAGCTGCATGCCAAATTTCAGCCCGATCCGTCCAGTGGTTTGGGCTGTGCTTTGATAGATCACTACGTCAGTCAGTCAGTCACCTTTAGTTATATATATATAGATTATTCCATCAAAGCACTTATTCAGTTTGTATGTACCTCTTCAATCTGTTGAGTATCTCTCGGATCAGATTGGTGTATCTTAGAAGCTTAAGACAGAAGTAGTAGCCTAAGACAGAAGCTTAAGACATAATCTATATTGAACATTGCTATCACCTGGCACTTCCAAATTGTCTGGATCCTCATCATCGTCAAAGTCCGAGTCGTCTGATGGCGTCGGCGGATTGTCCTCATCATCATATGCAGCCCGTTTAGACTAAAACACAGTATACCACTTCATTAAACTAAAGATTGAAGGATTAAGATCTCATCTTTAAAGGAAAGAAAAGATAGAAAGAAACATTTATTCGACACACACACACACATTCAGCACAAACTGTGTCGAAAGGTAATGGCTCAGCATGTGCTGGAGAAGAATGAGACTCCCCAGCGCTGATTTTCAGCCAAACCCTAAATAATATATAAAGGCAGCTGCCATTCTTAATTGAAATTTATATGGGACTAGTACCGCCACACACTCCCACCACTGTAACTCCTGTAAGCCAGGATCGACAATGGTGACCAATAATGACGTCGAGGTTTGACCCTCGAAAAGTCCCGGGGAAAAGTTAAATTGTCTTGGAACCCGCACGAATTTAATCGAAAGAAATAATAGGAGGAGTTGGAAGAAAATATTGAAATAAGAAAATAACCCAAATGTGTAAAGTGTAAGACCCAATTTACACTGCAAGCACGGATTAGACATTGGTATGCAAAGAAATGAGATGCCTGTCATGTAATTATGTTATAATAATAATAGTTCTATCTCTCTAAATCCAGTGTCAGATCAAGGTATGTGGAGCGTAAGTGGGTACTATACAAGTGCATGTCAGTCTAACATTATAATGTACCTGTGTTTTTATTACTATGAGTTAACCCTATAATTATCACTACTCTTTGGAGATACGGACTTTCCAGTAAAGTCAGTTGAACAACACAAGGAAAAAAAGACAGGAAGCAGTGTTAAAATACCCCAAAGATAACATAATATAAGACAATTATCCATCCTAGCTACATAACAATGACTCATTCTTCTAAAACTAACAAAAACAATGGTAAAAGATAAGAACATAATAATATCCAGTAGGAACCTCTAATAAATATTGGCAATATAATTTTAACATAGTTGAACAATTTTATTTAAAGCTTGGGTGAAGAGATTAGTTCATTATAGCCATCAATTTAAACAAAAATAATTATAGAAGGAATGTGTACATAATTATGTATGTGTTATTCAGACAAGATTGAATTATTTTAAACTAGATTCGTACATTTTCATTCAAAATAAAAGAAAATAAAGTCCTAGCTTTTATTTCTAGTCATTACATATCACTAACAAAAAAGAGAAAAACAATCATAGACAATTTGTTCCTGTGAAACACCAGTCTTGGCACAAAATGTGAAAATTATTACATTACCTATAGTTGGCAAAATCATCAAAATACAGTAAAATCTTACATAACCGATAACATGGTTTTACAATGCCGTTTTATAGCTATTTGCTTCACCACCATGTTCACTACATTGGTGTATTGAGCAATTCAAAAAAGTGCATCTCATTGCATGATATCTTAAAAAATCTTGCATTTTTAACTTTTTATTACTAGTGTAGATAAATAACGTTCTTAGAATGTTCGTATTTAATTGTAATTTGGAAATAATGATCGATCCCAATGCGTTAGTACCGCATTGTAGCAGTGTGCTACACATAGCCAGAGTGCAGTACTTCAAGACGTATTCTAACACTATACCTAGAACCTTCCAAGAAAATCAATACAGCCACACCCAGCCTGAATAATTAACTAACCACTAACGCGATCAACCGGGGAATTTATCAAAGAAACATTGAAATATTATCACATGTGAGATCGACACCACCTCCTGACACTTTTTTTGGTTATAAAACTTGAAAACAAAGAAAAAAACAGAAAAAAACCTGTTTTTGGGAGCCTGCGTGCAACATTAAAACGACACCTAGATTTACACTACATTAATTTCAATAATATTTTGACGAAAAATGAGAAAAACACATTTTTTGACAAAGTAAAGTTTGTAAAAAAGTATCAAAACAAAAAACTATCATTACCATTTTTATAGCGAAATTGAGGGCTTCGGGTCAGTTCAATTGTAAAATTGTTGACAAAAACGTTGCACAAATATATTAAAACACACTTGTTTCACACACTCATGAAATATTAGCGAGTCACTAATTTTTTCGTGATTATAAAAAATGCAGACGTCCGAACGGCGGTCACTGTTTCCGCCATATTAAAAAAATCAGAGAGAAAAGAATGTTTGTGTTCGGATACCTAATACAACTTGTTCAGTGATTCTTTAGAAAAATGAAAATATTTGTAGTGTATGTAATGAATCTTGTGCATTTTTTTAAAAGAAAACATAAATAAACAGGGTTAAACAAACGTTCTTAGTAAAATGTATGACGGGGACATGACTTGTATCCGAACGTGCAAAACGGCATAGAGAAAGTACGTGTATTGCTCCAAAGAGATAGGACCAAGAAGCTTGTATGTGTTATGTATAAAGTTCTTGATATAAGTGAAGGATTATTTTTATTCTGTGAGCCAGACCAAAGAGTATGCGAGTATGATAAGTGTAGTTTAGAAGTTATAAGGGAACAGATGAACATACATTCCAATGTAAAAGAAGGATGGAAGTTGTAGTTCCAATATCGGAAATTTACCATCAATTGGACCCCCCCCCCCCCCCCCCCCCCCCGTCAAGGGAGTTTTAAGTACTCCATGAGCCAGGTATATTTTAACACTGTAAATAAAATGTAAATGGTAAAGTATACTTATTACCATATATAACAAAGTACTCTGTGCCGATTGGTATTGGCACAATATTATAAGTGATAGGTATTGGGAACATTTTAGGAAATAACTTGATCAGGATAGTACCTAGGTAGGTAAAACTTATTTTTAAAATAAAATACGAATTAAACATTTAAATAATTATATATATTTTTGAAGTTCCGTCAATAAGTTTATATTAGTTATCCTTAAATATGAATAGTAACATCCCTACATTATGATCTGCTATTAAGATCTGTGATGTCCCTCAAATGTGGCCCTAAGTTCTACCTACCTATCCACATCAATCAAAATATGTGACTGGCTTTAATCATAAATGACACATTTCTCTACTAAGCACCAACATCAAGCGACAGATAAAACAATAATTACTGGACTTATGAAGAATTGACATTATTTATTATAAGAATTTATTAATATTTACAATAAGAATAAAATACAAACGAAAATAACTATTCTATAACAATTAAACATAGCAATATTTTGCAATAATCGATTAGGTAACAGATTTTGATATCATATTAGGTAACAAAAACTTAAAACAAAATTCTGTTCAACCAATCATTGCAAAACACTACTCTAATTGCTAATTTTTACACTTGGTTACACTTTAACTATGCCCTCAATTATATACCCTGCCTTTAAATTTCGCCAAAGTGGAACCAAGCTAGTGGCACAGGTCACTATCACCATGGACAAGTGGAGCTGGGACCATCAGTTGCCACTCGGAAGTATTAATGTAATAAAATCAGATGATTTAATTAATCTAGAGTTAATACTTAACTCTGAGCTAATCGAAGTTGCAATAACTAAATTAAATATTTACTTATTACTCATGGACTTCTCCATAAGCCTGCTTATGGCTTATGTACCTAAGCTTCAATGAATGATTAAAAAATATATTTCACATAATATAAGAGATAACGCTATTCATAATAATCACTCTCTTTTATGACAACTGCTAGTCTTTTCCACTTTGGTCCATTTTACAATACAATTAGATCATAAATTTCAGGTATTAAAAAATATTATTAAAATAATAGTCTATAGAAAATTCATCTTTTTCTATATTCACTAATTGTGACTTCAAAAATGGTTACCAAACATGCCCGGCATGGGCATGTTCAGGGGTCCAGTAGGGTAGGGTACACTGGGATTTGTCTGTGGTGGTCCATAGCTAGGGTAAGGAAGGTATGGCTTCAAGCCATTACCATATGAGCTTTGACTGCCAGCTCGCAGCAACTCGGCCATTTTTTCAGCTTTGAATTTCCTAATGTGCATTTTTTTGCGAGTGGATTCAAAATCTTCAAGGAATTTCTCTACCTGTATCTTGCCAGTGAGGAAGTCTTGAGCGAGGTTCTCAGATTCCTCTTCGGTTTGTGCTGCTGCTGTCTGCAGTAATGCCTGGGTTGTGTCAGGTGAGATGCCAGCTGACTTTGTTTCTGAATCAAATAATCATTATGTTAATTTTAATACAATTTGCTACACAGGGTTAGGCACAGATCAATTTTAATGGTTCAAAGGAATGAGAATGAAGAGTAACAATTGTTTAAATATGATTACTCTTTAATTGTAAGATGCTTACTGTACTGCTCCAGCAGCTCCTGTATGCGTGTGCACAGCTGCTCCCCCAGCTCCGACTTCTCCTGCACCTGTGCCTTCAGCTCCTCCAGCTCCGGCTCTTTGCTCAGGTTGAACTCGGCGAGGGACCGGTTGCTTGCTATTGTCATTTCCCTTTCTGTTTCCCAGTCTTTTACCTTAGCAATCAATGAAATTCGTTGTTAGTGCGATATAAAATAAATACAATAGTTTTTATTTTTAGGATGGCTACTATACAACATAGAATCAGTGAATTGTATAATAATAAAACACAATTTTAATATCTTTGTAAGTAGTTCAGAAATGTTATTGTTATAGAGTACATAACTAATTGATTTTATTAATAGAGCAAGCAAGTAAAACTTGATGAATAAATAATCTTAAATCAATGAGTCATTCTTTCAGTCAAACAAATAACATCACAAATAGGAGGGCCCGAAACAATTTTAAATGAGAATAAGTACTTAGCTATCAGATAGTCGTTAACTGTGATGATTATTGTACGTTAGCAATTACAGGGAGAAGAAATGATAACTCCTAGTTCTACAAATTACCTGTTTTACATCTTTGAGTACAGAATCGAATTTAGTGTCATCATTAAGCATTTCTTTCAATTCGTCCGAGTTCAAATGGGCCAACAAGCCCATGATGGAAGGGTAATCTGGTTGTATCATCTTTATAAGAACTCGATTTCGCAATATTTCACGAATTTATATTGAAAATTAATTCAGAAAAATTATCTGAAAATGAACAAACAAACTTCACAACGAACGTTTATCAATATCTGTCAATTTCAATGAAATTGTTAATGTCGCGTTGACTGTATTGTAACTGTCAGTCAGACACCTGCCTGAAGTGCGTTTTTTTTTTTTAATCGAGCAAATTATTTTGGCACGAACTAATAACTGCCAAATTGACAAACAGAACTAAAAATGACGGACGGACAATGTTCCAAAGTGCATTTAATTATGTTTTACTAACTTAAAATAGTTAAAATTACGCTAGATAATTATTTAAACCCATGAAAAACGTCGTATCTTATTATTTATATCAAGGGTTCACTAAGTTCTAGTCAGAAATGCTACCTATCGACGCGCCATATGATTTGGAATTTTTCTACAACTTCTACTTGAAGTTTATTGCTGAAAGTGTGTTGTATTTTAGAAATTTCGCGTTATATATATGTTTGTGGGTGTTGGGATACCTGCTGGTGTGTTGTGTAGTGTACCGGCGGTATGCCCGGCGGCTGCCGACGCGGACTCGAGGCGCGCTGGGCGCCAAGCGGGTACTAGTGGTGGTGGCTCATCCTGATGACGAGTGCATGTTCTTCGGGCCCACGATCTTCAGACTGTGCGAGCAGGGCGCTGACGTCCATTTACTGTGCTTGTCTGACGGTTTGTATTATATATATAATAACTTTATTTTACCTTTAAGTACCTGGTAATTTGCATTCGGGCCTACGCCATATGTTGTAACATTTACAGTACCTAATGTATATTTATCGCTATAATAAATATTTACCAAACCAAGTAATTTATTACTTCAATAAAATATATTCAGGCAGATATTTATAAGGAGTAATTTTTCAGGTAACTATGAAGGCAAAGGCCACACAAGACGCAAAGAATTATGGGATGCATGTGAAGAGCTGGGTGTTCCCAGCCAGAACATATGCATCATCATGGACACGCGCCTCCGGGATAGCCCCAAGGCCCAGTGGGCAGTCCCGGTGATTGCGAAGCTGATGCACCATCACCTAGAGGTGTTGGACATAGACACTCTGGTCACCTTCGACAGGGGAGGTGTGTCCTCCCACCCAAACCACTCCTCTGTATTTTATGCTGTTGCATATATGTTTGTAGAGAAGATTATGCCTAAAAGTGAGTATTGTTAAGATTTATGAATGAATTAATAGCACCTCATTTGCACTGTGTATACATTTACACACAGTAATTTTAGTCAATTTATGTTGTTATCTCTATATTTTGACAGCATGAGACAGAGGCTACAGGAAGATTGCTTTAATTTTTTTGTCTGTGTAAGCGTTACATCAACTTGACCCAATAGACTATTGTATAGTTGTATTTATTATTTTTTCAAACCAATCTGTAAGTTCACTTTACATGGCCCTACCCTATATTCCGATTTTACAGCAAAACTAAAGCAACACAGAGCTAGGTACCGAAATAATGGATATATAAACTAAATGATTTCCTTCAACTGTTGCAGGATGCACAGTGTACACATTAGATTCTGTGAATATATTGAGGAAGTACCTGGGCTTCCTGGACCTGCCACTCAGCTTTGTGCTGTCTTCCAAGAGGTCAGTGCCACTATCACATAATATTATTCTGCATCTTGACCAGCAAAGGCCATAGAGTCATTTATTCATGTAATTGATAAATAAATAACAAAAACACTGGATCATATAAGATGTCTCAATATTATATAATCATAATAATATTTATTTCATATAGGGGTGCAAAAGGTATTATAATAGCAAAATAATAAGATGGAAAAGTTGTACATAAATGCACAATGATATATATGTTCCAGATACTTCCTCCGCTGGACGGAGAGCAGGCGCGTGGTGCGCGCCATGAAGAGTCACAGATCCCAGATGGTCTGGTTCAGGTATCTCTACGTCATGTTCTCCCGGTACATGATCATCAACACTCTAAGAAGAATAAGATTAGCCGATATTGAGCTGGAGTTAGAGGTGGATGATTGAAATCGTGAGTCCAGATAAAATCAATTGCCATAATGTCCATTGTTTTGGTTGTATGAAGCGAGTGTAGTGGCCAGTGTGTCAATGAGTGAAGTCTGCTGACTGTGGCAGGCCAAAAGGTAGTTAGTTCTCATTTGATACTAAGGTGAAGTTTGGCCACACTGTCAACCCTTCTATTATAGCAAGATGATAATACGGCTGGGTTCCTTCTACATAGACATCTAGGATACAAAACTCTTCAATACATAATTGATTATGTATCTGTTTGTTAACATAACTTGTGTTAAAAATAAAAGACATTTTTTTACTTTGGTAAGTCAAATGGGCGGATTGTGATGTTTACTTCGTTCATTATCGCCATCTTCATTAAAATGAGCTTATGAATCCATCATATCCACCTTTCATCTAGCCATGATCATAATTACTTTTTCTCACTAAAGTTTAATGTAGACAACCTGCGCGCCTGGCTGAGACAAGACAAGACGTGAGATTAATCGATTTTGTCTTATTTTCTCCTGTGCGTTAAGGAAGAGAGAGAGCGACACGTGGCGATATAATTCGTGACAAGTCTTGTTCACGCGTACTAACCCCTCAGATGTAAAATCAATATTGTTCAATATTGGATGTCTTCCAGCTGCGCATGGAAGACATCCAATATTGAACATAGGCCTCCCCTAATGACTTGCACACAACCGTCTTCCGGCATTCGCATCCACCGCGACCCTGCGACACGTGTGATGTCCTCGGTCCAACTAGCTTTGGAAAACTATTGAAATCAGATGCTTGCAAATTTTCTAATTAATTACTTAATACAGTTTAGACAACTAGTTGCTGGTCATACTAGAATAATTTACGTCACTAAGTTAATTGTGTGCTAAGGTTTAAATAAATAAATATTAATAAATCGATCTCAAGTCTGAGAGTAATCTTGATTACGCGTTGGACAAGTCATTTCGTACTAGTATGACATTTCCAAGATTGGTCTCAGACTTGAGATCGATTTATTAATACGGGCCCAAATGAAGGGTATATTGTGCGACTCAATATTGATGTGTAATTGCGCTAGTTAGTCTGGCGTCACCCTTAGATATAAGAGTTGCATCGACTGTCTATGGAACAAAACTAAAATGTTCAAAATAGTTGTGCTAAGTTTATAGTGAAAGATAGGTAGATGTCTATTGTTGTTTAACCATATGGGATATTAACCTTGTGATGTAACTATACTTGCCTATTTTTTGTTTTCCAAAGTACCTAGTCTCTTATTTTCCATAATTCGATATTACATTTCTGTAAAATGAAATGTTTTGATATTGTAAATAAGACTCTATTTTAATACTACACTAAATATATTTTTCATTACGGGCCTTACGCCAGTTCAAAGTTCGTAGCTCGTTTCTACAAAAAAAATGGTGCAGTATTACAAATAGGGTTTTATTCTGTACAATTCTTGCTTCCCCTATTGATCGCTAAGCTTTAACTCTTCTCCTCATAGCTCCTATGAGAAGAAATTGATTTATTCCTTTGTCTTGTGAAAAATGGAGTGTTTTGTAAATACCTGCGCGCTAGCTAGTCTGTTGTTTAGTATAGGGTATAAATAAGGATGTGAATCGTGCTGTTGATGCTTTGAATTTTATCAATAAGTTGGAACTTGGTGATAGGTGGTGACTAGCTATGATTACGTAACATTCGTAACCACTTACCACCTAACTTGCAGAGTATCGTGTTTTCTGTGATATTGATTTCTTTTGTAGCTCTTGTTGATTTCTTTTGTTGTTCTTGATAGATAATAGTACGATTTAAATTTCTATCATTTACAAAATGAATAATTGTTATTATTATTAAATGGCAATAAATGATCGAGGAGATCATACATTTAATTATTTCGTTTTATTTTAACGTGAATAAGGTAAACATTTGAAAGGTACTTGCATACACAGTGATGATGATGATGTGATCCGACCGATTTCGGTCATGGCGACAACTTCAACTCCTTTGCAAGATTTGTCGTTCGTGCGCTCGCATAGTGTACGTTCACGAAATGGATTTAAGAAAATTACCGTAATTACCTCCAGACGTTCGGGTCCCAGCTGCAGTGTAACTAATTTAGAAATTAAATAGCACGAGATCAAATATCTACAGATTTATTCATAATAGAAACAAATCATAACAGATTAAATTATTTTATTATTTGTGTTGGCCTCAAATTATTCATATTACATTTTACAACAAATGTTATTCATTACAATAATTATAATTACTCTTCAAATGCGAGAACTTCCAAAATCTTTTAATTAGCTAAACATTTATAAATTGACAATTTTAGCGAACTATAGAATATCAATAATGATTTCAAATCTGCATGCACAAACTTAAGAATTACTTCAATCTAATGGGAATAAAGTTATGTATTTCCTTATTACATAATTTAACATCAGAAAAGGATGATAACATTATTTAGTCCTGTCATATTAAATTTAGGTTAGCTTGAATAACAGAATTTGAGTACCTACTTATGTATCGAGGAACGTTTAGGATAAATGTTACTACTGGCAGACTATGACAGAGAAATCTATGGAGCAGATATTAGAATGGACAGGAATTATCTGAATCGGCTACGAGAGAAGCTTAACATAAATATACTATAATACTTTGCGATCATGCATTAACGAACATCAAAGGACATTCGAGCGTAATGCTAAAGGTTGGTTCCAAAATAAAAACGAAAATCGTGTGTACTTATTTTATTTGGTAACTGCAACAAATAAGCTTTAACAACATCAACGCAAAAAGCCATTTAATATTACAGATGTTTACACGCGAAGCTCTCGGTACGCGAGGAACTATCGACCAAGTTATCATGAGAATTAGTGTTATTTTCCTAAAGCTTTTAGGATGGTTCGATCCGAACATTAAGTACCTACTGTACGATGTTTATGGTGTGTAAAAAAACAGATAAGCACTAGGCGATGCTACAAGCGGACGGCCGAACAATTCGTCTACTCTAGTAAACAAAAAAAACGACTACTGGCAAATATATATACCACACTGTATTTGATGTAAAACTTATTACAACATAAGTAAAAAAAATCTTAAAATAAATGTGCAATTATATTAAGCATTTACTGAAACCTTGCACAAAGCTACCGGAAGTGATGTGATCTATCGTTCGTCCAGGACGATATAAATAGAGAACAGTTTTCAGTTTTAATTCATATTATAAGATTAATTAACTCGCACTAGTAGACGGCTAGTTTGACCCAGTCCTGAGGGAGACACCAAGCCAAAAGAGGAGTTAAACAATAGACCTTGTCACGTTTTATGACAAGCACTATTATAAATTTTGTCCATCGTGTCGTTTTTGTCTCCGTATTGCCGGGAGCTTTGTACAAAGTCGAACAAAAACACAAATACTTAGCTACTGAACAAAGTTTGTTTAAAACAAAGGAACATACATTAATTTCACAATGAGACTGGATATCCAAATAAAAATAATTTCATTACATTGTACTGATAAATATTCCATTTAATCTATCTGCGATGTACTGAACCATACCAGAGAGCTAACAGATACAGAAACGTAGCAAATCATACTTAAAATGTTGTTACCATCGGTATAGAATCTGGAATGTCACACAATTATTAAAAATACTGATTTGTTAAACAACAAAAACCTTATTTAATAAAAATATATTTGAAATCATCTAACCGAGGGTGTTGCAACTTGAACCTCAGACCAGATAATAAATAAGTTAGTGTTACCATAAAAAAATCCTTAGACACCGTTAACAACCGTAAATACATTCACCTTGCAACATCCTCACCGTAACCCAACTACCGTTTCGTGTAGGGTTGCCATCGTTAAAAAATATATTGCACCGAAATAAATTTTCATCTTAGTTTTACAAGTGCCGGAAATATTTTGCGCAAACTTGCGTGTGTTACTTTATAAATATACAACAGCCAAAACTGGGCAAACACGTCGCGCGGCGCCGGGCCCTCAATTATACAGCATATCTATAAACAATGAGTGTACATTGGCTTGAACGTGCCTTTGATATTCACCGATCCCGTTCCAAATGAGTACTTGTCAAGTCTCGAATTACATTTATTTATTTTAATTATTAGGTAACGACAACACTACCTGTTAACCACTGACTACATCGACTTATTAGTAAGGTATTCATTTAAATATTATCTATACCATTTATTCTTTATGGTAAATTATGCCCTCGCTCCAACTGAGATCGCATGCGCGTTATAAACAATTAAACATACGGATTCAAAAGGTCGGCAAGCAGCCTGGCTCGAGTCAAGCTATATAGAAAATATAATAAAAATATAGAAACGCACAACTGCCAGCAGTCATCTCAATATCACAGTGTTACCACGAAAAAACAATACATAAGTACAATTGAAAAAATATTAATAATTAGCCCTTTTAATGTACCGTTCCTGGTCACGGGCCTTCCCTCAAAGCGAAGGAGAATCATGGTATAATCCACCATGCTGGCCTAGTTGGGGTTGGCAGATTTCACAAGTCTCAAAAAATTGTTAGATATAAGACATGCAGGTTTTTTTCATTGTGAGCAAGTGGTAATTATATTGAAATGGAATAAATATTTTGTAAAATTAATTAATAGAGAACCAATTACATACATAAAACACAAAGCGACCATTAAATGGGCGGTTATATTATATTTTTGTACATACATGGTATTATTTTGGTAGACTGATTGATAATTTACTAATAAATAAAATATAGTATATTTTTCTACATAACAACTATGAAATACAATATTAAATGCTATGTCTTAACTATAATGTATGTATGGAAAAATAAACGGGTAATTTAATATTATTCCGTGGCAACACTGTCGTGCTGCAATCTCAGGTATTCGCCGCTCGGGCCGCGAGCGTGGGAATTGGAAACTCGCCGAGCGCGGACATTATTGCTTAACAAATGAATAAAATCACAAAATGGTCGGCTCTCGAAACATTACAATTACAATATTATATCCACGCAATCATTAAAATTTTAAACTGAGCTAATTTGTTACAATACTAAAATGCTCGTTCAGATCACGGCGGTAATCGCCGCCACTGGCGATACGAACGTACCGCCAACCGGCGTATAACAGCCGATATCTGAACATAGCATAAAACGGACAAACGGCTTATTGTTACAATAGAAACGCCGGGACTAATTCCTTTATAATAGAGTGTCACCTCGCTAAACATTCATAATTATGTTCACAAGTTCTAATAATTATTTTTAAACAGCTCAGTTTGCCGTAAGCACCTAGTGTACCTTAGAATAGAACTCAATATAACTGTTTCAAATAGGATGAAAAAATACAGTGCCGGTAACTTATCTGTTCAGGGGGCTTAGTGTGAGTTTTGTATGTGTTCAAATACCGATAGAGTGATCGAATGTCTCCATGGGTTAACCAGTAAGGCCAGTAAGGCTTTTACTCTTGGGGCTTTGCTGCTGTGAAATGTATGGAAGATTTTCTCAATTGGTAATTAATGCTGTCAAAGCTGTAGTGAGCCCCTTAGACACGGCGACGTCGTCACTACGAAACTGGCAAGAACTATGACATTTACGTAATGACAACACTAGTTTTTGATCCTCCGGAGCTCTACCATGAGATTATACGTAGCTTATCAGTATGACGTATGTTTTTTTCTTTTTAATGGCAAATTGTCAGTTTACCGATAGTGTTGAGTTCTTCTCGAGTAGAGGTCGCGGTAGAGTGACTGAACAGAAGGTTGGCGGCACCGTAAATTGTTATTCTAAGGTATAGAGGCCCCCCCGGGCTGGTGGCGTGCTGGTAGCGTGCTGGCGCAGTACCTACTCGTTGTCGGCGCGCATGCCGCGCACCTCCCCCTCGCGCCGCAGCCGCTCCAGCTCCTCCTTGGTGCGGTCCTCGATGGCGCGGATGTCCGCCATGGTCATGCCGTACCAGTCGTCCATGGAGCAGAACACTTGTCTGCAATGTGCGGTCAACTGTTAGGTCGCCTGTGCTCACCGCTAAAGAATAAGCTTTTTACGTAGCTTTGCAAAAGCGTAATAGTTTTATATACAGATCACATGTCAGATTATATAAATAAGAATGAGAGTCACAGCATGCTTTCGAAGGCTATACAATTACATTAGGAAATTTTGCTCGAGGAGTATAATATACGAGGCATGCCTTTTAAGTTCTGTCGTTTCCATAATTCCCGGCAATTTTGAATTAGGAACTGTTCTATATTCGAATGTGTTTAAATTTCGAATCTCAAAACAGTTGAATGTATTAGGATTAATGTTATTGTTTAGTCACAGCGTCGATTAGAATCTGTCAGGTTACGTACGAAAATGAATCTTTCTAAGGAAAATGTTCGTGCAATAATTTTCTACAACTTTAGAAGAGGCCTGACACGGCTTCAGTGTTTTGAAGAGCTAATATCTGTGTTCAGGGATGAAGCCCCATGTCTGCGGACTGTCGAACGCTGGTATTTAGAATTCCAGCGTGGACATACTAGTGTTAGTGACAAATCTCGCGAAGGTCGCCCAAAATCTGCATTCACTGAAGATAACATCATTGGAGTGAGACAACTAATTCTCGAAGATCGTCATGTGACGTATCGAGAGATAGAGACTCTATTAGGCATCTCAGGGACAACCATTCAGAAGATCTTGCATGAAGCGCTTGGTGTAAGAAAGCTAGTTTGCCGTTGGATACCGCATCTGCTTTCCGACGATCACAAGGCGGCCCGCGTCAGATGGTGTAAGAAAACTCTGCAAAGGTTCAACCGAGGAGAGTCAAATCACGTCTACGACATCATCAGTGGTGACGAATCTTGGATCTATGCCTACGATCCTGATTCCAAACAACAATCTACAATCTGGGTCTTTCAAGACGAGCCAAAGCCGACTAAAGTTGTTCGTTCTCGAAGCACTTCAAAGAAGATGGTGGCCACGTTCGTTAGAAAAACCGGCCATGTTGCGACTATTGCACTTGATGATCGTAGAACGGTTAACGCAGAGTGGTATACCACAGTTTGTTTACCACAAGTCATCGCCGAACTTCGAAAATCTAACTCAAAGCGACGCATCATCCTGCACCACGACAATGCAAGTTCACACAGCGCTCGTCAAACGATTGAGTATTTGAAGCAGGAAAAAGTAGAAATTCTTGACCATCCTCCATACAGTCCTGACCTAAGCCCTAACGATTTTTTTACATTTCCTAAAATTAAGCAAACGACAAAACTTAAAAGGCATCCCTCGTACTACTACATATATGACAATATTTGGACGTATGTGAGAAGTTGAAGCCACACCTACATTTAATATTACAAAATATAACTCACCTGTGGAATATGGTGAACAACCGTCTTTCTGATTTCTGGATCACATTTTCTACTTTGCTCTGAAAACAAATCAAAAGAAAATATTAGATTTGGTTAATTTGTATATTAAACCTATAAACATTTAATTCCTAACGTTTGTAATGATCCTTAGCCTTTAGTGATTTCTTCTAGGAAACCTTTGGATAGAACATTTTGGACCAAACAAGTATGCGACAGTGAAACTATAGGCAGTCGGCACGCCTTATAGGCGATAGGTTGACTTGAGGCATGGTGTGGTTTAAATGATCTGCTAACCTGGAGTCCAAACCACTTGAACTCGGCCGTGACGAGTTTGTAGCAGGTCATGACCGGCTTGACGTCGTTCTTCCAGCCGGGGCCGACGAGCGGGCCGCGCCCGGTCTTGGCCGACTTGAACTTGGTGGGGTCCGTCTCGGGCTTGTAGTCGGCGGAGGGCAGCGGGTCGTTCGCGATGTCGATCGGGACGACTTCGCGGGTCTTCAGCTTCTCGGGCGGTAACTCGTGTACCTGAGGAACGAATAATAAATGTATTAAGACCGTTCCTCCACTGCGTAATCGGCTCTCTTACGACATGCAGTTATTGAAAGAAATATAACAAAAGGTAAAAAGACAAGCCCGCTGAGTTTCTTGCCGGATCTACTCAGTCGAGGTCGCGTTCCGATCCGGTTGCAGATATAAGAAAAAAATGTAAAATTTACTACTTGTAAGTGCCCCCCGTAGGCCTAAACAAAATAAACGATTTGAATTTATTGTAGCTGCTTTACGCCGATTTTTTGTCAGCGAGTGGTACTACCCTGGATGAGCCAGCCCATACTTATGAGCTGTACCCAATTAGCTACAGCTTGGGTCTACCACAGTAGGTTACGATACGACCCTAACCTCAATGCAACGCCATCACCGATTCTGGTTAGTCGACCACGGCTGACCCAGTGCGAGCTGGTGGTTGACTCCTTTCGAATACTGCTTATGTTCTTTCAGAGGTGCAAGTTCACTAGCGATAATTAAAGTACGGATCATATAATTTGTATATGGATATTTATTTTCGCTTGGTTTTTGTAAGCGATAAAGTTTATTTTATAGTTATACAAATTATCGAAATCATAAGTAGATGTTATGATAGGGAGAACTAATTATTGTGATTGTAATTGCTTTACTAAAATTAATAAGTATTGGCAGATAAAATAATTATATCTTGCGCGAAATCAGCGTGATATGATCATCATTACATGCTGAAATCAAGAGTCTTTGTGGACGAGGGCTCGAGGGGTGTATTGTTATTCATTACGAGTAAGCGACGCTATTCACCCGACATTTCCTTGCAGCATTAAGTACCTTTTAGGTACGAAATCAGGAAGACCCCGACCGACTTTTTTAAAAAAAATTATAGCAATTACAAGGGCCGAACGCTGGGCGCCAATAAAATTAATACAGGTTAAAACAGAAAGGGTATACTTTTTTTTTCAAAATTAATCTTTGTAATTCAAAATCTATCAGCTTTGGAGGAAACTTCGTAAAATAAAAGGTGTTATAGGAATACAGCTGTTGACAGATTTCACAAGTCTACAAAAACATTTAGTACTTCAAATGTCCCACAAAGCTGATAGCTTTAGATTTACAAAGTGATTTTGCGAAAAAAATTGTATACCCTTTATGTTTCACCTAGTATAACCGGAACGAACCTAAAATGTTAACACAATTTGCGCGGGGCCCTGACCTCGCTCCGCGGCACACAGCCAGCCACGCCGCCGGTAATTAGTAGCACCTCCGCTGGGGGAGGCACTTCACTTAACGAAAGCGACAAGATATGAAGCGAGATATGTTGAGGCTATGTATGACGTCATGAAAGAAGACTGTCTTTGTGTAAGCACAGGTGTCGAGAGCGAACATTGCTTAGTTTTTTACATTCCAAGGTAAAGGGGAATACATACAACTTTTTATTTATTTATTAGGGTTTGTATGTAGTCTATCTCACCTATTACTTTTTTTAATAGTGCGAAATTTCGTACAATAAGATACAAATCTTGGTATAGTAACGTGTTCGCGTTGGCTGTACCGAGCCCTAAGCACGTTCACGTTTCATAATGGCAGCGCGTACAAATTGTCGCGTGTACGATAATTACGGTAATTTCATCCGCCTCAATTATGCCAGATACAGAGACTAGCCCCACTGACACATTTTAAATCAGTTTTATTTGCTTTTAATGTAAACGTTTTATAGATACTAACCATTATTTATTTAAACTAAGTTTATTTTAGTTCATAGTCTGATAGCTCACGAAAGCATGTTCACGCTTATGTCCGGTGGTAGCAAGCGTTCGGATTGACCTATTATGACGGTGACGTCAATATACATTTACGTTTGTACTTTTTTCGTTCCTTTCGATACTAGATTGAAGACGCCCACTTTTCGCCGACGGTATTTCAGTCCCAATATTGATGGGGGAGCAGCCAATATGCTGGGCACAATCCCCTTAATGCGAGGGGAATTCGGGACAAAGTACTGGCGTACTGGCGAACTTCACACACACACAACTTTTTCATTAAACGTGCATGTTTCCTTCATCGATTCGCAAGTGATTATCTATATTGAAAATGAAATTCACAGTTCACACATGAAGTCTGATCAACCTAGTGGTGCGATCTGAGGTTTGAACCTAAACACCATGTTTCCAGAGCGCACAATACCCAGTATTATTAGAACGTATAGTAACAAAATTGAGTATCCGCCATTACCTAGCCCAAACCCCTCATCTTGCGAAAGCCCAACGGATGATTAATCAGCCCATTGTGTTGACACACGCTCCGGTTTATTACTCAATGTCAGAGCTCGCAAAAAACCAGTGTAACTCGTACTTTGTACCCGTTCGGTCACGCAAGCAGCGGGCACGACGAAACATCGTCTCGACACTGTCGCGAGAATGTCAAGGGGTTGATAGAGCTAGCGTATAATATTGAAACATGGACAAATATAACCGAAACCTATACCTGAATGTAGATATGTACGATAATTTAGACGTATTGCGAGACGAGCGAAATACCAGCTTTACAGAGTGTGGCCCTGTTCTTAAGTATAATTTATTAGGCTTATTTATAAGGTATATTAACAACAACTTACATTGTACTGCTCGCCGGCGTCTGGTAAATGCAGTGACTCTATACAAATGACGAAGTTGTCTTTCATGTACCCAGGGTTCTGAAACATAATTACATGATGCTATTTAATCTACAGAAAACATATCCCTCACTTATGATTTTTCATATGTGCCCCGCTTAGACAGGTTTACTAACAAATAGACAGCCGTTTGGCGCAGTGGTTTGAGCGTAGGCCGCTCGGGTCACTGCAACGAGTGGTTTCAGGTTCGATTACGGACGGGGCAAATTTCGAAAATGGCTTTTCCGTGCTTTGCCTTGGTCTGGTTATTATTACTGGGATCGCCCCCAGTCCATTGTACGGTAACCATTGTACAGTTGCTTAGTTTGGGATTATACAGTTGGTTGTTTATTCTGGCGATATTTAAAAAAAAAATGTTAACATTCGAAGTATGTATCGACTACAAAATTAGCCCAGCACAGGAATCGAACCCGCAACTTCCGCCTCAGGGGTTTGACACTAACCACAATAACTCGCCTTTATATTACAAAAATAACGTTTATTCATATACACGTATACGCGAACGAAATCTATCGCATAGTGAGCAAAAATATGTGCCAAAGGGTTATTGGAAAGAAAATATAATTTTCGGCAGTCTCAAGGTTCAATTTCAATTAAAACACAAATGCCTAACAGTTTAGGTCCCGGATGGCTACAGATAAGAGATAAGATTATCGTCGGTCGAGTGCGCTAATGCCTCATGCCCCAGACGGCACACTCAAAAGACCCTTATCGTTTATCTACCACGACAAATTATTATACATTATACTCATGTACAAGATAAATAAATAAACTATCACGCCCGCATGCCCGAGGGGATAGGTAGACGTGTACTGCCCACTGAGAAATAAAATTCACCATGTTGGTCTGTCCGTCTGAAGTCAGAGGCATTTTATTCAGAGACAATTGGGGCTATAAGGCTGCGAATTGGCACAAACATTTACTTTATAATTGATTGACTCAGGCGTTACTTGGCGGAAATCCATTGTAAAACAATTTAGGATAAGGACCCACCACTCACCCTTGGCTTGTTAACCTCCAAAATTATAAATCAAATAGGTTGATCGATAATGGAAGAGGTTAACAAAACTTAACTCCGTCGGTCGAGTTTGTCAGTCATGAGTGAGCCTCTGAACGAGACATCGTCTCGTTCAGAGGCGAAACACGTGTCGAATTTTATTTTTAATTCGCTTTGTTCCTCGGAAAATTGCACATTATTAGGGTCCCTGACACTCATGACTGACAACCCCAACGAGTGGGGTATCGTTGAATAGGTATTTCAAAATCATTATACGGTTCTTTAGTAGTTTCTCAAAATTAATTCTCGTTTACGAAATATTGAGCTCGAAAGAGGATTATTTTTACATGAGTTCCTCGATTCATCTTCTAACTTCTGAACCAAATTAAGGTTTATTGAAATGGCTACGGAACCCTACATTGAGCGTGGCCCAACACGCACTTGGCCGGTTTTTACAAAGCGTTTTATTGTAAAGTTTTGTAAGGTAGTTAGAATATAAATATTAATAATGTGGGTAGTTTGATATATTGTGAGTTGGCAACGGAGGTATTGTTAATAAGTAATAGTGTGATGCGATTCATTATGTCTTGGATCGCGAAGGAAGAAGCATCTCGGTGATTATAAGTAGAAACATCAGTGGTAAATATAGACTAAACGGAATTATCTAGTTTTATTCCTTGCAACGCTTCTGAATTCTTTTAGTTCAGAAGTGGGATAAACTTGGAACATTACTTAATATTCCTTTTATCACGCCCACCAGGCCATACTTATTGGCATATCAAGGATTACAGGTAAAAATATATTCAATATTAGAAGGTGAGTAATCTTTATTTGATTTTCTTGGACATGCTAAAGTATTAATGAATTTATTGAGAGGTTAATGTGAAATGTGAAGAGATATTCTCTCTGCCTCGTTTAAACCTACCCGTTATTTTTTTTTTTTTTTTAATCTGAAGGCGGTTATTGTTCTTGAAACAGTCGTTTATTTTATTTATTCTGTTTTGTTCATAAAAGAAGACTTGTTTATCGTCCTTAGCATCTAACCAACCATAGATTGTAATTGAACGAACTGAGTTGGTTGTGATAAATGAATTTTATTGTTACATATGTTTAACAAAGCAGGAACGAGATGATAAATGGGAGTGGTTTATGATTAAAGTATCTACCCAAACTGATTTCAGTAAACGATGTCGAAAAATCGTGTTAGCAACGCAAAGGGCCATGAACCTCGGGATCGCGACACAGTACCAGCTACGCGGCATCGTGAAGTGGAGTCATGCAGTCGCAGACGTATGCAGTGGACGCAAGAGCTCTACAGCAGGAGTCGCTCCAGGACTGGTACCAGGCGAAATACGCGGTTGCGGTCAAGCTCGTCGAGCAGCAGCGTGTCAAGAGGCCGATCGAGATGCAAGCGTACGGGTTCGAAGCGATATCGGCAGCGTCCGACAACGTCGCGGAATGTGGAGGACGGAGTAGCGGGCTGTGCAAGGATGTATTCGCGGTCATCGCGAGCACGTTCGCGCTCGTCAGCCACCGACGCGCCACAATCTCGGAGAAGACGACGACGCGCCAAGACTCCGGTGAGGCAATCGAAGCGAAGACGTCGTGAAACAGTGAGTCGTTCATCTTGTTCGATTAGTAGTTGTGATAAGGTTCCTAAAAGGAAACGTTCATGTGTAGACGTTACGCATAACGACACTCATAGTTTTAGCATCAAAGATGTAATGGAACTGATAAAGTCACTGCCTTCTTCGACATCACAGACTCAAAATCATTTTAGTATGACAACTAATGCTGTGCCAGAATTTGATCCTGCTAATAAGGAACAAACGATTGATTTATGGATAGCCAAAGTAGAGGAATGTGCTTCATTACATAAGTGGTCGGAAATGCAGTTGATTCACTACGCCCTGCCCAAGTTGACGGGTGTAGCGAAAATATGGTATCAAGGGCTACCTTCTTTAAATTATGAATGGCTGGAGTGGAAAGATAAATTGACTAAAACGTTTCCTACTGTACAAAATTATGCACAACTATTACATGAGATGTTGGAAAGAAAAGTAAGATATAATGAATCATTGGAAACTTATTTTTATCACAAAATCAATTTATTGAATCGCTGTGATATATCGGGTAAACGAGCGGTAGATTGTTTAATTTACGGGTTAGAGGATAAGGGTATGCGGTTGGGAGCTCAGGCTGCAAATTATTCTCAACCTGAAGAATTACTGTCCTATTTTAAATCGATGAAGTTAGAAGATACGAAAGATAAAACATACCGTCCAACATTTACACGCAGGCGTCCTGAAGGGCAGAATGATATACCCAAGACAAGCTCTATAAGATGTTTTAATTGTAATGAAGTAGGGCATCCTAGCTTCAAATGTCCAAAACCGTTATTAACGTGCGGTATTTGTAAAAGGCTTGGACACCAAAGCTCTAATTGTAAGAAGTTGTTACGAAATAATAATGATAGTTACAAACGTGTTGATTCTGACAAAGCAGTGTCCGAAATAAAGGTCGCGGGTGTTCTGGATCAAAAGTACGTTTTACCTATTACAGTTAATGGCGTATCCAAATCATGTTATGTTGACTTAGGTAGTCAGAGTACTCTTATTCGAGAAAGTGATTTTAAGGATTTAAATATTGCTTATAACACGGATAATTTACCAAAATTAAAAGGATTTGGTAATTCACTTATAGAACCTGTAGGTAAGTCGGTAGTACAAGTGCAGGTCCAATCAGTCACCACTTCAGTAGAAGCGTTAGTGGTATCAGATGACCTGTTAAAACATGCTGTTTTGTTAGGACATACATTTACCGAGCAAGATGGCATCGTAGTCATTAAAACCGATGAACACCTAATTTTCCAAAAGCAACCGTGTTTCAGCTCAGAGATAAATAATAAAAAGACACTTAAGTTAGTTGTTAGTTCAGAAACATGTGTTACAGGTATGGATCTTATACAAGTACAGACTGATGATAATATTACATGTAAAGTGTGGGTCAAAGAATCAGTTAGAAATGTGGGTCTAAATAATTATTACATTTTACCTGGAATGTATTCAATGTTGAATGGCAGTGGAGGTATTTTAATATTAAATTTGAATACAAATACTATTAATTTTCAACAAGGACAGTTGTTGACTAGAGTACATGTAGTAGGTGAAGATGATTGTTTAAAAATTAATAAAGTAGAAAATCAAGAGAGTGAACAAATGTTAGATAGTCTGAAAGTCGGCGAGGGACTTTGTAATGAAGATAAAATTACACTGAAAATTTTACTAGAAAAATATAGGGATTGCTTTTCATTTCATTTAACAGATTTAGGTCTCACTAATTTATCTGAGATGACCATTACGTTAAAAGACGCGACTCCGGTCGTTTACAGGCCGTATAGACTTGCTTATTCAGAAAGAGATAAAGTTAAGGGAATGATACAAGAAATGTTAGATTGTGGCATAGTTACTGAATCAACATCCTCCTACGCCAGTCCAATTATATTGGTACAAAAGAAAACCGGCGATCAAAGACTTTGTGTCGATTATCGAGCATTAAATGCTAAGACTGTTAAAGAACATTATCCAATGCCTAGAATAGAAGACCAAATTGATCAATTAGGTGGTTATGACTATTTTATAACTCTGGACTTAGCATCTGGCTATTACCAGATCCCTATTGCTTCATCATCCCAGGACAAAACAGCATTCGTTACGCCAGATGGGCAATACCAATTTACCCGAATGCCGTTTGGCCTAGCCAATGCGCCCTCTGTTTTTCAAAAAACTATCCATAAAATGCTAAAGAGCGAGAAAAATCGTATAGCCTTTGCTTTTATGGATGACATTATTATTCCAGCACATAGTGTTGAGCAGGGAATGGAGCGTTTGGAAATTGTACTGAAGTTGATTAAGGAAGCAGGATTGACTCTAAAATTGTCAAAATGTATATTTTTCTCGAAAATAATTGATTATTTAGGATTTGAAATATGCAAACTAGGAGTTCGACCAGGGCTTAAAAAGACTGAAGCAGTAGATCAGTTTAAACGACCAACTAACCAACATGAAATACGCCAGTTTGTTGGGCTAGCTAGTTTCTTTCGGCGTTTTGTCAAAAATTTTGCCATCATAGCTAATCCTCTAACTAGATTACTGAGGAAAGATAGCAAGTATGAGTGGGGTACCGATCAAGAAAAAGCATTTGCTACTCTCAAGCTAGAACTAGTAAAACGACCCATTTTAGCACTATACAATTCTAACTCTAAAACGCAAGTACACACAGACGCGTGTAAGACTGGTATAGCAGGCATGTTACTCCAGGAAGATGACTCAAGTAGGTGGCGAGCAGTTGCATACTATAGTAGGCAAACTACACTCGAAGAGCAAAAGTACCACTCTTTTGAGCTAGAAACGTTGGCGGTAGTTGCGTCCTTACAGCGATTTCGGGTGTACATATTGGGTATTCAATTTGTTATAGTGACGGATTGTAGTGCTTTACGTACCACTCTGTCAAAACGAGATATTATTCCTCGAGTGAGTAGATGGTGGTTACAGTTACAGGAATACGACTGTAGTATTGAGTACAGGCCAGGAAATAGGATGAGTCATGTGGACGCCTTGAGTAGGAATCCTATACCAATTGCTGATGAGCCCGAACCGGTATTTGATGTATTAACGGTAGAGACTGAGGATTGGTTAGCTACCATACAAGGCGCAGACGAAGAAGTGCAGAGAATAAAGCGCATCTTAGAGGATCCAGAAACGCCTAAGATATCCGAAATTTACCAAAACTATCAATTAAAAAGTGGAAAAATATATAAGGTAGTAGACAGTCAACTGAAATGGTTGGTACCGAAAGGGTTTAGGTGGCAATTACTTAAAAAGTGCCATGACGAACTTGGCCATTTTGGGGTAGATAAAACTTTAGATAAATTGAAGTCCTTTTACTGGTTCCCTAAGATGAACAAGTTCGTTAAGAAATATGTCCAATCCTGCTTAGAATGCTGTTATCACAAAGTCCCGGTTGGAAAAAGACAGGGAATGCTTCACCCTATCCCCAAAATTGATAAACCTTTTCATACGATACATATGGACCACTTAGGGCCATTTGTAAAAAGTAAGTCTAAAAATACTTATTTGTTAGTTCTGGTTGAGGCATATACAAAATACGTAACTTTATTTGCAGTAAAGAACACAAAATCGAAATCCACTATAAGAATACTCAATCAGTATTTTAGTTTGTTCGGTATTCCTAGTCGATTAATAACCGATAGAGGTTGTTCGTTTACTAGCAAAGTCTTTAAAGAATTTATAAATAGATTAGGAATCAGACATGTTCTAAATGCTGTCGCGACCCCGCGCGCAAATGGCCAAGTGGAACGATACAATCGTACTATTTTGGCCTCTCTTGCAGTAAAAAACCACCATTGCGATGAAAATAGATGGGACACTCATTTAGAAGAAATTCAATTAGGTCTTAATACAACTATAAATAAAGGAACTGGTAAAAGTCCATCAGAGGTATTATTTGGAATAAGGTTAAGGTCTAAAAGTGATGGAATAGTAACTTCATTATTAGATCAGGAGAACACCTCGACGGCAGATGTAGACGAAATAAGAGAGGGCGTAAACTTAAAAATAAGAGAGGAACAAAGCAAGCAAAAGGAAATGTTTGACAAAGGTAGGAAGGTTGCGCGAAAATATAAGATAGGTGATCTTATTAGAATAGAAAGAGAGATAGGAAGTAATAATGGGCAATCCAGGAAACTACTTCCTAAATTGCAAGGTCCTTATAGAATCGTAAAGGCCTTAGACAAGGACAGATATGTAGTTCAGGATACACCTTTAACGCGTAAACATAACAGAAAGTATGAGGCAGTAATATCGGTTGACAAAATTCATCCATGGTTGGCTTTTCATCAAGATAGCTCAACTGAATCTGAGGTCGAGAGTAATATCAATGATGTAAGCGACACACAACATGAAAATATGCATAAACAAAGAGAAAACATTGATATGGAGGTTTTGAGAGATGTTGAGGAGTGCAGTGACATTTAAGTAGTTTCGATTAAGGAATAATGATTAGATTGACGTGGAATGGTTGTTTTATGTATTATAGGTATCTACGCTGTTTTGAGAAATGAAACAATATATAGAGGATAAATAATTGTGTACCTAACTAATGTTATTATGAATCAATAAGTAATGAGATTGAGTACTTAGTTATTATTTTCTTTCATTGCACACTGTTTATGGGTCAAATGATAATGGAATGGACGAGACTATTGCTTATACGTGTAACTGTGGAAAATTTGTAGAGATTGAAATTGAAGGTAATATTTAGATGAATTTGAAAATGATATAAGTAAATGATATGATTTAATGATACATTAATCCTTTGGAGAAGTCTACACACAATTGAGTCGTTTGACAAATGTGAGTGTGTTAGATGACATGGAACTGGATTTATGTATGATTGATTGCTTAAGTACATGAATCCTTTGGAGAAGTCTACACACAATGGAGTCGTTTGACAAATGTGAGTGTGTTAGATGACAAGGAACTGGATTTATGTATGATTGAGTGCTTAAGTACATGAATCCTTTGAAGAAATCTACACACAATGGAGTCATGTGACAAATGTGAGTGTGTTAGATGACAAGGAACTGGATTTAGGAGTATGTATTACCAGAGATATATAACAAGATTAAATATTATTACTTGTTATGTTTTTATAACTGTTTTTGATTTATATACGATTGTATAAGATGGCCGAACGTTGTTATATATTATATTATGAATGAAATTATATCACATTTGGTACAGTAATTTATAAGTTTAAGAATCGGTAAATTGTATACGGACCTAGCTTATTAAAAATACTTTGCATTAAAGTTCATAATTAACGAGAGGACTCTGTTAATTCAGAATGGCCGACTGTAAAGTTTTGTAAGGTAGTTAGAATATAAATATTAATAATGTGGGTAGTTTGATATATTGTGAGTTGGCAACGGAGGTATTGTTAATAAGTAATAGTGTGATGCGATTCATTATGTCTCGGATCGCGAAGGAAGAAGCATCTCGGTGATTATAAGTAGAAACATCAGTGGTAAATATAGACTAAACGGAATTATCTAGTTTTATTCCTTGCAACGCTTCTGAATTCTTTTATTATGGAATAATTTATGTATACGAGATTATTAGGAAACGTGTACATACCGTGAGCACAGTCCGGCAATAAGGATACGCGTTCCACGCCTCCTCGTGGACTTCGAGCGACCCCTTGGGTGCCAACAGCCGGATGAACGCGGGCACCTTCGACGCCAGGTGGTAGATCTTGTACGTGTACTGGCCGGAACTGTATTTACCACCTGCACGAGACGAGGGTCTTAGTAAGGTGTTCAAATTGACTTTGCTAACAGATGTGGACCCTAGTTCTGTTGTTGCACGAACTAAAATTGGTTAAACAAAACAAAAAAGTGTTTCCTTGGCCCTCTGCATAGTCCATGCGTGGGCTGGAGCTCTGTACTAGCTAAGACACAAAGATCTGACCCTTGGTGAGCCCTAGGGAACAGTTAAATTATCTTGAAAGACGGGACTAAGTGTAATATAACGCTATAAAAATATTGGATGTGAGTATGCATCACCTAATTCTGGTTATGATGAGAGATTTCGAAAGTTAACAGTTAAAAATAAGTATTATAAAAACTGTTATTCGTCAATAAGTGTACAAAGTTATTTAAATGATTTATACGTTTCCTTATTATTGTTATTATCATAATTATACCTATATTTATAGTCAAGTATTTACTATAATTGCTTTTGTAAAATGATTATACTAAAAAAACATATAATCCTTCACTTTAATTTCTTACGGAACAGCTAATTAATCATTAACATCTCTCAAGGTTTAATCCAAGTTCCGTCTAAAGTTACCACTACACGCCATCAGCTGGTGTCGCTTCATCTCTATTTTATGTTAATTGTATGGTAATTATGTCGGATTCAATTATGAAATAATATGATATTTTTATTTTGAACTCTAATTACAAAGTTATATTTTCTAAAGAATACATACGTACTGGGAAGTTAGTTTTGAGTGGGGTGGTATTTTTAATTGGTTACAAAGCAAAGTCTATGATAGAGATTAGGTGAGACTATTCAGTCAAATTAAATTAATTTGAGGGCTGATTGAGTAAGAAAAGCGATTTGTCAAATCTATACTTATGCGTATAACTATACTTGAGTATACAGACTGATGGTTTTAGCAATTAATTACATTATGACCAAATGACCACAAGTTACATAAACCGTCATTTTGAAGGTAAAGTTGTTTAATAACAACAGAAACCAGTTTACGATGTCTATGTTTTCTAGTTTTACATTTCAAAGCGAGTTAGCCAAATTTTGCATTTATCTACTATCCAAATATGTTATGATATTAAAATACAGTTGTCTCTCGTTCTTATTTTTAACCCCCGACGAAATCGGCGGGGTGTTATAAGTTGAACATTTGTATCTGTGTGTCTGTCTGTGGCATCGTAACGACCAAGCGGATGAACCGTATTTTATTTTTTTGTTAGAAAGGTATTCTGATCGAGAGTGTACTATGAGAGCTATGTCTCATGAAAATCGGTTCAGGCGTTTGAAAATTATCAGCTATTTTGTAGTTTAAAAAGGCGTCGCATCAGGGGTATTTTAAATTTTCAATTTTAGTTATTCACATTATTTTTTAAACTGACTATTATGGCTATTAAATAAATAAACAACACATTGTATACGTATTCTTGAAAGGGTTTTATGAACGTGAATATTAATAACTCCACGACACCTGGAGCGAGCGAAGAGCGATGTGATGAAGAATGGACGTATTTTTAGACTGCAAACACTATTTTAACATACTTTATAGCTTATCCCGAAAATTAGTAATGTTTATGGCTAATTTGACATTACAAACAGGTTTGAGCATGGATTAGTAGGTTTGATCCTGGGCAGTTATTTTAAACAATCCCAATTGCTCAGAAGTGTATCCTTAGTCGACAGAAAGGAGAGCTTTCATCCTTCTTTCACAAATGAATTAGAAGAAGAATGGACGCTGTCATTTCCGACACGGAAACTTTCCGTCGACTATGACGATAATGGCAATAGACTCGACTATAACGTTAGGACCAAAATACCATATCGTCAAAATGTGGGTGAACTGCACTGCATTGCACCTCTGCCTACACCATTTACTAAACAGAAATAGAAGGATTGCTAGGCGCCCTTGCGGTCACTGAAATCTCAGGTCACTTTGAACCTTACAGACGTAATCTAAAGATTGGGAGACGTAATCCTGAATTGTATTAAAATGGTTACCGCATCTTTTAGTAAAGGATTAACGCCCTGAACTAATAATGTTTCTTGTATACAAGATTAAGATCCATCTTGGACTACTTTATATAGTCTGATCGTATCGTACCCGCGTGCCAACGCGATCGCAACTTACGATTAGTTATTGGCAAGCTTCACCAAAAATGAATTGCAATATTAATCTCAAATAGCAAACATTGGACCAGAAGATTGATTAGTAGTGGCCATTTTGAGAATAATTTGTGCCCATTTTAGGAAAGTGGTAATTTTGGACCAGAAGGTACATTATTTTGAGAGCTGTCATTTTAGTCCAAGCATCGAATGATTGTTAATCCTGGTTTACAGGAGTACATTGGTGGCATAACAGTGGTGTGGCAGAACTAGTCCCATGTCTGCATTATAGTAATGGACCACTTGGTAAGTAAGAAGCAATAGATAAGCTAGTTCCCTATTACGTGAATCTTGAGGTACATCTTTGTACCCTTAAAGTGGCGATATAAGTATTAAGGCAAACTTGTTAACAACATAAAATTAGATGATGACGTAGCACTTCAACGCAATGGTTCGAGGAAAGAAGTGAAGGTTGTACATTTTGCAAACTATGTTTCGCAGTATATTGAAACACCGATTATAAATGATGTGGCCACATCAGTTGCTGAGCTAAGCAGATAAAAGAATTGTAAACGCATCAAGATAAAAAAATCCTTATAAATTATTTGCAATCACATTTTTCGCGAAGGTCGACTGACCGAAGACTACTTTTATTTGAATAACAAAGCGATTGTTGGACGGAAAGGATCAATATCATGGAAATGATTATGCTTTTTCACTATGAAAGACCTTGCCTTTACTAGACAATGCTACATTAAAGTGGTTTTATAAAATATCAATATCAATCTGAATCCTACTAATATTATAAATGCGAAAGTTTGTGAGTGTGGATGTATGTATGTATGTATGTATGTATGTATGTATGTATGTATGTATGTTTGTTACTCCTTCACGCAAAAACTACTGAACGGATTTGGATGAAATTTGGAACACAGATAGATTATAACCGGGATTAACATATAGGATACTTTTTAACCCAATAATCCAATACTACGCGGATGAAGTCGCGGGGCACAGCTAGTAATAAATTAAATAAGGCGATCTAGCTAGAGTTGACACAAACGCTCAACCGCGCGAAGTCAGCACTCTTTATCTTGAAGATAAATCTAAACGATATTGAATGATTGCGATAATTTAAGTAGAAAAATCGCATGTCTTTGGAGTACTAATATGATTTACACAGCATATGCAAAAATCAAATTATAACAATGATCTAGTAACGCGGCAAGGACGGTGCGTCTCCGGCACCTACACAAATAACTGTACAACTGTGTAAACTGGCTTCACTGACGTCATCGGTACAAACCACGTTGCAGACAACCATTGTCGCTCCGTGCAACTTTAGACTTCAGCAGATAACCGGTTTATGAAATGACCTGGGTTTCAATATGTTTTTATAGGCAAATAGACTACGACCGTTTTGTACTAGTAACTTTCTAACTGAACTCTGAGAGGCTGACCACTCGACCCGGTTACTGTTGTTTTAAGAGCGACCCTATAGTTATATACTTACAATTTTGTGTTTAGCTTCGGAGGAGTTTCATAATGGCGCAGTAGTGTTCGACTTACTTGACCTATAAACCTAGCTATAAGCTACATAACAAACTTTAAATAGAAAGGATATAAGTTTTGCTTTGTAAGACGGCACAGGCTAGCAACTACGTCGTAAGACGGTAGGAAGACCGGTCCAGTTGATTACGATTTACGATACTACATCAAATGTTTACTTTCTTAAAGGTATTACAGTTTAAGCATGAGCTACAAGCTATGTTCTCACACCTCACAAACAAACATGGGAACAAACAGATATACCAAGTTGACCTAATATTATTTGATGAAGAAGCCACTCACGAATGTAGAAATGCGCATTTATCTAACACCACGTTGGAGTTTGAGCATGTTACGTTATTAATAATAAAAATATTGTTGATAATGTTAATGCTATGTTATTGTTGATAATGTTATATCTTTGGGTGGCGTGATGAAAGATTTTTGCGCAGTGTTACTGCATCATAAGGATTTGCAGTGCGTTGACTGGTATAGTTCACTGCATTTTCCAGTTGGCTATCACAATTACAGAACAGTAACAATACTGTTTACATTGTTCTACACAATAATACGTACGACATAAATATGATACCACGAAATCCAGATCTGTTATTTTTTAAGTGTGGTGCGTGGTTAATTCTAAAAATAATTAAAACAAAAATAAACGATACGTTTCACTGCAAACTACGACTTGCAACTAATTGCAATATTAAAAAACTAATTAACATTACAAGTGTGTGATGGGTGGAAATGGTATATAACACAATAAATACATAGTTATGGTATACCGATGAATTCAAATGGACGTCGACATACTATCAACAGTTGATGTCTAGCTATTGGTAAACGCGGAGGCACAAATTGTTCGCAATTTTTAATGTCATATAAAACGTGTACATTTCTTTATTTACCAAGGCCCCATTAAATATTCCATTAAGCTGAAGAACGCTAAGTCCTACTAATTCCGAATTCCGTTTACCAATCCAAGTACGCCTTTGGTAACTAATCTTTGATATAATGCAATCATTTAAAGTTCCCCGGATCACAGAAGCGTCT
Source organism: Notodonta dromedarius (assembly GCA_905147325.1). Taxonomy (NCBI): domain Eukaryota; kingdom Metazoa; phylum Arthropoda; class Insecta; order Lepidoptera; family Notodontidae; genus Notodonta; species Notodonta dromedarius. The sequence continues at coordinate 9,564,101 of LR990179.1, read as the reverse complement.
GAATTTGTTTAGAATGTATGTAAATCCATTGGTTACAGATGTTGCATGTGTTCCGAGAGCGAGTCAGCGGATCGGATCGAATATAAGCGTATCATAGGCTAACTATAGCCACCGGATTTATTTGAATAACAAGCAATATCATGTCAACAAGATATGCTCATATTGGATTGAGTACTTTAACCATTGAATTTTACGTTGTATGTAATGTAGCAAACAAATTGCCTATCTGGCAATTACCGATAACTACATTACTTGAAATAATTTAATGTATAATTTTGGTTGTGAATCAAAATCAATGTGCCTCCACGTTGTTTTGTTGATTCAAATAATCATTCAGTACCGTTGCAAGCGGGACAAATATCACACTCTTCGTTGGCCCTTTTCGACGTGTTCGGCTTGTTACCAACTAGAAATCAATGAAAAATAAACAAAAAGTCAAAAAATAAAACTGCGTAAAATAAACAAACGTACTAAATACAAGGATAAAAATAAAAAATACTCATATCTGACAATTTTTTAAAAGACCAGTAAATGTTAGAAAGAGCTTAATTTTTTCTCTACATCCTTATTAACATTATAACTGGCGTCGCGCCATCAGTCTCACAATATCTGTAGACACTTGAGAGCCTATCAACGAGCTGCCGATATTCCTACCAACAATTACAGCTACGGCTTACCATTAAGACATGGTTATCGCGGCCACACAATGGCCCGCGCGTTTGGAATCACAATACGTGTATAATGTTGGCATTTATTTGTTTATCGACCTATAAAACCTTATGACGTCAAGGCGTCTATGTAATTATAACATTTTTTAAACTTAGGGTAGGATTGTATATTTTATTTTTACTAGAACATAGGTACCTATAGACATGTCATAATAGCATAAATATAGTTCCAAGGCACAGATAAGAAGTTTAGGAAGGCAAGGTGTCAAATGAATAAAATGGTCTACATCATTGCGTTTTTCTGATCAATAAAACCGTACATTGTCGGAGGAGCGCCAATAATTCCACTTTAATGGCCCTGATAGTTCTCACAAGTGCCGGCGAGTCAGCAACATCGCAAGTTTCCCCGGACATTTAGGTAAGAGGTCAAGAGATTTTCGCTCTAATTCCAAAGGATTACCTGGTTGTTAAGGATCATAAATTGACGCTTGTAATTCAGAAAGTTAAAGTGGGGTTTATTCAGTGACGGAGAAATCAATAGGTGACCCCCCGGGCATCACTTTATAAAAGGCTATCAATGGGCCTGGCTCCAAAAGAGTCCGATACCAGATTTTGGTAAGGAATCAATCATAAATATATTTTTATTCAATAACACAAAAGCTACTGGGTATTTTTTCTGAAATTTTACTAAAATAAATATTTTAATCTGGAATTCAATCTAGATCAGATTTCCAACCAAACACTTTATAAAATAGTCCTTCTGATTTATAAAACAGTTATGTGCTGAGTAGTATTCTCTTCTATAATTTATGGTATCAACTTCTAGTTTACCCTGATATGCCAGATAACAGGTCTTTGTACGAAGAGACTGCTGTCCTGTCCTTCGAGACCCTACCTACTAGTGAGAACCGGTAACCTAAGGTTTAGACCAGTTGGAAGATTATTACTGTTAGTTAAGATTAATATAGACGTTAGTATGGTAGCCGGCTGCCTGCTTACCGTAACCTCTCCAAAACAAGGATCAACAAATATTACGTAATCGTCTCGCTAACGAAAAGGCATTATGTCAGAGTAAATCTTATTCATGAAATCCGTCGTGCAAGCCGGACGGAACATGTTACGTTAACGTAACGCTATGGAACAATATTGTGTCTTGATTTGATTTGGCACTATAGTTCTCAATTCTCGATACTACATCCCCAAAATAGGTTTAAAAATAGAATATGAATATGGCTGCATAAGATTTAATAATTATATGAGGTACAATTAAGATAGCCAGTCAAAACAGGTTTGGCGAGTATCGTATCAGTCTTGTCTTGTGTTGGTGCATTGACATTGATATACCTACTAACAGTCTTAGAGTTCTTGACGAGGCTACGGGTCATTGTGCAGAAATAACTATAATCTTTTTGTGACAGACGTGTGCTATCACGTTTTTATTAGCATCTTGTTTGTATGCAAGAAATCTGTGATCGTTACAATGTTGTAGAGTTTGCACTTTCAAAAAGGTTTTGTTCAAAGAATCATAGTCCGTCACCGACGACATTATGCCTACAACAATTTTCAAAGGTCACCGAATGGCCGTTAAAGGTTAATTAGACCAAATCTCGACTATTAACGTGAGAACGGACTCAGAGGCAAACATGAAAAACAAAAAGGAATTGTAAGAAAACAGACCTAATGTAACTTGGTACCCTTGGTACCATTGATAAAAAACCCATGACTTGCGCATGACAGAAACACCCTATAATTTGACATAAAATGAGCAGATACCAATAAATAGTTACTAAAATACTAAATATATAAAGTTCCATCACTTACCGAGCAGTGGGAAATCTTTGAAAGGTTCATTTTTTATGACCTCTATCCCCTCGCCGCCACCCGTTTCGTTTTTGGAGACCTCAGCCACGCAGTACAACTGGGCGACTTGGTACTGTGCACAAACAATATTTAATTAGCTTTCTTCCATTCTACAGACCCCTCCCCCCAACAGATCAGTCTGAAGACCGACGGAAAGGGACAGATGCAAAAACCTGGTGTTCTATTTCTTTGTGATAGCTCTATTCATCTCCCAGGTTGCTTAACCATGAATTTAGTACATAGACATCCCTCAAGGCTCGCCAATTGATAACTGCAGCAACTGCAGGCCTTTGGTCTTATCCATTCTACTGAATAAAGATAGAGAGAACTTCGCGCAATATACCTAATCTGTGACACGAATCTCGTATTGTACTGACATAAGGCGTAACATAAGGCGTCAATAGTCTAGTGGTTAGAGGGGACGCCCTCGTAGCTGTGAGGTTCCGGGTTCGATCCCCATCCTGGCCAATAAACTATTGACATGAGCCCACTCCTAACACAAGTAGTAACACAAGTACAAGTAGTAATGTGTTATGTGATAAACTCATATTGGTATATAATAAAAAAAACAGATGAAGACACAGAAACCAAATAAACCCCGCCCAAAAAAAAGTAATTGGGAGAGATAAAGTATTGTAAAATATTCTCGACTCAAATAGTTTATTTTGATTAGTAGACCCACAGGAGCACTTACAAATTGTAATTTTTACATAGTTTCCTTAAGTCTACAACCGGATCAGAACGCAACCAACCTACGCACAGGCATAGTCCATCTATCTGTGTCTATGTATCTCTACAGACCGACACCTTTTCATAATTTTCCCTGGTCTGGGTGTCACTTGGATCACCGAGTTGGATCACCGATCATAAGAGATTGGGTTTGGAAATTGTGTAAACTTTTTCAGCTCACTTTTCTATAAATAATCTACCTCTGATGTTTTTTTTTTAAACTTAGAAAGGTATTTCTGTATACATATTTACAGTTATTAGGTGGATATAATAGATTTATGCAACTTACTTGTTCTTAATTATAGAGATAGTCAAATATTCTATAATAGTATAAAACAAAAGTCAGTTTCCCCATCTGTCTATTTGTCTGCTTATTTCTTCAAAACTGTGCCACAGCTTTTGATACGGTTTCACTATCAGTAAGGAAATTTCTTCCCAAAGGTTTATGTGTATAAAACATTTCTATTAGATTTATAAATGACAGAGAAAAGCTGTTCGTGCCGGGGTGTGGTGCTAGTTAAAAAAGTAACAATAAGCTCATGGCAGTATATATAAACTGTGGAAGTTTATTTTCCTCTTGACCTAGCGGCAAAGTTAATAATATTGTTGGCATTGAGAACCAGATTCAAGAAGGTTATAAAGTATAAAAGTGTAGGCACTTGAACTTACTTAATTTATACATTATAAAAATAAGTTCCTTACCTCTTCTACTGTTAGGGGGAGTGTGACACGGCTGAAAACAAAGAAACATATTTTTTGGATGAGTCTTAATCATACTTGTTATTTAACTACACATTAGGAGGTTTGAGATTAACATCTGTTCGTTATTTCCGCGGAAACTGACGATCCACGGGTAAACCTTGACCTAAAGATCTGTCACTCATTCACTGTCAGGATATTTTACACAATTTCAACACAAATTACAATGATATTGCGAATGGGTTAATTAAACAGGTAATGTACGGTCATTATCTACTGATAACAAAGCTTATCCCAGCAGCCCGTGGCACTTTTTCAGTAGGACCACACCGAAAATCGATTTGTATTCGCGAACTGTCTCTAACCTTAGCATAATATACTCACTATTCTTTGATAATCATGTTGTATATTAATATTATTTCACTTAAATGCACATCAGACAGTCCACTACCACTGTAAAATAGACTTATCACAGAACGAGACTTGAGCGATGGCCTGATTATTGGTAGATTATTTTAATTTTAATCTATGACCGACCAATGAAAATGACAAGGCGCATGCTACGATATGACGCAACGGATATTACGTCAACATTTTGCAATAGCGTTTCGTTATACGCATTTTTTACCTGCGCTTTTTAATAATATATGAATATTATTGATTGTGAATATTGCTTCTACAATGTATGCGAATGTTTTTATATAATGGTATGATTTTATACAACCGTTTATATTTATAAAAATGCTACTGTGCTCCTTTATTTATATTTCCAATTTCCATTCGTTACTGTTGTTCCTTGATTTCCTCCTTGGCTGAGAAAATGAAACGTAATTTTGTGTAATCGGATATATCATCGTAATTATAATAATACATAAAAAAACAAAATTTTTATACATATATCTTACGTGCAAAATCAAAATCTTACGTGAAAAAACAATTCAAAATTAGTTCCTTTTGCCGTCCGCCAAATGCCAAAATGGCACTGAACTGTTTTGTATATCCGAAAATTCCAACAATTTGAGTTGGTTCTGATTGGTCGGTTTGGTTGACAGTAGAGTGACGTGTAGTGACATTTTAGTCGTCCATCCACCAATAGTTTATGAGGACAAGACGAGCGCAGTAAAAAGAAAATTTTGGGAATGAGATTTTCATTCAATAAAAAAATAAACAAAATGATTTAAATATGTTTTGATACGCTATTCAGGCTTTCTAAATTTCAATTGTGCCTATATTTTTGAGATTACTTTTCCGCAGCGGCAACTGTTTCTCCGCTAAGATGAGTTTGGTCGGGAAGAAGTGTGAATCGATATCGCTACACGAACCAAGTAAAGATGTAATTGTTAGTGAAATAACTCCGGAGGATGTTTTGAGACAAGATCGGATCACGGATACGTATCTATGCAGTCCTGAAGCGAACGTATACGATATAGATTTCACGAGATTCAAAATACGTGATCTGGAAACTGGAACAGTTCTGTTTGAGATTGCTAAGCCCCCGACCGACTTCGGGGTGGACAACGAAGGAAATGAAGATGCGCCGGAGGAGCCGCTCGATCCCAACGCCGGTAGATTCGTCCGGTATCAGTTCACGCCCCAATTTTTGAAGCTAAAGACTGTAGGAGCTACGTAAGTTTCTTTAATAAAAATTAAAACTAAAGATCTGTCCAGGCTTTGTTTAACTTTTGTAAGAATAAGGCTTTTGTAAGTATAAGCTTGCTGAGGCATGGTAGGCAAAGGCCTACCATGCGTCAGCAAGCTTATACTCCTGCGAAATATGAGTGCTAAGAGTAAAGTAAGATATAAAATAATTTAAATCCATTTGGCCCTTAGCATACTGCTATGTAGCTTCTTCTCAGTCGCGCACTCTTGTCAGAGTGGTCGTGGTTGCGCTGACGAGGTATATGGTGGAATGTTTGGTGAGGCCTTAGCATTTCCGAGTGTGGCTCTCCAGGCGATGTGCTTCCATTTCTGACGGTTAGAGGCGTCGCGAGTACACTAGACCATGGTGGACTCGATAGCCTTTGTCATGACATCTATCCAGCGGGTTGGTACTCGACCGCATGCTCTCTTGCCTTCCACCTGGCCCTGAACTACCAGTCTCTCCATGGAGTTCTCATTTCTAGAGATGTGACCAAAGAACTTTAGTATTCGTAGCTGCACAGTAGATTATAGTCTAACTTTAATACAAAGTTCTTAATGTAGCACGGATGATTAAATGGCAGGGGAAAAAAGTGTTGCTTCTTTATGTAGTAATATTAACTATTCTTAGAGGTTGTGTATGTGTGTGTGTGATGGTAAATTGCAACAAAGTTAATTAAAAGAAATCATAAATTATACTAAATCCTTCTTCTCAGTTGCCTTTATGTGGGTGGACCTCAGGGCAACTCTTATTTGTGTATTATCAAAAAACCTTCTAAATTATTTATTTCAGTGTGGAGTTCACAGTGGGAGCTCGTCCGGTGAATCACTTCAGGATGATAGAGAAGCACTTCTTCAGGGACACGCTGCTCAAGACGTTTGACTTTGAGTTTGGCTTCTGCATCCCATTCTCCAGGAACACTTGTGAGCACATTTACGAGTTCCCAGCACTGCCACCTGATCTTGGTAAGTTGTTCATGATTAAAGCAAATTTCTATACAGTTCTGAATTTTAGTAATGTGAAAATGGCAATTTAGTTGATGCGATTAAATAAATAAATATTGTCCCAAACTAAGCAATGCTTGTACTATCGGTACTGTACAATGGACTGGGGGTAGTCCCAGTGACACCCAGACCAGGGCAAATTACGAAAAGGCCATTTCTGAAATTTACCCCAGCAGGAATCGAACCCGCAACCACTATGTGCTGTGAGCCGAGCGGCCTATCCTCAAACTACTGTATCTATAAAAACATTGTTTGGTTTTAATACCCAGGTGATATTCTTATATTTGGGGTTGATTGATTTAGATTGGGATTTCAAAACTAAGTATGAATATACTTAGTTTTAAAAATCTATATCAATCAAAAGTTTTTATCAAGTTTAATTTAATCAAGTTTTTATAAATTCTAGAGTAGACCATTCGGTCTACTCTAGAATTTGCCATACATGTATAAATATTTTCAAAACCAAAACTATCTTGGCATGTAGGAGTGTCACATGTTTTCTAAATTTAATCTTTTCAATTCCAGTTGAAGAAATGATTGCAGCACCATTTGAGACATGTTCAGACAGTTTCTACTTCGTAGACAACCATCTGGTGATGCATAACAAGGCAGACTATGCTTACAATGGTGGTATCAACAACTAGACCGCAATTGGTGAATTAACTTTTTTTATTACCTACTACCAATTGGCACTGCATTCGATTTTACTTTTCCAAAAATGTCAACACATTTCTTGTAATAAACACCTTGGGAAGGTTTTTCCGAACTTTCAATTTAACACTTGTAGGTAAATTGTGATCTATAGTAAGTAATTGTGATTTTTACACCTATTAAAAAAAGTTTTATTCATGTATTTGAAATGGTTGAGAAAGGTAGGCGTGTATAGTGCCTAGTCTAAACAGGCCGACATGACTTTTACGGGAAGCAGGGCAAGATAATGAATATCAAAATAACTTGTTTGGAATCTTTGATAAAGGAAAGAAATACATGTTTTATATTGCCTTAAATAAAGTAAAAATTGAGGCTTGATCATGAAGATCAAAAGTAAGTATATTTTACATTCCAAAAGGTCAGTGTAACCTTATGATCTCAGAAATAGACTTTTATGTATAAGTGTGGAATAATAATTTTATCTTTCTGTAAAAAAATTAAAGATGGCATTGTTCTCAACTGAGTAGGTACATATGGCTTGTAGGTTCACAGTTAAATACTTGTTATTGGATGATTAAGAGCCAAATAATAAGTTATGGAAATAAAAAAATAATCTACTACTACTTACTATTCAGTGTGAACTAATTTAAGCTTCGTTATTTTTTAATCATCAGTCTGAAACCTATATGAAAAGTTTATACACATAGTTGACACCAAGCACCAAATGTTTGATGTTCACCAATTTTTATATATTTTGTGTGTGACACATATTATCATTAGAGGGTGCTTTTTAATCTAAAATAAATTCTAGTAATTTGTGTGTTAGTGTTGACATCCCGTGATATGGCATATGATTTTTACGGCATTATGGAATGAGATTTAAGAATGGGATTTACTACAGGGTGTTGAAATTGCATGATAATAATAAACTATTTGGTTAGCCTTAATTCTGTGGTAACATAAAATGGATTATGGCCTCAATCCCCCTCGTGTTGAGGGGAGGCCCGTGCCCAGGAGTGGGACGTCAAAAGGGCTAAATTATTTATAACATAAAATATGGGAACTATGAGAAGGTCCTTCATTAGCCGCCATTATTGATCAATAGTGCTGCCATCTATTGTCGTTTGAATAAATCCGTAAGAATAGTCGGTTTTTATGATACCAGCCAATATTCCTTTAACATTTCAAAAGCTAATAAAGCAACAAAAATCAAAAATGTGAATACTGAATGTAAAAAATAATAATATTTTGCATTCTAAAGTTGGGTTATAAACAAGAAAATTGACATAAAATTGATATTGGATAGGCTGCCTGACTTCTATCTTCAGCCTATCATCAAAACACATAGGTTGAATACATCTAAGTAATGTAAAAAAAAACATTTGGTAGATTCCATTATATGCCGTCCAAGTTCTTCTTTATTTGAACAAGAGGCCATTTTTGAAAATGTATCTTTTAAAGAAACTAACTAAAGTGTGTTCACTATTTTAAATTTATTTCTTATTATGTAAGTTTATTATGTTGTAGAGTGAAATTATAAATGTAGTTTCAGATACTATTATACCTACTTCATGGAGATTAAAGATAGTTTGAATGTTTATGAATCAGCATACACGTAACATGTTAAAAATACCAGCCAATATCCAATGTAAAATTAACTACCAACCTATAGACTAGACCAATTATTTTTATTAAATAATGTAAAGTAGCTTATGATTTTTATTCTGTCGTCACATATGGCCATAAAACATGTAGAAAAAGTAGCAACTTGAAACATAACAGTTGTAAGACATTTGAAAAATTAGTTGTTATTATAATTTATAATTGAAAATATAGATCCAATTAGATGCTATTGCATGTAATAATTCAAGTTTTGTATATGGTACAATAATATAATTAGAGGGCCTATTTACTATTATTATGAAATTTCATTCCAAGTTATTATTGTTAATACCACATAATTCGTAATGATTAAGTAATGCAAAGTCCCGCGAAAATTTTCTATTTTTATTGACAAAAGGCTTTTCGCAGTTGTACGTTTGGTCATATTTTTTAGAATAGACTTGGTTGATTGCCTTATTTTAATGTGGTATTTGAATCATATGCGCAGAACCCCTGGCACTTTGAACATTGCTAGTGGTAATAGCGATACATGCATTATTTAATTTTATAAATAATAATGTACCAGAGGTATGTAAGTAATTGCCTGGGGACATAATTTGCCTTTTTATTATAGATCTCGGATGTGACTTGCCTTAGTATACATTATTACATATTACCTATAAGATTGTATTAAAATTATTAATTATTTAAATTTTTTACCTATGATCCGTTAGATGTGCTTTCGTGCTAGCCCCTCGATGTGTAGAAAAATAATATTTTCGGAGTAGAAAATTAGTTATGCGAGATGAAAATGTACAATTAATATAATAATGTTGATTTTCGTGTGTTTATGAATATTTTGTATGTTAAAGTTGGGTAGGGACAGGCTGTATAAAATATTATCCTTTGGAAGCAATTGTATCATAAATACGTTGGAACGAGAAATCTGGCAATTTATGCCTGTATATCTGGACAATATAATTATGTATGCGTCTAAATCACACAAATCTGTATAAAAGAACATAATTCGTAAAAGGCTTAGCTTAAATTGGCAGTAATTTAATTTTTTAAATGGGTTTTCGTATTTGGATGATTGAGCTACCCTATTAAGGCTAAAGCGCCCATCTAGCCCGCGAAGTTCAAATTTTTTGAGGTTTTTTAGAAATTTTTCAAAATCTGACAATATTAAAAGGCACATTTAGTAATTCGCGACAAAGACCGTGTGCAGTGCATTTATTAATATATTCAACTTACTCTAAAACATTTCAAGAACGACAGCTATCCAGATAATCTGGCAATTTTTGTATATTTAGTGATTTACTAGTATCATATCCACCGTGATAATATTTAGAGTAAAATAAATATATTAATAAACGCACTGCATACTGTGTTTGTCGCAAACCACAAAATGTTGTCTTAAATGTGTTCAAATTTTGGATAAACTATAAAAATACTTGAAAATTTTGAATTTCGCGGGCTAGACAGGCGCCTCCACCTTAATACCTATATTATTTGTATAAAATAACAGGCCATAATTGGTAGCATTGTACCTATGTAATTAATATAATACCGCTTATATTTTTTTTTTTACAATCTGTATGAAAATTGTAAAATCTCTTTAAAAGTTCGGTCAAATCAATTAACTGATTTTGAAATTATGTAACACATACAGATAAGTCTGTATTTTGAAAGGATGTTTCCAGTCAAACTTTTAGTGAGCGTTGGCTCAATTTAGAACGCCAGTGATCTACAAAAAAATATCGTTCGAATTTGCAGAGAAAATGATGTATGTGTTACGGCCCGTCTCCACCCATCTTTAGGTACATTATTTAGGTACCTCACTTGTCACAGGTCACTACCACTAATTTTTTTGATGAATTAAAGATATTTAAAATATTTTTGTTTAATTAGTAGGTAATACTTTTATAGGTACTTAATTAATACATTAGGTAAGTAGCTGAGCGGCAAACGTTGTCCTGACCTGCCTAGAACCCGATTGGAGCGCCACCTACCGGGTCCAATTGTGAATCTAAACCATGAAGAGACCCACAAAAACATCAAAATCGGTCGAGCCATTTAGATATAAGTACTATACTTCCAAATCTATTCGATTACGATTTGTTGGTAATGGTAATCGAATATCATTATCGTGGTGTGTCGATTGAAATAGTCCTTCTTCCTTCTCCTTGATTCAACATGTCGATTCAATTGCTAAGACGGTTGACTCAACTTTCAAAAAATTGAAAGTAGGCGTCAACATGCCTCCCCACCGCACAATTTGCCAAATCAACTCCAAATTGAATCTTCGTGAGTAGCCATTTTAATAAGACAATCTATAATAAGGACAAAGAGTATAATAATATATCTAACTTGAATGCACTAAAAAGCTAGAAATACCTAACTAACGACCTTGAATTTATTTCATTTGGAGTCTGTTTCAAATCAGGTAAGTAAGGATAGGTAGCTGAGAAGTAGTCCTAAGATAGTGGATGTTATTACTACCACAGATTAGAGATATGTAGCAAGCTAATTACTGAAAAATGATTTGAAATCGGTGAACATAAATAGAATAAAAAAACAATATATACAGGCGATATAGATAGAACCTCCTCTTTTTTGGAAGTCGGTTAAAAATAATGTTGCCACATTAATTTCTGTAGTGTCGTCCTACCTACCGGTTCTTTGTGGTTCCGATACAAAGAACCGTACAATTTTAAATCGCGTGCGTGTATTAATTATGTAAAATTGGGGGCTTCTATTTGTTTCGTAATATTAAATAGTATTGAATTATATCTATGTAATTATTGTAAATAACCCAATCATGACTAGATAAAAGTACGTAAACATATTTTAATCAACTTCTATGACTCCTTACTTGATCTTGCCAGTCAATTATATTGCCATCACTGTATGAGACTGATCAAGATAAATACGCTTTGAAGTTCGGATACAAATTACAAATAAATTTTAAAATAAAAGCATTCGGTTTCTGTAAGAAAATTCGGTATGTAGCGGTTTTCTAATTGGGCATCACTAAAAAGTGTATTTATAGAGGTGCGTGCAGCTTGTGTCATATTTACATCGATTATCATCTGAGGTTTCTCTTCTCCAGAAGAAATAGATAATAATAAATTATCTCTATTGACTTTGTGTAATTAAATTAAATATTTAAACATGCCGCATTTCAGAATAGAAACAAACCTTCCCAAGAGTAAGATTCCGGACGACTTTGTGTCGAAAGCTGTGCCGGTGTTGGCGAAAACACTTGGGAAACCTGAAGAGGTAACGAAACATTTATGTTTTTATTACATTTATTCCCAAAGTATAATGGGTATGTCTTGTTCGTGACGCGTATGTAAAGTAGGTAAGTAACCGATGTTGTTCAAAGGCGATTGTATTATCGTCTGAAACTACTGGTTTAATAACAATGGGTAATAATAACAGTCTGGTTGTACCGTATTTCATCGATAAGTAGTAAAACATATCGGCGACCTTCTTTTTATCTTGTTGATAAAAAATATTAATTAAGTATCTAATTATACTATCTGATAACTGAGTCGCGTCTCGCAAATTGAAACATATCCCGGAAATAAGGGTATATCTATCTGACTCAAGCAATTTCGGCAATTTGAGATACCTGGATTAAGTATTATAATTTTAATTCCAGTACTGCGTTGTGTCTGTGATCGCCGACATTCCAATGAGCTTTGGCGGATCCTCGGAGCCTTGCGCAATCGCCAATGTATTGTCGATTGGGGCGCTGGGCGTGGAACTAAACAAAAAACACTCCAAAGTCCTCTCAGAGCTGGTTGAGAAAGAACTAGGCGTGAAGAATGATAGGTAACTGGAATTTTATAAATATAATCTTGCATGTGAGCCAACGCAGCTGGGTGCCCAACATTATAATATTATTGTATTAAATCTTTATATTTGTTTCAGAATGTACATTTGCTTTAAAAACGCCGCTACAGCTGATGTTGGATATAAAGGCACAACCTTCCATACTATCATGGGATAAAATGTAAATAATAATGTCTTCATCACATCATATAGGTAGTTTCTGCTTCGTATCTAACTGTGATGTATGTATTTTTATAAGAATGTTAAGGAGTCTAATAAATAAGTGGAAGTTAATATGAAATTTATTTTTTGCTATCAACCAAATTGGGGCCTCTTGGGGCACTTGTAAGTCCAAAAGAGCTGGAAGGAACGTAGCTTTGGAACGTAGCATAAGCTTTGATAATATTAACATGACGTAAAAAGCTAGAAGTCAGTTATCAATTGTCGGGCAACACTAGTTTGTAGGAGCTACGTCTGTGGCACAGATTAGAGATATGTAGCAAGCTAGTCTGTGGACTAGGGATTGTTTCATGGATTTTTTGTTAGTTTTGTATTAATTAACGCATATTTTCGCATTTAGCCAGTGTAAGGTAAAATTATGATTTCGGGTTCTATAATGTGGGTTTCTTTGGATGATATTGTGAAATTTTATATGTCTATAAAAGTGTGTGAGTATTGGCAATCCGAACGAAAGTGGTGAAATACAATTTTTAGAGTTTCCAAGAAATCTGGTAAATAAACAATAAAGTGCGTTCACAACTTTACGTGCGTACTTACTTTGAGGAGTATATTAGGCCTAGCCAAGGGCCTTCATGTGAGGGATACAATAAAACTTGAAGATATTATTTTGGGCTACTGCTATTTACACTGGCTAAATGCAAAAGGGTGGTTTAAAAATGACATTCCAGATCGGTCTGTCTGACAAATGTCAATTTTGGATGGATATTGGTTTGGTTGGTTGTAGGGTTGCTTGGCTTTTGTTGCTTTAGAAACATGAATGTAATGGATGAATTCTTCAATTACAGTGTTTTTAAGTGAATTCATTGAATTGTGGAACTTTATAGCAGTTATTTTATTCAGTGTAGTGTTTTGAAACATTAAAATGGAGGACAGCGTCGAACACACTCCAGCCTCCCAAAGGCTGACGAATGACGACTTTAGGAAGCTGCTGATGACGCCGAGGGCTACCCCGGCGGGGGGCGCGCACCCTGCCGGCTCCGTCCGCGAGGCCATGGCAAACTCAGGGTAATTATGCCTTGAACATGGACTGAAGTAGCTTTAGTGTTATTCCAAAGTATAACTGACTTCCGTACAAAATAGGTATTATATATGAATAAAACAATTGATAACTGCAGTGAGTTGAGTTCAAATAACAGCATTATGAAATAACTAGCTGTGCCCCGTGACTTCATCCGCGTAGTATTGGATTATTGGGTTAAAAAGTATCCTATATGTTAATCCGGGTTATAACCTATCTGTGTTCCAAATTTCATCCAAATCCGTTCAGTAGTTTTTGCGTAAAGGAGTAACAAACATACATACATCCACACTCACAAACTTTTGCATTTATAATATTAGTAGGATTTTATGAGGGAAACAATATTTGCAGATGTATTATGTTCATAGAGGCTTAAACTAAGGCATGCATGATAGCTCTAAAATAGTGTCATATCTGAATAGCCATGTGAGAATAACTTGATATTACAGGTCCATGCCCCCACCCGCAGAGAACAAAAGTGAACTCCGTAGAAAAAAGAAATCATACTATGCAGCTCTGAAGAAACAAGAGGACAACAAACTGGCAGAGCTCGCTGAGAAGTATAGGGACAGGGCGCGGGAGAGGAGGGACGGGTCCAACGAGCTGGGACCCGTGGACCCCATGAGCAATACTAGTAGTGCTTACAGGTATTAGTATAAGAGCAGTGATAGCCGATTGGTTAGACATGCGTCTTGCAGGCACAAGGTCCTGGGTTAAAACCCCGGCGTACACCTCTGGATTTTTCGGAATCTATGTGCGAATCATAGTTTCAATGTGTTTATCACTTGGTTATGGTGAAGGAAAACATTGCGAGGTAACTTGCATGTCTAAGAAAAGCTAACCAATTGTGAAGACACATGAAATATGCTGAACCGCACGGGGCTAGCATGGTGGATTATGGCCTGAATCCTGCTCACATTGCGGGGAGGTCCATGCCCAGGAGCGAGACGTTAAAAAGGGCTAAAATTAATAATCTTTACAGGTACCTGCTGCATAAGACATAATGAATTATCATCTAATGTCTGCCATTGCCAGTGGGTTAGGCTTGACTTGGACAACTAAAATGGCATTCTATCGCAATTTACACACTTTCTGAAGTATATTCTATTTTACAGAGCTGTTGCACCAGATTTGAAATCAGGGATGGATGCAAAGGAGAGAAGAAGACAGATGATTCAGGTCTGATAATATGAAATACAATTATGTATGTATGCAATACATAAGTATGCATATATGTTACATATAACAGAAGAAAATTTTAATATTTTTTCTTTCTGTGTGTCTGTTCTGACTAATCTCCGAAACTGCTGGACTGATTTAGATGGGACCTTCATTGGCAGATAGCTGATGTTAGGTGTTACTTAGGCTACCTAATATTTATATGAATATAGAAAAATGTATACTCCATTTAATTCTTGTATTTCAGGAATCCAAATATCTTGGTGGTGACATGGAGCATACTCACTTGGTGAAAGGTCTGGATTATGCTCTACTGCAGAAGGTAAATCAACAAATTATGATCGTTATTTATATTTGTGTTAAGAGCTCATTTCCTGTAACATATTCACTACATTTTGATTAGTGTTAAAAATAATGTCAATTCAAAAAAATCGAACTTAAACTGTATGAATGAAGTCTGCATTCCAATGTACAGGTTCGGTCAGAGATTCAGACCCGCGAGCAGGAACAGGAGGCAGAGATGGAGAGGCTGGTCTCGGAGCCCATTGAGCCCATCAAGGAGAAGAAAGAAGCCGCCGCCGTTGTAAGTGGATTATTGTAATTATAGAGGACGACTTGTGTCTAGAAAGATGGTGTAAAAAATTATAGAACAAACTTAACTAAGATGTATAATTTTTTTTTTAAACTATACCTTACTGTAATTACTAATTTAATCTGATTATATTTTAATGATAGTACCTAGGGAATCAGAATCCGAATAGTTTATATTGTAACAGCATTTTGTAACACATTTATATATTTCTTATTTGCATATGTTATAACTAATAATGATTCAACATATGTCCATGGCTTAACTCTTATTTAAGATTTAATTCAGATGACATCATGTTAATTCATTTTACTTGTCATCTGTCTGTCTCGTCACAGTCTCGTAATATAATCAATTGTGCAGGAGGAAGAAATGCAGTTCAACACTACAATGGCGAAAAATATCTACAACATGATACAGGAGCAGAAGTGAGTATCAAATGTCAAATATTCAACAATTACTGTGTTATGACAAAAAAGTTTGTCAAATTTTAGCTGTTAAATTAACTTTTTTGGAATAATACATTACATGTTTCTGTTCCAAAATGGATGGTCACATTTTTGTATTGTATTGTTATTAATTGTGTTTGTTTTTGCTATTTGTTACTTGACACTGGCGAAATACCTATTAACTTGGGTGGGCCATATATTTAAACAAAAAAAGAAGAAGAACACATTACATGTTAAGCTCCGTCCAATATCATTGATCAGCCAACTCAGGGGACTTGAAGCTGACTCCAATGAAATATATTTACTATAAAATCCATACAACGAATTAAAATTGAAGTGTGTTTGTTAAATAACAGCTTATTCCTAAATGCATATAAAATAATATAAGTTATTTAAAAATAAACAATTTAGAATTTTTTTCTCTGTCTGTTTGTTCCGGCTAATCTCCTAAACGGCTGGACCGATTTTGACTGGACTTTCACTAATATTCAGCTGATCATATAAGGATTAATTTAGGCTACTTATATATTATTGAAGTACGACGCGGGCGGAACCGCAGGAACAGCTAGTATACTAATAAAAAAATATTCGCCAAGTGCTTGTCGAGCCATGCACAGTTAAGGGTTCCAAGCCATTGAAGGTAATCTGTTTAAAATTTCACCCCAGTTTGAAATAGGTACTAAAGTTGTTTACATACTACTACCGACATCTATGGACACCTTTAAATACTAAGAAATACACTAATGAACATAAAACATACATTTATTGCTGTTATTTAATTGAAATTTATTAACAATGTATCCAATTTCGACTGCATAATGTTATTAATGTTTTTGCAATAGAAAAATGTAAGAAGTGTTGGAATTCATTACGTAAATTTTGATTTAATTTTTAAAAGTTAATAATCTCGCAAACGGAGTTTGTGATGATAAAATGTTGTATGAGAACACAATTTCTTTGAAAAGACCTTTTCAACGATACCCCACAAGATGGGGTAACTAAAAATAAATATCCCCTCTTTCGATGTTCGGGGAGGTAGCTCAAAAAAATAATTTTGCTACATTTTATATTTTTGAAAGTGAGATCTACTCTTAAAGTATTGTTACGTACACGTACTAGGGGTAGGTACAATTAATGCCGTTAAACGTGTAAAAAGGGTTTATTCCGCTCTCCACAAACTTGCCAAATACAAACTAGTACAATACTTCACCAACACTAGTTACACACAACAAACACTGTTCCGAATCACTTAGCAGTCACACAGTATTCCAATATAATCGCCTAGGTCACTGGTATATCACTCTTCGTTCGCTTACTTGAGTTCCGTACACTGTCGCTTCCAAGTAGTAACTAACGCGCTGCCCGTCGTCGAATCCTTATCTATACATCTTCTATATCTTCTATACAAATAAATAAAATTGGAGTGTCTGTTTGTAATATCAAAATAACACCTTTTCATTAAATGCATATGAAAGTACATACGACACCTACAGCAAAAACGCGATTTAAAATTTTTTTGTCTGTCTGTCTGTCTGTCTGTCTGTCTGTGTGTTTGTTCCGGGTAATCTCCGAAACGGCTGGACCGATTTTGACGGGACTTTCACTGGCAGATAGCTGATGTAATAGGGAGTAACTTAGGCTACTTTAATTTTTGAAAAGCAATTAGGGTTCCGCGTAAAAAATAAAAACACATGAAATCAAAGAGTATCTTCGAAACGGGTGGACCGATTTTGACGGGACTTTCACTGGTAGATAGCTGATGTTATAAGCAGTAACTTAGGCTTTTATTTTAGAAAAACAAAACTTTAAAAAATGAAAGTATGGGTTCTGTCGTGCGGGCTCAGAACGCGGGCGCGGGCTTTTTTGTTAAGTTAAATTCCACGCGGACGAAGTCGCGGGCTCAGCTAGTATATCGAATAAAGATGCGAGCTGGTGTTTTCCTGAACATTCTCGGTAGGTATGTAGGTAATAATAATCGCAATGGAACGATCCCGAGACCCATTGTCGGCTTTCCTTTGTATTCGTTCGCGAGTAGGTAGTCGCCGCCGCCGTCGCGTCGCCGATAACGCAAGGGCGTTCACCTTATACCTACATACCTACAATCTCGAATATTCAATTTACGAGACCTTTCATAATTAATCGAGTACATCTAGACTAACAATGAGTTTTTGTATCAAGCTGATAAAATAAGGATCCTTCGAGATATTTGACCAAATAGTTTCTAGGTCGCAACAGTATAATTTGTACCAAATTACATCAACTTCCTTTAGAAACTATAGAATTAATGACCCTGTGACGGGTCGGGACAGATAGACGGACGGACGGACGGACGGACGGACGGACGGACGGACGGACAGACGGACGGACTGGATGATCTTATAAGGGTTCCTCGGTATGGAACCCTAAAAAAAGTATAAAATCATGATCTTCATGATTCACCGACCCTGTTCAGAAGTCTTGTCGTTCCCATGGCAGGAATAAGAAGGTGGTCCGCAACGAGATGTTCGCGGCGGGGCGCATGGCGTACGTGGTGGAGCTGGAGGAGGAGGGCGGCGCCGACAGCGACATCCCCACCACGCTCACCCGCAGCAAGGCGGACGTGCCCGCGCCCGCCGCGCGCAGCTCCGCCGCCGCCGCCAACGACGTCGTGCTCGACAAGCTCGCGCAGATCTTCTCCTACCTGCGCCACGGCCGCCACAGGAGACTCAAGAAGACTAAGGTGAGACTAGCCGAGACTGGGGGAGGGTAGTATCGCCATCACGCTGACGCTGAGTTTGGAGCTAAAGCGGTTTCCTCAAAAAAATCTAGAGTTTTCCGCCCTAAGAAATTAGCAACTTTATTGTTAACGCACGTATAGATTTGTTTGTGATATAATGGGCGAAGATTATGTTAGTATGTTTAAAGTTCGTTATCGATTTCTATTCTTATTCCGTTGATCTCTTTAATTTGTTGTAGTTAAATCATGTTTAAAGTAAATTTTGACCCGTCTGGAAGTATTGCTGCCTAGGACAGTTACGACCATGAAGATTGCAATAAAGTTATTATATCAACCAGGACAAGACCACGGAGAAGGGGCGGAACGATGACTCCATATACGGCGACATCGGCGATTACGAGGCGAGCGCGGCGCGCGGGGAGCGGCGCGGGGAGCGCGGGGAGCGGGGGGAGCGGGGGGAGCGCCCGCGCGCGCCGTACTTCGACAAGCCAGCCGACACAGACAAGGACGAGGGTACGCATTCCACCCCCATCATAGCGATCACGCTTGTTATTAAAGTAGAGATAGGCCAGCCGAACTGTGCACACCTCTGGGTTTTGCGAATATAGGCCGTATTAATAAATCGATTTAAGTCTGAGAGTGATCTTGGAAATGTCATTTTTATGTCATACCAGTACAGAATGTAATTTCAATAGCATACTCAATATCGCTTATTAATGCGGGCCTTAATGTGGGAATTATCTTGTCGAACTGTGGAAGAATATACTATAATATTTATAATTTTATTGGTCATGTAGATCCTGTAGCTGTGCGGCAGGGCGGGGTAGGGGTGGGGGGCGCGGCGACGGCGGGGGCGGGGGCGGGGGCGACGGCGGGGGCCCGCGACGCGCGCTCGGCGGCGCTGCTGTCGCGGCTGGCGGCGGAGCCCGAGGGCTACGCCGAGTGCTACCCCGGCCTGCGCGAGATGGACGACGCCATCGACGACTCCGACGACGAGGTCGACTACACCAAGATGGACGCCGGCAACAAGAAGGGGCCCATCGGTGAGACATTACCCCCGCACCCATTCAGATGTACTCATAGCCCCGCTACTGCAGTAATCAGTCAATCCGATACATTGTGTCAGCAATGGACCCCGCACCCGTACGGGTCTGCGCCCACTGTGCTCGACAACGATAGTGTCAATAACGAGAGTAATCAAGTGTACAAGGACACTGAATTTTTCTTATGTTTGCCTCCATGAATAAAAAGATTTTGAATTTTTAATTTTTATAATTAAACTAGCTTTGGCAAGCGACTTCGTCCGCGTTAATAAGATAATGCCGCCATATAATATTGACCATTTTAAAAGACCCTTGTGTAGAGTGATCATGGCTGATTCATCTCACCGAAATAAGTTTACCCGTGGCTTAGACTTTAGTTTGGACTCCAAGCTGCCAAACGGTGAAAAAATTGAAATTTTTGCGGGATGCGCGCACAAACAGTAAAGAGATCCAATAAAATAATAAATTTGTGGTATGGTTACGTCCCAGTACCCCTATACTAATTGCTTTTTTAGAATAGCTGGAATGCACACGCAAGGGTTTTTGGACAATTTTATAATAGTATACAAGGTGAAACATAATGGGTATACTTTTTTTTCAAAACTTAACTTTGTAATTCTTAAACCATCAGCTTTGGAGGGAACTTATAGGAATACAGCTGTTGACCGATTTCACAAGTCTACAAAACCTTTAGTACTTCAACTGTCCCGATAGTTTGAGATTTACAAAGTTAAGTTGCAAAAAAAATAGTATACCCTTTTTGTTTCACCTAGTAGATAAAAAAGCAGTGGGACTTTCTAGTATAAAGCGTAGGGTGCTGCAACTGCCACTGTGTTGATCTATATATATCGTGTAACGCTACTGACGTTTAGTACGGATAGAGTGGCTGCGCGGCGAGCGCCACGAACGTCCGTATAGAATCTTCGCTTCAAAAAATGTTGTGTGTGTAGGTCGCTGGGACTTCGACACGCAAGAGGAGTACTCGGCGTACATGAGCAGCAAGGAGGCGCTGCCGAAGGCCGCGTTCCAGTACGGCGTCAAGACGCAGGACGGACGCAAGACCAGGAAGACCAAGGACAAGAGCGAGAAGGCGGAACTCGACCGCGAGTGGCAACAGGTAAGAAAGAGATGTTATAAATATCGCCATACGAACACTCCAACTGTATGGTCCCACACTAAGCAACGCTATGGACTGGGGGCGATCCCAGTGACACCCAGACCGGGGTAAATTACGAAAAGGCCATTTCCGAAATTTACCCTGACGGGAATCGAACCCGCAGACACTCGGTGTAGTGAGCCGAGCGGCCTACGCTCGAACCACTGCGCCGACAGAGCGGTCGTCATAGTTTATCCCATGATTCACTGTTATGTAATAACAAGAAAAACATATTAAATATGTGCACGTATAATTTTGAATGCATGCGTTGTCCGCAGATCCAGAATATAATACAGAAGCGGAAAGCCCCGCAGGCTGGCGAAGAGCCCGCGTTCAAGTCCTCCAAGTTCTAGCCCCACGACAACAATATTAACAAGCAATTTTGTGTTCTATTGCTACATGATTTTGTAGATAAATATAATATAATGGAGTGTATATTTCGTCTTATTTATAAAAAAAATATTCAGGAGCTCTACCATAAGTTTACCTTCGCAAGAATCGCTCTATACAATTTATCACACAATTTTTTTGGTAGACTAGCGACCATAGTTTGGTATTCTCTTTGCTAGCGACTGGCGAGCGCATAAGTTATGGTAGAGCTTACAGGAGCAGTGATAGCCGATTGGTTAAGCACGCGTTTTGGGGGCACCAGATCCTGGATTCAAACCCTGCCTCAAACCTCTGGGTTTTCGAAATCGATGTGTGATCATAATTTCTATATGATAAGCACTTGATTACGGTGAAGGAAAACATCGCGAGATATACAAAGTACTCTGTGATCGCGAGGAAACGACATGCAGGTCTTAGAAAATCTAACCAATTTTCGAAAGACATGTGAAATCCGCCAACCCGCATTAGGCCAGCGTGGTGGATTACGGCCTGAAAACCCCTCATAGTGAGGGGAGGCCCGTGCCCAGGAGTGGGACGTCAAAAAGGGCTAAATTATTATATTTTATTTTTGATATACAGCTACAGGATATGGGCGCAAACCGCCCCGGTACGCAGTATACGCGGTGCTAGAGTAATTATGTACCTAGGTATATGTTTTGTCTTAATTGACCGTAACCCAGTTTGAGTGGACACTATTACTATCTACATGGGAATGTATGTTTCACTTTCATGTCCACAATTTAAAGTCGGTTTTGCAAAGAAGATGCGATGTTTTTTTGTTGTTTACCTGCGTGTAATAAGGTGGAGGCGCCTGTCTAGCCGGCGAAATTCAAAATTTTCGAGAATTTTTATAGTTTATCCAAAATCTGAAAACATTTAAGACAACATTTTGTGATTTGCGAAAAACACAGTATGCAGTGCGTTTATTAATACATTTATTTTACTCTAAATATTATCAGGGCGGATATAATACTAGTAAATTACTAAATATACAAAAATTGCCAGATTATCGGGATAGCTGTCGTTCTTGAAATGTTTTAGAGTAAGTTGGATATATTAATAAATGCACTGCACACGGTCTTTTTCGCGAATTACAAAATTTGTCTTTTATTATTGTCAGATTTTGAAAATATTCTAAAAGAACTCAAAAAATTTGAACTTCGCGGGCTAGATGGGCGCTTTAGCCTTAACTATGATCCACGTGACGTGGGAAGGTCTTGTTTCGAAATAAATTCCTTGTGTTGTGTGTGTACATAGGCTTCAGAACCTTGAACCCATCATCCGTATAAAGGGCTTCGTAAAAATAAACATTTAACCAATCAAGTGGGGAAATTGCGGATTCCTGCATATCAAGTGTCCTGCGCTAATTATATGCACGTCTGCACGGCCGTAGCTCGTAAACAACAGTAAGTAATGTAGGTATGTACAGCGTCTGTAGGTGTAACGTAAGTGGTAATATCGATACCTGATAACTGGCTGTTTAAAGCGATATTTATAACTTGTATTTATAGTAATGATTATTAGTGGTTTATCGTAAAAAGAATATAGGCACGTTTGTACCACAGTACCGAAGCTCGGAAGACGCGGGTTAATTATGGAAATACCACCTTATAGTGCGAAATATTATTCAAAACGTTTCGCTTCTTGTCGCTGTTATCATAATATAGCGGCATGAAAAAATAATAAAAGGCCTACACAGTCGGATCAACAGCTCAACAGAGAGAGATGAAGCTGGATCAAATGAGACGATAGGTATATAATTTAAAATATAAATGTTTTTTTTAGGATTATGTACTAGCAATGTGAGTTTATCCCGTTAGTCCCTCCATCGAAGCTAATGCTTGTGTTAGGAGTGGGCTCACGTCACGGGTGGGGATCGAACCCGGACCCTGTCAGCTACGAGGGCGGCCCCTCTGACCACTAGGCTATTGACGCCTTATATGCATCGTTCTTTACCGCGTCGAAGGGCTTTGTACATTTTAGCAGAGAGAGAGAGAGATGGTGGTATTCCACAATACCGTCTTTGGAACAAATTGACACATTCCATTCAATTCTGAGGCAGCTACATAAGTAAAAAAAAAGTACGTAACATCTTTTTTGTTGGGATCGATATTCATATTTTCTCAGAAGTGTGCACAGAACCTTAGCCTAAAGTCCGTGGTGACCGGTTCC
The DNA here is from genome assembly GCA_905147325.1 of Notodonta dromedarius. Taxonomy (NCBI): domain Eukaryota; kingdom Metazoa; phylum Arthropoda; class Insecta; order Lepidoptera; family Notodontidae; genus Notodonta; species Notodonta dromedarius. The sequence continues at coordinate 9,540,457 of LR990179.1, read as the reverse complement.
GTGACGTCATTGGCTTGAAACTCCTGACTTCCCTGTTGATAATTGTTGTGGTCGTTTTAACAAAAAAAGGAAAAAAAAACCTTTTACATACCTCAACAAAGGCTGACAAAGCGCGATGGCTTTTTTGTGTTGTTGCTGAATAATTTGGGCGCATAATTTGTACATCAGCACTAATATCTGATGTATACTCGTACGTATTAGGCGAAGTCAACGGGGCTTTTAGATATTAAGCGTTTTATTTTGCTCATGTTCTTCGAAAAGTTGACTTTGTTGCCTCAGATACTAGAATTTTAATGGCTTTAAAGAATCTTAATTGCCTTGCTAATAGAACACAGCATTGTTTAATTAAAGTACGTTCGTTTAATTACTAACTCATTGTTAGTTCACAGAAGTGGTAAAACAATCTTCTGTATCTATTGTTTACAAACATTAATTGAAACAGGTCAAAAAAAGATTTTATTCCAAAGCTCAAAGGTCATTCACCAATCTACCTACCTACCCCCTTACTTGAGATATTTTTAGTGCCTGCCTTCAATCAACGACCTTGGTAAGTAGGTTATTTGACCATTTATTTTATTATGTATTTATTGTATTATTTAGTCTTATGTGAAAATGACAATAGATTCCTACATCGCATTCATTTCAAACGTTGGATAATTTTTATTTCTTTCACATATTTTCTTTCGGCTGAGTTCGTTGCCCGTTACACATACATTTTACTCCTCGTTTACACTGGATGAAATATTGACACCTGACATATTGTTGTGTCAATTTTACCCTGACCTTACACTGACGAAACATTTACTCACATTAATATTGTCTCTTTTACAAGCGGTAAAAAATAGGGACGCAACATGTTTTGTATAAATGTCTCGTTCGGTGCAAACGTAGGGTTAGCTTTCCTGGGATTCGGTGAGGATCAAATCACGTCATCTTCCTAGGACATCCTGTAGGTCCTGACTTACATGAGTAGCAGTGGTGCGAGTGAGACAAGACCTAAGTGATAATGATGACCTCTCGTTGATTTTATTGAAAGAGAAACGTCTGTGTCCTTATTTCATGCTTCAATAGGTAGGTTAATTGGGAATTTGCATATTTATTTATGGCAGCCGGCAGGACAGGTTGAATTACAACATGCTGTAATTAACATCACGCTCATATAGTTAGGAGTAGGCAGTCAGTGGGGCGGTGTGCGTACGAACCTACAGTTTATAAGCAATATGTAAGCCCCTGAAAACTAGTTATTTAAAGTTATATAAAACAGTTATTTTATGGCTTATTACGTTACTTAGGTGTAAGATAATGAATTTACTACTTTATGACATTAAAGATTATTGCATGGCATTAAAGTATTTCTCGTTGGGAGATACCTATGTAGAATATACCTACTTTCCTTCTTGTAGAATTTACCAGTAGTGTATTGCTATTGTAGACTTTGCGACAGTCTGAATTTCGTATCGGCAATAAATGATCACCTCAATGGGCCGCCACGCCATATGAAAGTATCCAACAGGGAAATATCTCAATGGGCAACCGACCTTCAGATTTCACTGCACCAGTGCAGCAGAGGGCATTCCGTCACGTCGGCGGCGGCGGCGTTAGCTCGGCGCGGGCGCGCAGAGAAACGCGACCGAATTCGCGACCGTTTGACACAACGCCGGTTCATCGCCACTCGCACATCTACCTATACCCGAGCCTCTCCGCAGGTGCGTCCGCGCAGGTATGCCCCCCCGCGCCGCCCCCGCGCGCCCCGGCCGCCATCTTGAATTCCGCTCACTCAGCCCGCGCCCGCCCCGCGGATACACGTACGCAGCGCACGACTAACAAAAATATTAGTGTTTTCAAGTGATACAGTGTCATGTTGTGACAGTGCAGTGCCGAAATGGAGTCGACGCCGATATGTCGGTGCCGCGTGCTGTACCTCGGCTCGGCGGTGCCGCAGCAGAGCAAGGACGGGCTCCAAGGCATCCAGGAACCGCTGCGCGAGTTGTACCCGGAAAAGGGAGCGACGAGCGGCGGCATCGACTCGTGGCTGTCGGTGTGGTCCAACGGCATCCTGCTCGAGAATATCGACGAGAGCGGCTCCCGCGTCGCGAGGTTTTTCCCCATATCGAGTTTGCATTATTGCGCGGCGGTGCGCCGTGTGACCGTCGAAGGCGCGCCGAGGTTTTTACCTCTGGACTCGCCCTTCGCCCGAGCGCCGGCGCCCCGACGCCCACCTTTATTCGCGGCGGTACTGCGTCGAACGCAAGGTATTAAAGTCCTGGAGTGTCACGCGTTCATCTGCCGCAGGGAGGCGGCCGCCAACGCGCTGGTCCGGTGTTGCTTCCACGCGTACGCCGACAGTTCCTACGCGAAGCGATTAGAAGCAGAACGAGCGCCGTCACAACTACCCCCCGAGCCCGACGAAGAGCTCGAAGTGTACGATGGTGATGAGAACCACAAAGTGTGGGTCGGGGAAATAGAACGGGACGACGCTAGCGACGACATTCCTCATCCCGCTCGAGCACCGAGGCCGAGGCAGATCACGCGGCCGGCCTCTGTCCCTCCGCCGCCGCCGCCTCCCGAGGAGCCGAAGAAAAAAGGCACAACAAAAAAGACGAAGAAGAAATCGTCAGCGTCGGTGGACGAGTTGTACGCCGGGCCGGCGCCGATGATGAACGGGAGGTCGTTAGGTCGAGCTCCGCCGGCATGGGCGGGGGCGCATCCCATGGTGCTGGTGGCGCACCCGGCCGCGACTCTGCCACACGCTCGGCCGGCGACCCTGGGGCACCGGGGCCGGGTGCCGGCCGCCCTGGCCGCGGGCCCGTTCCCCGCGGTGCCGCCGCCGGGCAGGGGCCGCTTGCAGTACGCGACAGTGGACCCTCGGCGCTCGAAGCCTCCACCGCCGGCTTTAAAAGCTGCTCAAAGCATGACTGGGCTGGAAGCGGTCGAGGACGCGGGCGGCATCTACAGGAAGAAAGGTCACCTGAACGAGCGAGCCTTCTCGTACAGCATCCGGCAGGAGCACAGGAGTCGGTCGCACGGCTCGCTGGCCAACCTGAAGTTTGCCGCTCCGCCTGAGGTGAGTTTTGTATTCTAATTACAAGTAGGTTATATTAAAACTAACTTTATTTGTTGGAAACATGGTTTAAATCGATTTTAGTCATATGTGCAATACAATATTGGACTACCCTCAGAAACTTTCACATATACTGTAACAAAATCGATGCAGATGGAAGTTAATAAATTGTCTAGCCGTATATAATTCATAGTCCAATTAGGTATTTCGGCGTGTCTAATACCAACCAGGTTCTCAAATAGTAGGCCGTTGTTTAACGACTCCGGTTCATTCAAGCGCGTAGGTAACAGGTTTATTGGGAAGTAGTAAATTTCGTTGAAGACGTCGGTATATAACCGAGGTTGTAAAATTATATGAGCGAGGCTTTCTCCTAGGAACTAGTCCTTTGACCGCGACCTCGGATAAAGCTTTGACTCAGCGTTTCTTTGTCATTAGTGCTGTAAGAATATGGAAATGTGAAAGATACTTCTTTAGCCTGTGCGTAACATTATCCGTCTGTCGGTGAATACCGTACTTTATTTACCATCCATCCATTCATCAGCCGCAAGACATCCACTGCTGGACGTAGGCCTCCCCCAATGACTTCCACACATCACGGTCCACTACTCGCGTCCACTGGCTTCTTGGGACACTTGTGATGTCATCAGTCCTCCTTGTGACGTATCTTGGCTTATGGCCATCATTCTGAAGCTTTCTGCTCTAACAGCCATCGGTTAGGCGAGCTGTGTGCCCTTTCAACTTTCAACTGTCTAATTAACTCTGAAGGCTATTCACCTATTTTATTCCGAGGAATACATAGACGGAAATATATAATAAGTATATTTAGACGTGCTTCCTTGCAACAAAAGATGGTACAACGTCCCAGGCTATCTATCTGGGTCTTACGTGACAAACAGTCGCTCGGATAATCTCCTGTGAAGGCATGCGGTGCAATTGTCAACGCTCCAATATTATTGGTTGAAAAATGTAAACTTTCAAAACTTACTGCTGGGGCTCTTTTTTTTATTTTTTATTTATTTATTTATGTTCAGGCATCGCAGGCCCATAGATAAATACCTTATAAACTAACATACATATTTATAAAACAAATAAAAAACTAAACTGTGGGTGGTGACGGCGGCAATCTCCCCCGAAAGCGCCTGAACACCACACCCTTCGGCCAGTAGTCTTCCTGCATGAAAGTTGACAGCCTGTCCGTGGGGACCCTAACCACAAACGCCTTAAAACTAGCGTTGTGACTAGAGTCCAACGGCTGAACTCTCAATGAGACATTGCTCTTTATTCTGACATACTCAGCAATGTCCCCCGCCGTGCTGGTATAGTGGAGGCGGGACAGGTAGACTAGGGTGGTCGGCACTGCTGCACGCAACAGGAAGCTGGACCCTGTTGCCGCCGTGCCGCAGCGATTTCTGTTCACCCGCTGCGTGCGTCTCTTCTTCTGCACCTTGATGAAGCCCTCTTCATCTCGGTCGTTATTGATTTGTTGCCAATGAAAATGAAACAACTGGTTGCAACCTAAATGCCTCTTGTTTATTTATTTTAATCACCAGACCAACATACCAACGGTACCAAACTAAGCTTGTACTATGGGTGCTGTACAATGGCCTGTGGGCGGTCCGAGTGACACCCAGACCAGGGAAATTAGTAAAAAGACATTTCTGAAATTCCATCTTACGGAAATTGAACCCCTAACCACTCGTTGCATTGAGGCGAGCGGCCTACGCTGCAAGCACTACGCCATGTGGTCGTCAAATAATGCATAATGACTAGTGAATTAGGCTCTATGTTCAAAGACAGGATTTTCTTTATCCTCGACCCAATGCTAAAACTTATTAAGTAATAAGTTAGCATGATTGGTTAGTACTTAGTATTCTTACCGTGAGTTTATACGTTCCCCAGGGTCGCTAGTCGCTAGCGTTGTTTTAAAATAAGTGGTACCTATGGGAAACTCTTAGTTCTTCGGGTGACAGATAGAGCACCCCAAAATATTGACATACCAACACTTTACGTAAACTTAAGCGACCAGCGAGCGTCATCCACCCCAATAACTTATAGTAGAGCGACAAGTGGTAGTAATTTTGGGACGCAGGAATTTTTTTCTTCTTTTATTAAAAATTACTATCAAAGTGAGTTTATCACATTACTAATATTCCCGTTTGCCCCACCAACTAAGCTAATGCTTGCGTTAGGAGTAGGCCCACGTCAATAGTTTAATGGCCAGGACAGGGATCGAACCCGGAATCTCTGGGCTGCGAGGGCGGCCCCTCTAGCCTCTCTAACTAGGCTATTGATGCCTTAAAAATACCAATAATATTAAACCTACTTACAAAGTTACCTATGTTTAAGTTTATTATAATCTTATTAAGTTACCTTTTATAAGCAACACACGCGTCATCCGCCAGACCTTTAACGCGTGACTTCACACGCCCATAAATTGTGTAACTCATCACGAGGAGCGACGCTCACGACACCGATACAACCATAAGCGAATACTTTTATAACTAGGTTTATATTTGAATACCAATTAACATGCGTGATGTGGGCGGCAGGTAGGAAACATTGTTAAGAACTGCACCGAAAAATGAACTTAATAGCAACTATTTATTATCGGTTGGTATCTAATATTTTCAGAGCACGATTGCCATCAGCCTCCAAGACCCATTACTTGGTAGCCGGTAACAATCAAGACAATAGATCATTAATGCTCTAAAAGTTGTTTTAAAAGACCGATATAATAATGTAGGTACATATACAGTAGCATATACTCAGGTGCCTGGTGAAAACATAATTATCATATTTTCTGAGTTAAGAGTCATTGAATATTTGTTACAACTGTCGTGGTGCTGCCTAAGAACATATCCAATGGCCTAGAATACATGTAAACTGCATCTAGAAGTAGCAGCCACAAAAAAATTACAGTACTTGCGGTAGAAATTAAATCCAATTTTTTGAATCTGAACTCCCAGGTATAATTTCGGACTTTTGAGACATTCTGTATATTAATTACTTTGCTGAAGAGTCGATGTTGTAAATCTGGAAATGTTTTCAATCCTTACGGTATTACGGTCATCTGGTACTTATGTAAGTAATCTACAAACATGTCATCCGGGATCTACCGCGGTAACATCGATTAACATGGAACCAGTTAGAAATGTCGCTGATGCAACCGCGCACCGCGCTCAGGTACCGATGGTTGGACGGGTTACACCGCTTTTTGTGTAGGAAATAACCCTTTAACGCCTTTAATGTACCTCTCCTCTCCGTTAATACCTCCTGATGTTGCGTACACGCATTGGGCCAAAATAGCCAACAGTCAGTCGAGACTAGAGTCGACGTGATACGCTGGCCGCTGGCCTTCGCTTTTTTATATGATGTTAAGCAGTTATGATAGCCTATAGATGCTTGCAATACCAACGGCTTGGCTTGCACGTTACCAATATGAAGGGGTAAAGGGGGTAATGATTCAGATTATTTATATGGAACATTAATCAACCGAATTGACCAGCAAAAAATAACTCAGATCAGCAAAATATGTGACTGTAGTAGCTTACCTGGTCAATTAATTTTTTGGTCAATGTTCCGAAATGAATCTGAATCAAATGTAGAGTCGTAATTTACATTACTGTCAAAGATTTCAAATCATCACCCTGTAGTAGATCACCGAAGATTATTTTATCCTTCACCGTCCTTACATAAGAACATAAATCATCCTTTGAGCATGACTAGTTATCATAAAAACTGTAATTGTACACTTTGTAATTATAATCGGACTTGCGTCAGTAGTTTCAATCAAGACGTCTGTTAATTGAAGGTTAGATTTCTAAGTAATGTCTAGGTGTAGGTACCTTATGAAACAATGAGAAAATAGTTTATATTTCAAGTAAGCTGCTAGGCAAGCAATGTCAGGTAACGGTGTCTCGAACAAGCAAGGGCCGATGTCACCAATATATTAACGGACTGTCAGGTAACGATCGGTTTCTGCTCTAATGGTCAGTTAGTGTGTTGGTGAACTGTACTTTTAGTGAGAATTCGTTTAATTAGCGTTTCAGTATTGCCGTAATTTATTGCGTATATATTTCTAAAAATAACAACACAATTTATATTATGATTAATTGAAAATTACTAATTCAGTGGTGTCCTAGTGACCTTAATTCAAATTACTAATTCTTAGAATTACAATATGCTATGCATTTGTAAACCAGATAGAACACCGCGTACACATACAAATTAACAATAGACTATTTTGTATTGACCACCTATTTTGCTATTAAATCATTAAATATTTCAATGCCAAGCATTTTATTTGTTTGCCGAGTGTGTGCGCTGCAAAAAACAATAAATAATTAAACATGAGCTCATCGCTTACATGGTTATGTAAAAAAATCCCAACCTGCATACCGATTAATGCTCGATAAGTATTGTTTGGTATATATATACGTAGTTATCTACGTAATAAAATGTTTTTGCTTGTTACGAAAATAATGACGACACGGGATGTCACGCGTTGAAGTCTTTTGTACAGGACGTCAAATGTCGTTCCACGAAAATTGAAACGCCACATTTTTAACCCCCGACGAAAAAAGAGGGGTGTTATAAGTTTAACATGTGTATCTGTGTATCTGTGTATCTGTGTGTCTGTGTATCTGTGTATCTGTGTGTCTGTGTATCTGTGTATCTGTGTATCTGTGTATCTGTGTATCTGTGTGTCTGTCTGTGGCAACGTAGCGCCCAAGCTGATGAACCGATTTCAATTGTGTTTCTTTTGTTAGATAGATATTCTGATCGAGAGTGTTCTTAGCTATGTTTCATGAAAATCGGTTCAGCCGTTTGAAGATCATCAGCTTTTTTGTAGGTAAAAAAGCCACATTCGCGGCCAAAACGAACTTCCACGGCTCGAATCCGATCGAAATTTGGGCTCATTGGAATAATATCTTTGCATCACTTGAGAACGGCTGAAACGGATTCGCTTTATTATATTTTTAAATGATCGTAATAGTCTGAACTGGCTTTTTACAATATTATAAATTTGAAAAGTTTCCCGGATTCTGGAAAAAAATGATATTTTATCAATTTTTATATGAGATTTGTGTATGAACTAAAGACGTTCCATTAGGTCACGTTTCAACTGATGGATACGCGCATGCGTTAAATTTAGTTTGTTTTGTTAATGGTCATGGAATATTACGCAATAATAATTCTAGAGGTCGCTGCTCCGCCATTGAGAAAAAATACAGAAAAACAAATCTAATTTAAAATAATTTAAGCGTTATTGAAAATTCTTGCCCTGGGCTGCTCCCGTCCACCTCAACCAGAGTTATTACATCAAATTCAATCATAATTGATAATCTTTTACTAGGAATTAAACCTCCGTGGCATCAATATTTAGATTCGTTGTCTATTCTAATGTCAATGATTATAATGTCATAACAAGATAATGTCTCATACTTTTACACAGATTTTCTGTTGAATATTGTACATTGCATTAGTTATCTTAGATTATAAATGAGGAAGCCAAAACGACTGATGCGATGTAAATGGCGCTTTCATAATCTGGCATCGAAACTAGTTGTACCAGATGAATTTGCGACGTGAGCTATGAATACTGAGCTACGGGAGCTACGCAAATCTCGCTCACTTAATTATTTGGAAGAACTACTAGGTAAAGTATACATTTGATGAAAAAGTCGTCGCATCGGGGGTTTTTAAATTTTCAATTTAGAGTTATATGACAATAGATTTACTATCTATGGTTTACTACATAGACGTTCTATAAAAAAGTCTATAGTTTACAATTTACCTGTTAATATCCTACTAATATTACAAATGCGAAAGTTTTTGAGTGTGGATGTATGTATGTATGTATGTATGTTTGTTACTCCTTCACGCAAAAACTACTGAACGGATTTGGATGAAATTTGGAACACAGATAGATTATAACCGGGATTAACATATAGGATACTGTTTAACCCAATAATCCAATACTACGTGGATGAAGTCGCGGGGCACAGCTAGTGGTATATATTTGGATTAGTTACGGTAAATTAAGTAATTTGATTGTTCTACTTTCGAGTTTTTCTAGCAACGTAGAGTTCATTGGGCAGCTTTTTAGAACCAAAAAACTTGGTAAAAAAAGAATTTGAATACATTCCAGGTAACAAGGCATAGTTGTAACTTGAAAGAGTAGATACCAGGGGCCAAGAAACGCTGAATAGTTCGGTTACTATCACGCGACGCAACTATTACGTAACAGTAATGAGAGTACAATGCAAGGTATGCTTCTAAAAACCCATGAACCATAATCGAACGTCGCGACACTATTCAGCCGCCGTTTTTAGGCTCCTCACAGTTACACTGCACTACTCTACTTAAGCGCTACTTAAGCGGTGATCCGACGTGCGAACCTCATTGTCACCTCGACAAATTACTAATACACTTTTACAATGGAAAATGAGCCTTGTTCCGTTGTTATAGAGGTGGGATGAAGTGCATGTGGTTTGGGTTTTTATGTCCCACGCGAGGTCTGTAGAACGGTCAATGTTCTTTACGATAAGCTAGTTAAGTTGTAATTGTAAAAAGATTGTAGTGATTATTAGATTTGAATTACTTAGTATTTCCAAGATATTCAAATAAACTGTAAAACGCACGAAAAAAATAAAAAAAAATCGTGTAGCTGGCCTAACTACACTTCTTCTATAAATATATGTTTTCGCGAAAGTTTGTTCCAAAATTGTTCGACTACTTGGAATATCTCTTCGTGGATTATAGTTGAGATGTTCTGTTTTGCATTCCGACCTGGCACAAGTAAACCAAAGTTTTTCAAACACAAGTTTTAAAAATATTTTAAATAATTATTTGTGAAATAAAATGTGTAAACAACAAAAATAATAAATTTTTTCTGTTTTTTTCTTATACTGATAATGTATGTAGTTTAGATCACAAAATATTCTAAATGTATTGTATACTACGTAAATATCTTGTATTTTATTGATTAAAGACACGGCTAAGTATGTGAATAGGACAAGGCCAGTCTTTGTACACGAACCGTCTGTACAATTTGTACGACAAACATTTGAATATCGATCAATAGTTACTTCAGATGGTACGTATGTAAATTTATTTAATCCCATTTTAGTTTTCAAGTTTCTCCAAATTGTCATAACATACTACTTGGAATACCATCACGACTTATCCCTAAACGATGAGGTGGTTACACTAGTTCACTTTTCACGGGAATAAGTAGGTATAGGGAACCTTATTGTGTCATGTTAAAAGGCAACACACTGGAGCTATTAATATATACTACTCTTTGTAAATTATTAACTATATATATGCAATTGACGATTTTAAAAATAAAAAAATGAAATATAACATAATGAAAAACGACAAGCCCGCTGATTTTCTTGCCGGATCTTCTCAGTCAATGTCGCGTTCCAATCCGGTTGTTCAAATAAGTAAAAAAAAAAAAAATTGACTATTTGTAAGTGGCCTATACAAACAAATGCTTTGACTTTGACTGTGACTTGATCATTATAGGTGCAGTCCATCAAACGATAGTAGGTACAGTGTTGCCAATTGGATAACGAGTATATTTTTTTACTTGCATAATGACAAGATAATATGTGTGTGCTTTAACACTTTCCGAATTCAGACTGAAGTATAGACTTTTTGCGGATGACTGTGCAAAGATTATGTTGGTATGTTTGAAGTTCTGCGAGATAGATACGTGATCGATTTCAATATTTTTTGTCTTTATTAGTAGGTACGTATAATTGCTCGTACGCCAATCTAATATAATGTACTTAAATAAATACATCATAAATAAATGTCTCACGATTACTACAAATGAAATAATGTTCAAAATAACTTTATAATTGGCACAAAAACATAGAAGTTTAAAGTTTCGAAAACGGCAGGCTATTCTAGTATGACGTCATAACATAACTGAATAGTTAGAGCAAACTTTAATAGCAACTTATTATATATTTTTTATTAAAAATATTTCAGAAATTGTCAAAAAATAATACATATCTCTGTTTAACTACGACATAAAACCACCGCATTAACGTTTCTAAGACCGGATATGTTATTAAATATTCATCAAAGGCGCGGTCTAATCAAGAGGAAACATTGAGAATAATTGTCATCAAAACCCGATAAGGCCAGATATTTGATTAGGAAACTGATTGAGGCGAGGACAAAGCCTACACTGATGTAAACAGAGCATGACAGGATATTGAGACATACTGATGTTGATTTTGATCTATATTTAATTCTACTATTCATCAAAAGAGCTTGTATATTATTACTAATATTGTTTGTTTTGTTAATGTAGGTTTTAAATTCATTTATGCATAAAATACATTAGGTAATAAAATTCATCAGCAGCAATCGTGAACTTGTTACAATAATACAAGGTCCTTCTTAATTATTTTTTCTATGAATATTTTCCAACTTCGCTATTATTTTTCTGCTGCATTTGTGTCGTTCGTTGCATTGCTGGGCTCCCTTTACTTCCTCCAGTCCTCCCGGTCTATGTATATGGTTAGCTAAATTATAAAAAAAAAAGTTTAAAAGCTACTAAGTAATACAGGGTTACTTGTAATTTTATGTGTTTCGTTCAAGGTGTTCAATAATAATAATAATTTAGCCTTTTGACGTCCCACTTCTGGGCACGGGCCTCCCCGCAATACGAGGGCGATTCATGCCATAATCCACCAAGCTGGTGCAGAGCGGGTTGGCGGATTTCACACGGTTTTAAAGTGTTATAGAGGAGTTAAAATACAACATATCAAACCTGTATGTTTCGCGAAATTGTGTCGTTTTTGAGTTATTAACATATTTGTGATTTTCTTATAAATACCGAAAAGAAGTATGAAATAAAGTTACTAAAAGAGTTATTGAAAAACAAAAAAAACAATTAAGTAGGAACTTATTTTTATACTATAATAAAGCGCAATAATAGTTTATATAATTCCCAAAAACACCTACCAGTTGTAGGTTATTACTATGATCAATTGGATCCTTATTTATAAATATCTTGAGAACTACTGCATTTCATATGAAAAAGCGGCAGAGTAAAAGTCGTTGCATATTTTTAGCTCCTCTAAGTAACCCTGCATACATACTTAAATATTCAAAATACGATTTTCGGTACCTCTTCATTACATATCCAATCCATCATACATCTAATGTTTTGTTGTTGTATTAAATAGTAAGAGCGGTTATCCGTCCGTATCAGCGTGCACGGCCGCGGCGAGCCGGCTGTAACGAAAATGAAAAACAATGGCTTTATTAACTCACTAACGAGTCTCATTGTCCTGATTCGTTGCTGAGAATCAACAATGACCTATTTTAAATGGATGCTGTTTCGCGATAAATTGTTGCCATTATTGACACGTGACCGAGCGGCATTCATTTTGTTTTATCAAAAGAGCGTTATTTAAGCGTATGCGGACAGACAGGAGAGGTATCACAGCATAGTACAGCAGGATCGAGATAAAATATATCTGCGTGACTAAGGCCTGTTTTAAAAAATCGATCTCAAGTCGGAGAACGACCTTGGAAATGTCATTCTTATGTCATTCCAGTACAAAATGACACGTCAAAAGCATACTCAAGACCGCTCTGACTTGAGATCGATTTATTTATACGGGCCTATGATTCACATGCTTTAGTCGCAGCGAACTCTGCGCAAGCTCTGTGATTGTTCATTCGTTACAAAATCTCCTGTATGAACTGCGTCGCCTGCATGTCAGCGTACGCGTATAGCTCAATTACTTGTAGAAATCAAATAACACATAATGAAATCTCATCTATTACTACTTTCAGCTTGCCTCAGATATTCCGTTGTATAATCACAAAAGGAGATGTGGTTCAGTGGCTTTTAAAAATTGCTCCTCGCAAATTACTCACAGTGCGGCGACATTATTTCAACAAATCATATCAATATCTTGATCTAAATGAATCTTTTATATCACCCACATTATATGTCGTACATCTATCATTAACATATCAGAACCATAAACAACGTTTATTAGTCGGTTAAGTGCGTAAAATCATAGACATGGAGGTTGAGCGGCGCTCGTTAAGGTACAGTTATAAATTGACATATCGTTGCATCTATCGCCGCATGCGCCGCTCCGGTGCGCTCAAAAACTTACATGGATAACGTGTAATTCGTAGTGTCGGTACCACACGCGGTGATTTAAGGCAGTTATATCTTAAGATATTATGTATTAATTTAATTTATGTTGCGTAAGATCTGACTTCGGGTGGTGAAAAGAGATCGATCTGTCACAAGAAGTGGCATGATGACAGGGGCATCAAAATATAATCTACAGGTTGAAACAGAAAGGGTATACGTTTTTTTCAAAACTTAACCTTGTAATTTTAAAACTATCAGCTTTTGGGAAAACTTGAAAACCAAAAGGTGGTATATATAGAAATAGAGCTGTTGGCAGATTTTACAAGTCTACAAAACCTTTAGTACTTAGTACTTCAACTGTCCCACAAAGCCGATAGTTTTAGATTTACCAAATAAAGTTTAAGAAAATAGTATACCCTTTTTGTTTCACCTAGTATACGATGAGTTAAGCCTTACACAGATGTGTCATATCATTCGCCTATCAATACAAACGTAACACATGGAAGTAGGATGTTAGTAAATACTTGACAGCCAATTTGCATTGTTTTGTTCACGTAGCTTGATAGGATACAATGTGTCACAAGTCACAGGTGTTTGATAACACTAAAAAATCTGTAGTATACTGTATATATCTATCTACTAGTATACTATGTATACTGTATACAATATATATATCGCCGAATTTTAGGTACATATTGCTAGAAGATGAAACCTCCTTGGATTTTTAATTTCAATTTCTCTCTCTGGAAGGCCGTTTTAATTACTACAGTTTTTTTCATGATCCTATTACGAAAGATTTATCGTCGTATACATCGGTGAATAAATAACACGGTACAAGCGCTCATTCACGGTATATATTTCGTAGTTCAATTAGCGGTAACGGCGCGACACATGAGCGGCAGCAATCAATGTAGCGGCTCTTTAACGGTGAGCGGCGCTTTACTGTACGTACCTATTGTGTTTAGGGATGTTAGACACGGTATTTTTAGCATAACTGGGGCTATGATATCGATACTGTAGGCTTCTTCATTGCTAAGCGCAATATCTTTGGGTTCAGCTAAAGTGCAAAGAACGAGCTTGAGCTTTATTAGGTACTTACTTTAGGCTTTACTGATCTCAGACTGAGTATTTTATTTATCAATACATATAATTAATGGAATGCTTCTACTAAATTATCTGCTGCAATAACGTAGTTGAACTCCCGAAGGAAGCTATTGTTCCAAATATCATAAAACACTTTGACAACCCTAACGGTGATCAGCTGAAGCCATGGGCGTTATTTAATGCAAATGAATGACAAGTCTAGATTTAAATCTTGTTTTTATCTATGATGCTTACGAATTTGTCATTAATTACTTGTGAGTTAGTCACTAGACGGTGAGACGGTCATGTTGCGGTATTTTTTGGAGCTACCAACTAAGTTTAGGTCGATTTAATTGTTGGAGAGGGGCAGAGGGGGAGTTGGCTTCCTGGTTCTCTTCCTCGTCTTATGAAATGCAGCTATTAAGCTGCTAACTACGGCACGCAAAGATGCCTAAATACCTAGTCTCTAAATATTTGCTTTCTGCGTTGACCACTGCGACAGCCCTCCGGCGTCCTGGTAGAGACACGCCCTATCGAGTAAACGATTAGCCAATTTACTCAAGACAAGAGCAGCGCAGGCAGTTAACCTTATTCCCATTCCGTTAACCAGTCTCTTCTCGTAAAGGCGACCAAACTTCTCGTAAAAAGTTTCATTAAACATATACTCGGTGTATGTCGAGTTTCATGATTTCTTCAAACGATATGCGTACATGGATTTGCTTTTGACAACTTTATGAGGCGGGCCAGTGGGTAGGGTTGTCACACGAATATGAAAATGAAATCAGCGTGGAATATTTGATATTACTAGTTGCTGCCCGTGACTTCGTCCGCGTAGATTTAAATAAAGTATTATATGTGTTAATCCAGGTTATAAACTAACTGTGTTCCAAATTTCATCCAAATCCGTTCAGTAGTTTTTGCGTGAAAGAGTAACAAACATACATCCACACTCACAAACTTTCGCATTTATTATATTAGTAGGATAATTCACAAATTGTATTGTCCCTTTAGTGGAGTCTCCTGAAGACTATTCTTTGCAATTAACCTTTTTCTTTCTTATAAAATGGGGTTCTTCAAAAGGCAAGTTTACAGTTTCCTTAGGGGCCAGCACCACGTCTGCTCCTCTTCAGTTGCAGATGTCCTTGGTCACGGTTACCACTTACAATCAGGTGGACCGTCAGCCGTTGGGCATACCTGGGCAAAATAATGGCACAATAACTTTTTAAAAGTCTTCTCGCTTTTCAAGGTTCCTTGTTCTTCTTTAATGAAGTTGGATAAAGATATCGAATAGTATTCTTCTTTAATGAATGCGTCGGATAAAGAAACCGTAAACTCCTTCACTCTCAATCATGTATTGTTGAGCTGATGAGGAATATAGGGTTCGAAAATAATTACAACAACAGGAAGTCAAATGTCCGGAAGTTGGGCCGCGCCAGCCCTAGCCGTGATCAAGTTACGAGGACAGTAGACACGTTTTTCATTTTAATATCGTCTTACTCTGATTGTGTGATTTTGTAATGGCGTACAGTGAGCGGGCATTCCCGCCAGTTCAGACGTCGGCGGAATCCTCGGAACTTTTTAATATTACCGTTATAGGAAAAGGGAAGATTTCCTAGCCAGGCGGATGTTATCGGGGTTTTCAGTTTTTCTATGACGAATCCGCACACTGTATTGAAGCGGCTCAATCAGCGTCATCTATCCGCTAAACAGATTAGTTTTGGTACTTTGTTTTGGTAGTCAACAAACCACAAAGCCGTTGAAGTAATTTAAAATAACCACAGCTGGTCAATACCGTTGCGCAGATTGATACCTCTTGTGTTTGAACCAACGTAAATTGAGACGATGATTTTTATATATATTAAGACATAGTCTACAGCGAAATAGATCTCTGTTCGGTGGTAGAGCCAAGTTGTTGCCAATTGACTGTAGCTACACGGGCTGGCTCGACCGGGGTAGTACCATCCTCTCACAGAAGAACGGCATGAAATATTCTTATAGCTGCGTTTCATACGATGCTTGAGATAGCCGGGAGCTCAACACCTCCCTTCCTTCTCCTGCCTCTGTCCCACTCGCCTTCAGGTCAGCACTGTGCGAGCAAAGCCTTTGGTATTGCAAGCATCTATGGGTTACGTTAACTGCTTAAGGTTAGGCAGGTGATATGCTAGTTTGCCGACTTTGTTATATGAAAAAAAGACATACATAATAGGTGCATAATAGCAGTGAATCAGTGATAGCCGATTGGTTAAAGCAGGCGTCTTGCGGGCTCACACCTCTGGGTTTTTCGAAATCCATTATTTTTATTATACATACCGAATAGGTGATATCCCGAGAATTACGACTGTCACAGTCGAAGGACTTAAAAAAAACAAAAATGTTATAAAATAATATAATTATAATTTGTTAATAAAATTACAATTACTTAATGATCTAACTTATGAGTAGACTCGGACGATGCTAGTACCGAAGTGGCGTCATGCGCGATGGCGATTGGCGTGGGATCTGACACAGGATCGTCCACGAATGACGCAACTCGTATGATTACACCTATCAGCGGTTTTGGTGTAAGCAGGGCGTGTAACACTCGTCATAACAGAAGGATAAAATATTGATTTGCAAGCATCGCAACGTGGTCTGTAAAAAGCGTAATTGGTTGCGCGGTCGCAATCGCGAACGTAACTGGTTGCGGTCGTTTTCGCAACCCAGCCGGGCGGCCTGGCGGCCCGGTGCCGCCATTCCGAGCCGAGCCATTCCGCGTCCCGTTATGCAGAGAAAGTGATGACGGATCGACTGAAACATTCATGTTATTACGGGTTCTCATGGGAAATATTTTTTTTTATATATTGCCAGACAAATGTCAAACAAAGTCTGTAGCTGCTTGCAATAGATGCTTGCAATACCAAAGGTAATGTTCGCGTTATTGACCTGAAGGGGGAGTGGGACAGGGGAAGGGGTTTCCGGGTCCTCACTCATTGTACGAAACGCAGCTATAATAGCTACTTACTCTACAATCCCAAAACCATCCATTTATTGAGCTTAGTAAGTGCTGCTTAACCATACCTACAAACGAATGAACTAAGCTACGAACATATTCTATCTCTGTAATGTCACGCAAGTGGCACGTCGATTGGAATGCGGGTTCGAACCCAAACGATTGCGTTCCGAATAACATAGCCTGTTTACCTCCACCAAGCGATTATAGACCTTAAGTACATTTATTTAAGGTCTAACTAATTTTGTAGTTACTGCCTAGTAATATTTATCAAGCTATTGTCCACCTTATTCGCATTTGCATAAGGTTCTGCTAATTCGTAGTTAGAAGCGAAGTGATGAATTAGGCAAGGTGGATATACGACTTTATGTCTACGTTGCTAAGGTTTTGTTGCATGAAAATCTTGGGGCGAAAATTATACAGCCTATATAGTGTGCTTAACCAATATCACCGCTATGTTCAATGTAATTAGGTTCATATATGTTTAAGGATTTGCAAAAGAAATCAATGACCTTTATTGCTTTGTAGTTTTGCCATTTTAAAAACTAACTTAGTCCCTATTTGAATAAGTAACTGGTAATTAACTTGTGGTTACTTGAGGGTTACCATATGCAAAACTGTAAATAAGGTACTGATAAGAAGGTTGTCGCACGCAAATGCCAAAAATTCTTGTGCCTGCACACTGTAACGCATTTGCGAGAGTCTTATGCAAGACTCTTGCAAATGCGTTAGTATTATTAAAGGATCCAAGAGTATCGGGCACAATAGTAACTAACAAAATAATTTGATCGATTTCGAATATTTGTTTAATTGCCATATTATTTAAAATTTGCCAAAAAAACAGCTTAAGCTAGTGAAGTATGACGTCATAACTAAGTAGTCGCAATGTTTAGCAGCGAATAAATATTTTAGAATACTTCAAAAAGGAATGGGTAATTTTGAGTTAATAATAATAATAATAATAATTAAGCCCTTTTGACGTCCCACTGCTGGGCACGGGCCTCCCCTCAACATGAGGGGGATTCAGGCCATAATCCACCACGCTGGCCCAGTGCGGGTTGGCGGATTTCACATGTCTTTCGAAAATTGGTTAGATCTTCTAAGACATGCAGGTTTCCTCACGATGTTTTCCTTCACTGTAAGCAAGTGATAATCATATAGAAATTATGATTCGCACATAGATTTCGAAAAATCCAGAGGTGCGAGCCGGGTTTTGAACCCAAGACCTGGTGCCCGCAAGACGCGTGCTTTAACCAATCGGCTATCACTGTTAATTTTAAGTTAATATAAACAAAATACTAAATTTAATATAAGTAATTCTATACCTTTACATTGCTCATCAGTGGACTCATAATATGAATATGAAATACTATGTCGGATGCCTGACACACCCTGTATTGACGGATTCCAAAATAATTGGCCCCAGATGGCCCCAGTGGTCGTGTGGGTAACCTTTGCCCAGCAATGGGAAAATCAGGTTAATATGTTAAAATATCTTGCATCATCATTTTAATTTATTACTGGTCTCTCGGTTTCCGAAAACCTGAACGAGTAATTGGCACAATTGAGAAATTGTTACGGACAAATGGATGGTGTAAGTGTATATTCTGTAAAAAAATTATCTATACATCTATATCTATACAAATAAATAAAATTGGAGTGTCTGTTTGTAATATCAAAATAACACCTTTTCACTTAATGCATATGAAAGTACATACGACACCTATAGCAAAAACGCGATTTAATTTTTTTTTGTCTGTCTGTCTGTCTGTCTGTGTGTTTGTTCCGGGTAATCTCCGAAACGGCTGGACCGATTTTGACGGGACTTTCACTGGCAGATAGCTGATGTTATACGGAGTAACTTAGGCTACTTTAATTTTAGAAAAACAATTAGGGATCCGCGTAAAAAAATAAAAACACATGAAATCAAAGAGTATCTCCGACACGGGTAGACCGATTTTGACGGGACTTTCACTGGTAGATAGCTGACGTTATAAGCAGTAACTTAGGCTTTACTTAGGCTTCACTTTTATTTTAGAAAAACGAAAAAAAAATAATGAAAAAATGGGTCCTGTCGTGCGGGCTCAGAACGCGGGAGCGGGCTTTTTTGTTAAGTTAAATTCCACGCGGACGAAGTCGCGGGCTCAGCTAGTATTTGTAAATAAATTGTTATGTCCGGCTGATTTACCTAATAAAACTTCTATGGCAGTATGTTTTTAAGATCATAAAAAAAAATAACTAAGAATTTATGTAATAATTTGTAAAATACTATATCATAATAATGTAATTATTTCAACTTCGTTGATGAATGTTCGTAGAATAATAATGTATCAAACTGAAAGATACATCGCTTAAAAGAAAAAAAAAATTGGAGCTGTGAGCTATAAACCAGGATTGACAGTGGTGTTCAATAATGACGCCGTGGTTTGACCTTTAACGAGATCCGAGGAAAAGCTAAATTATCTTGGAACCCGCACGAATTAAATCAAAAGAAAGAATAAGAGGAGTTGGAAGATACTTATCCACTTCCCTCCGTTGTTAAGTGGGAGACAAAACCTTTATAGGCTGATTGTCATAGAAGCATGTCTGTTAAAGCTGGTTGAAGACCAGTTGTAAGGCACCACGGATCGTAAGATTTTGAAGTCATCTGTAGATCTATGGACATGAGATCGTAGTGATATCTTAACCCTACACCCCAAAGAAAGAAGTGCCATTGTCAAAGTGTATTCTTTGGGCGAATAATTATATTTCTTAGTGTATCTGCGTTCTCAGCGCTTGTAAAGCAAGGAGGCATGGCTTGTACCCGAACCTAATGCTAGATAATGGCCGCGGCTCGTGCTCTCAACATCCTTGACAGAATCAACGGTAACGCTGAACTTCGCCGTCGTATTTGCCAATAGACGCGACGTCACTGCACATTTTTTGTTGCACGTTTGCAATTGACGAGTTAGCGTGTAACGCGATTGTTGTTTATCTTAGAAGCTGGCAGCCTTTTAAACGCGACTCGGATTTGAGGGCTGTTTATTCGAAACATCTCAGTGACTAACGATTATTTAATTACCTATATTGGGTTTGTTTCAAAGTCGTGATTCTACTTTACGGTAAAACCAGTTTTCATAATTATACAATTACCATCAACATCAAATCAAAAACCGCATTCAAGAATGTTCAGCTGTTGAAAAGCAATGATGACACAGACAGTAAAAGCAAGCGTCAAACTGAATACACTGAATATACTGAACCGTATTAGTTTTGTGTCGGGAGTTTAATACTACATTGTTACCCCAGGGATTAAAAATAAGTCTCTCACCCGAGGTAAACACTGCTTTTCATTACGAATACAAGGAAAGTAATAAAAACAGGAATTAGCTAAAAAAAATATACAAAGAAGTATGAACTCGAAAAAACAAATGAAGATCGGATTGCCGCCAATTTTGTGTTTTTTTCGTTGGCCGGAAAGAATTTCATAAGAAATGTCAAAATAGAACTAGTTTCTTTTTAATAATTTTACAGTTGTCAGTTGAAAGCGATTCTCCCTAGGGCTTAAAAGTATTACTATCAACCCGCTCCTCAGGCAACTTCAGACCTACTTTCCGAGTATGAGTAATGAAAAAAAAATTACAAGTGTGTTCGAAAAGCTTTAGTAATGATATAACTACAATATTATATCTTATAATATCTGATTAACTAATTATAATATTATACAAAACCCGAAAATACACGTCAGTAATTAGGGTGCATCCACACACCAATCGAAGAATGACGATCAATGCCATCGATCGACTGTGTACGCAACTATGAGATAGCCATTCTGCCATCGATCGATGAAAAATCGAGCAGATCAAATCGGTGTAGATTATAATAATCATTATTAATCGACGTTGATTCCTTTCATTCTACCAACGATCGACTGTGGATCGATTGGTGTGTAACACCCTTAACCCTGATTAGTTAAATACAAATAAACTAACTCGTTACGGTAATCAGGGTCATTGAGTGTAATTAAATTGTCGTTAATATATCGAATTAAACTCAATAGATATAATTAAGACAAAATTTTATGCTATTAGTTATTTATTATTTGGGTACCGTGAACAAGGTAGGTACACAGATAAAAAATAAGTAAATTTAAAAATGCTTTATTTTTAATCAAAAATAATATTGGTTGTGCATGACAGATGCATTAAACTAATAAATAAATCAGATAGGAATCCACCGTCATTTTTTCAATAGACTCAAACCTAGAATCTAAATATATATAACTCAAAGGTGACTGACTGACTGACATAGTGATCTATCAATGCACAACCCAAAACACTGGACGGATCGGGCTGAAATTTGGCATGCAGGTAGATGTTATGATGTAGGCATCTGCTAAGAAAGGATTTTGATTAATTCTACCCCCAAGGGGATAAAATAGGGGATGAAAGTTTGTATGAAACTTTGTCAATTAAATTCCACGCGGACGAAGTCGCGGGCACAGCTAGTCACCTATATGTCGTGAAGCTTAATAAAACCGTAAAAAATACGAAATCTTCTTAATATTTTTCTAAAACACACTTTACTCATTCCCAAAACATATTACTGATAATTTACAAACAAGATAATCATGACAAAATTCTAAAATTCTACCAATACTACCAACCGGTATATAACACCCGCTCGAGCTTTCTAAATTAAACAATTTATTTGATGAACGTAGGGTCGGGCGGGTACATGATACCCTCCGCTGGGCCGGTTGGACCTCGGCGTGGGAAATGGTTATCTAATTGTATGTGTGAACATTACAAAAGTGTTCAATTTTCAAATGGGTTTCTAAGTCTGTGCGTACGTAACTTTTTTGTTGGTGTGTAGGTTATAACCAAAGAATTTGAAAAAATATTACAATTTCTTTGGTTATAACCGAATAAAATGAGTGACTTGACACTTCAAGCTTCGCTACAAAAATATAGGTAATTTTCATTGACAATTTTTTTCCTCACTTTGTCACAAACAATCATACTTACTTTTATAAAACTATAAGCCTCTCTCATATAATTATGGCGAAATGGTACTTAATTCTTGCAAATCATTAATTTATGTTCACGCTTTCAGTAAGTCGTACATATCATTTTGTTACTCTTTGTGTGGGTACGTGAATTTATCATCCCATTGAAATTTAAAACCGGTAATTTGTGGCGCAACGACGCAACAAATAAAATATGGCCATCTGTATGTTATAACATGGTTACAACTTCACAGGTGGCCTGGCTGGTTATAAAGAAAAAGAAGCCAAAGCCAATAATTTTGTTTTTATCTTATACTTTTTAGAAAGATTTTTTTTTTTCGCGCTCAATTTCAGACTATTTTTGTGGTGCAATAAACTTGGTAATCAACTTAGATGAACTTGATCAATTTAGGCAGTCATCCCTATAAAAATCGGTCCAAATCGGACATTGAGTACTACAGTATCTACAATCTACATACGTTACTTAAACCCATTTTATTTAAAAAAATGTTTTTCTTATCCTAAGTAAACAAGGAAAAGTTATCGATTATAAGTTATCATGTTTAGGTATATGCAAATCAGTTTTGTAAGTATAGCTAACTTTAGTGCAAAATGTGCTTCTACTGATATTATTTCGACTATTACCTAGAATGGCAGCATAACTTTACAGCCAACGTCGAATTTATTCAAAATCAAAGAATAAAATTGCAAGATGGCAGACAGCTGATACCTGTATTAATGTTATACCTTGATCAGGTTACACATACGCGTCAGAACACCCATGTCTGGCCAGTGTCGATATATTTGGGCGGGTCCATCGAATGTCAATCGGTCAATGAACTCCCATTTTGGCGGGAGAAAACTTGACAGTCAACTTTTTTTTGTGTATTTTACTTTCTAGCGGCACAGAAGTTGGCTTCTTGCGGCCAATGTCGTCTTTTTAGGTAAAACCAATGGTTCACGGTGTGAATTTGATTCGGGAATTATTATTACGTGTTTCCATTTGTTCAGTTTTTGCTTTCATCGCTGTTATTTGAGGCGTGTTCGTGCGATTTGGCAGAAATCATAGTGTTGCATAAAATATTTAAGGCGTTGATATTGGTGTTTAGTACAAGTACAAAAACACTGTTTCTCAAACAATTATTTTTCTAAAACAAGTTTTGTAAATATATTTTATCATAAATATTTTTTTATACCTTTCAAGGTGCAGTTTTAAATTATCCTTATTACTGTTTCAAACTAGACCTTACATTTGCTTAAAGCCTACTTAAATGTAACGCTGGGCACCTACTATTAAAGTATACTTCCTTCGTAACAACATAGGTACCTCTATTAATTACTTCGCATTCATAAGACAACCTTGTCCATTATAGGCAATATCATAAAATTTTATGTTCAGATAGCCTAACAACTGGTTTTGTGTACGATTCTTTAACGATAAATATTTCTTTGATAGTGTCTAGGTATGTTAATTAATGTGTTAAAAGTGTGTATGATATAACTGACATAACGATGTTTAACGCGACCTTGTTGAATTATATAAAAATAAAAATAATATTATATTCAGAATACTAACATGTTTGTTGGAGGCCAAGGAATGTGGCAAAAGTAGAAAATTTATATGTAAGACTCATGATTATATGTATATGAAATTAATAGAGTTCACTAGTAGAACTAGTTCCCCGGCCCGGTCACTTGCTCCAGCTAGCAGGCTTAGGTATAGCTCGCCACGGGCTACCCACAGAAGAAAGAAAAAAAAATCACAATTATTTGACCACAGACATGAGACACGAGAACCTTAATACCTTATATAACTTGGTACTTTGTACTAACAATAACTGTATGGCAGCTGCAGTGGACTGCTTGTGTATCTCCTGGCTGCACCGCACAGGGTGCTACTCTTAGCAATGATAATCGTATATCGTCTGAACGAACGATAATTTTGTATCGTTCGTTCAGCTATCGATACGACGGCCAAAAATATGGAATTTAGAGTAGGATTCGACACGACAAATATCACGATATATCGTTTATCGTTGCTAAGAGTAGCAACCCAGGCTTCGAAGATGCCAGGTTGACGCTGGATTTCAAAAGTTTCAAGAAGCTGGTTGTTAAATGTGAAATGCAATTATTATTCCGCATTTCTGGCCAATACAAACTGCTGTCATATTACACAGTTAGTGGTGACGTAGACAGTCGTCCATTGACGAGAACCGCTGCGCCATTCAAGGTTGCAGCTTTCACAATCAGCTGTGTTCTACTGTATTGTACTCGATCATGCATTAATATGATATTTGGAGCGTCAATAGCCTAGTGGTTAGAGGGGCCGTCCTCGTAGCTGAGAGGTTCCGGGTTCGATCCCCATCCTGGCCATTAAACTATTGACGTGAGCCCACTCCTAGCACAAGCGATAGCTTGTTGGAGGGGCTAAAGGGAATACTAGTAATGTGATAAACATACAAAGTAATCTTGAAAAAAAAAACACTGCTGTAATGTAATATTGTATGGGCAGTTCTCAAAGTAGACATCATAGGGCGGGAAACGGTATTTTTATAATATAACCAAGTCTGCAAACAAGCGTACGATCCGCCTGATGTTAAGCAGTTATCATAGCCTATACATGCGTGCAATACCAAAGGCATTGCTCTCACGTTGCTGACCTGATGGAGAGTGCACAGAGGGTTGAACTTCAGGCTCTCATTGTACGGAACGCAGCTTAAATAGCTACTGGACGTCGATCTTCTGTGAGAGGGTGTTACTACCCCGGTCGAGCCAGCCCGTATATGACCTGTAGTCAACTGGCTACAGCTTGGCTCTACCATTTTTAAACGTAGAAGAATATGTAATGTAATAAAATATACGGTGAAGGAAAACATCGTGAGGAAACCTGCATGTCTTAGAAGGTCTAACCAATTTTCGAAAGACATGTGAAATCCGCCAACCCGCACTGGGCCAGCGTGGTGGATTATGGCCTGAATCCCCCTCATGTTGAGGGGAGGCCCGTGCCCAGCAGCGGGACGTCAAAAGGGCTAAATTATTATTATTATAATAAAATATATGAGGGGTGGTGTGATAGAGTGTAGGTGACACTAGTAGAATAATTCCCGGTATCAACATACCGGGGATTATTCTTGCGTTTGGAGTTCTGATGAGTCGGGACCAAAGAAGTTGTAATATTTATTTGGTCGGGGCGGGTGGAGTAGGTATCAGGGGAAAACCATGAACCTGGGTGGACACAATTTGCCATCAGTCTAGAAGCATGCTTGGTATATGGCAGTGGGATAGCCCTGGATTGAGACCTAATACCTTCCGAGAGATGTGAGTGTATAGCACGCCTCTGCATATGCCTTCGGGGAAAGTAAGCGTGATCTTTTTCATGTATTTATCGCTAAGCTAATAATTATAATATCGTCAGACTGACATACCAACTGTATGGTCATCATATGCAATTATGGCTACGTACAATGGACTAGGGGCGATCCCAGTGACACCCAGACCTGAGCAAATTACGAAAATACCATTTCCGAAATTTTCCCCGGCGGGAATCAAACCCGCAACCCTCCGGTGTAGTGAGCCGAGCGGTCTACGCTCACACCACTGCGCCAAGCAGTCGTCAGCAATAAAGCAAAATTATGTCATCAATTTCTATTTTCAATTCCAATTTCATATCAAATCCAATTTGCTAATCAACTAAACAACTTATTGCGTATGTCTGATCAATGGTATAAACAATTGGTATGTCTGGTCACACGTCGGTAATCGTGTCCGGGGCCGACTGCTGTATAGATGCAAGCAACCTTAGTATTGGAATGAGGAAGGAAATTATAATGTTGTGCGGAGGAGGCAGCGTTAAGCTTAGATCATAGAAGCTTTTTAAAGCTGTGTGCGTGATATTCTGTTCTATTCCATTCATTTGTTAAGTAAACTAGTCTTCTGGAAGTTCTTCAGAAGACTTCAGTTTTATGATAGTTTTACTAATACGTAAAAGTTTGTGGGGGTATTCGTTCAGTCTCCAAACGAATATCAGTTGTTAATTACTATTGTATGGTTGTTAAGTATTTAATGTCCTAGCAGAGGAACGATTCCCTACCATAAAAAAATTATTTCACTTATGGTGGCTTTAGGAAGGATTTTATTTTACGAGTGCTTTACAATTTCATTGTAAATTAATTGTAACATTCTATGGATTTGGTAGTTAATTCTATAGAGACTATTATACCCTGCCTTCTGATATTGTTGGGTGATTTCTAATTGTGTATTCCAGTCTAAAGTGTTGCGACTTATGATATTTTTAAATTTATTTTGTAGTCATAGAATCTACAGTATAAAGAGTATATACTATCCTAAACATAGAGTATAATTAGTTCGTTCTATATTGCTGATAGTAGACTATCGCAATCAAAACGAGCACCTACTCCTTTTCTTTATCGCCCATGAGCATAGTATTATTCAATTCTAGAGGCCTCCTCTAAATGAGGTCCTTAGCACTAATATATGTTAATCACACAACTATGTGTGCGCGCATGTACTTTGTACTTTCTACGGCTGAAATGCAAACAGTGTCTATTTGCGATGCGCCAGCGCAGAGCGCGGGGGGACTGCTAATCGCTTGCGTATTGGTCAGCCTTATTTGTAACATTATGTAGGACGTAAAATTTATATTGTCAACGTTCGTATGAGTTAGTGGCCAACTCTTGTGTCGGAGTTTTCAGCTTGTCAGAACGCCTCTGACATAGCTTAACCCCTAGAGTGTCACGATCACCTAGTCAGTGTATAAGACTTGAACGCTCAAAGTGTCGTGTTCCCTACGGGTGGGTTAATATAAGATGTGCGCGGCCATTGGTTGTTGGTTTATAGGGCTCCCGCTTCCGTCGAAGCGAAAGGACATTTATAGGCTTTTCGTCGTTATAAAGAGGCCTACTACTCGGAGCTTAACCTTCACCACTTGGCAACGACCTCAAATGCCCGAAATCAGCTTAAACATTATATTCTTAATATTTAATCAGATTATATTGGCAATAATTTGCATCTCGATGAGAGCACGCGGTCCGGAAGTCGTGACCGCGTTTGAACTTGACTCACTTCGCGGACTGTTTTAAATGTAAATGTCGCGACTCTGTCTACGTGAACTTAAAGTGGTTGAACCAATTGCGAGATATATGATAATTTAGCTTTATCGGCTCCATTGTTAATAACCTTACCTCTAAGCCTCCACTAGCGGCTCTATTGTTTGTTACTTGCCTCTAATGGCCTTAGGGGTGACACAAATCCCCGGGCTCTTTAGACAAGTTAGCTGTACTCATTTAGGAGCAATAAATTAATTCATGGACTCTATTTTTCTTCTTTGCCAGAAAATACTGTATTTTTTACTATAAAATAATAAGCCTGGTTTCTTATCGGACTTTCTCAGATAAGTTCGTGTTCAATTTTGAATTAAAACAATTGAACAAAGTATATTAAAAAATCCCGACTTCTTAAAAAGTGTACATAAAATATAAACTGAAAAGAAAAAAAACAAGTCCAGGTAGTCTTGAATTTTGTTAAGTAATATCTCTTTAACAGTCGGGACGCATTATTGGGAAGATTTGAGCTGGTCTAGATTTTTAATGGGTAAAATATAAAAAAAATAAAAAAGCAGCCTCAAAAGCACTACTTACTGCTGAATAGGTCAGCAAATTGATACAAATGTAGCTCTTTTATATCAGAATCATCGCCATATATTACGTTTATTTGCTGTATTATGAGTAAGCTGTAACACGTGACCCGGAGCTGAGCCGAGATGAATCAGTATGGGGAGTCGGATGTGCTAGAGTAAGCTTTCATTTCCGATCGTTAGCCTTATTCATGAAAAAAAATTCTCTAAACTGATTGTTTTTTTTTCCATGCGTATTGTCGTAGTACCTATTTATTATGAGCACCGTATCTTTTGCACTTTTATTATTAATCGAAATCTTGTTAAATAATACCTTCAATAATCATGAGAATGATACGAGTATGCCTGTCTTCAGACAATCTGACAATAATGTATTTAAGTCATTTGTGTATACAGGGTGCGTCGTAACGAAAACAGATACCGTGGATCCAAATCAAGATTCCGGACCCCCCAGAGTTGGAATCATCATCAGCCGGAAGACGTCCACTGCTGGACATAGGCCATACATGGGCCAGAGTTGGAATGTTCCGTCGATATTTTCACGAATTATGCTCTAATTTTTCAGCATTTTAAAATTGATTTTATCAATATTTGCATGTAATCATTATTCAAATCTAACGAATCCATGGTAACAGTTAACAATACGATGCCCCTTACACCCTGTATAGATAGATGTCATTATTAATTGTACCTGTATTATAAGTATATATGAGTACATAAATCATTAATTTCACAAGATTGTCAAAAACCAAGAAAGAAACAACCAACGATGTTTGAACATTAACTTTGCAAACAGCGGTTTAAATTGAACTGTGTATTTTCGCTAGCTGCAATCTCGATTTGTCTATAGCTAGAACAAAGGATCGTCTTTCAAACAATCGACATGCTTTCGATATCACGTGAATTACGCCACTCTCCAACATTTTGGCGTATAAACTTACAGCGTTTACAAATGTATCTAGAAATGCAAGCCGTGTAATCTCGAGTCTCTACCCCATTTTTAAAAACGTGACTTAGCGGGCGAATTGTTTACACACCGAACGATCTCTTTCTCTCACCAGTAATTTAAAATTGGAAAGAAGAAGACAAAGTATGGTGTAACTACACAACCGCTAATCTTCGTCTATTAATGGTGTGTATTTTAATGTAACAGTATAGGTGCCTATGAGATGCTTCCTTAGCCTATTGATAGCTGTAAGATCAATGTGTAATGTATTTTCTTATTGGAAAATAAACTGTAGGTACAATTCATAAAATAGAGGTTGAGTTAGAGGCGACCGAGACAAAGCGAGTGTATTTTGGGGCTATTTTACGCCCATCTTTTGTGTGCATGATCAAACCATTAAATTTCCTTTTACGTCTTTACGCACCAGGAACATCCACTGTGGGAAAGTCTACTGAGCTTACGCCGTCCAAGCGTCGACAAAATGTTTTACAATTGCATTAACAGCTACTGTTTCACACTGAAACTTTGTGCAATCGAACATTACGCATACAATTGAATGGGTTCAGCAAGCAATCCACGTTTGGGTAGATATTAGCATGTCAGCCTGATATAATGCCAGGCTATCGATGATTATTGTTCATTATATTCATAATTATTAATATGCAAGAATTCCTCTTATGCAAGAACATAATGTGCGACCACTGGTTTTTATTCTCGAATCGATTAGTGTCTCATTTTTGCTACGTAAAGCCATCGACTCTATCCCACTGAAGTAGTTCATAAATAATTTCAGTACCTGTATTGAACCTTTGTAAAAGAAATCGCGGCTTATCGGGCTGTGTTTTAATTTTCAGATAGTATTACGATCGCTGTATATTATTTAGTATTCAGTGTTTTCACACTTTCAGCCGTTTTCTCATTAGCATAGTGATTAGCACGTACAATGTTAGAGCCGTGTCGAAACAAAAGAAAGCCGAATGAAAGAAAAAGTGAGACGGTAAATCAATCAGACGCTACTCCGCAACGTTTCGACCAATCATGATGCACGATTTTAAAATATTTTTTTTATTGAATGAATAGTAGCTAGATATAATACGTAGTATTTATAAGTCTATTCTAGATTGAAGACTTTTTTTAGCTCTCAGGAAGTCTTCTCGTTAGTAAATATTCAAGTTTTATTTTTGTACTGCTAGGGCCATGAACACTATCTAGGTATTTAGAAGACTAACGTACTTAAGTTGCGAATTATTAGATTTGATAACCTGTGCATATCACAGATTATCTTGATATAATTTATCTAATAGTTCTTACGAATTCCTTCTTCTTCTCTAGAAAAGCTGTATTTAATATTTTATTTATTTATTTGGGAAATCAACAGCGATACATAGTGTGTTTACTTAATGAAATATATAAAATAAGTAAGGCCAATTACAGATTTCCACAGTAATTTAGAAATAAACATAAAGGATCGTGATTTTCAAAATATTCAGGCAATGACAAATTAAGTTGCAAGTTTTAGTATAATTATGAGCAAATAGTGTAATATATTCAGAAGAGAACTATATAACATGTTCTTATCCCGTTCTCGTAATAAGCGTTGGTAGGCGATGGAAGAAGAGGCGCGAAACCGCAAGAGCCAACCTTTTCATTTTTCTTCAACGTTTAGTTCTCGCGTGACTAAAATCTAATTCCACGTCGCGAACCATAAGGAAACTATCATTGCGTTAAGTTATTGCAAGTGTCTGGCTGACGGACGCTTTCGTAACTGCAACTATAATAGTTACGAGTCCCAACGAAGCGTAATCGAGTTATGCGTATCAAGTATGGACATTTTGTATTCGGGACGTTAGTTGACATACATTGTATAGCTTGTATTTAGTTATGAATGAAATTTTCCTATTATACGAGTATAATATACCTACTATTGCCCTCATTAGCAACACCTAGAGCTATTCTGAGTCCTCGGAACAGAGAATCCAGTAGAATTGCATATTAGATATGTAAACCAATTTCGCTCACTACAAATTATATACACAGCTATGTCAATATTATTAATACATAATTAGAAAATTAAAAAACCGCTATAAAAGCGCTATCACGCGATCATTGACTTAATATCGCGATCGTTGGTTACTTAAGTCGATTTTAATGAACTGGAGTAAGCTGACAGTTGCTGA
Source organism: Notodonta dromedarius (assembly GCA_905147325.1). Taxonomy (NCBI): domain Eukaryota; kingdom Metazoa; phylum Arthropoda; class Insecta; order Lepidoptera; family Notodontidae; genus Notodonta; species Notodonta dromedarius. The sequence continues at coordinate 9,509,417 of LR990179.1, read as the reverse complement.
ATTTGACCATTGAATGCTGATGTCATTCATTCGGGCTTCTAGTGTCGCATAAGGTGCGGATCCAGGGAGGGGTCGTGGGGTCATGATTTCCTCTTTCCTCCAAACTTTGTATGATGTCTGGCCTCAGATAAATACGCCTGCGACACGCAGGACCAAATAGGAGTCTGGCTGATGATAATATTATGCACTCAAAGATTTTTTAATAATGAGTGAACCGTTACTTTTCGCCAGACGAACACACCAACTGTATGGTCCCAAACTAAGCAACGCTTGTACTATAGGTACCGTACAATGGAATGGGGGCGATCCCAGTGACACCTAGACGTGGGCAAATTACGAAAAGGCCATTTCCGAAATTTGCCCCGGCGGGAATCGAACCCGCATCCACCATGTGCAGTGAGTTATTTAATCACGAGAAGACAAAAGAGACTGACTAGTTTTTCATTCTAATTTTAAATCATTTATATTTTAATTTAGGAGCCTGTTTTGGCTGGATCTCGGCTATGTGACCCCCCTGAGTGGATGGCTGGAGCCGTCCTTGAGACGCGTGTGACGTCATGAATCCCTTGTTGTGGGTCGTCTCGTAGTTCGTCCTCCGGCTTGTCGCCGTTTTATTCGAACTCCGTACTTATTTGAGTACCTGTCCAACCAATATGAATTTTGTTATCATAGCTCTGATGTACGCAAACATTTTATTTAACCGATTACCTCTAACACCTGAACTTTCCCATCCATCACTGTGTATAATCATATACCCACAGCGAGAGAAAGGTGCGAATGACACAGTATTCATGTAATCCATAGAGAAGTTATACTCTATTGTTGCTAGCAAGCAGGTTATATAAGGACATTGTTGGTAATGGCTAGCGAATGATACATCACAATATAAATGTATGCGAGTTATGCTATCTATTGGTATTGCAAGCATATAGGTATAGGCTACGGTAACTTCTTAACATCAGGCTGGGTGTATGCTTGTTGTATTAGGTGTTGTAGAACAATGATGATGTCTTCATGTGTAAAGGACATTTTGTGTAGGGATTGCAATCCGGCACCAATTTCAATCCGGTTGGATCCGGCCGGATCCCAAATAACGGATCTGGCAAATTGGTACCGGATCCGGTAGACGTCAAATTATGCTGAATCCGCCAGATTACCGGATCCGGTTTTCCGGATTGAAATCCCTATTCCCAAGTAGCCAGAAGTTAAGAGCTATTACAAAAGAGCTTTTAGGAACCCCTAGTCTGAGCTTATTAATAGTTGAAAGATCTTACTTAGTTAATGTTTAGTTAGGGGTCTTAATTCGTCATGACCTAAGTTAAGAACTATTGTTTTCTTATATTTACGCGAATACTACACATTGAAATAAAACTATTTTACGGATATTTACGGAAACGTCGGGAACATAAAAAAAGTAAATAAACGCGATAAAATCCGTAAAATAGTTTCATTTCAATGTTAAGAACTATTGTTAAATAAATAATTTACGCAAGACTTAGTTGCCAAATCAGTTGCTTAGTCTCATTTTATACAGAATACTATAAAAAATTAAGAGACATTAGTCTTTAAACCTGTTCTGTTGTTAATTCCAGGTGGAGTCAGGCCGCGAGGAGTTGAAGAAGGAGCGCGAGATCATGCAGCTGGTGGCGGGGCTGCAGCTCGGGCCCGACGAGCTGGAGCGACGGGAGGCGCCGCCGCACGCGCACAGACCGAGACACGCACCGAGGTGAGACTAGGAAGCGAGGAAGAATAAAGCAAGGAAGGAATAAAGAAAAAAAACTTTTTCATCCCCCTATCTCGGAAAGAGTATTTTTACCCTTCGATATCTGAGTGTAATAGTACATTATTACACGAGTGGTGAAAGTGACTTATTAAGTCCCGAGACGGGGTTTGGCGCCCGAGCGTAGCGAGGGCGCTAATAGTTCGAGGGACAAAATAAGTCTTTCACCCGAGGTAAACACTATGCTTTTCATTACGAATACAAGGAAAGTAAAAATAAAAACAGGAATTGGCTAAAGAAATAATACAAGGAAGTATAAACAATACTCTACAACTCAAAAAAAAAAAAAAAAGATCGGAATGCCGCCTATTTTTTTTTTCGTTGGCCGGCCAACTTCATTATTTAGCCATTATTTTTCATTTTCATCTTTAAATATTTTGCCCAAATCTATGTTATTTTAAAGAAATTCTTGAAACTAAATTATAATTAAGTCATTTAAAAATATATATTCTTTAATTGATACTTAACTTTATGTTATTTCAATTTTACATCGTGCTGTTATTGAGTGACTGTAGATATGTGAGTGACATAGAAATGTGAAAATGGAACTAGTTTTTTTTTAATAATTTGACGGCTGTCAGTTGAAAGCGATTCTCCCGGGCCGGAAAAGTATTACTTTCAACCCGCTCCTCAGGCAACTTCAGACCTACTTTCAGAGTATGAGTAATGAAAAAGCCGTTTTTATCAGCTAGAGGATAAAGTAAACTGAATTTATAACATCGTGTGCACTAAGTTTGTGAATTCAAAACATCATTCAACCTATTTACTTCTACCTCCATGGTGCCGAATTTATCCTACAACCTTTTTTAATTTGTTAAAAACTCAGACTCGGAACCTTCCTGGTGTAGTTGTTTTTTTAATTTGCTTTGCGCGCGCCATTTCATTTTCACTTTTCAATGTTTTTTTTTTGCATTTAGTCATTTCCTCGCTGAGGTGGGATGAAAAGTTTCGTGTTGCACCCGAGTGCAAAGATTTTTCAGCTCGTGTTCTTTTGATTCCCTCGCTAACGCTCAGGATTCTAATTTATTAATTTTAGAATCCTTCCGTCATCAATATTGAACACGCGGTTAAAAAGCACTCTTGTATAACAAATAAGTATTATTCGGCCACAGACATGACACTAGTTGAAAAAAAACAATTTGACCAATAGACTCTTATTGCTTAAAAAATTAATCATAATTATTATTTCCCAGATAACACCACGCCACAGCGGCGACGGCGCCATCTATCAGCCGAGCACGACAGCATGCGTGTGCGCAACCGACCGGAGACAATATTCAATTTACCTCGAATTCGAATTACGAACATAACCAAATAAAGTTTGCAGTTCCCAAAACTGCTTCCAATGGATTTTAAGAAGAATATATATTTTTCCAACGGCACACACAATTTTGTACGGCCAGAATAGTCGATTGTTGTATCGAATTGGAGTTTATCGATTTATATCGATTTGTCACGAACATTTTCAGAGGTGTTTCTCGTGTATCGTTAACCTTTATGTAGTTACGTGGTTTTATTGGCCCATATATTTATTGTAGCCAGTTGGTGAAATTTATGTTAGGTATATCTGCCTAGCCTATACATATAGGTGTTTAAAATGTCCGATATAATAATTGTAGCTGATGTTTAGATGCCTGGTAGACTGACTTTACGTAACTAGGTATCATTTTCTGAGTTATAGAAGAGCCTTTGAATATTTATCACAACTTACATGTTACCACCAACGTTCAAAAATAAATTGTAAAAAAATCGGTACCCTCTTGAGATGTGTCGATTTTTTAAATAGGCAGGTTTTTTTTATTTTGATCAAATCTTACACCATTTGGTTCCATACCCGTGACTCCAAACCCTCAAGTATTATCTCGGACCTTTGAAACATCACGTATAAAATAGATTAAAACTTGTCTCTTTGTGTTCCCTTCATAGTCCAACAGCTGGTTACAATCGTTATAAAACAAAGTACATAATACTGACAGTTATTAATGCCACATCACTACATAAAGAATAAATATTTATAAACCTCATTAGTACCTTTATAAATAACAGGATACCAGGGCCCCAACCACGCTAGCTACTCAAATCGTAATAGAAAAGCAAACGCTCGCGATTACGTTTCAAACGCTCCGCTTTTGACGTATTACTGACACGAGCTTCACGATTTCTACTGACATTGATATGGTATGGTGTCAGCGAAATGTCAAAAGCGGAGCGTTTGAAACGTAATCGCGAGCGTTTGCTTTTCTATTACGATTTGAGTAGCTAGCGTGGTTAGGGCCCTGGAAACAGTTAATCGCTAGCGCTACGCTTAAAACGATTAGTGAACTTTTAATAACTATGATGTAGGTACACCTGCACTTGATCATTGAACCCAATTAGTTGATACTTTGTCCAAAAGATGTCACTGTAAGATCACTGTATAGATTGTAAGGTTTATTGTTAATATGAGTTGTATATTTCACTTATTAATTGTATTTACTGGGGGGAGGACTTATTTTAGAATAAACCAACAATACTATTAAAGGTATGTTTGCTAAATCAACATATTCTTAGTTAGTTTTGTTAATTGTGAAGTGTGTTCTACCCTCAATTAGTAATAAGCACTATTTAGTCATTTAATAACCTATTTAATTGTGCCTTAATAATGGAAAATAAGACATAAATGAAGGCGTAAAATATTATAACTTTATCAAGCGATACGAACATTATTTAAGCATTACATATTTCTTAATAATTCATTATTATTATTAATCTCAGGCTATTACTGATTTTGTATTACATAAAATTACCTCAGTCATTTTATAATATTGAATAATACAGATTTAAAGGATGGCTAAATGAGTCCCTACTTAATATTTTATAATATGGGCTGATAGGTATACGTATTATAAATATAAATAACGCCTACAGCTAAAGGGGTTCCTCGTAGCTGCCCGAGGAATTCGAAAAGTCGAAATTATAAATATATGATAAAGCCAATTAGGTACAAACATTTATTTCGACGAAGGAAATGTGTTTTGTGAAGTAAGAAAACCAATCGCGAAATAATATTTTTGTATCAAACATTTTATTCTTGCTTATATTTGTAATAATTTTGATCACAGTTAAGAATCGAAAAACAATATAGAAAAAAGATACACAGTAAACACACAGTAGCATTATGCTTCGATTTTGTACATCAAATAGTCGATTGAAAATTGGATCTGAAACTATTTTTTCCTAGAAAATCAGGTACCGACCATAATACTTAGTTAGTGGAAATATATTTTAGTACCGACTATCGTTCGTCTTCAAGTATTATTACCGAATCATTCATTTTCATCTTAATCTAATTATTGATAATACGAGTGTACCTACATAACGAAGGGATAAAAACGGTTGTACAAAGGTAGAATGTTAGTCACGTCTGGGAAATAATATTATAAGTTGGTATGTATATTATGATAAACAATTTAGTTAATGAGAAAATTGTCAATATGCCGAGAGACGACTATTTTGCAAACTGCGTCACATCAAAGAGCACCAAATTTTATGAAAATGGAACGATTGAGAAAGTTCTTCCAATAGGATGGTCTCTTAGCAAAATTACCCAAAGTGATTGGTTGTCGTCACTGGTTATTATTCAAATAATGAAGGTAGTCTCGCGGCTTTCGTGACAGTTTTCTCAAAGTAAAATCGTTGTTACACGCATTTGTTATATTGTAACACAAACACGATTATTATTAAATAACATAATATCTACATAATAAAATTAAATAAATCCAATAAATATTACGTCACTAAAATTGTATATAGGTAGAAATCATTTATATTTTTGAAAAAATGAACATCATAATAATTTAGGCTATGAGTGCCATTAATATTAATTCATTCTCTAGTTATTTTTTTATAAATATTTTTATTAAAAAAAGGAAATAAATAAATGAAAGAAAATTTGTACAATATTTTTTGTAGATAAATAAATTGTCTGTTATTGTATTAATGGGAATTTTCAACGAAAAAAAAACAACGATGTATTCAATTATTTTATTAGATAATCAAAATAAATGTAGTCTGTAAAGAAAGTGCATTTTATTTAAGTAAGACACGCCCTGCACTTTATACTTTACAGGTAAGTCATTCAGGCTTCTATGGCCCGTATCTACCTACATATATAAAAATGAATGTTTGTCTATATGTCCTTTATAGAATCGTAAACTATACATTTGATCATGTCATGATCTTCAGAAAAGTGTTGTGCATGAGCCCACAAAGGTTTCTGAGTTGGTACGACCAATCTTTGACAGATGCGTAGCAACGCGCGCACAGCTAGTTACCTAATAAATAAATCTCAAGTCTGAGAGCGATATTAAAGTACGCTTTTGACAAGTAATTTTGTACGGGTATGACATTTTCACGATCGGTCTCAGACTTGAGATCGGTTTATTAATTCGTACTCATTAATGCCTGCATCACTGACGCAATTGTATGCAAATTAGGTATTATAAGTATAAAAATGTAGCAGTCAAACTAACAAAAAGTCCGGTAGATAGATAGAGAAACGTGATTTTTTGTCTTTCTTAGATAATGTAATACCTATCGGTAAATCGAAACCGAAAACCATAAATCAATCGAGACGAAATACATACACTCGTACCTAAACATAGAAATTAATAACCCTTTGACAAAAGTCAAAGGATCTCAAAAAAAAAAAAAATACCTATCGGTCACCGCTAACTATCGCATTCCACATCGTACTTTGGCCAAGTTTGAGTATGGATCTAGTTATCGACGATGACTGCGCCACCTCGCGAGATATCCTAAGACTACTTTATAACAGACTGACTGAGAAAACAAAAATTGTTTGTTTGCACTTAAAGTAACTAAGAGGAACAATAATAGGGGGCGCTGCTTGTAATTTCACAAACCTGATCATCAAATTACACAGGAAATAAAAGGTGTTATTTCAGTATTATATACTGAAGTATTCTGACAACTTAAGTTTAAGTTTAAGATGAGTTTACCTATGTCCGTTACTCGCTATCGTCTACATAAAATATTTGTATAGCAAATTGTTAGTTCCTCGAATGGCCGATAGCGCTGTACAATTTTTTTTTTTTTTTAAAGGTTTTACTCCTGCTATTTGGCGCTGTACTATTTAATTTACCCCTTTTAACGTCCCACTCCTGAGCAAGGGCCTCTCCTGCTTAGGAGGGGGATTCAGGCCATAATCCAGCCTGGCCAAGTTCAGGTTGTCGGATTTCACGTCTTTGTAAATTGGTTAGATTTTCTGAGACATGCAGGTTTCCTCAGTATGTTTTCTTTCACCATAAACAATGTAATAATCATATTTAAATTCTGATTTGCACATAGGTTTCGAAAAGCCAGATGTTCCGGCCGGGGTTTGAACTCAGGACCTTGTGCCCGCAAAACGCGTGCTTTACTATTTGCCATACAAATATTTTACGTAGACGCGAGCGTAAAACTCTTGGTAAAGTTATTGATTTTATCATGATTCGAACAATTCTTCATCTTGGGCCATATTTTTTTACCTGCTATCGAAGCAGTGAACTTCAAATGTTCCATAATTTTTATGTACATAATATAATGACTGCGATGACGTAATCACGCTTTAGTTTTTACCCGAATGCGGCAGAAAGGAGAGTTATGTAATATTGACGACGCTCCGAATACCTTTTTGCTGTTAATAAAAAGGGGAAATACAATAATACCCAATATTAAAAAATATCCAATTTTATTTATTTACTTATAGTGTTTTGTGGGTAGTTCGCTCGGCTTAGTTACATACCAGCTCCGCGTGCTCGCAGTTTCGACACCCGCGTTGGGGTTTTTTTAAGATTAGTTAGATAATCGTCTTTATCGGCCTTTAGTCCTGTGTACGGTACACTAAACATAATACAAGTGTTACTTAGTTTGGGTCCATACAGTTAGTGTGTTCGTCTGGCGATGTTTATAATTATGTAGGTATATTATAATCAGCATTCACCCGCGGCCCTGCTCATAAAAAGTACATGTTATTTCAGAACATGACTCTACCAAATTCCGTTTAAATCCGTTTCGACAAATTTACATAATGGTCAGACAAACTTTCAAACAAAGAAGCTCAATTTGCCTTTTTTATGATAATGGTATGCGACAATATGAGTGTGTTTATTATGATCGCTAACATTAAAAAATCGATAATATACAGTGTTTCTACCTCTCCCCTATTTGGAAAAATATAAATAACAACCTCTTTTTTAAATATGCTCTCCTGGTCACCTGGGTCAGTGCGGGTTGGCGGGTTTCACGGGTCTTTCGAAAATTGCTTAGATTTTTCAAGTCATGCAGGTTTGCGCACGCTGTTTCCCGCAAGTGATATGTAATCATAATATGGAATTCCCCGTAATGATCATTATACAGTCCATCCATATAATCTAAGATACTATCCACAATAATAAATATGAATGAATACGTCAAACAATTAATCTCAGTCACAGAGCACCATAGATCTGGTTGCAAGGCATCAGTCATAATCGATAACCGTCTGCCATAGCGCTGTTTAATTAATAACAGTAATACACGCTCGCCATTACTGGTTTGAGCAGAGAGTGTTGAATTAAAAGATGGGATACATTTAAGCAGTTTCACTGTACCGCAACTCATTAGTTTGAACTGTAAGAACATGATAAATTGTAAAAGTATTAGACCAAGTAAGTATAACACCTAATATAGTTGTACCAGACTTGCTTATATGGCAATCAGCATAGTATACAGTTATTTTTGTTTCCCGCTTTGCAACGGAGGGAAGTGGATAATTTTGTACCAACTCCACCTATTCTTTCTTTAGATTAATTTCGTGCAGGTTCAAAGACAATTTAACTTTTACCCGGGACTCGTCGAGGATCGAATCTCTGCGTTATCATTGGTCACCATTGTCGATCCTGACTAACAGGAGTAACAGTGGTGGGGGTGTGTGGCGGGACTATTCCCATCAAGTAAATATGAATACTTTCTTGGTGGTAGAACCTACCGCGATGGTAGGCTCTACCAAGGTTGTATCACCCACTCACTGAAGGTCGGCTTAAACCAGCCATAAGGTATATCTGAGATTTTTATAATGACTAAGAGAGTCGGAAGCACCATTACTCTCCCACCATCCCACTCCAATTCGGTTCGGCAACGAGCGAGCAATACCTTTAGTATTGCAAGCATCTATAGGCTACGGTAACTGCTTAACATCAGCCGGATTGTACGCTTGTTTGCCGACTTAGAATAGGCACAATACGCGGTAATGTCCAGTCTGCATTTTGTTTGTTCTACGTGCGCGCTCGCAACGGATATTTGCGGAGATAGCGGCCCGCCGAGACACGCCTGATGCATCAGCACAGATTGTGCGTCTCGCTATAATAACGTTGTATCTGAACTCATAAGGTTGAGGATGGTAAGTGTTACCGTTAAATTTATACTTACTTACTGTATCTCTTTGGTAGAGTGTAATATTAGTTTATCTGCAGAAAGTCTGATTTTGAGTCGTAGAGTATATATTTATAAGGTCTTAATTTAATAATGCAAGTTATTTTTTATGGCGCCCAAGTAAATGCTAAAGATGTTGTAGGTACTTACCTACCAACAACAAAACATATCTTAAGTGATTCCTACTAATAGGTGACTTCGACCAACTAACGATATACATATATGGGCACCCTCGTTATTGCCATACTCTTTATCACCATGTAACATCTGATTGAAACTGCATATTTTCAATGATGACCTAACCAGATCACGAAAATGCATTTGCTATTTCTAAGATTAATAAAAAAACTGGATGTTCCTTTATATATTTGTTTGGAATAACCCAGTTAGTATTATTGAACTTGACGACCGCTTGGCGCAGTGGTTCGAGCGTAGGCCGCTCGGCTCACTACACTGGGTGGTTGCGGGTTCGATTCCCGTCAGGGTAAATTTCGGAAATGGCCTTTTCGTAATTTGCCCTGGTCTGGGTGTCACTGGGATCGCCCCCAGTCCATTGTACGGTCCATAGTACAAGCGTTGCTTAGTTTGGGACCATACAGTTGGTGTGTTTGTCTGGCGATATTTATTATTATTATTATGTATGTGTATAGAGAAAACTTTTTAAACGCAAGTAAATACAGTCAGCGTAAACCCCAGGCGGTAACTTTCATGGGCCCACGGGACCGCACAAAGCCTCTAGCTTTCTCGCAATCCATTCATACTACACCCATAACATTGTAATACTCGATATGCTATCGATTTTTCATTCGAGAACACAGATATCGATTTGAATTTAAATTGATGTAGGGTTTCGAGTTTCTCTACGTTGCTGGTTACATCAGATTTCATTCATTTTAAGGAATTTGTAGTGATTATGACATGAATGTGTTGTGTGTATTAAATAGAAATTTAGTTGTAGGTGAAAGTTAATTATTTTACTTAGTGAATTATAAATGTTAAAATTGGAGGTACATATATTAATTGTATTGTTAAGGTAATATCGAAATTTGATACATCAATTAATCGACCTATTTTGTTAGAAAAAAATTTTTGCCTGAAAATCCTAAATCCAAACTTATAATATCATAATCAATATCTATTCCACATCAGACACGGAACACTCAGTCTTATTCAAGATACGCTACTGAAAACCCGATTTTCAGTTTCTAAGTTTGTATATGTTACTGCAGTTTCTGCTTGTTTATAATTATTTATGCAAAGAGGGTATTCAATTGTTTTTTTTTTATAAGTTTCACACAATTTTTTAAATTGCGAATTCAAGACGCTCGCCCCATATGCAGTAAACCGAAGGCAGTTGACCACTGGCCGGTGCCGGAGCCGCACGCGCATGTTTCCATGCACCATACCACGCGAGATTAAAAAAAAACAGTCCAATTAAAATGTCTACGGTAAACGCGCGCGATTTTTCAAACATTGTGATGTGTCTCTAGTGTTGATTCGTATTTTTTTGGAAGAAAAAGTTACTATTTTGTTTTTTTTTGTAATGCTGGATTTATGCTAAAGGAATGATATCGGAATTTATTATGGTAAGTTTTTTTATCTGTTACGGTGATTGAGTTGTGTTGCGTGTGGTGTTTTTTTTTAATAAGTGGTTTACGGCCGTCGACCTAGATTATCTGCTTATTTAATAGCGTTCATTTCATGGTGTCTATTATGGTTTAAGGTAGGTATGTTACGTTACTTTTTGTGAGATAAATTGGAATCACGTATGAGAAGGAAATGCTCATTTATTCATTTTCTACTCTCCGTACTTGTTACTAAGGTTTATATTTCTAGTAAATTGATAAAACGATTATTTTTAATTGTGGATTTTCATTATATAGGACTTAAGTACCTCTGTGGAGAAAGTAAGGCATGCCTTACTCATTATGTAGATAAATACAGTTAATATTTAATTACCTGAAAATCTTGTTTTTATATATCGCGGAACGAGAAAGAGCCTTGTTAATCCTCGTGATCTGAATACCTAAAAAAGTCTTGGGTTGGATTGTTTATTTGCTTTTAATTCAAACGTTAATTATTGGGTACCATAATCAAAGATTGAACTTAAATGTTAAATTATCGTTCTAGGTTTGATAGTAGATTCAATTCATATTAAAATAGTATAGAACCTAGGCGCCAGTGTGTTGTATAGAAGAAATAATAAAATAATAATAATGCATATCGCCAGACTGACACACCAACTGTATGGTTCCAAACTAAGCAACGCTTGTACTGCAGCTACCGTAAAATGGACTGGGGGCAGATTCCAGTGCCACCCACACCTGGGCAAATTACGAAATGGCCGTTTCCGAAATTTGCCTTGGTAGGAATCGAACCGGCAACCACCTACGGCCTACGCTCAAACCACTGCGCCAAGCGGTTATCAAAATGTTCACACAAAGTCGCAATGCACACTAGTTTGAAAGTTTGAAATAGTAAAAGCTGTGAATATCGCAGCCGCAAAGTGTTGCGGGTCGACTACCTAAATATCAAAACACTCAATACAATAGTGAACCTTATGTACGGTAAGTATATTTTTCATTTTGCCAAAGCTCTGATATTCGGAGAACGATCTACCTACCTAAGGTATTATAAAGTGTTACTGTACCTATTGCGTGGAATTTGTTAGGAATTTTCCAAAATAATGGTATTCTAGTGTTTGTAATTATCGTCACGGTTCTTCTGATCCCCTTCTCTTCCGCGACGCTAAGCCGACGGCCCTACCTCCCTTGAGGTGCCCTTGAGTTTGTTGCATCCTCAATGTGACATCAAAAATAATAAAAATAAAAATGTTAATGTCCTGGGTTAAAGCCCGGTCCGCAGATATGGGGTTTTCGAAACCTATGTGCGTATCACAATTTCTATAATGTTTATCATTTGCTTACGGTGAAGGAAACCATCGTGAGGAAACCTGCAGGTCTTATAATATAACCAATTTTTGTTCATTTTATAGCTAGCCCGCTCGCGCAGCGCCTGTTAACGTACGGCAGGGCAAATATAAAAACAATTAACAAGAATACAGACGTTTATAAATAGTTTCCGTATCCGTTTCCGGTATCGTTTCCAATGTTTTAAAATACCCCCCCCCCCCGCTGAGCAGTCTCCCCGGTCCCTGCGCACGGAGCCAGATGATTCATCTGAATCAGTTCTTAAGAGGAAAATAAGAGATTCAAGCTTGAACCGGGCCGTGAAAGTACGAGCATATACTTGTGTTATAATCTATACAATTAAATAAAATTGGAGTGTCTGTTTGTAATATCAAAATAACACATTTTCACTAAATGCATATGAAAGTACATAAGACACCTATAAAAAAAACGCGATTTAAAAAATTTATGTCTGTCTGTCTGTCTTTCTGTCTGTTTGTGTGTTTGTTCCGGGTAATCTTCGAAACGGCTGGACCGATTTTGACGGGAATTTCATTGACAGATAGCTGATGTTTTAGGGAGTAACTTAGGCTACTTTAATTTTAGAAAAACAATTAGGGTTCCGCGTAAAAAAATAAATACACATGAAATCAAAGAGTATCTCCGAAACGGCTGGACCGATTTTGACGGGACTTCCACTGGTAGATAGCTGTTGTTATAAGCAGTAACTTAGGCTACTTTTATTTTAGAAAAACAAAATAAAAAAATGGCTGTAGCGCGGGCTCAGAACGCGGGAGCGGGCTTTTTTGTTAAGTTAAATTCCACGCGGACGAAGTCGCGGGCTCAGCTAGTTATAATATAATTTTAGGTTGATTAGCTAAAGTCTGTTATTAGGTAACGTTTTCAGAAGTGGGCAAGTTAGCTTAGCCTGAACTGGAACTGCTTACTTCTCTTTGGAATTAGCGTAGTTATTACAGAGAGTTCGGTAAAAGAAATGCAAGGTCATATTTTAATAATGGTGCATAATCTTTAGCAGTAAGGCGCCATTCAAAATATCGTGCGTTATTAAAATAAGACCTTATATAGAGTTATTGGTAAAACAATAACAACCTCTTAGGGCTATATTATTAACATCATAAACTGTTTTATTATATTTACGCGAATACTATACATTGAAATAAAACTATTTTACGGATTCTATCGGGTTTATTTACTTGCAATGGTACGCTTGGTTTTGGATTTAATTATATAATATATAGTCATTAATATAATTTAATCCAAAACCAAGCGTACCATTGCAAGACCTCGAGACACCGTGAGCACTTTCTGCGTGGATCGGACCGCAAACAACAACTAAATATGAGGGTACCCAGTTATTAACTATGAGATCAGGACGTCTAACACCTCAGTCTTCCCGTGACCATGGTTGCTGTAAAGCAGCTAAAACGTCGGGAACATAAAAAAGTAAATAAACGCGATCGAATCCGTAAAATAGTTTTATTTCAAAACATCATAAACAACGAATTTTGTTATATAACTTTTAATAATTCATCAGATTTTAATTCATCAGCTTTCATACAAATTTTACGCATTTTTTAAAATTTATCGCTCTTAATTTTAGAGCTTTGAATTTAAAATTTAGAGTCTAAATGTCATGAACTCCCGCGTCGCGTCATACATATCGTCACAGCGATTTTCGATGGTATGGACGTAAAAAATTAAAATATTTTAAAGAGAATCTTGACAGTTTATTTTAATATAATAAGTAAATGTATGTTTTAAAAAAAGTCGTAGAACAAAAGTAGGTTGTTAGTGTTTTACCAATAACCTTGGATACACATGGTTTATACGGACAAAAACGGGCCTTATCCCGCCCGCATTCTAGCGGGAGAGCTGGGTGAGATGAAGGTTAACAGAACATAATGTATGGAACCATTCCCATGACAAAAATCATAGCTGGATAAACATTTTACCCGTCTATCCGACCGTCAGCGCGCACACAGAAGCCCGACCCGACCAAAATAAGTATTTATTCGATGACGTGAGATTAAATTCGTACGATTCACCGGAATCACCACGATTTCACTGCTGGTTTTTGCCTTATCAAAAAGAGTTTTTAACATTTAGTCAGTATAATGATAACCAGTTTTTAATAAAATACCATTTACTCTCTCAATCGCCTACAGGTATGCTAAACACCTAGTTAGGCAACGTGAATTGGTGTCTTATTTAAATGAAACAATTATGCACTGGAAATTGGCGATGGATCCGTCTTGCTTATGTAACAAGAAGGAAGCTGGTCGTTAAAATATCTTACATTTATATCACGTGATTGTCGCCGATGGAGTTTCCACAAGACAAGCTTGGGCGTACTGAAGGGCGCAAGTTAGATAGTACCTCTACCGATGTGTACTTCCTTATTCCCCCTATCTCCTCCCTCAAGGCCGAGAAAAGCCATTGAAGACATGCTCTCACGGAATTTAAAGATAAAAGCTTTGCCACAACAAGGGATTTAATATGATTTTACAATCTTAAATTTGGAATTGGTCACGTGAAAAAATGATCCTTTACTCAGTTGTTTCCAAAGAATTTGTAATAATGTCTTATTATAGAAATTATTTGGTTCCTTCAGATATTAATGTATTCTCATTAAATTTGTACGTATATACTGCATAATTACATAACATGAACATTTATAACATGAGTAGGTACTTAATAATATTTGATAACTTTATATTACCGTTGATGTGTGAAAGTGATTTTCTCCTAAATTACTCTTGGAATTTGAATTTTATATGTATTTTTAGACGATAGTGATCTCGTAATCGGCTACCGTTTGAGTGATCTCACTTAACGAATATGGCAGGATTTATTTGTTAATATTTATTTATGTATCAGTTGTACCTAATGGTTACATTTTTATAAATACATTTCGTATTTTTTTACATCTGGCTGTTCGAAAGTAGGATAATGTATGTTCTTGTTGTGTAAATATCTGTTTATTATTGTTACTGATGCTGGTTTCGGCTCCAGCAAATGACGGTTTTGCTGGATATCTAAAGACGAGCGTCATCAATTAAAAAGTAATCAAAATTTTGACTGTAAATGTACTAGGATAACACACAATAGCGAGAGGCTGGTATATTGCTAATATTTAAAAATAACATTGTCTGTTTGATATATGGGTAAGTTAATAAAAAAGGTAAGAACGCTTTAGTTACACTATTAGTAGTTATACTCTTCCGTTTAATGTTATCCTAGTACATTTCCGTCCAATTGGGGATCAGTGACTTCAAAGGAAACCTCCTTCAAGTTCCTCCAGGCGTCTAAGGTTTGAGCGTGAGATAATGATACGTTTTAAAATTATGGTCGTGATATTATGATGTTAAGTTAAAGCTGGCTGGAGCGCACTCTGGCTGGAGCGCACTCTGGCTGGAGCGCACTCGCGCTCGCCCTCTGTCCGGTTGAAGTTGTTATGGCCACTCTGGTCAACAACATATAGTCCATTAAAAAAAAAAAAAGTTAATTTAAATAAACCATTTATAACGTTGTTACATCTTCTTCGGCCGACATTTGATTTTGACACGTTAACAAATACAGCGATACAAAACAAGTAATGCCCGCTCGCGCCCTACTTTGAAGACCTACATATACATAATTACTTTCATCACTGTTGCTTGTACGATACAGTGCATTTTACAATGAAAGTTTGACGAAAATCTTCCTACGTTCATATAACTTGAGATTGATAACAATCCATGTTTCTGCCTTAACATGACTTGCCCCTCATGTTCTGGTGCCCTGGGTGGTTTTAAAAAATAGGGGTGAAAAATATAGGACCTAAAAATATGGTGTTTGTTAATTAAGAATCAAGGTATTAGGTATATGTAGGTTTAAAAAGTTTGATTAAGAATCGCGCAAGGACGGCTGAACTTAGTGCAAACAATAGTGCCATCTAGAGACGTCCGAAAGAAGCGAAGCTTTATAGTATAAAGCGTGGGAACTAAGCGTTATAAACACTCTGTATATTTTATATAGGTATATGTAGTGTAACGCTACTGACGCTAAGCACGGACAGAGTGGCCGCGCGGCGAGCGCCCCGAACGTCTGTATAGAACCTTCGCTTCAAAAAAGTAAGTTTATATTTTCGACTAGCTGAGCCCGCGACTTCGTCCGCGTGGAATTTAACTTAACAAAAAAGCCCGCTCCCGCGATCTGAGCCCATGCGACAGGTCCCATTTTTTTTTTGTTTTTCTAAAATAAAAGTAGCCTAAGTTACTGCTTATAACATCAGATATCTACCAGTGAAAGTCCCGTCAAAATCGGTCCAGCCATGTCGGAGAAACTCTTTGGTTTCATAGGTTTTAATTTTTTTACGCGGAACCCTAATTGTTTTTCTAAAATTAAAGTAGCCTAAGTTACTCCTTATAACATCAGCTATCTACCAGTGAAAGTCCCGTCAAAATCGGTCCAGCCGTTTCGGAGATTACCCGGAACAAACATACAGACAGACAGACAGACAGACAGACAATTTTTTTTTTTATCGCGTTTTTTCTATACGTGTCGTATGTACTTTCATATGCATTTAGTGAAAAGGTGTTATTTTGATATTACAAACGACACTCCAATTTTATTTATTTGTATAGTATGTATAGTATTGTATAGTATATCCACGCAGTTAGCCTGGATGCACTGTTGGTAAATTCTTTTAACCAATAAAGGACATTTTCCATCGAAACTCCAGTAACTTTTTGTGGTGTTTGACAACCATAAATATATATTACGTTTAACGGCCGCGGTATTAAGATAACCTAACTGTGCTTTTGGAAACGGCGCTCCTGCATCGCAAATCATCGCTTAAATTGTAATATTGCTACTTAACAGTGTACGTACTTTATAAAGATTATTGCAATGAGAAATTCAACACACTTTTTAATCGATTATTTAGGGTTCTGCAATGCAAATAATAATTGCATTTCATAGGAGCTGGGGATCAGAGCGGCCTAACAAAATGATGCGTGCTTATAAGCGCTCTTCTGCTGATGCTGTACAGGCAAATTAAGGTACCTTGCGATAGGCATCATTGCATAAAGTCGTTTAATAACCATGGCAATGAGGAAAAATCCGTACATACATTTATGGTTTTTGTGTCTGTTCATCAACTGAGTAGATATTTAGTTCAGTTCCTAGAAAATAGTAACTTAGCTACCAATAGTTTCCTTATTTCATTTTGAATATGCGCCCCAAAGAAATGATATACATACCTACTAGATATTCGTAAAATTTGGTAGTAGGGAACCCTGTAAAAAAGTGTCCCACGCACTTGACCAGTTTGGAGGCTAGTAAAAGCGACACAGGCTACGAATTCATCTTTTTGTTCAACTTAACACACTTTCATAATGACTAGTCGATTTTTACAAATACCTTGTTCAAGTACAAGAGCTCGGGGAATAGACGGTTAATAGATTAGAATAATGAGTGTTAAAAGGCATGTTTTTAACTGTGAATATTCTGATTAAGTGGTAAATAGTCTTTAGGCAGACATTGCAGGTGTACCCCAGTAGTTAGCGGGCTTCGTCGCCTTTGTAACTAAGAGGTTCCAAGTTTGAGCCCAACCTTGGCAATAAAACTGTTGAGGAGCTAATGAAACAATAAATAACTTGATAACCTCACTTAACAAGTACCTATCTAGCCTATCTATCACCTCAAGAGTTTGGGTCCAATTAGTCAAATTACGATCCGTGGTGCCTTACAACTGGTCTTCAATCATCTGTCTTGCTTCTATGGCAATCAGCTCATACCAGCTATTTTTGTCTCCCGCTTTGCACCGGAGGGAAGTGGTTTGTTTTCATCCAAATTCTATAATTTGTTTCGATGAAATTAGTGCGGGTTCCAAGACAATTTAACTTTTCCCCGGGAACTCGTCGAGGGCCAAATCTCGACGTCATTATTGGTCACCCTTGTCGATCCTGGTATAGAGGAGTAACAGTGGTGGGAGTGTGTGGCCATTCCCATAAAAATCCTATCTATAAAGCCCCTGTTTGAATTTGACTCTTGGAACGATATTGGCCAATCTAAAGAGTTAGTTTCCATCGTAGGTACGTAGTCTCTATTAAAAAAGCAGAGTACCGGCCAGTAACTGCCGAGAAAGTTAAATATAACATGGTATAACCGTGGCCAATCGCTGCAGATGTTTCCGTAAGGTCGTTCGGTAAACGCCACACATTGTGACCACTTTCGCTTCCAAACTGTGTGTTCCATGGTCCGTGGTAAGATGTATTTAACATGATGATGGTGATATGCCTCAACTAAGGCCCGTGTCTTTTAAAGCTGCGCTTGACTTATTTGCCGCAAGAAGTTCTGAGTAGTAGGTACATAAGTACCTACTACTCAGAACCATCTATACAAATAAATAAAATTGGAGTGTCTGTTTGTAATATCAAAATAACACCTTTTCACTAAATGCATATGAAAGTACATACGACACCCATAATAAAACGCGATTTAAAAAAACGTTATCTGTCTGTCTGTCTGTCTGTGTGTTTGTTCCGGGTAATCTCCGAAACGGCTAGACCGATTTTGACGAGACTTTCACTGGCAGATAGCTGATGTTATAAGGAGTAACTTAGGCTACTTTAATTTTAGAAAAATAATTAGGGTTCCGCGTAAAAAAATAAAAACACATGAAATCAAAGAGTATCTCCGAAACGGCTGGACCGATTTTGACGGGACTTTCACTGGTAGATAGCTGTTATTATAAGCAGTAACTTTATTTTACTACTACTTTTATTTTAGAAAAACCAAATTTAAAAAAGGGTTCTGTCGCGCGGGCTCAGAACGCGGGATCGGGCTTTTTTGTTAAGTTAAATTCCACGCGGACGAAGTCGCGGGCTCAGCTAGTATCCTATATAAATAGGATATGGCTACTTCCTTTGGAGACTGCTTGTTGAGAGACTGCAGTGAGACGAAAGCCCTCACGTTCGCCTCCCCAATCGCTCACTGAAGCTACAGACCCTCATTGCAGGTTTCAGTATTTGAGCTAAATTGTTAATAGTTTCTTTTTTAATTCATTACACCTATCTCCATCCAAAATTAATTGTCAAAAGTGTGTTTGTGTTTCATAATTGCAGTTGAAGTACACCTTATTATTAGAGTATTTCTTAAATCATTCGACAGTGTCTTTGGACGGTGGTAGAGCCAATTGACAGCTCATATACGGGTTGGCTCGACCAGGGTAGTACCACCTTCTCACGGAAGATAGGCGTAAAGTAGCTATTATAGCAGCGTTTCGTGTAATGAGTGAGAGAGTTGGAAGCCCAACCACCTCCCTTCCCTAACCCACATCCCTTTAACGCCTACATTACGTTAGCTACTTAAAACGCAATAGAATAGCAAACGCTCGCGTTCGAGCGTTTGAACGCGAATTAGCTTTTCTGCCTTGGGTATTGCAAGCATTTATAAGTTACGATTACTGCTTAACATCAGGGGGATCATACGCTTGTTACCCAACTTTCTTAGTATATAAAAAAGTGTGGAAGGCTTTAAAAAAATAACCAGTCCGCAACACGTCAATATACCTCCGTTCGAGCCGATATCTTTAATATTCAAACAACTCTTCATACGGTATTTATTATAGAAGTCATGGTAATGATTGCACGTGTAATATAAACCTGCATTTGATTTAAAGCAAGAAAATAATACGTCAATGTTGATTTTTCCAGCAATTTCCTAGCATTACGCTCGCATTAGACGTAATCTCTGACTTTGCGGCGTAGGGGTGGCAAACTGAGATCGATTAATTGGATAGGTACACAAAGTTTAAATCGACTACCTCCATATACTTTAAATAGCTATTTAAAAATCATACAATCCAGAATATGAATCTGAATATTCATTGTATTATGTTGTGTAGACGAAAAAATATCTCTGTTACTCGTATCATGAGAAGTTCAAATGAGTTTCAGTTATCGATAATTTTCGAATCCATTTTACAACCTAAATGCAATCGATTCGACTAATAAAATACTCGCCACCCCTATAGGTACCTATAGTATTCCGTGGGGAGATCTGGCTCGGCGTATTAATTTCCATCGCCATAGAAAGTCGAGGCTGTCGAGAGTCAGGACTCAGCCGCGACGATCTAATACGTAGCTCAGATAACGAAACTTGATGAATTGCGGAATCATTCTGTAATTATAATGGTCTTGATGTAATGCAGAGGAAAGTACAGTCAAAATGAACCGAGTTTCTGATGTCTGAAATTCTGTAACATTTATATCAATTAATGTACCTACGTACACACTTTTGCGAAGAGAGTTTTTAACATTTGGAATATAAAAACCAATCATAAATAAAAATTCTTCAGATCTACCATAAGCTTGCTCATTCACTACAGTCGCTAGCGCCTACGTAAAATATTGGTTTTTATAGTAACTTTTTTTCGCGTATGAGGTAATTTTACAATGCAAATATTTAGACTCTAGCGGCACTGATACTTGTAACTACTTTAATTAAACTTGATGGTCGTGGTCGATTTTCTCTTTGCTAACTCGAGTCGCACATATTGTCCTACCATAGACATAAGTAGTTAATACATTTTTTTATGTATACAGGAATAATTATTAACCATGTCATTTAATAACGTAATAGGCGCGAAGTTTGTATTATACCTTAGAACTTTAAACGAAAGTGAAATTATTACATTTTTAACCGTCACAAGTACTTTAAAAGTGTGTTCTAACTCGTTAACGCGACCCCTAACCTTAACTTTCGCTGTTAACAGCAATCTTTCCGCATCGTCATCATAAACTTGAAATAATAATGGTTTTTGTGAACGCAGACAATCCTTGACCAGCTGACCGCACTCCCGCCAACACGCTGACAGTGACAGTAATGACAGCGCGGGAAAACAATGCGTCGGTTGCCATTGCCACTTACGATGTAAAAGTGAAAATTGGACAACTAATCTTTTTACAAAATCTTACTAGGAATATGTCTTGTTTTTGATTTATAAATACGAGGCTTTTTAATTTACTTATTAGGAAAAAATTGTAATCATTGTAAGCTTAGGAATAAGAGATATGATTATAATTGCAAGTATCATATAAGACATCTTGTAGATAGACAGATACATAATATTTTTCCAATATATATTTTTGTTAACTCGTCCATGAAGACACATTTTCAAATCTCATTAGTAAAATTTCAAAAATACTTTTTGTAAGTCACCCCCAGCCCATCGTCTTAGTTCGTGGGTTCGTGGGTTCTAGAGTCAGAATTAAGGTTAAAATTGACCAAATTTACTCCTAAAATTGACTCCATTTGCGACAAAAAACAAGCACACCCATCACATTAATATTAAAAAGATATTTCTTTTGGCACTTTATTTGTTACCTTTTATGGAAATAAAAACTTTTTTTTCTTCAATAGTCAATTTTATTATTTTCTTTGTGGGAGGGGGGATTTAATTATTTAGTTACGGGGTTCGCTGTCATCTGGAAACGTTAGCAGGTTTTCGTGGAGCCGAAAGTTTGAGAAACCCTGCCGTACAGGAATCCAAAAGCAACTTTTTGGCTTAACCATTGCGCCAGTCATCTTAAATCATTAAACCAAACTTTCATTGGTCGGTTACCGTCATACGTTAATGCTTAACGGTGTCCGTGCATGTTGGCGGACTGTACAGAATGCTTCGTAGTGGGTCATCGCATGTGCGGAACGGCACGTGGCCATCACAGTTATATTGTCTGTGCGATTTACAAAAAAAAAGTTATAGGGAATATCTATGGATGATTTTAAATTTTTGGCTCTTTACGAAAGTCATAGCCAACATTTATTAAAATGCATATAGTTACTGCGTGCTACTACGTTTCAAACTAGGTTTCCTAAAATAAATAAAAATATGGATTTCCGTTTTTTATTTAAAATAGCCTGCAACTATTTATTTTAATAATGTTGAGAGTTGGCTCCGTTACAATTTCATTATCATATTAAGTATCACTAAATATTAATTTTAAACAAAATATTCCGAGTTTGATATTTAATGTGTGATTGTGAAAGTGCATAAGGATTCTGATGCAACCGCGTTGTAAAATTATTTTATCAGACCATGTTCAGTGCGAGATATCTTAGAAGATAATCATTACTGTTAAAAGTCGTTTTTTAACGCTTCAAAGGGCTTAATAGGGGTTTCACATAATACCTACTTTCTTGTAATAATTTTATATTTAATATCTTTTAATCAAAGTAGTAAAGTAGTCGACCAAATTTATTTCAAGTCATAACCCTCGTTTGTACTGACGCAATGGTTTATGTAAATCAATACAAGTACTCGTTGCGTCAGTGTAAATGAGGGGTAACTATCCTACTGATACTGTAATTATCAGCAATCATTATGTCACACATCAGCCGTCAATCAGCCCAGTGCCGGCTGTCAGTTGCACTCCACATTATGCAGTCCGGACTAATCAACCGGACTCTGTACATTAGCGAACACGCAAATTAAACAAGACACGTTCCTTACAATAATCTATTTAGCGATTTGTGCCTGTGACTCAATATAACACGCTTATCAAATTACCTACGTAAATAAATAGGTAATAATAGACAATTTCAATTGATACCTATTAATTCATTTCAGAAACAGTGATAGCAGATTGGTTAAGCACGCGACTTGCGTGCACACGGTCTTGAGTTCAAACCCCGGCTTGCACATCAGATTTTTTTAAATCCATGACCACGATATTATCGAAAGGAAATATGCATGTTTAGGAAAATCTGAACCATTTTAGAAAGACATGTGAAATGTGGGGGGAGGCCCGTGCTCAGGACTGATACATTAATAGGGCTACATAATAATTCATTTATTAAATAATTTCAAAGAAACGTATTGATTCTACTTTCGAACGAACGCAATATATGAACAATTAAGTATATTAATGTCCATGATTTCACACATTTCATAACTTGGATATTTTCACTGCTGACATTGAAATAGGACAAACATGCACCCAGTTTACAATTCCTTTGGGATGAAATGGGGAACGTTTTGTCCCAATTTACCCCCAGTTTAGTGGTCAATGTTCACATCGAGTAGGTAGCTAAGAATTCCATTGACACAAGATAAGGCTAAGTATGTATTATAAAAGCATGGGAATCCATTTTGATATGGTTTCTGATATCCATTTCGTACGTGAGCGTACGGCATGCGCGAGCGCACCACTTCCGCGGACTGCACCAGGAACTCGACACAAGACGTTACACCAGATTATAGCTGCTTGATACATTTCTACATCATTTATGGACAAATCGAATACCGCTTTTGTACATTAGATGCATATTTGTATGAGACTACTTTCCACATATTACTCATTGTATAAAGCAACGCAAAGGGAGTCGGGAACGCCAATTCCATCCCAGCAATAAAAATAATACAATTAAACAAATAATAATGATGAATGACAATGAATCCCAAACAAATGTAGCTTCTTAAGCTATGTTTATTATAAGTACAAAACTATGTACAAAATTACAGGCAAGTACTTTAGTGCTCGACTGTATCTATCTATAAGCAATCGCATTCACTCCACTGTCGTCCAGCGCTCTGTTTAACCGACTCCAAAAAAGGAAGATTCTGTTTTTCCCCGTACGTTTTTGTGTGCAATATTTTCAGATTTATATGATTTATATGTATGACCGCACCTAGGGTTACCAGATGTAAAAATGAAAAGACCGGAGAAAAGGCCTGATTACCATGGAAAAGTCCTGAGATTTTATACAGTTTGAGAATTTTCTCTCAATAACGTATTATTATCGTTTTATACCTACCAAATATCTACCAAAAGAAGATTATTTTTAGTTTGTTTTACTTGGATATAGAGATCTTTAAAATGTAACCTGTGTTTTATTGAAAAACCTGAGATTTCACGAGATTTGCAAAATCCGGCCGCAATCCTGAGAAAAGTCGAAAATTCCTGTAATCTCAGGACAAATCCTGAGATATGGTAACCCTAACCGCACCTGACATTTTGATTGGTCCATTCAGGGACCAACCAACATTCGCCGTCTTCCCGATACCCCGCCAACTTTTGACTATTGAATTCTCATGTAATAGTGGATGTTAGCAGTGTCTTGTCCTATTGGTCTCTGCAACAGAGTCAAGTCGACACTAATATCATACGAGAATCTCGATCTCAAAACTGCAAGCTCCCAATCCGTACATTAGCCGGCTCCAAGGCGCACGGTACAAAGGGTAACCTACTTTCATTCGACCTTCGATCGCAAACTCTTAATGAATACACCGAGAATGTTCCGCGACGGATGTGCGTTCATTTCGATATGATTTTATACTAATCTTGTTTTGAAATAGTCCGAAGAAAAGATTACCTATAGACAAGGTTTGAAAGAAGTAAAGATAATACACCATTACGACTTTATTCCCACAAGGGGTGGGCAGAGGTGAACACTGCAGTGCTGGGTGCACTGCAGTATACACTGGGAAAAGAAATACGGCATCAAATAACTTTAAATAATAAATAAATTATATAGCCAGACTAACACACACACTGAATGGTCCCAAACTAAGCAACGCTTGTACTATGGGTACCGTACAATGGACCGGAGGCGATGTCAGTGACACCCAGACCAGGCCGTAACGTAAACAAATTACGTAAAGTCCATTTCCGAAATTTGCCCCGGCGAGAATCGAACCCGCAACCACTATTTGATGTTAGCCGAACCAAAGCGCCAAGCGGTCTTTATAGATACACAAAATAACTTGTGCGAATGGTTCAGTCAGTAAATCTAAAAATACACCGATAATATTTTATTATACAAAAAAGTATATAGTTAATATCAACTGGAAGGATTATGTAAAAAATGTATGGAGCGCAACTAACACCTCTCTGCTTACGCCCGCGGGAGTCAGGCGTGAGAGTATGGAGGTAAATAGGTACACGCGCTTACAAATAAATAATGGTGCTTACGTCAACAGTTCCTAGTTAACAGTACCGGTTTAGTGCAAAACAACTTGCCGACAGTACTGACCGTTCACTTAACTAATTAACTAACCACTAAATACTGCAATCTTATGTTGCTGCAAGTAAGTGACGAATGAGCCAGAGAAGGCTGGAATCCCGCCATCGATGTTGATTCAGTATTAGTTAGCGATTCCGGTTTATGTATAAGAAGTATGGGAATCAAATGCTCACGCCTATTAGATTGTGATTTTCGAAATATGCCGTGATGGTTTTTAATTATGAATAAGTTACTGTAGGTTACTGTATGTTGATGTTACTGTAACGTGTAGTGTCAGTAAATGTAAACCATTACTTTCTACGTAATGGGGATGATGGCAATTTGTGTTATTGCATAGTTGTATAAAGTGGTTATTTATATCTTAATATTACTAACAACTAATAATTTTAAACTTGGCATAATTACAGACGTTTAAAGTATCGAAAACAGTGAAATATGATGTCATTACTTAGTAGTTTTAGCAAACTTTAATAGATGAACATCTCTTTATTTATACAGTTAATATTTTTGAATAATTTTATTTCTCAGTATTAAAATAAAAACTGTTAGGTACTTATATTAATAATATTAAATAAATAATTTAGCCCTTTTGACGTACCACTCCTGGGCACGGGCCTCCCCTTACTGCGTGGGGGATTCAGGCCGTAATCCACCACGCTGGCCCAGTGCGGGTTGTAGATTTCACATGTCTTTCGAAAAATGGTTAGGTTTTCTAAGGATTAACGATGCAGGATTCCTCGCGAAGTTTTCCCTCACCGTACGCGAGTGATAATCGTATATAAATTATGATTCGCACATAGATTTAGAAAAACCCAGAGGTGCGAGCCGGTGTTTGAATCCAGGACCTGGTGTCCGCAAAACGCGTGCTTAACCAATCAGCTATTACTCTTAGGTACTTATGCGGATTCAAAAATATATATACGGAATTCAATATTAGTCATTTCCATTGCAATGAAAGTCTTATTTTAGTACAGTATCTTGCCTAAAGTTGCGTGCGTAACCGCGTTTAAAATAATTGATCGTGTTAAATACCATTTGGGTCGGCAAGCTGTACATACACTTTGGGACAATTATTCTTTCATAAACTAGTACCTTTGTGTTCGATTGGCCGAAATACCGATGTAATTGATGCACCAACACGATAGTAGCGTGAAAGTATAGTCCGACCCCTTTTTATAAATCGATCTCAAGACTGACAGCGATCTAGAGTACGCTTTTGACAAGTCATTTTGTACTGGTAAGAATGACATTTACAAGATCGCTTTCAGACTTGAGATCGATTTATTAATACGGGCCTCAGTGTGGCAGCCCCCACTAGCATAGAGGACCTCTACGCTATCTCTACGTGTCCAAATTCATATTCTGTGTTACTCTATATTATTACACTACTGTTACTCCTGTAAGGCAGGATCGACAATGGTGACCGATGATGACGCCGCGGTTGACCCTCGAGGAGTCCCATCAGGGAAAAGTTAAATTGCCTTAGAACACGCATAATTTTAATCGAAATTAAGAATAGGAGGAGTTGGAGTTGCGTTGTTCCATTCCTTCCTCTGCTCCTCTGCCACTCCCCTTCAGGTCAGCAATGTGCGAGCAATACCTTTAGTATCGCCGGCATCTATAAGCTACGGTGATTGCTTAATATCAGGTGGATCTAACGATTGTATGTTATCTATACATCTATACAAATAAAAATAAAATTGGAGTGTCTGTTTGTAATATCAAAATAACACCTTTTCACTAAATGCATATGAAAGTACATACGACACCTATAGCAAAAACGCGATTTAAAAATTTTTTGTCTGTCTGTCTGTCTGTCTGTCTGTGTGTTTGTTCCGGGTAATCTCCGAAACGGCTGGACCGATTTTGACGGGACTTTCACTGGCAGATAGCTGATGTAATAGGGAGTAACTTATGCTACTTTTATGTTAGAAAAACAAAATTTAAAAAAATGGTTACTGTCGCGCGGGCTCAGAACGCGGAAGTGGGATTTTTTGTTAAGTTAAATTCCACGCGGACGAAGTCGCGGGCTCAGCTAGTATTTTATAAAATAGCAAAATTGCGTTGAAGTTGATTCATCAGTTTTAGATCTATAATGCCCAAACAAATATAAGCTACTACCACATTTATTAGTTAAACACGCATCAATTAGAAATCAATATAAAGGAGACTAAATTATTACTTCAATGATACGAACCCGGCCGGTTATGCAAATGGCATCGCGGATTACATTTCGTTTTCTGTTTCTATAAACGTAATATCTGTATTAGGAAAAGTTAATTTATTCCTCGTCTAATATTATTCACGTTTATGCAGTTTTTAAGTGAAAGTTTGATGAGGTCAGTGGCTGCCAGTCTTAAAAAGATGGCGGCCATCATTACGAATATAATAATGTTTGTTATCAAGTTATTGTTTTAAGTTTTTCTTAGAAAATCTAGAAGAAATTAATTGAGGAGATATTTTTTTAGAAGATCAAAAACGTAAGAATCAATTTCATTTTTGCTTTACACATAATGCATATAACAATGTATTAATCAGTTGATAAAATTAAAAGAATCGGACAAAATTCCCAGATTATTTTTTCTTCGTTTGTTTTCAAATTATATTCTACAGAAACGACGGTGGATGTTTTTATATGACCCATATAAAATATCTTGACATATTTTAACCACAGGACAAAATGAAATGTAACACCGTCATTGTTATTTACAAACATTTTAAGTTTTTTCTGAATATATAATTTGTCATGTTTACCTAGAAAGATAATCTCCAGTAGTATAGTCTGCCACCGTTATCGCTATCAAAATAATAGCACAAAGCCTAGATAGAACCTGTAACTGGGCCCACAAACCCACATCCAGATGTACAGTACCGCGGCCGGCCGCTAGTACATTTTACAGTAACGGAACTTTGAGTTATGGACAAGGGGTGTTGCTTGGTTCAACCTTCTGTTGGAAGTAACAGCGTAGCATTATTTTATCGGAGTTGGAAAGATAGCCTTCCTTTTTCCCGGCTTTATTCCCATATTGGGGTTAGCTTACCCAAGGCATGATGACAGACTTGGATCGAAATATTAATAACACAAAAATAAGGTATAAATGCTTTTTTCCTAATTTTCGGATCCTTCTTAGTGAAATTTCGATGTGTGGCTTGAGGATTAGCTCAAGTAACAAAAAGTATATCCGTTCCCACCATTGGGTTTTCGTATCTACTGACATTAATTAAACTTGACTAATAAATATCGCCAGACGAACACACCAACTGTATGGTCCCAAACTACGCAACGCTTGTACTATGAGTACCGTACAATGTACTGGGGGCGATCCCAGTGACATCCAGACCAGGGAAAATTACGAAAAGGCCATTTCTGAAATTTACCCTGACGGGAATCGAACCCACAACCACCCAATGCAGTGAGCCGAGAGGCCTACACTTGAACCACTGCGCCAAGCGGTCGTCATTTAGACTAAACAAAACTTAATGTATTTCCATCTTTTACAGCGATATTTTTAGCTATGTCAAATTTAGTTCACTCTTAATTTGTAGACAGAAGTAACAGAATTAGCGTCATTACCCATTTTGTTCTCCAATGACATTCTTAGGAGAGAATCGCGGATTTGCATAGAATACCTTTTTAGAATCAGACATGACAGTCGTGTAAGTTCGTCCACTACGGCTGGCAGAATTGATAATGGCACACGATTTTCATGTTCCTAACTGTAGTCAAAAACGGAATGTTTTGGATTAGACACAGCCATGGAACATTTTAGGATGAGAAAGAAAACACAAAGAAGAGAAACAAAAACTTTGCCTTCTTAGCAAAGAATAGGAATTACTTGCTGTAACCTCATAGCAATGGAACCATTTCTGCATTTTGCAATGTCAAATACCAATAAAAACAATAACAGAACTTATTAGTTTCACAAAAAAGTAGTAAAATTAGTTTATGTAACAGTATTACGTAAGACAATGGGTCGATCTAGGCCCGGTCAAAAGATCAGACTTGAGATCGATTTATTAATAGAGGCCTTAATCTAAACTTGCATTTTAATTAATTATAATTTAACCAGCCTTATATAATCTGATGTTGTTGGTAGGATCTTCATACTAATATTATAAAGAGGAAAACTTTGTTTGTTTGATTGTAATGAATAGGCTCCGAAACTACTGAACCGATTTGAAAAATTCTTTCACTGTTGGGAAGCTACACTATCCCCGGGTGACATAGGCTATATTATATTTTTTAAAACATTAGGGATCCTTACTAAAACTCCAATAATGTAACCGTAATGTACCCGTGCGAAGCCGGGGCGGGCCGCTAGTGTTGAATAAAATTTAAAAGTATTAACTGGATAATACTTAGGTTATTTCAGACGAAACTTTGCAAATCATATTTCCTAATGGTTTTGATGTGGTTATTGGCTTTGATTCTTGAATGACCTGTGTGCTAGATGACTTTCCGTTAATTCTCAGTATTGCTACCCCACTCACTTATAGTATAAAACGCAGTTAATAGAGCTACTTTACCCCGATCTTCTGTGAGATGATGGTACTACCCTAGACGAGCCCACCCGTATATGAGCTGTAGTCTACCGGCTACAACTTGGCTCTATCACCGCTTAAATAAATCTGAGTATCAATTAAACAGTAGGTATATTACTTTTAACAGAATTGTTGCGAAGTGCTAGGAATTCTCAGACGGTTTTCACGTCGTAAGTGTCCGAACTATCTCGACTATGTCAGTAACGAGACGTGTGAAAACGTCGTCGCCTCGTCTGCAGCCTCGCTGCGCCCGCGCCGCCCATTACCGCAGTATGCGCCTCGCGTGTTATTGGCCATTACGCTGAGCCATTAGGGCTGGCGCAAAAAGAGCAAGTGGCTAGACCGTACAGTGATTTACGTCGTTAAACTTTCTTAGCATGTAATACTTAGTACCTACGCAAAAGTGTCTTTATACCGATTTTATAGGCCTTTAGTGACACCGTATCAAGCTCCTAGATGAGGCTCTTACATACAGCGAAGGATAATTTGTTAAGTATTACAATATTAAGTACAAATTTTTTCCTGAACCTTAGCTACCATATTTTTTGGGTGTCGAAACCTACTACCTTTGGGGGTCTACCGGGACTAACTATAGCTGATAACTATCCAGGTGACCCCAAAATCAAAATTAAATAATCATCAAAATCGGTAAAGCCGTTTAGTTATAAAACTGTTACAAATACACGCACACCGGAACTTTATATATAATTAAGATGTTATTTATTCCAAGTTATATACATGTTTTAGCCTCGCTTTCCAAATAATAGACATACTGTGTAGGTTTATTTTCTAAATATATATAACTCAAAGGTGACTGACTGACTAACATAGTGATCTATCAACGCACAGCCCAAACCACTGGACGGATCGGTCTGAAATTTGGCATGCAGGTAGATGTTATGACGTAGGCATCCGCTAAGAAAGGATTTTGATTAATTCTACCCCCAAGGGGATAAAATAGGGGATGAAAAATTGTATGAAACTTTGTCAATTAAATTCCACGCGGACGAAGTCGCGGGCACAGCTAGTACTTAATAAAACTAATCAATTCGGTAATGTAAATAATAATAATGGAAATTACCAACCCTACTGCTACACTTGATGATGGTTCATTAAATAAATTTTCAGACAAATTGAACCATTAAAACATGGTAACACTTATTTTATTAGATAATTGCACATACAGTTGAATACATTAATTATGTATTGAATGCTAGAGCCAAGATGTAGCGAATTGATTCCCGCTCATATACGGGGTGTCTCGACCGGCTAAGTACCGAAATGCCTATTACATACATTGTTTTTTTATGTAAAAAAGTCGGCACACAATCGTACGACCCGCCTCATGTTACGCAGTTACCACAGCCTATAGATGCTTGAAATACCAATGGCATTGCTTGCACGTTGCTGACCTGATGGAGAGTGGGATAGAGAGGGGAAGGGAGAGCGGTTGCGCTTCCGACTCTATTATCAATCGTGCGAAACGCAGCTATAATTGCTAATTCACACCGATATTATATGAATAGGTGGTGGTAGTATCCCAGTAGAGCTCTAGCCAGTTGACTACAGCTGGTGTCTACCATCGTAACAAATCATCACAAGATTTTTAGGTAATTACATCAGGTTGCTTAGATTCTAGGAAGTTGATGAAATAAAATGTTTTCAATCATTCAGACTTTGTTTAATTACTTTGATAAATTTAATTCGCGAAATATTCATGTGGTCATGTATACTAACGGATATTATATTATATGTGACTTCCGGAGTTAACGTGGTCTATACGAAAGACCGGTTTGTTTTATTGGAACTAGACTAGCCTAGCCACAGTCGCTACATTATCTCCGACTACTGTTACTCCTGTAAGCCAGGATCGACAATGGTATCTAATGATAACGCCGAGGTTTGACCCTCAACGATCCCCGGAGAAAAACTAAATTGTCTTGAAACCCGCACGAAAATTTAACCAAAAGAAAGAGGAGTTGGAAGAAAATTATCAATTTCTCTCCGTTGCATAGCAGGAGAAAAAATATCTGTATAGGCTGATTGCCACAGTTACAAGACTTTTACAGCTGATTGAAGGCCAGTCGTAAGGAACCACGAATCGTAATTACACTTAGTGGACTTAAACTCGTGATCTGATTATACTTGATTCCAATAATAGGTATGACAAAAGCGTCTGCACGCACGGAAACACAAATAGTGTATGCATAGTATGTCTGCGTAAATAGTCTAAGTATGAAATCGAACATCCGGTCATAGGTTATTGCTGAAAAATGCCCAGATTATCAATCGAACCCGCTACTCTAGACTAAACGGTTTACCTGAAAGCCAATTTAAATCTCTGAAATAAT
This sequence comes from Notodonta dromedarius, assembly GCA_905147325.1. Taxonomy (NCBI): domain Eukaryota; kingdom Metazoa; phylum Arthropoda; class Insecta; order Lepidoptera; family Notodontidae; genus Notodonta; species Notodonta dromedarius. The sequence continues at coordinate 9,477,351 of LR990179.1, read as the reverse complement.
ATTCTATAGGTATTTCGATAGGTATTTGACGACTGCTTGCCGCAGTGGTTCGAGCGTAAGCCGCTCGGCTCACTGCACATGGTGGTTGCGGGTTCAATTCCCGCTGGGGTAAATTTCAGAAATAGCCTTTTCGTAATTTGCCCTGGTCTGGGTTTCACTGGGATCGCCCCCAGCCCTTTGTACGGTACCCATAGTACAAGCTTTTCTTAGTTAGTGGTTACTACTACTGTAGGGTTATACAGTTGGTGTGTCAGTCTGACGATATTTATTATTATTTATTTATGTGACGTTTTCATACAACATTTAATCCATCTATGTGGCGTCCTCGCCGACCGTCGCTTACCAAAGCAACGTAACTGATATGATCAAATTCAATTCAATAACGGCGTATGCACCGCTAACGGGTGCTACCACCCTGCGCTGCGGACGGTAACAGTTACATTTACCCTACTTGCCTCGATCAAGATCAGGCCAATAAAGTGGTTTCTGATTTGAGGATTTTTAATTAAATTTTTATTGAGCACAATACCTTCTTGAATAATTCGTGATTCGAACCCAGGACCATGGTAGTGCCGCAGTAACTAAGCTCATGTAACTCTATGGAACAATTAATTTAAGGACTCTACTCTAATTTAATGTAAACTATTAGATGTTCACACAACTTGTTAGATTTTTCACAAGTTTTCTTCATACTGTGAAGAAATGTTTGTCCAATCATATAACATTTTCCTATGACGATATCGATATCGATCAAATCAACTGCAAGTAGTCGTTGCTAAACTAAACAGTTTAGTTTACATTGCGTGGTCGCTGAACTTAACTGACGTTAACTAAACACATTCCAATCACTGTTTGCGCTATTAACATACTCGGGATTCTTCGTAGCACCTAGTTCCGATATCATTAAATATTAAATAGGGGTTACACCAAAGGGATTTAGTCCGTAATTAGAAAGATTTAAAGTTGTTTCTAGATTGTTTGAATCTTTTACCAGAGTTCTTAGTATGTCCTGCCTCCCTGGTACTACCAAGGTGCTCTTGAGCTAAGTTTACAAACCACTCCCAAAGGTATAGGATGGAGTCCAGTATGAGCCATCTGGTGGGGCGAGTGTTAGATGCTTAATTCCCAATTAAAAGAAGCACAGATACACAAACATTCTGACGGAATCCTGTATTGGTTTATACTGTTGTCTTTTATTATGACGAGAGTTTGCGAGCTCCCTCCACCACGGCGCGCCCGCGGGTTTGGTCATTTGGCCTGCGATCACAACGAGCCCTTAATAATTTTTTTTATATTATGGCACAAGACGCCTACAGTTTCAACCACACATCTTTGATTTCCTCCCGACTCCTCGAAACAAATCTCCACCACTGTCAAAAAATAGAGACAGCTCATGCAGAAATAAAAAAAAATTATAGTCCAGTTAGTCGTTATAAACGCGCATATAGGTTTGCACCGTTCCAACCTTTGCATTAGAGTGAGTAGGATGCATAAATCATCTTTTGTCTTGCTTAGCGAATCGGTTTTTATTTCAACCGGCACCAATTTTTGGTGGCAATCAAATTTTTTCCAAACAGTGTCCTAAGTAAAGTGTGTCGAATTATGATATTTTATTATGTACAATACAATAAAAGTCTTTCTAAAGAGGTTGGCTAGGGGTTAGCTTTGCTTTTATTCTGTGTGCTGTTGCTATCCTTTATATACGGGTCTACGCATTACGGTACTTCTATTGTCATTATTATTCTAAGAGTCAGCTACTTATATTAATACAAGTATTTCGTAGGTATACATGAGGGATAGGTAAATATTGACACTTGTGACAGATCAATACTTAGATCTGCAACTCGGTGTCATGACACCACACACATTACGAGACATGGTCTAGACACCGGTCGGTAGTGGAGTGTCCTCGTGTATCCGTTAATTAAGTCCATCGCAAGCGTTGACGGTTTTAATAGATAATTTATGACCGTGACATTTGAATTAAGTTGCTAATTACCAGGAAATAGAGCTTATATCGTGACATATATAATCTGGAGGGTAGGTAATAATTATAAAATTAATTAAAAATAACAAGTTCTCTCAATACTAATGTAGTAAATCAGTAAATGTATCAATTTATGATGAAGAGGTAACGTCCTTGAGGGAACAACATCGGTTGGTCAATTCGGTAGGGTTGCCGCTACACTAAAAGTATCCTACAAAATATAATTTACAACTTACCTCACGTATTTTGAAAAATAGGATTTAATTACCTATTCTATCATGTGGTAAACCTTAGCCGAAAATTAACTAGATGGAAGCTATGTATTTGATTGTTATAAATAGCCAAAAGATTTTTGTTTTAAAAATATAAACCATAAACTGGAAATACTTAACACCATGTTCACAAACTAATAAACGGACTGTTAGAACACTAAACAATTGATTATACGACTCATTGTATACCAACAATTGGTCACAGCTTGTTCATAAAACTTACTAAAGAAAGATGATCACACAAATACCACAACAAATAAAGTTTGATTCTACTTAGAATATTACGTTAATAATATTTTTGACAACCCTACACAAATTCTTTACTAATTGATTAATAATTTGCCTTGATATTAACGATGTTTCATATTAATAAATATAAAACTGATACATTTAAATGTTCGCTATTAATATTTAAAAGTGGCGACATTTCAATATCGGTCAGCGTTGCTAGCCTGCGATGCAAAAAACCTGCGGAATATTTATCATCTGTTTTATAACTCAGATAGGTGTTGATGGATCTTTAATTGCGTGGATCTTAGAATTATAGATAGTTTGAATAGGTATACCATTGGTATTATATTCCCAAAGCGCTTATTACCTTTTTTGTTCGTTGTTTATGGGTCCCCTTCCGCCTCGGGGGAGGCGGCGGCGACCCCCCGGCCAAAGAGCCTTTTACCTATGAATCGGAAAGCATGGTATTTTTTATGGGGTTAAGCCAACCACACATTCCCACCACTGTTACTCTTGTAAGTCAGGATCCACAGTGGTGTCCAACGAAGATGTCAAGCTATGTACCTACATACCTTACTGCAAGTTTACTAATTAAAATATTAAGATCTAGAAAAGTAGGCGGCCAAAAGCATGGCATCTTTCGGTATTGTTACCAAAATGTTTGTTAGGAAATGTCAATAATATTGAAAATCAGCGACATGTCTGCGCCGGCGCATACACCCACGATCTGCGCGTGGAACTTTCGCTTCGTCTGTTTATTGCCTTATTTGCATAGTTAAGTCAACATTCGCGTTGCGTTTTATTTCTGATAGCGGCCCGCCCCGGCTTCGCACGGGTACATTATTCGAGTTTTAGTAAGGATCCCTAATTTTTTGAAAATATATTACAGCCTATGTCACCCGGGGATAGTGTAGCTTCCCAACAGTGAAAGATTTTTTCAAATCGGTTCAGTAGTTTTGGAGCCTTTTCATTACAATCAAACAAACAAAGTTTTCCTCTTTATAATATTAGTATGATTTATACTTGAGTTTTGCCGGTATGGCGTAGTTCAAAAGTCCGGAATAATACGACCGCTTGGCGCAGTGGTTCGAGCGTAGGCCGCTCGGCTCACTGCATCGGGTAGTTGCGGGTTCGATTCCCGTCAGGGTAAATTTAGCTATCATATTCTCAGAGTTACAGGCTTTTGAATATATCTCACAGCCCTCGTGTGGGCCTTAGACCACATGCAATGGTGTAGAGAACGGTGTTTACTGCTTCTAGGTCTTGTGGTTTTGGTTAGGTAAGTTAAATGGCGTTATATCCTGTCGGCGACCATATAATGATGGACCATCATCTTTAAGCCGCGATCCTTTACAACCATTTGGCTTTAGCTTTTCCCCGGGACTCGTTAAGGGTCAATCCTCGGCTTCATCATTGGTCCCCACTGTTGATCCTGGCTTACAGGAGTAGCAGTGGGGCGAGCGTGTAGCGGGACTAGTCCCGTAGAAAAAAAACACTTTCAATTTTTTTATAAACCTATCTTTTACCTTGAAATAAAACTATTTTTACGGATTATATCGAGTTTATTTAATTATTTTTTTTTTAATTTTGTGAATGTGGGCTCTCCTACATAGGGCAAACTAAAAGGTCAGTAAAAACCCGCGTAAAAGAAAATATAGCTGACGGTAAACACCGGCGCGCCACGAAGTGTGCAATCTGTGAACATGTACAGGACCGCACCCGCCATTATATCAGATTTGATAAACCACAGATCCTTGCAAAAGAACACCGATTCCGACCAAGGATGATACGTGAGGCCATTGAAATTAAAAAACATCCTAATTTCAATAGCGAAGATGGCTGGGTGCTACCACCAACTTGGGATCCAGTAATTAACATAATTAAATCCAAAACCAAGCGTACCATTGCAAGACCTCGAGACACGGTGAGCACTTTCTGCGTGGATCGGACCACAAACAACAACTAAATTTGAGGGTACCCAGTTATTAACTATGCCTATGGCATCAGGACGTCTAACACCTCAGTCCCCCCGTGACTATGGTTGCTGTAAAGCAGCCGAAACGTCGGGAACATAAAAAAGTAAATAAACGCGATATAATTACGTCAAAATAGTTTTATTTCAATGTGTAGTATTCGCGTAAATATAAGAAAACGGTGGTAGGCCCCAACTGTGGCGAACTGATTACAGCTATACCTATGCAAGCATCTATAAGCTTCAGTCATTTCTGAAAAACAGGCGGGTTGTAAAGCATGCTGTCACTATCATTCTTATCCGTTAAATCTGTAATGTGAGCAGGACGGAATACGCTTATGCTATCGTAACGGTTTGTAAAAAGAATATTATGCTTGAGATGCTCTATGTCCTGTAAGGTATAAGTTTTTGAGGTAACCCTACGTTTGCACTGGATGGAACACTCACGCAAAACGTGTTGTTGTCTCAATCTTTTGTTGTGATTAAATAGAGACAACACTACGTTTTACCTATGTGGGGTAAGAAAGGGAGAAGGAACCATGAATTGTGACGTCGTGTATCTGTTGTTTGCAGGTGGCCGGGCTAGCTGGTGAGGGCGAGTCAACATGGTGATAGATAGTGGGCTCAGGGCCCGCCCAACTTCGAAGATGTGAGTACCTTCGTGTTTTTTATTAATATCTTCTCCTGTGACTTCGTCATCGTCGACAATGAATATACGAAAGTAGCAGGTAATTTTTAAATACATAACATAATTATTTCAAATAAGATAAACACAGTGATAGCCGATTGGTTAAAGCACGCGTCTTGCGGGCACCAGGTCTTGGGTTCAAATCCCGGCTCGCACCTCTGGATTTTTCGAAATCTATGTGCGAATCATAATTTCTATATGATTATCACTTGCTTACGGTGAAAGAAAACATCGTGAGGAAACCTGCATGTCTTAGAAGATCTAACCAATCTTCGAAAGACATGTGAAATCTGCCAACCCGCAGTGGGCCAGCGTGGTGGATTATGGCCTGAATCCCCCTCATGTTGAGGGGAGGCCCGTGCCCAGCAGTGGGACGTCAAAAGGGTTACATTATTTATTATTTTAAGATAAACATATATCAAATTTTACTATAAATCTTTTTGTGATAACACCACTGCAGGTATTTTATAAGCTGATTTAACAATCAGTCAGATTAAACTTTTATTTTCTAGCTATAATAAATAAATAATGAATGTGAATGTAAAAACGAATGTAAGTAATTATATACATTTAATTTTTTATCCTCGGCTATTATTATCAATAGTGCCGAGAAAAATAATAATTAAGATGATGATCAAATATCTTCTGTGATGCCAGTTTCTTTAGTTTAATTTGTGTAGGTACCTTCCAAAAGAATTTGTAATTATTAAGTGGAAGTATAAGCAACGGCGATATAAAAAGAAATATAACAAAATGTTAAAAGACAAGCCCGCTGAGTTTCTTGCCGGATCTTCTCAGTCGAGGTCGCATTCCGATTCGGTTGTAGATATAAGAAAAAATGAAAAATTGACAATTTGTAAGTGCCCCCGTAGGCCTAAACGAAATAAACGCTTTGAATTTGAATTTGAAATCTACACCTACCTATTATCTCAAACCTGGTATTGATCGATGTCCCAAACCTATTTAACTGGAAGGACTCTGACCACCTTTTCAGAGATAACAGTCGTTATGTATTTCAAATAAAGACTTAATTCTTTCAACGATACATTTGATAACGAAAAGAGTAAAATTACATTGTGAATATAAATAGCTGAGTAATACTTTACGTGCTATTTAGTGCCATTTGGCAAGAAACCATTTATTCAGCAAATTCTATTCAGTAAATTTTGTTCTATGCTATCATCGAATCGGTTGTCAGATGTTGAAAGTATTATAAAATAAGCTAGTAAAATGCAGATTTTAGCTAATAAAACACAGTTTATGGCGTGTGGCTTGTTGGGATTAGTGAAATCATTCGTCTGGTTGTCATAACGCTTATTGTTTATACATATGCAGAGCTGATTGTGAAATAACAGCGATTAAACAAAATATACGCATCTTTCGATCAGCATTTTTGGTTTGTTATGAGATAATTAATAAATAAACATTTTGTTTAGTGTTGGTTTGTAATAAACTGGTTTCTGCTCTATGCGATTTGATGGTTTGACTTCAAATGTAATGTATTTATATTCCTTTTCTACTTTTATATCATAATAATCTATGATTTATGTGTAATAAAGAGGACATAAATATTTGTATCGCGTCCAATAAAACTAACAATTGGTCAAACACATATTATATATAAACGCATGGTACCTAGAGATACAAATATAAAAATGTACCTAACTAAACTCTTTGCAATAAGGTTCCAAGAAAATTTATTTTCTCCCGGGACGCGCCGATGCATTGACAAATCTCTATTGAATACTACTGTTTTCTTCCTTTATCAAATACTACTGTAAATTAAATAACAGTGATGGGGATGTGTGGTAGAGTCCCATTATAGAAAGAAAGGATGCACAGTCCTATTTCTTTCCTCAGATGGTGACGTACGACAGCCAGAACGCGTCGCCGGGCGGGTTCCGGCTCGGGCGCGACGATGAGTCGGGGCGTGCGCGGGCGCCGAGCGTCTCCTCCATCTCACTCTACAAGCAGAAGATCGACGCGCTGTTCGATGACACGCGCTCCGTCGCCAGCCTCTCGCATACCGCGAGCCATGTGGATCTGGAGAGACGGGATAGTAAGGTGACTTATCATCATTGTTAGTGCTTCTGTTAGTTTCTGCAGCAAAGCTTAGTGGTTGTATTGAGGTCCGTCTGAACGAGCAATATTTCCATTGCATTATTGACAGCTGCGTGAAATGGTACACTAGTAGCGGGTGATCCTCTTCGTCTGGGCTTATGGCGCTTCTTTTAGGACAGTCTTTCATGGGGAAATTTATGTCTTGATTATAACACACCACCCACACCAATCTATTGATGGTATAATGGGATGAGTCGACGCTACGAAGGCCAACATCGATCGACAATTTCAACGTATTATATTGCAACTGGCGATCCGCCCCGGCTTCCCAAGGGTGCAATGCTGATACTAAAATGTTTCTCTACTATATTATGCATGTAATATACATATAAACCTTCCTCTTGAATCACTCCATCTATTAAAAAAAACGCATCAAAATCCGTTGCGTAGTTTTAAAGATCTAAGCATACATAGGGACAGTGATAACAATTGGTAGGCACTGTCTCATCTAAAATGTAGATTCGAAATACAAATTTCTATTCCTCAAGTCTGAGTACCTATTCTGCTCACCAATACGGATCCGCAAAAGGCAATTTCATATACTAAATTAAGTCAGCATTGCGCAATTTATATATCAACTTCACACGCTGAACTAGTTGCGAATGATATTACAACATCAGCTGGTCATCATCGTTACAAAATCAAAGCAACTTGTAATTATTGCAGTACCACACGTTAACAAATATAGGTAGGGTCTTATTTTAATAAAGGCGCCTAAGTAAATGCTAAAGATGATGGTACCTGGCACAAAAAAATAATCTGATGAGTTCCTTTCTATTAGCTGACCATTTATCAAATCACTCGCTAACAACCAACGAAGATGATTTATACCAACCCTTAGCTTGTTTTTGTACCTAGGTAAATAATATTAAGCATTTACTAAGGCACCACGTAAAAAGAAAAAAAAATCGTGCATTATAATATGTAAACCTCCATTTTTATTTTACTATTGACTATTGCTTATTGTGCGAAAACCGCGCCCAGGGTCTTAAAATGCCGGGTCTTGTTATTAAGTTTTTTAGCTTCACGCAGTTCAAAGATTATAACCGTTGTTTACAGGTCAGTTCGACGCACGAAAGTAAATTGACAATCTACGAAGATGACGACTACTGCCAGAATCAAATCAACTGTATTAACAACACGGTACAGGATCGAATAGAACGGATGTTCGCCGACATGGCGGGTGACTCGAAGCAGCCGCTCGAGAGCATAGGAGTCAACATATTCAATGTACATTATCTAGGATCCACCCCTCTCCATAGCAAAGTCACCAGTCTGTCTGGCCTCCAAGGACCCCTCAAAGATCTGTACTTCTCTTATAGAAGAAATCTAAGGCACAAATCAGCTCTAAACGGCCGATTAGAAATATCCAAAAGCGGCCTTAAAGTCAGATACAAAGGAGATAAAGGTGACCTGGAGCAACTGAACCCGTTCCCTACGATAGCGGTATGGTCTGCCGTCAAATTCGTCGTCCAACCGTCAGAGACGGACAACCACGAGCTGTGTTACGCTTTTCTGCCATTGATCACAGACCCCGACAACATCGACCGACAAGCCCTCTTCAAAACCCTAGAGACCACTGACAAGAAATACATCCTCTCCCACAACGAAAACTCGCACTCCCCGCTTTTCGCTGTCGTGATGAGGAAAGTCGGCGTCGCCAAGCAGTTGGAATGTCATGGGTTTGTATGCCAGACGACCGAGGATGCTATAGTGATAGCGGCCACGTTATACAAATCCCTCATGGCGCACATGAGCCGCCAGGGGCACAGCGACAAGAAGAAGCTGAAGAATCGAAACGGCGTCAGCTGTATGAGCATCGGGAGTAGTATGTCACCCAGCGACGTGCCGGTGCGACCGCCGCGCAAGAAGCGCAGCACCTCCTCGCTGAGCGGAGACAGCGATCGAGCCGACGGCTTCTCCGCCAGCGAGTCGTTCCACGAAAAGCCCAGACTGGAGAGAACAAAAAAGATCTCATCGGAGAGCCTACCTCTCCCTCCCCTACCCCCGTCCATACTTCCCGCCGAAATGAAGAGAATCACAGTCGAACAAGTAAAAGCCAAGCTAGACTCGATCAAACACAACGACACGAGTGGCAGCGACACCCAGGACTCGAGAAGATCCGTCAGAAAACATCAAAGCAACGCCTGCCATAATACGAATCCTACGACAGTGCAGAGTAGTAGCGAGTCATCTGTACAAAGTAAAGTCTCAGAGAAAATAGAGCTATTTAGAGAGATGGAGCGACGGAAAAGTATACAGCGACCACCGATATTGCCCCCGCCGATACCGTCGAGACCGTCGGTAACACCACCTGACCTTCCTAAAGAGCCGTTGAGGAGGAGTCAGAGCGGCAGGAATTCGTTAAACGATTCTGGTGACATACTGACGAAAGTAGCGATACCACGGTCAGGCAGCTTCCTCAACGCTGGCGGGCTGACTAGGTACAAGTCGATCGGACACAGGTATGTAACTTTTACTGTTTTTTATTGCACATTAAATCATTTCCAAGATTTCATTTGAGGTATTTTCATTTAGCCGCTTGAGAGCGTCATTTCCTTTTTACGAATGTTCAGCTGACGTACGTTAGTGGATTTTTCAATCAAAATTGCTCTGGAACTAAAAGCGTGTACGGCGTGCTTAGTCGGGTGTTTCGACACCTCGCATGCGAGTAATTGTGGCAACGCAACCGCGTCCGCTGCATTCCTCTGATCCAATACAACACCCAAGCTATTTTTAACAATCATTGCACTTACAACATCCTTATCGAGAAAGCCAATGTACAGATTCAGTTTTTAAGCTGTCATTAATTAATTGTTGGAAGCATTCATGTTTTGGGATTCGTTTTTCAATGTCTTTATAATAAAAGGGATTTAAGTGAAGTGTATTCTTGGAATTTTGACATACGACTGTTCCTTACGAATTGTGTGTTAATAAAGTAAACTTATTTACAGAAACAACGGGAAGAAGGGGGGAGGCTCCCCGTTAGGGTTCAATGAACTTTTTAATGAATTCAAAGTTCAGGAGAACTTGCACTCCATGGATGAAATAATGAACGCCATAGTAGACGCTGAAGGAATGTCCTTCAATGACTTGAAACCGATATACAAGGAATTCCTATTGAAACTGGCTGTGACGCTCACGAAAGACGAGATATTCCAGCAGAGTAAAGCGATCATGAAGAAGCAGAAGAAGAAGATATTGAGAAAGAACAGTACATTCCAGAACAAAAGGAGAAAGATACTCAAAGGCGCGAGCGGACTCAGAATGGTCTTCAGAATGCCTTTTGGAAAAGATATGAGGAATAAAGACAACAAATCGCAAATACGCTCCTTAGATCTGCAAGGTGAGATGAATGTAAAAGATCCGATATCCGAAAGCTCTGTGTCAACCTCCAGCTACGACATTAGGCAGTTTCGTCCCAAGGAGCCACCGCTACCACCCCCTAAACGACAGGCGAACAGACAACGGCACTCAAAACGTTCTGACAAGATGGTGCAAGTAGCAAAACGTAACGGAAAGCCGTCGAGGCCTGGAGAACGGACTTCTACATCAGAAGACTCTGATTTTTTAACGATGAGTAATAGATTAGGATGTCAGAATAGAAATAGTTCGAGCGGATACGTGTCGTGCTCGGAGTGTGAGTCTGAGAGCTGCATGGACAGATGTTATTGTTCTCTGAAGGGAGACTGCAAGTCCAAGTGTTACTGCTCTGCTGTGGAGTCGAAGAAGGATTCTGCGAAGACCAGGCTTCTGAGTAAAAGCAAGAGTTGCAAAGATTGTTCCAAGTGAGTAATTTATATTTACCTCTCCATTTGCATCTTTTGCAGTATTTATTCCTCGATATTATTTTGTATTATGTAAGTTAATATGGGATTTCTGAGTTACAGATATCTTTATACTAGGTACTTTTAAATAGTTAATTTAAAACTAAATTAACGATCAGTATTTAGCTAATTAAGGCCAGCCTTTGGATTCTCTATATTCCATATAATTATAAAATATTTCAGTGAAATTAAGAATTCGACGTTCAACAGTAAATAATTATAATTTGGTTCTGTTAATCACGAGCCGTCGCCCGCCGCGGTCGCGCCACGCTCTGATTACTCACCACACATTTCATTTCTACTGCTATCATATAAAATTTATTATCAACTATAAATAACAGTAAATAAGGTGAAAATTCCTTTGTCTGCAAAGCCAGAGATGGACCTCATATAATTAAAACTACACACTCACTTTAAGATGCGCTTCTATTGGGTATGAGATGGACGAAAGTAGAAATTGGTTGTAAAGAGTCGAGCTAAAAGTTAATTTAAAGATTACGAATTATTTTAAGAATAAAAATTACGATGTGTGACTTGATAACGCGAGGTGCGAAGAGATGATCGGTGGCAACCAAACAATTTCAAATTATTTGGTGGCAACCGTTTTACAATCAATTTTATGATATTGATCAAATAATCATATTATTACAAATATACGTTTTCGATTAGAATTTTTATTTGTCTTTCATTCAAATTTTAGAAATGGAAACTACTATTTTTGTCTTTAACATTATAAAAATCTATTTTTCTATCAAAGAATCTTACTCTATTCTCATTTGAGTCGGTGGGTTATCGATTATAGATGTTTATATCGATCATTTCCATTGTAACTGCTTGGCCATTTGCAAATGCCAATGATATAAAGTTAATAGCGCCGTTTGTTGCGTAAATTACTTTGTAAGCTTTTGCTTTTAGTTTTATTGTATAATGCCATTTGTTATATAAAATAACGTCTCTGAATCATGGAAATTATTTTAGATGTTTTGAAACATGACGAAATACACCTGACTATTTTTATAATTAACGGGTACGATTGTTTTGGATCGACTAGTAATATAGGCACACCGTCTTAATCATAAAAAAAATGTCTGCTGTATCGCAATAAAATATCCTACATAGTTATATTTAGCTTGTCAGCAAAGACCACGAACATCTTAGGATGCGATAAGGCTTGACCCATCTGCTACTTCACCTCGAGTACGAGTACTAATTTCGGCAGCGAACAATGGATATTTTAAAGTCCTTCCTTTCATGATTCCAGGGAATATTACGATGGCGACTTCAGCTACTGTTCCTGCGACTCTGAGAGCTGTGCGGATAGCAATAAGTGCTACTGCACCGGGCCGCGGCGCCTGCGGAGCGCGCAGAGCCTCGAGTATCTGCGGGGGTCTAGCATGAACAGCTACTCGGATCGTATGAAGAAGGCGTTTGACGACGACAAGGGAGTGAGGAGCCGGTGAGTGTACAAAGCCAGTGTTTGCTTCAGTATTAGATTTCAGAGGCTTTCAAACGAATCTGAGTCTATACATCTCCTTGTTTATACCTGCATGATCTTAGACCTCTTCCCTTTCTTATATTTCCTCTGCTAGTATCTTGCTTGCAGTACTCAAAAGTTTTACTGTTGAAGAATTTTATAATATAATTCAGATCGAGCGCCGCAGTGCAGCGTCGCCGCGAGGAGCGCGGGCGGCGCGCGCGCAGTTCCGACAGCCTGGCGCTGGACTACGAGCTGCTGCTGCAGAACAAGGCCAAGGATACCAGGTCCAGAAACATGCAGAGACTTACCGGTGAGCTAGATAGAAGTAGCGTATGCAAAGTGACTTTGAAATCATTGGCAAGATTTTGAACTATGTCTATAATATCCTTAATCAGGGTATAATCAAATAGGCACATTAATCAAAAATTTAATAATATATTTGAAAATAACATGATTGCTATGGTTAGCATTTATTTTAGTAAATTTAATCAACAATCTATCGATTCCAGTTCGGAGCACAGGGGCGGGCTCCCAGGAAGCTCTGAGCGTCAAGAAGTCCGCAGAGATGGCGGCACTATTTGCGGACGTGCGGTTGTCGCAGCGCACGGACGTGCGCGCGCTGTGCGGCGCGGCGCGGCGCGCGCGGCCGCCGCCCCCCGCGCCGCCCGCCCACAGCGCCGCGCCGCCCGCCGCCCGGGACCTGCCCGCGCGCCCGGCGCCGCCCCTGGCGAGGATGTTCGACCACCGCCCGTTAAGTAGAAACGCCAGTTTGGAAGATACGCTGGGGTATTTGCCATAGAAATTGACGTTAGGAATACCGATTTGCGGGAATAAAGGCATACCTAACATTCGTAGTGAGCAGAATAAATACCTATTATATTTTTTTTATTAAGTAAGTAAATAAAAATGAGCTTTTGGGTGTGTGGGTGGGTTTTCTGTTCATTTTTGGAATCTAGGAATGTGAATGTTCTCGCTTTTCGGATTCTTATAAGTAGGGTAGGTACGTGTTTGCCAGCAAATTCAGATCATCAAACATTAACTTGTTGTTAAGAGCAAATAATATTTTAATCAATGACGTGTTACTTACTCCAAAACTGAAAACTGTAGGTGTCATTATTTTTAAAAGAAAATCAAATCCGTGTGGTTTATAAACAAACGATTATGAAAATATAAATAGAAAAAGGATAAAGGAATGTTTTTTCTAAATTATTATAGTCTTAATTTCATTTGTGCAATATTTTTGTGATGTTTTTATATTTACTATTTTGGTAATTAACAACTAAAATTTATACAAATTTATAATAAGTCATCATTCACATTGTAATACATCCTGTATACAGGGAGTATTCACCTTATCATATCAGCCGCAGATTATTAGATTGTCTATGTAACTGTATTGTAACCTCATTGTAAGTTTCCATAAGGTGAAAACTGCCTGTAGGTAAGTAGGTACTTTATTTTCATACTCAATATTAAATAAATAATAAACGTATACCACCTTATTATTTAAAAAATAAGGATTTAAAGTATATCGATATGCTTTTAAGTTAAACTATGTATGTAGTTATTTATTTTAATAACCTTTTTACATAGAGCGCAATATTGTTAGACACAGAGCACGTAATGATAAAACACTAACTTAATTGATTAAGTTTTATTTTGTTTGAGACTGGTTTACTCTTTTGTTTTAATTTGGAAATCATTCTATGTAATTATCATCGTAAGGGTAATTTAAAATTCTTTGCAGGTATGATCTAGGCTAGGTGACATGCAGTCTGCACCTAAAATACAAGTAAAGTTGTGAAAATTATCCTCTCTTTGTACAGTGTGCGCCTAAGTCGTTTTGTGAGCAATATTTCATCGCGGTTTGTATTTTTTATTCCGTCTCTCACCCCATGTAAGTATATACCTAACTGTTCTAATATTTTGAAGGTGGTGAGGTTTTCAAAGAATAATAATAATATGTATTTATATTAAGTATTAATTTATAAGTGAATGATCTTGTAACTTGTGCAATTTTCGGTGCAATATTATGTTTATTTGTTATAAAGTAAGTGCTGGCTCACTGGCCAAAATGAAATACGCTGTAAATATACTGATTTTCCATTTATTTGCATATTTTTTACTATATCATCCAACAAAAGAAGACTTACTTCAATTTCCTCTTAAAACGAATTACTTTCACTATTTGATCATAGATGGCGTGAAATACAGTATTCAAATTGTTTTTCTGTCTACCCTCATCTCACTTTTATAGTATGATTTATTAATAAAGCGAACTAAATTGTTTCCGCTATTGGAGAATAGATGTCGTTGACAACACTCCAATATTACGATCTACCTCCTTATATCTCATGTAGTCCTAGTGCACCTGGTACTTTTTCAGTGGTTATCAATGGATACTCAAAGCAACTTATTTGTCGCTATTGGACAATAGATGTCGTTGGCAACGCTTAATTATTACGGACCACCTTCTTGTACCTCATGTGATCCTAGTACTCCTGGTACTTTTTCACTGAGTTATCGCACGAATCAAAGAATATTATTAGTTTCGCTACTGGACAATAGATGTCGGTAACAACTCTTAATCATTACGGACTACCTTCTTATACCTCATGTGCTCCTAGTACACCTGGCACTTTTTCAGTGTTTATCAATGGATAGTTAAAAAATATTTGTTTACGCTATTGGAGAATAGATGTCGTTGACAAAATTCAATTATTACGGTCTACCTCTTTAAATCTCATGCACTCCTAGTGCGCCTGGTACATTTTCAGTGGTTATCAATACGGTTATGGATACTCAAACCAACTTCGTTTTCGCTATTGGACAATAGATGTCGTGGACAACTCTTAATTATTACGGGCTACCTTCTTGTATCTCATGCGCTCCTAGTACTCCTGGTACTTTTTCACTATGAGTTATCGTACGAATCAAAAAAGCATATTATTATTTTCGCTATTGGACCATAGATGTCGTTGCCTATTCTTAATTATTACTGTCTACCTCCTTATAACTCATTCGTTCCTAATACTCCTAGTACTTTTTCAGTTTTTGTCAGGGAATAATATAATGGATAAGGAATGTCGTTGAACTCAGTGTACTTGATATTGTATCGAAGCCCAAGAGATAAAAAGTAAAAATCACCGCAAAATTAATAAAGTGTATATTTATTTGATGATTTTTACATATAAAATACAAACTTAGATGCCACTGGAATCTGGGTGTTATACAGATTTTATACACGGTGTTTCCGAAAATTATTTAGTAACAAGATCTATGACAGTTTTTAATCCCAATCACAGATAAAAGATACTTAAGGCTAAAGCGCCCATCTAGCCGCGAAGTTCAAATTTTTTGAGTTCTTTTAGATTTTTTTCAAAATCTGACAATAATAAAAGACAAATTTTGTAATTCGCGAAAAAGACCGTGTGCAGTGCATTTATTAATATATCCAACTTACTCTATAACATTTCAAGAACGACAGCTATCCAGATAATCTGGCAATTTTGTATATTTAGTGATTTACTAGTATCATATCCACCGTGATAATATTTAGAGTAAAATAAATGTATTAATAAATGCACTGCACACGGTCTTTTTCGCGAATTACAAAATTTGTCTTTTATTATTGTCAGATTCTGAAAAATTTCTAAAAGAACTCAAAAAATTTGAACTTCGCGGGCTAGACAGGCGCCTTCACCTTAAGTACTACTGGCGTTATTACCTATTGATTATTTATCTGTGTTTTAAAGAAACAATGACAATATAGATCTCGTTTTAAAATCGCTCTAAATATATTTGTAATTGGAATAAGAAATGAAATGAAATTTTAAACGTATCATCTGAAAAATATACAAATTTCGACACAATACATATTTTAACAATAAAATACAATGACAATATGCATTAAATATTTGTTCCAATATAACAATTAAAAACTTTTTTTTTTCAAATTAATAACAATATTTGTTTACATTGTCTTAGAAACCTACACACGAATAAAACAAGGTACCATACGATTTTATATTTACAAAATATTAATCTGAATCGACACTAAATTGGCCATATTTGAGTATTTCTCTAACTAACGGGTAGGCACTTATAATGAATATTAAAATTGGAAAAATTATGCAAAAATATATCGAGCGATATGCACTATTTATAGCTGTGAAGATATTAAAGTAAATTTGCGTTTTTTGTTTCAAAATTGTTACTTAATAAGTAATGAAGGTGTAACAGCGACACAAATTAAATAATAAAATATGTTTTTCATTACACAAGATCTATCTTATTCACTCGGGTCCTCGGAACCTTATACCTCCTGGTAATCTTCAGATTACCTCCTAAGTGAATAATTAGGATAGCAAATAATTATCTATTATCATTTATTTTGACTATGATTTAATAATTATACAAACGACACAAATTAATTTGTGTAGACGATATTCAAATTAAATGTGATGTCTTTATAATTGAAATTGGATTACATATCAGGCTTAATATATTATTACATAACAGTTCTTAACTAATATCTATTTTAATAATGCATAGAGTTGAATAAGTATTATATCAACACTAGATATTGAGGCGAAAATTTAAATAAGTTTTATTAATGTGAATTGAACCTTTCTGACCAGATTTAAGAGTAATTGTTCATTCTAACTACAATATGGCTTAGTTTTCTCAATTAATCTTCTAATGTGTGTTGATATACGAGATACTCGTACATCATACTCAACTCAATGCGACTTGAATCCTTTAATGTCAATGATAACTTATATTATTTAACGAATAAAAAATCAGGTATTGACAACAAACCCATCGTTAACATTATATTAATCCATAGTCACACTGACCACTGTTTTAACATGTATGTCAACTATGCCACACGTCGCCATTGAATATTGAATTCAAACATACTGGTTTTACAGTTGAAAATTACTTGACGTATTGAAGGGGGTTAGACATTGTATTGCAAAACAGTTTTCATGTTCGGTTCCTGTCAGTTGTCATATTTGGTGGATCAGTACATTCGAATGTTCGTATCGTCCTATGAAGCTACTATGGCATTTAGTAAGGTCTGACGGTCCCGAGGCGGCCCCTCGGAATCGGCTCCGCATAACTGTGGCGGAATTTCGTCTGCTGCCTATCAGCCAGGTCGCGGAAGTCCCTATAGTCCCTCTCGTAGTATCTCTCCCTGTCTCCCTCCGCGTACGACTGGCGCTGGTCGTCCAGCAAGCGGGAGCGACTGAACGCCCTTTGTCTGTCATTCCAGTCCCTCCTCCTGTCGTCTATAACAGGTTCAATGATCTCGTCCTCGTCTATACGTCTATCGAGCTCCCTCCTATCTCGGTACCTGTCAAAATCTTCTCTATGAGGTTTCGGCTCGATCCTGTTCAAGTACTCCTCATTGCCGTACTCGAACCGCTTCACTTCCTCACGTTTTCTACCTACACGAGGCAGCCTCTCTATCTCCCTGTGTCCGAATTCCCTGGAATCGACAACATCACGGATTCTTTCCCCATCTTTGCGCCTCTCCGGCTCCCTGTGGCGATCATCGCGATGAGAACGCTCCGGCTCTCTTCGGGAGCTCAATTCTTTGCTCGGACGCTCTTCTCTTATATCTTCCTCCGGGGAAGATGTAGAGCGACTGTTCCTCTCCAACATACTCCTCCTTAAGGCCATGTGCTGCTCCAATTCCTTGTTGAATCTCTCCCTTTCTAGATTCATGAATTTTTCCTTAGCGACGTTAAATCGGTCCTTAGGAGATGTTTCGGCGACTTTGAGACTGCCTTCGCTAGCACCCCTCTGCAGCTTCCCGAACCTCCGATCTTCAACCCGATCTATGCTACGGTTGGAGGGTTTCGTGTCCGCGACGTACCTTCTTCTGTAGTTGATTGTCTCCTCAGGGAATTTTTCTTTTTCCTTGTTCACGCGTTCTAACGATTCGTGTCGGAATCTACGCTCGAAGGTCTGGTCGCGGTACGGGGATAGTTGGTCGCGGTACTGGTCGTAGTCATCGGGGTAGGTTCGGTCGTAGGCGCGGGGGGAGAGCGTGCGGCGGGAGGGGGACGCGCGGCGGGGGGAGGTGGCTCTGCGCGGAGGAGATGCGTCGAAGGCTTCGTGCATCAGATAGGCCGTGCTTTCCGCCCAGTCCTCCTCTGGAATGAGAGAAAATAATGGATTAGTTTAAGGTTCAAATTTCTTTAGAGCTCTGTTCTAGAAAGAAATCGTTGGGGGTACCGATTGATTATGGCTTTAGAATAAGAATATTAACATGGCCAACTTTAAATGGAACCAAATATTGCATAAATCACAGAAATAAGAACTAGTTTAATTGGCAATCTGCATATTTTAAGACCATATAGACACGGTGCGGCGAAACAGAGAATGTCAACGCTATTTGTCATGTATTTAGGATAATAATATATAAAAACTTGCTCAATAAAAATATTTAGAGTCTATATCAGCACTTACTCGTTCTGTTAGCCCACTTTGAGTTTGTGTTGCCAACAGAGTCGAATTGAATTCGTATGAACTTGAGGATAGCGACGCAATACGTTATTACGTATTTTTCTAATTAACCTATCATTGCTTTGGTATTGCAAGCATCTATAAGCTACTATAAATACTTTACATCAGGCGTGTGCCTTGTTTGCCGATTTTATTATTTGATTACTATTTAGTGACAATGGTATTCCCTGCTCACATTCTGTTGCTCTTCCTGAGAATGTACACCATCTTTTATTCATTGAAAAGAGTAACCATTGATTTTCTTGCCGGATCTTCTCAGTGGAAGCGGCATTCCGAACCGGTGGTAGATTCTGACTATTCATAAATGCATTGTTGGCTTACATTAATGAAAACAATTTTGAGTTTTGAGTATGATTGTATATGTACCTACTGTTGGCTTTTCCTATTGGCCTAATAATTTGGCTAATTACTGACATATAATAGACATAGATTGACTACGGGCTCATCCACTTTTAGGAATATTCACAACCCTGACTTATTTTCAGACTAATCAATTTCCTTATAAAAAATTGGTCCAACCAGGACGATCTGGATGATCTTGTAGGGGTTCCTCGTAGGGATAATGAAACATTAAAAACTTGAAAGCAGTTAGTAAAAACAAATGCTTTTATTTAATCTGTTTTGTAGACTTTTTTATTCTCTAAAGTGAAACTGGCAACACTGCTCGCTGCATATACTGATTGTATGCATAACACTTCGCGAATTCCTTTCTCGTTGACCCATTGTGGCGTTAACTAAACACTTTTACACGTGTAACGGGTATCTCATCTCCGACTATTGCTAAACTCGTTTTTGATTGGCTATTGACACAGAAATCATACTGACGGGTTTGTGCGGGTCTGTGCAATACTCGTTCTGGTATTTAGATATAATTTAGGTACTTAGGTAATCTTAAGTCTGATCTTGAAAATGAGCGATCTTGGAAATGTAATCTTATGTCTTACTCAAGATGGGTCTCAGACTTAAGATTGGTCCTTAGTATACATTTGGTAGCATGGCGATATTTAACTCAGGTGGTACCTATTTAAATGAGTATTGAGATCAGCAAGGCGCCAATTGTATGTAAGGCGCGTTTTAATCACAAAAATAGCGATATATTATTGTATTATTAACCATTTAAACATATCTAGCCTACCTCCGCTCCCACGTGCGCCATTTTGACACTATCAATCCGCCATCTTATAGTTAAAAGCGCGCGTTTAATTGTATGGGATTTGGGTGACTGCGATTTGTTTCAATACATTGTTAACTGGCCCAGTTCGCTGTGGCTTATGAGAAACTTTACGACTATCATTCACTTGGTATTGTTAATTTGGCATGTTCAGACTAGGGTGGAAAGCGCTATCCTTTGCAGAATAAATAAACAAATAATAAATAAATATCGACAGACTGACACACAAACTGTATGGCCCCAAACTAAGCAACGCTTGTACTATGGGTACCATACAATGGACTAGGGGCGATCCCAGTGACACCCAGACCTGGACACATTACGAAAAGGCCCATTTTAGAAATTTTCTCCGGTGGGAATCAAACCCGCAACCACCATATGCAGTGAGTCGAGCGGCCTACGCTCGAACCACTGCGCCAAGCGGTCGCCAAATATAGGTACTCTAAATAATGTAAATTTGATAAGTAGTTACTATAAATTCTAGTTCCATTTAGCCAGTTTTGGTTTTGGCCAGTTCTGGCCACTTTCACAAAAGCTGGGGCTACTCTATTGGTGTGCTCATTCTCTTGTTGGTAGCTGTTTACACGACTTTTAGCTTGAATACTCAAACGCTACTCAATACTAAGTCCTAACCTGTTGGAGACGTCTCCCGTCGTTATCTGTATTTTTTTGCACGGCGCGAAAAAATTAATCAACTTTTAATTTGACTTGCGTTCATTTGAGCGGTCTGCTACCTACTCGTGAGTTTCGGATACCGCATGAGTGTAAACTGGGTTTAATTAGTTTAATTATGCTTTAAGTTTTATTTAGTTTAGTTTAAGAAATGTTTTGTAAAAGTGAAACTGAACGGCGAAAGTTACCGCTGTCTCTTCATTGTTCTTTCTTTTATCAGAGCTTTGTATTCTTAATTTTGTGTCATCATCGCAGTGAATATTTACCTACATTTTAATGTTGAATTAAGTACCTACCTACAAAATAATTAGTAAAAGTAATTATTAGCTGCCTACTTACCTCACAAAAAAAAATCTCATGTTGAGCAATCATTTTACCAAGTTTGATAACATCATTGATGTTAAGATGTTCTATATAATAACTAAATCATGGGAATATTCATTTAACAGATAGGTAGGTACTTATCGAGCATATTCAACATTAAGGAGACCGTCCACCTAGCTGTGCTACGAAACTGGCCCACCTGCTTCGGTTATAGGATCGATTTATTTCCTGTTAACTTGAGCTCAGCCGAGTGAAGCCAAGGAAATGAATCGATCCTATTGGTCGATGCGGGCCGGCCAGCTTCATAGCACAGCCAAGTGAACGGTTACCCTAAACGTAAGTTACCCCTATTTTTTGTAACCACGGCATAACTACTTACTATACCTACTACTTACTTGCTGTATTTTGTGGAAAACATCCAAATTTTCTAATCACTAAGAGCTCGATTTGACGACCGCTTGTCACTGTGGTTCAAGCGTAGGCCGCTTGGCTCACTGCACCGGATGGTTGCGGGTTCGATTCCCGTGCGGGTTAAGTTCGGGAATGGCTTTTTCGTAATTTGCCCTGATCTGGGTGTCACTGGGACTGCCCCCCAGTCCATTGTACGGTACCCATAGTACAAGCGTTGCTTAGTTTGGGACCATACAGTTGGTGTGTTCGCCTGGCGATATTTATTTATTTGTTTGCTTAGAATTTTTTACTCACACCAGATGGAATACAATATTTGAATGCGTAGATTACTTTGTAAACAAAACGACGCGTCATTAAAATCCAATTACCTACTGACTTATATTTTGTAATGCGACCGCGACTGTGATATTATTTCTATTTATACGAAGTGTTTGGCAATCTTGAAACTTAAATTCGACCTGGTTTTGTGTAACTTAGCTTATTCTAATGGAAGTTATGTAGGCAGGCTGTAGTAGGTAACTATAAAATAAATGTAAGTACCTATATTTGGGTTAAAGTGTAATGAAACCTTGCTACGTGTGGGTTGATCCTAATTTTATTGACTTTGATGTATTTAAAATAATAAGGTAATTTGTTCTACTTCATAAAACAAGCTCATCTAAGTATAAGGGCATCTGTATTAGGATATAAAACGGCTAGTGCTTGACCTTATTGTAATTTAAAAGTTTGATCCATAGAAAGAAGATGGAAGCGAGTAAGTACATTTATTTAGTTGTTTTACTACAATTACATACTTTATTATCTAAAAAAGAATATAAACAATGAAGCATTTAACTGCAAAACAATGGGTGGTTAGTCTATGGAAAAAGGTTTCCACAACAATCGCCATTTTTTCCACTTTGGGAAAATCGCGCGTCTCATTTGTTATAATAGTAAATATCTACATGTCCCGCTCGCACGGTATTGTCCTTTAAAGGGTGAGGCGTGAGAAACCCTTAAGTAGGTAGTACACAGGTACCTAACAAATAAATATGTGATAAACTTTAGGATCCGTTGTCGGTTGTAATTTTAAAACTAAGTACTAAAATTTTATAACATTGTAACCAATTATTACAATGGATGCCACTACTAGATAGTTAAACTGCTACAAAGGATAAACATTCTATAAAATACGAGGTATTTCTTTAAAATATATCCCATAAATTGAAATACTTAAATAAATAAAATATTTTAATGAAACAAATAATTCTAAAGATTACCTACGATTTAACTTAAAGTTTATTAACTTAATCAATTGTTCATTATAAAAACAAGGTGAGAGATTATTTTTTCAACTGACTGAGAAGTTATTTTAATCTTGCCTTAATGTTAATCCGTCGCTTCGGTGGTTCAATTAGAACGACCATTTTTTATTAGTTTATTCAGCAACAACAGTGTCGAAACTGTGAGTTTCACGATGAGTTAGAATGTTAGTAAATAATAGGTAATTGGGGGTTTAGCCACTCGGTTATTTACCTACACGTCACGGGTAAAAAACCGTCTAAACAACCGGGTGTATAACGAACGATATATGTGTTTGCTTATGGAAGCTTTAGGTTCAAAATATATAGGAAAAAATTGATAATATTGTCATTTCTTCTACTTGTATGTACTTAGGAGTGAATCGGCATCGCGCAATAAAGGGTTCCGTCATTTCAGAGTGACATGTTTAGTGTAATTTATGATACTAAACTTTGCAGATTATTGTTAGAAATGAAAATTAATGACAGAAGGTCATGATAGACAGGCACTTAAATAGCCGCTCAACACTCCCACAACCGTTAGTCCTACCTAACCCCTCGTTTACACTGACACAAAATATTTTAAAGCAGCTCAAAATAGAGAAAACAACACAATTTAAAACATGTATGGCGTCAGTGTAATCGAGGGGTACCTAGTAAACCAGGATTTAAAGTGGTATTCTAAAGACACTCACTACTTATGCAGTGCTTTACTAGGTGAAACAAAAAGGGTATACAATTTTTTTAGCAACTTTACTTTGTAAATCTAAAACTATCGGCTTTGTGGGACAGTTGAAGTACTAAAGGTTTTGTAGACTTGTGGAATCTGTCAACAGCTTTATTCCTAGAACACCTTTTGTTTTTCAAGTTTCCTCCAAAGCTGATAGTTTTAGAAATACACAATTAAGTTTTGAAAAAATGTATACCCTTTCTGTTTCAACCGGTATAGTGAAGAGTTTAGTTTGATTTTACAGTATGGAACCCTAAAACTTTAATACTGACATAAGGCCTCCCCAATCCCCGCCCATATCGCGTTCAAACAAAGATTAATTATACGATTCCTATTCACAGCATCCGAGTACATCTCAAATAGTTCAAGATCGCTCGCTCACCTTCGGCACAGCCGCGCTTGAATCATTCTGCTTAATGACTCGAGAATGGTTGTTGTGATTGAGAATTATTGAAATAATGGCGTTTTTTGTGGCCAATAAATCTATAGTGGAATATTTCGCGAAGTAAGCCACACTTGGCGTAATTTAGTGTATATACATCGATTTTTTGACGACTGCTTGGCGCAGTGGTTTGAGCGTAAGCCGCTCGGCTCACTACACCGGGTTGTTGCGGGTTCGATTCCCGTCAGGGTAAATTTCGGAAATGGGTCCATGACTATGCCAATGAGGTTCATTGATTATTTGTGTTCTTAGATAACAGAGTTGGCAAACAGGCGTATGACTCGCCTTATGTTATGCAGTTAACGTAGCCAACAGATGCTTGCAATACCAAAGGCATTGCTGCACTTTGCCGACCTGCAGGGGAGTAGGATAAAGGAGGAGGGCAGGGAGGGGTTACCTCTTCTATTCATTTATCTTTTCGCGGGATACACGTTATATTTTAACGAAGGAACCCACTTGGTATTAGTTTAGAAAAAGGTAAATGCTTGACGCATACGTATAAATCTTTATTTTATTAAAAATGCATATAAAAACCTGTGATAATTATGCTAATAGATTGAGGAGTTTATGTAAACTGAGGATATGGACGGGTCACGTCGGGTGACGCCATCGGCGGAGTATCACGTCGTTTTTGTATAATTTTTATTTTATAAATACTTCAATAAAATAAATTTAAGGTGAAGGCGCCTGTCTAGCCCGCGAAATTCAAAATTTTCGAGTATTTTTATAGTTTATCCAAAATCTGAAAACATTTAAGACAACATTTTGTGATTTGCGAAAAACACAGTATGCAGTGCGTTTATTAATACATTTATTTTACTCTAAATATTATCACGGTGGATATGATACTAGTAAATCACTAAATATACAAAAATTGCGAGATTATCTGGATAGCTGTCGTTCTTGAAATGTTTTAGAGTAAGTTGGATATATTAATAAATGCACTGCACACGGTCTTTTTCGCGAATTCCAAAATGTGCCTTTTATTATTGACAGATTTTGAAAAAAATCTAAAAAAACCTCAAAAAATTTGAACTTCGCGGGCTAGATGGGCGCTTTAGCCTTAAATAAAAGGCAGATATCAAAATCATTGTTGTCTTCCTCATAATCTGTTACCCCTTAATAATAAACGTGGTTTGGCGGTAATATTGTTTTTTTTTTTGTGTTAATGGCCTCTTTCCATTGAGTCAGGCCCAATGTGATTCTGCCAATGTCGGGTAATATTGTTAAACCATGCTTAGTTTTCTTCTTTCGAATGTCAAATTACTGATGACAGCCAGAGACAGTTCGGTGTGTAACTATTCGCCCGCTAATCCACGTTTTTTTAATAAGGGGGTAAAGGTCTTAATATGAGGCCTAAATATAATTAGGAACGTAATATATTATAAGAGGTCAATCAGTAGGTGCTTCAAGATCAAATTTACAATTAAAATAATTACATTATTAGACATCTATACAAATAAATAAAATTGGAGTGTCTGTTTGTAATATCAAAATAACAACTTTTCACTAAATGCATATGAAAGTACATACGACACCTATAGCAAAACGCGATTTAAAAATGTTTTGTCTGTCTGTCTGTCTGTCGGTCTGTCTGTCTGTCTGTGTGTTTGTTCCGGGTAATCTCCGAAACGGCTGGACCAATTTTGACGGGACTTTCACTGGCAGATAGCTGATGTTATAAGGAGTAACTTAGGCTACTTTTTTTTAGAAAAACAAAATTAAAAAAAATTGGTCCTGTCGCGCGGGCTCAGAACGCGGGAGCGGGCTTTTTTGTTAAGTTAAATTCCTCGCGGAGGAAGTCGCGGGCTCAGCTAGTTGAGATATAAATAACACCACGGCTGTACTATACTTGTATGCACACATCACTAAACTAGCTTTCTAATTTCAATACCTAAATCAGGGTGAGATTTAATTAGCAAGTAGGGACCTAATACTGAATTACTATGGTGTATATATTATACTCTTTAGTACTCTCTAGTGACAATGGCCTGCTTACATTGTGTTGCTGTTCCAAAGAGAGTATTCTACCTTTTATTCTATTGTAAAGAAACCACCGAAAGAATTTTAACCATTGAATATCTTGTCGGATCTTCTCAGTGGAAGCAGCATTCTCAACCGGTGGTACATTCTGACCATTCATTAGTGCTTTATTGACCTACGTACTGCCGGGGGTTCTTAATCTAAAAGGAACGTTCTAGTTCTTCAAACAAGGACTAATATCGAATATATCATAAGTAGTAACTAGGTACGTGTTTCCAGTTTTTGCTGTACGCCTATAGATGCGGAAGTCATTTTTTTTGTTAATGGTCTCATCACGTAACCGAAACGACAAAAACTGTTAAATATCAAATTACGATCATAATGATATAACCTACTGCGTAACTTTTTTTTTTCTATTTGACACAAGCTGTTATTGTAGGTACTATATTATATTGCAATAAGATTCCAATGTTCGAAAGTAGGTTTGGTTAGGTTAGGACTGCGAACCAATTTTCCCTTAGTTTTTTTTTATAATTTGACAGCTGTCAGTTGAAAGCGATTCTCCCGGGCCGGAAAAGTATTACTTTCAACCCGCTCCTCAGGCAACTTCAGACCTACATTCAGAGTATGAGTAATGAAAAACTGATTGTCAATCCGGATCCAATGATTCATGTGACAATTTTTTTGGGTGAAGCTTAAGCTTGGCATCCAATCGTAAATTGCGTTTGCGTTAGCAAGTAGGCAGGAGACCGATCAAACGATATGCAGCAATCCAAGATTCATTTTAATCTTGGGTACATACCGGATATACCTACTCACATTATACATTTTCGGTTTACAATCCTCAATGATAAGCGCACTTTTTTATATAGTTTTCCCTTTCAATAATGTTTAAAACCTTTTTGTTGGGTTGTTTTAAATTAATTTTAGGTGCAAATGAATCGAAGCCTTATAACTAGTGTATAAAGTAAGTTTATGATGCACTCACCACTAGTGCTGTGATTGTCGTGCTGCCTCGGATATTCGTTCCTCTCGGGAGAGGGCGCTAGGTCGCTACCGATGCCGGAGCTGCCTCCCGAAGACTCCAGCTTGCGCCGCGCGTTCACCCCCACTATGTTCTGGTTGAGGCACCGCCTCGTGTCGATGTTGCTCAGGTTCCCTTTCTGGCGGTGCACCGTATCATAGTCGCGAGGAGGCAGCAGGATCGGGCTTTTGCCTGGAGGAGAATGGTTATGAATTTTGAGTGGTGCAGAATGAAGGTTTGTTTGGCTAAAAGCGTGCAGATATGTCTATAAATTATTACTCTTTCCACGGCAAAGCACGTGAAAGCATGGGCAACACGGTCGGTATTTTACCGTGTGTAGGAGGCCAAAGGGTTTTGATTAGGCAGGTTTTTTATTGCTCGTAATAATAGCCAGGTTATCATTTTTTTATGTTAAAACAATTTTGTAAGCTATACTACTTTATGAGCTGATGACAACATTATAAGAGACCCTTGCACTTGTCAAAAGATGTACGACGTCCGGGTGGTGAATCCCCCTTGCATTGAGGGGAGATCTGGGCCGAGTAGTGGGACACTGAAGGGCTATTTATTACTGTCATCTTGTTGGTGGTTATAAATCATTACGTTTTTATTATTTCACGACTGTGACAAGACATATTTTTGAGGTAGATATTTTTTGTTAATAAAATACGCAACTTGGTGTATTAGACACTCCACACCACAACTAATTATCACAAATATCAATAAAATAAGCAAACATCCAAACCAGTGCAATTGCTTACAAGCGGCTACCTACGGAAAATATAAATCAGACTGACCTAATCCCTTTTTACCTGTCGACAACTTTTGCTTGAGCTCCGCAGCCAAACTGTCATATAGGTTGGCCACACACCGTTCTTCATTGCTCCCGGAGTCAGATTCCCTCGACACTTCACTCCCCAAAGAGGAATCTGGTGGTTTTTTTGAAGAAGGCAGAGCCCCCCTCATTTGCAGTTTACGTTCTATGTCCGCGAATTTCTTCTGGTTCTCCGGCCTCTCAATTAAGGTTTGGAGATGTGCGTAGAGGATATCGGCTGTGCTGTCCGAGTCGCATCTGTGAAAGGAAAATGGTGTAAAGAAAGGGATAGTAGTATTTTTATAAGCTACGTCGTCTTGGCTTTAAGTAATAAGAAATAAAAAATCATCCTGGGAATAACGCAACATCTTTACGATCAAAGGTCTGCTAATTACATACTTTTTTAAACGACTTTATATCATTAATATAAGATAAGGCCTATTTTTTTAATTTACTTAAGATACCCAGATTTGCACTTTGTTTTCATAAATACCCTCAACTTCAAATATTTGTGTAGGTATTAATAATCGGTCTCAAGTCTCAGAGAGGTCTTAGAAATGTCCCTCTTGTGTCATACCAGTCCATGAGATGTCAAAAGCGGACTCAACATCGGACTTGGCAGACTTGACTCTCAAACAAACTGATCAGCTTATTTATTTGGGAGTTAGTCAATAAAAGCGGACAGACGGCCAAACTAATACTTACATTATGTATATAATGGAGGAATAAAGTAATCACAATGTAAAACTCCTTTTTCCTAGACACACCGACAACTTTATTACAATGTCTATCATTTACGCATGCGTATCGATGTCGGAGTACCTTCCTATCACATGGAGTGCCACTCAAGGTGTTACCAAATGTGCGCAGTGTCACGCATGAACGAATATACGACATAGAATGGAATATCCAGTATAACAATCTCGCACTAATAATATTATGCCACGAGCTACAAACAAAATATAAAGTAACCAATCCCATCAATTCATTTTAGTGATTTCACTGGTCAAACTTTGTCTACAACGTTTGTGTAAAGAATAAAACGATTTATGAAAATTTCTACTTGTTTATGCTATCAACTGATTTGATCTTTATATTTTGTCACTTATTTAAAATATCGATGGTGATGTCACGGAGAATTTAACCAGTTTTTTTTAGCAAACATATGCATTATAAGACGATATTATGTCATTGTTTGTTATACTGTTAAAGTTCATACTGTGATCGCATACCAAAGCATTGCGGTGTTGGCTTTAATGTCAAAGTTGAGCGATTATTGACAAGGCCTCATCTGTCACTCGGCCAACGTGCAGTGGTTTGATCATACTTCATACCTCGCTTAGTGACGTGCGGTTTTTTATTTCAACTTTTTTTTGCATATTTTTGTTGAATGTCAAGTCTTTTTGCTTATTATTTTATCAAATCGCGGTGTGAAGGCTAGCGGGAGGTAGGTATTTAATCTAATTAAAATTATAAATTGTGTAAATAATTAGAATGTTTCTATTATCAAAAGTTGTTACCAAAGTCAAAACTCAAACTGCAACGGTAACTACCCTTTTTGGTTTTGTAGCAGGTTTTAACCCTATTATAAATAATAAGGGTAGTATTCAACACTTTAAATAACCTTTCATTTAGTAAATAAAATATTACATAATAGCTTCTTTATCGTAAATGGATTAATTACCCATAAAATTTACAATTTATAGGCCACTAGCGGCCCGCCTCGGCTTCGCACGGGTACATTGCGGTTACATTATTCGAGTTTTAGTAAGGATCCCTAATTTTTTTCAAAATATATTATAGCCTATGTCACCCGGGGATAGTGTAGCTTCCCAACAGTGAAAGAATTTTTCAAATCGGTTCAGTAGTTTCGGAGCCTATTCATTACAATCAAACAAACAAAGTTTTCCTCTTTATAATATTAGTATGATGATTAATGATACCTACATAGTTTTATCACATGCCTGTTTATTTAAGATCTTCTGTACCTCTTTGCTAAGCCATAAAACGGAATAGAAATATTATATATTTTATTATATAATATATATTATAAGTATTTTGTCAACTCTACATGATTTTACATCCAACAGCCACTCTAGGATATGTCAAAAGCAGTTGGACTGCAGATGGGCGGGCAGCCCTCCAAACTTGACATAATAGTGATTAGCATAAGATTATGTCATCGCCTCGCTATTATTACGCACTGGGCGGGCGGGCCGCGGCTGTCAAACGTAGGTTTGACCTGGGTGTTTATGACGGAAATGTCATATGATGTGAGTTTTCCAATCCCACTAACAAAATAAAGAACTCTATTACATAGGTACTCAATATAAATGAGAGTATACTACCTATTTCTCAGGGAATAGGTACCTACATAACTTCTTAATCTTCATTCAACAAGGAGTACCTACTACATCAATATTATATTTTGCCTATGGCTATTTACTATTTAAATCAAGTAAAATCAGCTCACGACTTTAGGTCCAATTATCTAATTATAAGATCTGTGGTGTCTTATAAATGGTCTTCAATCACCTGTAACAGTCTCGCTTCTTACTACTCGAAAGTATAGAGCGCTTTTTCCCACACGACTAAACCCAACTTTAACTTAGAACTAATGAACAGAATATCAAAAATAATATATGTTTACATTTACGTTTACAAACCACAACGTTCTCGAAGCGTGTAAACATCAGAGTGCGTATCAAATATTATCTATGCAACTTTAATAACATGCTATTGCCGTATGCATTTAATGAACTTGTTTGATTGTTTAGCATCCGTTGAAATATCATCTGACACTCCATTGAATTCATTTCGTAAGTGGGTCTTAAACTTAATGTGTTGCTCAACATGTTGACCAACTTGTTGCGCGATGTCACTCAAAATAACAATAGGTACAAGTATCAGGAAATAATTTGTAATAATGTCTTATTATTACAAATTCTTTGAGTATCGGCGACATTTGTCAAGTGTAAGTTTTTCGTTAAAGAAAATAAAAAATTGTCTACGGCTCGTAGGTAGTAAAGCTTGTTCACTTCACAGCTTACACTGAGAAAAACATAATTATCTTAAAAAACTTTTAGTAATTACCGGACATTATTTAAGAATACAATGGTATATATAAACCTAAGCTGTAATTAATAAAGTTCTGTCAAAAATAGTACTTATAGAATATAACTAAAAGAAATATTTATTATTCTTATTGTACTTTGATGGAATTTGTGATATGTGATATGGCCTTCTAAGGGCGACATTCTATTGGCAAATACGTATAGGTACCTACTACATATCATTCATTACGATAAAAAAAACTTACCTGTCTGCACGTAGTTCATAATTAGTTGTCTACTTTGTATGGATTGGTTTTAGATACCAGCCGCTAGGGGCGCTGTTCTATTTGCGATACAAAATGCAAATACACAGACGATTAAGTAACCGCTTGGCTAAAGAAAAAACTCGCACGTGGGGTACTGTAAATTAATTAATTCTTACTTTTATCTGGCTACACTGGGTATAAGGACCTTTATGTATCGAATGTAAACACCCAGTGGGAGGAATGTTGGCATTTTAATGTCAAGGCCGTCGATGTTTCACCAGACGCCTTGTTCAATAAACTCACGAGATTACTGTACCGCAGTATAACTGAGTTTGTTAAACTATCACCTTGGTGACTGAGGGTAGAAAAGGCATTTCAATAATTCCAATAATTTAAAATGTAGGTAGTGTTACGTTAACGTAACCGTATTACGTCCCTCTCGTCACTTTTTTTTTTTTTATTTGACTATATGTTGTTGGCCAGAGTGGCCATAACAACTTCACCCGGACAGAGGGCGAGCGCAAGTGCGCTCCAGCCAGAGGGGCAGGGGGGCAGCTAGCTCAAGGGCGCCACAAGGGACACGACCTCGGCTTGGGCCGCTGCCAGGAGAGGTGGCGAGGGTAAATCTACCACCGGATCGGAACGCGACCTCGACTGAGAAGATCCGGCAAGAAACTCAGCGGGCTTGTCGGGTGCCAAGGTGCGTCTAGGTAAGTAGACGCACCTTCTAGCGGAAGCGGGGGTTCGTCGACCTCGCCGGCGAGGTCGGTGTCTGGTGGGGAGTGTGCTTGTGTCGTTCTCCTCGACATCTGAGTCTAGGAGAGCGGTGAGTGGGGCGGAGGGGGGGCCCTCTCGTCACTGATATTATTTAATAAGAATGACAATGACAGCATGCCTTCTCTAAAGTCCGCATCCGCTAACGGGTACGTCTACGCACCTAGACCCACGTGACATAGATTAAACATGCCCACCGGGTTGAAGTTGCGTTCCGATCCGATGGTAGATCACTCCTGCTGTCTTATTAGTCAGCACCCCAAGCCGAGGCCGAGGCCGAGCCCAATGTGGCCTAATGAGCCCTTATATGATCTGTAATTAACTGGCTACAGCCAATTAATTAGTTTTGAAAAGTTCATTACCGTATGAAATCTGCCGCCCTTACGCTGTACGACTTGTTAACAAATCCAGCACTGGCTAATAAAATACAGATTAAATTAAGATTTAAAAGCAAATGATTGTTGATATTATTGTCTATTATTTGATTTTAGACTTTAAATATGACCTCAGAGACGTTTAAACATGACTCATACTCGACCTAACATTCTAATGCACGAATGTCAAGGTCTCAGCGCCATGGTGACCTCTATTGGAGATTTTGTTAAAAAAAAAAATTTCAATCTAAAAGAAAATAATTAAAATGTGCGAAGAATGAGGATGTTAAAATTGAATTATGGGTTTGGAGACAATCCGTGTAGTTACCAATATAATTTACTAGCTGTGCCCCGCGACTTCATCCGCGTAGTATTGGATTATCGGGTTAAAAAGTATCCTATATGTTAATCCCGGTTATAATCTATCTGTGTTCCAAATTTCATCCAAATCCGTTCAGTAGTTTTTGCGTGAAGGAGTAACAAACATACATACATACATTCATACATACATACATACATACATACATACATACATACATACATACATACATACATTCATACATACATACATACATACATACATACATACATCCACACTCACAAACTTTCGCATTTATAATATTAGTAGGATTTAAATCACCTTTATCAACTTCCGCGTGTCGACTCGATACAAAATCCTTGGTTCAATTAGAATGAATACTTATTAAATTTATGCAAAATTAAGTAGCATTAAAGTATTAGGTACCTACCTTATAAAAGATAAATGTATTTATTAATTTTATCTTCGCGTCGTCCATATAATTACACTCAAACGTGTTCCATTGTGAACTGACAATAAACAAAAATGCAGGTGAAAGTATTTTTTATCTGCGTCGACGACGACGCCATTTTTAAATAACTGTCAAAAGTGAACTGTCAAATCGCGTGAATTAGTCGTTGTACTTGTACGTGATACGTGACTATTATATTGCATTGAGTTATTATGTTCAATGAATGCTGAGTGAAAGGTGTAAGTAAGTGCCTATACAGGCAGGCTGTTTCAAAAGTCAGAAATCACTACATAGTATAAAACAAAGTCGCTTCACGCTGTCTGTATGTCCCTATGTATGCTCAGATCTTTAAAACTACGCAACGGATTTTGATGCGGTGTTTTTAGTAGATAGAGTGATTCAAGGGGATGGTTTATATGTATAAAACATGCATAATATGGTAGAGAAACACTGATAATTTTAGAGCCGGGCGAAGCCGGGGCGGGTCGCTAGTACCTAATAATTTAGGTTCAGGATAGTATTGATTGAGATTGCTTCTGCACTAAATTAACGATACTGTAGGTATAGCAGTTGATATATAGACTACTTGTGAAGAGGGACTACACGTAACTACAATAATTTCCAAGTTGAGCCTTTTCTTGAACATTTCTCTTAACTTTCGCGGTGCAGCCTCAAAACACATCCAATGAAGTTTAGTCAAGTATTTATTTTAAGTAGGTATCTATTTATTTTATTAAGTCGCGACTATAACTATCGACGATCATTGGATACTTTTGCTACATCAAAACGTGTTATTGGTTTCTGTGTCTTTGTTCCGAAGGTCATCTTATTCACCTTTGCGCTAGAATGAGCGAAATTCATTAGAAAGTAAGAAACTTTAGTCCTTGATTCCGAATGAGGTAAATTAGTTGTCATGCGGTGTCGGCGCACCTCACTAGTGATAAATGATACAACGTGAAAAAATTTCATATTATTATGAATAAATTATTAAATTTCTTTCGCGTTTTGATGTATCGACTATGGATTTATTATTTAGGCTGTCTATTAGGTAAATCACGCCATTAATTCAAATTAATAATCTAATCAATGTTTATAAAACTTTTTAAGGTCTTTAATGTTGGTATTTTTCTGTGGTATTATTTAAAACATAATATTAAAAAAATCGGTAAAAAAACTTTTAAGTTAAACGGTTTTATGTGCACTGAAAACTACAAAATAAATAAATAGTTACTTACCTATCAACCTACGTAGGTGATCTCGGTCATTAATATCTATGATGGTAGTGGCTGTCATAACATGAACCATGTCAGCGGCCGAAAGGCAGTTCATGAAAGAACACTAACACCAAAGTTTGCTTGGTAGGTAAACTAAGCAGCCCACACTATAACAAGTAGGTATTTTGACCTTCTAGTTCAGAAATATTTCAGTACTAGGCAGAATAGCTTTTAGGCATATTAGACTAAAATAAAAACGTGGGGCCCATTAACTATTTCTGTATTACTTTCTACTATACTTAGTGTGGATTGCATCGACTTATTATAATCGTCATCATCATCATCCTAGCGGTTTATCCCGGTCGCATCCGAAACCTCATAGCTCCGGAGTCCAGGGTCTGCTGAATCGACTTACTATAATCGTAACTGGAGGTTTTGACCATCAATAACCAGCCGTTACGGCTTCACCAGCGAACGCCGAGCTCATGATCTACCAAAATATAAGATATGCTCTGCCATAGGTATGATTTCAGAGGGGCCCCACGTTTTTATTTTAGTCTAATATGCCTAAAAGCTATTCTGCCTAGTACTGAAATATTTCTGAACTAGAAGGTCAAAATACCTACTTGTTATAGTGTGGTCTGCTTAGTTTACCTACCAAGCAAACCTTGGTGTTAGTGTTCTTTCATGAACTGCCTTTCGGCCGCTGACATGGTTCATGTTATGACAGCCACTACCATCATAGATATTAATGACCGAGATCACCTACGTAGGTTGATAGGTAAGTAACTATTTATTTATTTTGTAGTTTTCAGTGCACATAAAACCGTTTAACTTAAAAGTTTTTACCGATTTTTATTTTCTTGTTTTTAGTATTTAGTGAAATTGTCTACCGAATATTCCTCATTCTATTTAATACATTCAGTGCATCATTATTACATGGTTTCTTACCTGATAATTTAGTACAATCTAATTCCTCAATACATAGCCCTTCCAGAGACTTGACTCGACTTAGAGCCACGTATGCTTGTCCTTCCTCAAACAATTTTGAGCCCAAATATACTACTGCATGGTCGACGGTGCTGCCCTGCATTTTATGGACGGTGGATGCCCTGGGCAAACAACACTGCTTGTCCGCGGAAACCGTACTGCCCGTATAGCACAGTAAATTTTACGATTTTAACAAACGGGATGATTCTACACAGCAATCGCTGCTCTGCTTGCGTCAGTGCTTGAATCTCTTCTGGTATTGAACCTGGATCCAGATTATTCCAGTACGCCTTTGATGGTGCTATTGTTTTATTACTGGTCACATGTGTTTGGCAGCGCGAACATAAAAGTAATGTTGTTTTTGAAGACAGTTCTGCAGGTAGATATCCTAATGCAGCTGTGTTGTAACGTACAGTATGAATTTGGTTAGGATAACAATGCTTCGTGCAAATGTCACAAACGTGTATACACGATGTGGTAATAGCATTTTCAAACGCTTGTACATGATTTTCAGCTCTGCGTTGCTGTGCACGTTCACGTTGGTTATTTAACCTGTCGTGGCGTTGCTCAGGTGTTTCTGAAGCTTCTAACTCCTTTCGTCTCTCACGCCGTCCTGTTAACCTGGCCTCATGACGCTCAAGTGTTTCTGACGCTATTAGCTCTCTTCGTCTGTCACGTTGTGATGCTAGCCTAGACTCATGACGCTCAGATGTTTCTGATGCTAACAACTCTCTTTGTCTGTCACGTTGTGATGCTAGCCTGCACTCATGACGCTCAGGTGTTTCTGACTCTACCAGCTGCCTTTGTCTCTCACGTTGTGCTATTATCCTGGTATCATGTTGCTCAGGTGTTTCTGTTGCTAACCGTTGTCTTTGTTTCTGTAGTCGACTATGGGTTTCATTTTCACTTTCTTTTGCACGTTTCGTTCTATACTTTTCTTTTGCCTTTTCGAGCCTTCTTTTTGGTTGTGTAGCAGTTTCATTTTTATTTTTGTTTGCTTTTTTATTTATTGTTACCATGTTGTTCCCACGATTAAGGGGCATTTTGACGGTCGACCCCCCCCCCCCCTCCCCCAGAGGTCCAGTAAAGGGGCAAGGCTTACTATACAACAAGATGCGCCCAATCTTGAGGGGGATGCGCTTACGACATTACATTTTTATCCACCCTAATGCCATACAGTCCTCGGCACGTTTTAACCTATTACCTTAACTTGGGTGGTATAGCTACCGCTTACTAACGAGGTATCTAATTACCTATTATTTTTTATCTTCCCCTAGAGGGGAACCCCTAGAACAGTTCCCCCTGTTCTTCCCCTAGAACAGTTGCGTCAAAGATTGTGTGACGTTCTAACGTCACACAATCTTTGACGCAACTGTTCTCGACACGTCAATCATGCCCCCACCTAATACGCCATTTTGTAACAGCGTCCATCTTGTGTTTGAAATTTTGACATAATGACAGTATTCTGCTAGTGTAGTCCTATTATTTGATACCCATATTGTGGTGGTTGTGGAAAAATATGTACCTAGTCCGCCATATTGGAACGGCGTCCATCTTGAATTTTAAATTTTGACATAATCATCGTGTTTTACTAGTGTAGCCCTTTCATTTGATACCCATATTGAATGGGTTAAGGATAAATATGCAATCCGCCATTTTGTATCGGCGGCCATCTTAGATTTATAATGTTATTGATTTTATTATATTGTATTGTCATCTAAATTAAATGTGTGTACCAAATTTCAGATCAATCTGACAACGGGAAGGTGCTTAAATTTCAATTTCTAATTTTGACCCAAATAAATAAATAAATTCCGTACGGGTCGAGCTAAATAAAAACCGTTTAAAAAGAAAACATTCCTCTATAGATATTGTTTTTACTGGCAATAAAGATGCCTCGATTTGATTTTAGAATTCTAGCATCGCTATAAGTTATTTTAAATTGTCGTGTTTATAATCCTTGCACGACGCAAGCAAGCCTGCAATTCAGCTCTCAAAGTGGGTAATAATAATTCCCGGTTTGATGGTTTTCATTAAAATTCTAATCAGAACTGAACTAGCAGTGTAGTAGAGACTGGACAGGGTACCATCACGGGCTTGTTAAGGAAGTGTACTAGGAATCAGGTTTCCTCAGGGTTGTCGCCTGAACTCTACATAAAATGGCATAGTATGGCTAAGCTGTAGCCAATTGACTACCGCTCACTACGGGCTGTCTCGGGGTAGTACCACCCTCTCACTAAGGATCTGCATAAAGTTGTTATTATATGTGGGTTTCGTATGATGAGTGAGAGAGTCGGAAGCCAACCCAACTCCCCTCCCTTCCCTTTCCTCTGTCCCACTCCCCTTCAGGTCGGCAACGTGCGAGCAATACCTTCCGTATTGCAAACATCTAGGTAACTGCTTAATATCAGGCGGGTCAAGCGCTTGATGGCCGACTTGGTCATCCTACTAATATTATAAATGCGAAAGTTTGTGAGTGTGGATGGATGGATGTATGTATGTATGTTTGTTACTCCTTCACGCAAAAACTACTGAACGGATTTGGATGAAATTTGGAACACAGATAGATTATAACCGGGATTAACATATAGGATACTTTTTAACCCAATAATCCAATACTACGCGGATGAAGTCGCGGGGCACAGCTAGTATAAAAATAACTGTATAATTGTCTCGCTAGTACAAAGTTATGGTAAGTACTTACACATCGGATGTGATTTCCTAATCTTCTCAAAAGATTAAATTAAATAGCAAGCTAGGTCAAGCTAGATTATAAATATCGGGAGATAGGTGAGCTAGTTGTGGCAACCCTGCGTGCCCGGGTTATTGGCTGCGCCGGTTCCGGACTCCGGGTCTGCTGTACTTTTTGCCACCATTAAACCTTTTGCTATTGCCGCGCGATCCATTTTGAAAAGGACATGGAATAAGCATAAACAATCCTCACAAGAAGTAGGCAGAGGTGCATAACCTCTTGTACAGCCACCATTAACCAATGGTATTATGGACCTTTTGGTTTATTGTAACTCTCTCTCTGGGTCGAGTATAATTTTATTGTCACTAGCGTACTGGGCATTTTTTTTCAAACTGTGGGCTCCATATTACGAGTATGTTAAAATTGTCTCTTTCTTGGTTGTAAAGTAGGAGCAAGACAATAATATCTATGTGTCTAATTTAGTTAATTCGTGATTTGTGGACAACAAATCCCTTTGGTATTACAAGAATCTATAGGCTACGGTAACTGCTTAACATCAGGCGGGTCCTACGCTTGTTAGCCGACTTGATCTATACAAATAAATAAAATTGGAGTGTCTGTTTGTAATATCAAAATAACACCTTTTCACTGAATGCATATGAAAGTACATACGACACATATAGCAAAAACGCGATTTAAAAAAAATTTGTCAGTCTGTCTGTCTGTGTGTTTGTTCCGGG
The DNA here is from genome assembly GCA_905147325.1 of Notodonta dromedarius. Classification (NCBI taxonomy): domain Eukaryota; kingdom Metazoa; phylum Arthropoda; class Insecta; order Lepidoptera; family Notodontidae; genus Notodonta; species Notodonta dromedarius. Next base: position 9,438,515 of record LR990179.1, on the reverse strand, counting down.
TAATCTCCGAAATGGCTGGACCAATTTTGACGGGACTTTCACTGGTAGATAGCTTATGTTACAGGTAGTAACTTAGGTAACTTTTATTTGAGAAAACCAAAATTTAAAAATGGGTCCTGTTGCGCGGGCTCAGAACGCGGGAGCGGGCTTTTTTGTTAAGTTAAATTCCACGCGGACGAAGTCGCGGGCTCAGCTAGTTATGTAATAATAATAATGTTTTAATAGTCCATGTCTTATAAAACGGTACAGTTGCATCCCAATGTAGGCCTTGTCACAAATACTTGTCGGGTCGGCGGCAGACGTCGCGCGACCCCGCCGGATGCGCGCGCGCACTCGTGATATGTCAAGCGTTAGCGCCAACTTTATAAGTCTCTTAACGTGCTCGGATGGGTTAATTTCCTTAAATACAAGCAATAAGCCTTCTTATTTTAAACGGGCTCAAGAATGGTAGTATAGTAGTAAGTTATAAAGAAATAATAAATATCGCCAGACGAACACACTAACTGTATGGTCACAAACTAAGCAACGCTTGTACTATGGGTACCGTACAATGCACTGGGGGCGATCCCAGTGACACCCAGAGCAGGGACAATTACGAAAAGGTTATTTCTGAAAGTTACCCTGACGGGAATCGAACCCGCAACCACCCGATGCAGTGAACCGAGCGGCCTACGCTCGAACCACTGCGCCAAGCGGTTGTCAATGTACAGTATAGTATTTAATTATTACACCTTGTATTATTTAAACAAAGGCTGTGGTTGAGAGAAATCTCAAATTAGCACTCCGATTCGACCTCTCCTTTGTAAGCTTTATACATTAGTATTAGATACAAAGGGCCATCTACCGCTGACATTTCACAGGCCATGTTGCAACCCGCGGCTCATCTCTGCAATTTTGAAATAGCGTTTACCTCTGAACACTGTGCAGTTGAACAACAGTTCTGTATGATTTTGTAATATTTATTTAAGTAAGATTTAACGTTTTGAGTATGTGTCCAAGTCTGTTGCCCGCTCGCATCGCATCTGAGAGTCCTTCTCCCAAATAATTTTGCATGCACTTTATAAATACCTAAGTGATAAAATATCAACAAACTTTTCTATGAATGACATCCTATACTAAAATGCTATTTACTTCTAGTCAAGCCTGCCTTTAGTAGGTAAAGCCTTGAAGATAAGTTTGCTAATCCGTTAGCTGCATTCAGCTCCGTAGATCGCAAACATAACAACATTTACCCATCAGAATTAACATACACGGAGCGTATGTATTTGCCATTTACCCAAAAACCTAGATAGAATATCGTGGATTCTGAACGCAGCAAATGAAGTCATAGTTTCGCAACACCGCAGTCGGAACGAATTTAAAGTGTTAGAAAAAATATAGAAACAGACATGACATTTCGCGTCCGCAAACATGACCTTTTAATGGCGAAATATTATTTGTTTCCTGCGTTTGAGTTGTTGGAACAATTAACTCGGATTAATATCGAGGCCTTTAGGTGGGTAATCCTTAATGTGTAAGGAATAATGAATTGTTATACAGAATGGTCAAAAACCTAAATAATAACTAAGGTAGGTACCTTCAAACTAACATAATGGTAGGTAGCTAATGTATAAAAAAAATCAATAATTTGAATGTTGAAATTTTGGAATATTGCTACATTTTATTTTTTTGAAAGTGAGATCTAGTCTTAATGTATAACCGTATCAAATTTCATCAACTTAGGTCAGAAACTGTAGAAGTTATGACCCAATGACAGGCCGGGACGGACGGACGGACGGACGGACTGGATGATCTTATAAGGGTTCCCCGTAGGGACTACGGAACCCTAAAACACGAAGGTGGATATGAATAATAATTAATTTGGTGTGATGCCTTCCGTGATAAATATAATGAACAGAAATCAGTCTCCACACCGGTTTCAAGGTTGGCTCCTCAAACCACTAGGTTAGGCAACAGGATTGCTCGGAACTGAGACTATTTTCAATGTTGTGTGTGTTTTGTTCTATTTCAAAGGGATTCTCGAAAACAGTGTGCAACTAATATTGTTTCTAAAGATTTATTGATAGAGTGCGCTAGAAAAGTCACAACACAATAGAGCTATTAAATTAATAGACTGATAAGCGTAGTGCCAGGTTACCTAGAAACCGTTGCAAGCGTGACCTGGACAGTTTCGTGTTAAATTAATAACTACCAGATTACAACACTAACTGAAACAGGAAATAAAATATTTGACACTCATTTGATCCTAGGTTACGTTACCCAAGTAAACCAAGTAAGTAATCCAATCTGATATGTGGCGTAATTATATAATCTGAGGTTCGTAGAAAATTCATTGTATGGGGCCCTCCGTTAATGTAGCGGGCCCCGCGCCTTGAAAGAACGGCTTTCTTATTTACAAAAACAGAAAGCATGGATTCCCTGAGCGTCACTAGCCCGTAACAACAACTTAGCGCGTTGGATGCGTTCTAAAATTGAGTGAGTTTACTTACGGATGTGTTCAATTCTTGATCATTTATACTCTTGGGTTGATACCTAATTGATTAGATACAAATTGATTTATTTTACTAAATTATGTACCTAATAAATTTAAGGTTCCTCCTGTGCTCAGGGACGTAATCTCGGGCTGGGGGCCCCTCAGGCCGGGGCCCCTGTATTATTGCCCGGCCTGCCACCCTATTGTGACACCTCTGATACTGACCTGTAAGCGTGCACGTGCACAGGGCAGCCAGTGAGCGGGTTGTAAAGCAGCAGCACGCACGCCACCACGTCGCGCTGCACCACCGCGCTGGTGATGCTGCCGTGCGGGATGAAATGCTTGATCGTCTGCTGCTTGCCTTTGGCTGTCACATTCTGGATGATCTTCAAGCCTTTGTGAGAGACCTGGGGAAATAAATGGGGTTTAAATTTGTTGAATGATATAATATTGATCTCCGGAAATAGCCTTTTCGAAATTTGTCCAGATATGGGTGTCACCGGGATTGTGCTTATGTTATGTTGCTTAGCTTGGGACCATACTGTTGGTGTGTCATTCTGGCGATATTTATTTAATTTAATATTATTTCTGATTTAGGAGTTTCTTTTGATTTGAACAATATTTCTGAGGATAAAACAATGTTTATGATGACACCTTCAATATGATGCCTTCCATTAATGGAGGAGGTTTTTGGCCTTAAACCAAGCTGGCCCAGTGGTGTCCGGTGGACATCACAATATGTCTTTTGAAATCTGATGAGTTTATTTATTTTTTCTCACGATATTTATTCAACTAAAAGATTCCTATTAGCGCATATCTTTTGTTAGGTACTATTGATTAAAAGCTTTACTTGTAAATCATTGTAAAGTATGCATGAACACCTAAATAAATTATACTAGGAAGGAAAAAATATCGTCGGATTTTATTAAAATAAATTTCATGTTGTCTCATTAAGATCTTGATTGCCAGACTCGCGTCGTGTTCTTGAGAATGCCGCAAGATAAACAGTGTCGTAAGCACAGGGAGTGTTCAAGTATGATTTAAGGAAAATCTTAACTTTATTATCATCAGGCACACCCGCCGTTTCACTTTCGCATACCGCGGATATAAAACAACTCGCAAAAAACATGATGACGCCATCGGTGGAACTCCATTTTATGTCTACAAAACTAATCAGACTTGATTTCAAGATTGGAAAGAGGCTATATTTTTATTCACATACACCATAATATGACGAGCAGTGATAGCCGATTGGTTAAGCACCCGTCTTGCGGGCTGGGCTGCGTCCAGGTCCTGGGTTCAAACCCCGGCTCGCATCTCTGGCTTTTTAGAAATCTATGTGCGAATCATAAGTTCTTTATGATTGGAACTTGCTTACGGTGAAGGAAAACATCGTGAGGAAACCTGCATGTCTTAGAAAATATAACCAATTTTCGAAAGACACGTGAATTCCGCCAACCTGCGGGCCAGCATGGTGGATTATGGCCTGAATCCCCTCGTAGTTAGGGGGGTCCGTGCCCAAGAGTAGAACTTTAAAAGGGCTAAATGATTTTATTTATATATATGCCATATTAATATATCGACATGGGTATTTTTATTAACCACTACAGATATTGTAGTAGCTTAAGCACAATATACTAGTACAAGCGGTTATCAAAGGAAGTTAGTCAAAGTGACCAGTTACAGGTATATATATATATTCCAAAATACGTTTTACTGACCTGTAAGGTTACTTTAAAGGGCTCCAACTCACTCGCCCTCTCTTCCAATATCCTGATCGCAGGGACGGCGAACTCCTCTCCCCGGAGCCCCCTCGACTCCTGCGCACCCAGGAACCACACGTAGTAAGACGCTTTCTTAATATCCTTCTTAAGTCGTAACGCCATTTTGGAGTCCAATCTTATGTCATTGTTAATCTGGAACAAGGAGAAGTTATGGCTTTACACTTTTGTAGCATTAATAGCTGAGTGGTTACGGAGCCGCCCGAATAACCGAAAGATTCCGGTTCGATCCCAACCTTGGTCACTAAACTATTGGCGTAAGCCTACTCCTAGCATAAGTATTTAGCTTTGTTTGGAGGGATCAATGGGACTACTACCTACAGTGTATTTTTTTAGGTAAACAATCTTAGCATGTATTTTTAATATCGACCTTAGATTTGGAGACGGTAAGGGTACTTCACGCGCACAAAGACTTGAGCAACTGTTGCAGAGGAAATAAACACCTAACAATGTCCCTATTTCGCAACCTGTTACGTGTAATAAATATTATCGGTCATTTTGTCAAGCGTCCAACATTCGCGGAATGTTAATAAGCACGGGAATCGAATGCCAAACCGAAATACTGTGAAACTAACCTGAAATGTCGTGAGATGCATGGCAATGTCGCAATCTGTTTATACATCTATTTTGAACATAATTTATCTCGTGACCGTGGCGGTATGTGGATCAGATCCAAGAACAGTTTTTGGGATTGCAAGCTGCATTTTAAAGTGATAGTAGGAATGTTGATACCTACTAACGGCGCTACGCTATATAAGGAAAATATTTATTTTTCGTTAGGGGGTAAAGTCGAAACTAAAATAGCTAGTAAAAAAAATGAATGACCCATAGGTAACTAAAGTGTATTTTTCCTTAGGATGCGGATTTAGTAAAAAATCTTTGCATTCCTATCTATTAAGTATAGCTGCGATTCGTAGCTCAACAACCCCCCCTCCCCCCTCTTTCCCACTCCCCTTCAGCTCAGCAACCTGCGGCAACGGCTTAATATCAGATCCAGGCGGATCGTACGTTTCTTTACCGACGACGTTATAAATAATAAAACCAACCAAGGCATTTTTTTTGAACATTTTCATGGAGGGTAGTAAAAAGTTCATGAACCTCAATTGGAACTCATTATCTATAGAAATCAATAAAATGGAAGTGGCTTATTGTAATATTAAAATAATTGATTTCACTTATTAGAAAGCTTTATGTTACTTATAACAAAAAACATTTTCTATAATGTTTGACTTGTTTGTTCCAGCTAATCTCCGAAACGGCTGGACGGATTTTGACGGGACTTTCACTGACTGATAACTAGAGTAACTGAGGATACATTTTATCGTAGTACCACGCGGGCGGAGCCGCAGGCATCAGCTAGTATCAAACACACGCGGTCGCAATCACAAATCTGTCATTACACCTCTCTTGCAATCGTTTTTGAAAGCCCAAAAGCCGACAAGTAAATCATTATAAAAAGTCTCACGCGCCGATTGCTCCACCACTCATACGTGGCAACCTTGAGTTACATTTTTAATTTGTAACAAACAATTAACGCAGATAATAACAGCGCTGATAGACACAGCAGGGTTATTCAAACTGTATAATTCGTGTCTATGATTTTATGGGAGTAGTAAATATGTGGGTACCGATGCAAATAATACAAAGTTGCAATGAAATTATATTAGAATATGTTTGTTTATTTGTTTTAGAGGTCATTCACATAATGATGACGATAGGTACTGTTTTTCCATACATAATTGACAAGTAAAGGCTGTATTTGAAATAAAGTAAAGCCGGAATACAGAAAAGTGTATGGAAATTTTCGATATCCCGGATTAACCGTGTGAATGATCGTTTAAACTTCAAGTCTAAATAGTCCTAAATGTTTTATTGAAAATTTTAAAGAAATAATTTTAAATTTTAAATAGACAGTACTATAAATAAAAGGGATGATTTTAATTACTTTAGTTTTAGAGGGTTGAATGTGCTTTACATAAAATCAGCTCGAAACCTTCAACACTTAAAGTAAATATAGATACAGTAAGTATCATACGGTTGCTTTTAAAATAAAACAGAAACAATTACTACCTTATTATTAAACGTTAATTAGCGCTTGTCTTCTTTCGAATGTCAAATTACTGATGACAGAAAGAGATAGTTCGGTCTGTAACTATTCGCCCGCTAAGCCACGTTTAATAATAAGGGTTTAAAGCTTTATTCCTAAAACAAAGTAGTTACAAAGTAAACCTTTCCTTACGCTACGCTGAAGAAAGTTGGTCATTTCATGTTACGCGGGAACTTTTTAAAAACAAACATGACGACACTTTCGCGCTCAGTTATGCAGAAAATATTTAACATACAGGTCTAGTAAAAATGAGAATTTAGTGATAAATATCCGCGTGAAAGTATTCAAATGTTTACTTCAAAGTGGTTTAAACATTTCCCAAAACTTTTTCATTTTTAAAATATACCCAACTAGGTACTTTTAACTCGCTTTAAATACGCGTGCAAGTAATGACCTTTAAACATAAAAAGATTTTAAACGTCTTTTTTTGTTTTTCAAAAAGTACAACGGAACTTTTGCCATTTTGCCACTGTCTATAGCTGCCAGAGTTGATTAATGTAATGTTGCTAGTGCACAAAAAAACATTATTTTCTTTTGAGGAGTGAACAAAAAACCGATCTATTGACCCGAATAGCCTGTGTGTCGGGTTTGTATCTGTTAATAGCTCTTACAGTAACGTTTATTATACGTCTGTGATAGCGGCTTGTAATTTGTTGAGATTGCTCCTATTATTGCGGTATAAAACATGAACTACGTGAGGTGATGATGGCCGATAATAGAGAAGCCTCGTCTAGATGATCAATAATATTGCAAACGTCAATATTTCAGTCCGAGGAACTAACATTTAAAAAGACAAATCTCACCTGTATTTTGTCTATAACAAAGTTCTTTTTCTTTGGTTCATTCAAAACTGGTTGCAGTAAAAAGCTAAAAATAACTTATTATTTTTTTTCAAAATCCACCATTGACTCAGAAATCGGTGAACATACTGGAACCAACACAAACCAACTTACAGACGATCATACAACCTCCTCCTTTGTGGGAAGTCGGTTAATAAAGGATAGCATTAGTATATTGATAGCTATTTTTTTTTATTAGTATCTGATACATATCTCTCTCTTGATTAATTAGTATATTATCATTCAAACTTATCTTATATCTTATTAGATATAAATAGCAATTAAGTTACTGTGCAAACGCTATAAGCAGATTATAACAAGCCCCTGGCGTTGAAACACCGACCGCAATGGAGTCAATGCACCTATTGGCAACGGACAACGCCTCTGAATTTCGGTTCAATTAATTCTGTGATAGTTTAAACTGTAAAGTTATAAGTCGCTCTAGGCTTAAGGCTATTAAGTCGTTAAATTGATTTTTAACACCGAAACTTGCGGTTAAATGTTGATTAAACTATATAGGTAATTAAAATCGTAGTTGGGCCTTGTTTTCAATAATTATTTGGTATCTTATCAATCTTATTTGATGAAATCAATAAACCTGTTTGCATCACGTAGCAGAAATAAGTTCTCTAGAATAGTCAGTTTAGATAAATAAATAAAATAATAATAATAATAATTTAGCCCTTTTGACGTCCCACTGGGCACGGGCCTCCCTCAACACGAGGGAGATTCAGGCCATAATCCACCACGCTGCCCCGTGCGGGTTGGCGGATTTCACATGTCTTTTCGAAAATTGGTTAGATCTTCTGAGACATGCAGGTTTCCTCACGATGTTTTCCTTCACCGTAAGCAAAAATATAGCAAGATAAATAAATATTACTTAAAAAAATATTTTCTCTACATAACGTAATTGTGTGTGCTTAATCAAAGTCTTTATCTATTTTTTTTGTTTAAAATGATTACTAGCAATGTGTGTTTATCACATTACTAGTATAGGAGTGGGCTCACGTCAATAGTTTAATGGCCAGGATGTGGATCGAACCCGGAACCTCTCACCTACGAGGACGGCCCCTCTAACCACTAGGCAATTGACACTTTATGTAATCAGTAACTGACTTTGTGAAAGACATTTACATGTCGATCTTAAATGTATATGTAATAGACTCAATTTAGAGCGTATCAGATAATAATATTTGTTAGATTTTGGGAGTCTACCCACCAATACTGGAGTTTAGGTGATCAAGCATTCATAGTCGCACATTAAAATTGATAGCTCATTATATGCAAAGTGACAGTAATTGACACAAACAATAAGACATTGTTTTGTGTGTATGTTAGTCATAATAATTTGTTGTGTGTAATAAGTAATGTATCTACCTTCCATTGTCACAGTAAGTTTCAACAACAATCCTAACAAACGATATGCGCCAACATTTGCGCCAACCTGTCATGACGGACAGACCACTGGCTAACACTGGAGAGACGCGACCAGCAACCATAGCTGCTATAATATTATTTTGAAACTAGCTGTGCCCGCGACTTCGTCCGCGTGGAATTTAATTGACAAAGTTTCATACAAACTTTCATCCCCTATTTTATCCCCTTGGGGGTAGAATTAATCAAAATCCTTTCTTAGCGGATGCCTACGTCATAACATCTACCTGCATGCCATGCTGTGCGTTGATAGATCACTATGTCAGTCAGTCAGTCAGTCAGTCAGTCAGTCACCTTTGAGTTATATATATATAGATAGCAGACCCGACAGACGTTATCCTATCTTGACTTTGAATATTGAATTCGAATTGTTCCGCTCAACTCTTTTATTTTTTTTCATAAAAACCTTCTCCTGACAATAATAAACACAACAAAAAAAGAATTAGCAAAATTGTTGCATCCGGTTAACGCGTAATGCAATGACCAAGGAAATAGAGATTCTGTTTTATATATTTAGATTAATCTCTATAATCTATATCTTTACCTTTATCGTTCATCTCCTATTACTTAGTTTATAAGAACTTATAACGAACTTGCAAGAACTTTGTAGGTATGTAAACTCTTTTATCTTTACTCGTACCTATATAAAAACACGAGTCTAGAACCAAGGTAATTATCTATGTTACCGGCCAGCATAGCACTCATTGAATGAAGAGATAACAAGCCTTAACTGATGTGCATAGTTCTGAACTTTAATTAACAAACCCATCAAAATGTTCAGAGCCAAGCCCTGCGCCACGAATTCCTCAACAAAAGGTACAACAAAAGATAAGAGGTTGCATCATTAGCCCTTATTGTGTAATTAGCTGACACCGAAGCACTTTCACTGGGCCAGTATCGGAAAAAACAGAACTACTTTGTAAGCAACTTGACAAACTGTTATTACTTACAATGCAACGTTCTATTGGGCTATTTGGATTGTGAATTAATAATAGAGTTGAATGATGAAAAAAGGTGTAAAGGTTTCAATGTATATTTCTTTCCTAATATTATTTATTTATTTATTTCCATTTTATTAGAACGGTCTTATTAGGACCACTTACACTTATAAAAAATAACAACAATTATAACAAATGAAAAATAGAAATCGTTCACGCATCTATCTCGCAGAACATCAAGCATACCAACAGAATCTTCACCCATACATCCGCAAACAAATCTATACTTGCGTCTGAATCCAGGAGGTTGTTAAGGAGGTGTTAGGTGCGGGGTACAGGGGACATCGCTCGGGCAAAGGCCAAGAATATTTTATGTTTGTTTCTAAGTATATTTGTAGGAGGCAATCTCTGGAACTACTGATCCGATTCTCAAAATTCGCTCTTAAGGCTGAAACGCCCATCTAGCCCGCGAAGTTTAAATTTTTTGAGGTTTTTAGATTTTTTTCAAAATCTGACAATAATAAAAGGCACATTTTGTAATTCGCGAAAAAGACCGTGTGCAGTGCATTTATTAGTATATCCAACTTACTCTAAAACATTTCAAGAACGACAGCTATCCAGATAATCTGGCAATTTTTGTATATTTAGTGATTTACTAGTATCATATCCACCGTGATAATATTTAGAGTAAAATACATGTATTAATAAACGCACTGGGTACTGTGTTTTTCGCAAATCACAAAATGTTGTCTTAAATGTTTTCAGATTTTGGATAAACTATAAAAATATTGGAAAATTTTGAATTTCGCGGGTTAGACAGGCGCCTTCACCTTAAGAAAACCACACTATTCCTGAGTGACATAAGCTATAAAATTTCAACGCGGGTGAAACCGCCGGATGAAGCTAGTAATTAAAAAAACCGTTTAGTTCGCCAACCCGATTGGGTCAGTCTAATGAACCGTAATGTATAAACCTTTATATCTCATACATAGACGATAGAATCTATTGAAGCGCCAATAGCCTAGTGGTTAGAGGGGCCGTCCTCGTAGCTGAAAGGTTCCGGGTTCGATCCCCATCCTGGCCATTAAACTATTGACGTGAGCCCACTCCTAGCACAAGCATTAGCTTAGTTGGAGGGGCTAAAGGGACTACTAGTAATGTGATAAACCCACATTCCTAGTAATCTTATTTAAAACCAAAAAATAAATAAAAAACTGACTTATTGAACCCGTCGTAACCATCCATGCAACTAAAACCAAAAGTAAAATGATTAAGTTGTAATTAAAATAAAAGATGTTCTCAAAATAAAGCGATGTTCACACGGGCCCAGTGGGAGCCCGCTGACCGAGTGGCCTAGTTATGTGGAGATCGCTTTTATTTCGCTATTCATCGTGTCATTGTGCGCAGACGCCTCGTTTGAAAAGCGCAATCATCTCTACAAGTGTTTGGAAACTAATTTCACATAATTATTGACGTATTATTCACTAAACAAGTCTGCCATATCACGCCTGTGACTGAAGGGGTAAGCAGTGGTGTATACGTAACTATTGTAACATCCATATTAAAGAGAAACTCTAACTTATATATTATATAAGGCACATTTCCCTAATTTGGCATGCTTGGGTAGATAATATAATGAATATGACTTGTGCCTGAACCTTTGGATTCAGGCTAGTTCCTCATGTAAAAAACAACCAGAATCACGCCTCCGACGTTTTTCCTTCACCGTTCTACAAGTAATGGTAATAAGTAAAAAAATGCAGTTTTCTTTCAATGTCCCACTTTTATGTTGGTTAGATTGTCTAAGAGTTCATAAGTTATTTGCCAGTTAATAATCTTCGTTAATAATTAACAGGCATCTTTCTGCTTAATTGATTACATGCCCGTTACTTGGAGTCCATTCCAGGGTGACCCATAATTACGTCATCGTTCCGTCTGACCGGGGGTTACCGCGGTAACTGCGACGGTAACGGTAGGCGTCGCGTAACGGTGCACTGTCGGCACGAGCCTGCGTTTTTCTATGTACATTGACATACTTTAACATCGTTCCTGTCGGGGAGAACTAAATTCGGATTCAGGATTGTTTTAAAATCTCACTTCTAATTAAATATATATCGACAGACGCACACTCCAACTGTATGGTCCCAAACTAAACAACACTTGTACTATGGGTACCGTACAATGGACTGGGGGCGATCCCAGTGACACTCAGACCTGGACAAATTACATAAAAGGCAATTTAAGAAATTTACTTTGACGGGAATAGAACCCGTAACCGCCCCGCGCAGTGAGCCTCGAACCACTGCGCCAAACGGTCGTTGAATTGGGCGTAGGGTTTAGAATTAACGACTGAATGGGACTGGAACTAAAAATAGTTTATCTGAAACATTTCGTGCTTTATACGTTCTCCAATAAAGCTCAAATTAAAGCTGGTTTCGGCATTGTCCCGGCTTCATATATCAACCTATATAGTACAAGCCAAAAAGGCTATCTGCCCTCGGATAATAAAACTCGGCAACCTGGGATCGCCAAAAAGATCTACTACTCCCGCGTTTTTTCATCCGAGGTCAGATTTTGTCTACAATTTTATTTCACAACAATATTATTTAGCACTTACACAATATGCACCGTATTTTCAGAAGCAATCACACCAGCCCTTGAACAACACGGGGACTGCACTGCATAAACATTTCGAAATGTTGTTATTAAACCCTTTTTAGGTGCGTTCGATGATAACGTGGTTGAACGTGCGTTCTAGTTGGGTTGCGTTTCGACACGCCCCGTGCCGTGTGATATTGACGTTTTGTAACAATCCGCTCTTTTCAAGGCTAATCTGGATCTCAATAAAAATAACAAAGCGATCATTCACACGGATAAACCGGCATGTATAGTTTTTTTATATAAGAAAAGTCGCCAAACAAGCGTACAATCCGCCAGAAGTGGACCAGCTATCGTAACTCCTTGCAATACCAAACGCATGGCTCGCACGTTGCAAACCACAAACCAGCAGGAGAGTGTGACTGAGGAAGAGTGGTTTTTTTTAATTGATTGTGCACAAGTGTGCACAATCTGCCGCGTCTCCTCTGACTTAATCAGAGACCTTGATATTACTTTTATTTATTTATAGACATTTCTAATTTTATTATGATAATTTGCAGTTTCCATTTGACCAATTTTAGATAAATTGCGTGATATTTCAAATGTTATATTGTTATGTTGTTGTCTATCCATTGCGGCATAATACTTAAATCGTGTTTTGTAAATCAGCACCTATTATAGAGTAGTATTAAATTGTTATTGTATAAAGGACTAAATGATAACTGTGTGATTAATTGTTTTCATTTTAGTGACTAGATTACAAATATTAACATGACTTTGAAATAATTTATCCGGGTTTTAAATTCGTTTTAATTTGTAAAATTGTTGAATTATTGTAGAATAATTTGTAAAATAAATTGTAGATTAAATTGTAAAATAAATTATAGATGTAAATTAAATTATAGATTGTACATAAATTATAGGTTGTAAAACAAATTGTAAAATGTAAAATAAAATAAAGAGTAAAGTAAAATTAAAGTTTTGTATAAATGTGGAATTATTTAAAAGTTTACAAAATTTGGGTAATAATCTGTATATTTCCACCGACTTCGTCACGCACTCGACGAACACGACGGGTTTGTGTGTTGTGTGTTTTTCACGGCTCGATTCAGTTTATATGCATGTGTGAGAGGAAGAGGGGTTAGCCTTCCAGCATTTTCACTCAACGTATGAAACTCAGCTACTTTATGCCAATCTTGTGTGAGAAGGTGGTACTACCCCGGGCGAGCCAGCCCGTATATGAGCTGTAGTCAATTGGCTTTTACTACTGGGCAAGAAAATCTTATACAACTGCATCCAAATGTCAAATACGGGCATCATGCCAGCAATATATAGTCAAAACGGTGTCGGCTTCTTCGTGTGAATGACCGCAAAGGGTTTGAAAGACAGGTATGAATGACACACTATCCTCTGTGGATATTTTGTTAAAATGTTGATAGGTAGGTAGAGCTGGTTATAAAAGGTCTAAAATATTTAAAAGGTTTTCTTTAAGAGGACTCGAGTATGTCTCACTGATCACATCTAAATATATAAATAACTGAAAGGTGACTGACTGACTGACTGACTGACATAGTGATATATTAACGCACAGCCTAAACCACTGAACGGATCGGGCTGAAATTTGACATGCAGATAGATGTTATGACGTAGGCATCCGCTAAGAAAGGATTTTGATTAATTCTACCCCCAAGGGGATAAAAGGATATAAAAAGGTATTTTTAAGAAGACTTGAGTGGGTCTCAATGATTACGTTTATTCATAAAATCAATGTATGAAATGGTTTTTATTTACAAAAACACACCTGTAACTTCATAGTGCCATAATGCTGAGATAATCTAACTGACAGCATGCCCGGCTCAAGTGGACAGGCACCCTTTAACTGTAGAAAATCTTAGTCACTAATGCTATTCCGAAATTGTTCCGAAGTTTCTATACTAATTCGTGACATGTATACACTAGATCCAAAACATTTGATGCGTGACAGTCGTAGGACAATGGGCTATTACCGACTGTAAGGGGGACGGAAGATACCCATGCCTCTACTGATGACAATAGAAGCTTAGGCATGTTTACATACAATATACGAAGTAACTAGGACACTTATTGAGAAAAATATTTTGGGTAGTTATACTTTTTCAGCCTCTTGTATTATCTACTGAAGATATAAACTATGACTCGCTGTCAGGATTATCCGAGATTTATCGGTTTTTACACAAGTTACATTAGTGGTAAAGTACAAAATATGTATTAATTATAAGCAACTGTCGATTAAAAAAAAAACCAATTTAAAAAAAATAAGCGCATTGACATTCCTGCCGGACCATCTCAGTCGAGGTCGCGGTCCGATCCGGTTATAGTTTTAAGAAAAATATGTAAAAAATACAATTTTGTAAGTGCCCGTGCAACCATCGCCCATCAGTTAGGTTCCTATACAGGATGTTTGAAAAGTCCGAACTAATAAAATTACGGTAGTTGTTATGTAGATACCTAGTGAAGACGACTATAATGCCCCTCTGGCTGGAGCGCACTTGCGCTCGCCCTCTTTCCGGGTGAAGTTGTTATGGCCACTCTGGCCAACAACATATAGTCATATCAAAAAAAAAAAACTGCTATAATATATAGCTACTATATTTTCTGAGTGACCAGCCTTTGAATATTTGTCACAGATTTCCTGTTGCGGCATTTGAATACAACCAATGGCCTAGAAAGCACTGTAAACTGCATTTAATGCCTGCAGGTACCACATTCAAAAAAGTTTGTAAAAAAATTGTATGTACAGATAGCTACATGGAATATCCCATTTTTTATGGGGGGTTATTTTAGAAGTTTTAGAAGTGTTCCAATTTCAATCTTATTGGTATACCATTAATATATATGCCCGTCCTTAACCCTAGCATACTCTGTATAAGCAAGCGCCAGTAGTTGAAAAAGATAAAACTATTCCGAGCTAAAATCTACAAATTGGAAATAGCCAATTTGATTGCCAACCTCTGTTGGGCGTCAAACACAGCAAAAAGAACATGAAAATAAAGTGGTACTCATCACTGAATCTCATTCGACATTTAAAATCTCTATTATACCGGCTAACAAAACAAGCAACGTTATTAAATGTTAATGAAAAATTCCTGACAGCGAGCCGCTATACAGAGTCACAACAGAAGTCCAGTTACAAATTAATTTCGAAAAGTTCGCTATAATTTAAAATAATGGGTGTAATAAATTATTTCGACGCGCTTGATTATATTTAGTGAAATCTTCCAAAATGAGATATAATTATGCCCTGAGGTGAACGAGATCAAAGCAATTTTAGGTTGATTAAACATTTATTTATTTATTATGTTCACACAAATTATACGCACATTACCAGATTGTACTGTAACAGCTTTGCGGTCTAAAATTTTTCTAATGTTTATTATCATTCCTACAAATGAGTTAATGATGATAATAATCTGCTTAAACATTATTCGAAAAAAGTCATCTGCTTAAAGGCCAAAATGTCGGAAAAAGTGTACGTAGTAATTTATTTGCCCACTAATGCGATGCGTCGTCATTACTTTGGGTCACATTCCTAAATTACAAACACCACATTTAAGGATGCCTCATTTAAAGTAACACAACGAAAGTAATTCAGTAGTTATATTATGAGTTAATACGTTCGCCAAAATAGCTAGATTCCCCGTTATTTGTATGACAAATAATAGTTCGTCGAGTGGCCGATGAGGGCGGTGAACAATTTTAAATACACTCCAGTGACATGCGTGTAAAACTTTTGATAAAGCCACAAATAGGCTCCACATTTACAAACCTAAGTATTAACTCTTAGTAAGATAAAAGTTTAGTTCTTTAAACTTTATTTCAATATAATTTTTCTATGGACATCTATTTTATTTTTCATTTTTTCTTATTAAATGTAATAAATTATCGTATTTTTATCAAAATTATATTTGAATAAAAAGTAAACATATATTTACATTGTTATAATTACTTATAAAATAAATTAACCTAAAACTAAAATAAGAAAATATAATAAAATTATACGTAAACTAACCTAGTTAACCTATTGTATTAAACGTGTATTGTGTACAAGGTAAGTACCCGTCGCGTCGGTGGCTCACAGCGCTTCTTATAGTATTTTAACGTTAAATGAAAGTCGGAAATTGTGCGGAAAACTCGATAGCAATTACCGTTCACACATCGTCAGTTTTACAACGATATAATTAAGGAGATAACTACACATATTCTATTGTTACTTTTAAATCGTTGGTAATATTTTTGAAAATTAATAAACTCATAGGGATCATTTATTTATATTATGTTAAAGTAGAACGGTCAAACGCCAATTACACTAATTAAATAATCAAGTAACTAAAAGAAATCGCCAGAGTGACATACCAACTGCATGGTCCCAAACTAAGCAATGCTTGTACTATGGATATCGTACAACGGACTGGTGGCGATCCTAGTGACACCCAGTCCTGGGCAAATTACGAAAAGACTATTTCCGAAATTTGGCCCGGCGGGAATCGAACCCGCAACCACCATGTGCAGTGAGCCGAGCGGCCTAAACTCGACCACTGCGCCAAGCGGTCGTCAGACTACAAATGCACGTCAACCATAAATCTTCTATACAAATAAATAAAATTGGAGTGTCTGTTTGTAATATCAAAATAACACCTTTTCACTAAATGCATATGAAAGTACATACGACACCTATAGCAAAAACGCGATTTAAAAAATGTTTGTCTGTCTGTCTGTCTGTCTGTCTGTGTGTTTGTTCCGGGTAATCTCCGAAACGGCTGGACCGATTTTGACGGGATTTTCACTGGCAGATAGCTGATGTAATAGGGAGTAACTTAGGCTACTTTAATTTTTGGAAAACAATTAGGGTTCCGCGTAAAAAAATAAAAACACATGAAATCAAAGAGTATCTCCGAAACGGGTGGACCGATTTTGACGGGACTTTCACTGGTAGATAGCTGATGTTATAAGCAGTAACTTAGGCTACTTTTATTTTAGAAAAACAAAATTTAAAAAATTAAAAAATGGGTTCTGTCGTGCGGGCTCAGAACGCGGGAGCGGACTTTTTTGTTAAGTTTAATTCCACGCGGACGAAGTCGCGGGCTCAGCTAGTAAATTATAAGTTATAATAAAACTAAATCATTCATTTTAATCAAAATCCACCCATTCAACCGCAAACAAATCCATGCATGCGTTGGAACCCAGGAGCTCGTTAAGCGCAGTAAGAGTGCGTGGTACTGGCGATATTGTAAATTGCACAGGGTTTATATGGACCACTTGTATGTGATCCTAGAATCATATTTTTTTATTAGTTAGTTATGGTGATTCATATTTTTATCTGTGCAAACTGAGCAATATTATAGGCAACTGTTTTTTATCTACTAATTTGTTGATTTATGTATCTACATAATTTGATTCATAGATTATTCGAATTCTGTCTGTGTACCTTTAGACTTTACATGAGCTTAACACTATACTAAGGAACGTGTCAGTTTATTATTTATTCTTTACAAATCAAAGAGCATGACACATTTTAATATTACATAAGATAATAGCTTGCCATGCTCAATACGTTGTTACACAAGTTACGCAACTTCCCCCGGAAGTCGTGAACTCGTGACGTCACTTCCACGGCATAATAGTGAGCTTTGTGAGCTTTGTAGCTCTACCACAAATTAAGGTTTTACCACACCAATCGGACCTCGATCGAGGTCTATCAATCGATGGTAGAATGAGATGGGTCGATGTCAATCGTCTGTTTTTTCATAGAGCAATGGTCGATCAATCATCGACCGATGGTCAATCAATAGTTGGTTCCTCGGGTGATCGATAGTGATGCCATAGACAATTTTTATCGCAGATGCTAGTGACTAGTGAGCGTTGAGATGCGTTAAACTCATGGTAGAGTTACGTGTGGCCGGAGCTTGCGATAGCTCTACAAGTTATTTTTTCTTATCGTACATACGTATCTGCACTTGATAAGCAAAGTATTTTATTTACCTTTTAAGTTTATGTGGACTTCTTCTGTTACAATCTGCAAACAAACGAAAAATGAATTAATAAAAATAGAACTTGTTTTTTTTTTGGTTGAAAAGGCGCAGATTCAGGCCGGGTTTCTTGCCGGGTCTGGATCTTCTTAGTGGATCGAAATCGCTTTCCAATCCGGTAGTGGATTCAAGTGAGTGTCCCCCAGCTGTAGATCTTAATAAAAATAAACTTTTGAACTTTAAAAAAATGGGACCATAATACCACTGGCTCAGAGTCAGTTAATGCATATTCTATCTCATAAAGTAGCCATATCCAGGCGATAAAAAGCTAATATTTTACCACGGTTTAAGTAAGTTGCTTATCGCGAGGTTCATTGACCGGAGATAACACTTATTAGCATATAAACACAGTTAAGGCGGAGATCCGACGATTAGGAAATAATACGGAATAATACTTATAATTCAAGGTTACTGTTTCGACGACTTCTTTGCCAGGCGTTATAAAGGAGGTAGAATGCAACAACTTTTATTCCACCACTTTGTTCTAAGAAATTCAGTATTTTTATAGATTGTTGAATAATTTGACTGACTAAAATAATTTTAACTTTATTGGTATTTTACGAAATTTTATGATTAATAAGGGTCTATTGTGAGTTCAACAATAAGCACATTTTTATATGAATAAGTTTTATTTTCAGTAAGTCATTAAATTTCTTTCTTTGCAAACTCTTGGTGGTCGGGTGTTCGATGAAGTTTCGCGATGCACATTCATTATAGGGATCTATCAAATTAATAGTATACCTATTTCGAGATGTGTGTAATTTCAAGCAACTTTATACCAACTTCGATACAATAGCACAACGAATAGCTACCTCTTGCAACTAATCAATACTCACAAGGCGCTTCATATCTATTTCACTACACACAATAGAAATTATAACAAAAAAAAATAACTGACACGCAAACAAAAGATCGTGAAAGCATCTCCGTAACAATTCTACGCGACTATATTGTTAATATCGGTGTACATTGCTAATATAAAAGTATAATATAAGGCATATATCGAAGAAAACTAGCAGTGGATATCGTATACAGCGAACATTTTATTCAATATTTAATTTATACGTTATCATAGTTAGTGAAAGTTTTCATATGCTTTTTCATTCTTTTTTAAGTATATTTTTGGCGCGATTGTTTATTTGAATTATAAGTATAAACTTAATAACAAACTGGGTGAAAACAGCATGTTTTTAATCCACCGAATTAATTACAAATGATTATTACACCACCGAAATCACAAAAAAGAAATTGAAAAGATTGGCAATACGGCTTTCTATTTAAGTAAATATTTTCTTTTATTTTCCAACTTAAACGTAAAAGTAAGGAAGTATTTGTACTATACTTTGATTTAGGCTATATTTTAATAATGTATTGAACCAGATTTAATATATACCGTTTTAGTAATAATGATACCTATATGTATCACGAATATTGACAAACACCTACCAACTCCACCTCTAGTGACTCTATTATATTTTCAAACTATGTATATTCATTGTGTGTGTGTCTCTACAACTACTGCGGGTGGGCTGGCAGGCCGTAGCAATTCTTAAATAAAACAATTTTAAAAACCATTACCAAAAAAGACACTTCTATTTTGAACGCACGTAATCAAATTAACCTCACTCCGGCGAATTACTAATCTATACAAATAAATAAAATTGGAGTGTCTGTTTGTAATATCAAAATAACACCTATTCACTAAATGCATATGAAAGTACATACGACACCTATAGCAAAAAGGCGATTTAAAAATTTTTTGTCTGTCTGTCTGTGTGTTTGTTCCGGGTAATCTCCGAAACGGCTGGACCGATTTTGACGGGACTTTCACTAGCAGATAGCTGATGTTATAGGGAGTAACTTAGGCTACTTTTACTTTAGAAAAACAAATTTAAAAAAATGAATAAATGGGTCCTGTTGTGCGGGCTCAGAACGCGGGAGCGGGCTTTTTTGTTAAGTTAAATTCCACGCGGACGAAGTCGCGGGCTCAGCTAGTTCAATAGTAAAAAGCTACAGTTGTCATACACAACCTCATTCAAGGTCTCTAGTCGCTTCCTGAAGATAATCGTGTAATTCTAACCTGGAACCGGTCTAGACTGGGATTATAACGGTACATAGGGAATGTTTATTATATAGGGTGACTGGAAAATTGCTTGTATATACGCCGACAGAGGTCGAACGAGGTTTTGTTGATATTACAATTTCTAGTGAATAGGTTACCAATGTATAATATCTACTCTACCATGTTTTTTAATTATATAACAAAGTCGGCAAACAACGACCCGCCTCACGGTAAGCAGTTACCGTAGCCTATAGATGTTGCTTGGAGAGTGGAACAGGGGGAGAAGAAGGAAGGGGAGGGGTTAGTCTTCTGGCTCTCTCACTTATTGTACAAAACGCTGGTATAATAGTAACTTTACGCCGATCTTCTGTGGGAGGGTGGTACTATCCCCGTTGAGCCAGCCCATATATGCGCTGTAGTGAATTGGCTACCGATTGGCTTTATCACCTTCGCTAGTCTCTCATGTCAACGTAAAATACTTCTGAGGTTGTTCTAGCTTTAATCTATAGAGAGATATATATATCTAAAGCATAACAAAAGAGACAGACATACCACAAAAAGTGAAAAGCATTCATCTAATGATTTGATGAACCCCTTGATATAAATCAGACATTGCGATGTCGAATTGTAAGCGCAGTAAAAAATGTTGGTACTTTGTAGATAGACGGTTGAAAAACCAGGTTCAATGTTACTTGGACATGTTTTTATTTGCTGACGTCTTCAGAAGTCTGTTTAACTGTTTCATGCTTTAAAACATAAGCAGTTATAAACTATGTCTAGGTACCCACATTATAAAACTACTAGCTGTGCCCCGCGACTTCATCCGCGTAGTATTTTAACTTAGCAAAAATTTCGGGATTATCGGGTTAAAAAGTATTCTATATGTTAATCCCGGTTATAATATATCTGTGTTCCAAATTTCATCCAAATCCGTTCAGTAGTTTTTGCGTGAAGGAGTAACAAACATACATACATACATACATACATACACACTCACAAACTTTCGCATTTATAATATTAGTAGGATTTACATTCAGTGGTTGCATGTTTAGATACGAAAGAGTGGTTTTAAAAGGGTCTCGCTTTATAGAATTAGGGTTTAATGGCAATGTCACATAGGGATATGCTGGTGTGCAAAAGCCTACCTCTATCTATAGGACTCATGATACTTATTATATGTCAAAGTAATGATTCAAAATTGACATAAAACACTAAACGAACTCAAAAAGTTAGTTTAAATTATCTTACCTGTTTTTTCGATACTCGCTAACATATAAGGCAAACAGCACGCGACCGCAGGCGCGATGGCGACGCGGCTTGCGCCTGCGCAGTCGTCGACCGCGCCCGTTATAGTACCATTGTAATTTAATACCGCCAATTGGTGTACAAGAAACCATAAAGATGGCAATTGGCAAGTTATACGCCAGTTCACTGTCAATATTGGTATGGCAAAAAAAGCTTCCACCACCAGCTAGTCTTCACAAAACTAGACAATTAGGATCTAATCGATTATGATACCAATAAAATGACAAAATAGTACATTGTTACCCTAGGGGTGAAGGTAACTAATTTAGTCCCGAGACAAAATAAGTCTTTCGCCCGAGGTAAACACTGCTTTTCATTACGAATACAAGGAAAGTAAAAAAGACAACAGGAATTGGCTAAAGAAATAATACAAGGAAGTATGAACAAAAGTCTACAATTCGAAAAAAGAAATGAAGATCGGATTGCCGCATATTTTGTGTTTTTTCCGTTAGCAGGCATGGTTCAAATGAAATGTCAAAATAGAACTAATTTATTTTTAATAAATTGCCAGCTGTCATTTGTAAGCGATTTTTCCCTAGGGCTGAAAAGTACTACTTTCAATCCGCTCCTCTGGCAACTTCAGACTTACTTTCCGAGTATGAGTAATGAAAAATGTTTTCCACTATCAAAATATTGCGAAAATAAATGCGTTGGGCCCGCGCAGCTGTCACCGACCGTGTCCGTTATACCAGCAAGTGTTGACAAAGAATAATAAGTATTGTTCTCACTCGTGGTGAAGTGGAATGCTTACGCAAGTGAGGTGTAGTGTATGCTAATTAAGATTTTGTTTCATATTTGTGTATGAATTAATTATAAACACAGTTACACTCAAATATTGTAAATTATGTAGATACAATTATTAGGAGCTTACACGGGTGAGTACATTTCTAGGGTTCCGGACCTCCAAAGGAAAATACGGAACCCTAATAGGATCACTTTGTTGTCAGTCTGTCTGTCTGTTATATTAGCTATCTCTGAATTTGAGCAACAAAAGTATGTTCTATCTATAAATTAGGGCTGCGGGGCACTCAAGTGGTGATGGGCGGGTCAAACAGAATGTATCCAGCCAATTGGCCTCCGATTGCCCCGAATTGGTTGCTCAGTTGGTCAGGCTGTTTGTTCCCCTCGTGCCTAAACAACAACTAAGGCCCGAACACACAGACTACTAGCTGTTCCTCCATCACGCACAGTGCCACGGGCCACTAGTGCGTGCACTATCTTTGCTAAATGCTCTTCTGGCTTCAACACCGGAGTGTGATTTGTTTGCTGGGAGATGTATAGATGTGTGTCGTGCATGTCTAGAATTTTGTGAGAAGATGGATGAGAGATAAACTTATTATTTTTTACTTACTTAGTTATGTTCTAACAATTTTAAAGTGTACATTTCTCTTTTTTATTGTTGTTGTTTGTTTACGTCTCTTTTAATTTTAATGTTTACATTTCTTTAGTTTTTACACATTTTACGACTTATCTACTATATAAAAATAAGTCGGGTTTTCCTTCCTGACGCTATAACTCCAGAACGCACGAACCGATTTCCACGGTTTTGCATTCGTTGGAAAGTTCTCGGGCCCCGTGAGGTTTATAGCAAAGAAAATTCCGGAAAAAATTCAACAGAACGCGGACGGAGACGCGGGGCACAGCTAGTCTACTATATAAAAATAAGTCGGGTTTTCCTTCCTGACGCTATAACTCCAGAACGCACGAACCGATTTCCACGGTTTTGCATTCGTTGGAAAGGTCTCGGGCTCGGTGAGGTTTATAGCAAAGAAAATTCAGGAAACTTTTCAACAGAACGCGGACGGAGTCGCGGGGCACAGCTAGTATTTGTATAGAATTTCCTTGTTTTTTTATTATTACTTTGCACTGTACAACGCCTTAGATTTATATCTGTAAAGTTGTTCATGTACGTTTAAATAAATAAATTGGACAAAAATTTCCACTGAGTGGGTTCCTGACACAGACTTATAAGACAAAGCACCGCTATTTTATAAGAATGCAATAGTCACAAGTTGGCGGGGTATAGACGGCGGATTTTGATTGGTCCGTAAAAGTTCGTGCCGTAAATGGATCAATCAAAATGTCAGGTGTGGTCATACATGTGCAGTGATATGTTAGGCACGCAGGGGTATTCGACGGCGTTTATGGCTTGTTGGCTTGAGGTTCCTAAACTGCGCCGCAGTAGGCCTAGAAATGAAGGAGAACAATGAAGGCGAATAGGGCAGACCATTGCATTTCATACGGTGAGTAAGAAGGTCGGAAGACCTACAGCCCCACCCCCTATTCCACCCCCCTTTAGGTATGTGAACGTGCGACCAATGCCATTGATATTCTAAGGATCTATAGGCTACGGTAACTGTTTAACATCAGGCGTACGGGTGTTTGCTGACTCTGTTACTTAGAAAAATCTTACAAAGGAATAACACTGGCTGAAAAAGATCAAACCGCATTGCCTATGGCTATAACGTAATAGGTAATAACGTGTTAAATGAACCGCTTTGCAAGAGTTAGCACGTCGTGAGCACCGGACGTGATCTCAATTCCATGGCACGTTTTTCGGACTCTACCATCAACGCAATTTTCTATGATAGCGCGACAAAGAAATCAACATTGTACATAACTGGTGTGCAGTTATTTAATGATAATAATAAATATCGCCAGCCAACCAACGGAATAGCCCCAAACTAAGCATCGCTTGTACTATGGGTACCGTACGATGTACTGGGGGCGATCCCAGTGACACCCAGATATGGGAAAATGAAGAAAAGGCACTTTCCGAAATTTGCCCCGCCGGGAATCGAAGCCGCTACCACCCGGTGCAGTGACCCGAGTGGTCGTCAGTCGTCAGTCCTTTGGTGGATTCACAGAAATATTATTACATTTAAATTTGAATCAGAGTTCTTAATCAGTAAGTCTCTATGTGTAATCTAACATAATTGGATAAAATAGTTTTTAGAGGGTTTGGATGAAATCAGTTCAGTTTGAGCCATTTTCTACACAATGTGAATTGTTAAGCCCTAACAAAATGAATATAGGAATAAAAACAAACCTACCCATCATTTGTATTTAATGCTTTATTAGAATACATTAATAATAAAAGAAATATAGTCCGGTCCAGAGCCACTGAAAATATAATTTATTTGAGATTGTTTTCATGCGATTCTGCAAATAATATTGAGTTCATGCTACCCACAAATAGAGATCAAATTTGACAAATTGTCCTGTACGCCTAGCCAGGGGTCGTCCAGTCTTGAACCCACCCGTGATAAAGCTCAGCGTTTTTAATGTCACCAACGCAACTGGCACGAACTAAGTAAATCTGATTATCTATGAAGCAATTTACACCTTAATCTACAGCGTTATAGTCTATTGTGCAATGTAGTAAGATTAGATCATCTATTGGACTCTTATTCCGAAGAATTAGGGTTTATTTTCTAGTAGTCTCGTCGCATCCAAAAAGTAGGTACAACCAGTATCATTCCGGTCCACAATCTAGAAATGTGGCCAATAATCGGCAATTAGGCTGACCTGCCCCTCTAGCCAAGTGGCTTCGTCTGCATTCGTTTCTACAAATCGCTACGCTTCATGTATGTAAATGACATACGCCACGTGATCTATCTATCGACTTGTAATGTCATTTCCATACATTTAAGGGTAGCGTTTTGTAGAAACGCTTGTAGACGACGCCACTTGGCTAGGGGGGCTGTAATAATATCCCATACCGACGGCGAAATATAAATTTTCAAGTGTATCTCTGCCCCTCTCCCACAGGAGCGGGAGGTATTCTCTAGAATAGGACTATTCTAGAGTTTAGAACTACAGTGACTAGATAATAGAGTGGACTAATGTGGACTAGAGTATACACATGTATTGGTATATCACATTGTAAAGTGTAAAAACCACATAAGTACCGGTTTATAAAAAATTTAGTTCCACTCAAACACAACTCTTATCACAAGTGATACTCTCAGTCGTCGGGGTATTTCGTCGGATTCCGAACTTATCTTGAAATTGTTCACATACTTATGTCGCAATCTACTTTCATTGAACATTTTTGGATGTTATCTTATTCCGAAATTCTAATTCAATCAATTTGCTTTCGTTACAAGTATTATCCGCCAAAGTATTTAGTCATCAAATTTTCAAACAGTTGAACAGATTTGGTGCCTACATACAATTTTCATTGACCCCGTTACTGCAAGAAAGCTTTTGTCATTTGAAGGATCATAGTTTTCTCTTTACTCGCAACTTGTCCACAGGAAAATGGGAAAAGCTAGCTTAGCTAATGCTAAACGGCTAAACAAAGAAATAACCCACGTTATTACAAGCAAAGGTTGTTTACAATCACCGCAACAGGCGTGAACAATGGCGTCTCCACTCCAGATGGAGCAGGAAAAATAATTAGAATTAATAAGCAGTCGACCTCGGTATTATGCGATACCGTTCACTAGTGGGTGGATCCATCTATCACGCTGGATCCTTGCCGGGGTGGGCAGAGAAACGACTAAGATCTCCTCTCTTACTATACTTGTACGTGGTGTTTACTTTGTTAGTTATAGGTAGCTCTTCTTGACATCTGATTTTTTAAGATTCAAGTGACATTGCGCGGTCATTCGCACAGTTAACCCTGCACCGATGATTTCCATACATTTTACTGCATCCGGCCATGTACGGCTATTATGTGTAAAAAATTCTTCTTAGACTTAGACTTGTAAAGATTTCAGTTTTTCAAAATTATTGTGATTTCTGTGGCTTTTATAAATCTCTGTTAATCGTTACGAAAATTAGAATATTAATTTAAAAATATGACGTTAGTCCAGGCGGCTAATATATATTATAGAAAAAACAATTTTTATTAACATTTCGTATTAAGTATAATGGTTAGATTGGTTAATTTATAATTGGCTTTAATTACGTACGAGTTAAAGTTAATCGAGAAAGCTGACACGTATGGCCGATTAGTTGAATAATTTACAAACGTTTAACCCTGCAACAGCCGCATTCACCGGCAGGTTCTTGTCTCATCACATATCTTTTGCTGTTTATACCGTTATAACAAAACTATTCGCTTCGTATTCACGCTCTGTCCAGATATAAGCGTTAACCGTTATCCACGCTCAACAACTGTATATCAGTAGAGGTGCGAGCTGTCAACATAGCACCACATAGTGAAGGCGGTAACGGATACCGCTGTAGTCTAAACAAGCCAGCAACCTAACGGTCAATACCTTATAGATTTTGTGTTAAGAACGCCTGTCACGTTAACCTAATAAAATACTGCGTTCTAAATTTGAAAGTGAATAAAAATGTATTTTTTTAAATTGATTACCTATTGCTTTGATCTTGTATGAATAACTTATATTTTTTAAATAAAATCATACTCAAAACATATAACCACAAATTTCTATTTTACGCTTTTAATCAATATATTTACGCATATAATGTACAATTATTTACAAGTTTATTAAGTAAATGGGTATTTTAAATCTGTATGAGTTTTGGAATGTTCTAATCAACAATACCTAATTACAAAACAGATTGACATAACACATCGGCCTGTAAGATCTATTAACGATCTTCTTAAATTTATTGTTTTTAATAGTTAAATAATTGAGCAAGACATTAAAAACTTAAAACAAAAAACAACGCCTACATTTTAATGCGGCTCAAATTTGAGGGACACTTACTTTGACGCGTCATACTAAACATTAAAGATATTGACGTCTCAAACAGATAAGTGGTGCTCAAACATTTGAGTTGTATTTCGGTAGTCGGCAGTGAATAAATTGTGTTATAAAGAATCTCCAGTCTGATGACCGGCCACCATGAATCGCAGTGGTCTGAACTGATGCGGGTGAATTTATAAAGGTATACCCACACCAATCAATCGATCAATGGTAGAATGACACGAATAGACGTCGAACGACAATTTTAAATAGAACAACGTTCGATAGATTTCAGTGTTGTATGGTAGTATCTTAACAATGACATACTATGTAATACAATAACAAAATAAAAAATATCTACTACTGTATCAATCTACTAATAAAACCAGGTACCAGGAATAAAATCTAGTTATGACGAGACTTTGTATAAAGTTTAAGGTAATTACTTTTCCTTGAATTTTATTCCACAATGAAATAATTTCAACCACTTGCAACGAATCAATCTAATGCTTAAAAATACAGTTCAAAGTAAATATATAATTAAGCGACATTAGGCTAGTGGTAAGAAGGGCTGTTCTAAAAAATGGGAGGTTTTGTGTTTGATCCCCAT
Source organism: Notodonta dromedarius (assembly GCA_905147325.1). Classification (NCBI taxonomy): domain Eukaryota; kingdom Metazoa; phylum Arthropoda; class Insecta; order Lepidoptera; family Notodontidae; genus Notodonta; species Notodonta dromedarius. Next base: position 9,410,637 of record LR990179.1, on the reverse strand, counting down.
CCTTGGATCATTCACAAACTGCAAAGCCAATGACCTAATATAAAATCAAAACCCAAAACTATTAATAGCCCACTGGCTGACCACATATCGACCGCAAGGATTTAACAGACTCACAATTTTTGGCTCGAAGATTATGAATGTAAGTAAGTATTAATGGTCAAAGCTTTTCCGATTGGATTTTAAATATAGTGTATTTGATTAGCAGACTAGAGGGAGACGATATTAATACATGAAACGATCTCAAGTCTGAGAGCGATCTTGGAAATGTAATTCTTAAGATGTACCATGTCAAAAGAGTAGGTACCTACACACAAAATCGCAGTCAGACTTGAGATTGATTTATTAAAAACCTGCCCAGGGGTCCCGGCCTACAATATTTAAGCATTAAGCATTTACCGTAGCCTGTAGAAGCTGGCAACACCAAAAGTATTGCTCGTACGTTGCCGACCTGAAGGGGAAGGGACAGCAGTTGATCTTCCGGTTCTCTTCTGTGAGAGGGTGGTACTACCCCAGTCGAGCCAGCCCATATATGAGCTGCAAAAAAAAAAGCTAGAAGGTGCGTCTACTTAGACGCACCTTGGCACCCGACAAGCCCGCTGAGTTTCTTGCCGGATCTTCTCAGTCGAGGTCGCGTTCCGATCCGGTGGTAGATTTACCCTCGCCACCTCTCCTGGCAGCGGCTCAAGCCGAGGTCGTGTCCCTTGTGGCGCCCTTGAGCTAGCTGCCCCCCTGCCCCTCTGGCTGGAGCGCACTTGCGCTCGGCCTCTGTCCGGGTGAAGTTGTTATGGCCACTCAGGCCAACAACATATAGTCATATCAAAAAAAAAAAAGTATTTTACATAACATTGGCAAGGGTACGGTGTCCACCGGTGAAATCGCCGTAGTATGTATTAGCGGCGCGACGCTAAGTAAAAGTATGTACTGTTCATTAACATTTGTTTGCTAAAACATCTAAACGTTATCCATTGAAACGCAGTTGTGTAACTGTCTGAGAATGTTCTAGTATATAAAGTATTATTTTAATTATTACGGTGGTAGAGCCAGGCTGTGGCTATTCGACTTCAGCTCATATACAGGCAGGTTCGACACGGGTAGTAACTCCCTCTCACAGTAGATCGGCGAAAAGTACGATGAGTGAGACAGCCGAAGGCCTAAACCGCCCTCCTTACTCCTTCTTCTATCCCACTCCCATTCAGATCAACGTGCGAGCTATGCTAGGGGTTGTGACAGCATCTATAGGTTATGATAACTACTTAACATCGTACGAATGTTTTCAGATTTCGTAAAGGTGATGTAAGTACCTACCATAAAAGTATCCCGTATATTGGAATATTAAAACCACAATTAATTCATAGAAGTTATTCCATTTATTCGGCCAGCAAGCCAACACACAACAACATAAAAACGGCGGGCTGTCAAAACTTGACAGACGTCAAACTTAAAGGTTCCATGCATTAACGCAACCTAAGGCCGCCATACACTACAAAAAGAGAACCCACTTTTTCTATTGTAAAGGTTTTCCAGTCTTCCCTGATCTGCCCATAAAGACCAAGATGATAGGACATCCGGAAACTAAGTTAATTTCCCGAACTATCATGTCATAGTTTGTTTATGAAAGTGTATCCACCTTTATATTTAACGTACCCGCCTTTAACACAAAATATCCACCTGCATTATTTACATAAACCTGTCACTACACTGTCAGTTTTCGCGGGGCGGTGACGTCACGGCTGCGCGGCGGCATTGCGTCACCCTATTGACATTTTCACGGCCGCTCGATCACTTTGACTCCCTGTTTGCTTGTGTTTTGATTGTTCGCAATAATAAATAGTCTTTTGTTTTGCATATTATCATTCTCACGTGGCTACGTAAGAATTAGAGGATTCTAAAATCTCTACCGAGCCTATTGGCTCATGGGGTCGGTAGAGATTTTAGAAACCTCTAATTCAGATGCCCTGAGGGCTAGCGAATGTTTATTAAGAGACGGAACAATCTGTGGAAATACATTTTTGATTCGTTTAGTAATAATTTGCTAAAAAGCTTCAATAGAGTACCAGCTCTAACCGAGAGAAATCGGGTTCGTTCCCCATCCTGGTCATTAAACTAGTCATAAGAACTCACTCCTAGTTAGCTATAAACGCTTGCTAGCGTAGTTAAAGCAGCTAGCGGGACTTCTAGTACGCTACAGTAATTTCATTCTTCCACCAAGCAAGTCATGTTTTCTGAGTCTCTACAAATCACCGCAACATACAATATTTTCCGTCAAATATTGTAAAAAACAATATCTAGCGTCGTGGAATGCGACCAGGCAACCGGTCAGTCAACCAAGTCACCTTGGCCGGAGGGCGCCCGCTCGAACAATGCCGGCTCTACCCAATGGTCAATACTGGACGTTTCTAATGCACAGCTCTATGTGTGAGAAATATGCTTTGCCGTAAGGTCTTACATTGTAATGCATATAACTCGATGGTAAATTGTATGACCACTCTATATACTATTCTACGGTATGGCACGTCATGGTCAATAGCTCTACGTTTGTGTAGAGTCGCTAGACGCTGGTGTTTATGTAAAGTTTTCATATGACAAATCTTTAGTTATTTGGGTAGCCGTTATAGCGGCCTGTATAGTTTGATACAAGAGTCGAGGATAATATTCATGGTAGAGCCACTAGTTCTGCCACACTATGTGTAATGTCAGCGGTATTATTAACTCAAATAAAAATGATTGTTCACTTTTCAAAGTGTAAATGAATCACGGTTACTGTGCATTGCTTCCAGTCAGAAAAGACGCCAAGAAACCCAATTTTAGCTACTCAAATATCGACTGACATCTTCAGTCGCAATGATATACCAACAGTGACAATATAAGTAATGTGAGCAGGTGCCACCATTGTCACGATAATAAAAATATACTCAAGCAGACACTCAATTATTTTTCCAAATCAATTCAATGTGAAATCATCTAGGAAGCCAGCTTTAGTGAGGTGTACATTATATTTTCTAGACTCAAAAAAAATTGAGACAAGAATAATAAATAAATAATTTATTTTATGATTGGAATTAAGTATGTTCTATAATAAGGTTCACCATACCCTACAAACGAATAGAAATGAGTGCCTTAACTCATTTTGCACCGTCCGGCGTGACCTCTGCGCGGCGAAAGCCAGCAAGGTCGGGGTAACATTCACTAGTATGTGCTTACTGGAACCTGTAGCTCTGTGGTTTTGTTGGAAATCTATTACATTTTAAAAGTTTCTCTCAGAAAGTCGAACCATTCATTGTTCGAGTCTTACCTGAAGCCCCCAGTCTTAGTTCTTGTGACAGCATACAAAATCCCATGAAATGGCTAAAATGAGCTTGATACAATTGAGTCAATAATATCTAAAAAGATAGCTCACAGACTATAGATTTATCCTCAGTATAATAATATTATGTTATTTAATTTTTAATGATTATTTTACATTGATTTAAGAGAAATAAATGGAATAATGATAATAATCTAGCCCTTTTGACGTCCCACACCTGGACAAGGGCCGCCCTCACTACAAGGGGTATTCAGGCCGTAATCCACCACGCTGGCTCAGTGCAGGTTGGCTGATTTCACATGTCTTTCGAAAATTGGTTAAATACACTAAGACACGCAGGTTTCTTCACGATGTTTTCGTTCACCGTATGCAAGCGATAAACATATAGAAATTATGATTCGCACATAGACTTCGAAAAATCCAGAGGTGCGAGCCGAGGTTTGGACCTGGTGCCCGCAAGACCCGTGCCTCACCAATCGGCTGTAACTATCTACTTAATATTATATTATCCACATCAGATTTGTTTTCCTTTTATTGTACCTCAGGCACAACCCGTATCCAGTATCTACTGCTTGTAGTAATTGACTACTCAACTTGCCAATTTCACTTCCAATCATGCACGCAAGTTTATCTTCTACAAATAAGGTACAAAATAAATCGAGTAATCACAAAACAAACAATCGATTCCCCGACTATATGCTAGTAACAAATAAATCTATCGATTCAATACAAAGGCACAGGTAATAACCACAAATACAACTCACAATCCCAACACTAATGACATATCATCTTCAGAATTAGCATGACATCGGGTCGATTCAAAACTAATCGCGGGTTTCGGTTACGTAATATCGATTTTCCGATTCGATTCTCGGTAATTGGCGTCTCGATACCGCAAGTCGGCCAAGTGCTTGACAAATCGGTTGATGTTTTGGTTCCTTGTGGGTCAACGATGGAAGGTCGAGAGTTGCATAGCGATTAGCAGTTGCAAGATTATTATTTATACGGAATTAATGGAGTTATGAAAGGCCTCTGCACAGGTGGCGGCATTCAATAGTATTATGGGTATGTCGATAAAAAAGTTACGCTTGTATTTTGGGTATAGCGTACTGTCACTGGACTGGGGGCGATTCCACTACCACAGTGCAGACCGAATGACACCATAGAGCATAAAAAAGTTACGATTTCTCTAAAAAAACATTATCTTTACGCTCCACTAAAAGCCCACCAAAGTACAAAATAAATTCCCGTCCCATAATCTCAAATTCCGTTGCCTTAAATTACTGATCCCAAAAAAAATGTTTCGTCTAAACGGAGATACAAAAAGAAGGCATTAAAATACCAAAACACGAGGCACGCGATCGGGAATCGAAGCTGCGCTATTAACGCGTCGGACACACCTACCTGTTAGGAAAAAAGGTGAAGCTCGTACAGTCGAGATCACAAGTGATAAAATAAACAAAAATGAAGAAAAAAATAAGGTGACAAGCGATACATGGTGATATTACTGGTAAAAAAACTGTATTTACTTGTCATCCCGTATACTAAATTACTGGCAAGAAAATAAGTTACTTTTTATGATTAAACATAAACTCAAGCTAAAACATAAACATAGATAAATAAATGTAGTTATACAAAACTCATAGCTTTTCCTAAGGCTAAACCTTATAAAGTCATGATATGACAGATGGGTGAAACTTCAAGTTGTATTAATCAAATACCAAAATGTATGTACTTATTTAGATATTGATTACTATTTCCTTTACTTTCGTTCCTACTGAACTAAAACGAGTATTTAAACGAAGTATTGGTGCAATAATACTCAATGATATTGTATGTTCACACTCCCAAACCGCCGCGTTCTAAACAATACAAAATTAACAACTATCTTATTGACCTAATAGCAGTAGGAACAGTTAGGAGAAAATTTATATTCAATTCAACGTAAAAATCGTAAGTAAAACATGTTTATAAAATCATGCTAACGAGTGCTTTTGTAAGTTAAGACTTGTGTGTTTGATTGCACCAAAATATAATTATTGAAACCAGTTTCATGCGTCGTTCAAATGAAATATTTTAGATGGGAAAGATAAAAGTACATACAGTATACCATGACAAAATATTTAATGAAATAACATTGTAAGTACTTAAAATATATTGATTGATTAATACAAAATATGTTGATTGATTAATTTTATTGTGTGATTAAGATATTTACAACTTGTCTTCAATCAGCTGTAACAGTCTTTTTTCTATGGCAATTAGCCCATACCAGCTATTTTTTTTGTCTCCCGCTTTGCACTGGAGGGAAGTGGTTTTTTTTTCTTCCAACTCCTCCTATTATTTCTTTCGATTAAATTCATGAGGGTTCCAAGACAATTTAACTTTTCCCCGGGACTCGTCGAGAGTCAAACCTCGACGTCATTATTGGTCACCATTGTCGATCCTGGTTTACGAGAGTTAAAGTGGTGGGAGTGTGTGGCGGGATTAAGACATTTAGGCGAATATATATTGCATAGAACCACTCAAATTAAACGATAAAGCTACACTTTCAACTTAGGTAGTTTACTAATAGAACTTATGTTTTAAACAAAATGGTCGCCAAGTCACCTCTACGTTTGAAATAACCAATTAAAATCAAGTAAATAGCTTGTTTTCAAAACAAGTGGTTAAGTCATCCTAGTAATTTTCTCTTTACCCTACTAAAAGATAGGAATCAAGTGAAATCCGCGACATTCTCGCCGTGTTACGTTTTCAGTTCTGCTCTACAACGGAACAGGATTTTGACGTTAGGTCAAGTGTGCAATGGAACGTGCACGGAGCGTGTGAAAGTAAGCACACAACACATGCTAAGGCTCACCGGACGATTGTTTTCACCGCGTTGCGTGAATCTTAATACCTACCTACGTGTAGTAAAAGTGATTTTACTGATTGGAATTTCGTACAACTATATGACGAAAATATTGGGGAGATTCGTTTTTATTATTTTAAATACTTGCATATTTTACCAGTAAAACATTATATAAGTATACTATATGTATGTCGCAGCCAACTAGCTTAATTCGCCATTCAATTAACAGCCTAGGCACTTTACTAAACAGCGCCTTCAACTAGTGGCCTGAATGATATTCAGCCATTTGATCAAACAGCTAGGCAAATGACTTGGATCGATGACGTTTAATTACTTGCCAAGCCGTTTAATTACTTGCCTAGCCTGTTCATTTCAATTTAGTTCTACTTTCTGCCACCTAGCGCCGAAACTCACCAAACTGTCAATATTCTCTATTATATTCTCTTTGGTCAATATGGCGTCGGCAAAAAACAACTTTGACGGAATAATTTTACTAGGTATTTTACGAAATTGTTTAGATCCACCGAATCTACTTGCCGGGTGGGATTGCTGTGGGGTCATAAAAAAAAATACCCTAACCTAAACCCATCCGGGTCGCTCTGCTTGGGTAGTATTTTGAAAAAGTTTTGTAGTACATAAATGTCAACCAGTTGCCTAAGCATTAGCCAGCCAGTTTATTAAATGTTGTAACAGACGATACGGCTGAATATCATTTAGGCCGCTAGTTGAACGGCGCTGTTTAATTAAGTGCCTAGGCTGTTAATTGAACAGCGAATTAAGCTAGTTGGCTGCGACATGTATACTATTATATTAGAGTTATGATAATAACAACTTAAAAAAAACTAGACCTAACCTACAAAACTTACAACTCTTTCAAATCATAGATTTTACTTTTTTCAAATACCAGTTTTGCATTTCTTAACGTATTGCAGACAAGGATGATAATGGAAGACATAGAATCGATGCAAATTTCATCAAAATAGGGCTAATTAACATATATAACGAAAGCCCGTGCAGAAAGAACCTGGACCTTTATCTTGACGGCCATTAAAATCATGAGTGCGTCATTAAATCGTTTAATATTTTATTATGCAAACACCGACTCAAGGAAGAGATAACACTAATAAAACGGACTAAGTAAACTCGAGCAGGATCTAGATAATAAATACTCGAGGAAGGACTGACCTCCTTTTAAGATATGTTAATCTTGATGTTTTGTCATTTTACATCTTTTGAATTAACTTTCATCAAAAAGTGGTAACATTTGCAGAATTAAAACTTATTCTATTGTTTTTTTTCTACATTATAAGTAGTAGGTACCCAAGAACTTTATACATTCTAAGCTTCTTGTAGATACCTATAGAGCATAGAGATAGAAAAATCTTTATCTATGGTATAGACCTAATAAAAATAGTAAATACCCTATAATATTAATAACACGTATAGTAAAACTTACAATAACCTTCAGTTGGTATTTTAGGTATGCTACTTACCTAGGCCCGCATAAATAAAACGATCTCAAGCCTGAGAGCAATCTTGGAAATGTCATCCGAACGTGATGCGTCATCCCAGTACAAAATGACATGTCAAAGGCGTACTCAAGATCACTGCCTGACTTGAGATTGATTTATGAATGTACCTATTTCGGGTAAATAGATAAGTAAAGCCGAAGTGTGATCACCCCATAGATATAGGTAAAAGGTCTTTTGATCACCCTTAATTAATAAATTGAATGTTAATTAATAGGTATGTTACGTCAATAAATTGTACGTCATGTATTTTTTATTAATAACAGCGAGTTGTACGTATTACCCATAGGTTTTTACAATTATTATTATTCATACATGGTAACACTTTATTTACGCTAACAGAATCAGATAAAAAAATAAAGCAAAATTCATTTTAATGGACCTGAATTTATCTTTTTCTTTTTAATGTACTTGGACTAAGTATTCGCACAGCTGCTAATGTCAATAGAAACAAGTTTATCTTGAAGCTAGGTTAACCTTAGTGTCGTGCGCAAGAGATGACCAAACTCATCCTGGTGTTAAAGCCGACTAATACCACTTGTTAAAGGTTATCACGTTGATAACGGAATGTAAACAGAGTTTTTTTACTATAGCATCATAGAAAATTACAGGTGACTTATCGTTTCACATGGATGGAAACTATTTTTTTTTTTAAATATGTGTAATTTTGAAGTAAATACTTATTAGGTATTTATGAATTTAAAAAACGTTGCAAAAGTCCCTAAAGGTTATTGATACCCGCCGGCAGTGCAAAGGATTTAAGTAATTAAAATTCAATTAAAAGTAAATATTTAATTAAAGATTTCAGATCCACATTATGATCTCCCTAAAAACAGTAAAGCTATATTAAACTGCAACACCAAACCGGATTTTAATTCACGCGGTAATGTATTAAACACATTAATTAACGCAAACATTGTCCGTTAACTGCCATTTAAAAATGATAACCGTTTCTGCTTACATATCACTTACATCGGAATAATAAATCGTAATTTTTGGGTAACACACATCGTCGTCGCAATAAAAAAGTATAATTTGACAGCTGTCAAAAACGCGCGGCAAAATACGCACCGTCAGGAAATGAAAGTCGCGTTCAGTTTTAGTTGAACATTTTCGCTTTACAACAGCGACGAATGGCCGGTCGGCTTTCACGAGTTTATTATTTCACACGTTTTCGTACGTAACTATGCTTGAACATGTATGTTTACGTTAATAGAATTAGCTACTAGCTAGCTAGTGTGATATAATAAAATATAAAGAGTGGGAGAAGTTTTAAATAAGTCGTTTTATGTGTTAAAAAAAAGTTTGTTTAAACTGTTTTCAAAAAACTATAACTACTTTAAAAATGAATATTTACACCATAGATATTGGTGCAGTTATTTAAATCAATGACCTGGATTAGATTTAAGTATAATGTAGACCGTTAATACCGTTTCAAATACTTACAATATTAATCTACAGGAATCCACCAATCTGAAAATAAAAGGAAATACTATTTAATATTACTTAAACATTAAAAATACACACTTAGGCTACATATAAAAAAGTACATTGGCATCTTGTTTTACTTTTTACTGTTAAATTTCAATAAAAAAAACGCTTGTCTATGATAAGCCGTATGCAAATTTTCAGCAACTCCTTTTGACCAGATACTTTCAACCTTGAAGATACGGATATTGCTCATTAACCATACATAGGCGTATATTAAATTCAAAATGGCCGGCTAGGAATTATTATTGGACAAGTCACGAGTCGCAAACGCCACATATCTTGTTCTATCTTAATAGACCCTCGCACAGATAAGTAAGTGAAATATAAAGCGCTTAATAGCGAATTTCACAGTCACACCTGTTTTCTAAACAAGTCTTTCTCAGTAGGTAATTATTATGTAGATTTCTTTGCAATGTTAAGGTTGTAGGAAACAGTGAGAGCCGGACTACGAACAGAATAAAGACTATTAAAACAGAATTCCTATTCCTTTTTGTAACAACTTCAGCAAAGCAGTTGTTACCTTTGCTTATAGATGCTTGTTATACCAAAGGCAAAAAAATACCAAGAGCTCGATGGCATTAACCAGACGCAAACCAGACTCTAGCAGAGTAGGAAATTTTTGGCTCAAGCGATCGACAAGAAACCCTCGCGTTTGCATTTCTATTGCGTTTTCAGTAGCTAACGGAGTTGGCCCCCGAAGGGAGTGGGACCGAGTAAGGGGAAGTAGGTTTTAACTTCTGCCTCCCTCACATTTTACTACTATTACTATACTCCAATCTTCTGTGAAAATGTGGTACTAACCATGTTGACATATTCAGATGTTTCAAATACATATTCGTTATTTGCGTTTATCTTGATCCATTATACCCATAACTGAATGCTCCTATTTTATTCGATGCCATTTAATCGTGTAGAATAAATAGATTGCATCAGTTATAAGCCTTGTGAATATTTTATAACTAAGTTTACACTTCATTGTAAGCTTATGGCGTGATAAATGGTCTCTAGATGATCAGTCATAATTTTAACAATATTCTTTGCTATGAGTCGGATTTCCAAACTCGATAACAAATAACTTGTTGATATAAAAACTGCCCCTTGTATGCTAATTCAAATCCTTCATAGATTCGCATTAAGTTGTCAGAATAATCATTCACATACAGTCTAAATTCGCCTGCAGCGAAGAGAGCGGTCCAATAAATTTATTAGGTAGCTTTTTATAGTTATAGCCTAAAGGTAGCTCAAACATTGTATTGTAACGATGGTGTTGTCTGCTCACATTGCATTGTTGTTCCTAGAAATACCATATTTTTTTTAAAGAGTCACTATTGATTTTCTAGCCTATTTTTCTTTATAGGAACCGCATTTTGAATAGATGATAAGTAGTGGGTAACTACAGTTGTTTTGATGAATAAAAAGCATCTGATTTTGATTTTAACTTATAATTAATTGGTGCGTCTTGACCACACCGAGATGACGTCATCCATCATAAATGTCTGACCAAGTTATCATGACGTCATCCAGAGATTTGCCTCGCGAGGCTCGCATGGTCCGGATGCGCCCATTGGTAAATAAATTGTAATAATCAGAGATTACAATTTCTTTGGTTACATCCTACGTTATCACATACTGAAAGTATTTGGACCCAATATTTAGAAACACTAACACTAAATTTTCGAAGCTAACTTCAGCCAAAATAGAGTGTACAATAATGCACTTTTGTCCACTGAAATAAGGTACAAAAGTGAAAAAAATATTACCGAAATAATAGCACGCGACAGAAAGTATGCCATTGACGTAATGTCCCCTCCTTGTACACCACTCTTCATCTCGAGCGAGAGCAAGCAGGTGAAAGCATCTCCTTGGGAGAACCGCCGCGGGCGCGCTCAAACAGTGATATGATAATTAAACCATGATTGATTATAATTTATGGAAGTACATGGTGCGAATGTGTTAAAGAGATTTTGAGAGGTTGATTCATTATTTAAAATTTAAGATTTATGCACCAAATATTTATTAATCTAACCCGCTCGAGTATTTCTAACGATAGATTTTTTATTTATAGAGGGCTTATAATATGGTGGCGGTAAAGGAAGAAAGAAAAACATTTATTCGACACAGACACAAGAGGTTACAAATACGAGATATTAATTAATTATTAAATAAGGAAGTGGGCCACAATGTTTGGGTAACTCAATGTTACCTGTGCCGAAAATAACAAGACTTTCGAAATAATTATAAAACATACGAAACAATAACAGCAAAGGTCGCAGAAAGTTATTTTGTTGATCACATACGATCTTAAATATAATTAAGAAACCTGTTAGGATTTCAAGTACATAGCATTTTGACCCAAAATTCATAAAATACTTTCGTTTATCGTTAAAACAAAAACGAAGAAAGTTGTATTCAAGATATCGGTGGTTGATCTGAGTAAACTTTACAATACAGCGGATTGGGTAGGGTTGGCAAGTTGTCTTTTAATTTTAAAAATATATTGCGAAAACAACAAGAAATGCTTAACTATACGACCAATTTTGAAATAAATATTAATTAATCTTTGAAACTAGAGTGAAATAATAAAAAAAAAATATTATAAAAAAGTAAATGGTCGATGCCAAAAGTGCTCAACGTGTTGGCTGCATTTCCGCGCTGAATAATGAGACCTATTATTCGTTGCACGACAAAAAGGCCAGATTAATAATTCCATCGGTCTAAAATCTTTTTTTCTATAGAACGGATTTAGGCATAGACAAAATAAGTTTTTTTAATAGTAATATTTTATCTGGTAAGCTGAAACGTAAATATACGCTGCAATTATTGTAACTGGCAACCCTACTATTTATTACAGGCACTTTTAAAACTTGCCGAACAAGTATTTTATTTGTATAAATGAACGGTCTTAAAGGCAGCATTCTTTAAGGATATAGTAATTCTTAAATCGTAAATATGAACTCACTGCTAGGTGGATTATGTCTGACAAGTTTATGAGTTTATACCTCCTAAATAGCTGAGCACAAAACAAGGTGATAAGTACCTATATAGAGTTTATAATGAGAAGATTTGTGGCACTTGGATTACATCAGAAGAAAACAATAAGACAGCAAATGAGTTTTTTAATTTCCAGTATTTTTGTTTGTACATTTTTACTAAACGTTTTTTATTACAACAAATATTTAGGTATGCAAAAAAAACATTTAGTGAAAAATGTTAGAGGGATAGGTACTAGGAAGTATCAAAATAATGCAACATTGGACGTCTGCCTTCCCTTGGGGAATTAGATACACGTGATAGTTTTAATATTTAAAAAAAAAATGAAAAGTCGGCAAACAAAACTACGACTCGACCCTTACCGTAGCCTATAAAGGCTTGCAATACCAAAAGCATTGCTCGCGCGTCGCCGACCTAAAGGGGAGTGTGACAGAGGGAGGGAAAGGGTTGGGGAGTTGAGCTCTTCCGTGTGAGGGTGGTACTGCCCCCTGTCGTGCCAGCACGTATATGAGTTATAGTCAATTGGCTATAGCTTTGCTTTATTGCTGTAAAAAAGCTATAGTGTAGTTTTGAGACAATTTTAAAATACTTTTTTCGAATAAAGTAAATTAGTTATTAACAGTTAACCCAACAAGCAAGTACGTACCTATTTAAATACTATTAACGGTTTAAAATCACAGTTATTAGATTTAGAACGTAGTTAACTAGCGTTAAGATAAACAACAACTGGCTAGATATGCCTTGCTCGCTCACGTCAAACCGCCTACTTTACAAAATAGGTATAATTTAATAGATACGTTATTTTCTTGTTATTCAGACTAAGACAGTAATATCTACTGTTTATGATATTTAAACATTACACGGCATGATTGGGGCAGATTTATCTGTGCTGTGAGCATTAACAAGCTGGGACTTTTAGTAGCGAATCTTAAAATAGCCTTAAGTAACACAGCGGGCCGGAATTGCAAAGAGCTATCAAGTTCAAGACACTATTTTCTTTGTGGCATATTGATCGCGTTGTTAAAGCATGCTCGGTCTGAAATTAGATGGGTGGCTGAAATATAATATCTAACCTGCTGATTAGGACGGCACGTTAAGCTGATAGTCCCGGTTGTTCATGACAGTAACACGTGGCGGTCTAACAAGTTTTACCTACCATTTGTCTTAATAGAGGAAAAGCAACAGTTGCTTCGTATTTCAGAAATCGGCCGATTGTTAAGACTGGTAATCTATAATAATACAAATTGAGAAGATGCTGATAAGGTGTAGGAGCCACAATAAACTTGTAAGGTATACAGGGTGTAAGGGGCATCGTAACGAAAACTGATACCATGGATTCAACTCATGATCCTGGACCCCCCAGAGTTGGGAATTTGTCGTCGATATTTTTATTAATTATATTAAAATGTTTCAGCATTTTTAATTGATTTTAGCATGAAATCATTACACAAATCTATCTCAAGTGATTTTACATAAATTAATCAACAATTACTGTTTAAGGCTGAAGCGCCCACCTAGCCCGCGAAGTTCAAATTTTTTGAGGTTTTTTAGTTTTTTTTCAAAATCTGTCAATAATAAAAGGCACATTTTGTAATTCGCGAGAAAGACCGTGTGCAGTGCATTAATTAATATATCCAACTTACTCTAAAACATTTCAAGAACGACAGCTATCCAGATAATCTGGCAACTTTTGTGTATTTAGTGATTTACTAGTATCATATCCACCGTGATAATATTTAGAGTAAAATCAATGTATTAATAAACGCACTGCATACTGTGTTTGTCGCAAATCACAAAATGTTGTCTTAAATGTTTTCCGATTTTGGATAAACTATAAAAATACTCGAAAATTTTGAATTTCGCGGGCTAGACAGGCGCCTTCACCTTAAGACTTAAACTGAAATGTTAATTAGGACTTAATACGCTCGAGCGCGCATTTAATGCTACAATCGATTTTAAAATGCTGAAAATGTTTTGCACAATTCATGATAATATCGACGAATAATTCCAACTCTGGGGGGTTCAGACACATAAGTTATATCCGTTTTGGTTACGATGCTCTTTACACGCTGTATAGTAGTAATATAGAAAGCTTTGAAATACCCTCACGTACCTTAAGGTGGGTTTAGACCTCATGAGCGAACGTTCATTCCATTTCCACTCTAATCCAATCACACTCATTCCAGGTCGCGTTCTAATCAGGTTGTAAACTTAGAAAAGAGTGTAAAAATGTAAATTTGCAAGTGCCACCGTAGGCCTGAACAATATTGAATATTTGAGTTTGAACATCAAATTCTCTTTGTTCAAATGAGACACTGCATACTTTCGTTGTTCTAGCATTGTTAGCGGAGATAAAAATAAAATATATGAAAAAAAGTTATTTTTCCAAATCCAGCTTTTTGTTGTTATTGTCTAATCCCACCTTAACAGTTTCAAAGCCGGACGGCGGGCATTACTTGCCTACGCATATGGAATAATATAAATATGATGACTAGCTCACGTCCTTCCGGCGGTGGATGTAGGAAATGAGTACCATTTACACGATCGACACTCTGTAATGATGACTAATTAACTGTTTAATGTTACAATAATAATGACGACCGCTTGGCGCAGTGGTTCGAGTGTAGGCCGTCGGCTCACTGTACATTGTGGTTGCGGGTTCTATTCCCGCCGGGTAAAACTTCGGAAATTGCCTTTTCGTAATATGGCCAGGTCTTGGTCACTGGCCTCTGGGATCGTCCCCAGTCCATTGTACGGTACCCATAGTACAAGCGCTGCTGAGTTTTGACCATACAGTTGGTGTGTCAGTCTGGTGATATTTATTTATTTATAATCTTCGAATAATTACATAATTTCAGCTACCTTATGATAATGCAAGGAGAGGTATTTTTATTTTTTTTACATGATGCAAGTAAAATTATTTTGCTCTGTGCTGAGGAACGAAAGACAGGTGTAGTTTTTGACCGATGTTTCCTTTTACTTCAAAAAAATTGGGCCCGTATTAATAAATCGATCTCAAGTCTGAGAGCGATCTTGGATCATTCCTATGTCATACTAGTACAAAATGATATGTCAAAGGCGTACTTAAGACCACTCTCATACTTGAGATAGATTTATTATTACGGGCCTAGGAGATCCGTAATTATACGCCAACTCTCACTAAACCAATGAGAGAATCCAAAGATAGAAAATTAACTTAGAGATCCAGCATCCCTAAAAGGTGTACATACAACTAAATCGCAACACATAAATATTTGTAACGTCGCCTGTTAAGGCATATGGCAGCCAACCGTCGCTAAAAGATCATGCAAATATTATGGAGTCTACAGGAATCCACGTGACACAGAATGTATTTGTAAATGGATGTTTAGCGTGAATTGCAATGGTTTATAGAGTTATACTTAGTCGAGTTCTTGTATTCTTGCATGTATTACTTTTAGTAGGTTATTTAGTAATGGTATACAAAGATCTATACACTATTGCGTATAGATTCGACTTACAGGGAGTCCTGTAAGCGGAACGCTCCTGCTGACTAACAGGGGTGTATAATAGATCAATACAATAAACAATAAGCCAAACGTAAAAATTACATGAAGAGCAACTTTTCAGCAATTACATTTTACATGGGCTTTAAATTTCTAAAAGTGTAGGGTGATTATTGATCGTAGGCAGCTCATTAAACAAACCGGTCACAGTTTAAATTATTTCACCAGATTATAAACTACGTATATTAACACAAAGTAGCGACGTTTCTGTCAACAACACTACTTAAGGCGAAAGCGCCCATCTAGCCCGCGAAATTCAAATTTTTTGAGGTTTTTTAGAATTTTTTCAAAATCTTGCAATAATATAAGGCACATTTTGTAATTCGCGAAAAATACCGTGTGCAGTGCATTTATTAATATATCCAACTTACTCTAAAACATTTCAAGAACGACAGCTATCCAGATAATCTGGAAATATTTGTATATTTAGTGATTTACTAGTATCATATCCACCGTGATAATATTTAGAGTAAAATAAATGTATTAATAAACGCACTGCATAGGTACTGTGTTTTTCGCAAATCACAAAATGTTGTCTTAAATGTTTTCAGATTTTGGATAAACTATAAAAATACTCGACAATTTGAATTTCGCGGGCTAGATGGGCGCTTTAGCCTTAACGCTTTGTTGTTACAAAATCTTATTATAATATGTGTGTCGTCATGATGAAACGATTTCTACGGATTTTTATTGTTATATAACAAATTCAGCAGACAAGGTTACGACCCGCCTGATGTTACCGTAGCCTATAGATCTGTGGTTCCCAAACGTATTTTGTATACTGCCCACTTTGTGACAAAATATTTTTTTAGCGCCGCCATTTTTTCACCTACTTTAAAACCAATATTTCGTCAAATTAAATTAGTTGATTATTGTGAGCTATATTAGCGGAGCTTAAACATTCGTTCCAAGCCTCTACACAACGCCCCCTTATTTCTGGATCTCTTACCGCCCTCCTTTAGGCCTGCAGCGCCCACAAGGGGGCGTTAACGCCCACTTTGGGAAAGGATGCTATAGACGCTCGCACTATGCCGACTTGCAGGGGAGTGGTATAGAGGAAGGTTTAGGGAAGGGCCGGGCATGGATATTGGATTTCACCATTTCAGCCCTTGGTATAACTTTATTACGGGATGATATGACAAAGAAACGGAAGAACCCATAATTCTTACTGCCTAAACTGTAGATAAGTATATGAAATCTATCCATATAGTCATCACTATGGTAATGGGGAAATACGGTCTAATAGCCCTCCTACTTTTCGTCAATGCTTGTATGTAAAAAAGAGGCTGGCAAAATAAAATTTCAACCTCGTAAGTCCGCATAAAAATCCTAAACAAATTGCCTAAACAATCCCGCGAGCGCTGAATGCAGGTAGTATTTCTATATTTAGAACCGCCGTCCAATCACCCCAGTTACGAGTCAATGCAAATGTGTTTCCACAATGCCTAAAAGTCTAGGAATAATTTAAGGCGTAGACTAATCCAGGAGAACACTTTTTAAGGAAGCACTTGCAATGCAGTGTTGAGTAAAAACTAGCTTATGTAAGTTAATTCAGATTATAAACTAACCTTGTGCGTTTTTACGTGAAGAGTAGAGTAACAAACATCATAACATACAATTATTCACATTAATAATATTAGCATTATCATGGTCTGGCTCTGAATCTTGGAACTGAAATAACATGAAACAACATTAGCCTAGCGGTTAGACAAGCCTTCATTAACTGTTTTCTTTCTCGAGAAAAAAATTACGAAATCAATTTTTTTTTTTTTGTATTTTTATCGTCTAATTATTCCGCTTTTTATGTATGTAATGCCTCATATAGGTACATAAATTATTAACTCTGCTTACGACTACAGGGAACATGGCGTGAGGTATTTAACTGCGTATACCAATAAAAAATAAGCGTCAATAACAAGTTACCTTCTAACAATGGTTATCTATGAGTTGCATAACGCAATCAGATGAATAGATACCTCGGCCGCGGGCCATCGGCCACTTTCCAATGCTTTACACCGGACACATCACGCAGGGCTGGCATGATTCAGACACCTGTATTGTGCATTTCAAGCGTTAGGCTAGCCGTAGCAGTCTTTCACACGTATTTCTTTTTTTATCGCCAGTCTGACACACCAACTGTATGGTCCCAAACTAAGCAAAGCTTGTACTATGGGTACCGTACAACGGACTGGGGGTATCCCAGTGACACCCAGACCTTGGCAAATTACACAAAGGCCATTTCCGAAATTTTTCCCGACTAGAATCGAACCCGTGACCACCTGTGCAGTGAGACGGGCGGCCTACGCTCAAACCACTGCGCCAAGCGGTTGTCGTTTTAGACTGTGATACAGTCAAAATATGTGGTAATTATCGGTGTTGGCCTAACCGTCTGAATGACTTCACACTCACAGGATTAACAATAATCAAACTATTTATTTGCTTTCAATGCATTAATAATAATAACATTAATAACAACACATAAATAATAATAACAAAAAATATCGCCAGACATCAAATTTATGATTCCAAACTCAGTAACGCCTGTACTATAGGTACAGTAAGTGATCCCAGTGACACCCAGACTAGGGTAAATTACGAAAAGGTAGTTTCTAAAAACCCTGACGGGGCCCTCGCTCGTATCACGTCGCCAAGCGATGATCACAATGAATATAATTATAAGGGTAATGCCGGAACATACTTAATACGGCATACTTATATAGTCGTGTCAGGGTAGTACCCACCTATTCATACATTTTGTATGAAGGCGTGCGGTGTATGTGTCGGAGCGCGCCACACACGCCACCTGGTGGATCACGACTCAACACGACACAGCTAGATTGTCTATGATAAATAGGTACATGTTCATTATTAATTATATTCGTATACTTATGCTGGTAGAGCCAAGCTGAAGACAAACTACATTTCATATACGGGCTTGCTCGTGGTAGTACCACCCTCTCACAGAAGAATTATAGTTGTGTTTCGTACGATGGGTGAGGGTGCTGGAAGACCATTCACCTTCAACTCAGTAACGTGCGAGCAATATATAATATAATTTAGCCCTTTTGACGTCCCACTGCTGGGCACGGGCCTCCCCTCAACATGAGGGGGATTCAGGCCAAAATCCACCACGCTGGCCCAGTGCTGGTTGGCGGATCGAAAATTGGTTAGACCTTCTAAGACATGCAGGTTTCCTCACGATTTTTTCCTTCACCGTAAGCAAGTGATAATCATATAGAAATTATGAATCGCACATAGATTTCGAAAAATCCAGAGGTGCGAGCCGGGATTTGAACCCAAGACCTGGTGCCCGCAAGATGCGTGCTTTAACCAAACGGCTATCACTGCAATGCCTTTGGAATTTCAGGCTTCTATATAGGCTACAGCACCTGCTTATCATCAGGTCGTCCGCTTGTTTGCCGACTTAGATAAATGTTTTGAGATGTAATTTTGCACTGTAATAACATTTGACGACCGCTTGGCGCAGTGGTTCGAGCGTAGGTCGCTCGGCTCACTGCATCGGGTAGTTGCGAGTTCGATTCCCGTCAGGGTAAATTTAGGAAATGGCCTTTTCGTAATTTTCTCTGGTCTGGGTGTCACTGGGATCGCCCCAAGTCCATTGTACGGTATCTATAGTACAAGCGTTGCTTAGTTTGGGACCATACAGTTGGTGTGTTCGTCTGGCGATATTTATTTATTTATAATTTATTTCCAAGATAGGTTTTAGACTTGAGATCGATTTATGAATACGGGCCGTAATGTCTTAAAATGACAGCAAAAATGCAAGTTACGTAGACACCAGAACTGACGTAATTTTGTTTATTAAAATTCAGATTTATTTATAGTAGAGAGTAAAGTCAGAAGGCCCATAGAGGCGATGGCAGTAGTTAAATGGTCTAAGATGGCAGTCCATGTTTAGTTACCTGTTAAATAAAAGGGCGTTTGGCAACCCTATCCGTCCGTGTCCATTATACGTCCGTCACATACTTATTCGCGGTATTTAAAGGCGTTGTTCAGAATTTTCGTATGGTGTTACATAAAAAAAGGTTAAAGAAAGGTTACATAACAACTCGGCTATGTTGTTACCATATATCGGGTTTCCGAGGTGTTTCTTATTAATGGTTATAGTTTCTGGGTGTTAACGTTGATTTATAATGAGAAAACAGAGCCCATTACTATGTTAGTACTATTTATCCTATCCTACTAATACTATAAATGCGAAAGTTTGTGAGTGTGGATGTATGTATGTATATATGTATGTATGTTTGTTACTCCTTCACGCAAAAACTACTGAACGGATTTGGATGAAATTTGGAACACAGATAGATTATAACCGAGATTAACATATAGGATACCTTTTAACCCAATAATCCAATACTACGCGGATGAAGTCGCGGGGCACAGCTAGTTAATTCATATACGAGAGTGACGAAAAAACATAGCCACGTACACCTTTATTACAAAACGTGGATTAGCTGTTGTGTAGTTACACTATACTTTGACTTCTTCTTTCGAATGTCAAATTACTGATGACAGAAAGAGATAGTTCGGTGTGTAGAGAGTCGCCCGCGCTAATCCACGTTTTTTTTATAAGGGGAATAGAATATAATTTACTGTATTTCATTAATATAACTGCTTGGCGTAGTGGTTAGAGCGTAGGGCGCTCGTAAGTAAAGCTGGGGCTGCGCTGGCAAGACGATTGCTATGCGACAGCGATTTCCTTAGAACAAACCTGTGGCATCACATAGGCGAAAATGTGTTCATAAATCGCTGTCGTATCGCAATCACCACGCCATCAATAGCGAGGTGAAGCTGCTGCCCGATCTAATGGACACGTACCTTATGATTGAATGTTGAACCAATCCGTAAAGCGGCATTATTAATCCCTCCACTAACTTAACTACTAGCAACACATCAATAAAATTACAATTACAATCGATTAGAAATCGCGAGAGTCGAACTTGTTGCTAGTGTTGCGATCTCACTCGATATGTTAATCGATACAAAATTGACATTTCGAATAGATAATGAACGGTTAAAAACACGCTCCGTCGATAGAAGTTATCGTGCTTAAGTTAAGAGCACTTTCATCGGGTTATTGCGATGTTTGAAATGTATGCACGCACAGTGAAACTTGATCGTTAAAATTTCGCTAATTTGTCTACCAGTGCCACAAATTGGAGGACTTTTATGGCCGATGATTACCTTTCAATATAAAGAAATATCGCTAGACTAATAGCAGTGATGGCCGATTGGTTAAAGCACGCGTCTTGCGGGCACCAGGTCTTGGGTTCAAATCCCGGCTCGCACCTCTGGATTTATCGAAATCTATGTGCGAATCATAATTTCTATATGATTATCACTTGCTTACGGTGAAGGAAAACATCGTGAGGAAACCTGTATGTCTTAGAAGATCTAACCGATTTTCGAAAGACATATGAAACCCGCCAACCCGCACTGGGCCAGCGTGGTGGATTATGGCCTGAATCCCCCTCATGTTGAGGGGAGGCCCGTGCCCAGCAGTGGGACGTCAAAATGGCTAAATTATATTATTATTTATTATAATAAGCCAACTGTATGGTCCCGAACTAAGGAACGTTCGTACTATGTGTACCATACAATGGACTGGTGATCCCAGTGACACCCAGACTTGGGCAAATTAAGAGAAGGCCATTACGGAAAATTATCCCGATGGGAAACGAACCCGCAACCACTAAGTGCATTGAGCCGAGCAGCCTACGCTTGAACCATTCCGGCATACGATCGTAAAGACCACTAACATAACTATTTCCTTTTTTATTTCCAATAATGAACCATGAATGCTACAGAATAGATTGTAGCGTTACCTTCGGCGGTGTAATGTCAGTTTTTACTCGACCCGAGCAAGGTGCGAGGCAAAGCGAACAATGGAGTCTTCCTGCCGCGTGTGTGTGTGAGCTGGTTATATAACGGTTTAACTATTATAGTTAGTGTGTTTGTAAAAATGGAAATGTGTTAAAAAGTTTTGTAAATAAAGCTTGAAATGACTGAGATAACTTTAGTTGGTTGAGAGACATTGATTTCACTTGATGGTTGAACTATTAACTAATATTAATTACGCTGCATTTTCTTGGGGAAGGTCACTGTTCACTGTTAAGATTCCCAATACCAGTGTACTATCTAAAGGTTATCTGATTTGTATTTCTTATTTTGGGATGTCAGGGGCAGAGGTCTATTCAGTCGAACTGCGACTGGACTGCAAGCCAACTGCAAAATTGCAGTTTGGATGTAGCTTCACCGCGACTGCATCCGGTCTGCTAATCTAATTTCCGCTCGTCTGAATAGACACTTAGAAAAAACCTATAGCCCTGGATGCCAGCGATGGATCTCATCCGGGTGGAGCAGCGAATTATGAATGTCATTGACAATTTATTTATTGAAGTAAGACTCACGACTGCTACTTAAATAATTATATAATTCCAAAATCTGACAGTAAATTACCAATTCATGTAATAAGTAAATTTGTGTACTTGTATGACTATAAAGATGCACAATGTCCCCATAAGATATTCAAATAACGTTTACAAAACACAAATATAACATTTAATATTACTTACGCAGAATACAAACAGTTGTTTTGTTTATCGTATCTAGTTAACAAAGAACAAAGGAAAATACAAATCTTGAATCAACAATATATGATGGCAGAAATAATTTGCCTTAAGTTTACATTAAGACTTATATAGTCGGTGAAAGAAATGAGTGGAAATTGTGGAGTGTGTAAAAAAATCCTACTTAATATTATAAATGCGAAAGTTTGTGAGTGTGGATGTATTTTTGTTACTCTTTCAGGCAAAAACTACTGAACGGATTTGGATGAAATTTGAAACACAGATAGATTATAACAGGGATTAACACATAGGATACTTTTTTATCCCGAAATAATCCCGAAATTTTTGTTAAGTTAAATACTACGCGGACGAAGTACTATGGGCACAGCTAGTAATAAATAAATATCACCACTCGCCAGACAGACAGCCAGGCCACAGAAAATTACGAAAAGGCCGTTTCCGAAATATGCCGCGGCGGAAATCGAACCCACAACCACCATGTGCAGAGAGCCGAGCGGCCCACGCTTGAACCACTGCGCCAAGCGGTCGTCAATGTCTGAAATGTCTTTGACTAGGCTTTCGACGATACGATAAGGTGTTGCCTTCCGTAAATGAGTAGTTAGATAATCAATGACCAAAGGTTTGCCTTGCCAGATATTAACCGTGACTATTTTGCAACCATCTTGATGTGTATACACATAGCTAGTTTACTCTATTGAATACAAACGTATTAATAACGATTTCAAAGCACAACGCCGCTGTCGAATTTTATCGTTCCAGTGTACCTGCGTGTCTCATGTCGCGTGAATGAAAGTATGGTGAATCGTCCGCGTGTGGGTCGCGTGGGTGTGTGCGGCCAAACCAGACGATTGCGAGCCCCGCGGCGCTTTCGCGAATTGAATACTTCAGGGGCCCAACTCTGTTAACCACTGTCATCACGATAGACTCTCAATACGTCAAAACTTACAGATTTTCTATGGTAAAACTAACAAAGATCGCTATACGCAGAGGTGGGCCCCAGGGCTTTCTGTAAGGTCGAATACATATTTGCCGTAACATTTACTGGATTACTTGATAATTCGAGATATTCCTGCCGGGTGTGTTGGAAAGAGCTAAAATGGAACAAATTTTACTCCACCACCTTGTTTTTTTCATATTTATTTGTAATAGAGTCAGCAAACAAGTGTAAAACCTGGCTGAAACCAATTACTGTAGCCTAAAGATGCTTGCAATAGGAATTGCTCGCACTTACCGACCTGAAAGTGTGTGGGGCAGGGGGAGGGCAAAGGGGGGGCTTGGACTTGCAGTTCTCTCACTCATTGTATGAAACGCAACTATAATAGCTTCTTACACCGAGCTTTAGTGAGCGGGTGGTACTACCCAGGTGGAGCCAGCTGTAGCTGTAGTTAATTGGCCACAGCTTGGTTCTGCCACCGTTAGCAGACACTTTCGTAAGATTGCGTACTTTAAAATCATATTTTTTTGAAATTTGACAAAAAGAGAGTAAAGTTTTCATGATCTGATACTCGTAATCTACCACTCGGTACGTGAGTTCGAAGTGGACTCATAATGTAAAAAATATAAAACACATATCGTGTGTTGTGTATCTTAACAACCGTCTAGGCTGTATCTTTATATCCTAAGAAACTCGTGTAAGTAATAATGTCTAGATAAATCCGGTAACATTTTTTATGGTTCCAAGACACTTTCTACAATGGCTGTTTTGGTTTTATCTACCATTTTCTAAAACTAAGTCTGAATGTTATGAAAAAGTAAATGGACATTGGACCTAATATAATAGTACTCGCGTATAAATTATTGTATTGTATAATCTATATATATTTTAGCACCTTTATATGTTCTTGTGGTATTTATGTACCTACATAAGAGACATTTATATCCTATTTTCTATAAACTATATTTCAGAGTTAATTCGAATGGTCTTATAAGCTTACACTCGTTGATGTCTTTTATACGGCCTGAGTAACTTTTACAAAAAACTATATAAGTATAAAATTCCGGTTCGTGTGTTCATAGTTCTTCTCCTACTAAAGGGCTTGACTGATTTTGATTTCTTTTTGTTACTTAAGGGTTCACCCAGTTGGTTTTTAGTTATAGTTAGACCCGGTAGTTGGCGCTGTCGACGACATTCAGAAAATGAAATCTGCCCAAACGAAGCTGCAGCTAAAGGCTAGTTAGTACCTACCTATCTTATATAGTGCAAGCGCTAAACAGTGGATGACTTAATCTGGCGATATATTTATGAAGACGTAACAAGAGTTGTGCGCTGTTTACATAACACTAGTCAAGTTTCAAAAGAAAAATGATACAATTTTTTCTAAATAAACAAACAATGAACATACCAGTTTTTGTTATTGTTTACATTTTGAGCGCGTGTCTTAGCGGGACAACAATGAGTCAAATATTGATTATTCATTTCAGATAAGAATGAAGTACCTAGCTAGATGACATGATTGGCATTTTATTGAAAACTATTAGTTCAACCCCTTATTAAGAAAATGGCAGTTCAATGGTTTTTGTCAATTTTCTATGGACAAAGCCTAGGCATATAAATACCTACTTATACATACATTGTGCAATCTTTAGACTTAAATAAAAGTTATAAGTTTTATGTTTTTTTATAGCAGAGATAGCGGGTCCTGGGTTCAAACCCCGGTAGGCACATCTTGGTTTTGGTGAATCCCACTCGTAGTGAGGGGAGGCCCGTGCCCAGGAGTGGGACGTCACAAGGGCTAAATTATAAAATTATTTTTAAGATTTTTCAACGACTTGATACTAGAACAAAACAATCGTAAGCACTTACTTATTTGTAATACATATTATATTACAAAGTTATTTTTCTTCATTATCACTTACTGATATTAAGTTAACAATAGGGATGGCATGATATTTCATTTCACCTAACAAGATAACGGAGTGACTTCAGAAATGCTCAAAAGTCGTACGACCATTATTATTTTCTGACATTGTAAGTTCTAATTATGGATTACTGTAATATCAACCTCAGTACGCGTGTAGCAATCAGCTCGATAATTGGCCGCGACACAGCCAGCCCGGCGCGGTGCAGGCGCAGCGGGGCGGGCGTTCAAAATCAATTAAATACCGCAAACGCCGTCGAATGCCAATGCTAATGGCATTTTACAGTTTAAATGACAACCTCTCGCGTTCATATTCAATTGAACTGTACGAGACTATATAAATTAAATAAATAAATAAAATAAAAAGCCTTTATTTCTACAGTGCTTGAAGGGTAATCACATAAATATGGTTAGAAAAAAATTATTAACTAAATAATAATAAAAAAGTACGTTAATACTTAAATAAATTGTTTTTTCTAAGCTAACGATACTGTAGTCGCCTTGAAGGCGTAGGACTCCCCTAAATCCCTCCACATATCTCTATTCCGTGCCTTCCTCATCCAGTGGATGAGGAAGGTACGAGACTATAGGGTTTGTTTACTTTCAGTAAGCAAAACAGGTATGAAAGAACTAAACTGACTTACAATTTCCAGTTAAGTAAGTACTTTTAAAACTAACCCCTCTACTAAACTAATGCAAATGTAAATCAGCCTCAAGAGAGACATGTTACTTACTTGATAGGTGATCTACTGCCTCATCAATTTAAATTTTCTTGAACGGTATAGGTTATACCGACTAGAGTGTGTCGAAATGTCAAAACTAAAATAGAAAAATGTCTTAACTAAAATAGTTCCGTCAGTAACAGCGTCAATGAAATCAAAAGGTGAAGAAGCCAAACTTCTAATACTCTTAATATTTCATAACAAGATAATAAGATTTGTAAAATAGATACATACTTCTATATATCATATTATATAAGTCCATATGCGCAATACTGATTACATACACACTATTATACTGGGCTTAATCGTACCTACTTACCCAACAGGTAAGCATAAAATGTTAATTAGGTAGCAATTGGGTGCTAATTAGTTGGTGCAGTATGCGGAATTCATTTTGAAGAACCTGCGTTTTTTTATATATTTATTTATACTTTGAGCAGTGATGGCCGGTTGGTTGAGCAGGCGTATCTTACAGGGTTACAGGCACCAAATCGTGGGTTCAAACCCCGGCTCGCACCTCTATTTTTTTCGAAATCTATGTGCGAATCATAATTACAATATGATTTTCACTTGCTTACGGTAAAGGTAACATCGTGAGGAAACCTGCATGTCTTAGAAAATCTAAACAATTTTCGAAAGACGTGAAATCTACCAACCCGTTCTGGGGCAGCGTGGTAGATTATGGCCTGAATCCCCCTCATAGTGAGGGGATGCTCACGCCCAGGAGTGGGACATCAAAGGGGCTATATTATTTATATTATTTTATACATATTATTATTTTATTTATACCCTATTACAGAGGAAGAGGTACCCCTCTTGATAGTTCCGGGAATATCTCAAAACCACATAAACCTGGTAAATGCAAATGTATAGAACCAACATACTTGTCTATCGCACGCTATGCTAATCTAATTCAGCACGGTTACTGTTGCCACTTCCTAATTCCTATTCGCGGAGTGAAAACCTGCAACTTCCGCGTCGAAGCAAAGGAGACAAAACGCAAAGATAACTGTACGCTCGCCTACTTTTGTTTTCTAAAGGCAGACAACATTTACCTAATGACAATTTCTAATGCTCAACTTACTATGTATATATTCCTATATACTTTAATTATGTAAGTATACAATGAGAAAAATAACCACAACAAATTTGTATAAGTAGGTACCAATTTTTACTAAACTTTTTGTAATTACAGCAAGTAATTACAAAAATCATTTGCTGTCGTATATTTTTTCATAATGTAGGTACTATACTAAACTCTCACATATAGGTACGTATATACAGGCATACATATTTATCGTCAGCATAAATATTGATAGTAGGTATTCATGAATATACTAAATAGCATTGACACTCTTTTGTTGTAATTTAGGCAATTAAGTGTAAAAACAAGTCGCAGGCCGCATAAAACGGAAATAGCAGCATCAACCATCACAGTGCTCCTGTTCAGAAACCACTTTTACTCACGAGAAAGTTAAATTTTCTGACACCAATTATACACACGTCCTACTTTCAGATCAATAATCCTTAAAACGTACTAACAAAACCCGAGGTTAAAGCACCTTTCTGTGTTACTGCGCCGTTGAACACAATTAAGAAACTTAACTTTAAGACTTTATAAAGATTTGAGACTAGAAACTAAAGAAACTAAATCTCACCTCACAATCCAAAGTGCTCAGCCAATCCCGGAATTGAAAAACAATATAAAAAATACACTAAAATATTCGATCGCTTTCGTAATCACCGTCCTTGCTTGAAAACAAGACTTTCGACGCTTTCGAAAAGTTTTGCCTTCGAACTTCTTGCTGGTACAGCTATCACTTAACGTTAACGATGAACACACAGTTTTAATAAACACCAATTAGCAAGGATTAATGTTGGGTTTCATGTGACGGGTTCAAGACGTCCGACCGTCGCGAAGGTCCGCGGTTCACTGGAAGAAGTGAGAAGAGACACGTCACACGCTGCGTCCGCGCAGAGGCTCACCTTTACTTATTTTTATGCGGATGCAGTAGTCTTGGTGCTTGGAAATTATATTGTCATGTTTGCGCGGTCTGTATTTCGTCATGCTCACTTTAAGATGCAAATATTTCGATTTTTATCAAATTGGACGCCATTTTGATGATGTTAATTATTAACATGATTGGAGTTTGAGTTTAATACGGGTTGCACCCATAATATATGCATTTTCTATATAATAGGACTTATCAGTATCGCACTAATTTTCGGTTGGAAAGACAACGCAGTAACCTGGAAGCTATAGGTAATGGTAACTGAAGCAGATACAGCACAAGCATTAAAAGGAATACTTAAAACGATTTTTTTTGCTCCCTCTTGGTTAAAATCGACGATCACCTAAATTGATTATTTAGGTTATCATATTGGTAGTGATTGCGTTTTTCGTTGCTATTGTTTAATGGGCACTACCGAAAGACGTATTACATTGAGTGAAAACATTTTTTAGAAGAAATAATTGGAATGGTAACCATACCGGGGCAAATTTCGGAAAAGGCCTTTTCGTAATTTGCCTAGGTCTGAGTGTCACCGGGATCGCCCCGCGTACTAGCGTCACTTAGTTTGGGACCATACAGTTGGTGTGTTCGTCTGGCGATATTTATTTATTTACCTAAGTATTTAACTGTTCTTTAATAGAATGGAAATAAAGGTTCACTGAAACGTATCAAACATGTAAATAAAATAATAAATGTATCAAGTTTGTTGACGTCGCAGTAAAGGCACCAACATCTCGGCGCGGCCTCGATATTCGGAGCTGAGCGCCTCTCTACGCTCCGCCTAGCTATTCCACATTCGTGCGTGCCATTGCTAGCGCTTGCCAAACTTGCACACAAAAAATGATGATTCAACAACTACCTATGTTTACCTGAATTATAAAGGTACCTACCCTTATTTTTTGCATTCACACGCAAAGCATATTTACAATTGAATAGCAGACCCTCTCACAGAACATCAGCGTAAAGTAGCTTAAATAGCTGCCTTTTCTATCATGAGTGTGAGAGCTGGAAGCTGGACCCAACCACCTTTCCCCTCTCTATCCCAGTCTACTTCCGGTTCTACAATCTGCTATCAATGCCATTGGTTTTGCAAACATCTATAGGCCACGTAACTGCTTAACATTAGGCGGTTCGTACGCTTGTTGGCCGACTTTGTTATATTAATATAAAAAATATACAAAACTTTAGATTGAAAATATTGCATAGCTTGCATAGATCTTCATAATAGTAGATTCGAGCATCATCTCCCATGTAAGATCAGTTCTGAAGACTGATATTTAGTCCACCAATGCTTAATTAACAATGACTATTGTCTAAGACTGAACAGATGGGAAATCGTAATCTGATCAGTCGTCTCTTAGGCCGCAGAATCCAGGGTACATTCCTCCTATCACCTCCTATAGCTGGCTAACAGCAATCCTATAGCCTCCTATAGCTGGCTAACAGCATATCCCAAATAAAGGCCACACCTCACTCGCAAATAATCTAGATAATTATACTCAGGCTCGATTTAATTTTGTTACGTTTGATACAACCAAATAGTAAATATAAACAAGGTAATGATTGCAATCATGCATTTTTGTGGGCAGTTACGTAATCGCGAATAACCGTGCGGTGTCGCGGCCATTTTTATTCAGCTGTTATGCAATAAGATGTGGGTATGTGAAATAAAATAATTAATACCTGACTGGACAACTTTTATTTATCTTTAGGTTTTTATGTATCTTTTCTGTTCTCTTTAAAGGTAAGTATTACAGTCGTACTATATTGTTTAAATAATCTTATTTTGTTTTGATTCGCAATAATCTACCTGCTACTGATAAGAAGATCCAATCATTTTTGAAGTACCTACCTAGGTTTGTATCTAAAATAGGTACCTACTTAAACTTTCAGGATTTGATATTTACTGCAGTCTGAAAAAAAACATGAATCCTATTGGGTATCTAATTAATAAATTCATGAAGGTACTACTATGTATGCTCTAAGTATATACTTATTCAATAACGCGGCTTTCATTTATTTACTTTCTTAAGACATTATCCTCTTTTCTTTCATTGCATTTAAATTGAGTTTTAAGCGCATTCCAAAAACTCCATAACGCTATACATTCTCACAATAAGTACCTACTTAAACAGTTAAATGATCAATATTAATATCGTCTCCGAGAGAGATGGAAAAAGTCGTGGACAATAAAAAATGTCCCCAATATTCTTTTAGGTATATTATGTCGCCGTCACTCGTAGAAATCAGACGTGTTATGAAAGTGCCGATGCTGAATAGGAATAAGTAAATAAATTAAAACTTAGTTTGGTTATTGTTTTTGATAGACACTCTTTAAAGAAACGTGCCATATGATTTGTGAACATATCTTTCCTACGTACCTATTTGGCACAGGTGTTTTAATCTTATGCCCAATATCGCTATGTTAGAGTGGGAACCCTCGTTCATACTAACGCAATAGGTACGTACAGGCCATAGACCAACCTCAACCAGCAGCATACATCAAGTATTGCGTCAATGTAAACGAGGGGTTGCATACCTAAATAAATAAGTTTATTCCAAATGTTCGAAACTTGACTAAATTAAGAAACTATAAAGTACCTTCTTATTTACGTAAATGCTTCGTTATCCATTAATAAATGCCAAATCTAACCGTGAGCTTGCACTGGCGAAACATTTACACCAATTTTTATAGTGTTCAATTTATTACTGTCTCCTTTTTCTACACATAATAAGGACAATATCATAAATCGCTGAAACAGCAAACGAGAGGTAAAAATATCATAACCTAAGTGTCCACTCCGGATAATTACCCAAAAATCCGATTTTCATCAGCACCTCCAGCATAAAAATATCGAATTCACAAAAAAATGTCAAGCGGCGTGGTGCTCAGTTTCGGACCAAAGAAAGTTTGTATGTGGGGCGCAACCTGCCTTGAACTTGGACCGAACCGGTCCAGAGCGGGTGGTGGCACTTATTGTGGACCATTGGCACACTACGCGAGACTGGAGACTAATGACCGAATTTTATCTTTAAATGATAAGACTGATAAGTCTCTATTCCTCTCCTTCTGTCCCACTCCCCTAAAGTTCGGCAACGAGCGAGCTATGCCTTTGGTATTGCAAGCATCAATAGCAGAGGTTCTCAAACTTATTTCGTCTACCGCCCACTTTGAGAATCAATTATTCTCTAGCGCGTTCTATCTTTTTAATTTATCATAATGAAAAATCACAATTGCTGGAATTATTACTTTAATAAATTCAGTTAATACAATCAAACTAGTAAGTAAAACATAAATTGTTTTCTTATATTTACCCGAATATTACACATTGAAATAAAACTAGTTTTATTTCAATAGTAAAACATAAGTACGTAATAATCGATGGTGTGTAGTTAGGTACGTTTTGAAATATAAAAAAAAACAAATCAGTCATCGCCACTTTAAATCGCTTCAACACCCAAATTTTCTGTGCCCTTTACCTACCGCCCCCTGTAGGGCTCTAGCGGCCACAAGGGGGCGTTATCACCCATTTTGAGAATGACTGATCTATAGGCTATGGTTACTGCGTAACATCAGGCGGGTCTTTCGCTTGCTTGCCGACGTAATTAAAGAAAATGTATAATTGTGTAGATATAGGTACTAAGAAGGTACCTACCTACTGTTATTCCTGTTTCTAGTCCCCTTATCTCTGCAAGACTTCCGCTATTACCTGTTAAACTTGCTGCATTCTTACGGCTTCTGTACAAGTGCATGAGCTTATTATTTTTTTAAGGCAGGACGGGGTTTGCAAGTTCAGATTCTAATAGTAAATTTATAATGTGACGTCTTATAATATGCAAAACTTGTATCTGAATCTATATATATAACTCAAAGGTGACTGACTGACTGACATAGTGATCTATCAACGCACAGCCCAAACCACTGGACGGATCGGGCTGAAATTTGGCATGCAGGTAGATGTTATGACGTAGGCATCCGCTAAGAAAGGATTTTGATTAATTCTACTCCCAAGGGGATAAAATAGGGGATGAAAGTTTGTCAATTAAATTCCACGCGGACGAAGTCGCGGGCACAGCTAGTGTTTAATAAAAATAACACTTTCTATTGTAATCACATATAGGATAGCTACCAATAAGTTTCACTTCAGTTATTTAGGTATAAATCATAAACCCACGCAAACGAAACCACAGCATCGTACAAATGAAACTTGGCATCAATAAACGCGGATTCCATTGAGATGAAGTGATATCGCATATTTCGAAGGCAACCTAGTCATTTGGTATCTAATCGTGACTGGGTTCGAATAGGCAAATGGTTGCCTGCGCTGTGTAGGCGCGACTGAGAGGCGAGCCTGTAATTTAGCCCAGGTCTGTCTGTAATCAGTGGCACAGAGCCCACTGGGACCTAGGTATTGGAATGAACACATGGAACTATATATATGACGTGTACCTACCTAATAGACTAGTCCCATTAAAATAAAATACCTACATGTAAGCAAACTCCTGCACGTAGGTACTTATTTCATCTAATATATGCCTATATAATGTATGTTAAGACATCTAATATTCAGATAACGATATTAAAGAAAGGATCGAACATTGAAATCAAAAGCCGAATCCAAAAAACCCTAGAGCCCTAAAAAGCTCGAAATAATGTAGGTATTTTATCACCACTTCTGCCTACGCCTTCGGGGAATATAGACGTGATAATGCGTTATATTTTATATACCTGTCAGAATTGAGGGTTTGCTAAACTACTCAAAGAATTGCATCGGATGACGTCAGGGGTGTTACTCTTAGCAAAGATAAAAAAACGATATATCGTGACATTCGTATTGTCGAATCCTACTCTAAATTCCATATTTTTTGCCGTCGTAAATTGTCTGGAAGGAATGATAATTGTGTATTGTTATTTCAGTAATCGATACGACGGCAAAAAAGATGGATTATTAAAAGATGGATTCGACAACACGAATAATAAATAATAAATAAATAAATATCGCCAGACAGACACACCAACTGTACGGTCCCAAACTAAGCAAAGCTTGTACTATGGGTACCGTACAATGGACTGGGGGCGATCCCAGTGACACCCAGACCTGGGCAAATTACGAAAGGCCATTTCCGAAATTTGCCCTGGCGGGAATCGAACCCGCAACCACCATGTGCAGTGAGCCGAGCGGCCTACGCTCGAACCACTGCGCCAAGCGGTCGTCGAAATCGGAATGTCACAATATATCGATTATCGTTGCTAAGGGTACACGGAAAAAAAAACTGGTAACTATAACCACAATTTGATAGTGCATACAATTTTAGTAGTATACAAGGTGACACATAATGGGTATACTTTTTTTTTCAAAACTTAACTTTGTAATTCTAAAACCATCAGCTTTGGAGGGAAGTTGAAAAACAAAAGGTGTTATAGGAATACAGCTGTTGACCGATTTCACAAGTCTACAAAACCTATAGTACTTCAACTGTCCCACAAAGCCGATAGTTTGAGATTTACAAAGTTAAGTTGCAAAAAAAATAGTATACCCATTTTGTATCACCTAGTATGTGACAACTCTACACATTGTAATCCCTACTAGTCAGTTCTTGTAAAAAGTGTTTGTATGGACAAATAATCGTTTAGTACGTACAAGGTGCATACTGTACGATACTATATTAATAGTTTATATTACAATACATTATGTTATCTTTACCGTAAAAGTTGTTAATCCTACTAGACTGATTTCCAACTACTACTATTTTTTGTGCCCTTTATCAAACGATTTTTTGTTAATATAATTCTGATAGTATCATAGGATTTTGTAGCGTCTACCAATGGAAATTGTAATTGTAAAGATTCTGATTGTAGCATATACAATAGGAATTTGTAGCGTCTACCAATGGAAATTGATAAAAAAAAAGATTGGGTGTGCTATAGCACCCCCGGTTTGAATCCCTTCCAAGCCCATTTCAAAAATGTTATTTACGTTATTTGCTTTTGTCTGTAATCAGTAGGTAATATTAAGCGTAGGAGAGGTACCTGCCTTAATAATGCCACTTACATTATAAGCTATACCTGTCATACATAACCTCAAGTCATCTAAGATTACATCATAAGTTTGGCACGCGTGTAGTAAGACCTGGGTTTGGATTAGTGTTATTGAACCTACAAACTATGTAGACATTCATTATTACTAGTTCTTATCTTAAGGTACTTATCTTATTTTATTATATACGATGTAGATTCCGGCATGACATATGATTTGTCGAGAGGATAGTTATTATAATATAACTTAAGACTTAGTACTTACCCCTAATGGCCCTGCCCGACAAGCTGGGCAGGGCCAGACAAGCTTCTCGAATTCAAAATTAGCAAAGTTACTTGCCCTCCAGCGCTTCATTTGACTCACCTGTATAAAATAACAAAGTTAATTACGAAAATGATGGACATGCCAGTATCCAGCATGGAATTTGCATGTCATATTTACACCATGGTGTTGCCAGCCACTGAAGAAACACTCTGGTAAAGGCCTGGGGTGTTCTCATTATCTTGGAAGGTTGAACCAGGGGCCTCTCTTAAAAGGTAGGAAGGTATGTAAAAACGGAAGATAAACGGTACTCATTAGCTACGAGCGCAATCTTTGAAAACGAAACACAAACTAGTTAGACGAGTCCGCTGTTCCTACTCCGTCAATCATATTCTTTACCGTATTTTAAACGATGAGGTCATAACGCCAGCGGTAAATGATCTTAGATTAAATTTAAATAACTCCCAACCGCGCTCGTTTGCCCAGCATGAAATCTTAGTAATTCCAAGTAGCAGTTGCACCATTTGATTTCACCCGTAAAAATAGTATGGCTATACCAAAATTTAAAAAAAACTTACCTAACTACCTACATTTTTAAACAAAGTAAAATTTAACGTACCCATTGAGAAATATATCTATAAAAAACCGCTGAAGATTAAATAAAGAAAAAAAACACCGTCAGACTAACATACCAAATAAGCAACTATTGTATGTACTATGAGTACCATACAATGGACTGGGGACGATCACGGTGACACCCAGACCAGAAAGGTAATTTTCGTTTACCCTGACAAACTAGCGAATCGACAATCTGGTGCAGTGAGCCAAGCGGCCTACCACTCGATCAAACTGTCGTTAAAATTAATCAATCAACGTGTTTGATAATTGATATCGCTCAATTTAAAGCTCCAATAATGACAAATTAGCCAAGTCAGACCGAATGCCGCGTCAGCCGCTCGCGGCTTGATCGATGGAAGTTCTTCTAGCTATTAATATAGTACGCTTACAACTTAATTATACGTGATTTTTTTTATAATCACAGCTCATATAGGTAGGTATGTGCGGTATTTGACTCGCGTAGGCCGGTTCGAAAGTTGGTCGATTGGTTTAATCTTGTTTTCTTAAACAGGTGGAGTCTAATTATGCAGCGTGAATATTATATTTTATTTTTTTTCTGAAAAGGGTACACATCTATATAGTGGTCGAATATCGAGAACTTTCTCTATTGCTCGGGTTGCGAATCAAGTTGCAAGTTGACAACTTGTTACTTGGAAACGGCTACCGGTTACGACAAAGGTTCAACTCAGTGACCGACCAGAAATCACATTTTTTTTGTTATGACTCTTTCCGTTTGGAAATCACTTTATTGGACTAGGGCAAGAACTTTATACATAACACTATTCTAAGCTTCTTGGACTAGGGTGACGTCATCTGTCACTTCACTGTTCATTGTCACTACAAATATAATACTAATTATCACGAGGTACCAGATTAAATGGTTTAAGCGAGGTACGTATATCTAGAGTACGAAAGATACGTAGGTATATCTGAATTGAATGTCACCCCACAGAAACATGGCGCCAAAAACCTTTTTTCCAAATCTATGCGTGGCGTAGCGTGGCGCCGATCTGGTAGTAAAAAAAAAAATTAATATCCACGTTGGAATTGTGGGTATGTAGGTACTATCAACCGCTTACACGATACTTCCATTTGGACCCAAACCTTTACATTTTACTAAATTTAGATTTGAACAGTAGGTGCCTATCATCAAAATATTCGAGCGAGAAACACAAGTAAGCCACCTAAACTAAGAATTGTTTCATATTATGTTACTGATTTGATTACCAGAGCAACATTTTTTTATCAATTGACTTGTTGGAGTTCCAACAATAATCTGAATCAAAATGTAGAACCATTGTTTAAAATATTGCCAACGATTCCGATAGAACCCCGTATTTTCGACCTACGAGTTAATTACACGGGTCTCAGTAATCAGGAGTCACTAGGAAATAAAAAGCATTGTTACAATATAAACAGATAATATAATATTTGACACCGTCAACTTATAAATATTACATATACTAGGTACCAATGTCTTTACAACATTCATTTATTACTAAGTGAAAAAACTTTCGTAAGAAAAAATAGTATTAGTTCGATTGTTTTCATGTGTAGATGATAGTTTTATCCAAATAAATGTGTTCCCTATACCCCGTGGCGAATGTGATAAGTATAATCAATAAGATTTATATTTTATTTGTTAAAAGCCAGCTAGTTTTTACGCGAACTAATAGCTATGGAATATTTTTGATCTAAAAAAATGTTGGCAACCAAAGAATTCCAGGGGTCGCCAGTAATTGAAAAAGTATGCTGAACAAATGTCACCCAAATCACTGTCAGTAATCCCTAAACTCTAGTACCCAGCAGTACTGTGACTAGAAATAATCATAATTAAAACAACTTAACAATACGGAATGAAGCACAGTCTACATTTGGGAGCCAGAAAAATAGCCCACACAAGATTAATAGCACAATACTCGATATAAATAACTACTACAAACTGCTATATTCATAAACTAATGATTTCAGGTTAAAAATTAACCCCGTTCACACTACCCCTATTGATCAGTGATAATGAAAATGACCGAAGAGGCACATGGTATCGTCTAGTAACGAGCACCAATTTGAATCTGAAGACTGTCTCCATTAAGACGCCCACAGTTCTACATTAAACAATACTGCATCGACATTACATTCGGTAGTGCACTGGCAAGAATAACTTAGAGGAGGCCGACAACTATTTCAACAACAATCATGAAAAGACTATAGAGCTTGCAGATAATCTCAGATTTTTGTCAATAACACTATCTTGGTTTTTGATTTGAACTGATTTGATCCTAGTTGGTATTTTGTGTTGCTTTAATTTAACATTTAGTCGCAAAACTTGGTGGGTTGGTCCTGACTTTAAACAAAATTGCCTGATCCTTTAACATCACAGATAATAGAAAACAGAAACCAGTATTAACTTTCATTTCAATCAACTTGATTGGCTCATAGGTACATGCCTAGAGCGGTGGTCCCTCATCCCATTAGTCGCTATTTCCACTTCTGGATAAGTCTTTTCAATAACTAACTCGCACAGATATGGAATAAAATGCCAATGTCGTCAGTTGGAAAGGCTTCGACCGAATATAATACCTACGCAGTTTGAAACATTTTTACTTAATATTATTATATCTACGGAACTGGTCTATTCAACTTCTAATCTAACGGTAATCTATTTCAAAATTTTTCAGACGATGCTAAGACAAAAAAGTGAAATTTCAAATTTCCGAATCCATTCCGTTATTGTCAATGATCTAAAATTTGTAATGAAATAAATAATAATAATATTGAAAATAATTATTTGCAGCGGTATATTCAGCGATCTTTCTGGTCAATGAATATTGATACTTATTCTTAGAGCTATATAACTTATTTTGAAGCGTGGATTTATAAATGACAAGTCCGCCCGCTTTTTCTTGTCACGCATATTTGAATTTCACTTCTATAGGTATACCGCCGCCATATTTAAAACAAAATCAACTAAATACGATTAATAAAATTAGGCTATTATTTTTCTTTTTTAATTTTTTTGGTAACTTAATACTTTACATTGTAATAAAAGGAGTAGGTACAGCTTAAATAATATCATTAGGTCAATAGAATAATACGTGTACTGTTGTTAGGCCAACCAGTTTCTTGGTCCAAAAATTATTAGGTAAATTCAAATCGTAGGTACCTATCAATTTTTAACCGAATCAATATTAACCATACTAACTTACATATTATATTATTATATATTGATAGTATTCAGTTATAAACAAGCAGTATTATTTTTTCCCATACCACCCCGTAATACACTATATTTCGTAGAATTGCTAAAATACTGCTTGCCTAGAACCATGTACACTTTTAATTGGCCTGAACTGTATTTGAGTTACCGCAGAGAATGTACCCCTATAATATCTACACGTTCGATATGTTGCAGCCTACATATATCCATATTACGAGGAAACATATTAAGGAGTAGAAATGGCACTCATACTTAAACGAAAACTTTTGAATGTCTCCGCATGAAACAAAACGTATCAGGAACATCTTTCGATGCCATATATTTTCAATTTTGGACCCAAAGATAGATGGCGCTGGCCACTTGTAAGTAGGGTTGCCACATTTATTTTAACAATACACGTACATTTGTGTATTGGTTTACTCTTATGTCTGTATATTGTTTTTTTAACAATACGTGATAATCTATGCAAAAATAATACAGATTCTCTTTAAATACCTGTCTAAACGCTGTCAGAAACGCGCTAATTTGTAATTCACATCTTTGAAGATCATTGCAGAACATTGAGTATCCAATAAGACTAAATCAGTGAGATAAAAAATGAGTGTCAGGCAATTTAGTATTCATGCGCGGAAAAGAGTTCAATACTCTATAATCGAGCAATTTTGGCAACCCTACTTGTGATCCTGTCGCTATGCAGGCCAAGTGTGAACAGCCTCAGTCAATTCGGTCATGTAGACTCAATTGATTAGTATAAGAACTTATAAATGCCATCTGATTATGATAATTTATATTCCGGAGACATCGTTTTCAAATTTCAACCGTTATTTGGATCCCAATATTGTTACCACTTATAAAGTATCCCCAAAAAGAATTTGGTAATCGATTTACAATGGTATTGCAAAGCACTTTTACGGTTTAAAATGCTTTATACACTCATTGTAAACGGATAACAATGTCTATAAATTTGTGGGTAATCTTTAAGATACAATAAAGTTTGATATTTAAATTTTGTCGAAACATTAATCATTACGTGATCAGAATGTAGTTCCATTGAAGATTGTCAGTAGCATATTGTGTTAGGGTTAAAAAGTCCGTCAATAATATAATACCTATAAATAAGAATGTTGGAGTTTATAATCAATTAAATCGTTATTAAAAAACTTTCTTCAATGGAATTGCAACCCTCACTGCCTAGTTTAAAGTGCACAATCAAAAATAAGGTATAATTATTATTGTGACTAAACACGATAGAATAATACTAACCATCGTTCACGCACACAGCCGAACAAACTGTCTCAGTCATATGTCCGCTATCGCACAAATAATGTGTCTTAACACGAGAGCTATAAGGTCGAAAGTCTTTACCAGTTCACGGTACAGGAATGATAGGTGCCTTCGTGGTATCAATCAAATGGAATCGATGGTTATTTGTTCCTAGAAGTCAATACTTGATTTGACCTTATAGCTCTAATGTTTCAATAAATATGTATATTCACGCTTTCATTCATTACTTAAGTGTAGGAAATTGACACTACGCAAGAATTATATAGACAAGACATGTGTCATAGATAATGATATTTCACATTTTTTATGTGTTTTATCTTTCCATACTACATCCAACGATCATAGCCAAAACTACGGGAGGCAAATGTGTAGAAGACACAGGAACCTCAACCGCTGTTTTCTTTAACTCTTCAACGATTCAGACTAATGCCTGTATTAATAAATCTCAAGTCTGAGAGTGATCTTGAGTGCGCTTTTGACATGTACTTTTGTACTGGAATGACATAAAAGTGACATTTCCAAGACCGCTCTTAAACTTAAGATCCATTTATTAATACCATACGATGTTAAATAGTGAAGTTGAACGCGATTTTAACGCGAAATTTAATATCATATCCAATATAACATAATTAATGACGTTGCAATAACATATTTTACAATATAATGTAACCCCTCGTTTGCACTGGACGGAACATTCACTCAAAACATAACGTTGTCTCCATTTTATGACAACAAAAACATAGACAACAATATATTTTATGTGGGAATATTTCGTCAGTTGCTAACTAAGGGTCATAATAACAAGCTGCGTAACGAATGTTTGTAAACACCGAACACTGGATTAATATATCTAAATATTTGTGACGTTATCACGTACGAATTGATTAATTGTGCATTCGTTTTTACAATAAATAACTTGACAGGTGTCACAATGACAGATGACGTAACAAATTGGATCGACCATAGTCCCACTTTTAAAAATAGAACGGCCACAATTAATCAACTCGGATGGCATCATACCACAAGCGCTAATTATGATCTAAATGTCTCAACCACAGTCCGAGCAACAACTTCAACACGTGCATTATACAGTTGTACATAACACCGTCGTTCAAATTGTTGTTTTCATCCCAATAAAACTTCCTGCCGTAGTCCCTACACTTAACAATCTTAACAAACAACTTGCTAAACACATTTCGAACGTGACCATTCGCATTATCATTGCATATACGACAATCGCATCTAACGCCTATGTAACTGGAAGTATCTGGTACGCTTTTGGCATCACGCGCTCGTGAAATCACTATCGTCGGTACGTCGCTTACGCCCTTCTTCTCTGTGCTAGCAAAGGAATACGTCCTTGTCAATTTCATAAGGTTATCCGACACGCCGCCTTCGAAATTGACTTTTTTATAGCTGCCTCTTATTAGGGCGCTCTGAATCGTATTCGATTGGGACTCCAAAGAGCCTCGTCTCGATTTCAAACCTTTACGTACGATGTTTTCGCAACTCTTGAACTCGACCTGCTTAAGTAAGACACCTTTCCTCAAATTTGTTTCCGCTCTCGCGAAAATACCTTGCAACCCCGACCGCCTTTGTTTAGGTTTAAACTCCTTGTTGCAGTCAACAGATGATATGCTCCTATAGAATGGAACACGAATTTCTAGATGGTCTTCCGAGTCGACATTTTCAACCGAATTTGAATTACTGAACGTAAAACTAGACAATTTATGAATCCGCGGCGAGACAGGACAACTTACACAATCAACTTTACTCGGAATCTCTATACGAAGTTTAGAAGTCTTTCTGTCAGCCTCTAGCAAATTATCCGCAGAATCATTCGCTTCTTTTACACTGACAAATGACCCCGAGTAAGTAAAACACCTTTGAAGTTTCTTTATCCGTGGTGATAAGCTTCCGCTGTCACCTAAACCTTTATAGCTATCTTTCAGCACGGCCAATGAAATGTTGCGTTCGGAAATCGCGTTATGCATATCCGAAGATGCTCGCCTGCTTCTCACTTTAAGCTGAGAAGCTGGTATATCCTCAAAACTCCTGAACTGTTCCAACATAAGGCTGTCCCTACCGTCCGAGTCGACAGTCCACGTCGAATTATTGCCACTGTCAATCCACTCCGAACCTATAGCCTGCAAATGGTTGAAGATGTCGATACCTCTGTCCAACGAGATGGATCTCTGCAGAGGAATGTCGTGCGTGAACCTATCATCAAAAGGGTCACTTTCCGCTGCGAAAACCTTTTTACCGAGCCAGTTGTCGAACTCCTGGTGTTCCAAGTTGGAGTTGAAAAGTTCCTGTCTCAGGTCTAGTTTTGATTGATTGTCTTTGATTTCCGAGTGTTGTCTGTGTTTGTGTGTGGTGTCGGTGGTGGGTCGGGTGGGGTCGGAGTGTCTACGCGGTGGCGGGAGCGGGGGCGGGGGCGGGGGCCGGGGCGGCGCCACTGGCCGCAGACATCTTGCTCGCGAGGGAGGATAGCGAGCGGCGCGGGAATGACCCCACGGCGATATCAGACTCAGCAAAGAGCTTGCGAAAACTGTAAATAAATACACGATCATCAAAATCTGTTGTACATTGTTGGATATTTTATAAAATGCGTTTGATGCAGAGCTTTTAGCAATGGAGTAGGGAACGCGATTAATTAAGGCGTCAATAGCCTAGTGGTTAGAGGGGCCGTCGATAGGTTTCGGGTTCGAACCCCATCCTGGCCATTAAACTAATGACGTGAGCCCACACTCTAACACAAGCATTAGCTTAGCTGGAGGGGCGAACAGGAATACTAGTAATGTGATTAACTCACATTGTTAAAAATATTTATTTAAAAAAAAGTTATATGCAAATGCATCTAATCTGCAATTCTGCTCCAACTTGCATTTTAGGTGCAGTTCGTTTGAATATACGCTTATATTCTGGCCATAAACGTTTTGGCGGAGGGCTAAGTCGTGCTAGACATTTCCTTTGCTAAAAACTCTATGGTTTATGGATAAGTGTCACGTGTTTTATAAAGAAGTTTAGTGTAATTACAAAGATGAACTAGCTACTATCTTAATCAATATAAAATTAGTTACCAATTTTAATAAATTTACAATGTTAATAACAACTTACTAAACAAACCTCGTGATGTCGAAATGAAATTACAAGTTTTATAATACATAGAAATGTCAGAAAGTTGCCACTCAAAATAGCGTTTCGTACACCGCGAGAACGATAGGCAACAGGGATGACTGATACATCCAAATTGGTGGAGCGACACCCAGAGACCCCCTCGGATCTACTACTCAGCATAAAGGAACAGACCTATAAGCGTACATATATATTAACATACATATATATCTTTTGAAGCGTCAATAGCCTAGTAGTTAGAGGGGCCGTCCTCGTAGCTGAGAGGTTCCGGGTTCGATGCCCATCCTGGTCATTAAACTATTGACGTGAGCCCACTCCTAGAACAAGCATTAGCTTAGTTGGAGGGGCTAAAGGGAATACTAGTAATGTGATAAACACACATTGCGTCACTATGTAGTACGTACAGTCGCTTGTCTGTATAGCGGTGTACAAAATGCTATCTTAAGTATGAGAACACAAGGGCACAATTAGCCTAGTAGTTAGCTCCTAGTTACTACACTACAGGGTGTGTTAACAACGTGAGTCATGCTTGCAGATCGTAAGTAGCTGTAGAGGTCACTTTCGAACGTGACGGCCAGTGCTGATGATTGTTCTAACTCGTATTCAAATTCAAATCGCTTATTTTGTTTAGGCCTACGGGGGCACTTACAAATTTTCAATTTTACATTTTTCTTCGTATTTCAATCGGATCGGAACGCGACATCGACTGAGAAGATCCGGCATGAAACTCAGTGGGCTTGTCTTTTTACAAAGGGTTTTTATGAGTAAATCCACCAGCGGGGGTATTTTAAATCATTCGAGTCGATATCGGGACACGGATTTGAAAACATGAAACGTCTGTATTTAAAGATTTCACTGTTACCACCTCATTAATAAACGTGGTTATAGCAGGTGAATAGTTACGCACCGAACTATCTCTTTCTGTCATCAGTAATTTGACATTCGAAGGAAGAAGACTAAGCATGGTTTAACTGTTTAACCGCTAATCCACGTTAATTAATTAGGGTGTATTGTAAGACGTAATTGGATGACTAAAAATGTTTTTTAATTAGTAAATTTATAATCGAAATCCAGACGTTTAAAATTTCCGAATCGGTATCCACCGAAATCTTTTTGAATTATTTATAAACACATTACCATCCTTTGCGTCGCGCGGTCGGGTTAAAATAACAATCAATTACTGCTTTACCGGCCGATTTTCAACGGTATACTAAGACTCGTAAATGAATTGACCAATCATCAGCACTGCCGTTACACTTGCAGCCAGCAGGGCCCCCCCTTACCCCTCCCCCCTCGCACGTACCGATCGCGCAATACCTCGTTCAACGTCCGTATTCAGTACCAAGGGCCGAAAGAGATTCGCGGCGGCGGCGGCGAGCGGCGCCCGCTGCCGCGCGACCACAGCGCCAGCCTGAACCTGGCCGCACACGCAATACACTTGTACCATGGGTGGTGGGGCGCAACGACAATAACATAACATAACATAACACAAAACAAAACGATACATAAATACTTATAGGGGAAGAAAAAATAAAATTGGGGAGGTAAGTAAATAAATGGAAATATAAAAGAAATGTATGGATTAATTGAATTTATGGAAACGATATCTGGTCCCACTGATGTGATAATCATTACTCGCTTTTTTTATTTATATTGCAATAAAATAAATTGTAGGTACATGATTTCCACCAAATTTCATTATTCTTAATGTAATTTGTCCCACTGGTTAATCCTCCTAAATTAGGATCACAACTTCAAAAACACTTTGTAAATAAACTTTCAATAATTAATATATCGGATACTCAACCCGATAAATATACATTTTTTTTGGATTTTATTTTAGCAATATTACAGCATAACATTGAATTATGAAATAATATTTATTCCACTTTTAATAAATTAATGAATTATTTAACATTATTTAGTGTTAACATTATTATTAATAATGATAAAATATGAAAGTGCTGGATATAAAATGAAAGTGTAAACAAAAACAAGGACAGGATCGGGAGTGGTCAAGCGTGAAGCGTCCATGACATAATGCTGTATAGTAATCGACGACT
Organism: Notodonta dromedarius; assembly: GCA_905147325.1. Taxonomy (NCBI): domain Eukaryota; kingdom Metazoa; phylum Arthropoda; class Insecta; order Lepidoptera; family Notodontidae; genus Notodonta; species Notodonta dromedarius. The sequence continues at coordinate 9,366,104 of LR990179.1, read as the reverse complement.
GGGTAAATTCAGGACTAACGACTTTTAGCTCCTAGTTATAAGGTCTTATTTCAGTAATGCACGATATTTTGCACAACGCCTAAGTAAAAAAGCCTAAGATTATTTATTAGTAGCTGTGCCCGCGACTTCGTCCGCGTGGAATTTAATTGACAAAGTTTCATACAAACTTTCGTCTCCTATTTTATCCCCTTGGGGGTAGAATTAATCAAAATCCTTTCTTAGCGGATGCCTACGTCATAACATATACCTGCATGCCAAATTTCAGCCCGATCCGTCCAGTGGTTTGGGCTGTACGTTGATAGATCACTATGTCAGTCAGTCAGTCAGTCACCTTTGATTTATATATATATAGATAGATAACCACCGCAAAAAAAATATGTATCTCAAGGTATATATATTTTTTTGTTTTTATACAACTCTGGTTGGTTTGATTTGGCTGGAGTGATTTTACCAAAGGTTAGCTTATAGAAATAAATTCATCCGTATTTTTTTGTAGTTGGTCGCGGAACTGTAAATATTTATTCTGTACGGACGAAAGGTAATTCGTTTACTAATTATTGATTTAAGATTGCGATAAAACGCCTATGCTCACTAGGCTTCGCGGCACGGCAAAGACATGTTCATGGAATGGTACATGGAATGTTCGTACTAAGGGTATTAAAATAAGATTCAAAATCATTACGCTTTCAAGAGTCTTTGCCGCGCCTTAATTATATCCAAAACAAGCAATTGTATCCCCAGGGATCAGTTATAATTTTCCACCGGCAGATAATATTTATATTATTACCTCTTATATATTCCCAAATGTGAGCTATATGTTGCCTACTGAGTGAAAATGTGGCCGATAAATCTAAACAGACCCGCCCTCTTTCCATTGAGGTATTATTTAGGAAATATGTTGACCTACAACACTGAAACTCTGCCTACCATTTCCGAGAAATATATTGTGTAATGGTGTGCGTACTACTGGTGCCTTAGGGTCACTCCAAATTAAGCTCTATGTCAAGGAGATAGGAACTTAAGACGTCGCCTGGCCACTTCAGCTCGACCGACGCAGCCGCGACGTCATTTCGGCTCTCATCCCCTTGACATAAGGTCTTATTTTAAGTGACTCCAATTGGTCGATTACTATACATTATATTTTACATGCAACACAGTGCTGTGCCGTGTGTACTCCCCGTCTCTTTCGGCCCTGGTGCCATTTTCCAATCAACAACTGGACCTAGGTTTGCAAAATGGAACCAATCCACACACACTTCTGCAAACTAAAACCAACCTAGAACCACTAATACAAGGATTGGTTTTGGTATGCAGCAGTGCATGTAGGTTGATTCCATTCTGCAAAACGATATCCAACTAGTAACTCCTAAAAAACATAAAATTTTGAATGTTAAATTGCCGAATAGTTCTTACTTACTAGTTCTGTCATGCTTGGGCAGGTATTTATAAGTCGATCTCAAATGTGAGTCCTCTACTCTTGAGAGTACTCTTGAGATGTTAAAATGACATTGCCAAGTTCGCTTTCAAAGCTCAGTTCGAGTTATTAATACCGGCACCAGTGACGGTAGTGAATGCGAAATGTTACCAGAACCAAATAAATCATGTGAACAACCATCTGTTCCTTGTCGCCGTCACCTGGTGGGGGGAGGGGGGGTTTAATATAACTCGCATCGATACCAGAGACGGATTCGGATACTTTAAACTTCCGTATTTTTGTCAATTATTTTTATTAATCCTAAGTCATAATTCGATTATAACAGTGAAATATTTTAACAAATAAAGTTGACAAAAATACGTACGTTTCAGGTTTCCGAATCCGTTTCCGATATCGATGCGAATTATTTTAAATACCCAGTGGACAGATAATTTTGTTTGTAGTACTATGACAAGCTATTTTGTGTATAGTGATATGCGAGTTTCGTGCTTGAGTGATGTCGATTGTAATGGAGATTCGATTAGAAAATAATCGACTAAATTGCTTCTATTTCCAAATTCAAAATGCCGAGTGCTCAATGCTCTCGTTGTCGGAGCTGTAACCAACCGGTATTCCACTAAACTGAAAAAATTCGATGTAATAATCGACTCAAGTACGATAATCGACTATCTAAGTTGACTCAAGCGATTAGGCGATGTAAATACGATTCATAAGGTTTTAGATTAAAATGAAATATTATAAGAAGTTAAGAATCTGAGGTAGTGATATGACCCTCCTTAATATGACCTAGGTAAAGCAACCAGTATTTACAAAGCCATCCACTTATAATGAAAAATGATGCAGACTCACTATTGGACCAAATCCTAATGCATAGTGTGGAATCATACACACATGCCATAGAAGAATTGAAGCGTGTGAATTCATGCAGGAACACAATATGAACATTGTTACAATAAACCCCATTGTAATGCAATTTCCCAGATATGCCCGGTTTCTATGCACAAGTTTTATTTGTGTGCATAAAAAAACAAGCAATAAAAGAATAAAAATTAAATTACCGATATGACTAATGAAGGAATGAGATAACAATTAATGATATGAGTGAAATACACGTAGCATACTAATAATTAAGAAATATCACGGAACTTAATAGCTGTATTCAGAATCAACGAAAACGACAGCTTCCATCCTTCTTCTAATTGATTTGTAAAAGAAGGATGGAAGATGTAAACTTTCCGCCAATTGTGAATAGACGTTAAAAGTCTTGTCTTTGTGGCGAGCTGCCTGTATCGTTCCTTTATCACCCCGCTTTGCAACGGAAGGGAGTGGCTAATTTTCTTCCAACTCCTATTCCATCTTTAGTCAAATTCGTACCAGTTCCATGACAATTTAGCTTGTCCCCGGGACTCGTCCAGAGTTCAACCTCGGCTTCATAGTTGGACTGTCGACTCTAGCGTCCGGTCTCAAAAAAATACAATATTCCACATATTTCTGGGGGTAGAGTGTGCTACGTGTATTTTTAAATGGTCTTTAATATTCAGCCCATGCAGTTGCAAACAGGCAGGTGATATGTGTGGTGACTCACAACTTCCGGATGCCGCTGTTCCGCTTCCAGGGCGCGTCGTCGGGCTCGGCGGGCAGCGGGCCCTGCACGGCCGCTTCCTCTTCCGCCGCGCTCGCGCTCCCGCCCGGCGACGTCTCCGAGCTGATGAAGAAACAATCATTCAACCTACTTCTGACGAGCGCTTGGCGCAGTGCTTCGAAATTTCGGAAAAGGCCTTTTCTTAATTTGCCCAGGTTTGGGTGCCACTGGGATCCCCCAATCCATTGAACAGTACAAGCATAGTACATAGTACAAGCATTGCTTAGTTTGGGGCCATACAGTGTTCGTTTGGCGAAATTTATTTATTGACTCTACTACGATATTCGGGTACCAAATCTTGCCCCGCATTTGGTATATTTTAAATGGTGCCATCCAAATTGTTCGTTGGTCTTACAAGGTAAACTGCACTCATGAAAATATCAGCGGAAAATTCTAACTCTGGGGTCTAGGAATAGGTCTAGGAATCACGAGTTGAATCCATGGTATCACTTTTCGTTACGGTGCCCCTTACTCCCTGTATATAATCTATTGCCATTAAAGTAGGTGTTCAACCTGTCGTGTTGGTGCGGCGGCTGCTGCAGCGCGCCGAGCTGCTCCTGCGCGCGGCTGAGCTTGAGCTTGAGCTCGTTCCGCTCGAGCAGCACGGCGCGCAGCTCGCGCAGCCGCGCGGCCTGCTCGTCCTCCGCGCCCCCCGGGGCCGCCACGCCGCACGACGGACACTTCTGCGCAAAACACTCATTTATTAGGATTCCGTAGTCACTACGAGAAACCCTTATAAGATCATTCATTCAGTCAGTCCGTCCGTCCGTCCGTCCGTCCGTCCGTCCGTCCGTCCGTCCATCCGTCCCGGCCTGTCACAGGGTCATAACTTCTACAGTTTCTGACGGAAGTAGATACAATTTGGTACAGCTATACGTTAACAGTAAATGTCACTTTCAAAAATATAAAAAGTAGGCAAATTACTTTTTTTAAGGTACCTCCCCAAACACCGAAAGGGGGGGATATTTTGATGTGATGGCGCTTATATACTGTCAAAATTTTCACTGTAATAAATGGCTACATTAGTGTTTCCGGCAACAATTCCAGCAATGCCAGTAATAATAGATATTCATTTTTTGGTCATATTCTGGAGCAAAACGTTCCTGCGATGACCGGTATATTTTTGAAAATATTGGAGAAACATATTGCATTGATAAATTACCCGTTTAGAAGCACCTTTACGCACGCAGTGGAAACAAAGTGTGCATGTTAAAACCCTAGTTCGCGCCTCTGTTATTTTCAGATTTCATGTGCGAAACGAATACAAAGACACTTCGCCGAAGAAAAGCATCATCGTTAGGATACCCGCACACAGAGAAACGTTTCGAAAAATGTGCGAAGTTTAGACTCCAGAGCCCATATGGTGACTTGGTACCTAGACCCCACAGGCTAGCCAAGGGAGTTAGCCTGACCGAAATTGTTTTATGTGCTACTATATTTTCTATGGTAATGACCTAACCTCTGGGTTTTTCGAAATCTATTTGCGAATCATATTTTAAATATATGATTTATCACTTGCTTACGGTATAGGAACATATCGTGAGGAAACCTGCATGTCTTAGAAATTGTAACCAATTTTCGAAAGACCTGTGAAATCCGCGAACCCGCATTGGGCCAGCGTGGTGGATTATGGCCTGAACGCCCCTCGTAGTGAGGGGAGGCCCGTGCCCAAGAGTGGGATGTCAAAAGGGCTAAATTAAGTTAAGTAATGACCTTATGCTGCACAGTGTCCTGCTGGAGCTCCGTGATGTCCCTCTGTTGCGACTGGACCATGGCCGTCAGCTCCGAGCGTTCCTCGCATACTAAGCGCATCTGAAATTTTATAGACAGCTTTAATATTGTCGCTGAGCCTGCAACCACGGTCGTTTGTTACGACCAGTGTCAAACTTATCAGTTGCAACCACGTTCGTTTGTTACGACCAGTGTCAAACTTATCAGCAAAAAGATTAATTCAAATAAGTTCAGGAGTCTCTGAACACGCTCCGTATTCAGATAGTCGGATAAAGACCTCTAAAAATGATAAACGTTTTTGAGTTCCGTAACAGTAATGTTTCGTGTTGTGCGTAGCGTTTTTTAAGTGGCTTCATTTTCGTTAAAAAAGTTCATCCTTCAAGCAAAGTTTGGATTCATTTTGCGTTGTCGTGTGGCGCAAACCACTAAAAGGGTATATGATATGTAACCGAAGACTGAAACAAACTCACATAACAATGCTTATTTTATACATAGGAATAACATTAAGAAATAATAGCTTTTTACCTGATTTTGTAGCTGCTTGTGTTTCCGCCGGAGGTCGCGGCTGACCTGTGCCAACTTCTTCACTTGATTCGACAACTGCAACGTATCCAAAATCGCCATTTCAACTACTACAACTATTTTAAACTATACCTGGTATAGTTGAATTAGTTCCGCCAGTCGATAGCCACGGTAAAAACTATTAAAAACTATCTCTGTGGATAGTTTAACTAGTTTTATCGAACACCATATAATTTTTTAGAAAAAGTTCGAATCACGCTCGTTACTGAAACACCACTTCTTTTAAGATTAATCCCAGTTTTTAAGTTAGCAAACACTTTTTACATCGATACCACCAAAATTGGAGTTATGTTCTCAATTTTTTCTACACTAAACACATATTTTAGACAAAACACGTGATAGTAAGCATAACAATATAAAATTGTGTAGGTATATATATTGTACTATATCTTGTGACATATAAAATATATAGATAACAGATCCGTATTTGCGGCGGACGGTAAACTTGTGTTTTCCTATGCGTCGGATAAGATATTGTCAGATTCTAGATTGGAATCAACCGCGGTGGGGGCTTTCGATTTTAACTGTTTTTTACGTAACCTTGAATGCTCAAGCGACTATCATGAAGTAGAACATAAAATTGATCTGAGTTAGTGAAAATATCGTGTAATCGCCAAGCCTATCTGCTGGTCGTTTTGAGACACCGTCAGCCTTATTTACTATAATTGATTCTGATCAGCTCCTAAGGACAATATGGATTTCTAATTTCGTCTTTAGTCTTTTTCCCAACATTAGAGTTCGAGGAGACACTTGTTCGGTATCAGACGAGACATAACAAAAACAATAATGTTGTTATTACAAAAAGAGTTAAGGATATCACGGTTGAGTAAACTGGTGTCGATAAGTATATCACGAAACTTGTGTTTCTCCCAGATGATGCGTTTACTCTATTATACGGTAACTACTAATTGTACAAGCATTGCTTAGTTCGGGTCCATACCGCACACCGGTGTCTATAAACAAGTGATTACTTGTTCTTATTTCTTTATATAAAATAATAATAATTTAGCCCTTTTGACGTCCCACTCCTGGGCACGGGCCTCCCCGCAACACGCGGGCGATTCAGGTCATAATGCACCACGCTGGCCCAGTGCTGATTGGCAAATTTCACATGTCTTTCGAAAATTGGTTTGATTTTTAACCAACTTCAAAAAGGAGGAAGTTCTTAACTCATGTATTTTATTTTTCTGAGACATGTAGGTCTCCTCACAACGTTTAAATTTGGAATTATTAATAAATAAATCTTGTGTCATAAAGAAGTAATGCCATAGTCATAACGAGAGTAAAAATATTGCTTCAGTCGTTTCTTAAGTAATTACTATAACTAAAGAACAAGTAATTACTCGTCTACGGATACCGTGTATAGTGTGGTAGTCTGGCGATATTTATTTACTTAAATAAAACTGAAAGCCAATTGGTAAGTAACTTATTTCTTCAGTCCACAACATTACTGCCTAATACATTAGTACTCGCTTCAATAAATTCACGTATCACCTAACCTAGCATCAGGAAGGGTCAGTTTGATAAATAAGCATATCCAATTCCATTCCAATCCATCTCTTCGAAAGATCAGCTGATCTTTATAACCAAGATATAAATAACTCTTCAATACACCACGTTTAAATGTCAAACGTGAGCAGTCGTGTGGAAATTCGATGCTGTAAACGGAGCTATTCTCGGGGTAACGTACCTGGGGTTATTTTTGTTGATTAGGTATGGTTAAAATCGATAAGATTGTGATTGGTTATTATTTATTATGATCGTGACCCCTTTGTGGGTAAAACATGCCCACGAAAAACCTAGGATAGGGACCAACGGAGTAATCCTACTAATATTATAAATGCGAAAGTTTGTGAGTGTGGATGTATGTATGTATGTATGTTTGTTACTCCTTCACGCAAAAACTACTGAACGGATTTGGATGAAATTTGGAACACAGATAGATTATAACCGGGATTAACATATAGGATACTTTTTAACCCGATAATCCCGAAATTTTTGCTAAGTTAAAATACTACGCGGATGAAATCGCGGGGCACAGCTAGTTTTAAATAATTTCGAATTGATATCGGAAACCGATTAAGAAACTTTAATTGTCAGACGAAATTCGATTATTCGAAATAAATTTCTACTTCATTATAGAAAACCAATTCAGAAATTTTAGTTTTTTGAATCCGTTTCCGATATCGATTCGAATTATTTAAAATAACCCTGATACTTAAAGACGATTTATTTTGCAGTAGTAGAACCTGTAATACCTATATGAGTTATCTTATGAGGTATCCCTTTCTTTGTTATGACGAACAGAACTTTAAAATTGATATGTTCTTCCTCGAGTGTGATCTCTTAAGTTAATGGTTATCGTAGTTATATTGGCTTTAGAGACGACGACTTAAATGTCATATGAATCATGTATGTTTGGAAATGTTTAAAAGCATAGCATAAAGGCTCTTGTTTAGTTCTTCACTATCTATACAACGAACTATAACTCTAAAGATGTGTATGAAAAATACTATCACCAGAAGCGAACACGTTCAAGAGAAACGTAGAATTTTTAAATTAAAATCGGATATTTTCTAAGAATTTTCAGTGAAATGGGACAGCGTTCGTAATTACATTTCGTCTTTTGTAAGGAATCCATCAATTTCTATCCATGTCTGTGAATGAGACTCGTTCGGCTGCTGAACCGAATAATAAATTCTAGATCAAATTATATTCTCTAAACGTGATTTAGCACTTCTGATATTATATTCTGAAGATTCCTAATTGAGTTATGAGTTAGAAAGGATCGAAAACCGAAACCCTGAAAAATATGCCAAGATAACAATTTAATCTTTAATAATCAATTAAGTCTTTAATGTAATAAGGGAAATCCAAAATAGTAGGTATAGCGAGATAAATGGGTCAAGCTAAAAAAACCTTATCTGCAAAAATGAGTTCACGTCAAATAGGTCATCACTTCACGAGAACCAATTTACGGAGCAATTTTATTTCTAGATTTAACGCTACCCTGACAATTCCATAAAAATCCTCCCCAACTTGCCAAACGGCCTAAAAAAAGACAAAATAAAATGTTTCTGAAGAAGCATTGAGCTGTACTTTAATCTGCAATCAGATTGTGCCTAAAGCTTACTGCAAATTTAATGCAAAAAATCATTTAATCAGAGCGCGAATAAGCCAAAATGGAAAAAGTCCTTTTGAATTTTAAAATTCTGCCTCAGCGCAAGAAATTTATGACTTTCCTGGCTTTTGAGCGCTGGCTATAGCACAATTATACAACGGATAGTCAGCCAAATTCTAGCTAGCATTCCAATCCAATTCAAATTTGTTAGGGCTAAATAAAACTTACATTGTAGAATAGTCTTTGTGATACAAAAATGGTGTTGTTTCGCATCGTATTACTGATTGTTATTTTATTTTCACCAAGGAACACAACATTGCCAAAATTTTTGAACTCGGGTCAAGTGTCAAAGCACTTGGAAAAGTCCGACACTTAAAATAATGAAAAGGCAATGTTGTTTGTTAAGAGGAAACAGTGTCGGGTCGCAAATAAAAAACAAACTCGATTTAGCGAATCCTAAACAAACTCCCAAAGTGTTACGGAATTAGGACATAGAGTAATCTCGGCAAAGAAGACGAAATGTTAAGAAGCGACACCCACATCTTGTCAACTGACATATAACTCTTTGTCCACTGCAAGTACACCCTCAAGCTTACAGACTTTAAATGAAATTACAAATTTACAAAGCATTTACGACACAAAATCGATTGTAACTTTCTAAAAATTCAGAGGTCTGAGTGTTATAAATCTGTGCGCTTATATCAAGTGTTCCTTGAAGGACTGCATTAAACCTTTTTCTTTAAATTTGTGGAAAAAGAGAGTCGCTTTATCGACCCAACCTAACCTAAATCTGGGTCTGAACTAATACCCTTTTATTCCAGACATTCCGCTGTTGCCCGCCTCAGAATGGAACTTATATTTGGCTCTAATCCATATTACATACAAAGCCAGACTGTTCCAAATGCCTCAGTTCTGTTGGAATTTATTACGCGTAATGTAATATTGAGAGAACATACTACTCGTATATATATTCACTCGATATTAAATCGTGATTATATCAACACAAGGTCGCTAGTGTAGTGACATTTACCGTAATCCATTGCTAGGACATTAAGGACCCCCTTTCCGAGATCTGTGCGGTGGCAATAACCTTGAATCTGTTTTGAGAATTAATGAAATAAATGTTTTGAAGCAATTGTTAAAAGTCGGCCATTGCCAATAATCTCTCTTTTATATACCTAGTCTAGTAATAAGTTGTTGATTTTGGCGACATTTTTGGTTAGGGGATTTTCATCTGAGCCATTATCCAGCCATCTGCGACATAGTTTATGTGTGTGTGTTGTAAGGAGTTTGTACCATAAGCATTATTATTATTTACTTAGACGACAAAAAAGAGACAAAAAAAGTTCTGATATAAACTGTTAATTACACAAACCTCGATATGGAATATCTAATTTCATACCGCACCGCGGCCGTTGCACATGGGCATCGACTAGCAAAATTAACATGATTTTCATTCGATTAGCAATTAAAATCGATAAGCCAATTGAACCCATTAAGAATCGAGTGCGTGCGCACCGCGTTATGAAACTGAAAAATATATCGATTAACATTTAATTGTTCTTCTTTTTAACGGGGATGTTAATTATTTATTGAGCACCTTAAAGCAGCTCAGTGACTAACATGAATTGGACTGAAATCTGTGATCCAACATCCTACAACATGGCCAAATAAGTGCCAATAAAATATGTACCTTCCATACAATCCATTTAGATAACAATACCAACACAGCGTTCAAAAACAACAGATGATACAGAGATAACTACTACCAGATAAGGTTACTCTCGAAAGCCGTTCGAAATTGCTCCTCCGATCGGAAGAAAGGAGGCCGAGGCATACAATAACTCTTACTTCCTGCTGTATTTCTGGTACTATTTACCATCACACTTAATGGACAGACAAATCCAATAATTTTTTGTAGTATATTTTTTACTAGAAGTTTTGTAATTACAGCCAAAAATTATGTAAAACCTAATGTAAGTTCATAGGATGGTTCGCACGAAATGTGCAAAAATATTCAATTCCTATTACCCATATAAAAAACCCATTCCACCCCGTGTCAACCTATATTACCATCTCCATATAAAAAGCCCCTCGTCGTCTGGAGTTATTGCCAGACACTATTAGATAGTGTCGGGAGGGGTCGCCCGACCCTCTTAGTAATATCTTGGGCTTGAGTCATGAGTAGTTTAAGGTTATAAAAATGGTCTAGGAGTCTAGGGCATAACGTGAGACAGTCAGTGAGCTATTGTGTACAGGTATGTCATAAGAATGACATTTCCAAGATTACTCACAGACTAGAGATCGATTTATTAAAACGAGCCTTAGAGTTGAACAGATTTAGAATAAAACCTTTTTCCTAAATTAGATACACCATACACGACTCTGATCGGACGATCAGTTTTATTAAACACAGGTAAGTATATAATAAGGTATTTTGAAAATTTAAAAAACCCCGATGCGTCGACTTTTTAAACTAAAAAAGAGCTGATAAATTTCAAACGGCTGAACCGATTTTCATGAAACACTGCTAAGAACACTTTCGATCAGAATACCCTTCTAACAAAAAAAAACAGTATTAAAATCAGGTCATCCGTTTGGGCGCTACGATGCCACAGACAGACACACTCTTTTATCGTCGGGGGTTAAAACTACAATGTGCCTTATTTCATTACAGCTCTGTCCTTAATCAGATCAAGCCGTGTGCAGTGGATGATAGGAATACCTATACCTCCGAATTAATTCACGTAAATCCCGAGTACGCAAAAACAAATGCGAGATTAGACTGTCTTTTTATCATCGGGGTACAAAACGAGGTTACGGTTTTATAGCCCAAGCGGTGTTAACAGCGATTATCGACCTTAATGCCAACAACATAAAGGGGTCGTTAACTCGCCTCCATGTCCCGCTTATGTCGCTGGCTGAAGGGAAAATGTCACGATTTACGACTTACCTAGAATTCGGATCAGGTGTGTGCGATAATACAACAGAAACGAATCAATGCGTTCTGATGTGGGGGGGGGGCTCCCCACCATAGGTAAATATTTTAAAATTATCATTCAGAATTTATATTTGAGTTCTACATACCCCTTAGGCCAAAAGCTCTGACCCAAGCCAAAAGCTGGGTAAGCCCACTAATACGTACTCTAATTACCCTTATTCATCAACTTTGCATGTTAACCTCGCCCTAAGGGGGGAGGACCTGGGACGATAGAACCACTGGACGCGCGACCTTTCAAAGTGTAGACGTACTTACACTGTCAATCATCTGCTGTTTCTCCTGGAGCTGCACCTCCTGATGCCGGAGGGTGGCTCGCTGCTTCTCCGCAGTGCTGCTCAGCCGGGAGAGCACTTCCTGGTCGTGCTCACGGGCCGGGGATGGCGGGGCGCTTGTGCCTGTCGAAGGTACCATGAGTCACGAAGAGTTTCGGATCAAGTTCTTGTTGACAGCTATATGCAATTTCGGACCTTTTCGTACTAATAACACGGTATGTTTTCCTTTGGGGTGATTTCAAGTGGTATAATATATTTGAATTCATATAGAACACCTCTAGGGAACTCTTTTTCAAGACTCTATCGTTCGCCCTTTTAACTTTGCAAAAGCCTTGCAGTCTCGGGCCCGTATTAATAAAATTATCTCAAGTTTGAGAGTGAACTTGGAAATATCATTCATATGTCATTCCAGTACAATTTAAAAGCGTGCTTAAGTTCGCTCTCAGACTTGAGATCGATTTATTAATTCTTGCCTAGAAGACAAGTGAAACGGCTTCATCCTTAGGATTGAGCCTTATATAAAAAGCTGTCCAAGATCATTATAATGTAGAAACAACAAAGCGAAAGCCACCACCGCGGTACTCAGCCTGTTATCTGGAATGCTCCCAGGAGCAATCCGACACCAAAAGTCATAATTATCAACTGGCAAACGTGTCACAACGACTTCTTTCCAGACCTTGCAGTTAGTCCGTATCGGCCAAATCGATGCCCACGCGTGGACATCATTGCATAACTTAAAATCTTCCACATAACGCCCTTCAAGCAAAATCTGCCAAATCGCTTTAAACGAAAACATTGACGAAGAAGCCGGTCATCAACTGCATTATATACGTATTTATTTACTCAAATGGCGGTTGTATCATCGTGTATGGTTTATGCATGAGTCAGCCAGCGCGATGATAAATACAGTATACATATTTATAAATACATGGATAGTGTTGAATAGATGATCATTCAATTTTACATTTGAAACCGAGGCGAGGGCTATTTCATAGATGGCACCTGGCAAGTTTGAACCACGGAATAAATACTTTTTACATTTGAATAGGTACCTAATAGTTAAACAAAAAACAATATTTCCAAATTCGTGACTGATATTGACATTAATAGTAGGACTCTAATAGCCTATCGTATATATATAACATAAATAAAATCTATATATATATAACTCAAAGGTGACTAACTGACTGACTAACTGACTGACTGACTGACTGACATAGTGATCTATCAACGCACAGCCCAAACCACTGGACGGATCAGGCTGAAATTTGGCATGCAGGTAGATGTTATGACGTAGGCATCCGCTAAGAAAGGATTTTGATTAATTCTACCCCCAAGGGGATAAAATAGAGGATGAAAGTTTGTATGAAACTTTGTCAATTAAATTCCACGCGGACGAAGTTGCGGGCACAGCTAGTCTCACATAACAATGGAACATCTATTGGTAGAGAACGTCATCAATGTATTGGAACTGGTAACAAAGTCAAAACGATTATATTTTTAAGCCCACGCGGGCTTTTAGATATTGTCATTTTAATGTTTTTCCTTAACTTTACGGGATCGGAACTACAACTACGAAGATCCTACAAAAAACTCAGCGGGCTTGATTTTTTTGCCAGTCGTCTGTCTATTAATTTGCTGGCTTATATATTTTTTGGCCGTATATGCCCGCGGCATTAGTTTATTTGAAACATTTTTCATTATTAGTGAATGGTTCTCATGAAAGGTGTGTTCACTGCCGCCGGCTGGCCCTCATCATAGAGTCGGTTGAATAGGCACTCAACACGGGCGGGATTTAACCTGTAACCCACGCACCGCGCTTGAAAGCGTGCATTGAAATATGTCTATGTGAAATTAGGTTTTTCTAGGACGCCTGCAACGTTATTTACTTTGACGAGGATATGAGTTCCAGTAACTAGTTGGAAAGCCTTTATCGGAATACTTAAACTTGAATTTGATATAACATCTGCTTAAATTAAACGCTTCACACAAAAAGTGTGAAATAACGACGCTTCAAATAGTTGAGAAGAACTAACATTATCTACGCCCTGCTACATTAATGAATGGAATCTTTATTTTTAAAATTCCGGTGTGCGTATGTTCGTAATATCTTCTCCTAAACGGCTTGACAGATTTTGATGTTTTTTTTGTACTTATGGAGTGACATGGGTGGTTATTAGCTGTAGTTTGACCCGGTAAGTGGCGCTGTTTGTTGATATCCAGAAAAGAAAATCAACGCTAGTTAATAATAACGGTTTTAATAAGATATTAGGAACTACAAAATCTATTTACATCAAAATCAAAATCTCTCTACGCGAAACGCCGACTAAAAGGTCAGATAAACACTATTCCAGGCACGCTCCATTTATCAACAGGGCGAGGCATCTTAGTTCTTAGCCGATTGCCTTGTTCAGCTCTGTTTAAACAGAGACGGAACCCGTTGAAACATATTAATACCCATTACGGGGACCGATAAATAATCTCCGTCCGTACTGTTTGCCACTTCTGATAAACAGGGTAAATTCATCTGTTTATTTATGTGTATTGACATTTAAAATACGTCGACACACAAGTATTAGCCAACGACCAAATCTTTTACAGAGACTTGACATTTCTCGCCTTCTTTTAATGTAACGGTTTACGTCAGCGTGTTCCGTCCGGCGTCCCACTGAATGACAGTGATAGCATAATTTCTCGATTTCAATACTATTAAGTATGTGCTAATATCGATTATTGTATGAGAACCCTGTAGAAACTAGCTTTTTCACGAAAGCACCCCTGACGGGAACAGATCCAGCTTGGGTTTGAACAGGCCACAAGTCGCAATTTATTCGTAGGCTTCACGTGGCGTGGGCATCTATACGATTTGCTGGACAGAATACCAACACAGCCGTGGTAAGACTAATTAGTGTAAGTTAACGCGATACGTTCGTATGATAATTATAAAATGATAATTTAGCCCTTTTTTGGCGTCCCACTTCCTGGGCACGGGCCTCCCCTCACTACGAGGAGGATTCAGGCCGTAATCCACCACGCTGGCCCAGTGCGGGTTGGCGGATTGTACATGTATTTCGAAAAATGTTTAGATTTACTAAGACATGCAAGTTTCCTCACGATGTTTTCCTTCACCGTAAGCAAGTGATAATCATAATAATAGAAAGTTTGATTCGCACATAGATTTCGAAAAACCCAGAGATGCGAGCCCGGATTTGAACCCAGGACCTGGTGGGCAAGACGCGTGCTTAACCAATCGGCTATCACTGCTGTTGAGACGTTGGTATTTTAATATAAATTCAATTACTCGCGTGTTTATTGGGGATAAGTACATACTTAGCGCTATCAGATTGAACTCGCGAACTTCACTCGGATATAATCATACACTTAAGTTACACAAAACCTGTTAAATTAACGTACACCGATTTGGCTAAATTCGCGGAAGACTATTTTAATATGAAATATTTTCATTCTTAAGGTGCATTTACAAGGGAAAATAATTTTAAAACGAGAATTCAGAATGTTGGGATCTTTAATCTTTGAGGTATTTCCTTTGGAGCTCTCAAATATTATGTAAAGAATTTTGTGAAATTCTCCAGATTTTGGCTGCCGGAAATAGATTAAGACGTGACTACAATTTCTTAACGTCGTAAAAAACATATACAGACGAAAATCTGCCGAAAGGCGACATTAATTAAGTATGTAGTAATTGATACACAAAACATATTATACATTATGACGTGATTTTGAAAGGTTCGTATTGGTGGAAAGTATCCCTCAAACAATGAATGAACACGTCCTCAAATACCTCAACAAATATGAGTTGCTTTCTATTTGAATTAATTCTCCCGTGTCCACAAACCCAGGGGATGAAAGCGACCTTTGTATTCGTATTTTTCAGGGAGTTAATTTTGAAAATGAGGGTAATCCAGTCGGATCCCGTTGTGCGGTATTTACGCGGATTACATTACAGGGGTTAATGCAAACCGCAGCGTTGGAAAAAAGTAAGTATTCAACGATGAAACTCAAAAAAATATGCAAAATTTCAAAGTTTATATTTTTGACTAAGGCGATCTAAGTGAGAGGTTTTTCAGGCTTTAGAGGTTCGACTACTAAGAATTAAATCAAATTAAGTTCGACAATAACGCTAAACTAATATCTTGGCTTATCCAGGAGTAATTCTGGCGGACCAATCTCCAATCAGAATACCATAGTGTGGTCAAAGCCCCGAATGTTCATAACAAAAGTGGGTTACGTGGGCAGGACTATATAGTGAAATGAGGGCAGGTGTATGAGGACGGTGACTGAGTGGTGGCCTAGAAGAGGACACCAGAGTGATAGAGACAGACCACCAGACAGATGATCCGATAACATCAGGAAAGCACATACTGCAGACTTATACAAGACTGAGGCAAATGGCGTTAAAGAGATGCCTATATCCAGCAATTGCAGGCTAAAACAGAAGGTTATGGCCAAGTCTTACCGTCCGCAGGCGCATTGATAGTCCTTCTGAGTCGCTTGTTCTCGTCCTGTAACCTTGAGACTGCCGTCACCAGCTCCGCTGACTCTGTCCGCCATTGCTCTTCGATAGCTTCTATTTCCTGGTGAATACATAACACATTTGAGTGACAATAGCCTTCTAATAATCGTTTTCCTTAATTTAATTTTCCGATAAGAAGTGGATCCCGTATAGCAAGATGTTGGTCAATGACGATAATTCAGACTAAGTTCAAAGTCATTTTCGTAATATATTTAAAAGGGATTTAAATCTTTAGATTTACTTTGAGAAAAATGTATTAAGTCATGATGCTGAGTGTTTACACTCAGCATCATTATTTAATACATTTTTTTTCTGGGTCTTCGTAACACATACTTCCAAAAAATATGGTGCACTATACCACTGGGTCATTAAAATCTAATAATAATCCCCATATTTAAAACTGAAACACACATGTTACTCCAAAGCCTTCTTCAACACTATTAACAACAGTTAACTAACAATTGCAATCCGAAATTATGCAAATACCTTACGAAAACCTTACAAATGTGTTGTCCAATGTAATGTAATATGTACAATGTAACTTTATGTTTAATGTAAAAGGTGTCCGCCGTGGAATAAGCGCAACGCGACTGCAATGATCTGCTCTCATTAGCAAGTGGCTATTGGCAAACGTTTTGTTGATTAATATGGTCAATTAATGGAATTACTATATTCAATAGCATAGTGGTTAGAGGGGCCGCCCTCGTCATTAAGAGGTGTCAGGCATGCTACTCTTAGGGCCGTATTCGTAAATCGATCTTAAGTCTCAGGGCGATCTTAAGTGTGCTTTTGTCATGCCATTTTGTACGAGAATGACATTTCCAAGATCGCTCACAGACTTGAGACTTGGCCTTAGGATCGATAATCGATTCCCATCTTGTCCATTAAAGTATAGAGTTCACATTATACAATTGCCAGTTCTAGTACGAGTATGATAGACAGCTCAGTTTCAGAGGATGACAAGACTACTAGTTATGTGATAACTTCGCGTAACTTGTAAGATTTCAAAAATAAAATTAAAACACAATCTGGCTAGCCAGATTACCAAAAATATAGACCAGACAGAAACAGCCAAGTGTGGTATTTTAAAGCTTTAGTTACAAAAATGCAAGATATGATGAGTATGAGTGCGGATGGGTACAGAGCAAGAGTAAGCCCCAAGAGTGATATGGTGGAGAATAGAGTGGGAAGCGAGTAGTACAGAAAAGCGGGATGACGATATGAGAATGCAAGATAACAACGACGACGTTTAACATACTAAATAACCTAAAATATTAGACTAACATTTGAAAGACGGTTAGTTTGTTACGTTTATAGATTAATAATTTTGACAGCTAGTAATTCATTACCTCTCAAAACAGCGCAATCATTAATTACCGTGACTCTACATATTTCAAACCCAGCCTATAATGCCAGTTTCCTTCAAAACCTCACCCTGTAATAATATCTGGAAGATATTAATCATGGACCCACTCCATCCAAATACCTCAATTGAAACTTTGAAGATAATCCACTTAGTATTGGTCTGTTCATACAAGTTCATGAATGTAATCTAGCATGTTGATAAAAAAACTATTGTTTTCTAGAATTAGAACTTATTGTTTATTCAGGAGAATACCACATCTTGGATTTATGCAATCTAAAATACTTGACATTAATTGACGTTTACTTTGAGCAAATAGGACACTCAGGTACTACTTATTTTAAAGCGGGTAGTAATAAATCGGTTTTAGGCGAATAGCGATACGACCGAACTTAGTACACTTTAACGATATCACATTGAATTAATATTTGAATTACATTTTCTAGTGCATTCAAAGGTTTGATAACTTTTATCAAAGATTCAAAGACTTTCTCCCTCCCGAAATTCCTCGTCCCACTTCCCTTAAATGCCTTCTTTCCTATATTTTCTCACCCCTGTTTAACTGTATTTTATGTAAATTAGTAAAAATGAATAATATTAAACTGTAAATAGAATTTATGTGCTAACCTACTTATTAATGATTTATGTTGTGTCTGTTTAACTAACATGTCGTCCTATATGTTGTCTCGTCTTTTGTTTTAGATATCGGTCAATTAGATCAAAGGCTCCTCAATCACTTCACTGGCCAAATTCTTAGCCATACTTTATCTGCACCAAGTTTATGACACTAGCATTACGGACACTGGCAGAATTGTGGCAAATAGCTACAAACGCCACTAACAAAGAAGAAGAAGATTCAAAGAGATAAAATATAATGTATTTATTACCGGCCTTCGTTTTCTGTTCTTTCATCCGAGTTAGGTATCATTTGATAAAGAACTGACCAGTTTAAAACAGTCCAGTCCAGATCCACCATCGAGCCATCGATCAATGGTGGAATGAGATGAGTCGACGACTATCAACATAGTTTGTACATAAGGAAACGTTCGATCGATTGGTACACCTTAACGACACCCAGATTAGTGGGCCATTGTTTGTATTCCCTCAATCGAGTAAAGATAGAGGACGTAGGCACCTACTAATTGCTATAGGATCAAACAGATAGTAATACTCGTATAGTGATACATCGTAACGCGAGCTCAGGGGCGGTATTCACAATTGACGGAAAGTTTCCAATGAATTGGAGGATTGATGGAAGCTGTCGTTTCCGATATCGGAAACTTTCCGCTAATTGTGAATACGGTTGCTACTCCTGGGTATTCAACATGATAATCATAAGTGCTCCGACTTAGGTATGGATCTAAGGAGTTAACACGAAGAGGAAATAGAGGCTGATATGAGATATTCAAATACTGAATGATTGTCAGAAAACAAACAATCTGTTCAAATAACGCAGATAAGATTTATAATATCTAAGTATATCAATTTTATCAAAGCACGATATGTTAACACCAAACCGATGAGCAAACTGTTTAGATTAGTATTCCTGACTTGTTGCTTTGTGATAGTAAGATTTTGTAATCCCCCATCACTTATACATACAATCAGTCAAAATATCTCCGCTTGGTCATGGTAAATTTCGGAAATTGCCTTTTCGTAATTTTCCCTGGTCTGGGTGTCACTGGGATCGCCCCCAGTCCATTGTACGGTACCCATAGTACAAGCTTTGCTTAGTTTGGGACCATACAGTTGGTGTGTTTGTCTGGCGATATCTATCTATCTATCTATCTATGTACAATAACAATAGATACTTGTTATCATACTAAACGAAAGGAACGTTCCACTTCAGTATTTAGTAACGACGATAGAGTATATCAACAGCCAGCGCGCAGCCAGTCATGCGTGTCAGGATACCTACAGGTCAATTATTCAATTGTTCACAACACTTTACTAGCATGTCTGTACTGGGGTTTGTTGTTTATGAATTCCACAACCCACATTAGAATTTCAAACCGGAAACTGTCTACTTGCTAGTGCCGTAGATTAGACGCTTAGGGTAGGTATCTCCAACCTACCCCTCCCGCCTCCGTTGAGGCGGAAGGGGTAGGTTATAAAGGGCTTAAAAAAAAGGTATCCTCAAGTCGTGCTGGCCTGCAAAAGTGATACGTGGTATTAATAATAGTATTTAATTATCACATTTCATGACATAAATAAACAGATAGATAATCATTTGTGGCCTTGGATTCGTTATGTAGATAAATTGCATACTAATCTAAATATTTTACATAACAACACGCTTTTCGCATGCTGGTTAAAACATACACATTGTTTGTTAACAAATTAATAACAATTATGATGACCAGCATATAAATATACACAAACTTTCAGTAGACCAGAAGTGTCCAGTGTTCCATTATAGGAGTTGAAACCTATGTTGTGTGTGTATTTGTCAAAGCACTGGCCTATTTTGAGAGTTATCTACTATATTTAAAATTATTACAATTTGTATTGTCTATTGTTTTTATAGCAATCCTATTCTGTCTGTCTAATACAAAATACATACACATCTTGTCTGGTCTTCCTATATGGTTTTCATTTAAATAACCACTCTGCTACTTTGTATAGAACTCAATTTCCTATAATAAGGTACCTATAGTACAAGCGTTGCTTGGTTTGGGACGATACAGTTGGTGTGTCAGTATGGATATATTTATTTATTATTATTTTTTTGCTGCACTACATTCAACTTTAAGCTAATCACAGAAAGTGCATAATAGGACTGGCAAATTTCTTATAGTTTGCAGGATCAACTACGCATAATTCCGGCGTTTTCTGATTATGTATCAGCTCGCTAAAATTGGGTATGTATATACAGATAATTACCAGAAGCCGCAATAGTCTAGTGGTTGAAGGGTCGCTGTAGGAACTTAGATGGTCCAGATTCAATCTCCACCCTGCCACTCTCCTAGCAAGATTATTGTAAATGCAATAACCTGACATTGCTAGTTATCTTATTTTAACAAAATCCACATGTATAATCTTAATAATACATAATAAACTGCACTGAAGTATGTTTGTGTCAGCAAAACTCGAAAATATGTTGATGTTGACTTGAAATTTTTTACACTAGATTGCAATTCTATAAAGGTATTTCCATAACTATATTTTTTATTACAAATTTTTCATGGGAAAAATTATTAATTATGAGCCACTCTGCAGCAGGGCTGGGTTTAGCTAGATGTATAAAAAAATCCCACAAGCAAGGAGAGCCATGTCAAAACAAAAGTAATCACTTCCAATGATTAGATCATGTTACATAAGACTCGCTCCATTCATAGCTGCGATAGATAATTGTATCTAAATTCGATGTTAAATGAAGTGAAAGGGAAGCTTCCAAGTGAAAGCTCTATCAGGTGAATTGTATGACATAATGTTATTACAGAATTTGTATGAGGACGTTGTTATGAGTAGTATGAGAACACAGGGTGAATAAAAGTGTGTTTCACAGGGTGAATAAAAGTCTATTATTGTAAGGAAAATATTCTAAATATTAATAATAGCATTTTTTTCTAGAATGCTTACATTACCTAATTTCTAAATTAAGGCTGTTTTACATACTACTCATGGGCATAGGCCTCCCACCAATACGAGGGGGACTCAGGCCATAATCCACCACTCTGACCTAGTGCAGGTTGAAAGGATTCACATGTCTTTGGAAACTTGGTTAGATTTTCTAAGACATACAATTTCTTAAGATGTATGAAATAAGTCTAAAATGTTTAACCTCCCATTAGATGAAGAAATGTCAAACTACCAATAGTGTTATTCACATACTTAGATGTTTCATTTAAAAGGAAATTTTGGTGGAATTTAATTTCGTAATCCATATTAGAATTTCCTCAGATTTATAAAGCATTTAAGGAACATCCACAATGTCACACTTATTATAGGACACAAATACCAACTTTGCAAAGTATCAGATACTATCTGCCTATATTAGTATAATTATCATCGAGTCCATAAATTTAAGAAGAATTTTTTTTTGTGAATAGCATTGAAAAAATGTGGACAGTAACTACTTCCCTGCCTCGCAGAGCAGCTTATTTCTGTTACCCATACACATTGGGTAAAGAAAACTAGATAATTTATACTTATTTGTTTGAGTTGATTCTAAGTTTTTGCTTAAAATTCACAAAATGCTCTCTCAGAGTGTAAAAAAATTGAGCCAACAAAAAAATACATTATACTTACCACCAAAACCCATGGTGTAACTACAATAATTCATTTTTTGTGTCCGTGCACAATAGCTTATAAATTTATAAAAATTATATCATAATGAACCCTTCACAAGAAAAAAACACCAAACAATTTAAAAGTTCATAACAGGTCTATGGAAAAAAAAAAATTACCATAGCACCGTCTAGTGATGTAGTGTCGCGCAATACCATTGCTGTACACTACTATTTAGCAACTGCACAAATGCATTCAATGACGAAACATTGAACGTTTCGTGTGTACTGACGCCTCAAACACGCAAAGCACCACTACAAAACGCTAATGTACCTAACAGTGACCTCTAAAAACCTACCTTTTCGAACCGCTGCCTGTATTCAGCCCTTTCTATCTTGTCATTCTCCAACTGTGAAATCTTCGCAGTCAACTCATGCAAAGCCTGATTCTCCTTCTCGTTCCTCACCGCCAGGTTCTCCAGCAGCTCCAGCGCGTTAATCACCTTCGGCAGCAGCGCCGTCACGGCATCAGGGCCGTATTTTTCGATAATTATCTCGCATTCTTTGCCAATGTCCGACGCCAAATCGTATACATCGACAACTGTGATGTCGTCGTCGAAGTCCGACATCTTGGCGGTGACGCGCCTGTGGTACGGCATTAAAATCACAAGCTTTTCACTACACGGCACCACATAAAAATAAATGTTACATTAAATTAAACACCTTTCGCAAGTGCGCCATCATTCGTTACTGAAAAAGTGAAATGTCAAATTTGCTAGGGTTGTCGACTATGGCAAAGAATTGGTACGTCATATTGGATTAACGATAATATTAAAACGGTTATTGAAAAGGATTTCAATTATCTAATTACAACGTTATTGATACGATTTGAATAGTATTTATTAATAGTACCTAAAATAATAACAGCATTGAAATACTCCATATATGAAAAAAACAAGTATTTTCTTACTAAATTATCAGTTAACTGATAATTTAGCTTTATTACTGATTACTGAATTAACTGATCAGTTAATTATAATTATAAGTAAGATATGCCAAGTATTTCTTTACCAAGTAGGAATATTTAGATAAATTATATTACTTTTATTTTATTTAATAACATAAATATTAAAGTCAGCCTCAATAAGATGTTTATCAACAAACTATGCTCAGTGTTTTCATCGATTCTCTATATATTGTAATATTAACACCATTTCGTAATAGTACGTTATATTGTTACTTTCTTAGTATGTTCATGTATTTGCTAAGAAATACCTAAAACAAAACATAGGTTGTTGATAAATATTCTATCTCAGGCTTTAACAAAGTTCACTAAAAATATCGTTATTCTAACGCGTTTGTGAAAATATACTTACGTACCTACATCACTAGTGCATATGAGATGCCCATATATCGTCATCTCTGTCTTCCATGTTCGGATACATTCTCTTATCATGTTTACTATAAGCAAAAAGAAAAATCTTACAACTCTGTGTTCTAATGTTCTAATATAATTTATCTAAAACAATATTAACGTTAAATAAAAATGAAGTAGCCTAGATAAGGCTGAAATGAGAAATCAAATGACATTTCTTTATGGACGTCATATTATACAAAATTGTAATTGCACGAATTTTAAATTTGCGATTGAAACGCATTGTTTTTCATAATTTACCTACTTATTACTATTGTGTGTAATTCCATTATTATTACAGTCTATTATAATAATATTCATGCATAAAGATGATTAAACGAATAATATTAGAGTCATTACTGTGTTATGCATACTTCTAATTCTCTAAATCCACACAAAGTAAATAATGCATGCTTCTTACGCTTGCTTTTGTTTGGTGTAGAGTAAATACCTAGGCACCTATAAATATAAGTTATGTTTACATTACATATCCGTGTTTATCTGACTGATAAAGGGATGTCGCTGTTCGCAACATATTGTTAGATGATTCAAGAGCGTTGTTATAATATCGATTATTTGGATTCGCCAGTTCGCCACGCGCGAAGCAACAGTTGGATGAAATCAACAGGCGGGAACGCGCGGCGCGTCATTTCGCGCGGAATTCGAATTATTTTTATTTTTTTGAGTTTCGGATAGTGCTATGAATTATCAAAGTAAAGCGAATAAATACGTGTGCCCGAATGACCGACAGCTGTCTCTGAGAGCTAAGTAAGTGTTGCTGATTTTTATTATCAGCTGTGTTTGTTTATATTTTGGAACTTTCCTGTGACCACAAGGGATTCAAAACGAATAATTTTTTTATTTTCTTTTAATACGGATTATAGGCCACTATTTTTCTATAAAATTTAAATTTTTATCTATGACATATTACTCACGCATTTACAATAAACTTAGTTTTTACTCATAATCCCTCATAATAAAGTAGGTACTTTTTAAGTATATTTTTTCAAATATCAACAAAGTATGGGGTATTGCGTAGCTCCTAACTATTTAAATAACAACTTAATTATATTTCATATATATTTATTTTAATACACATTAAGTGCTGATCTGAATAAACTATATTTAGTAAGGAAGTGATTGTAGTTACCCGGGTAAACTCCATGTTTATCTTACACACTAAGTACTTACATCTATTTAACTTATTATTTATGTATTCATTTATTTTTAAAATAAACTTAAAATATATCAATATGAGGTAGATTAAGAGAGTGATATATTTTATTTACTTTCTTCCAAAATAATATTAAGTATAGGTACCTACTTAAGTCAACGAAAACTCTAATAAAAAATTCATGATGGTTCGTCTTTGATCAAGGGTTTGAGAAAGTTTTTTGAATTTATAAAAAGGTTTGCTTAGGTGGACGTTAAAACGAATCAGCATACGCCTGGAAGTTTTCCGGTCCAGTTACGATATTCATCGTTATCTGCTAACACAAAAAACTGTATCTATCTAACGGATTCCTCTGAAAGTGGGCAGATAATCATGAATTTAGAAACAATGAGACAGAGGTTATACAATTTTTTATGTAAATTCATTAGCCCTGTTTTTTAATCGATGTCCTTGTTTTTCTGTCAAATACTCCGGTACCTACATGAGACTCAATGGCGGATTTACCAGCAGGCTGAGTAGGCGGGAGCCTAGGGCGGCAGTTTTTTGGGATGGCAAATTTGGGGACCGATTTTTATTTTTTGCTACCTCATAGTTGTCAAGCGCAATAAAGATTATTTATTCACGTTAACCGAATGTACATTATTGTGTAAGTAGCATACATTACCCCGCCTTTATTAATCGTACATGATAGAGCTCTGATTAGCTCAAAAATAAACCCAAAAAATATTTTACGTTTCAAACTAATTTTTGGATTGTAAAAATAATCTAGGACATGACAATTTTAGGGGCAAGGGTGGCAAATACTTTACAGACTATACCTCAGAAATTTGTAAATCTGCCACTGATGAGACTCCAGCCAAAGTGCTCACTCTCACACGACGGATCCCATACAAATGCAGTTTTTATAAAACAATAAAAAGGGAAAACCAAGTGCCATTTTTCTTCGTACTAGGACGGACTTACCTATACCAGAATGACCTCATAATAAAATATCTGATTCGAATATTAAGTTGTATTTGCCCTTGTCCGCTAAATTATGTTTTAATTGAATAACTTGGCCCAAACTTAAGCGAAACTTTGTATCTCTGTGGAGCAACTGTAACGAGCAAAGTTTCGGTGTTAAAAAATACTTTATTTGTTGTTAAATAAGGTAGGGGCAAGATAGAAGATATCTTATTGCCATTTATTTTTCGGAGGCTTCTAGGGATTTGGGATCGATCACACACATTATAATAAATAATAGGCGAAACGTTGGAAGCGCAAGTATCTTTTATAAAGCCCCTTTATTAATTGGGCTGACTACTGTTAGAAAGAAATAAGAGAAAGAAAGAAAGAAAGAAAAAGTATTCGTTCTGAATTTAAAAAAAAACATAACAATTCAATACTACTGCCAAACTGCACAGCAGTTTGTTGGCAGTCGAAGCTCACATTTTAAAACATAGTTTATGATCTCAAAAAAAAAGAAAATATAATAAAATAAAATAATAATTATGTTTCACTCAAAATCACACACTAATATATTTAATGTAACTATACATTAAGTTTAGAAGTAACGCTTAGCAGAAACTTTGCCGTTTTATGTTTAAACGTTGATGTAGAAGCACTTTCGATGTCTGTTGGTAGACTATTGAATATAGTTGGAACTAAAAATGTATCACATCGTTGTCCATAATAGTTATTACAAGTGGGCACCTCAAATGTCTTACAATGTGTTGCACCTCGAGGCCTTAGCTGCACAGTTCTGATTTTGTACTCCTGATGGCAATAATGATCCACTGCTACTAGTAGCGCTACCGAAGAAATCGCATATAGTTATAGGTGTGCCTATATTTATTTTCTCTTTTTTATTAAACTAATAAGACTTAGCAAAAGATTCACTTTCTCTTCCACATTGCTCTGTCTAGCCTACCTTTGTGTCTGCCGTACCAACCTTTATAAATGAGTTTTTTGCCGGATCTTCTCAGTTGAGATCGCGTTCCGATCCGGTGGCAGTTTTAACCTCGCCACCTCTCTTGGCAGCGACCCAAGCCGAGGTCGTGCCCCTAGTGGCGTCCTTGAGCTATAGCCACTCTGGCCAACAAAAATTTGACAATTTAAAAAAAACCTTTATAAAAGGCCCTTAAGGCTAAAGCGCCCATTTAGCCCGCGAAGTTCAAATTTTTTGAGTTCTTTTAGAATTTTTTCAAAATCTGACAATAATAAAAGGCAAATTTTGTAATTCGCGAAAAAGACCGTGTGCAGTGCATTTATTAATATATTCAACTTACTCTAAAATATTTCAAGAACGACAGCTATCCAGATAATCTGGCAATTTTTGTATATTTAGTTATTTACTAGTATCATATCCACCGTGATAATATTTAGAGTAAAATAAATGTATTAATAAACGCACTGCATACTGTGTTTTTCGCAAATCACAAAATGTTGTCTTTAATGTTTTCAGATTTTGGATAAACTATAAAAATACTCGTCATTTTTGAATTTCGCGGGCTAGACAGGCGCCTTCACCTTAAAGTAAAACCAACTAGAAGGGCAGGTAAACTTATGTGTTTCTACTTACCTATGCATATGTTTATGTAACAAACCATGAGCTTCATGGCGGCTGTCCTTGCCCCTGCTATCTTTTCGTATCCGCTTCCTGTAGGCGGCTCCATGCAAGTGGAATTTATTTATAGACTCCATTGTTTATCATTACTGTTAAATGTGTGAAGCTGCAAAGGTCTCTTAATGGCTCCTGTTCTCCAGATAGGAAGTAGGTATTACAATTTGGTCAGTCGTCTGACAAACTATAACGATAAATAGGCAATAAAAAATTACGAATGAATATGAAACGACATTTTCATACAATGATAATAATTATTATAAATTTAAGTTACTATCGCTGACGGACGAGTGACCAGTGCATAAAAAAAACAAAGTATCAAAAAATATCCGATCAGATTGTTTTCTATCTTTTTAAAGTTTTACAATAGAGGAGAGGTAGATTGGTATTTATTAGAGTAGATAGTTACAAACGTTAGTATAGGACGACTCATACGTAGAATACACAAACTGATCTCAAATATTAATTTTTATCGAATTTCCCCAATAAATCGTAAGGGCCGTATTCCATTGCCATAATAGGCAGGCGTCCCGCGTCATATAACCCTCTTGACTACGCAACTGATACGCATTTATTCTGCAGAATTTCTTGGAGGTGAATAGGCATTATTACGATTTTCATAGAAGCCACAAACAAACATAATAAAATAATGTTTGTTTTGTTAAACCATTTCAAAGCTGTACATAGAGTATGTTATTCCTTTAATGGGTCTATAGATAAGTTAAAATGAAAATCGGTTGAGTACCTACTACATACCGATGTAGAGTTTGTGGACACAATATAAACATGTCCGGCTTTCTCATTATACCTTCCTACCTACTAAGTACCAAATGGTAGTTGCAGTTTTGAGCCGAAACACGAGTTAAAGCATGCACTTTGAATGAAAATAGCAGGAAGACATAACACATAACACCGTTTCAATCACAGGTAGTAAGGTACTGGGGGTCCTTCAAGTCTGGGAGTGAACTTGAGTACGCGTTTGACATATTTTGTACTTCGATGACGTTATTATGACATATCCAAAATAGCTCCAAGACTTGAATCGATATCAAGGGGCAATCAATATTAATAGGGGCCTTAAACACTTGAACATAAATTGCAGTATTCTATATAGGTAGGTTAGTAAAGCTCAGTAGGTTGTCAGGTAGGCAGTTAAGTAGGTAGTGACCTAGGATTTAAATAGTCGTACCTACGCAATTACGTAAACAACCGAGATTAAAATCTATTTATAATGTTCACCCTAGTTTTCATACAAGTCTAGGTAAGTACACTTATATTTCTCGCTCAGTTTCCTGGACACGTCACTCGCACTATCGAAGGGAGAGGGATAGGTCAACAAGCTGTAGGCGTATACAGGATGTTAAAGTAATCCTAAATTAGAATTTCATGCATAACGATGTTAATATATGCATGAGTATCGCACAAAGGAGTAGGTAAATGGTGTGTTATTTTTTTACATGCACCTTTATCATATATTTTTTTACAATGTTTTTTATGTACTAGCTGACCCCATAGACGTTTTCCTGTCTTAACTTTGAATATGGAATTCGAATTGTTCCTCTCAACTTAATTTTTTTTTTCTTTCATAAGTACCTTCTCCTGACGATAATAAACACAAAAAAAAGAATTAGCGAAACCGTTCCATCCGTACATGCGTGATGCGATGCCAAGGAAATAAAGATTCATTTATATATAGATATGTAGATTAAGTAAGTACCTATATCAAACCCGATGCGAAATTTTCAAATAGGTATTAATTAAATATAAAATATTGGTGGTAGTTTGTACTATTATATTTACTGTAGAACTTCGAATTCTGTTCTAACAAATATTCAAACACAGTCTATGTCTGAGGAATTATTCCATTAATTAAAATGTTCTCATGGATTTTCGCCACAACCTGTATCAATACAATCTGTCGATAGAGCGTAAGCTCGCTGTCAGACGCAGGGTGACGGGGTGTTTGGATAAGGGAAGGGCGGATAAATAATGCTGAGATTATTTACGTTAGCCGTAGTAAGATACGTCTATGTAGGCATCTCTTTAAATATAAACTTCCGGTGTGTTCGTAATTATTCTCCTCCTAAACGGCTTGACCGATTTTATTGTCACTATAAATATTGTGTAGCTCTGTTGTCGACATCCAGGTTATTAAATCTACGCTAGCCAAGCTGAGAGTAAAAGATAGGTAGGTACACTTTGCTGTACAATAATAATGCTACGCCACCTGCTTGCCTCCCCCAAGTCTTGGGGCATCCATGAAGAATTCCCATGATAAAAGAAATATCTTTCCTCATGGCCTAAGATATACATATCACCTGCCGTATATGCGCGCCTGAATTATTATTTCGGAGTTTTGAAACATCCTGTAGGTCTGTACACTGTCACAGTGTCAGTCAGTTTTATACGCAATACTGTTAAATATCTAAATAGAAGTCTTTGTATAAAAAAGTATGTTTTAAGGGGAAGGGTGGGGGCTTGGTCTTCCGGCTCTCACACTCATCATATTAAACGCAGCTGTAATAGGTATATCTACTTTACGTTAATCTTCTGTGAGAGGGTACTACCCAGGTTGACCCAGCACGTATAATGGCTATAGGCAGCTGTAGTCAATTGGCTTCCGCTTGGCTCTACCACCGTAACCGTAAATAACGAACGTATAAACGTACAAACGTAGTTGAAATGTGAAATAAATTTCCTCCATTCAGACTAACGACTTCAGTACCCACATTGCCTCAGACTTCACAATAAAAGCTTCGTCATCAAGTTACGGACCTGTAACATCAGAAAGGTCTTAAAAGGAGTACCTAATTGAAATCGCTTCCATTCAATTTATTGTACGATTCCTTTCCGCACCGTTGCTTGTTTAAATTGCGACCACCTTTTGTTTACTGTCTCTTTTGAAGGGTAGGCACCTATGGGTATCTATTGATTTTGCAAACCTGATAAGATCTGTCCCGCTAAGATTTGATTTAAAACTGAATGTAATATATCATTAAAGATACAAACAAAACAAACAAAATAGCAATAACTAATACAATGTAGGCCGCCCTCGTAGCTGAGAGGTGCCGGATTCGATCCCCATCCTGGCCATTAAATTATTTATTGCCGTGATCCCACACCTAAGACACACAAGCATTAGCTTAGCTGGGGGGGCTAACGGGAATACTAGTAAATGTGATAAACTCAGACTGCTAGTATTTATAAAAAAAACTATTCAATCTCAAATCGATTATTTTGTTAATGCGGTAGCCGCACTTACAGATTGTAATTTTTACTGTTTTTCTTAAATTCTACAACCGAACCAAAACGCTACCTCAACTGAGAAACTGCGGCAATCTACTATCGTCTTCCTAGGAAGGTACCTATCAATAAAATGAGTCTGCCAGGATTATGTTTACCATTAAACTCAGATTAGCGTTGTACGCAATGGATAAACCGCATTATCTACCCATGGGATTTGGATATCGGGGGATCAATATAGGTTACATACAGTAGGTACATAATGACTTTTATACAAGGCAGAACCGGTTTTCCGGCTGACACCTTTATGATTTTCTAATTTCATGTATAAATATTTTCAACAAAGATTTCACAAAGCAGTCGCGGTCATGTTTAACCTAAAATTTCACAATTCGTCTACATTCTTCTCGAGTTTTAGTTTTTATTACGCCAGTGCTCTGCACAAAGCACCTATCAATTGCTTAAGGGTTAAGGCAAATACCTACTATAACCCAGCACAGACATACGATGTTAAAGACACACGTGACAAAGGCAACTTAATTTCGTTAAAAGTAAATAAAAGGCTGCAAAATGAACATGACTCATTACTACTCAGTACTCACGGCCCGTTTCTTACAATAGTTAAACAGTCAATATGGTGAAAAAAAGAAAGCAATTTAACCAAAAACGTTTACTTTAAAACATTACTTCGGCTGTTATTTGCAATTGAGACACTGATCTTTAGCTAGTAGGAATTGAAATGCTTCTGCAGTTAACCCCGAATTTATTAAGGGCATGACCTCTTAACAACGCTATTACATACCGAACTCTCGTCAGATTTCGGAATGACGTCATAACACTCGATCAGGGGGTGCTGTGACCTTGGCTGGCCAGTTATTGGCATGATTATGTCCACAATACAATATTGACTGCGAGTCTGCGAGTGAGCGAAGCGATATTATGGGGAGTGTTATTGAAATTCCGTGGAAATGAAGGTTAGGAGCTTGGAATTAGAGAATAGTAGTGGGAGACTTATATCGTAATTTCTTAGATTGTTTGTGGTGTATTTAATGGTTCGTGACGTGTTCATAGACACCCTCACTAAATATCACAAACCAAAGCGTTAATTACACTCTAGACTTCATTGGTAGTTCCATAGCCGGCCACAGAGCAGATACTTTTGAATTACAAATTAATAACAGACTGCTTCACGCTTGACCGACTTTCCTGACCCTTGGGCACCTTTAAAATCGCTTGCTACTGGTCGCGTGCGAAAACTATTTACAGAAGCACATAGATGCAGAAAAAGTACTTTTATGCTACTTTCTTGTGGTCCAGGTTACGCACAGGATGGAGTGCTGCCAGAAGCGAGCCGCCACTGACTCCGAGCGAGCGGGAAGCCATCGCCGCTGTCGTCAAACGCGCAGAGAAGGTGGATGAACTAGAAGCTCGACGAGTCGGTCGACTTGTTGCTCGATTAGAAGGTAAAAGTAGTATACAGTCCAAAATAAATTAGGTACCTACATATGAGTGTATGGTTAATCTTCTAGATTTCACTGGATCTCGTGAATATGGTACAAATAGGTATATTATCTCCAAAAACATTAAAGACTTGTGTTGGGTAGCATCTTATATATGTCGCTAAAACCTTGCTAAAGTCAAAGTCCCCTTCTGAAAATGCTAATTTCGCATCGCTTACCCCTGATATCATCTGAATTTTATCCTCAACAACTCGAACCAATCGGCCCGGGAACCCCGACCTTCCGAATTAAGAACCATTAAGGATATCGCTGTCAATTAATAATGTATAGCCACTCGCCTAATTAATCCGATTCATTAATCATTTGACGGAGCGCTTTTTAGTAGCGACGCAAGAATGAATTGCGAGACTTAAGGACTGAAGAGTCATTTGATCATTGAAGTGACCGCTTTCCCATTTTATGAATTAGGTAGATGCAAAGGCAAGTTCAGTACGTCGTCATGATGTTATGATAATGAGTCACTCTATTTCATCATCTCATCACAAATTCGCCACATTCGTCATGTCAGAATTATCCGGGTCCTTCGAAGCTCTACCATGCTCTATAACGAGACGTAGCTTTGGGAAATGTGCATCTCATTTATTTTAATGGCTCTGTCCCTCATCAGATCAGGTAGTATGGAGCGTGTTTGATACTATCAGCTCCAAAAATAGTTTAAACTACAAGCCTGTTCAGGCTTATCTTTTTCGAAAAGAAAGAAAGAAGTCCTTTCCGTACATCAATCGCAGTGGATTTATCTCTTGAGCTTGACCTGACCTTATAGCCACCTTAAATTCCTTGTCATCTCCCTTCTTTTGCAACTCAGGTATGCGCCGATCAGCGCAAGGACCAGCACCTAGATGTTGCCTTCTGTGTGGCGAGACTGCCAGGCTACTGGCGCCTTTGAGGACCTGTGCCATATGCCGGAACACCGCCTGCTCTAAATGCGTCATTGAATCCCCACCGCATAGGTAACTAGAACTTCTATCATGGTAGCAACTTGACAATTCAGCTTAGATTATAATGTTCCATTATGTTATTTTTCTATGGATATTTTATGGATGTTATGGGTCTATGGGGCTCTCAGGACCAGCAAAGTGCGACGGTTATAACATTTCATTACATATTAAAAGTACATGATGTTCCCTATTACCTACTGCGGGCGTGCAGAATAAAATCCTTTCTTAGCGAGCACTTAGAGGTCGAAAAAAATACGCTTGCCGAACTTAATACTCATAGCCACAAAGATCTCGTGATAACTAGGTCAGTTGATCATACTTTTTCACTAAGTAGAAGATTAAAGTACTAATCTAATATGGATAGAAACATATGGGTTACAGCCTCTTCCATGGGAGCAGATCTCCTCTCCATTCCAGGGAGGCGTACATGTGCAACCTGTGCGCGGAGACCAGGGAGATGTGGAAGAAGTCAGGGGCTTGGTTCTTCAAGTCCTTGCCGAAGTACGTGATGCCGGAGCGGAGGACCACCGGCCGGTACATCGACTCGGAACTAGCTAGGTCTCTGCAGGTGAGATTTTAACATTACACTTATATTTCACTAGCTGTGCCCGCGACTTTGTCCGCGTGTAATTTAACTTAACAAAAATTTCCGGATTATTCATCCCCTATTTTATCCCCTTGGGGGTAGAATTAATCAAAATCCTTTATTAGCGGATGCCTACGTCATAACATCTACCTGCATGCCAAATTTCAGCCCGAACCGTCCAGTGGTTTGGCTATTTTTCCGCTAGTAGCATTGGACATTTGATAATAAAAAAAATAGCCTCTTCCATTGCATTATCGATAACCTTGGTACCTTCGTTACTTTGCATCTGTGCCTCTACAACGAGAATCTACTGTCGCTAGACTCTAAAGTTTCCATAAAATATTTTTACGTCAGCCAGTCGAAGAACTAACAATTTGCCGTACAATTACAATACATAGATAAATATTTATTTATACATAGACGCTAGCGACCTGCGAACGTGTACACATTGTAGAGCTACTGCTCTAGGTATGTCCAGTTTAAATCGATACAGCTTAGAGCAGACATCCGAGCATGCCAATTATATGCACCACCACGCGCCAGTGGATGCAATCCGGCGCTAATTGAAATACCTTTTGTGAAAAGATCTTTAATACCTTTGAACTATCGTAAAGCTTATAATATATGTTATATAAAGAACAATTGATTTATATAACTAGAGATATTCTCTACAGATATAGTTTAATACTAGCTGAGCCCGCGACTTCGTCCGCGTGGAATTTAATTTAACCAAAAAACCCGCTCCCGCGTTCTGAGCCCGCGCGCCAGAACCCATTTTTTTAAATTTTGTTTTTCTAAAATAAAAGTAGCCTAAGTTACTGCTTTTAACATCAGCTATCTACCAGTGAAAGTCCCGTCAAAATCGGTCAAGCCGTTTCGGAAATACTCTTTGAATTCATGTGTTTTTATTTTTTTACACGGAACCCTTATTGTTTTTCAAAAATTAAAGTAGCCTAAGTTACTCCCTATTACATCAGCTATCTGCCAGTGAAAGTCCCGTCAAAATCGGTCCAGCCGTTTCGGAGATTACCCGGAACAAACACACAGACAGACAGACAGACAGACAGACAGACAGACAGACAGACAAACAAAAAAATTTTAAATCGCGTTTTTGCTATAGGTGTCGTATGTACTTTCATATGCGTTTAGTGAAAAGGTGTTATTTTGATATTACAAACAGACACTCCAATTTTATTTATTTGTATAGATGTCATTGATAAAATTGAAATCACCATCACGCCTGTAAGTATATCCCGAAGCGGAGTCGCAATTATTCCGAGCCCCAGGCACACACCTCCCAATGCGGGAGGGTTCAGGACATAGCCACTCTAAATAATAATTTTCGTGAGCTTCGGTTCATAGCCATAAACATAGTTCGTCGACTTTAATTATTTTCTTATTTACAATATGGCGTCTGGCTGTCGCCATATTGAATTTTGATTACTGTCATGTCTTTTGAGACACTCGCGTGATTAACACAAATCGATTGATGTAAGAATCATCAAAATCAGCCCACGCGTTTGGTCTCTAGAGCGCCACAAAGGAACAAACATACATACATAGAGGCTGATAAAACATAACCCTCCTTTGCGTCGCGCAGTCGGGTAAAAAGTCGACCTCAATACTGGTTGAGAAAATGTCAAGACGTAGGACGACCTAGAAGCTCAGGATGACATCCGAACCGGAGATGAGGTGGGTCTTCATGAAAGATAAGTCCTTATATTATCAAGGAAGACCGATCAATGCGGATAAAATGTATAAATTGAAACATCTGTTGAATGGAATTATTCCGCTTAGTGACTGATTCGATTGGTCTCGATCTCCCCAACGCAATAGTAGGTATATTCGATAAACCAATCTGCAACCAATCTGCTCCAACCAAATTGTCTTCAATTCTTATCAGTCTTAACTCTTGCCTTCAAGTCTACTGCTAAACGTTAGATGATAGGCAGAATGGTTTATTTATATAACCCTATCTTCCTCCAGGATGCAGGCAACAGCAGCAACGAAGGAAAGACGGATTCGGAGCCGGGATCCCCACTCAGTGTTCACGCACCCTCCATCTCCAGGCAGGGCAGCAACACCGACAGCAGGAAATCTATTGCGTCACCGCATGTGAGTAGAATTATAGATACATAAGCTCAGCCTTAGCTTATGGTTCTTAGAATAGATTTATAAGCAGTGAGGTGTGTAGGATGGAGAGGAGACGAACGTAAAGAGGAAACAAGTGACGCCACTCGCTGCACGCATGTCCCGTACGCTTCGAATTGACCTATACAATAATTTAATATCTATTTTACGCTTCTCCTGAAGCTAAGGTTGTTGACGAGACATCTCTGGGGGGAATTCAGAGTCGACGGTAGTAGTATCGACGGTAGTTGTAGTTTCCTTCGTAACCTACTATTATGAAAATAATATCAGTAGGTAATAAAAGTACCTACCTGTCTTTTTACATCTGATAGAGAGCAAAATAAGAACAACCAAAATAATTTAATCTTAATTAAGTATCTCTGTACGGCGATGGCATTGCCCTATCTGTACAGCTATTTATAATAAAATACCTTCTACATTATTTTATTTGCGCTACAAAATGAGCTTCAGGCTACTTTAAGGAATAAAAGATTGTTTATAGCATCCGATCCGTCACTCCCATCCGATACGATTTATCCATATCTATACAAATAAATAAAATTGGAGTGTCTGTTTGTAATATGTACTAAATGTATATGAAAGTACATACGACACCTATAACAAAAACGCGATTTAAAAATTTTTTGTCTGTCTGTCTGTCTGTGTGTTTGTTCCGGGTAATCTCCGAAACGGCAGGACCGATTTTGACGGGACTTTCACTGGAAAATAAATGTATTAATAAATGCACTGCACACGGTCTTTTTCGCGAATTACAAAATTTGTCTTTTATTATTGTCAGATTTTGAAAAATTTCTAAAAGAACTCAAAAAAATTGAACTTCGCGGGCTAGACAGGCGCCTTCTCCTTAACAGCGAACGGGACTTTCATTTCGGTGTCTACCTATATGCAACTGATCGACGAAACAGACCCGTCAGTAGTATCGCTAGCTGTGAAAATATATGAGAAATTAGAGATAATTTAATGCCGTGAATACCTATTACTGAAATGATGTTCGTTGTCAGCTATCAAAGCGAGTCCCTGGCTGTAAGCTTTGTGGGGAGTATAATAATGTTGAGTAAAGAGCAATGTTTTCCTTGTTCAGTTACATTATATGGGGTTCATACATTGTTAGAATATAATAATAAATCAACATTTTGAAGTATTATACCGCTATATGACCTCCCATGAAAAGGGTGGCTCTGCTCTTATTACTCGAATACTCAAACGTTATTCAAATTCAAGAGCGTCGCCTAATTTTTTCGCACCATAAAAGAGGATAGTTAAGGTGAAGGCGCCTGTCTAGCCCGCGAAATTCAAAATTTTCGAGTATTTTTATAGTTTATCCAAAATCTGAAAACATTTAAGACAACATTTTGTGATTTGCGATAAACACAGTATGCAGTGCGTTTATTAATACATTTATTTTACTCTAAATATTATCACGGTGGATATGATACTAGTAAATCACTAAATATACAAAAATTGCCAGATTATCTGGATAGCTGTCGTTCTTGAAATGTTTTAGAGTAAGTTGGATATATTAATAAATGCACTGCACACGGTCTTTTTCGCGAATTACAAAATTTGTCTTTTATTATTGTCAGATTTTGAAAAATTTCTAAAAGAACTCAAAAAATTTGAACTTCGCCGGCTAGATGGGCGCTTTAGCCTTAACGACTTTCGACTTTTCAAACAGCTGACATCCGCAACACAAAACCGAATTCAGTAGAAAACTCAATATTAAAATAATACCTTAGGTACCTATATATACAATTAATTAGTTAATTACTTGATGTAGGTAGGTAAGTAAGTTAATAATAATAATTTGCAGTGAACCTCGAAATAATTGATGGTTAAAAGTCATCTAAAAAGACACCGATATTAAAATTGCAATTCTATTAACAGTTTCTTTTTCTTCCAATGGCTTTATTTCAAGGATTAAGTTAAAATGTAATGTTAAAAAAAGGTTTCCCATACAAATTAAAACAAATTATACGGGGTGGAGTACATGAATAGATGCGAGCGGCCTTGGCCTCATTGTTACAGGGAAATCTATGCTAACGACGCGGACGCGTCTATAATAGTAGTAACTAGCAAGTGGTTCCGCATCCGCTATGCGGGGTAGGATCAAAGCAGTGTGCATGACAGTTTTGACTAGTAGGTAAGCTCAAACCTCCTTATGCGTATAATCCAAGGATCCTACTAATATTATAAATGCGAAAGTTTGTAAGTGTGGATGTATGTATGTATGTTTGTTACTCCTTCACGCAAAAACTACTGAACGGATTTGGATGAGATTTGGAACACAGATATATTATAACCGGGATTAACATATAGGATACTTTTAACCCGATAATCCCGAAATTTTTGCTAAGTTAAAATACTACGCGGGTGAAGTCGCGGGGCACAGCTAGTATGCTATATTTCTATGAGCATAAAATGTATTTATCCATACTGAAGCGGATCTCGATATGGAACTCGTATCAAGATTTTGTTAAGATTGTAGTTGTTATTTTTTTCAAGGCGGTATGGACAAACGGTAGCCATTTGACTACAGCTCATGGCTCATAAACGGGCTAATTCGCCCGGGCCGGGGTAGTACCACCTTCTATTTGTCGGCTTTGTTGCAATTTTTTTGTTGTTTTAAATGGATTTATTTAATTTGATACCTATAATTAGGCAAATAAATACCTATAAAGATGCGAATATTCCTAACAAATTGCTAACATCCGCCTGTCACTTGTTACTGGGCAACTTAACATCCCATATCGGTATTTCGGCATATCGGCTTTAGTATAGATAGGTCTGTTTCAAGTCCGGTAAAATGGAAGAGGCAGCTCGTTCCCCTAGGAAGGCGTTTCAATCAAACTATAACGTTAAATATTCATAACTTATAAAAATATTCATACGAACAACGGTACACCAAAGAACTGTCAATCTGTCTCTTTCGAAATTCAAATTTTAAACAAATTAAGTCTAAATTCAAAAAATACCGGTCGATTTGAGAACGCTCTTCGTTTTGGAAGTCATTTAAAAACAAATTGTGTTGTAAATCGGCATGTACCATCTACCCTCATTATACAGTGTCATGGCTGGAGCATCTCGGCGTCAAGGCTCGCGCGAACGCTGATAAAGACCCAGTTGATAACACTAATAATAGCGTGGCGGCTCGGTTCAAGGCAGTTTACGGGAAACTATGGGGAAATTAGTTTTTTTGTGTTTTACGCCATTGTCTGCGTTCTTTGTAAATGATAGGTATAGCTATGTATATAAACGAACGTAACGCACACAACTAAGGCCCGTAATAATAAATCTATCTCAAGTCTGAGAACAGTCTTGAGTTTGCTTTTGATATGTCGTTATCTACTGGAATGATATTTCCAAGATCGCTTTCAGACTTGAGATTGATTTATTAATACGGGCCTAAGCATGGTACAATAATATGCTACGCCAGTTATTCTCCGCCCCCGATGGCCCAAGATTGCGTCACGATAAGTGCTGACAATGATTTATATCTTCATAGAAATAAGGTTCATTATTAGCCGATGACGCAGACTTGTGCCAGATCACGTGACCTAGCTGCCACGGGGAGATAGTGAGGTACCTGGTTTATTCATACGGTGCAACTAAGGATTTATAAATTTGAATTTGGCGCTTTTAAAGAATGATCTACAGACAATAATCACGCTTATGGCCAATGCCTAGTTAGCAATGACAGAGGAGTGCGGATGGAAGACGAAGCCTAGGGTAATTTATCTGATGTTTTTTCTGTACCAGAAAAATCCAAATAACATTTCACCCTGCCCGGGAATAGAGCCTAATACCTCAAGACCGACAAGCCACACTTATGGCAAACGCAATGACGCAGTAAAATAAAATAATATAGCAACTTTGCGTAATCTAATGAAGGTTGTTACCCTTTGGGATTGTCCTACATCGCTAGTCGGCTGACGGAACGTCAGTAGACATTATTAAAGGATAATACTATCGGCACAAGGACAATGTAAATACATCTTTAACAACCTTAAGGGGTAGACAAATACATTAGAAATTATCTGTTGTATAATCCTACTAATATTATAAATGCGAAAGTTTGTGAGTGTGGATGTATGTATGTATGTATGTATGTATGTATGTATGTATGTATGTATGTTGTTTGTTACTCCTTCACGCAAAAACTACTGAACGGATTTGGATGAAATTTGGAACACAGATAGATTATAACCGGGATTAACATATAGGATACTTTTTAACCCAATAATCCAATACTACGCGGATGAAGTCGCGGGGCACAACTAGTATATGTATATTTTTTCGAACAACAAAGTTGGCTAAATGGCATTCAACCAGCTTGATGGTAAGTAGTTCCCGTAGCCAATAAATGCTTGCATCAACAAAGACAATGCTCGCACGTTGCCTACGTGAAAGAAAGTGGGCCGGAGGAAGGGGAAAGGACTTGCGGATCCCGCGATTATTGTACAAAACGGAGTTATTACAGCTACTTAACGCCGACCTTCTGTGAGAGGGTGGTTTACCTCGGTCGAGCTAGTCCGTATATGACCGGTAATCAATAGGCTACACCTTGGCTATACTTCAGTAAAAAAAAAGAAGCGAAGCTTTATAGTATAAAGCATAGGGCGCCACAGCTGCCACTCTGTATACCTACTGTATCGCAACTGACGTCATCGTGTAACGCTACTGACGCTTAGCGCGGACGCGTGGCAGCGCGGCGAGCGCCCCGAACGTCCGTATAGAAGCTTCGCGTTAAAAATGAGTAGCGTTTCAGTAATCAGGCGTTTGTCTTCCAGTTTGTGATCGCGATTCTATAACCTTTCTACGCCGTAAACCGTTACGACGGGTCGTTCAACCTCATGATTTTAAACACATTTAGGTAAGACACGTCTGTGAAAAGCAATATCCGTCCGTTCTACTCTCGTATTTGATATTAAACCTACAGTCAACATCAAAAGTGGGTTGGTATTTGAATAATAGAATCACATCGTCAAACACGTCATAATATAAATGTTAAACGTTCTACTCGTAATATACTATTGTATGACACCCGACGGTCTCTGAAGTATATGATCACTATACGAAATGTTGTATGGCCGCACAACATTTCGTATAGTGATCATATTATATCATCATATCTCATATACTTTAGAGACTATTTTTGGTAAGATGCGATATGACCAGGGGGCCAATTCTACTAATTGAATTGCAACAGAAACGCAACAGCATTGCAGTTTTTGAATTTTTTTTTTTCTACTAAAGTACAACGATCCAACTACGATCGAATTTCAAGCGAAGTTCAGTTGCAACTTACGAGTGATCGAATGTTTCAAAAGTCGTATTCCGCTATCTCGATCGCATAAGAACGTAAAGCTAATTGGCATTCTACTAAATGTTGACAGATGCGTGTCAGATGCGATCAAATAGTTCCTAACAAAATCACAACTTTGTTAAACGGTGTAAATTAGTAGAATTACCCCCCTGTTTAATAATGTTTTTGACATTTCAGGCACCAAGCTACTTTTGGTGACGACTGTACATCCGCTGTGAGCTATAAAGCGATTTTAAATTTTACGAGTTACGCATAAAATCCAAAAATGGACAGACAGACGTCTGAGATTATAGATAATAAACTGAGATCTGAGATGGCGACACGAACAGAGTCACAGAAATTGCTTGTATATAACACCGTATGAGATAGTGTAATACTCTTCATTGTAGTTGTTATATCGTTAGCCTACGTTTGCATTGGACGAATAATTTACACAGAACACATTGTTGTCACTATTTTATTAACCCCCGACGAAAAACGAGGGGTGTTATAAGTTTAACATGTGTATCTGTGTATCTGTGTATCTGTGTGTCTGTCTGTAACCACGTAGCGCCCAAGCTGATGAACCGATTTCAATTTTGTTTCTTTTGTTAGATAGGTATTCTGATCGAGAGTGATCTTAGCTATGTTTCAAGAAAATCGGTCCAGCCGTTTGAAGATCATCAGCTCTTTTGTAGGTTAAAAAAGCCACATTCACGGCCAAAACCAATTCCCACGGCTCGAATCCATTCGAAATTTGTGATTATTGGATTTCGATTTATTATATTTTTTAATGATCGTAATAGTCTGAACTGGCTTTTTACAATATTATAAATTTGAAAAGTTTCCCTGATTCTGGAAAAAATGTATATTTTATCAATTTTTATATGAGATTTGTGTATGAACTAAAGACGTTCCATAAGTCACGTGTCAAATGATGTATACGCGCATGCGTCAAATTTTGTTTGTTTTGTTAATGGTCATGGAATATTACGTTATAATAATTCTAGAGGGCGCTGCTCCGCCATTGAGAAAAAATATAAAAAAACAAATCTAATTTAAAATAATTTTAGCGTTATTGAAAATTCTTCCCCTGGGTTGCTCCCGTCCACCTCAACCAGAATTATTACATGAAATTGAATCATAATTGATAATATTTTACTAGGAATTAAACCTCCGTGGCATCAATATTTAGATTCGTTGTCTATTCTAATGTCAATTATTATAATGTCATAACAAAAAATGTCTCATGAATACTTTTACGCAGATTTTCTTTGAAAAGGTCGTCATCGGGGGTTTTTAAATTTTCAATTTAGAGTTATGACTACAAAAAATAAGCCAGCAGCATGTTATGTACGAATGTGTCATCCAATGTAAATGAGAGGTTACGGCTAGTCAGGAGCTCTACCATGAGTTTACGCTGGAAAAAAAACCATTTTCCTCACAACTATTTTACAGCTATTTTGACGCTAGGGACTATTAGCTCTAAGTGAACGCATAAAATAAACTTGGTAGAGCTACTGAAGTCTTATAAATCTGAAAGCTGGTTTAACTTTCAGTTCGTTTATATAACTTCTTAGTTGTGTTTATAGAACAATTAGTTTGAGTCCGCAGTTTCACTTGCGTAGATTTTCCTGGTTCAACTATAGATAAGAACTATCCAGCTGACTCCTATAAGTGTAAAAAAACCGGGCAAGTGCACATCAGGACATGCACAATGAAGGCTTCCGGACCCATTTCAATAGCGAAGATTTCTCGTATCTATAACGAAAGTAGTGAAACACAAGAAACAAAGTTGTATTTGCTGATGTTTTTTGAATCTCAGTATGGAGTTTATTCAGAAACGACGGGGAATTAACTTCACTTTAACTTGGTCGGCTGTAGCTCGTGATTTAGTGAACCCATTTCTCCAGTCATAATTTTAATTGCAATGTAGTGTCGTGCGCTAGTGTCCTCATTTTTTCTAGATTTTCTGCACGGTGTTTCAAGTTTTTACAGCAAGATTTGTTTTTAAAGCCACGTTTTCAGCTTAAACAAATTCGGGACGCCAATACAAACTGTTTACCCTTATTTCACACACTTAGGGGTGGAGTTTTTTAAAACGCTGAAAATTATATTTTTTATTTGTAATGAGTAACCTTCATACTAATTTTCATGGCTCTAAGTTGATTTTTTTTTTAACCCATACAAACTTTCATCCCCTATTTTATACACTTGAGGGTGGAATTTTACAAAATCCTTCCTTAGTGGATATTTACGGTATGAAAGGTACCTGCCAAATTTCATAATTCTAACACCAGCGGTTTCGGCTGTGCGTTGATTCCTTTGTTTTGATTAGTCAATGTGCAAAAAGTACCAAAATATGCGTCATAAATGGCCGTATCTTTTGATTGCGTTGTCTTAGAAGCCTAATTTTTTTAAGCCTAGAAGAGACCATAGCGTTTGATATTTGATATTAATTTCAACTTGATATCTTTATCCGTTTCTGAGAAAAAAAATCTTGACAGACAGACAGACAGACGGACAACAAAGTGATGCTATGAGGGTTCCGTTTTTCCTTTTAAGGTCCGGAACCCTAAAAACATCAAAATTAGTCAGGCCGTTTAGGAGAAGAGTTACGAAAACACGCACACCGGAATTTTATATATATCTTAAAGATAAATTTAAATATATATACTGTGTTGGCTTATTATCGTTAGGTTAAGAAATGTAACAGCACTAACAGCTCACTAGACTTGGTGGTAAACTGAGAAGACCGGTAGACGTACAGTCTTAAATCACAGTCGGTTAAGCAGCCGAATCAGTGTAGAAAGAAATGGACCTCATTGCAATGTGAAAACAGACCCATTATTTTTATAGGACGACTCGATTCGACTTTGATGTTTAGCTTAACAACGCAGTCTCAGTAGAAATACAACCACTAGGCAGAACTCTGTCGCGTCTCTACGTCATACTTACGCCATATCCACTGACAATAGCGGGGGTTACAAAGGGCGGGGGCGGGATGTTCATTGAGATACTTTTTTATTGATTGCGCGTTAATTGAAGTCGAACTCACATAGAAATGTGGACAAGAAATCGATTTGAGGAAAGGCGTAGTAGGGGTTTGATTGGACAAATAGAATTTTGGCATCTGGATGGAATTAATGTTTTGTATTCATCTGCTATTGACTACTCACTCTCTTCCCACTTAACACATGTTGCATTAAATCAATATTGGTACTTAC
Source organism: Notodonta dromedarius (assembly GCA_905147325.1). Taxonomy (NCBI): domain Eukaryota; kingdom Metazoa; phylum Arthropoda; class Insecta; order Lepidoptera; family Notodontidae; genus Notodonta; species Notodonta dromedarius. Next base: position 9,322,037 of record LR990179.1, on the reverse strand, counting down.
CTAGCAATCCGAGGTGCTATAGCTAAGGCTATGCCAAAAAGACCTTAAATATGTCCGGTCAGGCAGTATAATCCGGACCCTACGTATAAGTAGCTACGTAACATGAACATACGATGTTAAAATTAAACATTCCTCTCCCTCCTACAACGTGTTCCAACTCTGTAATTCCCATCGATTTGCCAAAGAACCGAAGGGACGTCCCGGATAAGCCTTTAAAGCCCTGTTCCCATAGTGACGTATTCTGTTAAGAGACACTGCACATGCCAATATGAATCATAAAAGCAGAGTACCCAGCAGTGTACTGCTTAAGGCTAAAGCGCCCATCTAGCCCGCGAAGCTCAAATTTTTTGGGGTTTTTTAGAAATTTATCAAAATCTGACAATAATAAAAGGCACATTTTGTAATTCGCGAATATTTTGTAAATTCCGAATGGAAGTCCATCCCTAATAGTAATAAATTCGAAAGTAAGTAATTGTTAGTTTGTAAGTTTGACTAAACATCACTTTAGAACGGCTGAATTTTATATGACATTTGGTTGAGGGTTTGGTAATTGTTCGCGTCGGCAATTGTCTTAATCACACGTTTAATACTTATTTTTAAAGATAACTAGCAATGTGAGTTTTTCCATTACTTATATTCCCATTAGGCCCTCCAACTGAACGAATGCTTGTGTTAGGAGTGGGCTCACGTCAATAGTTTAATGGCCAGGATAGGGATCCAACCCGGATCCTCTCAGCTACGAGTACGGCCCCTCTCACCCCTAGGCTATTGACGCCTAAAGGGAAACTCAGGATCATTAAGACCATAATTGTCGTAGAGTTAGTTATTGTCGCACAGATCTCCCGGGCAGTTTAGCGTGTACTTAAAATAAACCATATCTACATGATAATAGCATTCAGATTAGGACCGGGAGTAGTACCATTATTGTAAGCGATACCTAGTTCGGAAAGTTTAAAATATGATATGTACCATCCGCCTCTAATCCATCTCGAGTAAACATTATTATGTTTCAAAAGAGAACTTTCTAAAAACAATTGCTAAAGCTTCGCGCGAAGTTCTGATCACAGTTTGGAAGTTTATTTTGTAGGCTTCAGATAAACTTCGCAATGATAGCACTATTATGCTCAGTTCTAAGTTCTAACAAAGATATTACTGATGTATTTTTGCGTTCAAACGTTTTTAATTAATTCGGTTTTTTCATGGTTTGTGATTCTTTCGTTAAGTAATTGCTTAGTTTAGTTTTGTATTAGATATATATTATACTAGCTATGCCCGCGACGTCGTCCGCGTGGAATTTAATTGACAAAGTTTCATACAAACTTTCATCCCCTATTTCATCCCCTTGGGGGTAGAATTAATCAAAATCGTTTCTTAGCGGATGCCTACGTCATAACATCTACCTGCATGCCAAATTTTAGCCCGATCCCTCCAGTGGTTTGGGCTGTGCGTTGATAGATCACTATGTCAGTCAGTCACCTTTGAGTTATATATACATAGTAGTGATGTAACGAATATTCGCATTCGCGAATATTCGCATATTTTTTGACATTCGCATTCGCATTCGCATTCGCAAGAATCTATGCGAATATTTGGCGAATGTTTTTGAAAATCATAAAGGAAATTATCTATAGCTGATGGATATGGAATGTTAAGAACTAGTAAGAATTCTATATTATTTAAACAAACTTGCTATTGGGTGCCCCTTATTGCATCGCTTTTAGGTTCATAAAGCAGCTTATTACGAACTAGTGCTATTGAATTTTCATTTTTTTAATCTAAGTAAAGAGTTATCCCAAAAATAGTGTTGACGTTATGGTCTAATAGTTATATCCCCATAGGTCATTACCGGGAAAAACAAGATCTAGCCCTAAACTTAGAAAGGCTGCACAACCACTCACCTCGATACGGAGCCAACCTGGCGCGTTCTTCTTTAAGGTATGAGAGCTCGATCCTTAGCGGTCCTTCGATGTAAGTGGACGAAGTCGTGCTGATGGTGCACTGACTCCAGAAAAGCGGTGGCGTGGAAACTCCTCGAGAGAACAGAGTTGGGCACACGCGACTGAACGCAACCGACGGTGGTCCAGTACTAAAAGCTCGCGGTCGTGCAGCGAAAGATTTAATAGAAAAAATAAGACTACCTACATTATATTAATAATAGAAAAGTAAGCACCGAATGTCTTCGGCGCGAACAAATAGTAAACATTTAAAAACAATAAACAAACAATGATTATTAAAATATTATAAATAAATACATTAATTATTTTAATAAATTTCTTTCACATTTAATTTCACTGTAAATAAAACATATTATAAACATTCGATTAACGTGATGAGCCTCAGCGACACCAATTGGTGTCTTAACGCCCGTACCGTTGAGCCTCCCCGACACCAATTGGTGTCGGCTGGACAAGCATTCAATATTCAATTTTCTAGTTAGATATTATGATGTATTTTGGCTTGAAACAAATTGGTTTTGATGTGGCATGATTTTCCACGACCGTAATTAGCTATAAAATAAATATCGTGGCTTGTGATCGGCCAGAAATCAAGTTTAATTTTTCAGTCATTTCGCGCGCGTAACATTGTCACGGCCTCCAGCTAGTGACTCTTTTTTAGTGTGAATTTGTGTTTTTTTACCGGTAAGTGGCTTTATTTTCATTATAAGTGTTTATTTCAAGTACTCAGATATTAGTTTTGATAAAACAATGCCAGAAAACGTGTTTTTTGAACTAACAATTCTAATGTTGTAGGAGTTCGGCAGAAATTCTGCCACACTGAATGTTTTTTTATTGTGTTGCTACAAATTAGTGGCTTTATGATGTACATAATAGCGTAATAACTAGTTATTATTCATATTTCCAATAATATTTGGTAGATTTCAACAGTTTTGTGTACAAATATCCAATTCCAATTTAAAGTTTATAAGGTTATAAAAAGTAAGTAATGGACTTTTTGTTATCTATTTGACAGTTCCTAAAGTCAATAGTGACATTTCCGCGTATGTCAGCCATTGTATTGAGCTAACCCAGTAGTGCGTGGTCATGTCGATAAAATTATCGATAAACGATTACTTTGATTTTCGGATTTATTTGAATAGTAACGTAATATATACAAATAAAATAAGCCCTTTTCACTAAATGTATATGTACATACGACACCTATAGCAAAAACTCAATTTAAAAAAAAATTGTCTGGTGTTTGTACCGGGTAATCTCCGAAACGGCTGGACCGATTTTGACGGGACTTTCACTGGCAGATAGCTGATGTTATAAGCAGTAACTGAGGCTACTTTTATGTTAGAAAAACAAAATTTTAAAAAATGGGTCCTGTTGCGCGGGCTCATAACGCGCGAGCGGGCTTTTTTGTTAAGTTAAATTCCACGCGGACGAAGTCGCGGGCTCAGCTAGTGATTCAATAATATGTGGAAAAAAAAACAATGACACCTACTACTATTTATATTTTCATTACTGTCTTTTATGTATTTTAGGAAATGTCCAAATGGAATGTGGGAGAACGCGTGGTGCCGGAGCACATTCTGAGCCTTCTAGCGGACTCGCGACTCGGAGGGCAGTGACGTCGAGGAACCCTAGTACCTAGACGTCGAGGCGGTATATTTTGAATACCTGGAGGAGGCGGAGGAGTACGAGTTGGCTCCACCTGGTCAAAATGTAAGTATATTTGAATAGTTTAGTATTTTTGTGCTTTTATTTATTACTTTTGAATTATTGTGTAAACTAATTGTTAATTGTGTTTATTATTTCAGATCGCCCTACATTTACTTTTTTATTTTACAGATCCGCCTCCACCTCCTTGGCGCGAGGTTCGCCAGGTCCTTCCAGCTCTGCCCCCCGCGAGTCAACACTAGGGCTTGCAAATAATCGATGATTTTAGATATTTGAATATTAGACATTTTTAAGGTGGTATTCGAATTATTTAAATAGTAGCAAAAATTAATATATATGTAATTTTTTGTGAATATTGTTGTTTATTTATTATAATAATAACTTTAACATGATAAGTGAATAATATCTTGTATATTTTTTAACTCTATACGAAAAAATCAGGAAATAAATGAAAATATGTTTATTTTATTGAATTTAAGTAAAAGTTTCAAGTCACAGACAACTTTGTTAGGCACTAGCTTCTGCCCGCGACCGAATACCCCGAATATTCGGCCATTTTCAGTATTCGAATAATAAGGGAGGCTTTATTCGAATACTGAATGTGTAAAATGTATAGGTACATTTGTGCAAATATGTGAGCATATAAACTTTTAACATTTTTAGCGGTTCAAAATTCGAAATACATTAGATTTTTAAATAAACTGCCATATTGCCCTTAAGTGCAAAAATCGTTTCTTATTGCCTAGGTACCTAAGTTATAAAATATACCTATAGTCCAAATTTTGTGTTCGATGAGTCAGTCAATCAGGATAATGAAATATGAAGAGGGCTTATATATTAGTAAATACAGTCGCGGACTGAAAATGTTTAGCAGATTTCAAAGTCTATTCCATCTCAAATCAAACTGTGAGCAATAGGATCTAAGATATTATATCAACAAACATATTACAGTTTATGAACTGGTCTACTCATGCACGCCATTTAGAAAGGTAGGTCAAGCCGTTTCGGAGGAGAACAATTACGAACTCACGCACACCAAAGTTTCATATAAGAATTAAAAAAAAAGTTTAATCGTCATTAACACCTAAGCCGTTCGTTGGAGAAAATAGGTAACCTGAACGAAAACCTTATATTTTTGTTCATATTATACAAATTAACAAAAAATATAATATTATCACGAAAAAATACACAGAAAATCGTCTAATTCTTAACTACATAGCGTCTTCAATCGCCTTTAGCATTTAGATTGACATTTTAAACTACTTCATGGTCGATATATTAGTAGTAGATGCAGGAATAACTAATGACATTGTACCATCAATGATAAACTATTATATTTGTCAATAAATATTAGCTAAAATATGATCATCAAAAATGTATAATATTATAAATCGAATAGTCGAATATTCGAATAAAGCCTCCCTTTTATTATTGGAATACTGAAAATGCAAGCCCTAGTACGCAAAACAAATACTTTTATAAATGTACAAAATAATTTATTCATTAGTAGGTTCAGAAACGCTCTTTCGTACAGTCAGCTTATCGACAAGTATCGTAGCGGCGCGCCCCCCATCACTACGGAGTGTATGAGTGTGATCGACATCAAAACCATAACAAAAAAAGGGTCACCTTAGAAGGGCTATATCATTGTTTATTTCTATAAAACGTCAGCAAGAGTGTATTACATTAGAAGAGCTATATTGTTTTGATTTATGTTTCACATTTTGCAAGTTCCAATAACGTGTGATAATGGAAAATAACAGCTGGCAAAAATATGATTTGATTTGTTCTCTTGTGCCAGAAATCGCGGAAGTTCGTGAATAAAAGTGGTATATTTTTACAAATCATGCATGGAAATTAGATAATAAATGTTTGCAGAGTATTCTAATAATATTTTCTCTAATACACAACATGTCAAGACTCTAATTACGATATAAACATTCATGCGTTGAACTACGCAATTGCATATGCGCGACCGCGCGCACTGTGTACTTTGAGTTCGATTATTATAAATCTCTTCGATAAGATATGTAAAAAAATGCTGTTGTTTGATTACTTGTATGTATATTCATTATAATAAATCCAAAATTTCGTGTCAATTAGTACAGTGATTATTTCAGAAACCTACATAATACAACAAAAATGCAATTTTATCCCGTACACTGACTTCAACAGATGATTTATAATTCATGAGATGTAATAAAATGATTGGTTATTCTGTAACATAAAGCCTATTTGTTCAAGAAACTAAAACAGTCATCAGAAAGACGATAGTGGCAATAGAATTTGAATGAGAGGGTATTTTACGAGTCATGACATTTACCACCGCGGGCAGGCAAAGTGACAGCGAGGCTTGACAGATTGAGCGTATTATGACGTTGGAGCGGGAGTGGTTAATTATAAATAATATAATAATTGTTACCGGCTTTGCCAGACCCATCGATATATAACCGGCCGAATGCATGTCGGACTACGCATACTCTAGGGTTTCGTAGACATCCCGCCACTTTTCGATAATACGGAACTCATTAAATAAAAGTGATATTTTTTTATTGATATGAAACATCGAATAGCGCGGCTCTCGTAACCTATTAATTTCTGGGAAATTAATAAACTATTGGTTACCGTATAAATAAAATAGTAAGAAATTCTGTTACTAAATTTATTAAAGTGGCATCATAGACATCTTCAGCAAAAGTGACACAGTAAGTAAGTAAGTTGTAAAATGTCGTATGAAACGAGTGAGCATTGTTAATTTGAGCACTTTGGCTCCATCATAGCACAGCCCTCATGTTAGTCTCTGGCTGCAAACCAGCCTCGATCGTAACTTAGCTCACTTGCACATAATGCACTAATTTACTTATATTTTAATTTTAAAAAAATGTACTGTCTTGAGGTAGACAACTAAATTATAAATAGGATCTTTCTCTATTGCTCTTGTTAGTCTAATTAAAATATTAACTCAATAAAATTTGAATATCAATCAAATTTTATTAATGCAATAATACTAAACTACCCTCAAATCAAAACAAATCTCTTCGAATTAACTTTATGTGACTAACTTCGTTCTTTCAACCTGTATGGGTTCGGCTATGTTCAGCCGACACGAAATGTCAAACCAGTCTAACATTTCGCGAGCTCTTTATTAACCCCCGAGAAAGAGGGGTGTTATAAGTTTAACATGTGCATTTGTGTGTCTGTCTGTGGCGTCGTAGCGCCCAAACAGATGATCCGATTTTAATTTTGTTTCTTTTTTAGAAAGGTATTCTGATCGAGAGTGTTCTTAGCTATGTTTAACGAAAATCGATTCAACCGTTTGAAAATTATCAGCTCTTTTGTAATTTAAAAAGTAGTCGCATGGGGGTTTTTTAAAATTTTTAATTTAGGGTTTCCTATTTGAAAGTCAACATTCGCATTCGCATTCGCATTCGCGAATGTTGAACCTAAATATTCGCATTCGCATTCGCATTCGCGAATGTCAAAAATTCAACATTCGTTACATCACTAATACATAGATATAACTATTTAATAAGTTTCTAACTGCTGGTTTTTGTAGCTCAATTTCTTAATTAGTGTCGTGATAATGTGGCGTATGGTTTCATTGTTGCTAATTCCTGTGAAATACCGGAAATTAAATGTATTACTTGTCCCAGGAGGAGAATGGTCTCCAGCACCTTATGGATAAGATAAGGAAGCTCCAATTCGTAAAATCCCACGTGCTTAATTATTAAATTAATGAACGTTAGCATTTTATTCAGTCAAGTCGAAACGGCGCGGCTTAACGAGTTTGAAAAAATAATTTTGACATTCGATCCTTCCACGCTTTTATCACTTTTATCTACCTATGCATGCAATAGTAGTCGTAGCCTCTAGCCTTGGTCTCTCTGCCTATGTGCCTTAGAAGGCACATAGACATAGAGACCAACCACCAATCAGAAGGTCCAATAATATTCAGGAAGGTAGCCGATACAGGCTGGACTAGATTAACACAGGTATTCTTTTAACTCCTATTCTTAATACGGCTTTTAAGACAATTTAACTTTTCCCCGGAACTCGTCGAGAGTCAAACCTTGACGTCATCATTGAACACCACTGTCGATCCCGGCTTACAATAGCAACAGTGGTAGGAGTGTGTAGTGGGATTAGTCCTAATCTAAAATATAATACAATAATATTATACATAGGACCGTTACGAATATAAATGGAGTGAAATATGAGAGTACCCAGCAGTGTACTGCTTAAGGTGAAGGCGCCTGTCTAGCCCGCGAAATTCAAAATTTTCGAGTATTTTCATAGTTTATCCAAAATCTGAAAACATTTAAACAAAATTTTGTGATTTGCGACAAACACAGTATGCAGTGCGTTTATTAATACATTTATTTTACTCTAAATATTATCACGGTGGATATGAATTACCAGTAAATCACTAAATATACAAAAATTGCCAGATTATCTGGATAGCTGTCGTTCTTGAAATGTTTAGAGTAAGTTGTATATACATATTAATAAATGCACTGCACACGGTCTTTTTCGCGAATTACAAAATTTGTCTTTTATTATTGTCAGATATTGAAAAATTTCTAAAAAACCTCAAAAAATTTGAACTTCGCGGGCTAGATGGGCGCTTTAGCCTTAAATTAATGCTGACGTGGCACCGACAATTTTCAATTTGCCGCCAAATCGTAAACAAATGACAAATGAATAAAATTCATACACAATAATATTGGCAGAGTTCCATTTTCAAAATTTGAACTTATTTTTTATTATAACGATTACAAGTGGCCCGTTCTAAAAACTTTCAGTGTCACCCTCGTATCGACACAGACTGAACGGAGAATAATGCAATCACTAACACAATGAGGTTACCTCAAAACATCAGATCGAATTGCCGTCTTATAACCCTTAATTGATTGTACCTACCTACAGCCGGCCTCCTACGGGTTAATAAAATGAATGGCTTTCCTCTATCTCACTTAATGGGTTATTTATTGATGTCAAATAATCGCTTCTAAGAGGGGCGAGGGCTCGGTAATTAAGGGTGATACCTATTAGGAGGGACCTCACTTCGGTGGAGAAGTGGGGATTAATGGATCTTATAATATCTAATTAGGTATTGATTGGTAAATGCCTGTAAATCTTGTGTTCAATATTAAAACAAACTTAATAGGTGTGTTAGTTATTGAACATAAGTACTTTGGAACTTAAGTCCGTACTCTGCGCGAGATTTTATTGCTTTATCTATACAAATAAATAAAATTGGAGTGTCTGTTTGTAATGTCAAAATAATACCTTTTCACTAAATGCATATGAAATTACATACGACACCTATAACAAAAACGCGATTTAAAAATGTTTTGTCTGTCTGTCTGTCTATCTGTCTGTCTGTCTGTCTGTGTGTTTGTTCCGGGTAATCTCCGAAATGGCTGAACCGATTTTGACGGGACTTTCACTGGCAGATAGCTGTTGTTTTAAGGAGTAACTTAGGCTACTTTAATTTTAGAAAAACATTTAGGGTTCCGCGTAAAAAATAAAAACACGTAAAATCAAAGAGTATCTCCGAAACGGCTGGACCGATTTTAACGGGACTTTCACTGGTAGATAGCTGTTGTTATAAGCAGTAACTTATGCAACTTTTATTTTAGAAAAACAAAATTAAAAAAAATGGGTCCTGTCGCGCGGGCTCAGAACGCGGGAGCGGGCTTTGTTAAGTCAAATATCACGCGGACGAAGTCGCGGGCTCAGCTAGTAAATATATAAAATCTGGGCAATCATTGTAGGAACCTATTACGGTTATGTCTTTACATCGTCTTTGCATATGTCTCAAGAATGATTAAAATCTTAAAACCTTTTTCCAGGAAACCCACTACGAATGGAGCGAAACCGACATTCTGTCCCACGGTTTAAGCGGGTTGAGCCTCCACAGACAGGACAGCTTCACCCAGCGCCCCCTAGCTTCCCTGAAACGGACCAGCAGCAAAGGCAGCGCCTACAGCCTGCGCAGCATCCGAAAAGAGATCAAACCGACCCAAATTGAAAGAGCTCCAGCGATTCCCGACGCAGGCTTTGGGACGCTCGAAATAAAGTTGGCGTATGACAACGCTACATCTTCCTTGGCTGTGACTGTTTTGAGGGCTAGAGGACTGATTGGCATGGATATGACGGGGTTGTCCGACCCGTTTTGTAGATTAGAAGTGGTGCCGAAAGGTAAGGGAATGAAGACAACTTCTTACTTTAACTAGGAATATATATGTAAATGTCCTGTGAAGACAGATTATAGGTAACTATCATATTTTTTGAGTTACCTACTGGCCTCTGAATTTTTGGCACAACTTTTGAAGCCTCATAAGAGCCTTTAGAATACCTCTATAGGCTCAGAAAACATGTAAACTACATTTACGAGTAGCAGCCACTAATGGTCAAGAAACATTTTGTAAAAAAAATGCGTAGTAGAAATATTATTTTTGAAAATGTTTTATTAAATTATGCCATTTAATTCAACGCCGTATACCCATCCAAACCCCAAGTATTATTTCAAACTCTTTTAACGACCTGTATATTGGCAATAATTATGTAAGTAGCTCGAGTATCCTAGGGTTTTTGGAGATAATGATTCATGTAATTACTTACAGAAGGCACGTATTCAAATAGACTGAGGACCAAGACAGTGCATAAAACGAAAAACCCGGAGTTCAACGAGACGCTACATTTCTTCGGGATAACTGAGTCAGATCTCGCGGTTAAATCTCTGGAGATAGTGCTGTTTGATGATGACAGGTACACGTAATGCATATAACCACATCTACCTACAACTTTAATGTACAGTACCTACTATGACTGATTTATTTCTTAAAAGCTATGTAACCTAGCCGTAATTGTTGCAATCCGAAGCTACTTAAATAGTTGAAACTCGATCTAATGATATCTGAGCATCTCCTACCTCACCTACGACTAGTGTTTTTTGGGAAACGCTAAATTTCTTAAAATGTACGTATGCAGCAATGTACGAGCTGAATGGCACTATATTGTGTGCTCGTAATAGTCGCTATTTATTTACCTAATTGTCTTTACGGAGAGCGTCCTCTGTTTGTAGGAGAACTATTTTGTTATTGTCTTTGTAAATAGGTACTCAGGTTTTTTGATGTTGAATTGACAAAGTATTGAGTAAAGCAACCTTCTTCTAATACAAAATGCCTTCCCCCGACCAGATACGGCTGTGACGAAATGGGTTCAGCAACGATAGCGTTGCGAGAGTGTTCCAAGTCACCTGCGCAGCTGCGGCTCGCCCTCTCGGGCTCCAGCGGCTCCGAGCCCACTGGTCCCAGGGTGCTGCTGGCGCTGTGCTACAGCACCAAGAAGCGGGCGCTAGTGGTCACATTGTGCAGGGCTGCTGATCTACCCCCGAGGGACAGCAATGGATACTCTGATCCTTTTGTTAAGGTGTAAGTAGGATTTTGTTTGCGCTTCGCAGCGTGCGTAAAGCTGTCAGTCCCCGCTGAGATTTTATTGAGAAGTAGTTAAGCCATGTCGGAGGATTTCGAGCGGGCTGAAACCCCGACACCAGAGTGGGAAGATGATTGCTCAGACGTAAAATTAGCATAGGTGTGTTTTAGAAATTGTCAGGAATCAACCCTTCGGACTTTGGCCCGGCTCATTGATCGATGATTGATCAATCGGTAAGGTGAATCCCTAAAACAACTTAACAGACAGTAGCAGAGCAGTACCTATATACAAATAAGTAGGTACTTACCCATGATTGCACTTAGATAATGTAATACTAATAACAATAATAATAATTCGATTTATATTAGGTCAGTACTTAGTAATTGAAACAAGCTAACTACAGATAGCAATAAGATGATGCAATCAAAACAGAGCAAATAAGGCTGATAAGTAATTATTATATAAAAACTCACACGTGTTCTCCGTTTCAGGCACTTAGACCCCGATCCGTATCACAAAAAGCACAAAACATCGATAAAATGGCGAAACCTAAACCCAGTTTGGAACGAGGAATTTCTCTTTGAAACGCGACCGACCGAACTCTCCCGCCAAAATCTGACAATGACAGTTTGGGATAAGGACTACGGCAAACCGAACGACTTTTTGGGCAGCCTCGTTTTAGGCGCAAGCAGCAAAGGCAGAAGGCTTAAACATTGGATGGATTGTATTAAATTTCCGGATCACAGGCACGAGTCGTGGCATTCTTTGACGGATACACAGCATATTTAGTTTCTACCCTACCCACCCACACAATGTTATTATAAATCTTGAAAAATATATTTCTACCTACTTATTACACAAATACCTACTAAATACTAAACGACATTCCGACATATTAACTTTGTAGGGTAAGTACCTAATAAATACGTTACTTAAAAAATAATTATGTATGCCATGGCCAACGAGAGGCGATACGAAATGGTAAAAATGTATGAGTTCAAGTCGTTCACCGCCAGCTTGGCCAACATTTGGGCGGTCATTTAAAAAGATCTTAATTATTATTTTCGTGAATTTTTCATCGTACTTAAATCATAATTTCTTGGCGGTCAATTTGGTGTCGGCCAGAGCTGCTACCAGATGGCTGATAAGTCAGCCGTTAAGAATTTACGATTAAGAGCGGTTTCGCACTACGTCCGATCCGAACCCGTGAAGATATGGTCCGTAGTAGCCGTAGAACTATTACGGCCTATCCGGCCGTTTTCCATATTTTCAGGGGTTCGGATCGGATTCGGATCGGACGTAGTGCGAAACCGCTCTTACGATGAAGATTCCACAAAGATAACCAAAGATTTTCAGTTTGTTTTAAATTAGTGGACTTGGAGCCCCGATATACCTATATAAATAGGTAAGATTATACCTACCTAGGTAATTTATTTTACTTGTTACATGAAAGATAAAAATATTTTCCAATATTGTATTGACTTGTTATAATGAAAATGAGTAGGTAAGTACCTAACTTTAGTTATTTCGTAATTAAAAAATATCGATAGTTACCTACATAAAGTTATTAATTGTTAAAAATTTAATCATGGATGTTGTAAGCTTACCTATTTTTGTACTAAGTAAGTAGCTAGGTAAATAATATACCCGTTCATAGGTGCCAAAGATAATACATAAGTAGTAAGTACCTAAATAAGTTTAGTTATAAATGCCTTTGTACCATGTACCTACTATACAATAGATTACTAACTACAAACTATGGCTTGCGTTTGTTCACATAGTCGTGGGTTCAAATCCTGGCAGCGGACACCCCTCAAAGGAATTTTCTCACTCACTAGTTAGGAAGTGAGATTTGAACATGAAATCAAAAAATCCCAGAGGTGCGAGTCGTGATTTGAACCTTTAAACCTTGTTTCATTACCAAACCCATGTATTAATTACATATTAAGTATTTTAAATAAATACTTTTGATTTTCATTCTAAAAGTACCTACTTATAAGTATTTAATTTTGACTAGCTGAGCCCGCGACTTCGTCCGCGTGGAATTTACGCGGAACCCTAATTGTTTTTCTAAAATTAAAGTAGCCTAAGTTACTCCTTATAACATCAGCTATCTGCCAGTGAAAGTTCCGTCAAAATCGGTCCAGCCGTTTCGGAGATTACCCGGAACAAACACACAGACAGACAGACAAAAAAAATTACTTATCGCGTTTTTGCTATAGGTGTCGTATGTACTTTCATATGCACTTAGTGAAAAGGTGTTATTTTGATATTACAAACAGACACTCCAATTTTATTTATTTGTATGTATAAATGAACTTATGAAATGAAGCTTTGACAAATAAAATACTTACTTATTTATAGCTGAAGCATGTAGGTAAGGTACCTACATTTAATCATTTATGTGTGATGAATGTAGTGAAGGAAAAAATATCAATCAATCATCATTAGAAAAATATAAAATTTGGTGGAAATACAAAAGTTTGAAAAAGTTTAACAGAAACGGAACGTGAATATTTCATGAAAATGAATGACTCACACAAAACCGACCGAACGACGTCGATCATCGTTCGTCTGAGAAACGAAACGTTATAAAAAAGTTGTTTTGTGAACTTTTTTGACATGTACGAATCGTGAGAAAATCTTTAGTTAAAAAGTGGTTATAAAAGAAATTAACACTAATTGGTTTATGATGTGCTAATTTAATGTGAATTAAATATGGCATTCCTTTGTCCAGTAAGGATAAGAAGGGGAAAGAAGAAGAAATGTAAGTATAAGAGCTTTCGTTACGAACTTTTCAAGTCAATGACCTCAAACTTTCTACATAATTATAAATATAATAAACATGTAATTTTATGTTGTTTCACTTGAAAAACCACCTGTGGGACTAATGCACTTGCCCGTGGACCAATATAGACAATTATACAAACTAATTAACAGAAGCTTGACGATAAAACAATAGAATCTATGCAATAACATATTGCGAAATTACTAATTTTGTGAACCTGTATAATTTCTGTTGAAAAAATAAGTAAATATCATAATTATTATTATGTAGGTACAGAAATATCGAACCAAAAGTTGACAGTAAATAAGTAGATGACAACATAAGATGCCAGAAATATTAATAATGAGCTATCATGGTTCTCCTCAAAGATATGTATGGAGAAAACATCCATAATTCTTCAATTACAGCTAGCAGTGGGGACTCAGACAAAGACCTGTCCCGGCCTGCCTCTGGGTTGAGCCCTGGCATGGGCCGCATCACTGGGTCAGCGAGCATAGAGACCCTTGTCAGGGTCGGCATTGAGAAGGAACATGGCCTGAGTCCAGATTCCAAGATGGTGGTATTGCACGACTTTGCACCTTGTGTTGATGATGAATTGGAGGTAGGATTATACTTTGTATTTCATTAATGTTAGGGAGGGAGGGAGATAGGAGGGATGTCTATGTGGGAGTACAAGCATGAGAATTATAGAAAACAGAATTGCTGGCAGCAGTACACACCTATATAAGTAGTTGCTAGGGGCATTTACAACTGAGCATTTTTGTTTGTGCTTCGGAGGGCTCGATAGGCTATTGGCCCCGGCAATCACATTCATTAATTCATATTGGAGGAATTTGGGGGCCTGAAAACTCGGACAAGAATTGGCCACTACCTCCCTCACATATGTAAACAAACAATGGATTTTACAATGGTTGTGTAATAACTTATAACTGACTAGCGGCCCGCCCCGGCTTCGCACGGGTAGATTGGGGTTACATTATTCGAGTTTTAGTAAGGATCCCTAATTTTTTTAAAAATATATTATAGCCTATGTCACCCGGGGATAGTGTAGCTTCCCAACAGTGAAAGAATTTTTCAAATCAGTTCAGTAGTTTCGGAGCCTATTCATTACAATCAAACAAACAAAGTTTTCCTCTTTATAATAATAGTATGATTGGAGAAATCTTTTAACAATATCTGCATATTAAAATTTGTATAATTTTGGGCAGTGGCAGCTTGACATAAGTTGACTTCATGTTTCACTGCTAGTTAAATAAGATATTTGTCTGTCCCATGGTACTACACAAAGAAATTGTAATAAATAGAGATTATTACAATTTATTTGGTACTTACTTCATAATGCATTTTCTTTATTCAGGTGAAACGCGGACAAATAGTAAATGTTTTATACCGGGAGAACGACTGGGTGTATGTGATAGTGGCGGAGTCCCGGCGCGAGGGCTTCATCCCACACTCGTACTGCGCGCCCTGCGAACACCACGACCTTAAGAAGAAGCTGCCCAGGAGCCGCTCGCCAGCTGACCTCGCCCACAGGGACGTTTCACAGTAAGTTGATCAACTAATAACACATAGCTCTGAAACCCTTCAAATTAAAGTTTGAACCCCATTCTGGCTATTGAACTTCTATGCAAACTCATCCTACAAGCATTTGACTTGTTGCAATATCGAATGGGGCTTTTGGATTATCTTTTCATTTTTAAAAGACTACTGTACCTATGCTAATGAATGTATACAATCAACAAAGGTTTTCATAAGCGCAAAGGATTTTGTATTTTATTTCAATATCCTTAGCACTTACATTTCGCAAACAGTTTGAGCATGTCCCAGACTGCAGCATGACCGAAAAGTGAGTGCTAAAAGAACTATAATAAGATTCATAATCACTTGCGCTTACGAAATCCTTTTCTGTGCCTAGTATAATAGCCTTATAGTTATAAATCCAGGCTGTCAGTGTCGGACGGTGTGACGAACGACGGGCACTCGGAGCTGGGCAGCGAGGGCGAGGCGTGCCCCTTCAGCAAGGATCCCTCGGGCCGCTACGTGGTGCTGTACACCTTCACGGCCAGGGACGAGAACGATGTGGACGTGGAACGAGGAGAGTTTGTTACTGGTGAGTCATTAACACTAAAGTTTACTATAAATAATAATTTAGCCCTTTTGAAGTCCCACTCCTGGGCAGAGGCCTCCCCTCACTGCGAGGGGGATTCAGGCAGTAATCCACGACGCTGGCCCAGTGCGAGTTGGCGGATTTCACATGTATTTCGAAAATTGGTTAGATTTTCTAAGACATGCAGGTTTCCTCACGATGTTTTCCTTCATCGTACGTAAGTGATAATCAATATATAGAAATTAAAGTTTACTATTGTACGAAAATATTAAATCAATCCTGATAATTTTTTTGGTATTAAGTATTAATGGTTGGCGACGACCGCTTGGCGCAGTGGTTCAAGCGTAGGCCGCTCGGCTCACTGCACATGGTGATTGCGGGTTCGATTCCCGCCGGGGCAAATTTCGGAAATGGTCTTTTCGTAATTTGCCCAGGTCTGGGTGTCACTGGGATCGCCCCCAGTCCATTGTACGGTACCCATAGTACAAGCGTTGCTTAGTTTGGGACCATACAGTTGGTGTGTTCGTCTGGCGATATTTATTTATTATTTATTTAATGATTAATAATTGCATTGAAGTATGTACATGTATGTTAGGGAGTAATAAAGTATTCTTATTCTAAAATGGCAATAGGCTCGCTTCATTGGAAGGATATTATACTATAGGGAATATGTAGGCCTTTAGAAAATATGGGTGTATCTTTACAAATAAATAAAATCTAAGTATCTGTTGTAATAACAAAATAATATCGTTTTAGTAAATGCATACATACTTATAACAAAAAAAACAAACTTTGTCTGTCTAACCTCCAAAACGGCTAGACCGATTTTGACCGGACTGACACTGACAGAGCACAGCAGCACAGCACAGCTGATTTTATAAGGAGCAACTTAGCCTATTTTTATGTTACCAAAGTTGTATGTGGGCAACAGTTGGTTTTTAATAACTACAATGCATTACAGAAAAATAATCAAAATTGATCACTAATTTCAAATTAAAATGGAATTTAGATTCTTTAATGACGTTTCAGTGTTCCTTCGTAAGGCTGGTATGGATAAATCTATCTCAAGTCTGAGGACAGTCTTGGAAGTGTCATTCAAAATGTTACTAAGCTATTACGGGCTACAACTAATATCTATGTTGTTTGTTTTCAGTGCTAAACAGAGAAGACCCAGACTGGTACTGGATAGTGAGGAGTGACGGACAAGAAGGCTTCATTCCCTCTGGATTTGTGTACCCTGCAGTAGTTCAAGGTAACTTACTAATAAATAGATAAATGTCGCCAGACCGACACACCAATTATGCAGCCGGTACCGTACAATGGACAGGGGGCGATCCCAGTGACACCCAGACCAGGGAAAATTACAAAAAGGCCATTTCCGAAATTTGCCCCGGCGGGAATCGAACCCGCAACCACCATGTGCAGTGAGCCGAGCGGCCTACGCTCGAACCACCGCACCAAGCAGTCGTCAAATGTCGTTATGAAATGTTTTATAACGGTTTAGTTCTGTTGATACACAAACTTGAAAGTTATGTATATTTCCGTGTTTCTCGTGTTCGTAATGCATGAACAAGATATCACTATTTAATTATGTGAAATTGTAGCAGACATAATCAGCACCATTGTCTATACAAATAAATAAAATTGGAGTGTCTGTTTGTGATATCAAAATAACACCTTTTCACTAAATGCATATGAAAGTACATACGACACCTATAGCAAAAACGCGATTGAATTTTTTTTTGTCTGTCTGTCTGTCTGTGTGTTTGCTCCGGGTAATCTCCGGAACGGCTGGACCGATTTTGACGGGACTTTCACTGGCAGATAGCTGATGTTATAGGAAGTAACTTAGGCTACTTTAATTTTAGAAAAACAATTAGGGTTCCGCGTAAAAAATAAAAAACACATGAAATCAAAGAGTATCTCCGAAACGGGTGGACCGATTTTGACGGGACTTTCACTGGTAGATAGCTGATGTTATAAGCAGTAACTTAGGCTACTTTTATTTTAGAAAAACAAAATAAAAAAAAAATAAAAAATGGGTCCTATCGCGCGGGCTCAGAACGCGGGAGCGGGCTTTTTTGTTAAGTTAAATACCACGCGGACGAAGTCGCGGGCTCGGCTAGTATACTAATAAAATATTTCTCAAATATAATTTTGCTCTATCATAGCAACGCAACAAGACAACACGCAGCCCATACTGTCACCGCAACCGACCAACCCGAACAGCACGTTGCTGAGCAACAACCTGAGCAATAACTTGAGCAACACCGCGCCGCAGGACAGCGACGGGCGGTACCACGGCACGGAACTAGTCATGCTGTACGATTATAAGGTTCGTATCGACAATCGTGTTGTACAAAAAAAAATAGAAACTTAATGAGACTATTCTAGTGACCGCAAACACCATTGAAAAATTACAGGAAAGCAAATTACGCAATTTCGTTTACTTGATGTATTTTTCCAGTTATTTTGATTTAAATGCCAAACTACTGAACCGATTCTGATGAAATTTTTATTAAATATATATATAATTTTTTTTTTTATGCAAAAATATTTTTTCGATCGGTTTCTAATGACGGAGTTATTCGGTAAAAAACATTAAAAAAAAACACGAATTGATAACCTCCTCCTTTTTGAAGTCGGTTGAAAATAGTATACCTTTTGTGTTTCACCTAGTATTGTATATTTTTATGTTCGCGTATGTTGTTGTTTAAATAATCGTGTTGGTGTGCAGGCGCAGGCGCCGGACGACCTGTCGGTGAAGCGCGGCGAGTGGGTGTACGCGGACCTGACGCAGCAGACGGTGGAGGGCTGGCTGTGGGCGCACGCTCCCAAGGCGCGCCGCTCCGGGTTCATTCCCACGGCGTACGCGCGCGCGCCGCACACCACCGCGCTCTAGGCAACCACATCATTACATTCAACCATTCAACCCACAGATATAGATTTACATAGATAACGCAAGTATGACGATTTGTATTCAAACCAAGCGTGCCGAATCTTGAACACCTCCTGTGACGTCATTAGTGACGGGATATCCAAACCGATTCAAAGACACCGACGCCGCCGATGCCCCTCCGCCCGCAACGATTCTCTCGAGTGATTATCTCGCTCATACTCATATTTTTTTATATCTGTAGTCGCGCAGACTGTAAGCGGCGACCAACCTTGAAGCTTGGTCGGGGTTTCGTACACGCGAAGTGCATGCATTTGCGTTATCTATGTAAATCTATATCTGTGATTCAACCGATACAGTGGTGCTGACATTGTCCTCGCCTGCCAGGACACATAGCTCGAATAACAAACTTCCCTTTTAAAACATATAATTTGGATAGTAAGTATGTTGAAAATATTTGCCTCAAAAATTATACAGCCATATAATTTTCTATGTAAATTATAGTAATAAGTTTGTCTTCCCTGAATTAAGATGTTTATGTTAGGTATTTACTTTTAAGGCTAAAGCGCCCATCTAGCCCGTAAAGTTCAAATTTTTTGAGTTCTCTTAGAATTTTTTCAAAATCTGACAATAATAAAAGACAAATTTTGTAATTCGCGAAAAAGACCGTGTGCAGTGCATTTATTAATATATCCAACTTACTCTAAAACATTTCAAGAACGACAGCTATCCAGATAATCTGGCAATTTTTGTATATTTAGTGATTTACTAGTATCATATCCACCGTGATAATATTTAGAGTAAAATAAATGTATTAATAAATGCACTGCACACGGTCTTTTTCGCGAATTACAAAATTTGTCTTTTATTATTGTCAGATTTTGAAAAATTTCTAAAAGAACTCAAAAAATTTGAACTTCGCGGGCTAGACAGGCGCCTTCACCTTAAATTGTTTTGTTTAATTCACGATATAAAGGATTTTTTGTCAATCCGGTTTCCATCTACCAAACCTCCCCAATCACTGTCATACCTTACAATATCAGAAATAACTAAGTCTGACTTCGGATTCCAAATTAAATTGCTTCCGAAACTAATGTGGGTATAAGATGGAAAGTTTATTATGGTGATAAAGATATGCTGGATTATCAAATAATACAGTTTTGTAAGGATACCTTTTTGTCGTGTATAATTTTCCTAATGTACAGAGTTGTAATTACAAGTCTGTGTCTTAAGGCTAAAGCGCCCATCTAGCCCGCGAAGTTCAATTTTTTTGAGGTTTTTTAGATTTTTTTCAAAATCTGACAATATTAAATGGCACATTTTGTAATTCGCGAAAAAGACCGTGTGCAGTGCATTTATTAATATATCCAACTTACTCTAAAACATTTCAAGAACGACAGCTATCCAGATAAACTGGCTATTTTTGTATATTTAGTGATTTACTGGTATCATATCCACCGTGATAATATTTAGAGTAAAATAGATGTATTAATAAACGCACTGCATACTGTGTTTTTCGCAAATCACAAAATGTTGTCTTAAATGTTTTCAGATTTTGGATAAACTATAAAAATACTCGAAAATTTTGAATTTCGCGGACTACACAGGCGCCTCCACCTTAATGTAAAATACAATCCGTCCAAATTTGACTGATTCAGACGATACGCTTTATATTTTGTATCAATATTATACATTGTTTTAAGATATTTTTTTGTATGTAATTTGTACTTATTAATAAAATGGTATAAAAATATTTTATAATGTATTATTTTCTCCGTATGGTTATTTATATTGATCATCTATACATATGCGCAACACTCCGGTTTGTGTGTTCGTAATTATTTTCCTAAACGGCTTTATCGATTTTAAAAATTACTTTTTGTACGTGCAGTCATCTGGGTGTGTCTGGAAGTTGGACCTGATGATAGGTGGCGATGATGTCGAGATCGAAAAATGAAATCGATGCTGCGGGCTATAGCTATAGATAAAATTCGGTTTGACGACCGCTTGGCGCAGTGGTTCGAACGTAGGCCGCTCGGCTCACTGCACATGGTGGTTGCGGGGTGCATTCCCGCCGGGGAACATTTCGGAAATGGCCTTTTCGTAATTTGCCCTGTTCTGGGTGTCACTGGGAGCGCCCCCAGTCCATTGTTCGGTACCCATAGTACAAGCGTTGCGTAGTTTAGGACCATACAGTTGATGTCAGTTTTTTTTTTTTATTGACTATATGTTGTTGGCCAGAGTGGCCATAACAACTTCACCCGGACAGAGGGCCCAGCCAGAGGGGCAGGGGGGCAGCTAGCTCAAGGGCGCCACAAGGGACACGACCTCGGCTTGGGCCGCTGCCAGAAGAGGTGGCGAGGATAAATCTACCACTGGATCGGAACGCGAGTTGATGTCAGTCTGGCGATATTATTATAATAGCGTAGAAAGACGTATTAGGGACGGCCCTCCATAAAGTGGAATGATGACATCTCATGCAAGTGGAGGAGGCCCGCTATGTGCGGAAGACATTGGGGAGGCCTATGTCCAGCGGTGGACGTCTTCCAACTGGATGGAAGGATGGTTCTATCTAACAGCAGAAAAATAGGAACAAATAATGACATTCATCTACCTATAATTATTACAATGTACATCTACTCTTCGATCAAAATATTCTTCTTTTTCTTGTTCGCCTGTTGTTTGATCTCATCCTTAATCGTCCATTCCTCCAACTGCATCTGAACTTTCTTAATATCGTTGTCTGTTACCGTCACGGGCAACTTTAGTTCCAGCTGCTCGCTTTTTATGAACTTCAACGCGTCTAGTTTTTGTTTGAGAAACGGTCCTTGCTGGCTCTCTAACAGGTTTCGATAGTCCGCTAGCTTCTGGTTGCGAATGTCCTGGCAGTGCATCTCTGTGAGTTTACGTATGGACTCTTTGCGAGACAACTTGTGGTAGGTACTGAAAGATGATCCAAATTTAATGTATATGCACTGAATTGTGATTTGTAACATCGCTTTTATTAGTCTAATCAAAAAATCATGTTAACAGAATCGTCTCCCGACCGTCAATGTCCGCGCACCGCAATTCTTATTATCAAAACATTTATTTTCTTAAATTCGATTTGCTCTTTTATAAGCAGCCAGGAACTCGGTTGTGGCCAGTGCGCCGACATGGACCTTACAGTACCGTTTTAAATATTACTTTAGGGACTAGATTTGTGTACCCAAAGACGTGTGATTCTGTAATCTCTTCAGTTTAGAGAGATAATCTTTGTAATGAGTCACTGTAGACTCTTACTCACTCTGTTGGTGGTAGAGCCAAGCTGTAGCCAATTGACTGCAGCTCATATACGGGCCGGCTCGACTGGGGTAGTACCATCCTCTCACAGAAGGTCGGCGTAAAGTAGCTATCATAGCTACGTTTTGTACGATGGGTGCAGCAGCCGACAGCACAACCCTCACTCTGTCCCACTCCCTATGTCCTGCCTCTAGCCGGCGAAGTTCAAATTTTTGGAGGTTTTTTAGATTTTTTTCAAAATCTGACAATTATAAAAGGCACATTTTGTAATTCGCGAGAAAGACCGTGTGCAGTGCATTTATTAATATATCCAACTTACTCTAAAACATTTCAAGAACGACAGCTATCCAGATAATCTGGCAATTTTTGTATATTTAGTGATTTACTAGTATCATATCCACCGTGATAATATTTACAGTAAAATAAATGTATTCATAAACGCACTGCATACTGTGTTTGTCGCAAATCACAAAATGTTGTCTTAAATTATTTCAGATTTTGGATAAACTATAAAAATACTCGAAAATTTTGAATTTCGCGGGCCAGACAGGCGCCTTCACCTTAAAGGATGCTTAATGGCATTCGTTTGGTAAATAATATAGTATAATTATGAAATAGTAGGTACTCACTCCGGATGTGCCTTGTACTCAATATTGAGTTTTTCCAAGAGCCACTCAAATTTTTTATAGTCGTACTGACGTAAATACTTTAGCAGTTTCTTTCTTCTGTCAATCTGCTCCTGAACTAATTGCTGTAATTTATATTTTTAAAAAATTGTTATTCACATCTGACAATGGTGATATTGGGTCATCTCTTCTTTCAGGCCTGGTAGGGAAACCCTACCCTGTGACCCAACTAGTAAGAGAACTGGTGGCCCAAGGGAAGACCAGATAATGGCATTTACAATATATATCGCCAGACAAAGACACCAACTGTATGGTCCCAAACCAAGCAACACTTGTACTATGAGAGACACCCAGACCAGGGCAAATTACGAAAAAATCAACATCATGTGTGATATCAATTCATTATTCCTACATAATTAGAAAAATTACAATTACCTGTGCAAGTGATTCATATAAAAACAAATATTCCTTCTTTTTGGAATGTAAAAACATGTCCTTTGTGGTCCTCAAAGGACTGTTTTGTGATATGTATGGCTAAATAAATAATAGTTTACCTTCATTTTAACATTTCTGGGGTATTTCTCCATCGTGGCTTGATGGCAACGAATATGAGCAGTCAGTTTAGCAACTGCAACAAAATATTAAGTACCTGTATAATTTATAAACAGTTATATAAATACTAGGGTTGAGAGCTCTACAAATATAATGCAATACTATGGGCTCCCTACTTATCGATAGAAGATATAAGCAGAGAGTATAGATGGCTAAAAAAACTGTAGAGGAATCTGCAGATCTTCAATTTAAACTATCGTCTAACATTACTATTTTATAGACATTTTATGATTTTTTCAAGACATCTTGTTCTAATATTGAATATCTTTTCCCAAAGACAATCTTCAAGCAGGGCTGGGAAAACTGTCAAACTAATAAACTTCATTCAACCAAAGAGGAATGATGTATGTATGACAGACAGCAAACAAGCATGGAGCACACTTTTTTTTAGTGTCAAAGGTCAAGGAAATTATAAAGAGGTATATTCTTGACATGACTGAATAATTCCACTTACAACTCTGAGATAATTCCATTATACTTGACCACACAAGCTCAGAAACAACAAAGAAAAGACAGAATATGAAACAAGGAAGTCTGAAAACAACAATGATCTTGAACACTGTGAAGCCGGGTTTTACTACCGTGGTGACCAGTTGGTCTCCTAGTGCTATGAGAATTTCAGTAAATTTTCAATAAATGACTGCAGAAGTCAAAATTTAAAGTAAAATAACTAAACAAATTAACAGTGCTTAATACCCCCAATACCCATTTATAGTCTCCCAGGGTTTTACTTCATCTTACTTGTCTTTAATCACACAGTTGTATTAATTTGTTGCAACTAAGATAGATTCCAACCTCTTGGTGTTAGTAGCACATAATTAGAATGTTCATTTCAAAAGGTAAATGCTGTGCTCATTAAGGAAATTTTATTTGTAAGCAAATATGGGCACTCTTTGTCCATACTAGGTGAAACAAAAAGGGTATACTATTTTTTTTGCAACTTAATTTTGTAAATCTCAAACTATCGGCTTTGTGGGACAGTTGAAGTACTAAAGGTTTTGTAGACTTGTGAAGTCTGTCAACAGCTGTATTCCTATAATACCTTTTGTTTTTCAAGTTGCCTCCAAAGCTGAAAGTTTAAGATTTACAAAATTAAATTTTGAAAAAAAAACGTATACCTACCCATTATGTTTCACCTTGTATACATAATAACTTGCCATCCACAAACTTGATCTCATGTATTGACTGTTTGTGGAATAATTAAATATAATCAAATTAACATAAAGAAATGTACCAGTACTACTTGGTTTCTTGTGTAACAAAGGAGACAAAGGACACTATCACATACATTGTGTATTGTAAATGTTTAATGTAATATGCAGGCTCCATACTAGTCATCATAACGCTTTGCAGTCTAGTGTTCTGATATATGGGACTCATACTTTTAGTTTCGGCGCTGCCCACATCATACTGGTGCCTCTTGACTCTGCCAACAAGTTCATTCTTCACTAGAGTACTGTACGCCTTGTGGCCGAGATGGGCCACTGAGAATATTTTCTTCACAGATTCTGGTGCACTGGAAAAAAAATAAGAATACTTTATGGCTTTTAGTAACTATTATGATAATATTGAAGCAACTTATTGCACCATAGGGCCGTTACTTCACCTAGTTACCTATGGTTGTAAAAAAGTAAGATTTTTAATTGAATTTAGAGGGTGATGGCTCCATCAACTCTTCAATGATTTTGTCAGTTTGATTGAAAATATTAATGCATAAGCTGTACTTACTCTTTAATCTCATCGCTCGCAGCGTAGTCGTGGCCTAAAGCTGAGTCAGGGATTGGGGGAACGCTTTCCAAATCACCAGACCGCTCCGCTTTGTACGCTGGTATATATTCAGGTTTTACCCACTTTATATTGACTGTATGCTTGATACCACGAGACTGGATAATATTACATGCTAATTGTCGCAACATTGCGACAATTTTTTTTCGTTTATTGAAAATAACTTCTGAAAATCTATTTCGTTCTCTCAAGGAATAAAAAATAACCTCAAAGTGCAACTCCTATCCATATCCTGTCAATTGGTCCGTCAAGGCGACAAGAAAGAAACGTCAGTGATAAATAACTGTTGCGTTCGAATTTATAATTTACTAGCTGTGCCCCGCGAGTTCATCCGCGTAGTATTGGATTATTGGGTTAAAAAGTATCCCATATGTTAATCCCGGTTATAATATATCTGTGTTCCAAATTTCATCGAAATCCGTTCAGTAGTTTTTGCGTGAAGGAGTAACAAACATACATACATACATACATCCACACTCACAAACTTTCGCATTTATAATATTAGTAGGATAGTTGCTTTTTGAAACGCGATAATAAAGCTGCGCCGCGCCGCGCTGTCATGACTGACGCGTCTGTCAGAATTATTTTTGTTCTTCATTGGTTTACTACTACTACCTACACTACTACTTATGTCTTTATATACTATTTCAGTCCAAAAATAAGCGAGTACTTACCTTCTTTTATCAAAGGCAAGAACTGTCAAGTCTCTGCATAAAACAGGTAATTAAGTATTTGGAATTTAGATTTGGTCAGTGCTCGCTCACGTTCCCATTCAAAAACCCGTTTAAGATAGTTGAGTGCAGCGGGCGTATATTCACAATCGACGGAAACTTTCCGTGTCAGAAACGACAGCATCTATCCATCCATCCGTCTCGATTCATAATTATTATACCTGATAGGTGGCGCTGCAATCGGCTTCTAGGTAGGGTAGGACAACTCCCGGCGTCTCCGCTAGTTAAGGCTAAAGCGTCCATCTAGCCCACGAAGTTAAAATTTTTTGAGGTTTAGTAGAAATTATTCAAAATCTGACAATAATAAAAGGCACATTTTGTAATTCGCGAAAATGACCGTGGACAGTTCATTTATTAATATATACAACTTACACTAAAACATTTCAAGAACGACAGCTATCCAGATAATCTGGCAATTTTTGTATATTTAGTGATTTACTAGTATCATATCCACCGTGATAATATTTAGAGTAAAATAAATGTATTAATAAACGCACTGCATACTGTGTTTGTCGCAAATCACAAAATGTTGTCTTAAATGTTTTCAGATTTTGGACAAACTATAACAATACTCGAAAATTTTGAATTTCGCGGACTAGACAGGCGCCTTCACCTTAAAATTAAAAAAATTGACCCATTTTAGATCATTTAATGAAACTACGGATACTTCCTAAACACAATTATAGGTTAAATCATTTATTGTAATATTGTCATTTGTCACCCAATCCGTAAATTTTTTGATTTTCATTTTAATGATGGATTTTTCGTAGTAGTTTTAGTATCAACAAATTGATTTCATGTCAGAGAGCGATCTTGAAAACATTCTTGTCATACCAATACAATAGTACATTGTTACACGAGTGGTGTAGGTGACTTATTTAGTCCCAAGACGGGGTTTGGCGCCCGAGCGTAGCGAGGGCGCTAATAGATCGAGGGACAAAATAAGTCTTTCACCCGAGGTAAACACTGTGCTTTTCATTACGAATACAAGGAAAGTAAAAATAAAAACAGGAATTGGCTAAATAAATGATACAAGGAGGTATGAACAATACTCTACAACTCGAAAAAAAAAAGATCGGATTGCCGCCTATTTTGTTTTTTTTTCGTTGGCCGGCCAATTTCATTATTTAGCCATTATTTTTTATTTTCATCTTTAAATATTTTGCCCAAATCTATATTATTTTAAAGAAATTGTTGAAACTAAATTATAATTAAGTCATTTAAAAATTTATATTCTTTAAATAATACTTAACTTTATGTTAAGTATTTGAATTTTACATCGTGCTGTAATTGAGTGACTGTAGAAAAAGTTTGAACATGGTTCCATAGAAATGTGAAAATGGAACTAGTTTTTATAATTTGACAGCTGTCAGTTGAAAGCGATTCTCCCGGGCCGGAAAAGTATTACTTTCAACCCGCTCCTCAGGCAAATTCAGACCTACTTTCAGAGTATGAGTAATGAAAAAATATATATTCTTTAATTAATACTTAACTTTATGTTATTTCAATTTTACATCGTGCTGTAATTGAGTGACTGTAGAAAAAGTTTGAACATGGCTCCATAGAAATGTGAAAATGGAACTAGTTTTTTTTTTATAATTTGACAGCTGTCAGTTGAAAGCGATTCTCCCGGGCCGGAAAAGTATTACTTTCAACCCGCTCCTCAGGCAACTTCAGACCTACTTTCAGAGTATGAGTAATGAAAAATTATATTGTTATGAATGAGGCTAGATTCAAAAAGCGTGAGCACCAAAGATCGCTCTCAGACTTGATACTCGTACCTAGATTTTGTATACCTACGGCCTCTACTAGTTAGAAGTAGGTGAGTTCTTACTTACATAACCGGACAAAATCAATTTTAGTAATAAGTTTAGTAACTATGTTTTACGGCTCGAAATTATCCAACTGTTTAAAGATCATTGTTCTTCCCATTCGATGACCATGATCAACGCGATTCGTCGTCTCACTTACTAAATTATTTTCGTCAATCTTTTTAACGGAGTGTGCGTTTGATAGAAACTTACTCATGTCATTCGAATCATGGTCACTAATGAGTGGGGCTTGAGCATTGGGCCTATCATTACTGAGGATTTTATTTTTTAATCCAGTATCAAAATCCTTTTCTCCTTGATTCTTAATTTCTCTTAGCGTTTCATGGTTCATATTTTTCGTTGCATGTTTCTCATCATTGTAGTCGCTTGCGAAAAGTTCTTTATTTTTTAAATTAGGGTTGATGTTTTTCACTTTATCACGGTAAATGTCTGGTTTTAATGATTTATGATCCATATTATTGGTTACTACATGTTGCTCATCATATCTTGCACTTTCAAAAAGGACTTTGTTTTTTAAATTAGGGTTGATGTTTTTCACTTTATCACGGTAAATGTCTTGTTTTAATGATTTATGATCCATATTTTTGGTTACTACATGTTGCTCATCATATCTGGCACTTTCAAAAAGGACTTTGTTTTTTAAATTAGGGTTGATGTTTTTCACTTTATCACGGTAAATGTCTTGTTTAAATGATGTATGATCCATATTTTTGGTTACTACATGTTGCTCATCATATCTTGCGCTTTCAAAAAGGACTTTGTTTTTTAACTTAGTATCCATTTTGTTATTGGCATGATACATGTCTTCTTTCACCGGTTCATGGTCCATAATATTTTTATTTTCATGTTCTCCATTCTTGCTACCACTTGGAAACAATACCTTATTTTTCAATTTGGCATATTTTTGTTTGTATTGTTCATACGAGTCTTCTTTCAGCGATTTATAGCTGTTCTTTTTCATTGCCTGTTCCTCATCGGTACTTTCACTTTCGACAAACAATTGTTTTTTTAAGTTAGTAGTTATTTTTGTGTTTTCCTCATGTTTCACGCCTTCTCTTAGCGATTGATGATTCCTGTCATTGGTTTCAAGATCCTCGTATGTACCTTGACTCACGACCGGTGTTGTATTCTTTAAATTGGGAGCTAATTTCTTGTTATTTTTATTATATTTCTTTACTGAACGCAAATTACGATACATGTTTGTGGTTCGGTGTGGCTCATAGGTTCTGATAGGTGTACTTTTTAAAGTTACTATTTCTTTTTTTTTATCACCATACACGTTCTTTTTGAATGATTCGTGGTAACTTTTATAATTCGCATTTGTTTTTTTATTTTCGACAAGTGTTGTAAACTCAATCTTAGGAACCCATCCATAATAATTCGGGTCACGGTTATTTTTTTCAGTTCCGTTTTCCTCATCTGTATTTTCACTATTACCATACTCTATATATAATTCAGGATCCATATTTTTGTACTGTTCATAAAATAAAATATCTTCTAACGAGTCATAGCCGTCATCTTCGTTTTCATTTTCTTCATCTATATCTTCATCGTTTTCATTTTCTTCATTTGCATCCTCATTCGAAAGAGGTGTTGTATTTTTTAGGTTATTGTTCAAATTTATGTGTTTTTCTTTATCTAGATTTTGTCTTAGTGAGTCACGCTCCTGAATTTTTGTGTCTTCTCCGTTTCCAGCATCCAAGCGGACGTTAGGGTTCAAATCGCCATCACCGGAATCTGGGTCTTCGTAATTGCCAAACGATTCACTATCAGGGTTTTTCTCCACCTCCAATTGAGTTCGTAACGCTAATGGATTCATCGTAGTCGTGTCATAAGTACCATATTTATTGGGTACCAAGTTCTTATTAATCAGTGGTTTTACTGTAGGCTTTAATATATCGCCTTCATCCATTGGCCCGTACAATATGTAGTCGTCTGGTAGTACGGTGGCCGATGGTACTTTTGCAGGTGCTTCTGGTGTGAAAAGATCATTGATATCGTCATCACCCCAGTTAGGTGCTTCATGCATCAGCTCTTTTAGAACGTCAGTCTCTGAGAAGATGACTTCGTTGAGTATTTCTTTGAGTAGAATGGTTTCCACGGACGATCGGTTGGGCCCGTTTCTCAGGGCGATTGGACGCACAGGACCTCTGGTTGGGATGTTTGTAGTAACTTGTTGCTCTATTAATGGCGGTCGTGTTTTTAATGTGGTGCGGGCTTGATAGATTACTCGAGGCTGAAATGGAATAGTTATGTTTAGATACGGTGAAGCTAGATCTCGGCGCGTGTTCAGAATGTCGTGCGTTAGCCGATAGCCGACATGCACCAATGAACTATTATCACTACAAAATATATGCACTACTTAACACCGGGTTGGGTGACCGCTAGATAGCGGCATGCTCATGATGATGACATGTCGGAGGCCTTCGGGCGTCCTGAAAACTCTGACGCCAGAATTAATGAAATAAATAAATATCGCCAGACTGACCCACCAACTGTATGGTCCCAAACTAAGCAACGTTTGTACTATGGGTACCGTAAGATGGACTGGGGGCGATCCCAGTGACACCCAGCACTGGGCTTATTACGGAAATGCCATTTCTAAAATTTGCCTTGGCGCAGTAAGCCGAGCGGCCTACGCTCAAACCACTGCGCCAAGCGATCGTCAAATGGCCACTAACTCAACCGAGGGAAGAAACGATCTCTTTCAAAGCCATGTGAAACAAGTTACTGACCTGTTCCATGATCTTTTCGATCCAGTCGACGTAGTAGCCCACCTTGGTGAAGACAGTGGGCGCGTCGACGGTCCCGCAGGTGGGGGGACCGAAGCTAATCACTCCTGCCAGGATCCCGCCCACAACGCCAGGACCACCCGCGTCTTTCTAAACAAACGCAAATCCCCCCACTTTATGGAAGAGACGGGCGATAGAGATGTGCAGAAGAAAATAACGACTGCTTAAGAAAAATATGTAAAATGTACAATTACTAATTACCCCGTAGGCCTAATCGATTTTAATTTAACTTCGACTTGGTGAAGCTTTGTTCGACCTTAGGCCGCTCGTTTCAATGCACCGAGAGTGGATGCCGGATGCCGGGGAAAATTTCAGATAGGCCCTTTTCTTAATTTACTGATGATAGGAACACTGGAAACTCAACCTTTTAAAATTCAAATATAGGCTAATTTTATTTCTAGCCTGTACGGTCCCGCTACAGGGCAAAGGCCTGCCCTCCCCTTTTCTCACTACTAGGCCCGCCGCGTTGCCGTTTCATGCTGTTTTGGCATGCGACAGTCTCAAAAGGTTTAAAAAGTAAGTTAGGAATTTACGTTGCAAGCGCCGCCACCCTTAGATACAAAACCAGCGCAAAAGTGTTTGTTTGTGACGTAGAATCTGAAAAAAAAAAAACAATATCAGCCCCCCTTTCGATCCAGGAACATCCAGTCTAGAAGAGGCAATTATCTGACAAAGCGGTCGACCACTCGATCTAAGTAACCAAGTAGCTCTACCTATTTACCAAAAGTTTACACTATTTTTGTGTGAAACATCTATTGGCGCACTTTGGCAGTGAAATCAACCAATTTGCCGTCATGGCTAACGGCATGACGTTCTCTCATTCCGTCATGCCGCCTCTACGCTACCGCTCTCGACTTATTTTTTTTATGGAACTGGTCCCACCACACACTCCCACAGCTGTAACTCCTGTAAACCAGGATCGACAATGGTGACCAATAATGACGTCGAGGTTTGACCCTCGACGAGTCCCGGGGAAAACATAAATTGTCTTGGAACCCGCACGAGTTATCAAAAGAAATAACAGGAGGAGTTGGAAGAATAAAAACCACTTCCCTCAGGTGCAAAGCAGGAGACAAAAATAGCTGGTATGGGCTGATTGCCATAGAAACAAGACTGTTACAGCTGATTGAAGACCAGTTGTAAGGCACCACGGATCGTAATTAGACTAATTGGACCTAAACTCGTGAGCTGATTATACTTGATTCCAATAATAGGTATGGCAAAAGCGCTTGAGCACACGGAAAATGTGCCCGGTTTCCACAAGGTCTGTGTAATAAACTGCTCCAGATGTCACTTGCAGGTTTTATATACCGCTCTCGACTCCCTAGTGTGTTTGCGCGCGGTCGTGTTCATGCCCTTACCTCGAGTAGACATCTTTACATTCCTCAAGGTGGTACACGTCCAGAGCGGAGATGGACATCTTTGGCAAGAGTCCAACTATATTATTTTTCTGAAAGAGAAAATGTATCACTGCATCCAATGAACAAGCATTATGGCGTTTTCGCACTGCGTCCGTTCCGAAACCGAGAAAATTCGCTCCGAGATAGTCACGCAAGTGGTTATATGAACTAGATCCAAATTCAGTTTTCTGACTTCAGAATTACTATCTCTAATCGAATCATAATATTACGAACCGAATTTACAGTAGGTAGAATAAATTGTATGAACGCTTGCGCACTGCGTCCGAATCGAAACAGTCTCCCATTTATATTAAGTAATTATTTACTCAGGCTTTACCTTGCAGAAATCGATAGTAAAATGATTTGGGAGAATGACCTACCCCAAAATTAATAGTTAACTAGCTGTTGCCCAATCTTGGAGGTTCAAAAACCAAGGGTGAGTAAAATAAATAAGTATCACCAAACTGACACACCAACTGTATGGTCCCAAACTAAGCAACGCTTTTACTATGGGTACAGTACAATGGACTGAAGGCGATCTCAGTGACACCCAGACCAGGGCAAATTACGAGAAGGCCATTTCCGTAATTTACCCCAGCAAAAATCGTACCAAGCGGTCGTCAAAGTGGTGGATCCTTCTGAACAAGTAAGGTTTACTCACATCTTTAGCCCCCCAACCCAGCACCAAAACACTCGGCGTATTACTGGGCATGATACCCTCATGCTTATCCATCAATATCTTCTTCACTCTATTGCTACGGGAGGAGAAACGGATATGCCTTGCGATCCTGATGATGGCCAGGTTGTTGAACAGGTTCTGGGGGTTGTACGCAGGGTAGAAGTAGACCGCCGCTGCGGCGATCAAGTCCCCACTGCGGGTCGCGTAGCTGCTGCCCACGCGCACTGTTACACTTTTGGGGTTTTCGCGGAAGAGTTTGTTGTTGTATATTCTAAATAAAATAAAGCTATGTTAGACTACATGTTTATTTGACCGCCTTCAAAAAAGGAGGAGTTTCATGTTCGACTGTGTAGGTACTTATAATTTATCGACTCCAAATAAATGGAATTATAATGTCCCTAGCTTATTTCTAGCTTTTTAATGCAGCCAGGTATTTTTGAAGTCGGTTTAATTTCGTTATTAAACACTTCTTTACACAACAAGGTGGCAAACAGGCCTGATGATGAGCAGTTACCTTAGCCTACAACTTGCAGTACCAAAGGCATTGATCGCAAGTTGATGACCTGAAAGGGACAGAGGGGACAGGGGATTGCATCATTATTAGTTCTCTAGAAAACTAAACACCAACTATAACACTCACATCTGTAGACACGAAGCCGCAGTGATGACCAGGTCGGTGCTGATGATGGAGCCGGCGCACATCAGCTCGCCCATGATGTGCACACTCGCTAAGAACGGGTAGCGGGTAATCTTGGACTTCATCCCTCGATACAGCCTTCTTGTAGCATTGTGGAGAAACTCTTTTGGACCTAATTTTTATGGAAAATATGTAGCATTACATTCCGTGACTCGACGAAGAGTTGATGTCGCTCGGCAACAGCAACAATACAAATTTGTATTGTAGCAGAGATTATAATTTGTAAAAAGATATTTTCCACGTATTATGTCGTAATGAGTCTCACTTTAGTTAATACGTATGAGGACAAACAACAATAGTTTTCATATTTTGTCTTGTTATCGCATGCTGTCGCCGATTGTTTGTAGTCTGTCGAAGTATGAGGTCGAATTACCTTCACAAGTCTCTAAAATGTTTACCTAAATTAAGAAACTATACTGGTGGGCTTATGGTCATCAGAGTTAAAGGTCAAAATACTCACGCCAAGCTTCCAGATTTCTTTCCGATGAGTCTGATTCTTTACGATCCGTATCGTTGGGAGGTTGTTTGAACAAATCATCGACGCTAAGCGTATTAATTTTAGTCTCAAATTTCCGAACAAAGTCCGCTAGCTCCAAGCTATTCTCAAAATCTGAAGTTATATTATCATCGATCTGAATATTGGGCTCTCCGTATATTTCTTTAAACAATATTTCTTTTATCACTTCAGTAATACTAAAAAACTTTTTTATTATCGTATTATCTATAGCAGGTTTACTTATTTCCTTCATGTCCATATACATTTCGTAGTTTTTCTTCGCCATGCTATTCGAATAATTGTGCATTGATAGATAGAGTTTATCTTTCGGTGACTCTGCGTACCTGTGGTTCAGTAAAGTTACGAAGATGGTCTTAGTTATATTGTGAATATCTTCGTTTATTTTATTGAAGAAGTTCACTTCCGATGCCGATATGTTATTTCTATGACTTATATTATGCTTCGTTGTAACCACTGTTATTATAAATAAGATAACTTTAACAGATTTCATTATGTAATTTAAATTATTAAAAATGGACCGACCAAGATAGCTATATTAAAAATGTAGAATCAAAATGTGTTTTTATTTCAATATTGTGAAAATCATATAAAATTTTATGGTAAAATAGGTATTTCGAAACAAAATATATTGATTCGTAAATAAAATCATAAATTGTAAATAATAAAACAAAACATTGAAACTTGGTTTCGAAACAATGAACGTTTTGGAACGTATTTACGATAAACTCAAACTCAAAATTGTTTTTATTCACCTAAGCCAACAAAGCATTTATGAATAGTCAGAATCTACCACCGGTTCGGAATGCTGCTTCCACTGAGGAGATCCGGCAAGAAACTCAATGGTTACTCTTTTCAATGAATAAAAGATGGTGTACATTCTCAGGAACATCATAAAAATATGAGCAGGCAACACCATTGTCACGAAATAAGTAATAGTAAATAGTAATCAAATCTCACTCAGATTTAGGTATTTAAATAAAATGAGAAAGCTAATTTAGTGGGGTGTGCATACCTACTCATACTTACATCAAATTAAACGTTTACGAACCAAAATAATAATTAATAAAACAGGGGTGGATAATAAGATAATTGCTTTGGTGTGATGCCTTCCATGCTAAGTAAATGAATAGTATTTAACGACAATGTTGTTAAGTAAAGTATTCGATATTGCAGTTTATCGTGTAAAAAATTGACATGGCAGTGCCAAGACCAAGTCTCGACGTTGTCGTTAGAAATAAAAACAGGTTGCAAAACTCGATTACGAATAAAACGTCGAGTATCGTGAACATTCATTTATTGCTTTGCGAGTACGCAACCCCAAACTTACAATAAAATAAGCAATATTTTGTACTAATGTACCACTCCACACGACTGTTGACTACAGTGAATACAATTACATTATTTACAACTACTAGTATATAAAACAATATTAACACAATTCATTATTAATAAAAATAAAACAATCCTGATAAAACAATTTGCACCAAATTTGAGAAACAAAAATATAATTGAGTTAAATTTCATGGGTTCATAAACTAAACTAAAAGCAGGTTTTATAATGACAGCTGTCAAAAAGCGACTGTCATATTAATTAATAAAGGCCAGTTAGGGCCAACAATTATACAAAATGTCGTTACAATGAATATCTGCAAACATTTATTTTTAATATATGTATTTAAAATACACGGCCTGTTACATTAAATTTAGTTATGTCCATTTGTTTCAGTACTAACGTCCAGCGATTCATAATATCAATGTATTAAAATCACAAATAATCTTGAAAGTTGGTCGAATTTACTGGCCCTTGCGTTTATTTTATAAAATCACTGCCCTACAAACCAAACTTAAACGTATATTTATTGTGGAATGTAGTAAGAAGCACACATACCTAAAATATGCAATAACATTTATGAAATCCTACTTTAATTATGTACTTTTAAAGCACAAAATTAAAATAACAGATGTTACTGCATAGTAATAAATTGAATGTTGGAAAATACAAATCTATAAATAGTATAGTGCCAAGTATTAAATCAAATGAACCTAAACCATAACAATATTAACACAGACTTTAAATTCACACTGCTATTTTCATGGATTTGTAACAAGATTCTAAATAGGTACATTTAAAGATGCAGCTAAAATTATGGTCATCCTATAAAACCTGGTTTTAAACTGCCCTAGTTTTAAATAATGTTAGTAAACCCTATATATCAAAAAGCCATTAGAAGAACACCCAAATCTAATCAAGAGTCCCACTGGGTCCCAAAGTTTTACGGGAATCGCTCCGTGTGATCAGTTTTTTTATTCTGAACTCTATTTGTATTACTTTTGTATCTACAAAACTAAAACAGAACATTGAGTCGCCAGAGAAGGATATTTTATTTCATTGCCAAGCACACTAGATCACGCTACGCCATAGATAAATAAGACTTTCATGACTGACGTCACGAATCAGTTATTTTGCGGGCGTTTTATAACGGAAAGTTTTTCTTAGGGATCCCTAATTTAATGGTGATCAATAGTCCTCTAGTTTTTCGTTTACGCCCTAATCAGAACCTTATTTGAATACTGGACTATGTTTAACTACTTATCCATAAATATTTATATTATATTATATTATAATACACTATATCGAGATACAAAAATGTCTTTCATTCGTAAATCCTTAATTATTATGCGATTGGATTAATTGGATATTTGTGTATAGAAAATGTGTTGCCCGGAAAGTATGAATTGCTTAATATATTACTGTCCTTGTCGTTATACTAATGTATGAGCAGGATAACAATATTTGAGTTGTGTCAAACTGTTAAGTTTGAATATAGTTTTTGTGTTCACCATATCTAATTACACCATTCGCTTCAATCGATAAAAATATAATTAAAAAATAAATAATCATTTATATCATTTAAGTATTATATTTACTACCATAGACTAGGTCCATTGATGTAAATAATATCGACGACAATGTCGGATGATAAATGGGCATGTTACACAAAAAATCACGAAATGAACATGAAATTCGAATAGACGAATCACTTGTTTTCTTCAATTAACCCTGACGTAGGTATATTGTAGGTAACTATAAAAAAATTACTCGTCTTTTGGCCAAGTTTGATGGACAATCGACCTCAGATACAACAAGGCTCGAGAATTTGACTATCGTGATCATCATTTAGGTATAGGAATAATTGGCAAATCAATTAGATTTTCCATTACTCTGCACTCTAAAAACGCAATGTAAATTGTTATAAATATAGCCAGGTAAACACACCAATCAAAGTTATCCCAAAATAAGCAGTGCTCGTAGTATACGGGTGCCGATGAGATTTCTAAGCACACGGATGTGCACAGGCCAAGTTACTCATGTTACGGCCTCTTAAACATATTTTTAAACACTAAACATTATGTACATTTTTTTTGTAAAGGCAAGACTATATTTGGTCGGCCTATAGCTGTAATATACATAAGGATTATATTATACCTTTACGGGTGACATTGCGGGTATTTACAGTACCTCATTCGGACGTAGTTTTGCAAACTAAAACCAACCTTGAACCACTAACATAAGGTTGGTTTTGGTCTTCAGCAGTGTATGTGAGTTGATTATGTTTTGCAAAACGATATCCATAAAGGCAGCGTTTATAATTGCGACAGTTTCCATACAATTAATGATCAGCGCCAGCGATAATTCACCTTGGTCGTCTGGGAAATCTAAGTCACATGATAACTTTATTACAAATAAAAAAAAAATCAAGACTTACATGCACTCTTGGTTATTATTTTTCATTTTTATTTTAGTTAATTTTTTTATGTTTTATAGCGGAGTGCAAAGAGTATTTTATTTATAACAAATTTTTCATAGAATGTTGATTGACATTTCCAAACTAATAGATGCGCCAAGATTTATACATAAAAATCACGTTTATAATCCTAGGGGTGGACATACATGTTTTGGGACATGTCTTCACCAACATTAGACGATTTAGATTTATCTATCGGGGAGTTAAGTTGTAAATTGTGACGTCACAAGTGTACAGTCTCGAGCACATAGTCACCATTAGTGCTGTCAGGTTTGGTACTACCGCCGCCGACGCGACCTGTCCCCGGGTGGCCGTCGCCTACCTATGAATAATTTCTCACTGTTATTTAATCATCAAACTCACCATAACTTTGAGGGTATGCTACACAAGGAGGGGTATAAAATTCCCAATCGACAAAAAGTTTCCGTATCGTAAACAACAGCTTCCATACTACTTCTAATTCATTTGTTTAAGAAGGATGGTAGCTGTCGTTTCCGATATCGGAAACTTTCCGTCAACCGTGCACACCCCGGCTTTCTTTCTTTTTAGACTGGTCCCGCCACACCCTGCCACCACTATAACTCCTGTAAACCAGGATCGACAATGGTGACCAATAATGAAGTCGAGGTTTGACCCTCGACGAGTCCCCGGGAAAAGTTAAATAGTCTTGGAACCCGCACGAATTTAATCGAAATAAATAATACGAGGAGTTGGAAGAAAAACAATCCACTTCCCTCCGGTGCAAAGCGGGAGACAAAAATAGCTGGTATGGGTTGATTGCCATAGAAACAAGACTGTTACAGCTGATTGAGGACCATTTGTAAGGCACCACGGATCGTAATTTGACTAATTGGACCTAAACTCGTGAGCTGATTAGGTATACTTGATTATACTTGATACACCATATTGAAGGTTTTATAAAAATGTAAACTCACCGGCACCGCTGCTGGCGGTCGTCTTCAACCCCTATTCCTTCTTCTTCCCCTTCTTCTTACCGACTCGCTTGCTGTAATTCTGCGCGAGCGCATTCACTATCGACACGATGAAGTACACCACCATGGCGAGTACGAACTTCTCCAGCAGGCTCGATAGCACGGAGCCTTGGTTCTCCACGGGGAGGGAGGCGTCGTTTTTGTGGAGACGAGCTTTCTGGTTACGTAGGAATTCGAGCATTGGGGCTTCCAGTTTCGGCCCGATGTATGGTATCCGCTCGACCCAGGAGAGGACTTGGCTGGAATTATAAGAAATCTTAGAGCCTGTGCACACTATGTTATTTAAACGCGCCGTCGACGTGCGTTTGTAACGACACAGACGTGAAACGCACGCGAATCAAATTAAAATAGGATAAAACGTAGGATAAGAGCGCGCCGTCGACGCACGTTTTTAAAACGCGCGCCGAAGGCGAGACGCGCGTTTAAATAACACGGTGTGCACAGGCCCTTAGCTGAAGTACTTTATGGATTGGAAACCTATATGTTCGAGCGTAGGCCACTCGGCTCACTGCACGTGGTGGTTGCGGGTTCGATTCCCGCCGGGGCAAATTACGGAAATGGCCTTTTCGTAATTTGATCTGGGTGTCACTGGAATCGCCCCAAGTCCATTGTACAGTACCCATAGTATAAGCGTTGCTTTTTTTCTGATCATACAGTTTGTGTGTCAGTCTGGCGATATTTAGTTATTATTATCAAGGTAAGGTAATCAATCTGTGTATGTGTGTACATACTCATGCTGGTTTGTGTTTGCGTTTGCGCTTTTCCTATATCTAATAATAGCTTCATGTAAATAAAACTTGCAAATGTATACAGGTTGAAACAGAAAGGGTAAGTATACTTTTTTTTTCATAACTTAACTTTGTAATTCTAAAACTATCAGCTTTGGAGGAAACTTGAAAAACAAAAGGTGTTATAGGGATACAGCTGTGGACAGATTTCATAAGTCTAGAAAACTTTTAGCACCTCTACTGTCCCACAAAGTTAATAGTCTCAGATTTACAAAGTAAAGTTGCACCAAAAAATTGTATACCCTTTCTGTTTCACCTAGTAGCAAATTTTAATGAAATCGACCTTACAACCATACAGTTGAAGCATATAGTCACTTACCCGACCAACGTCTCATTGAAGGCTACTATAACGAACATCTTCTGTATATGCATCTTGATGACCGCCTTGCCCAGGACCGTGGCGCCGAAGAAGGTCCAGAAGGGGACGAGGAAGTGTCCGCAGGTGAGGCCGGCGAGGTCGAACAGCGGGTTGGGGACCGACGCGCAGGCCAGGATGCCGGCGAACCCCACGCTTTGGACTAGCTTTTGTACCATTATTTTTGCCCTGAAAAAGGAACTTCAGAATTAGATTTTTTTTAATCTCCATATAGCTAAACAATGCCTATGTTGAAAATGGAATGAGTTGTTTTCACATTGTTGCCAGCCGTCGCCTAATATGGCTAACTATGTCGTAATAAAACATAAATTCCTTTGACAGCTACTTTGCGGTGCGACTTAGGGCGGACCAAGTATAGTGTGCAAAACACATTAAATATGAATACCAGACTTTTTGCTATGCAGAGTCGTGCAGTCTGTTCATGAACTAAGGTTGGAATTAATAAATATATCTTTAGTCAAAATGTGATCTTGGAAATGTTACACTTATATCACACCAATACAAAATGACACGTCAAAAGCATACTCAAGACCGCTCTCAGACTTGAGTTTGATTTATTAATCCGGGCCTGAATATGTTTCGGGTGCAATCTTCTCAGCGGCAATAGCTTTTATGACGGTGAGCTATTAAATCAGTAGCTGCGTGCAATGACCTGCCGGTCCTGGAGTCGTCCCCGGCGCCGAGCTCGGCGGCGGCGGCGCTGCCCCCGGACAGGCGGGCGGCGCGCGCCATGAAGTAGGGCGGCAGCTCGCCCAGCGCCGTGCCCACGCCCCACATCATCGACTCCACGCGCACTTTCGACATTATGTTCCAGATGGACACCGTGTTGCTGGGGTCTAGCACCGCAGGACATATTATGCTGAGGGAATGAGATAAAAAAAACTTTTTCATTACTCATACTCGGAAAGTAGGTCTGAAGTTGCCTGAGGAGCGTGTTGAAAGTAATACTTCAGCCCTAGGGAGAATCGCATTCAACTGACAGCTGTCAAATTATTAAAAAGAAATTAGTAATATTTTGACATTTCTATTGAACCAGGCCAACAGAAAAAAAACAAAATAGGCGGCAAATGGCAATCCGACCTACATTAGTTTTTTCGAGTTGTAGAGTGTTGTTCATACTTCCTTTTATTATTTCTTTAGCTAATTCTTGTTTTTTATTTTTACTTTCCTTATATTCGTAATGAAAGGCAGTGTTTACCTCGGGTGAATGACCTTCGGGTAAGTTACCTTCACCCATTGTTGTTGACGTAACACGCTTGCAGCGACTAGCCTCATTTGTATATGTAGGACCTCTACTCGTCAACGCTCTCAGCGTACATACTGATGGTACTTCAACGGCTAGCGGTTATAATTTTATTTTGACGCTCGACGCACATCGCGAGAAGCGCAGAGCGTCACAGTATTTTGCGCCGTTGAGAGCAAATGTTTGTCACTGTATGTTAAGAATGGTAATCCAGTAGAATAGTGAGAAAACAAAGCTAGCTCATTTGCTGTTAAGGAAGACCAATACCAAATAAATTGATGTATGTGTGGAGTTGAGTGTAATTTATTAAAAAATGTCCTCGGGCCCTTTCAGCACTGACATCTATGTAGAAGCGAGAGAACAACTTATTGACATCCACGTAGATGAGACAACATAAC
Source organism: Notodonta dromedarius (assembly GCA_905147325.1). Lineage (NCBI taxonomy): Eukaryota > Metazoa > Arthropoda > Insecta > Lepidoptera > Notodontidae > Notodonta > Notodonta dromedarius. The sequence goes on along the minus strand of LR990179.1, from coordinate 9,280,627 downwards.
ATAATATTAATATCGCCAGACTGACACACCAACTGTACGGTCCCAAACTAAGCAACGCTTGTATAATACAAGGTACCGTACAGTGGACTGGGGGCGATCCCAGTGACACCTAGACCAGGGCAAATCACGAAAAGGCCATTTCCGAAATTTGCCCCGGCGGGAATCCAACCCGCAACCACCATGTGCAGTGAGCCGAGCGGCCTACGCTCGAACCACTGGGCCGAACGGTCGCATACCGTCGATAGATTTGGAATGGTGACTCACTCGTTAGGATAGGGCGGCTCGGGGAAGTTGAGCGCGCCGCACTCGTAGGCGGCGAGCGTGACGCGCGCGATGTGCGGGCCCAGGTACAGCAGGAAGGTGTGCAGGCCCGTGCCCAGCCCCACGGAGCTGCACACCCCCAGCACCACCCACCAGCCCCACCACGCCGCGCGGGACACCGCCAGCTGCACACCGCACACGTATTACTAACGAAGCTCCTTAAAGCGGCTTGCGGTACGATTTAACTGGCAAAAATCGTCACTGGCTAAGAGGGTTATGCCCCATCCAGGCATCTGTTGGTAATTTTGTAAACTACTTTGTAACGTCCACTGCGAAAATGTTCTCTAAGAATCAACTAGATGGCGTAAGTGAGTTGGTCGGGTTACTGAATAGCGCGACATCTATTGAACATTTTGTGAACTAATATGGAGTTGAAAGTTAAATTAAATACTAGAAATCACTTTTTATTTTTAAACTAGCTGAGCCCGCGACTTCAACCCCGTGGAATTTAACTTAAAAAAAAAGCCCGCTCCCGCTTTCTGAGCCAGGACCGACAGGACCCATTTTTTATTTATTTTTTATTTTGTGTCTCTGAAATAAAAGTAGCCTAAGTTACTGCTTATAACATCAGCTATCTACCAGTGAAAGTCCCGTCAAAATGGGTCCACCCGTTTCGGAGATACTCTTTGATTTCATGTGTTTTTATTTTTTTACGCGGAACACTAATTGTTTTTCTAAAATTAAAGTAGCCTAAGTTACTCCCTATAACATCAGCTATCTGCCAGTGAGGTCCCGTCTAAATCGGTACAGCCGTTTCGGAGATTACCCGGAACAAACACACAGACAGACAGACAAAAAATAATTAAATCGCGTTTTTGCTATAGGTGCCGTATGTACTTTCATATGCATTTAGTGAAAAGGTTATTTTGATATTACAAACAGACACTCCAATTTTATTTATTTGTATAGATTACCACGAAGTCGGAAAGAGAAATACTGTCCGAACAGTCAAGTGTCAATGTTACCACATTGCGGCGTTGAGTCTGCTGGTGATTAGAATATCCTAGATGCCTCCTCTACTGCTAATGTGTAATTTCAAGTTAGCCTTTTTTTTATACGTTAAGACATACCTGTACAAAAGGTTGATGTGGCCCGCTCACATAGTATGATATCGTCGTGCTGATTATTACTAATAATATTGTCAACGCCAGCAGTTTGTACGCTAATAGCCTGCAAGAGAAAACAAACGGTTAAAATAAAATACATAGTGTACACGAAGAAAAGTGTATAACAAATTCACAATTCCATCCCTAAGGCGCGTATTAATAATTAATAAATCGATCTCAAGTCTGAGAGCCATCTTGGAAATGCCATTCTTGTCATACCAGTACCAAATTACACGTCATAAGCGTACATATGATCGTTCTCAGACTTAACATCGATTTATTATTAAGGGCCAAATTCTGCCTATCTGCTTATTTCTGTCTCTTTCGCTGTAACTGTTTCACCACAAGTCTCTCGAAGGTATTTTGACAGTCTGGGAGTCAAACATTCCCTAATGTGTATGTTATTATTTCGAAATGTGTAATATAAAAAGTATTTGTTGAACCACTATATATGTGTAGTGTTAAATTGTGATTCTATCATGCCCGGTTACATTGGAATATTAGTTTTATGATATCCATTTTACATAGCAGAGACGCCATGACAGTGCGATGGTACTGCTATCTATTAATTACCTCCAGAAATTAAGTATTGATACTCACCTTTGTAGTCCCGTGGAGATCAATATGGAGAGTTCTCTGAAAAAGTATTCTATAGTTGTGATGGGCCGCCTCCACAGCACAAGGCTGTCAGTGTCCATTGCTGTGTTTTTGCTTCTGCTGTGGACAAATTTATACTGTTATTCAGAAGCATTCAAAATCTGTCTTCAGAACATTACCTGGTAACCTAGTAAGCGACCGTAAGCTGACATAGTGGGTTATCTATTGTTGAAACCGGGTTTAATAATGACTCGTCTCGGGACTCACGGGATAAAGGAAGAACCGGGAAAACCGTTCGAATAGCGCGCGAACTCCGATCGGACTGAGCAGAAGCGATCGTGTTTCGAAATACTTTAATGAGGATATATTACCATCTGTTTTCTATCATGTCTCTTTGAATATTTCTAGCCGCCCGTCTCAATCAATCGGCTTGTTTACACTTAGACTTTGAACGACATTTTTTACGAATCACGCTAATAGGTGTTTTTTCGGGGATGACGTCAAATGGACGAGAAATAGAATACAACTAACTATGTTTTTTACTTTTGCTATGCTAGCAGTACTACTAATTCTAGACTAGATCTAGACTGTATATTTTTCACACATTTATAATTTATATGTCATGATTCATCAATTTATAAGACCGCTGTAGTTTGATTTTATTTCATTCAAAATTTTATTACAGATATGTTATATTCCTGTTACCTAGTAGATTTTGTTCTTTCCTTTATCAAAGGTTCACTATGATACGATATAGCGGAATTTATTTCTTGCAAATTTTCAGCGAAAATTTCGCAAGGTTTGTCCGTAGCCTCAAGCTTCAATCTAAGGAATACGAGCTTACAAATAAAGAGAACATTATTTAACCCATCATCTGTAACAGCCAAGCCACTGAGATTGAAAAATAATAGCAATATTTACCTGATCTCCTTAGGGTGTGGATGGTGCAATCCGTTGCGCGTGCGCTGCTCAGTGTCTGTCTGCACAGCCGCCGCCAGCTTGTAGTACCCGAGCCGGGCTAGCTGTGGAATAAAGAGAATTGATTGTCAGTAAATGAAAGTACCGTCGGACCGCCTTATGCAACGTCCGTCGTCAGGTGCTTCTGGTGCGACGTGCAACCGACCATTGGACATGGATCGTTGGATGTATTTAGTTCACCACGACGAGTTGAAATAGCAAATATACCTTGGTACTTATATGCCTGTGTTGAAATATTTTCTTCCAACTCCTCCTATTATTTCTTTCGATTAAATTCGTGCGGGTTCCAACACAATTTAACTTTTCCCGGGGACTCGTCGAAGGTCAAATTTCGACATCATTATTGGTCACCATTGTCGATCCTGGCTTACAGGAGTTACAGTGGTGGGAGTGTGTGGCGGGACTAGTCCCAAAAAAAAACATGCCTGTGTTATGAGAGCCACAGCGCGCGTCATCCTAAAATGAACCAGTTAAACCTTCAGTACAAAAGTTATTATTATCTAGGACCATTGTCAATTAGGACTAAAAGAGTGCAGTGCGAGAGGAAGGCCCAAGAAAAGATGGATCGATTGTATTAAGAGGGAAAGCGCGATGACTGGAAGAAAAATAAATACTGCGCCGACCGCAGATAATGGGAAAATGTAAGGCAGATGATCACTATTGTCAATTATGGAAACAGATTTCGTGGAACGTTGTATGGATGTTATTGGTCCGAAAGGTACCATTGTCAACTTGTTTATGTCTCAAATTGCACTTTGCCCGGCAATAAATTTCCACTGTCTATGCTTCGAACATTATTCCCTTATTTCAGAAATGAGCGTTAAAGGTAATTATTATAATATTTGACTATACTGCAGTTAAAAACAGGATTTACCATAGCAAAATCCAGTTTTAAGAAAATGGGCTGGTCGCGCCCTAACAGAACTGGAGTCGACTGATCCTTCGTGCCTAAGGAATGCTGATAATAACCGTACTAGCCATAAAGTTCTGATTATGATAATCGAAGCGCATTGATAGCTTTTATAAATTTTGATGCTCTGAAATTTTGCTGTTTTCGAACAACGCTTTAAGCGTATTCTCGCTTTACAAGCGTTTTGTGAGGGAAAGTACCTGTTAACCTATACAGATAATGACTGGACACATTATTATTTATTTACCGGGAGCATACCGTATCTAAATGACATTCCGTAAAGTATTCAGTAGGTCCCGACCCTAACTATCGCTGGTCAGATTGCGAATGGTCGACTGGGTTTTTAAACTTAAACTTTTATCGATAATATGCAATTATTGATGTTTTACAAATCAAGGATTTCACTGATAGAAATTGCGATACCATATGTTGAATCTTAAGATTTAATACGTTTCGTATGAGGCTTGAGGCTGTTAAAGCAAATTGCTTTGGAGTATTCCACTGTATGTACATTCTTCGTCTTCTTATCGCATGAGCTAGTGGCCTATTTTGGCCGTATATTAGTTAGGTAGAGCACGCGGGGTCAGTTTATGGTTTCACTTTATTAGCTAGATTCCACTAATTACAATTAATGTAGGTAAGTAGGTAGCTTTAGAAAAACTCTAAAATAGAAAACATTCGGTATTAAAGTGTGAAGTTGTAATTACAATGGTGCAAAGTGCATGCAATAAAACAAAACAAAGTACTTATGTCGCCATATTCCGGCCGTGCGGGATATTGCATGCAACATAAATAAACAAGTCAATTGTAAAAAAAAATCTTAGGTTTACGAAAATATCGATTTAACGAACATTAATGTTACTGGCATCACTATGCAGAAGTCGACAAATGCCCTTCAAGTCTATCAAAAGCGATGAAGCGGTTTTCGATATTGCTTTCGCATAAGATGCCTACACAATTTAAAAAAAAAACACCATTACGTTTCTTTCCTCAAAACAGTAGGTCCGATGATTATCCGATCAAGGCAAAACTATTATCATTATACGTTTCCGAATTTTAATACACTGTTTAATTAATGTATTTAATGTACGTACCGAATCCCGTTTTATTCTCCACAATCGATATAAAATCGATTAATAATCTCCTAACGACACAAAAAAAAAATAGGCACGATACACGAAAAAAAAAATAGAAATATTTATCGATGTTTTCGTAACGTAAAAGTGTAGTTAACTCGTTTATTACATAGCCGTGAGTGAAATGTCTGACATCACGCCACTACGAAATGAATTTCACTTTCAAGAGCGCTCTCTCTCATTTCACTATCGTTTGAGGCTCCACAGCGTAGCGACCGTAAAGCCGTTATGAAAAACGAGATTGAAATAAAACTTCATGGATCCGAAGTAGAATCGTAAAAAAAAACAAAGAAAAAAATGTACAATATCAAAGAGATTTCTATTTTTAAATGAACCGCGCAAAAAAATATTCGCTTTTATTGTCTTGCAGGTACATTGGCAAACATGCGCGTATACTTTGCCAGCTCGGTTTAAACTGATTTAAAACAATGAAAATCGATGTTAGGTCCTTCGGTAACAATAGTTGTTTAGAATTTAGGATAGGAGACACGTGCCTATAAACTATAAATGGGGTCATTTATAAAGAGAAAAATATGTAACATATTTTATAGTGGCTTAAAGTGCTTACCTACAAGTAATAATAAAATTATAATAATTAATGAACAGCTGACAACATCATTCTCAATACGACAGTCTGTATACTTTCGTGGCTTCCCTCCAAAATCTAATCTGCAACGCAATTTACACCTTACAGCAATACACGTAACTGTTATTATTCAAGCAAGAATAAAACATTATACATAATCAATATTGACTCGAAATTTAACAAAGGATGAACCGTTTAAAATTAAATACACGCAATACTTGAATTTGAACGTTGTACCCTTGAAATTAAAGTTTACATTCGTATTGGATTAATTAATTCCGGAAATAAACACGGTGGCGTGATCATCGCGTGCGCGTGCGCAGGTCCACTGACATGTATTCGACCGCCTTTGTTTTACAAAATTATTCTGCTATCTCGGCATGCTGTCAATGGAACCGGTTTCTTAATCAAAGTCGGTCAAAGTCGTGACTAAGTGATTCATTTGTTCTAATCATGGATTAGTGATGAAAATTAACATGATTTTATTGGATTTGTATGACTTACAAGCTGTGCCCCGCGACTCCGTCCGCGTTCTGTTGAAATTTTTCCTGAATTTTCTTTGCTATAAACCTCACGGAGCCCGAGACCTTTCCAACGAATGCAAAACCGTGGAAATCGGTTTGTGCGTTCTGGAGTTATAGCGTCAGGAAGGAAAACCCGACTTATTTTTATATAGTAGATATTCATAATAGGGGACCATAATAGAATACAATTGATCATCTTTGTTCCCGTCGCTTCAATTTAACCACCAATTGGATAACAGTTTGTTGATTGGTTCACTCCCTTGCTTTGGTCATCGTAAGCATGGCGTGCCGATCGACAGGTCCCTGAGCCTGGGTGCAATTCCCTGAATGCGGTTTTATTGGAAAATCTATATATATATAACTCAAAGGTGACCGACTGACAGTGATCTATCAACGCACAGCCCAAACCACTGGACGGATCGGGCTGAAATTTGGCATGCAGGTAGATGTTATGACGTAGGCATCCGCTAAGAAAGGATTTTGATTAATTCTACCCCCAAGGGGATAAAATAGGGGATGAATAATCCGTTTTTTTTTAAGTTAAATTACACGCGGACGAAGTCGCGGGCACAGCTAGTATGTAATAAATATAAAAATGACAAACCAATTTCAAATCTAAGTCACAAGCGGTAAATTGAAAAAAAAACTTGCTTCCTTCTTATTATACAGGAACTTAGTTGTATTATAGGCACCTCGGCTTGTAACTGCCTATATTAAGTTCACTCTCGAAGTTATTTTCAGTACCTAAAATACACGGTGTATTATATGAGGTAATAATTGAATAGAAGCGTGATAAATTATACAGCTGGGCAGATGTGGCACACCTAGGAGAGGTCGCCACGTTTCGCCAAAAATGTCGGAACATTCAAACTAATTTGCTTTGCTATTCCTATGCGCAACTTTCGCTTAGTAGTAAGTATAGTATTTAAATTTTTCCCGGGACTCGTCGAGGATCAAACCTCGACGTCATTATTGGTCACCATTGTCGATCCTGGTTTACAGGAGTAACAGCCGTGGTAGTGTGGCGGGACCAGTCCCAATAAAAAAAAAGTATAATACGCGACAGTACTAAGTAGGTAGGTTAGGTCCTATCCGTTAAATTGTTAAACAACATACTTAGCTAGTGGCACAGTTCGTGTTACGAACGCGTTTGGCATGTGCCCCCACATTCACAATCGACGGAACGTTTCCGACACGGACAGCTGCCATCCTTGTTCTAAATCATTTGTAAAAGCAGGATGGAAGTTCTCGTTTCCGACATCGGCAACTATCCGTCGATTATGATACCCCTCGAAGCATTAATTTGCATGTACGTATATTAAGTACTCGCGCCAAATAAGGTGGGCTATGTATGTTGTGGTTGTGGCGTATCGACACAACATGACCTATTGTTGTATGCATTGTATATACCAATTAGTTCCAATAGAATCCCAAAGAGACTTTGTTTACAATATTTTTTTTAGAAAAAATATATTATGTGTATAAGACTTTAATAATGTAGTACTTATTAAGCTCCTCATCTACTCCGAAGAATAAAGTTCAATTTGAAAAAGAAATAGTATATATAAATACTTATTAGAACTAAAAAAAGTTTAAAATAACAGAAAGAGTGAACATTGTTAGGTTTATGGCATAATTTTGGATTCTAATTAAGACGAATGCATCAAAATAATAAGTATACTACATAGGCAAATGTGTGTGGCAATGAAAGCCATTGTTTGAAAATATGTGTTTGTAATACATTACAGATAATGAATGCTTGCTTTAAACTTACGACATGACATTTATTTTTAACACAATATATGCCTTGAGCTATCAGTTTACTTTATTCATATTTATATCATTGTTTTAATGTTGATTAATTGATTAAAAATAATTAAAAATATGCCTCTTTTGTTGAATCTAATTCTTATGTCCAAATCAATTACCTTCATAGAAATATATTAGGTATATGTATAAGTACACTTATCCAAAATCTAACTCACATATTAAACTTTGCACCTACCTAGTACAAAATAATGAAAAATAAAAAAAAACTGCACTGCAACAAAAATGATGCAACTTAGTGTTACTACTTTATTAATATTGACATAAATTAAATAAAACCATAAATAAAATAAACAATAAAATTAGTGCAAAAATGTTATAAACATTTTTTTTCAACAACAACATTTATCATAACACTAGCTAATAATTAAAAAATAAAAGTGAAGCTTCACAATACTGACAGCAAATTAAAAAAAAGTAAGCACAGACACAAACTCAAACAACATAATACCAGCTCATTCTTGTTGCCTGTCGCACGCTGGCCTCTTTTCCTGCACTCTGCTCGAAGTTGTTCCTTATTCATAGCTGCTAGTGCCTCAGAACTAAGATTCTGACGAGTCTTCCCATTATCAGACACAGAATTTTGACGTGGAACCACCACTGAATTGGCATTATTACGAGCACGCCTTGTGCCAACCATATTAAAAAGTTAACTTGTGTCTATGTAATGTGCCTTCCGTAATGTCTTTTTCTGTCTTCTTGGATTTGCTTGTGGAAAATTTATTGATGTAAATACATTTACTTAGTGTTGTAAGTATGATCAATAATTTATACAAATGACATAGTTATGTTGCAAAAATAGTTTGGTAGAGCTATTCCAATTGGTACCTATGTAGGTAAGTAATTATATATTGTTTAATAAACTTTCCAATTAAATTTTGTTCTAAGTAGGTACTTACTTAAGTATATTGTTAAAATAAATAGATAAAATGGAAAAAAAAATATCTATATACAAATGTAAGTAACACTATACAAAACACTAAACAATTTTTATATTTAAGCTGCCCAATTAAATTTATAGATTAAATTTATAGACCTGAAACTATTGACCTTTATCTATTTCAGCTCATGCATAACTTACATTAGGTACCTACCCTGGTACATATTAAAGTACCTAGGCAATGGTAGAAGGTAGGTAGGTAGCCTAACTAGGTAGCTACATGTTTTTAAAAGCCTTTCAGGTTAAGTATAGTTTTTTTTTAATATCAAATTCTCGCGTTCGTGGTATTTAAAGTGTGTTTACTAGTATTTTTCGTCGTGAATACAAATTTATATGACCGTCATCACAACAATATTGATTATTTATGTCCACTGACGCGTCACAAATTGTGAAACATAGATTAAGTAATTATTTTCCAGCATACCAAAAATTAAAAAAGCCGGTATCAGCCCCTAAATAAAGCATACATTTTAAAACATCAGGAAATGATTAGGGACAGTCAGCAGAAATTATAGGAACTTCTAACCTAACATAACATTTAAAAATTAATAACCAATAAAGTACTCACATTTACAGTAAATCAAGAACAGTATATTGAACAATCTTCAGTATTTATTTCATTCAATACAATTTAATATCAGTAGAAAAATAAATTTTCTCACAAAACGTCCTCCCGTGAAAAGCGAAAAGTTGAAATTTGAAATATTGTTGCCACACAGCACACACTGAAATTCCCATGTTTGCAATAATAGTATAACATAATTCGGCTTATTTGTTATACAAGAGAATTCAAATGTATCTAAAAGTACCAACATTATCAGAATTTTATCATGATTGGAATTATAAAATTACGCGGTACGATTATTTTTAATCATAATTCGAAGAAAGTAATCAAAAAACGTTTGGTTCAATCCTAAATTTACCTAACAAGGTAAAACTATTTCAGCGTTGGTAATACTTTTCTTATGACTGACGTGTGTTTAGTTTCAAAGATAGAAAAATGTGGTGGTTAGAAAAATAATTATTTATGGTAGATAGATAAATATCAATAATTATAATATCTTGCTTCTCTGGATGGGCCATTGTCATTATTTTTAAGGGAAGAAGATATCTTGCTTCGTGGTTTTATTTATCAACAAGTTCATTTATGACTGAATGAATAATCTTCTTGCACTGAAAATGCAAGAAGATTATACTGAATGCCAAGCTGAGTGCTGACAGCGTGACAGTTGACAGTGATGGACAAACAAACGTAAATGACAATGACTGACAGACTATATGTTCTAAGATTCGTTTCTCTATACAATTCTCTTTGGTTTTATTACTGTAAACTTTGCTTGCAAAATAAAATCTGCAATCTGCAACTCCTAAATATTTTTTATCAGATTTTAGATTATTATAGGTGAAATGAATTATAATGGAAGACGACATAAATGAGTATATTCCGTCTGTGTTAAATCCTCGACGAGTAAGGAAGAATGGAGATATATCACTTACGCAGGTATGCAATTATTGGAATTAATTAATGATTTAATAAATTATGAGTGCAATTTGTAGAATCTTTTAATACAGACTTGAATTTTCTGCCTATTTAAACCCATATATCAGTATTTATATCAATCTCTACCAATTACATGTACCTATTGGCGTAATTATTGATTTCAAAACATTTCGGTGTTATACATATTTGTTTACATGCATACATTATCAGGAGTCGAGACTAGTGGGGTATGTTAATTACCACATATATTTACATAATTATGACACTCATATCAATTTACTTCCAAATCCCTTTAGCATGATGTTTAGTCAAATGTTAAATAATACTCTTTCCCATCTATAATATTGGCTTCTGGCTATAGTAATTACTGGTTTTTTAATTTTTAGAATTCCTTTATGAGTCGGAGTTCCTTATGCTTGAAGAGGAATAGTCTAGGAAATAATGGATTGTCACTAAGGCCGAAACCTGCAGTAAGTTTAAATATTTAAAACAATAATAGCCATGTTTGTGAAACACTCATGTCAGAAATACAAGCCATATGCAATAGAACGTGATAATGCGACCATCGCTAGTTCGCGCGCATTTTTTGTATTAACTTGCGCGCTATGTAATTGCAGGTTTTAGGAAACATCCTAGGTTCTAAACCTGGCTTGCACCTTTTTCATTTTGGGATACTAGATTGTTAAAGTTTCAACCATAATTATTATCTTTCAATTTACTGGTTACTTCTTTACGGTAATGGGAGATACTTTAAGAACAATTGCATGTAGGTGTGAAAGAGTCTGGGTCATGCTATTTCCGCCACCCAACCCTGGGTCAGTGTGGACGACTATGGCCTGAGTCCCATCCCATCCCATTGAGCAGAAGCCCTTGCATTTATTCAAGTGTAGAAAAGATATGTACTCAGTTGAATAATTATGAATAGAAATGTTCAGTTTTTAAATCCATTCAGTTGGATAAAGAGTCTATTTGCATGCAACACCCAAGTAAATAGTGCTATCAGGGGGATATTCACAGTTGAAGACAGTCCATTTTTCTTCTTATTCATTTATAAAAGAAGGATGGAAGCTGTTGTTCCTGACATGGAAACTTTTCCATGGACAGTGATTACCCCTCCTGATGTACATTGTTTTAATAAATCATTCATCTATCAATGCCGACAAATACATCAAATGAAAGGTGTTAAGTATACTTTATAATCTTTCACAATGATCTTTTCCTCTTTCAGTGTATTTTACAGAATAAGGAAAATTCTCAGAACATATTGAATATCACTCCACGAAAAGCAAAAATATTGCCAAATGTTAAAAGCACAGTTTGTGACGATACCTTAAGTTTTTCAGCTATTGATGACTTGGATTCTGTTAGGGTTGGCAATCAAATAGAATTGAGCCCGTCAATAGTAGATGATATTATAGAACCAGTTCAAGCTGAATTACCTGAGACACATACACCATTAATAACAGTTCCAACAATAGTAGATGATGATGGGCCAGTTAAAACAGAAGCTCCCGTGCCACATGCGTCTTTAATATCGCTATCATCCGCAACGGAACTGGACCAGATAGATTCAAAGAGCGACACCACAGTATTTTATGATGTCACTGACAAACCAACAATTTCGATATCTTTTGCCGTAAATTTCTGCAACAGTGTAGATGTCAGCTCCAAAAATAGCGCCATAAAAAGAATTCTAGTCTCACACAATGATCTAAACACCACTGTTGACTGTGAATTAGTGGAAGGCTCCAAGATAGACACAGAAAGTGAACCAGACATGGAAGAGGTGCCAACAACAGCTTCACCGCCAAAGAGGTCCGCCGTCGCTGTCAATTTCGAGATTAAAAAGAAAAAACTGTCAGAGGAGACAGCAGAAGCCTCAAAGATTCTAATTTTAAATACAAGTGCCATTGAGAAGATATCCCATGTGATTGTTCAACCACCAAATTATAAAATAGTGAAAGGAAAAATTTCGGACATCAAAAACACATTTAAAAAAAGACATAATTCTGTATCGGCGGCCAACAATGGGATCGCGCGCGTCAAACTGAAACAGAAATCGATTGACAGTTTTTTTGCTAAATGCTCTAGTGTTTGGAATACTATAAAGGTATCTGACGGAAGAAGTGTAGTGGATAATGGGTTTGGGGATGTGATTCGTGATGAGGAAATGAGCAAGAATTCGGGTGTCGCAGACGCTACTAGGAGTGAGCGCGTCCGTAAGTCACCTCTGAAGGGGAACCACAATGAGTCGGCTATCTTGTCCGGTAAGAGTAGGAAGGACAGCGCCTCCTCTAGACAGGAGATCAAGACGTCGTGCTCGTCTCCCCGGGGCCGGCACGACAGCACCAGCTCGCAGTCTCCGCGGAAGAATGTAGAGTCTATTCACTTCAGCATTCCGCCGAAGTCCGTGTCGAACAAGAGGAGCGCCTCTTCCAGGATTATCCCGAATCATAAGATTGTGGCAGGTCAGTTTCATTTTGTGCTACCAGTTTGGCTATGTAGGTTTGTGCATGAGTTTCCTTTCAGAATACTGTATGCTTTCATGGATTTGCTCCTGTAATGCATTTTTTTTTTGTTGAGTGCAACAAATTATGAACCCTCTATTTAATAAACGTGGTCTAGCGGTTGTATAGTTACACCATGCTCCGTCTTCTTCTTTCGAATGTATAATCACTGATGACGGAAAGTGATAATTCGGTGTGTAACTATTCGCTCGCTACACCACGTTTATTGATGATAGGGTTTGTGATTACTTATCATTAGGGTAGCCCAAATATTGGCCCAACGTCAATATCAATAATCAGTCAAATTGGAATAAACCGAATAACTATAAGACTTAAACAATGGGAAGGCTAGGAAGAAATTTAGGTCCAGAGGCTAACAAGCCTTGCAGTGAACTATAGTGATCTAACATGGTGGTGTATCCGTAGGAACCCACTTCGCTGTGGACGCGTTTTCGTACGGAGACATACCGAACGTGAAGCATTACTTCCTCACGCACTTCCACTCTGACCATTACTCCGGCCTCAAGAAGGGTTTTAACAAATTACTGTTCTGTTCCAAAATTACAGGTTAGTTTGTTTATTATTCCCAGAATTTTCCTAGTTCCTAGTTTCCTAAGAGTTAGTTCCCAGCTCTTTGAATTCTTCGCAATTTGCCAATCAGTGTAGGCTGATTGTGGCTGAGATTAACTGGATGTAGAGAGCTGAAGACAGCTCTGTGGTGGGCATTGGAGGTGGCCTATGTCCAGCAGTGGCTAGTAATAGGCTATGTTTATGCGCGAATCACTTTTTGAATCATGGTTATGACTTTTTAAATAGTGAAAGCAAACATCGTTAGGAATCAATCATGCATGTCTGCACTGGGTCAGCGTGTACTGTGGCCTGAATCCTCCTCACATTGTGGGGAAGCTGGAGTCCACCTACACCACATAATTTTATATAATTTTTTACTAAGTGGGCATGCCTCAAGGCTTAATATTCGGTACACAGTTTCATTCTCCGAGTAAATATAAGATTGATGTTAAGGTGTAATTTGCAGCGGATCTATGCATATCAAGGCTAGGCGTCAGTCCGAAGTGTATCCACGTGGTGAGCGTCGACGAGACCGTCAGGGTTGAAGGCGTCGAGGTCACGGCCCTGGAGGCAAACCAGTGAGTCACTTTAACAACTTAGTTTTCTTATCTTTAAGATACTACCACATATTGATATTTCATACTATTAACCGTTTACATTTACAGAAAATTAATTTAGATAATAACAGTGATAGCCGATTGGTTTAGCACGCTTCTTGCGGGCACCAGGTCTTGGGTTCAAACCCCTGCTCGCACTTCTGGATTTTTCGAAATCTATGTACGAATCATAATTTCTATAATATGATTATCACTTGCTTAAGGTGAAGGAAAACATCGTGAGGAAAGCTGCATGTCTTAGAAGATCTAACCAATTTTCGAAAGACATTTGAAATCAGCCAACCCGCACTGGGCCAGCGTGGTGGATTATGGCCTGAATACCTCTCCTGTTGAGCGGAGGCCCGTGCCCAGGAGTGGGACGTCAAAAGGGCTAAATTATTATAATTTGATAATGACAAGGTCTGGGCGTTCTCCTTAGGCATCATTCCATTTCTCATATCCAATGGTTCATTTTCGACACGCATTGCATGTAATATCAAAAATTGTTAAAACTTGCCTCGCTTTGACGCGATTACTCTCTATCCATATTTCCGTGGTAATTTCTACCTTAATGGTTTTGTAATAGATGTCACAGTCCCTACGATGTTCCTCATGAGTTGATCCCCCCCAGCTGTCCAGGGGCGCTAATGCTGGTGTTCACTCTCCCCAACGGGAAGACCTTGCTGCACACCGGCGACTTCCGAGCCTCGCCCATCATGGAGTCGTACCCTGTCTTCTGGAATAAGGACATACACACCATATACTTGGACACTACGTGAGTTTCTACATCATCACTGTTTATAAGGAAATCGTAGTGACATTATTAATCTTCGGTCAGCGAATATCAATATAGGGTCCCAAACTAAGCAACGCTTGTACTATGGGTACTCGTACAATGGACTGGGTGCGATCCCAGTGACACCCAGACCTGGGCAAATTACGAAAAGGCCATTTCCGAATATTTGCCCCGGCGGGAGCCGAACCCGCAACCACCATTTCCAGTGAGCAGATCGGCCTAAGCTGGAATGAAAATGACTGGACTGAATAATTTTAACAAATGTTCTATTTATTGATGCTTCCACCTTCTTTAACAAACATCAGCATCCACTTGTATTCCTCAAAGGGAAGTGGGCGAGGGGTTTGCTTCCTGATCTCTTCCACATCTCACATCATCACTATGATCTTCTGTAAGAGGGTGGTACTACCCTGATTGAGCCCGTCCGTGTATGACCTGTAGTCAATTACCTGTACAACCTGTAGTCGTTTAAGTAACATTGTGAGGATAAAGGTCATAGCCCACTTATACGACTCTGCTCCAACACTGCTCCCACCCAACACCGCCCTAAAAGAAGGCGACTGTTCGCAGTCCGCGCGGCGACAGCTAGCTGGTGCCCAGCAGTCCACTCGTTGACAGCTAGCAGACGCCCAGCTGTCCACGCGCCGACCGGTCGCGCTTTTCGCCACAGACACAGTTCGCGATCGGTTTCCATTGAAGCAACTAGTATTTTTTACTATGTCCCGATTCACAACGCGCGAATTAGCAATTATTGCTATTGCAATTGAGGATGAAGAGAGAAGTTCAAGAAATAACAGCCGAAGATTTTGGGTGCATAAAATGCTTAAAGCAAGACATGCGGAAGGAGAATTCTGGCAGATCCAAAGACACCTATCAGATGATGAAGAAAAATTCTTTATTTACTTTCGTATGGATCGGTACCTATTTAATTACATATTGTCATTTATTGGAAAAGACATAACAAAGAAGAATACGAAATTTCGACAAGCAATAACACCAATAGAAAAAATTGCCGTCACATTGAGGTAAGTGAAACAGAAACTTTTTTGTAAATTTGTACATATTTATTAAAAAAAAAATAACAATCAGTCTCTAATTCCCATCACTTATCACTTATAACTCAAAATCAATATAAAAAATTTGGATTCGCTTACAATGTTAACTCAAAATCAAAAAATTAATAACAATCAGTCTCTAATTTCCAATATCGCTTACAATGCAATGTTAGCACAAAATCAATAAAAAAAAAAGTTAGGAATCTTTTGTTTGTGAAGCATTAGGCAATTCATTGTTCAATTTCGGTGTTTTTAAAACTGGAGAATTATTGCCTGTAAGCTCTACATTACGGGTATTATAGCCGGAAGGGCCTGCATTGTGGATGTTATAATCCGAAGATCCTGTATTGTGGGTGTTATAACCCGAAAGTTCTGTATTGTGGGTGGTATAACCGGAAGGTCCTAGATTGTGGATGTTATAACCCGAAGGACTCTCAATATCAGTATTGTGTCGTGAAGAACCAGCATATAAATTAGTTTGTTCCTGGATTTCTTGTAATTCAACTTCAGACACCATATTGAATATTCTAGACTTGAGGACAGATTGGTTGTAACAATTTAATTTTTTTACCGTTGTTGCAATGCTCGAAAAAAACTTGTCAATCTCGTCATCTTTATTTGTCTCTTTTTCTTTAAGTAAATATTTTAAAAGTTCAGCTGATGCTGAGGTACTTTCGTGGGTCCCTTTAAATCGCTTCCTTTTAGGTATGTTCGGAAACAAAGGAGAGTTTGCTGACGTATTTGTTGAACAAGAACTTTCTGGTCGGTTGGTGATATCAAGTGCTGGGTTATTCGATGAGATGGGAGAATCATCGTGATTTGACAGCAATTCGTTAATTTCACTCACATCAAAATTTTCTATATCTTCACTATCATCATCCGTTAATGATGAAATTGTTTTTCTTTGTTTCATATGCGGTAACAAAAACGACATTTCCTCTTCAAATTGCCATTTTTTTGATGAGGTAGCAGCCTGACCACTTTTTGTGCGTTTCTTAACAACTGCCCTTCTGTAGCTTTCTCTTAAGTTTGCCCATGTTTTCTTGCACTCTGATTCTGAAATAGAAAGAAATCGAAGTGAAGACGTGAAATATTAATAAAAAAAGTTTTGTTTCAGATACATGATTACGGGAAATTCAGCAAGGGCGTTGAGTTCAAGCTTTAGATTAGGCGAATCAACAATCCGATCAATTATACAAGAAGTATGTAACGCAATCATAAACAAACTAATGAGAGTTTTCATTCCAACGCCAATTGAAGAGCGTTGGATAAATATAGCTCGAGGATTTCAAGACAGATGGAATTTTCCAAATTGCATCGGCGCTATAGATGGAAAGCATGTCAACATCATAGCACCTGCTAATAGTGGTTCGCTATATTTTAATTATAAAAAACACTTTTCTGTTGTCCTAATGGCTGTGGTTGATGATAAATATAGATTTATAATAGTTGATATAGGCGCTTTTGGTAGAAATAGTGACGGTGGAATATTTGCATCTTCGAAATTAGCGAGACGTCTTGAAAGTAATTCATTACATATTCCAAACGATAAACCGCTACCTGGAAGTAACAGAGATATACCTCATGTTTTCATAGGAGATGAGGCGTTTCCTCTAATGAGAAATTTATTGAGGCCATACCCTCGTTGTCGTGGTTTATCTGAAGCACAAACTATATTCAATGAACGTTTATCACGAGCACGCAAAGTTGTGGAAGATGCATTTGGAATATTGTACCAAAAATTTGGCATTTATAACAAAAGTATTAATGTGAACCCGAAACACGTTGACAAATTGATACTAGCGACATGTATTTTACATAATATTATGCGAAGTTATGAAATAGAGCATCTAAATCAACATGAGATACAGCAACCAATACATCACAACGAGAATGATTTCCTGCAACCATTACCAGAAAACGGAACGGACAGTGCAGAAAATGCTTTTAATATTCGAGACTTCTTTTCATCTTACTTTCAATCTCCAGAAGGTCAAGTTTCATGGCAGTATCAACATATTTAATAACGCGGTAAAAAAAGGTAGTGCAATATTTTTCCTTCATTATAAGATCGACATTAAACCACACTGAAAAATATTGCACGTACTTTTTTTCCAACCCATATTTTATTGTTATATCAAAAATAAATATCTTATAGACAACAAAGATAGTTATTATTTTAACATGCACTTTTGTTTTAGCCATTCTTCTCGAGCAATAAGCGGATATCCCTCTGGGATACAGAGAAACACACAGTTATACATATATTTCGGAATCATAATTTTGAAAATGACTAACAAAATAATAAAATACAATTTTACCTCCACCGCGTATTTAATATAGTAGGTATAGGATAGTACGTAGATAGGTACATACCTGTTGCAGACATCGTCCTGGCAATACATTTCCATGCTTGATCCCTTTTAACACAATCGGCGTATTTTGCGTCACTGGCATCATACAGATAGGGATATATTCGCACTTGTTCAATAAGTTTTTCTTTATTCATAATGGATACGTTCAATACCTGCGAAAGCACTCGGAAAAATATCGAGCGTGCGGATTGCTTGGTAGATAATTCGAAAATGACCGCATGTCGGGCGCGCGGCGGGAGAGGCTCGCTCGAGGGGCGGCGCGGGCGCGCGGTATGTGATAGCAGTCGCCCGTCGCCGCGGCGACTACTAGCAGTTACCGCGCGGACACCGCGCCGACCGCTCGTCTACACCGCGTGATCAGCGAGGCGTCACTACCGAGCAGTCTGATAGCGGAAAGCTTGCTGACACCGAGCTGTCTGCTAATTTATGTTGTCAATATAAACTATACCGCAAGGCCACGACTTAAAACCCATATTTGAATGAAATTTTATTAGTCGGGTGGTAGCAGAGTCGTGTAAGTGGGCTATGACCTTTATCCTGATACCCAGGTATTGTAACCCGCGCTACGACTTCCCCACGCAAGAGCAGAGCCTGGAGATGGCGCTGTACATTCTGCGACAGAAGAAGCTCTCGCTCGAGAAGATCGGCAAGAAGTTCTCTTCTGTGCTGATTGTGTGCGGCACCTATACGATCGGTGAGTTCCGTGAACAGCTTTTTGGTGTAACTATTAAATATACTCGTATATAACCAATGAGATGACAAAAATAATATGCAAAGAAGACATGCCCGCTGAGTTTCTTGCCGATCTTCTCAGTCGAGGTCGCGTTCCGATCCGATTTTAGAGTAGGAAAAAATGAAAAAATAACAATTTGTAAATCCTAACCCCCATAGTAGGCATACACGTTCATATTGACGACCTCTTGGCGCAGTGGTTCCAGCGTAGGCCGCTCAGCTCACTGCACGGAGTGGCTACGGGTTCGATTCCCGACTGGGTAAATTTCGGAAATGGCCTTTTTGTAACCACTTAATAGTCCCGACGATATTTATTACAATTTTTTTCTTACCTTCATCAGATGTTAAGTAGTTTGCGTAGCCTTTATGCGCTTGCCAAAAGGAGAGTGGGATAGATGATGGGGGGGAAGGGGGGGGCTGTTCTTCCGTCTCTCTCACTCAGCGTATGAAAGGCGGTTATAATAGTTACTTTACGCCGTTCATCTGTGAGTGGGTGGTACTACCCCGAACGAGCCAGCCCGTATAATGAGCTGTAGTCAAAAGCTTGGCTCTACCACTTTGGATTGTGTGTTGGGCGCGTGCAGGCAAGGAGAAGTTCTTCCTGGGCATGTCGCGGCGCGTGGGCTGCTCGGTGTGGGCGTGCCCCGAGAAGGAGCGCGTGCTGCAGGCGCTGGCGGCGCGGCCCGGGGGGGGCAGCGGGGGGGGCGGGGGCAGCGGGGGGGCGCCGCCCGCCGCCTGCCAGCTGCACGTCGTCCCCATGCGGGACCTCACGCACGAGGTCAGTCACCCGCCCGGCGGCGGCGCCCTCTTGTACTGTACTGACGTCGACACTTGACAGTTCTGGGAGTCTCTCTCACTTGCTCCGACCTCAGGATCATTTGTATTGGAAACATGAAAAATAATTTTGACGGCCGCTTAGCGCAGTGGTTCGAGCGTAGGCCGCTCGGCTCACTGCTCATGGTTGTTCGATTGCCGGTGGTTTGGATATCCCAAATACCAAGCTACTTTTGATGTTGATTATACCTTATAGTAATGTTAACTGGGTGAACTTCAGCCCAGTCCAATGAAGCGACATCTGGTGGGCTGAAGATCGCTCTCATCGGGCCTACCATGTCGTGTTCTTATGAGTTCTAAACGGGCAGTTAACGCGTGATCTACTAATTTCATTTAATCGTTGGAAATGTTACTTTACGCGACACGTTTCAAAGCTCACATTTCATTGCAGTTGAGATGTTCGATGGTATTTTTAAGTTGACCACCGTGATTGTTGCGATTAGAAGCTGCGCAGCTATTTGGACAGTCTGAAGGGCGCGTTCGCGGAGGTGGTCGCCTTCAAGCCGAGCGGCTGGGAGAACGGCAAGACCGCTAGCGTCGAGAAGGACTTGGTCACTATACACGGTATTAACAACCTTACGTCTATGATAATAATGTTGAATATGGCAGGCGGCCGAATCTGCACAATAGCCCACCAAACAAGCCCACTACTAAGTAGTTACCACAGTCTATAGATGCTTGCGATGCCAAAGGGACTGGTCGTACGTTGCTAGTATTGCCATTAAGTTCCCCAGCTTCTTGATCTCGCTGACGACTTCCTGGAGGCTGCCTGGTGAACCCAAGTAGCTAGCCCGGTATGCGGCCTCTCCGCTGAAATCTAGCAGCACGTGGGCAGCTGTTTCTTCTGCCTCCATACAGGCTCTGCATAGGGCGCTATCCGTGACCTGTCGTGCACTCGTAATGTGGCGTACTTTATGCCTTTATTTCTGTGAGAGGATGGTACCTAGTACTCTGGTATAGCCAGCCCGTACCTATATGAGCTGCGATCCTCTTATATCATCTTCTTTCCTCAAGATTCGTCTCGTTGTTGTTCAGGTATCCCGTACAGCGAGCACTCCAGCTTCTCAGAGCTGATCCGGTTCGTCAAGTTCCTGAAGCCGAAGCAGGTGGTGCCAACCGTCGACATATCCGGCGGCGTGCGATCTGTACAGGTAAAACCATCGCGCTTATATGCTTACATGGAAGGGTGGGCAGAGATACATTGTTGACAACACACTTTTTGCCGATGGTATTATATACCAAGTAAAGTGATTTTATATGAGTCTTACCTACAACGGTTACGCTGCTCGCGTCCACTGGACATAGGCATTTTTTTATTACTAGCAATTTGAGGATTTCTTACCGGATCTTCTCAGTCGATGTTGCGTTCCGAACGACTTAATAAAAATATGTAAATTCCATCAGACCCGACAGACGTTGTCCAGCCTTTTAGGGGTATGAAAAATAGATAGTAGCCGATTCTCAGACCTACTGAATATGCATATAAAATTTCATAAAAATCGGTCAAGCCGTTTCGAAGGAGTATGGGAACTAACATTGTGACACGAGAATTTTATATATAAGATGACAATTTGTTACTACTACCGTAGGCCTGAACAAAAAAACTATTTGACTCTGACCTCGGTTAATAGGGCGACCCATCTGAGCACTGAGCTATTGACGCTTTGGAACGTTTTCAGAAATACTTCCCGTGCCCGTTGGTGTACAAGGACGATCTGCAGTGTCAGAGCAAAGTGACCGACTTCTTCAGCATACAGAACCAACAGCAGGTGTCTGCGGTCACCTGAACCAAAGGTACACTTTATAATATTGTAGTGTATGGCGGCCTTAGGTTGCGTTAATGAATGGAACCTTTAAGTTTGACGTCTGTCAAGTTTTGACAGCCCGCCGTTTTTATGTTGCTGTGTTGGCTTGCTGGCCGAATAAATGGAATAACTTCCATTAATCTATTTTGGTTTTAATATTCTAAAATATGGGATATTTTATTATTTAGGTCTGCTTTTTCTCACAGCTTGGCTAGCGCAATTTTATTTTCTAGATGTCAACAACAGCCCCACTGCCGGGTCCAAATAGAACCAACCATGTGCCCTATAAGTAGTACAACATAAAAATACATCAGAATCGGTGCAGCCGTTTAGGAGGTTAACTACGAACACTCGCATACCGGAATTTTATACATAAAGTTAGTTATTGCTGACGCTAGGCTGAAGTATAACTAATTCATTTAGTGGCCACAGTGTCCATTGTATTAAAACCACTTTTGGCAATACTTCAATGACTGTCATGCTCATATAATGGTTTTGCGTATGAAATGTCTTCCATTTCAAAATTGGATATTGTTTGTTTCAGATTTGCTTCTCAAGTATAAAGTAACCATTATTACCTAAGCAGCCATGATAACCTGTGATTTTTGATATTATTGTTATATACTAGGATATTTATTGAAGTTGGATTTTTAATAAAAATTGTTCAAAGTACATAATTCGGTGGATATTTATTGAATTTCACCACTTATCTAAAATATTTGAGATGCATAGGAATCCGCATAAAATCTATAATGTCATGGCCGAACTCTATATTTTAACGATGTATCCCTTAATTACAAATTGAGAACCCAGTTAACAAAGCTCGATATTAAAAAGTCAGCTTTATTACTGGAGCTACACGATTGAAACTAGATTGGGTGTGATATCGAGGCCTGCAGGCCTGCCGCAGCCGCGCGCGCCGGCGCAGGCCTGCAGGCGCGCCAGCGCGGCGCCGTACTGGCGGCGCCGCGCCGGCAGCACCGCGTCGCGGATGTTGCGCAGCTCGTGCGGGTCCTCCCGCATGTTGTACATCTCTATGAAGCTCTGGAATGGAGTTTATAGTTAACTAGCTTCTGCCCGCGACTTCGTCAGCGTAGACTTAAGTGAAGTATTCTATGTGTTAATCCAGGTTATAAACTATCTGTGTTCCGAATTTCATCCAAATCCGTTCAGTAGTTTTCGCGTGAAAGAGTAACATACATACATCCACACTCACAAACTTTCGCATTTATAATATTAGTAGGATTTTTAAGCGTCAATAGCCTAGTGGTTAGAAGGGCCGTCCTCGTAGCTGAGAGGTTCCGGGTTCGATCCCCATCCTGGCCATTAAACTATTGACGTGAGCCCACACCTAGCACAAGCATTAGCTTAGTTGGAGGGGCTAAAGGGAATACTAGTAATGTGATAAACACACATTGCTATACTTTTTTAAATAAAAAAATACAAATAATAAATAAATATCGTCAGACGAACACACCAACTGTATGGTCCCAAACTAAGCAACGCTTGTACTATGGGAACCGTACAATGGACTGGGGGCGATCCCGGTGACACCCAGACCAGGGAAAATTAGGAAAAAGCAATTTCCGAAATTTACCCTGACGGGAATCGAACCCGCAAACACCCGATTCAGTGAGCCGAGCGGCCTACGCTCGAACCACTGCGCCAAGCGGTCGCCGTGAATTGGGAAATTACCAACCCACACACACTTCTGCAAACTGAAACCAACCTAGAACCACTAACACAAGGTTGGTTTTGGTCTATAGCAGTGCATGTGGGTTGATTCCGTTCTGCAAAACGTTATCCAATTATACTATAGTTTTTGTCACCTTACCTCTTGTTTACTTTTATAAAAGAAGTACTGTAAGTATGAAGTACTGTATCCTTTCCTTCCTTTATCAACGCTCATTTACCCTCGTTCGACGATCGGCGCTTGGTTGTTTATCAATTGCGACTAAGATAAGGTATAATGTACTCTATGCCAGTATACACATACCTCATTGTCGTAGAACTGGCAATACTTGACGTTGATCCTGCGCTCGATGCGGCGCACGCACGCGAACGTGTTGTTCCGCGAGTCTTGGCACTTGCACTCGTACTGCGGCACACATTGCTGGAACAAAACCGTCCGTGAGTAATCGTGTCAAGGATATACATATATTATATCACATTAATTACGTCTACACTATTAATAAATCCTACTAATATTATAAATGCGAAAGTTTGTGAGTGTAGATGTATGTTTGTTACTCTTTCACGTAAAAACTACTGAACGGATTTGGATGAAATTGGAACACAGATAGTTTATAACCTGGATTAACACATAGAATACTTTACTTAAGTCTTAGCGGACGAAGTCGCGGGCAGCAACTAGTTAAACATAATAAAAAGGGCTCTGATTATGTCCGAGGAGAAGTGACAGATAGTGCACCATCAGGGCATAATCATAAAAAAAACACACTAATATACGCCATCAAGCCTACTCACGTCGAGGTTGTCAGCATCGTAGCTCCACGGGCACTCGGCAGATACAGCGCCGCGGCTGCCGGAGCCGCGGTACTCCACCAGCACGTCTCTAGCCTCTGAGTTGTCTTCAGCCAAGTCCATCGGAATCCCGTCCATGGACTCGGGAACAAGTTCACCTGACAATACAATTAGTGTTAGGGCCTGTGCCACAAATATATATTTACATGATAACGCATGTATCGCGATTTGTATTGAAACCAAGCGCGCCGAATTTTTAATTAATTTTTACACCTACTGTGGACGTCACAGCCGAAATTTAGTGACGGGAAATCCAAACCGATTCAAAGACACCGATGCCGCCGATGCCCCTCCGCCCGCAACGATTCTCTCGAGTGATTATCTCGCTCATACTCATATTTTTGATACCTGTGGTCCCGCTCGCTCACAAGTTAGCGGCGACCAAACCTTGACGTTTGGTCGGGGTTCTGACACGCGAAGTACATGCATTTGCGTTATCTATGTAAATATATATCTGTGGCCTGTGCACACCACGTTTCTAAAAAGAGCGCGCTTTTATTCATTCAAAAGTCTACAGTTTAAAGTCTAAAGTCGTCAGGCTGCGTCTGCCTCGCGTGCGTATCGCGTCTGTATCACTACAAACGCGTGTCGACGGCGCGTTTAGAAAACGTGGTGTGCATAGGCCCTTAATTGTACCCAAACACAAACCAAATAACTGACACACCAACTGTAGGTATCCAAACTAAGCAACGGTTCAACTATTCGTTACGGTACGATAGACTGGGCGCGATCCCAGTGATACCTTACCTGGGTAAATTACGAAAAGGTCATTTCGGAATTTGCCCTAGAATCGAACCCGCAATCACCTAGCGTAATGAGCCGAGCGGCCTGCGACCTAACCACTAAACCTGGCTTGGCGCATTCCCAAACTAAAACGATAAACGATACTATCGGTGGTAAAGACAAGCTGTAGCCAACTGACTACAGCTCATATACGGGCTGGCTTAACTGAGGTAGTACTACCCGCTAACAAAAAAATAGGCGTAAAGTAAATAAATAAAGGGACCTACCTGCCAGTTGCATGATGGTGGGTGCAAGATCTATATTATGCACCACTTGATGGAATGTCACGTTTTTCTTGGCGGCCGGCCCTTTGATGATGAGCGGCACTTTGATGTCCGACTCGTACGGCTGCCGTTTGTCGTACACTTGAGAGAATTGACCTGCGGATCATATTACAATGCTATGTTATTTCGGACTTTTGAAACAGCTTGTATACCTACAACAAAAATTACAACAAAATTGCGCAAAACCTGAAATTATTTTGTTCAGAATTCAGAGTTGATTGTAATAAAAAAAATGTGCATAAGATTTGATATAATTAATAAAAAAATGAACTGCAACACTTTTTAAATTTACAACTCTATCGTGTATTATCAGAGGTCAATTAACGTTGTAGTGACGTGTGATGCGATTTAAGGACATTGACCTAAATTGGCCGGCGCTTGCGTCATTAAAAAAAACACAATCGTGTTAATTATTTGCATACTTGCCAACAAATAACTCTTAATTGAAAATTGGATAAAACACCCGATGCGACGACTATTTAAACTACAAAAGAGCTGATCATTTTCAAACGGCTGAACAGATTTTCATGAAACATAGCTAAGAACACTCTCGAGAGCTGATAATTTTCAAACGGCTGAACAGATTTTCATGAAACATAGCTAAGAACACTCTCGATTAGAATACCTTTCTAACAAAACAAAACAAAATTAATATCAGTTAATCTGCTTCGGCGCTACGATGCCACAGACAGGCACACAGATACACTATGTTAAACTTATAACAGCCCTCTTTCTCGTTGGGGGTTAAAAAAAAGCAATTTCTTATAAACGCGAAATTTGAATTTCATAATTTATCTAGGTAATTATTTTATAACAAAAGAAAATATTATTAGAGCAGTGATAGCCGATTGGTTAAGCACGCGTCTTACGAGCATCACGTCCTGGGTTCAGGTCCCGCCTCGCACCTCTGGGTTTTTCGAAATCTTTGTGCGAATCATAATTTCCATCTGATTATCACTGGCTTACGGTGAAAGAAAACATCGTGAGGAAACCTGCTTGTCTTAGAAAATCTAACTAATTTTCGAAGGACATGTGAAATCCGCCAACCCGCACTGGGCCAGCGTGGTTGATTACGGCCCGAATCCCCCTCATGTTGATGGCAGGCCCGTGCCCAGGAGTGGGACGTCAAAAGGGCTAAATTATTATTGTTATTATTATTTACGAGTGTTTGACGACCGCTTGGCGCAGTGGTTCGAGCGTAGGCCGCTCGTATCACTGCACATGGTGGTTGCGAGTTCGATTCCCGCCGGGGCAAATTTCGTAAATGGCCTTTACGTAATTTGACCAGGTCTGGGTGTCACTGGGATCGTCCCCAGTCCATTGTACGGTACCCATAGTACAAGCGTTGCTTAGTTTGGGACCATACAGTTGGTGAGATCGTCTGGCGATATTTATTTAATTTTCAGTGGCAACTCACCGATGTGGTATCCGTTGTCGGAGGTGTATATGACGTAGGTGTTGTCTCGCAGCGCGCGGGTCTCCAGCGCGCCCAGCACGTCCGCGACCAGCTCGTCCACCGCCAGCAGCGCCTCCCAGCGGCGCCGGAACACCGCGTCCAGCTCGGGCAGGAAGCCCGCCGGCAGCGGGGAGGGGGGCTGCCGCATCAACCAGTGCTTGTCCTGACGGAGAGACAGATATACATATAATAAACTAGCTGTGCCCCGCGACTCCGTCCGCGTTCTGTTGAAATTTTTCCTGAATTTTCTTTGCTATAAACCTCACGGAGCCCGAGACCTTTCCAACGAATGCAAAACCGTGGAAATCGGTTCGTGCGTTCTGGAGTTATAGCGTCAGGAAGGAAAACCCGACTTATTTTTATATAGTAGATAATAATCCTACTAATATTATAAATGCGAAAGTTTGTGAGTGTGGATGTATGTATGTATATATGTTTGTTACTCCTTCACGCAAAAACTACTGAACGGATTTGGATGAAATTTGGAACACAGATAGATTATAACCGGGATTAACATATAGGATACTTTTTAACCCAATAATCCAATACTACGCGGATGAAGTCGCGGGGCACAGCTAGTAACAAATATCGCCAGACTGATACACCAACTGTATGGTCCCAAACTAAGCGACGCTTGTACTATGGGTACCGCACAATGGACTGAGGGCGATCCCAGTGATATCCAGACCTGGGCAAATTAGTGGTAGTGGTAGTGGGCAGCGGAAACCTGTCAAAACTGACGTATTGCGAGCCGAGTGCAAGTCGAGCAGGAATCGAGCGGTTAAGGCGCTACGGGCAGAAAAATGAATCTCAGTTTTGGGCTATCTGACACTCGCGTTCTCTAGCCACGTCATGACGTCGGCACTACGGAAATCTATGGAGCAGTCTAAATAGTTTTTATTTTAACAGAATTAAAAATATGGAGGAAGTTCTCAGTTCAGTTGTTTTTATGTATGTTACCTCAGATCTCCGTCATTTATAAACAAATTTGAAAAAAAATTTATTTATTTGATATTTTTATTGTTTATATTATTATTTATTGGTACTTGTAGGACCCATAGAAATTTCACCAAAATCGTTTCAGTAGTTTGGGAGATGGACTATTTACGGTTACCAGCAATTCAATACGTAGTTTACCATTAAAACATGACTAAAACTTTATAAAAAAAATATCGACTCCAAAAAAACCTGGGTGCGCTAAATAAAACGCTAGAAATTTTGAGGTCCCTAATTTAGAGTCACTGTCAATTCAAGTAAGTAGGAGTTGGTAGGTACCTAAGAAGCTTTCCTAACGTAGAGTAAAGATTCCACCACTGCAGCGACTCCATATGAAATAAATTATCATTTCTAGCTTTTTAGTGCAGGTTTTATTGAAGTCAGTTCTATTTTTTTTATCATTCCTTAGTCGCCCATTACATCAATAATTTGGGCGTCAAGTATACTGATTCCATGTGCCCGCAGCATAGTCGAAGTAAAGATGTTCCGTTTAAAAAAACCGGTAAACGGTATTGAAAGTATTTTAACACAAAGGCAATTGCAAATTGAATTATGCCGAAATATTGTATTTTTCTTAAATTCGGTAGTTAGCTAGATTATAAACGTCCGATAGTAAG
This sequence comes from Notodonta dromedarius, assembly GCA_905147325.1. NCBI lineage: Eukaryota > Metazoa > Arthropoda > Insecta > Lepidoptera > Notodontidae > Notodonta > Notodonta dromedarius. The sequence continues at coordinate 9,252,251 of LR990179.1, read as the reverse complement.
GTCGGTCGTCTGTCATCTTGGAATCCAAAATTTACGTCATAATCGTAATCGGCACGCCAAAAACCTAGAAAATTATACCCATATGCCAGATTTTCCCAAATATTTGAAGTCCGCAACTTGGGATTATAAAAATCACATAATTATACTTCATAAAATATAGCTTGATGTCTGCGACAACTGTCAGTAAAATCACGCCTATGAAGACTTGAATTTCATAATAGTACAGACCAAGAAGGTTAGAATACCACTGGAGATATCACGTAGAACTATGGAGTGAAGACAAGTTTTTTTACATACATACATACATTTTGTCCCTCTCACACTTCATCTGAAATTGCCATGATAAACACAAAAAAATACCCAAACTAACGTGTGATGAGCCAAGATTTCGCCAGTCCATGGTTTTCGTGTCTGTTTTTTTATGGATTTTATTTACATATTACATATGCGTCAATTTGAGAATCCTCTTGTGACTTCAGTATTTATTTTTATATAGAAAACCAAAAAATATATCAACCGTTCACTTTCCTGATTGTCGGTAGCTGTTATTTTAATAATTTAGCAACACTGATAGAACACTCAATTTGACACTATGGCCAAACTGTCAAAGATTTTCAAGCACTTCGCATTTTTAAATTAGTTTAATGCTTAAATAAAAGTGTATTCTTGTAATTTAAACGATGTATTGTGTTGTGAAAAATTGCAGAAGTGTATGGATACCAAACTCAAACATTAAGTTACACGGGTAATTGTATTTTACGCTAATCACCGTATTTAACCATATTTATATTATTTTTAATGGGAGACGTAATAAAACATCAATAAATGATTATTATTAGTATTTTGTGGCTATTGATTAATGATATAACAGTTTATGTTGTACTTTTCGTACTATATTCATTTAGTTTTTACATTAACATTTGACCTAAGAAGGGTGACCATCATCTCACTGTATTTCAGATTTTCTGAGTAAGGAAGGATACATAAGTATTATACTAATCATATGTTCCAAAGTCAATCATCTTATTACACTTATATGTGTTCGGTCCCCAAGCCTGCTCCAATGGGTTATTGATAAAGTAAAAATGCTGTAGAAAATGTGCTAATGAAAATCTATATTGTTATTGTTGCTAGGCTACAAACACCATAAAGTCAAAAGAGAAACTATATACCAAAAAGGTTGTTCAAGCCTTAACAATATGAGTACCCACCATATATTGTGATTGTGCTAAGTTTATAAGTACCACAATCACAATGGGTACCTATTTTATGACGGGTGCGTATACCTCACTTTGCCCCCTGCACACTTCGACCCTAGGCAGGAGCCGAGCCGGCGCGGCGTTCGGCTCGCATACGTGCTCGCGCTGTGAGTTAGTGACAGTTAGACCGTCACGCAGAGAACGCGCGTAAGCTCGAATGCCGGTTGGGTTATTTATACAAACAAATAAAATTTGAGTGCCTGTTTGTAATATCAAAATAACACCTTTTCTCTAAATCCATATGCATGTAGATACTCGTACAATACATAGGTAACAAAAAAGCGGGTTGAAGCGGTTTGTTCCGGGTAATCTCCGAAACGGCTGGACCGATTTTGACGGGACTTCCACAGATAGCTGAAATATATTAGCTGATACATACCGCATATTTATATTTTTAAATTTTAAGTAATTTTGGAAATGGTTTCACTGGCTTGTTTCATTTTTTTTACTTGTTTATGATGAGTGAGTTTTTAACGCGTATCAACATATGGGATGTGACTTAAATGGTTGTATCTTTTGATTGCGGTGACCTGGAAGCTTTATAAATTATTGATTCTTCTTCTTTCTTTAAAAATATGTTCCAGTAATAGCAAAAACAAACACATTTAATAACAATACAATACAAAAAACAGGTGTGATGTGATTAAGATTAGAAAAGTCACGATGACATGACTATTCATTATCATCAAACAATCTATTTACTATTCTAATAAATTTTGTGGTAGCTTAACTTCCACTGAAATTGGGAGCACCACTGTTGCACAAGAAATCAATAGCATCAGCGACAGAAGAACTGAGTGTCTGCGCTGCAAGACGTACATATATGTATTTATTTTTATACTATGATAGTTGACATGTCCACCTGTAACTTTTTGGACAATTTTAACCCTTCTTTCAATTGCACCATGTGAAGTTCTTTAATAAATTTAAATGACATTTCCGTCCGGCGTTGTTAATGTACCTATAATCAGACATTTCTAGTAAGCTTTAAAATATGCGTAGCATCTAATAAGCAGTGTACATTGTTAACACATAAGTCTTGTAACGATCTTGACTGCGCTTTTGATATGTCATTTTGTACTGGTATGACATAAGAAACATTGACATTTCTAAGATCGCTCTCTCAGACTTGAGATCGATTTATTAATATGGGCCCGAAACCGTCAGTCCTAAACTTGAGATCCGATGTTGTCACCCTAAAGAGAGAAGCAACAAACACGTGACGTTATTCAAGGTCATATTTTTTTGCTTCAAAACATTGTTCGTGTTAAAACATCCAGTGTTATGTATAAAGTTCTTGGTACAGACAGTACCTGTCAATGTCATACTTTATGGGCATGCCGATCTAATTAGTGATGGGCGATGAATCATCGTGACCACAGACGATATTTGAAATAAAACTTAATTTATCTTTTAATTTTATTTTATATTTTAATATCATTATATTATTTACATTTTTGCATACTGGATCTAAAATAATAGTGAGTAAATAAAATCTAATTTCGGGAGCGGGACGTCCGATTTGATAATATTTGCGAACAAGAGTTTATAATTAATGTACAAGTTTTTTTAGCGATTCAGAAACTGATCCAGATATGGATTTGGGTTGTACTCCTTTAAGAGAATAAATGTCATTTTATATTAAAATATTAGTTTTTAGCATTGATGATAGCAAGAAACGTCCATAATTTCTATCGACATTTTTTTATATCCTGACAACCCTATAAATATCACTTTGACTTAAGTCGCAGATATCAATATTAGTCATGGCATCTCTTTGTGACTAATTATTGCAGAGCTCAGTGGGATGGAAATCTATACAAATACATAAAATTGGAGTGTCTGTTTGTAATATCAAAATAAAACCTTTTCACTAAATGCATATGAAAGTACATACGACACATATAACAAAAACGCGATTATTAAAAACTAGCTGTGCCCCGCGACTTCATCCGCGTAGTATTGGATTATTGGGTTAAAAAGTATCCTATATGTTAATCCCGGTTATAATCTATCTGTGTTCCAATTTCATCCAAATCAGTTCAGTAGTTTTTGCGTGAAGGAGTAACAAACATACATACATACATACATCCACACTCACAAATTTTCGCATTTATAATATTAGTAGGATTATTAAAAAAAATTATTAATTTTTTTTTGTCTGTCTGTCTGTGTGTTTGTTCCGGGTAATCTCCGAAACGGGTGGACCGATTTTAACGGGACTTTCACTGGCAGATAGCTGATGTTTTAAGGAGTAACTTAGGCTACTTTAATTTTATAATAACAATTAGGGTTCCGCATAAAAAAATAAAAACACATGAAATAAAAGAGTATGTCCGAATCAGCTGGACCGATTTTAACGGGACTTTCACTGGTAGATAGCTGTTGTTATAAGCAGTAACTTGCGCTACTTTATTTTAGAAAAACAAAATTAAAAAAATGGTTCCTGTCGCGCGGGCTCAGAACGCGGGAGCGGGCTTTTTTGTTAAGTTAAATTCCACGCGGACGAAGTCGCGGGCTCAGCTAGTGAAATATATAATAAATTTAGTTAGTAAATTTATTTGACACATAAAGGAACTAAAAATTACAAGAGAGTGACACTTGATCTTCCTAAACAATTGACAGAGAATAAACCCAGAAAAAGAAATCAAATATGAATTTAAATGAAACCTTATTTTATTTCTAACAATCAAGCTATGTTTTATGAAGTATAGTACTCCTAGTTTTCGCTTCTTCCTATATCTATGGTTCCCCAGATAATTTGGCCATGTCACTCTGTCCGACCGCCCGACGTCACAGTCCTTTTATTCAGAGGCTAGAAGGCTGCAAACTGGCGCTAAAATGGATTTTTGGTACCGCTACAAAACTGTGTTTAAATATTGAAAGCAATATAATTATTGGTAGGTTACCAGCTTTAAAAAATAATCCCATTTACTAAATATTGCCAATTGGTTCAGCCCGCGTCTTGCGGGCTACCAGGGTCTCGGGTTCAAACCCCGGCTCGAACCTCTGGATTTTTCGAAATCTATGTGCGAATCATAATTTCTATATGATTATCACTTGCTTACGGTGAAGGAAAACATCGTGATGAAACCTGCATGTCTTAGAGGATTTAACCAATTTTCGAAAGACATGTGAAATCCGCCAACCCGCACTGGGCCAGCGTGGTGGATTATGCCCTGAATCCCTCTCGTGTTGAGGGGAGGCAAGTGCCCAGGAGTGGGACGTCAAAAGGGCTAAAACTATTATTTATTATTATATTACTAAATATTGAGCTCCGCAATGGCCTTTTTCACGTAATCACCTCTAACTGGTGGTATTTTAAATTATTCGAATTGATATCGGACACGGATAAGATCACTTACACGTCTGTGTTAATGCCAAATTAAAATTTATTTTGAATATTTTTCCACTGTTGTATGTTATGACATATGTCATACGATTATTAACATACAAATAAATAAATATCGCCAGACGAACACACCAACTGTATGGTCCCAAACTAAGCAACGCTTGTACAATGGACTGGGGGTGATCCCAGTGTCACCCAGACTAGGGAAAATTACGAAGAGGCCATTTTCGAAATTTACCCTGTCGGGAATCGAACCCGCAACCACCCGATGCAGTGAACCCAGCGGCCTACGCTCGAACCACTGCGCCAAGCGGCGGCCAAATTATATTTTTTAGTACATTTTAAATAGTCAAAAATATAAGTTGACATTTAAAATCCCCCTTCCCCCTGAACCACGTTATAAATAAATAATGATAATAACAGAAAATATTATTGTAAATAATTAATATAATAACCACAATTTTAAGTAACATTCAAAAGCGGGATGTCTATTGAAATACATGTCTTTAAATAAAAGTATGTTTTCTCATAATGTCTCCCTTCACCGTTCAGCAAGTGAAAATATATATTATTACGTTGGAAATTAGATGAAAATTGAATAATAAATATTTTTTGAAGTCTATAAATCTGTCAAATGACTACTATATACAAGTACATAGTATCGGACTCGCACTTGACATATTTTTTATTTGACTAAAGGAGATTCCACTCTCTTCGTTTACGTAATGGTTACGTCGAATTTATTTAAATTCGGATCTGAAAAAATTCGGCATAGGTCCGACCTCGATGACGTCCGCAGACGACTGAGATAGTTAGAATATGACAGTGATGCAATTACTTCATGTATAGAAAATATGAGATGACACTAGTGACCGCGCGCTCGGAGGTAAACCACATAAGCGCTAAACAATATTTCTTTGGTTTTTAACAAAACTAGGTAATGGATTAAAACTTTCGATTATTAGATCCTAGATATTATCATTTACTATGTTTTAGAAAAAAAATCGTGATCTAATTCGTAATAATATCGTGGATGAAATGAAAATAAAAAGCAATATCAGCCAACTTTGGATTTTTTTTCTATCGAGGAAATTTCACTTAATCGTGTTTTCCTATATATGTAATCCTAGTTAATGTTCTTCAATAACACATATCTGAAAATAAGCTTCTTAATCTATAAAATGATAGAAATATTTCGAATTAAAAACCCAAAAATTACGAAGGCCTCAACTTAACATACTTAGGCCTGTATCAATAAATCAATCTCAAGTCTGAGAGCGATCATTCTTATATCATAGCAGTAGGTACAAAATGACTTATCAAAAGCCTACTTAACCCTTCCAATGATCCCCACCTCACAGCGCCCTCTGCCCCAAGTGTTGCAACGCAATATTTGGGAAGTATGAATTTCTTTCATTATTATTCTTTTCGTGCCGATAAGCAACGTTTTTCTACAAGAATCGATACTAAAACAGATAGCCTTTGACATAATCGATCTATAAAACCCTATTCTCGTTGACGTGTTACTAAACGTAACAAATAAGCAACCAATGGCCGCTCGCGTCTTATACCCACCCGTAGGCGAACGCGATACTTGGAGAATTCAAATCTTATACACCTACGTAGGTGCTCGCGACACTCTAGGGCAGGGGTTCCCAACCAGTGGTCCGTGGACCACCAGTGTTTCCCAGAAGCTTAAATATGGTCCACTAATGATTTTAAATTTGGCGGGTGGTAACGGCTTAGCGGTCGCCGTGCAGTGACCGCGCGGGTGGTGGGGTCGGTGCTCGGGGCCGGCCGCCGCGAAGACAACAGAACGAAATTATCCCTTCACAGAGGTCCCTGCTAACAAGAATGACATAAAAGTGGTCCCTGATCAAGAATAGGTTGGGAACCACTGCTCTAGGGGTTAAGATCGCTCTCAGACTTGACTCAGGATCCTGTTGACTTGCCTTTTTAACCGACTTCCAAAAAAAGAGGAGGTTATATGTTCGTCTGTTTGTATTTTTTTTGGTTGGTTGTGTATGTTCATCGACATTTTCACCAATTGTGAACCGATTAAAAAAAATCTCGTTTATTAAGAATCCCTTGTTACCCTGTACTAATACTCTAGTGGTATTTATTACCTCGGCCGGCACGTTAAAGTTGGGATGTCTGACAGCGGTGACGTTGGTGTAGAGGCCGCGGTGGCGGGGGGCGGGCGTGAAGGGCTGGTGCGGGGCGGGCGGCGCCAGCACCATCAGGAACGGACGCGACGACGTCTGGTTCTCTATATAACTCACGCCGAGCTCCCTCTGGAATAAAACCAACATGCTGTGAGAAATCCTACAAAATATTTTATTACTTCCTAATTTTTAAAAAAGTCGGCCGTCACGGGATTCCCCGTAGTTGTAAAACGTGTAGTGTATAGTATGCGCGCGCACACTCACAAGGGAGTCGGGAGCGGTGGCGTAGAGGGGGCATGACGGCATGAGAGAGCGTCATGCCATTTGCGTGACGGCAAACCGGTCGATTTTACTACAAAAGTGCGCCAATAGATGTATTCGAATTACCAATGTTATGTATGTGTGCGTGCATACCACCCTCGCACAAGTCGTCGTTGCAATAAAGCAGTGTGTTACCAGCCAGCGCGTGTTTCACTTGTCCTCCCGCAGCATACTTATCAACCAGTTACCCTGTACTAACATATCGGCCGGGGTAATAGCATCCTCTCACAGAAGATCGGCGAAAAGTAGTCATTATAGCTGCATTTCGTACGACGAGTGAGAGAGCCGGAAGGCCACCCCTCCTCCCTTCCCCTGCCTTTGTCCCACTCCCCTTCAGGTCGGCAACGTACGAGGAATGCCTTTGGTATTGCATGCATCCATAGGCCACTGCTTAACTGCTTAGCTGCTTTGCAGTAGCTGCTTAACATTAGGCAGGCAGGTCGTACACTTGTTTAGGGTTACTCTAGTTACAGTTATAAAGGGGGTACCTAAGTGTGTAACATATAGGTATGTAGGTATAAATACAATTATTACTTACAATAATATCAGTGAGATACTCGTCAGTGGAAAAGGTGGGCACGCCATTGTTGGAAATAGTGTAGTTGTAGTAGACAGAGTTGCCGACCAGCCCGTGCCACTCCCCCCAGCCGGGGGGGACCACTCCTGGCCCGCCCGTGTGGGCCACACCGTACTGGAATATAAAAATATAATAAGCTCTAAAATATAACTAACAGGGTTCGAATATTACGAATTAGACGATCTCTTGCCGTAGTAGTGGCTCGAGTGTAGGTCGCTCGGCTCACTGCAACGAGTAGTTGCAGGTTCGATTCGAAATTTTGGAAATATGCTTTTCGTAATTTCTTCCTGGTCGGGATGTGGTCGATAGCGCCCCTAGTCACTAACATGCATTGCTTACATAAAATTGGCGCACACCCCAGAGATTAAGATGATGTAAAATAAATTAAAAAATATCGCCAGACTGACACACCGACTGTATGGCCCCAAACTAAGCAACGCTTGTGCTATACTAGGATCGCGCCCAGTCCATTGTACGGTACCCCCCCGTACAATGGACTGGGGGCGATCCTAGTGACACCCAGTCCTGGGAAAATTACGAAAAAGTAATTCACGAAATTTGCCTCAGCGGGAATCGAACCCGCAACCGCACCTGGTGCAGGGAGCCGAGCGGCCTTCACTCAAACTACTGCGCCAAGCGGCCGTCATGTGGTCATAAAATTGATATGGTACAGCTACTAAATAATATGAACCAATACTCGCCTCATTCAAGTACTTCCCAGCATAAAACGTATTATAGCCCGCTTCCTTCAACAGCGCGGCAAACGTATGTTGCTGCAGATTCTCTCGCCAGTAGTTCCCGAAACACCCGCCAGAGGCGCTGTTGTTCCATGTGCGGTGGTTGTGCATATACAGACCGGTCAGCAGGCTCGCCCGGCTCGGGCAGCAGATAGGCGAGCTCACGTACTGCCGAGGGTCATCAGGGTCATAAATACCCACCAAGGTTACAATTACCCACCAAGGTAACAATTACCCACCAAGGTCACAATTACCCACTAAGGTTACAATTACCCACTAAGGTTACAATTACCCACCAAGGTTACAATTACATACTAAGGTTTAAATTACCCACCAAGGCTTCAAATACCCACCCAGCTGCGGCCAAGGAGCGCCCCAGTGACAGTGACTTTGGCAGGTAATTACGACCTTGGTTGGTCATTGATGTGACAAAAGGTTAAGAATGACCCCAGTGGTTAAGTACTACATGGGATTCTTACTAACAGCTGACCTTTAATTAAATCACTCGCTACAAACCAGCTATACGATTATATTTTATGTGGTAGTTATACATAGGTATAGGTACATCATCAACATTAGCATTTACGAAGGCGTCATGCAAACTATAGTTCATTATTAAAATAAGACCTTACTACTTCTTGTTCTTAGTTGTTCAGTCAGTTTGGGTTGGGTCCAATTCCGCACGTGATACCAGCAGTTATAATATGACCGAGATCAGTACGCAAGTGTCAAGTGGCTAAATTCGGTCTATGGCATTTCACTTGTATGCCGGTAAGTTTAAATCCTACTAATATTATAAATGCGAAAGTTTGTGAGTGTGGATGTATGTATGTATGTATGTATGTTTGTTACTTCTTCATGCAAAAACTACTGAACGGATTTGGATGAAATTTGGAACACAGATAGATTATAACCGGGATTAACATATAGGATACTTTTTAACCCAATAATCCAATAATACGCGGATGAAGTCGCGGGGCACAGCTAGTGGTAAATATAATAATTATGAGACTACTTTTTAACGGACTTCGAAAAAGGTTTTATTTATGTACGTATCTACGTTCACCGATTTCTCCGTAAATTACGGACTGATTCCGATTTCATTTGGAACCGGTGCCACTATCTTTACACCTCGTTAGGGCTACTTCTTAGGTATCTACCCCTGCTTACTTGAATTGGCACCGTCTCGAAATGTTATTTCTAGCTTTTTAGTGCACCCAGGTTTTTTTAAGTTGGTAATAATTTATTTATAAAAATATTTCTTTTATTCCTATGGTTACCATGATAGCAACCACTTCACAGTCCAGTAACATAAGTTCACGTCTAATATCCACACAAATAATATCGGTATTTAATAATATTCCGTAATGAGTGCCGCAGTGATAGCCGATTGGTTAAGCACGCGTCTTGCGAGCACAATGTCCTCGGTTCAAACCCCGGCTCACACTTCTGGGTTTTTCGAAATCTATGCGCGAATCATAAAATGTCCTCGGTTCAAATCCCGGTTCACACTTCTGGGTTTTTCGAAATCCATGCGCGAATCATAAATTCTATAAGATTATCACTTGCTTACGGTGAAGAAAAACATTGTGAGGAAACCTACATGTCTTTGAAAATCTGACCATTTCTCGACATGTGAAATCCACTAACCCGCGCTGGGCCAGAATAGTGGATTATGGGCGGAATCCCCCTCGTATTGAGAGGAGGCCTGTGCCCAGGAGTGGGACGTTAAAAAGGCTAAATTATTTATTTACTTAATAATGTTCTCTTGTACAGTATCAATAAGAACTCACCGAATTACTGAACGTAACGCCCTCATCGGCCAAAAACTTTCGCACATTCTTCATCGGTGTCTGAAATTCAATAAAACAACAAAGTACTTCACTGCATCTTTTTATTTGCCTACATCACTATTGTTTGATCAACTAACCATCCCCCCGAGGGTGACATCCTGGTCATCGGTCAGTATCAACACAAAATTTGGCTTCTGTGCGGCAACAACACCGACGGAACAAAGGAGTAATAAATAATTTAACATTTTTGAACTTGTGAATATTTGTTTTTATATTATTATTGTGGAATCGCGGGCATTATCTCTAGGCCCGCGCATTCGTTCGCGATAACTACGCCGACTGCGAATATACCGACGCTCTTAACAAGTGACCTGTAACAAGTAACAATGGAAATGATACATCAAGGCTCCGTCCATATAGGTAATACATAGCAAAGGTAGGTGTGTGCAGAGACAGGGTGTGATTGTTTACATTTACATGGCGTCAGTATAAACAAGGCTTTATATGACATGGGTACTGCGCAAAAAACGCAAATAGGTACGCAGGTTTTGTGCAAGAATTTCTAATCTTTATTTATTATTGTACAGAGTACATTTTCCGTTATACACACGCTTTCCATAATACTTATTTTACGGGCCAGTCAAGCCTTTAAACCTACAAGCTCTAATATTAAGGACCGCTTTTAAAATGAAATACAAATTTACCCCTAAATGGGGTGTAACATTTGAAATGAAATCTTTCATGTTTGCTGTCAAAATATTACGAGAAAAGTATAATTATGGGTAAACTACCTTTTACATTTTGTTCTGTAAATTTTTTTTTTCTGCTTAATCTAACAAGCAACAGCATAGATAAATCTACTGTTTGATATACACCCAAATGTAAATAAGACAAGTCACAGGTTAAAATTGACTACAATGTGAAAATCAACCTTTTTGCAACACACTTTGTAAATACTATGACAACTGTATAGATAAGGCGAATTGTGAGTGATAAGTGGCCTCGACATTGTATTATTAATTATTATTGATAATGATAATAATTTTGCAAAATGGAACCAACCCACACATACTGTAGCAGGCCAAAACCAACCCGAGTATGAGTGGTTGTAAGTTGGTGTCAGTTTGCAGAAGTAGGTATGTGTGGGTTGGTCCATATGTACTTATGTGTGGGCAGTGTCATTAGTCCCTGTTCAGTTTATAATTTCGTCAAACACACATTGCTATATAAAAAATATTGGATGGGGTTTCAACTATTTCATGATGAGTCTGGCTGGTTTTAATAACATCATGATATGTTTTATTGATTAGGAAAGGGTTGGCAGAGGTGTATCAGCAGTACACACACATTTTGCTATAGGTATTTTAGTCCCAATGTAATAGGGGCGAGCCTATACCAGGCACATTCCCTCTGAATGCAAGGGAGATATAGTTGATAGTCCTTATTGGTTCAATATGGGTTTGCAAACCACACACTATCTTTACAAAACATGAGGAAGATATCTCATGTTTTCCTTCACCATTCAGGAAGTGAACTTCTTTGTTGAAAATGAGATTTGATGGAGATGATATTTATATGAGTACATTGATGTTGATTTACTACCCAAGTTGAGCAAGCCAATATAAGAGCTGTTGTGAATTGGAATCAGCTTGGCGCTACGGCCGTGTGTGGTGTTATGTCGGTCGGTCAGTGGTCGGTGTCATAAAATTCGTGTTTTTCTTTATCATATACACACTGGCTGGACATGTAAGATCTCATTACTATTTAAAACAAAAACATACTTGTTCTATCACACAAGTCAAGACAAATACGTTGTTAAATGATAATAGGAATCATTGAGTGAACCACTATACATATTATTATATTACGAGTAAGTTATCACATTACATTATAAGCAAAAATACCACACTTGCAGTTAGAGGTTATGTTGACTTACCACTTGAAAGGATCGCTGTAGAACTCTTGGACGAATGCAACGACACCCTTTTTACCCATTATATGCTTATAAATAAGACGGTGTTATAAAATTCAACGTGGGTAACGTTAAAATTTTCTGTGATAATTAGAATCTCGAGAAAAATCGATAATTCTCCGAAACCGAAAATTACAAAAAACAATGTGACAGGGTTGACAGTTGACTGACAGACAACGGTTGATTTTTTTTTTTTTCCTTCGCTCCTTGTGGAGCAGGCTAAAGTCAATATGACCATACTGCCTCAGACAACGGTTGACAGCGATGCAAGTGGCTGACATTGATATTTTATTTAGTTTCTTTATCCTGGGTACAAGCGTTTTGGAGTTTTAATTTCTTAGGCATTTTTTGATGTAAGGTAAATATTTTGCTAAAACTGAGTGGTCGAAGATGAAAAAAAACGCATGTTGGGGAAATCTCAATAATAATTTTATTTTTTATTAGTTAAATAAATGCGCGTATTTCATTGACCATACATTATCAAACCAAATGAGATATTATCTTGCCTCATTACTCAGTTTATAAATACAAACATTTACTTATTATTATTCGTAGTTTTGAGGATCCAATTCGTGTAATGAGATATTTTAGTGTAAACACCAGGAAAGAAACGATGTCCACACGAGTAGCCGAAGGAAACGAGGCCTACAACCAGGCCTTTGTATATTAATGGACCACCCGAGTCTCCGAAGCAGCCGTCGGGGCCGCCAGCGTCAACTCGGCCAGCGCACAGCATGGACTCCGCGATGATAGCCCCGATAGTACTATATCTACTGCTGCATGTGTTTTGGTCGACTGTAAATAGTGTTGTATGCTGAAGTTGGTCGGGTTGCGGTCCATCAGGCTGAAAAATTACGCAAAAATAGGTAAGTAGGTAGGTTATTATAAAGGTCTTTCCAGTAATAAGACATTCAAGAAAATGGGCGTTCGAGGAATCGACCACAGACTTTTTATGGTCTGTGGAATGGACGCATCGAGATTCGTCGTTAAGACGATATAGACCTGAGGGCCTGAGGGCTACCTCGGTTGTTTTATAAATAGGTCTGTAGCTACCATTTTTATTCTTAACTAGCTGTGCCCCGCGACTTCATCCGCGTAGTATTGGATTATTGGGTTAAAAAGTATCCTATATGTTAATCCCGGTTATAATCTATCTGTGTTCCAAATTTCATCCAAATCCGTTCAGTAGTTTTTGCGTGAAGGAGTAACAAACATACATACATACATACATACATACATCCACACTCACAAACTTTCGCATTTATAATATTAGTAGGATTTTTATTTTTTATAAGGTACAACAAGTAGATACCAATTATACTTAAACACTGAATCTCTCATTACCTCAAGAACACCCCATCCAACAAGAGTGCAAACGGAATTAGGCTTTATTTCGGTTCCCTGTTTTATTATCGTGCTCTGTCTAACGTTGTTATTTAACGAGAATTGTTTCATCACTATTATTATAGCAATGTCATTTGTATAATAATTGTTGTCAAAGTCTCGATGTGGGATAATTTTCTTCAGATTGTGGATGGTGCCACCTCTCGTGCGGTAGGTGGATCCGACACGGATTCTCCAGTAGTTAGGTAACGTGTAACTGAAATCAAAGAATTTTTTGTTACTTCAGGCCTTTTACAGTCAGTATATACCCAATAGAGAATATAACCACTACTACTATGTATAATATTAAAATGATTAGCGATGATCTGCCAAGTGCAGACCGCCACAGATAGGTGGAGTTCAATTTAGTCTAGCGATATTTTCCATTGTTCAAACATGTGTGTATGGTGTCACTATACTTAAAGTTCCACATCTCTAGTTAATTCAAGTAGTAGGTATTTATGCACCTAACTAATTTATCTATCTACTGTAATTAAGTTGCGTAACCTCTCTATGCGCCTGACAAAAAATTAAGGCAATTGTGTGTTCTGTAAGACAAAATTTCGCTCTCTCGATAAAGCTATTGCAGGCCTTTAACTAAAAGGCAAAAGGGCCTATGCAAGGACTACGTAAAATATGTCCCCACATGAACCCACCAATCGAAAGCCCCTAAGCCGAAAGATTAAATCATACGCAAACCTTGCATTAAGAATAACAAGTGCCTGGACAAGGATCGTAAGACCCAGATCATTATTAAAATTTGTGGTTCCCAGTAGAACCCAGTTTGGTGTAACCAAATAAAACCTTTTGACAATGCAGTGTGTACTTACTGGTCTGTAGGACAATAAACCAAATTTCAATATTAGATTTTGGCCTCCATTTTGGTTTTCAAAAATGGACGGTCACATTTTTGTATTGTACTGTTATTAATTTGTGTTTGTTATTGCAATTCGTTACTGGACATTGGCAGAATCATATTGGGCTTGACCCAATTGGAAGAGGCCATTAATATAAAAAAAAAGATTTCAAACTAGCCAGATTCTTTTACTTACTTCTTCCCAGTATTCGTATTGTACTGAAAGCAATGTGCAGCGGAGAGGACATGTCGCGAGGTCAGTATGACTCCGGCGCAGTGCTGCGCGAAGTGCTGGGTGCCCCAGGCGTCTAGCAGCAGCTGAGCTATCACTGGGTACCGGTCTATGCTCGTGGGCGCACCTTGTATGACCCGTGTTAAAATGTATTGGGTATTCACTAGAAAAATAGAAGTTAAACTAGGTATGACATTCAGATAAGGGTTAAAATATTACATCAGTTACCTAAGATGTAGTAATAACCTAGTGGTTAGAGGGCCCGCTCTCGTTACTGAGAGGTTCCGGGTTCGACCCCATCCTAGCCAATAAACGATTGACGAGACCCCACTCCTGACACAAACATTAGTTTAGCTGGATTGGCTAACGGGACGATTGCTAGCAGTAACAAGGGTTGTCGATGTTGATGGATAACCTCCGGAAAACTAACTTTATAATTGTTCCTGTGTTTTAATAAATAACTCACCTTTAAAGACACAGAAGACCATTAAAAACAGCACAATACTTAAAATGTTACGCATTTTAACGCACGTGGGTATGCTCAGGCTTCACTGGACACTGTGCGACTAAACTGGACACTGTGCGAGTAAACTCGGCTAAACATAGGCAGTAAGTACGTCGATAAGTTACTTTCTTAAAGGCTTGCCGACAGTGACATGTAAGTAGGTACTATATCTATAGGCGTGCGTAAATTATGTTTCTCATTCTATAGCGCGATTACTAGTCTTGATACTTTTCATTTTAATAATTATTGGTGACGTAGATTCGCCCTTATTCCTCATTTATTAATAAATCGATCTCATGTCTGAAAATGATCTTGGAAATGTAATTATTATGTCATACCTGTATAAAATGGCGTGTCAAAAGTGTAGGTACCTACTCAAAATCGCTCTCAGACTTGAGATCGATTAATTAATACGGGCCTTAGAAAAGCGAATGTCTATTAGGTACCTATTTGTTTCTTTCGCACCAATATTACACATTCATAATACTTAAATGATCGTTTGTTTACACTGGACGAAAACGAACGATTCCCACAAACCAGGTTTATTTTTTGTTGTTATAAAATAGAGACAACAATATGTATTGTGTGCAAGTGAAGGATCATAATTATCACGACCGCTTCGCGCAGTTGTTCGAGCGTAGGCAGCTCGGCTCACTGCATCGGGTGGTTGCGGGTTCGATTCCCGTCAGGGTAAATTTCGGAAATGGCCTTTTCGTAACTTTACCTGGTCTGGGTGTCACTGGGATCGCCCCCAGTCCATTGTACGGTACCCATAGTACAAGCGTTCCTTAGTTTGGGACCATACAGTTGGTGTGCTCGTCTGGCGATATTTATTTATTTATTTATGATATTTTAAGATCAGAATATTCGGCAGGATTTATACACAAATGCCTACCAGTATTAGACCCATTCTAATAAATCGATCTGAATTACAAGACTGATTTTGAAAATGTAATTCTCATGAAGGTACCTACAAAATAACAAGTCCAATGCACATCTAAGACCAATCTCAAACTTGAGATTAATTTATTGACACGGGCGTAATAGCCCTAAAAGTATCATGCATATTTGTGCCTCATATACTTTTGTGAAATGCAATGCAAATAGTTTACGATCATCAATCATACTAAGAGTGGTCCGGTACAAAAAACTCATTAAAATATTAATTAACAGGCAATATAAACAAATGAGCTGGTTTAAAAAATGCTGTAAAAAGTTGATCTCAATTTAGATCTTCA
The DNA here is from genome assembly GCA_905147325.1 of Notodonta dromedarius. Classification (NCBI taxonomy): domain Eukaryota; kingdom Metazoa; phylum Arthropoda; class Insecta; order Lepidoptera; family Notodontidae; genus Notodonta; species Notodonta dromedarius. The sequence goes on along the minus strand of LR990179.1, from coordinate 9,235,861 downwards.
TTCATGTCAATCTAAATAGCAGATTTAATCATTTGTTTAAAAAAAAAAATGTTATGCAGTTTAGAATAATTCTGGATTGCTATTTTTATTATTAGTTATTTCCTATTTGATTTATGAGTAACTTGTTATGGTGGCATCTGCTATAGGATTTGGGTGTTCCTAGTTGAGTAGGTTATATAGTAATTACTGAAATAAAATAGTCTAGGTTCTAAGTTATTTATTTTCTATTTCATGAACTTATACGAAGAATGGGTATATTTTACAACTTTGGTATGTTTTACCGTATGATTCCTTTATTTCGAATAACTTGTTGTATTTGGCTATCAATACTAGTGTAATACTTCAGTGTACCTAATAATTTTGTCACCCTTTTCATATCACCATCATAGAATGCCTGTGAAACTTGAGTTTGTAATTGTGTGATGATTGCTTTGTTTTCTTTATTTAAATCCATAATTTCTTTCTCTGTTTCAGCATTCTCCACTTCTTCATTCTTCTCCATGATTTTCATGAGGAACTCCTGGTCGACTTCTGTATTTTCAGGGATCTGCTTGCCTCTGAGGTTGAGCATGTAAATTCCTAAAAAAATTAGTAAAACCTGAATAATAAGTAGTATGTTTTTAACAGTCATTAAACTTATGTCTATGAAATCCAATTAATTATTATTATGTTAGGAATAACTAGGTACTTAATTGTAGTGAATATCTCACCTCGTGCTAATGGTTCCAAAAGTGTTTTATATGCTTCATTTACTAATGATGAGTACTCCTCTGATATTTCCAGTTCTTTCTTATCTCTGAAATAACATAACAATATTTATTATTTACATAACTTTAACTAACTACTTATAGGTATGGTTATCACACACATAATAGTGGCGGCTACTGAGAAGTGAGTATTCAATGCTAAACTCTTGTACCTACTTATTTGCGAATTTATCTGGATGCAAATGTTTCTGCAGTTCCTTGTATTTCTTCGCTAATTCCACCTCGTTTACGTTATAACTCTCATCCACTCCCATAACTTGAAAGTAGTTCTCTTTATCCGGGTGCTGTAAGGCATTGCAGCCGCCACAGAAGAGATTGGAGACGAGATTCTTCAATTCTTTCCCGCAAGACCAACATGATAATAACCTGATTTGTTTTAAATTGTGCCTCACACTGCGACTAATAAATAGATTCCTTAGACTCATAATTTTGGCGTGTACTTGTCTAACTAATGAGAAAATAACAGTTCCTGCAATAATTTCGGAAAATTTCAGTGAGGTCACGATTTCGCAACAAATTATTGTCATTTTTGTACTGACAACATGCTGACAACTAGATTTCTGACAGTCAGCTGATTTCAACGTTTTGTTTAATAAATAGGACATACTACAACACGTAGTATACTTATTATTTCGATGACTCCCACTTACTACAGAGTAGTAATTAAGTAATAGGGAGTGCACTCATTATTAATATAGTCCGTTTATAACAATTATTTATAAAAACATTAAAAAATGTAGCGCTCATCATTTTCATTTCGTATTATTATCATTTAAGAACAAAACGTAAATGCCAACCTTCTCGGCTGACTGATAACTGACAGCAGAAACGAACTTTAAGTTCACGATTCACTTCACGGACAAAAATAGCTTGTGTCGATACTCCCTTTATTAATATTTTAATGAAATATATAACATCCCATAACATTAGATTATAAGTACTACATAATAATATTTACATATTGTGTTGTCTATCCCCTTTTATATGTGTTATTTTGTGTTGTTTAAGGTAGTTATAGAATTAACCGGCCAATCTCAACAAAAAGTCCACTTTGAAATAATCACCGGTTGTTCTATCAATCTCCATCGTGTCTCCTCTACTACGTCGACATTGGCAGAATCACATTGGGCCTGACCAAGAAGGTTAGAATACCACTGGAGATATCACGTAGAACTATGGAGTGAAGACAGGTTTTTTTACATATATACATATGCTCTGACCCTCTCACACTTCATCTGAAATTGCCATGATAAACACAAAAAAATACCCGAACTAACGTGTGATCAGCCAAGATTTCGCAAGTCCATGGTTTTCGTGTCTGTTTTTTTATGGATTTTATTTACATATTGCATATGCGTCAATTTGAGAATCCTCTTTTGACTTCAGTATTTATTTTTATATAGAAAACCAAAAAATATATCAACCGTTCACTTTCCTGATTGTCGGTAGCTGTTATTTTAATAATTTAGCAACACTGATAGAACACTCAATTTGACACTATGGCCAAACTGTCAAAGATTTTCAAGCACTGCGCATTTTTAAATTAGTTTAATGCTTAAATAAAAGTGTATTCTTGTAATTTAAACGATGTATTGTGTTGTGCAAAATTGCAGAAGTGTATGGATACCAAACTCAAACATTAAGTTACACGGGTAATTGTATTTTACGCTAATCACCGTATTTAACCATATTTATATTATTTTTAATGGGAGACGTAATAAAACATCAATAAATGATTATCATTAGTATTGTGTGGCTATTGATTAATGATATAACAGTTTATGTTGTACTTTTCGTACTATATTCATTTAGTTTTTACATGAACATTTGACCTAAGAAGGGTGACCATCATCTCACTGTATTTCAGATTTTCTGAGTAAGGAAGGATACATAAGTATTATACTAATCATATGTTCCAAAGTCAATCATCTTATTACACTTATATGTGTTCGGTCCCCAAGCCTGCTCCAATGGGTTATTGATAAAGTTAAAATGCTGTAGAAAATGTGCTAATGAAAATCTATATTGTTATTGTTGCTAGGCTACAAACACCATAAAGTCAAAAGAGAAACTATATACCAAAAAGGTTGTTCAAGCCTTAACAATATGAGTACCCACCATATATTGTGATTGTGCTAAGTTTATAAGTACCACAATCACAATGGGTACCTATTTTATGACGGGTGCGTATACCTCACTTTGCCCCCTGCACACTTCGACCCTAGGCAGGAGTCGAGCCGGCGCGGCGTTCGGCTCGCATACGTGCTCGCGCTGGTACCGCGCTGTGAGTTAGTGACAGTTAGACCGTCACGCAGAGAACGCGCGTAAGCTCGAATGCCGGTTGGGTTATTTATACAAACAAATAAAATTTGAGTGCCTGTTTGTAATATCAAAATAACACCTTTTCACTAAATCCATATGCAAGTAGATACTCATACAATACATAGGTAACAAAAAAGCGGGTTGAAGCGGTTTGTTCCGGATAATCTCCGAAACGGCTGGACCGATTTTGACGGGACTTCCACAGATAGCTGATACATACCGCATATTTATATTTTTAAATTTTAAGTAATTTTGGAAATGGTTTCACTGGCTTGTTTCATTTTTTTTTACTTGTTTATGATGAGTGAGTTTGTAACGCGTATCAACATATGTGATGTGACTTAAATGGTTGTATCTTTTGATTGCGGTGACCTGGAAGCTTTATAAATTATTGATTCTTCTTCTTTCTTTAAAAATATGTTCCAGTAATAGCAATAACAAACACATTTAATAACAATACAATACAAAAAACAGGTGTGATGTGATTAAGATTAGAAAAGTCACGATGACATGACTATTCATTATCATCAAACAATCTATTTACTATTCTAATAAATTTTGTGGTAGCTTAACTTCCACTGAAATTGGGATCACCACTGTTGCACAAGAAATCAATAGCATCAGCGACAGAAGAACTGAGTGTCTGCGCTGCAAGACGTACATATATGTATTTATTTTTATACTATGATAGTTGACATGTCCACCTGTAACTTTTTGGACAATTTTAACCCTTCTTTCAATTGCACCATGTGAAGTTCTTTAATAAATTTAAATGACATTTCCGTCCGGCGTTGTTAATGTACCTATAATCAGACATTTCTAGTAAGCTTTAAAATATGCGTAGCATCTAATAAGCAGTGTACATTGTTAACACATAAGTCTTGTAACGATCTTGACTGCGCTTTTGATATGTCATTTTGTACTGGTATGACATAAGAAACATTGACATTTCTAAGATCGCTCTCTCAGACTTGAGATCGATTTATTAATATGGGCCCGAAACCGTCAGTCCTAAACTTGAGATCCGATGTTGTCACCCTAAAGAGAGAAGCAACAAACACGTGACGTTATTCAAGGTCATATTTTTTTGCTTCAAAACATTGTTCGTGTTAAAACATCCAGTGTTATGTATAAAGTTCTTGGGCCTGACTCAATGGAAAGAGGCCATTAACACAAAAAAAAATAAAAAAAAAAATAGCTTGCTACATATCTCTAATCTGTGGACAAAAAGCGTTGTGTTCGCAAAACATGGTTTCCTACTTTACAATTGACGCTACCGGCGAGGTAACGAACTTTCAAAAGGAGATATCAAATATGATGCACGGCTTTGGCGACAATCCTAACCCGAACGCGGCGACTGTCGTTTTAGTCGAAAATATAGTGTTGCAGCAACTCAAAACAATGCTGCAGGAAGCTTACCACTATTCCACCATGAGAGGAAGCAATGCTATCACTAATTACGATGTAATTTACTTAATGCGGAAGAATATTATGAAGTTGAAGCGGTTACATGACTACCAAATAAAATTGGATCAAATTGATAAAAAATGTCAAGTGAACATCACTACGCCGACTGAGTCGTTAATTTCAGGTATTATTTTAGAAGATGAGAAAGATCCGATGGTTAAAAAGCGCCGAACACACATAGATTGTATACGTGACTTTGATGAACCTGATGAGGTTAGTCAAATTAAGTTCGATGCCATTGATTATTTGAGAAAAGTTAGAGCGGCGAAGATAACTGAGTCCATGTCCTTTGAGAAATATGAAGCGTACCATAAAGCTAGGTGTACATCATTTAGGTCTGGATACGGAATAGGCAAAGGCTTTGTTAAGTTGGAACGGTGGATCAACTCGAATAAAGAATTTAAGATTACTCAATCTGCCTTGGAAGTACTATGTTTTGTCGCTTACGAGACTGTAGCAGAGATTGTTGACGCTGTCTTCTTAATACGCCAAGATGGTAGGAAGAAAAGTGGGGATCCATTCAGTAAATTTGAAGGTGGACATTTTTGTAATCCTGTTAGTTTAAATAACGCTGTCTACATAAAATCTGGGTACGAAGGGGTACCAGCAATAACAGTGGCTGAAGTCAGGGAGGTACTAAGAAGGTACTTCTCACCCAGGACCGGAATGAATGGGTTGTTTTATAGAAACATGGAATTGGATTTACCAGTGAGGTTTATTGCAATTTAAACACTTATAACTATGATTATGGGAATGTGTTAATAGATAAGCAAAATGTAAGCTTACTATTTTCAGTCCTCATCATCAAAATGAACATGATTGTCACAGAATTAATTATACAGTCCTAATCATGATTCATTTTGGGAATTAATTAGGAAATAATAGGTAAGGTAGGATATAGTGGTTCTTGCTAGATAACCAGTGTAGTATGTGGTCTTTAGTCTGCCTGAGAGATGGTTCATGGTTAGAGGGGGTGTTGCTGTCTCAATTAACCTTGGCTTGAGCAGTCTGGGAGGAATCATGACTTTGTTATTGAAAAATATCAGAATTAAAAAATTGGAAGAAAGCAAATGGCAGCGTTTTCAAGACTGTTTCATTGCATGTACAAAGGCAGTTTTTTTTTTATATTTAGAGTAAAAATGATATAATAATGTAGGTATTTAGTGTAGTTCTATTGAGATAAGACTGTGTACTTTGTAATTGCAGATTTGTTAATCATTAAAATATATACTTAAGGAATTTCATGGTATTTAATTCATCTACCACAATAAATGGTAAAACTATTTAGTTTCACTCTAGAGTTACTTTTATTTCATACTAGTTTTAGCCCGCAGCTTCACTAGCGTGGATTTTATTGTCTGGATATCGACTATAGCGCCACCTACCGGATCCAAACTATAGCTAAGAACCATCCAGATGACGCCATTAGTACAAAAAAACACGTCAAAATCGATCCATCCTTAGGAGAAAAAATACGAACATAATACCGAAATTAGATATTTTTGGAATATCGTGATAATACATAGTAAGTATTTAGAAATAACAAAAAAAACATGATTATTCTTAATTGTGTTATCACCTGATAATGATCTAATTAGTAACACAATTAGTCGAGCAACAAATCCGAATACATATCGCGCGAAAATTGGTGGAGGTTTACTATTTGATAATGCAATGATATTATCACACTGCCGTTACTATTAGACGAAACTTATTATTAGTAGGCAATGTTCTGACCTACTCCCCTTCAGGTCTTACCCTTGGTATTTGGCATTAACTGCATGGTTAACATCAGGCAGATCATAACTATGTATGTTTGGCGACTTTATTGTCTTAAAAAAATCCTACTGAAAAGTACAAAATAGGCAACCAAAATGACCCTAGATTCTCACAAAACACCTTTCGGTAATAATAAATAAGGTGCTCTTATCTTTTATGCTATTCTAGACAAAGTCCACGAGAGCGAGCTGTGCTTTTTGAGAGAGCTCCTTGCAAATTTAATTCCGCCAAGCTGAGTTATGGCGCGCGTTATTGGATGTAGTGGTGGCGGGCGGCCCCAGGACCGACCGAATTAATAATGTACGAGCCAGACATTTCCTTGAGCTCAAGACTATATACCCGATACACGATCGGATGTAGGTATAAGTATCACGGCTAAGAAACGATACGATTGGTAATAAAGTTCGATTTAAAGTCGGTCACCGCCGGCTCGCCAACATTCGCGCGGGCGGCCATTTTATTAATCCTACTAATATTATAAATGCGAAAGTTTGTGAGTGTCGATGTATGTATGTATGTATGTTTGTTACTCCTTCACGCAAAAACTACTGAACGGATTTGGATGAAATTTGGAACACAGATAGATTATAACCGGGATTAACATATAGGATACTTTTTAACCTAATAATCCAATACTACGTGGATGAAGTCGCGGGGCACAGTTAGTTCATTATAATGTCATTGTAATGTCTATAAAAAAAAATTAGCCGAAGCGTTTCAGTTTCGTTTTATTAGTTTCAAATTTATCGCTAGATGTCACTAGTAGTTTCGTAGCTGTACCTTGTCCCGAGTTAAAACCTGAGAAAATAAAATTCTGAGATTGTGCAATAATTATAAGTTACAAAACTAAACACGAGACATCGTCAGAAGTATCAGTGTTTCTGCACTTTAACATCTCCATACATATTAGGTAGGTAGGTAGCTACTTGTTCGTTATAATCAAAGATACTGCCAATATTTTTCCAAATCAATAAAAAATAGTCATAAATAAAAGTTGAAAAGCTTAAAATTGAATATCTTTCGAAGGAATATTAACTTCGAAATTATGAGAGTTTACTATCGACAGTTTTCTCTATCGATAGTAGTATCAGTACTCAATAGTATCGATACTATTGACACATTTCAATACTAACGATAGCACTATCGATATTATGACTTGTTTTCGAGGCCACGGTACTGGTAACCTATCGATAGGCGATCGATAGTTAGGCAACACTTTGGAGGGCTAATGCTGGAAAAAAGTCTCTCCAAGGTTTTCCTTAAAAATCAGTCCTGTGCGGTTCGCTTCCAGCGGTTTCTCTAGACTACTTAAAACCTAAATACATGTCAAAATCATAAACTTATTGACGAACATTTGGCATAGTGGTTCGAGCTTAGGCTCGGGTGACTGCACTGGGCGGTTGCGGCTTTGATTCCCGCCGGGGAAAATTTAGGTAATGGCATTTGCGTACTTTGCTCTGATCTGGGTGTCACTGGGATCGCTTCCAGTCACTCTTGTATAGTACCCATAGTACAAGCGATGCTTAGTTTAGGACCATAAGGTTAGCGATATATTATTTAAAAAAAATATAATTAATCTGTGTCCATTCGGGTAACCAAGTCGTGATGTGTTCGCGTTGTCCAAATATGCCCCAACACATGGTCGTCAGATCAGCAGCCAATTTGACTGGGTTTTCGTTTTGCCCACTCAATTAACCGTAAAGGTCTTGGTGGGGTGCTCCAGCGTAACTCGGGGGATCTCGAGGGCGCTTCGAGGGCCCTCGGGCTTCGGCCCCGAGCCACTTGTGCGGACACCGAGTGGTATACGTAAGATAACGTTGCATCTTTCATTTATAGAGTTTGGGGTTTAGGTTACTTCAATTCGTAGCTCATAAATAACCGATAATGCGGCATACGGTACTAGGCATAGAAAGAGGGGGATTCTGGGTAAGCGCCCCAGAGAAAAAAAAAAAAAAGAAATCAATTTAACGGCGGTAGGGTTAAGCTGTAGCTAAATGACTACATACAGCTCATATACCTATTTACGGGCTGGTCCGACCGGGGTACACTCTCTCACTCACAGAATATCAGCTTAATGGAGCTATAGGTAATAGCTGTGTTTCTTTTATTTATGCAAGCCAACAAAGCATTTATGAATAGTCAGAATCTACCACCGACTTGGAATGCCGTTTCCACTGAGAAGATCCGGCAAGAAACTCAATGGTTACTCATTTCAATTAATAAAAGATGGTGTACATTATCAGGAACAGCATCAGAATATGAGCAGGCAACACCATTGTCACTAAATAAGTAAATATGTAGTAATAAAATGTCACTTAGATTTAGGTATTTAAATTAGAAAGCTAGTTTACTTTACTGTGGTTTGCATACCTACTCACACTTTCGTCAATTTCAATGTTTACAAAAAAATAATAATAATAAAACATACAGATGGCTAAGAAAATAACTACCTACTTTGGTGTGATGCCTTCCATGCTAAATAAATGAATAGAATTTAAGAGAAATGTTGTTGGAAAGGGAGCGGAAAGGGAGCGGTTTTTGTCTGTCTGTCTGTCTGTGTGTTTGTTCCGGGTAATCTCCGAAACCGCTGGACCGATTTTGACGGGACTGTCACTGGCAGATAGCTGATGTTTTAAGGAGTAACTAAGGCTACTCTAATTTTAGAAAAACAATTAGGGTTCCGCGTAAAAAAATAAAAACACATGAAATCAAAGAGTAACTCCGAAACGGCTGGACCGATTTTGACGGGACTTTCACTGGTAGATAGCTGATGTTATAAGCAGTAACTTAGGCTACTTTTGTTTAGAAAAACTAAATTTCATTTTTTTTTTAATCCTGTCGCGCGGGCTCAGTACGCGGGAGCGGGCTTTTTGTTAAGTTAAATTCCACGCGGACGAAGTCGCGGGCTCAGCTAGTTGTGTAAATAAAATGCATTACCCTACCTTTGTTAATCGTACATGATTGAGCTTTGATTAGCTCAAAAATATACCCAAAACTTATTTCACGTGCAATTGCAACGAAACTTTTGGATTGTAAAAATAATCTAGGACATGACAATTAATTGTAGAGGCAAGGGCGGCAAAAACTTTACAGCATATAACTTGGAAATTTGTAAATCCGCCACTGTTCTAACCCGACTCTGGTAAAATTACGGTGACTTTTGCATGTTTTCATAGTCATGAAGTGAGCCGGAACGTACTGAAACTGTCACGGGCAGAGTTTACCCCGCGACCTTCAGCTCTGTAAATAACACGGAAACGCGGACATATATTATGCATTATCCCCGTGAGAGGCAGACAGTCGTCATAATGCCGGGGATATACAAATAAACATTATTATCCCTATACATTTACTGTGATAAATGGTAAGTACCTACTCGCTTATATTTTCAACCTTGGTGGCCTAAAATGGAGAAATAAATAGTTCTGATTCAGAATAAATTAAGTATCTACCTATAAGCACTTAATATAATGTAAATTAATTGATAATATTTTGAGTGGGTATTCTCACAGTGCTCCGAATCGCTTGTTAACTTTTTTTTTTTGCATCAAACCCATATTTTTTAAATCTGAGTCAACGAATTTTATTTATTTCTAAGTCGGGCTTGGGCTGTGCATTGATAGATAGTCGGTCAGTTTCATCTTTTATTATAATATACTTACAGATTACAGATTCCTGTTCCTCTGAGGTGACCGTTGTAGCTTGCGAGTCTCAAATCTTCTTCAGTACGCATCATTGCCTTCTCAGATCACTACCGACTTGATTTCACTCAATGTCAACTAGGAATTATTATGTCGTTACAAATCAATTATTCTTGCCCTACCTTCTTCTCCAACCTTGTTTGGTAGGACATAATCCCATTTGCTCCGAAGGTGCAACCGCTGATTGAACCCCAAGGGCTTTTAACCACACACATCCCCGAAACTCATAATTCCCCTTTTAATATATTTATAAGGGATAGGCGTCCCAAATCGCAATCTGTTTCCGAAATTGGAATATTTTTTACTTTATCCCCTACGTTTTACTTCCACAAACATACATTTGCGACTACTGACATCTGATTTGACCTTTGCCGTTGTATATTTAGAGGTGGTAGGGGTGTTTTTGGTGTGTGAACGTGTGTTTGTAAGGAAGGATGTAGGAATGTTCGCTGCGCTTTATATCACGAAATAGATGGCGATATGACGGCGTGTACTTGTGAGTTCAAATGTATTGTTTGTGTTGCTTACATACGATTTTATTTTTGAGCTTTATTCTGTAAAGATAAGAGGTTATAGTTGTTTAACATAAGTGGAATTAGATGACTTTTCAAAAAGTCTTTCCAAGGGCTCTGAAACTATGAAATGACATTTATTGTGACCGTCTACCTGACTGTGCTATAAAGCGGAGCCGCTCGCTGCAACCAATAGGATAGCTTCATTTCCCAACTTGAGCTAAGCTGAGTAAAGCTGAGGTAATTAAGCCATCCGATTGGCCGAAGAAGCGGGTTCATAGCAGAGTCAGGTGGACGGTCACCCTAAGACCGGGGCCGCATCGGGTTCTTACTAGGGTCGATAGCATTTTGCTAGCACTTCTTTAGATTTGATTTACTTTGGATTTTATATTGAGCACGTGGCGACGCCACAAGAAAATATAATTTTACAGAGGTATTTTCAAATTGAATTTTATTCAATTTAAAATAGTAGTGGTTATATCGAAAATAATATTAATTTTATTGAATGACAGTTTTATTATTAGGGTCCTGTACACTGTCGATGCGAAGCGATGGCTAAAAATAGTAGGTAAGTACCTATTTACTTGCGATCTCCGTTGGTTGCTGTCGTGTTAACTATTCCCGGGAATGGATCTAAGCATACAAAATTGAACTCTGTAAATTACATCTTAGCTATCAATTATAATAAACATCTGGTCACTTGTTTTTTTACAATAAAAATACAGACATCATAACACACGTGTGTGTTATCATTATTTTAATATTAATACTAGAACCGGAGCAGAAACGGGATAGTACTGGAAATGTGGTGGAATGTTGTTATTATAAATCTTTGAATTTTGAACCGTGTCACAAAAAACGTGATATTAAAATATTCCTGAGACACACTTTACTTGTGTTCATTGACTCGGAAAACTTTATCCACAGATCTATGGTAGCATCGCATTGACTGTGCTACACCCCTAATCTTCCATGCTTCAGCATGTGACAAGCGTTGTGGAGGCAGCGACTGTGAAAATAGTCTGAATCTCGCCACGTACCGCTGACGGGCGACGTGCGAGACATAACTTATCCGCGCTTAGCTCAAGGCGTGGTGGAGGACGTACCTTTTGTAATAGGTACGTCCTCCACCACGTCTAACGTCTTACGTCCTCCACCACGTCCTAATTTTGACAGAAAACTTCAACAATACCATACGGGAAACGATTCCAGGCACACGAGCAGCAGTCTAGTTTCCTACTTACAACTATTAAGGCTAAAGCGCCCATCTAGCCAGCGAAGTTCAAATTTTTTGAGTTCTTTTAGAAATTTTTCAAAATCTGACAATAATAAAATACAAATTTTGTAATTCGCGAAAAAGACCGTGTGCAGTGCATTTATTAATATATCCAACTTACTCTAAAACATTTCAAGAACGACAGCTATCCAGATAATCTGGAAATTTTTGTATATTTAGTGATTTACTAGTATCATATCCACCGTGATAATATTTAGAGTAAAATAAATGTATTAATAAATGCACTGCACACGGTCTTTTTCGCGAATTACAAAATTAGTCTTTTATTATTGTCAGATTTTGAAAAATTTCTAATAGAACTTAAAAAATTTGATGTTCGCAGGCTAGACAGGCGCCTTCACCTTAAACCAACGACGCAAAAATATCCAGTATTTACTTATTAGTTCACCTGTTTCCGTATGTACCATAGACACCAAAGAAAATAAGTTTAAAAGTCTACCCTCATTAAAAAATATTGACGTTTTGTTGCCAGCCAGTCGCTTACCCACAACGCTCCCATTCACTTTATTATAACATGATAATAATCATGTTTATTAACGATTTTTAATTCCGAAATTCTTCAACCCCAAAGGTTCCTTCGCGTGTGAACGTATCGAAGCTATACAGCCTTTTCAGTCGGCAAACTTCGTGTTTCAGCCAGCCAGTGTAGCCGGTGTACGCTGGCCGAACGCACGTGTTCTGTGCCCGTGGTGAATTAAACAAAATACGTAGAACATTTCGAAAACTCGGTGCGTGTGTGTATATTATACGTGTGAATGTCGTAGTGTTCGAAATTCAAAACACAAACGTGGATGTGACGTTTCAAACTTTTTAATAATTAGTAATTTTAAGTGTTTCGGATACAAGTAAATTAGGTTATTGAATGTTGTGTGGTAGTTAACTAATTAATGTTTATATGAAATAAATAGGTATAAGGGTGTAAAGTGATAGACGGTGTGTAGTAAAGCAGAGATATTGCAGCATCAGGTGAGATAAATTTGATTATTTTCGTTTTGTGCGCCTAAAATAAATTTAATATGGTATAATCTGTACCTGCTCTATGTAATAACGAGATTCATTTGCGTAATAACATAGGTTACATCTCCCACATTATTAAATTAATTAATCTGTTCTGGGTAAGATTAGGTAAATAGCTAGTTTGCTAGGTGCCTTGCTATTAATTGGAATTACATATTTAACATCTTGCTACTTATAATTAGTATGGAAGTTTTATATTTAAACAGGTTACCATAAAAACTAGCGTTATTGCTAATTCCTCATAATTCTGAAGCTGGATACTCCTAGCAAAGAAAACAAAATCTAAGAGATACTCTAGCGCTACCAAATTATTTAAATTTTGTTTTAAATTTTCACACTTCCATATAACGCCCGCAAAATGTATAAAAAAAAGTGGTCATTGTGTAGCCTTAGGGGCGCTATGACTTAGGTTAGGTTAGGTTTAGGTTTAGGTTAGGTTAGGTTAGAACAGTGATCGAAACGAAAAAAAATTTTTTCTCGAAAATTCGTCTAAGTCCTGGCTCCATAGCCCCCCTAACTGGGAATTAACACAATCTAATAACACATTCGGATTCTGGCGCTTCGCCGGCCGCTGCCGCGGCACGCTCGCTTCGCTCGCTCGGCTCGCGCGTTTTGGTCACTGTTCAAACCTAACCTAACCTAAACCTAAACCTAAACCTAAGTCATAGCGCCCCTAAGGCTACACTCCAACCAAAAAAGTAGTTCACAAAGGCTTTACTACGCATTTTTAGGAACACGAGTCCTTTCTTCTCTTTCTCTTTCTTGTCTTCCTCTTTTGTTCTTAAAGTCTTTGTAAATCGCTTTTATCGTGATATTGTTCAGCTCGGGTCCTACAGGTTATATTAATAAGAAAAAGGTAAGTAGGCACATTTTCATTAATTAGTAGACAAATATTATTAGAACAATTAACGGCTCTAATTAAAAACACAAACCAAAAAAGGCCTTAATTTTCCTCCAAAAATAGATCATTTTTCAGTCTGGCAATTATCTCTTGGTGTCAGACGCGATGACTCGCTATTCATAAAGAAAATGCCATAATGCCTTCCGCTCATTACGTTATCTAGACCCAGACCGCGGCGTGCTGATTAATTTGTGATAAATTGTTCTACCACTGCGAAAATAGTTTTTTGTTCAGAAGATTAAAGGAATGAGAATAGTTTTTTAGCTGAGTTGCCAGATTATGTTAGACCTAACTACTATACTCTTTAAAAAATAATTGTACGTGAAAAATAATTACCCATTTATCAACTTTTTTGTTGTTGGTTTGATAAATTATTCATTTATCTTTGATGTTACCAAATGATTGTATCGTTTATGCATAAGAAAATTCCTATTTAATTAACCATTGCCTAAGTATCTTCCTACATAATTTATGCAAAACCCAACCTTAAATACGTTACGTAAATATATGATAACGTAAAAGTATAAACAAATCTAATTTATATCTAAAATTGAACAAGTATTTTCTTACCGAAGGCTCGTCTGATTTTGTGTCTTAGCTTTTAGTTTTCATAAACGCCGTCGAAATATCTTACAATAAGGAGCTATATTTTGTTGAGAAAATGGAGATTAATAACTTAGGCATCCCCACTGTTGTCACTTGGGACTCATTTTGTAAATCCAAGTCTTGTATTCATAGTCAGGTAGGTCAGTACCTACCTATTTCAGAGGTAAATTTTATCCTATTTCGACCTAAAATTTGTTTTCCTTGAGTTCAGGACACTTATTTATTACGGATGATAGCACAAAAGTTGTCAACAAAAAAAAAACTAGAATCTGTGATTAGAATGTGTGATCATCGTAGACAGAGAAGGTAATTTGTAGCGACTACGTGCTACGTCGTAGTGTTGTGTGCTACGTCGTAGTACGAATGTGAATGAAGGTTATGATTATACTAGCTGTGCCCCGCGACTTCATCCGCGTAGTATTTTAACTTAGCAAAAAGTTCGGGATTATCGGGTTAAATGCATCCTATATGTTAATCCCGGTTATAATCTATCTGTGTTCCAAATTTCATCCAAATCCGTTCAGTAGTTTTTGCGTGAAGGAGTAACAAACATACATACATACATCCACACTCACAAACTTTCGCATTTATGAATGTTGCTAATATACTGATATATTAGCAACATTCATAGATTCAAAAACGTTTTACTGTTCTTTTTTGTACTAAAAAGTCTGCAAACAAACGTACGACCCGCCTGATATTAAGCAGTTACCGTAGCCTACTAATACTTGCAAAGCCAAAGACATTGTTCGCTCGTTTCCGACCTGTAGGGTAGTGGGAAGGGAAGCGAGTCTGGGTGTCCAGTCTCACTCATTCTACGAAACTCAGCTATAATAGCTGCTTTACGCTGATCTTTTGTGAGAGGGTGGTAATAATATGCAGGAGATATGGCGGTGGTCACAAATGTCGTATTTTAAGTCTGTGGCTGTGGTTTATTTTTAAACATAAACTAGCTGTGCCCCGCGACTCCGTCCGCGTTCTGTTGATTTTTTTTGCTATAAACCTCACGGAACCCGAGACCTTTCCAACGAATGCAAAACCGTGGAAATCGGTTCGTGCGTTCTGGAATTATAGCGTCAGGAAGGACAACCCGACTTATTTTTATATAGTAGATAAATAACAAACGGGAATTGTAAGCTGCAAATTTCCTGGTTGTATCTGCCACCCGTGGAATCCTACAAAGATTAATTGTGGCCAAATTTCCTTATCTTACAAAACACACTTAAAAAACACAATACATTAATTCACAAAATTCCGACATCTTGTATAAAACCGAATGATGAATGGTTTGAACAGTGAACTAAGCGCACCTCGGTGTCGCAAGACCGATATTTTATTCCTTTTATATTGTTTTCATTTTAAACTAGCTGTTGCCCGTGGCTCTGGTGCGAGGAATTTTGATTAAATAAAAATAGCCTAAATTACAGGAGGATATAACATCCAGTAAAATTCTCGTCAAAATCAGTCCAGCCGTTTCGGAGATTAGCCGGATCAAACCGATAGACAGACAGATAACATTTTTTTAAATTGATTTTTTACGTGTACCGTACCGTATATTTATACTTTGATATGTATCTAAATATATATAACTCAAAGGTGACTGACTGACTGACATAGTGATCTATCAACGCACAGCCCAAACCACTAGACGGATCGGGCTGAAATATGGCATGCAGGTAGATGTTATGACGTAGGCATTCGCTAAGAAAGGATTTTGATTAATTCTACCCCCAAGGGGATAAAATAGGGGATGAAAGTTTGTATGAAACTTTTCAATTAAATTCCACGCGGACGAAGTCGCGGGCACAGCTATTTAGTATAAAGCTGTTACATTGACATTACAATCAGACACTTCAATTTAATTTAATTGTAGGTATATATACGACTGTGAGATTATATGCTAAAAAAAATCGATGGTGTGTTCGAAAGGGTATACGCAAATTAAAATGGTGTTGCTTGCTGACATTGTGTTGCTCTTTCATCCCATTGC
Source organism: Notodonta dromedarius (assembly GCA_905147325.1). Taxonomy (NCBI): domain Eukaryota; kingdom Metazoa; phylum Arthropoda; class Insecta; order Lepidoptera; family Notodontidae; genus Notodonta; species Notodonta dromedarius. The sequence continues at coordinate 9,219,502 of LR990179.1, read as the reverse complement.
AAAGAGTAAATTGAGTTTCCTACGGGGCTTTCTCGGTGGAAGCAGCATTCAGAACCGGTGGTAAATTCTGCCTATTAAGTGGTCAATATGAATAAAAATTATATAATTTTGATTTTGCGAGAGAGATTCGGGTCTTAGTCCACCACAAAGTGGTTTCGTGAGATCCATAAGTTTCCTATGGCGTCACAGGCGAAGTCGCGACACGAAATTAGTAAAATGTATAATATAAATAATATTAATAGTAAATTAATATCTCCAGACTGGCACACCAACTGTATGTTCCCAAACTAAGCAATGCTTGTACCATGGGTACCATACAACGGACTAGGGGCGATACCAGTGACACCCAGACCAGAGCAAATTACGAAAAGGTCATTTCCGAAATTTGCCCCAATAGGAATCGAACCCGTAACCACCATGAAAAAGTCAAAGGATGAATCGAGCTTACCCTCTAACAAATGTAGCTATATGTAGGGACATCACGATAGGGGGTGGGAAAATGCTTCCTAATTCAATTAGCCACTTAGCACTGACATACGATGCTCGCCCAACTTCGCACTGAGAAAATGTTTGAGCGTAAACATGTGTTACCTAAACAAAAGGTTTCGTTACATTCATGTTAACTAATTAAATGTACATTATATTTTCATATCTACTTATTATTCTAAATAGCTATAATATACATAGCATAATAAGTATACATAGAATAATAAGTAGATATGAATCTATACTCTATACAAATAAATAAAATTGGAGTGTCTGTTTGTAATATCAAAATAACACCTTTTCACTAATTGCATATCAAAGTACATAAGACACCTATAGCAAAAACGCGATTTAAAATTTTTTTGTCTGTCTGTGTGTCTGTCTGTCTGTCTGTGTGTTTGTTCCGGGTAATCTCCGAAACGGCTGGACCGATTTTGACGGGACTTTCACTGGCAGATAGCTGATGATAAAAGGAGTAACTTAAGCTACTTTAATTTTGGAAAAACAATTAGGGTTCCGCGTAAAAAAATAAAAACACATGAAATCAAAGAGTATCTCCGAAACGGGTGGACCTATTTTGACGGGACTTTCACTGGTAGATAGCTGATGTTATAAGCAGTAACTTAGGCTACTTTTATTTTAGAAAAACAAAATTAAAAAAAAATAGTCCTGTCGCGCGGGCTCAGAACGCGGGAGCGGGCTTTTTTGTTAAGTTAAATTCCACGCGGACGAAGTCGCGGGCTCAGCTAGTAATAAATAATTTGTATCTTAACTCTTTCTGACGTGATGGAGAAATTTGTAGGTGATAATTTTTGACTTAAAAAATAGGTAGGTAGAGGTATGCGCACCTCACTAAACTAGCTTCCTAATTTAAATACCTAAATCTGAGTGAGATTTGATTACTATTTACTTATTTAGTGACAATGGTGTTGCCTGACAAATTTTGTTGCTGTTCCTAAGAATGTACTTACACCATCTTTTATTCATTGAAAAGAGTAACCATTGAGTTTCTTGCCGGATTTTCTCAGTGGAAACAGCATTCCGAGCCGGTAGTAGATTCTGACTATTTATAAAAAAAATTGAGATGAGTTGAAAATAAGGAAGGGATTAGCCTGCTCAGGAATTATTTTTGAAGTCCATTATGTTACTCATTGTTTTTTAATTAACGTCATCACTATGGCTTATATCACTGCGCTACATTCAGAGTAGCAAGTTTAAAATAGCGTTGGACACTCGCGGGACGTGTGCGAGGGTAGTTTACCCACAAAATGTTGAAGTTTCCCACAGTCGTGTCGTCTCTCGTCCGAACTTTATGTTACGGCGGTAGTTTTAAGTAATCCACCACTTTGGGTGTTCAGTAACAGTACCACTGCCGAATAGTTGTCGCTTTGTGCGGTCACCTGGACCGCCTTGCATTGAGTTAGATGTAGATGTTAGATCTGTCTAAAAGCGGAAATATCCCAGCTTTGGGACACAAGCCTTTTAACTACAGCTCGTATAGGTGCTGACTCGACCATGGTAGTACCACTCTCTGACAGAAGTACGGTATAAAGTAGCATATAACGCTGCTTTTCGTACGATGAGTGAGAAGCCGGTAGTCCAATTCCATCCCTTCCCGGACCCCTCTCCGGCTCCCCTGACAACATGCGAGTAATGTCATTGGTTTGTTTTTATAATCACAAAAATAATTTGTTGTCAATTTTTTTTTCTCAGTGTCTCAGTGTACCTTTGGCTTGTATTAATAAATCAATCTCAAGTCTGGGAGTGGGCTTGAGTACACTTTTGACATGCCATTTGGTACTGGTATGACAAGAATGTCATTTCCAAGACTGTTCTCAGACTTGGAATCAAAAATTATACGTGCCTCGGAGAAGCCTCAGTCTTAAATAACATTTCAAAGCCTAAGAGATTACCATTAATCTGAAAACTATCGAAAGGTACAAATCCCCAATAAGTAAATGTAATTGCCTGCGGGTCTTCACTGATTCGGAAAAAACTCATTAACGCAGTGTAAACACAAGTTTAATCTGTTTGTTTATCTATCGACACCCTCGCGGTGTTTTTCCAACGGTTACACTAGTAGGCACTTATATTTAGTTATAGATAGATTAAGAGGAAGGAAAACTATATATATATATATATATAAGGCCAGTCTTTGGGTCACGACCGCTCGCGACTTGTGAAATTATACAGGGTGAAATTGAATTCAATGACCAAATTAATATGAGAGGCTGTGGCAGATAAAGCAGCACGCTTAGTAGCCTTGAGAAATGGGCGGCAGACTTTAAGGGCCGGAAATTTGGGATAAAATAAAATATTATAAGAAACTGTTATAACTTAATTGAATTTATTATTTTTAACTGTATGTAAGCGTAAAAGATTATTTAATTACGATTACCGAATATACACTATTTTGTAAGTAGTATACATAACCCTGCCTTATTAGTCGTACATCATTGAGCTTTGCTAGCTCAGAAATATAATCCACAAAACTATTTACTGTGCAATTTCAACCAAATCGTTTGATTGTAAAATTAATCTAGAAACTTACAATAGCAGTGGTAAGGGCGGCACAAATTTATTAGCTTATACTTGGGAAATGTGTAAATACCACAGATGAGAGGTCTAGTAACTATAATATTCTCATAATAAAATGCAAAAATAAATATGTTGTAAAAATGAATACTGATTTTGTCGCATAATTTTATTATACCTTTTCAGTACTTGTTCTTAATCGTTCTTGTGTTATTTATTCATAAAATAAGAAGACATTCATCGGAATCACTCATTTGATAATTTCATTTTGTTTTGTGGGCTCAATTTATATTACTCGGTGAAGTACCTATTCTAAATCATATTTGGTACACGAAGGATCACTCATCAAAGTCTGTTTAATTCATTCAATTTTACCCTGTATAAGAAAATTGCTTTGTACGCGTTGAAGTTGGTTACAGTCGATACTCAAATGCTCCTTAAATTGTTAAGTCCTTTTTAGCTATTCATGACTGTGTCTCTGATTGTTTGTATGGCATAGGTCTTGCGTCGGAGGATTTCGCGGTTAGTCTTATATATATTCATAGTCTTGATTATTACTTATATAGCATTAATATGATATTTAGCTGTATAAGTATATAATAATACAGTTATAGAGCGTACAATAAACTTAATACGAGTCTGCAGCTTGTGGCTGGCAACCGCAGCGTTTGTCACTTCGCTCTCGGAGTACGGTCAGCATAATCACAGTAATTTTATCCAAAAGAGTACATTTATTTCAAAAATATATAATCTTTATAGTTACCACATACTTACCTACCTACAATAAAAACAATAGGTGAGTATTTATATGACAGCATTTTTAGCTGGCATTCAAATGATTAACCCAGCACAGATAATTTTAACCTATACGTTTTATTGTATCCAGATGTCAAATAAAGCTATTATCTGTCATAAATGTATGGAAAGAACGGTGTCGTCTTCTCGGTGTCAATGACCGCTTATATTTAATTTCTGTTCTCTTAAAGATTTGCAGTTCTAGACACTATTATGCAAGTGAATAAATAAAACAGTCGTCGTCTAACCTAAAAAACGTGTAAAATACATTTATCCGGTTTTAAACTGCAAACTGTGCCAAATGAGTTCACTGGCCGACTGAATCGTTGTCAATTAATCTGTTTCTTTTTCCTTTTAAGTTAGTGTTAAAACGACGTATATTTAGTAGTCGCACTTTAGGCTATTCAGTTTGCTGCCAATTACCTACCTAGTGCTAGCAAAGTTGGACGAACGAGATTTTACCACATTTTATGACATACACTATATGACTGTGACGCCATTATCCAACTCTTAACGTAATATATTTCCCTGTATTTATTATTTAGATATATATTTAACAGATATGCTTTTAAAAAGAGTCTTGACAGACAGACAGACGGACAACAAAGTGATCCTATAAGGGTTCCGTTTTTCCTTTTGAGGTCCGGAACCCTAAAAATTTACATTCCCAATTATGATTATACTGTAACTGATTCTAATCTTGCTGACTTTCTTGGCCCATTCTTCTCCTTAGAATAGAGTCCCATATCAACGTAATGTGAAATTTTTAACAGTAATGTTATTTACATCGTATACTAGATCATGAGTAAACTTGCTTCTAAACGCGAATGGAATACTGTTCGAGGAAACTCAAAAGTAGGTACTTAGTGTAAGATAAATTCATTATGTTCATTAATTTTGCGGACGGTACCGTCAGGCTCCAGTTTCCAAACTCGCCGTGGAGTAATGCCTCAATGGAATCTAGTTTTCGTGAACAGCACCATAGCGCCACATTTGGGCAATTTGTTAATAGTTGCAAGCTTAACCAGAGATGGATGAGAGCTGTCTTTATCATTTGTAACTGTGCTGAAATTATTAATATCACTACGTCTACCCTCCCCGCTGGGGTGGCTGAACTCAACCTCCTTGGTATTGGTGCTGGAATACGGAACGCCTATTTATAGTTTATACGGTCATCTGAATAAAAAAAAATCGCAGTCATGTTTCGGAAATATAATAGCTATTTTATAGTGATCTTCTGTGAGAGGGTGGTACTACCCCGGTTGAGCCAGCCCGTATATGAGCTGTAGACAATTGGCCACAGCTAGACTCTACTATCAAATTTCCTGGAAAAAAGCAATCTCACCCCCTCTCCGACACTCAAAATCTGCGCTTGGAAGAGGATGACGATGTTACTTATACAGGTTGAAACAGAAAGGGTATTTTTTTTTAATGGGACTAGTCCCGCCACACACTCCCACCACTGTAACTCCTGTAAGCCAGGATCGACAATGGTGACCAATAATGACGTCGAGGTTTGACCCTCGACGAGTCCCGGGGAAAAGTTAAATTGTCTTGGAACCCGCACGAATTTAATCGAAAGAAATAATAGGAGGAGTTGGAAGAAAATATTTCCACTTCCCTCCGGTGCAAAGCGGGAGACAAAATATATGTAGCTGGTATGGGCTAATTGCCATAGAAATAAGACTGTTACAGCTGATTGAAGACCAGTTGTAAGGCACCACGGATCGAAATATGACTAATTGGACCTAAACTCGTGAGCTGATTATACTTGATTCCAATAATAGGTATGGCAAAAGCGCTTGAACGCACGGAAATTGTCCCTGGTTTCCACAAGGCCTGTGTAATAAACTACTCCAGATGTCACTTGCAGGCATCTGGAGTAGTTTATTTGTTTACAGAAAGGGTATACCTTTTTTCAAAACTTATCTTTGGAATTCTAAAACTATCAGCTTTGGAGGAAACTTGAAAAACTAAAGGTGTTATAGAGATACAGCTGTTGACAGATTTTACAAGTCTACGAAACCTTTAGTACGTCAACTGTCTCACAAAGCCGATAGTTTTATTTACAAAGTAAAGTTGCAAAAAAATGGTATACCCTTTTTGTTTCACCTAGTACAGGGTGTAAGGGGCATCATAACGAAAACTGAAACCATGGATTCAACTCCCGATTCTGGACCCCACAGAGTTGGAATTTTCCGTCGATATTTTCATGAATTAAGCTACAATTTATCATCATTTAAAATTATAGATAGAATAGATTTTAGCATCACCCAGTATATGAAAATATTCCGCATAATATAAATCCTTATTAATACAACCTCCTCTAGTCGGTGCCATAGATTATCGTGTATATAGCCCGGTTAATCTCGGCGTCAACAGAATAAACAAGTCGGCCGTTCCCGATCGGCCGTTCACCGCCGAATATTGATATTACCAGGCTTACGACGCCGCTTTCTATGTTAATATCATATTGTGGTATGTTGCCGGATTTTTGAGGCACGTGGCTTGTTAAGAATCTCGTGTGGGATACTGATTTTCAGTGATTTTCGCTGGGTATAAGATAAATGGCTTTCAAAAAAGCTCGGGGCGTTCCTCTTTGAGATTCCAGAGCCCTTTTGATATGTTAAGGAGGTCACAGGGGGGATTTAAGTGGGGAAAAGTACCACAATCCGCAGCCCTCTCTTACTATTTCCATCTAGAGTTGGTTTGTAACTAGTGGCTAAGATAATACCTACTAATAGTTCTACGAACAAACGACACTCTCTGAGGAGACGCAACGAAGTGTAATTCAGCTCTAACAGCGTAAAATATGTATGTTTAACAATTGCTAAAATTTTGAGAATTCAAAAGCTGGGTCTCGTACGATGATACTGACTCATCGCCGGAAGCCTTTTACGTCCTCTCCCACTCCTTTCAGGTTGGCAACGTGCGAGCAAAGCCTTTGGTATTGCAAGCATCTATAGGCTACGGTAACTGCGTAACATCAGGCGGGTCGAACGCTTGTTTGCCGACTTTATTTTAAAAATCATTTAACTAAGTAAGCTACTGATTTTCGTGCAACTCATGTTGTATTGAACTGAGGCATAGCAATGTTCTCTACAAAAAAAAAATGTCTGTGAATTGTCCATTCTGTATATGTGCTTTCGGTACATAAAAAAACCTCCGCGTCCTTGCCGTGCCACCGTCGACTCCAATAACCGCCGCTCGCCACATTTCCCTGAGGATATACGGAGGAAGTTCAGGAACAAACAATCTTGGTGGTGCCTCGCCGAGGCACGGCCGAACAACAAGGCATTATATCATCGATATTGCGGGAGACAATTGAATGAAGAAATAGAAATGGAAGCAAATGCCCAGACATTTGTTATGTTTTTAATTTCGAAACTGATCAACTATAACTGTAGGCGTACAAGCAAGCAATAAGAATTAAGACTTTATTTGGACGTGGATTTGCAAAATGGAACCAACCCACACACGCTTCCGCAAACTGAAACCAACCTAGAGCCACTAAACACAAGGTTGGTTTTGGTCTACAGCAGTGCATGTGGGTTGATTCCTTTCGGGAAAACGATATTTATTTACGAATTATGCCACGCTGACTTGCTGTCTTTTTCTTAATTCATAGGACAGAATGAGACACCGCTGACATTTTTCAGATTTTGTCTTGTTGCAGCCCTGATATCTAAATATATAAAAATAAATCTCTATTTCCTTGGTTATCGCATCAGTCGTGAACGTATGGAACGATTTCACTTAATCTTTTTTGTTGTGTTTATTATTGTTAGGAGAAGGTTCTTATGAAAGAAAAAAATAAGAAAGTTGAGCAGAATAATTTGAATTCAATATCCAAAATTAAGACAGGATGTATGTCGGGTCAGATAGTTGTTATATCTTAAATCATAAAATATGTCCTAGTTCCATCATAAAAAAGTAAGATTTAGAACACAGGCATTTGGAAATATAGGTAATATTTCTAAATTTTTTTTTTGAAGATATACCAAGTAGATGCTTTTTTTTTAACAACCCTATAAGCCATAGCCTATGAAACATATATAAAACAAACTTTTTTCATTCCTATCGAATGTTTTTCCACCCTAGGGACTCTTCAACTGTGCCGTTCGATGAATGCGATCCGTTTGTTTATATGGAATACATGATGCCCTGGCTATACCCATAGCGATACAGTTACAATTCCCATGAGCTTATTGGAATCAGAAAAAAGAGATTTTTTTAGTATTTTTTGCCCAATTGCCAGTTGCGGATTTTTCTATTGGTTAAATATTTTAGTGAGGCATACCTACGATGAAATAACGTTTTTAGATTTCCATGAATGTGAAATTAGTTTAAAAGAAAATGGCTCCAAAATAACTACAGGTTGATACGGAAAGGGTATACTTTTTGTTTCAAAACTTAACTTTGTAATTCTAAAACTATTCGCTTTGGAGGAAACTTGAACAACAAAAGGTGTTGCAGGGATACAGCTGTTGACAGATTTCATAAGTCTACAAAACCTCTAATACTTCAACTGTCCCACAAAGCCGATAGTTTTATATTTACAAAGGAAAGTAACAAAAAAATGTATACCCTTTCTGTTTCACCTAGTATAATAGTACATTGTTACACGAGTGGTGAAAGTGACTTATTTAGTCCCGAGACGGGATTTGGCTAATAATTTCGCTAATAGTTCGAGGGACAAAATAAGTCTTTCACCCGAGGTAAACACTGTGCTTTTCATTACGAATACAAGGAAAGTAAAAATAAAAACACGAATCGGCTAAAGAAACAATACAAGGAAATATGAAAAATACTCTACAACTCGAAAAAAAAATAAAGATCGGATTGCCGCCTATTTTGTTTTTTTTTCGTTGGCCGGCCAACTTCATTATTTAGCCATTATTTTTCATTTTCATCTTTTATGTATATTTGGGCAATATTTTGCCCAAATATATGTTATTTTAAAGAAATTGTTGAAACTAAATTATAATGAAGTCATTTAAAAATATATATGCTTTAATTACTTAATACTTAACTTTATGTTAGTTCAATTTTAAATCTTGCTGTAATTGAGTGACTGTAGAAAAAGTTTATATAGAAATGTGAAAATGGAACTAGTTTTTTTTACATTTTGACAGCTGTCAGTTGAAAGCGATTCTCCCGGGCCGGAAAAGTATTACTTTCAACCCGCTCCTCAGGCAACTTCAGACCTACTTTCAGAGTATGAGTAATGAAAATATTTTTTTTATACCTAGCTTATGTTACAATATTTGCACGATGCAATACAAATAACAATAATAGCTTACGCTATGACAAATTTTAAACACGAAATTGCGCTCTCAATGTTTTTGGATGGAAATAGAAAAGTTTCTAGTTGAACAAAGCATTAATTCCAAATTCAAATTTGCTGTGAGTTCGAAATTCGAATACGTATGAATATAAAGCACTGTCAGGTGGAAAAGAGGTCCTGTATACAAGTTGCGTGGAAATTAAACCGACTTATTTATATAACTCTTTAATTTCTTAGGACCTAATACCATCTGTGATATGTGTGTATCAGTGTAGTTCTGCTTACCTCTAAGGCCTCCTTGTGTTAAGGGTAGTCTCGTGTTCAAAAGTGGCTTTACTAACAAATAACTGATTATGATTACTGGTTTTAATTTGGGCAACAAATTCACATGCTCTATAAATAAATGAGGTGTTCTTTCTTTCTTTTATGTATGATAATTAGGAATTTTTTGTAAGTAAATTTTTTACCTAATTATGACGTTCAAAGACGTCCAAATACATGCAAATGAGGAATAAGATTATTCGTAAGATCTACGCAAATTTTCATGAAAAAAAATAACAAATATTTTACGCTTCAAATCCTTAAAAGAGTTGATATAAATTCTTTTTCTAAGTATAGACCCGTTTGTGGTATGACAAATTGAGTAAGAAATTAAGTGGCGCCCAAGGTTACGCGTAAGAAACTTGGGGAGACTAATGGACGCGTCATGGAGGGGAGAGCGCGGATATTTTGGGAAAGATAGTACACACAGCTGGGCACAAATAAAATTGTTTCGAAAAAAAGGAAGTGCTTTGGTGTTCAGATTGCGGTTTTGGGTTTAGACCCAACGGAAAGATTAGTCTTTCCGTCTGTCGTTCGGCTCACTTCATCGGAAAGAGGATTCGATTTTTGAAAATTGTACTTTTTTTGAAACTTGCCCAATGTACAAGTACCAAAGTCGAATAGTTTTTTTAGAGTATACGGTTGGAATTTTATTTTTTAAAGTTTATACTAGCTTATATCTTCAGTAGCGTACATTTTATGGCGACAACAGCGCCACCCGGGAGGGTCCAACTATGACTAAGAACCACCGTGGTGAACTCATAAATACAAAAAAAAAAACCGAATTAAAAAAAAACGTGGGTGCACTAAAAAGCTATATCTAGTTATCTAACTAGGGAGCTTGTAACTTCGTTCATTTGGTGTCGGTGCCAATTCAAGTATGTAGAGGTAGGTTCCTACCTAAGAAGTAGTCCTAACGTAGTGTAAAGTTAGGCTGGTATTAATAAATCTATGTCAAGTCTGAGAACAATCTTGAGTACAATTTTGACATATCATTTCGTACTGGGATGACGTAAAGATGACATCGATTTATTAATATGGGCCATATTGTAAGAATTTTCAAAATCTGTCCCAATTGACGTAGTAATCGGTGAACATACACAAAATATAATAATTAAAAAAAATCATACATTCAGACGAACACACCTCCTCCTTATATGGAAGTCGGTTAAAAAACATCAACTTCGGTGAAGCCGTATAGGGGGAGACACGTACACCGGAATTTTATCTATACAAATAAATAAAATTGGTGTGTCTGTTTGTAATATCAAAATAACACCTTTTCACTAAATGCATATGAAAGTACATACGACACCTATAACAAAAACGCGATTTAAAAATTTTTTTGTTTGTCTGTTTGTCTATCTGTCTGTCTGTCTGTCTGTCTGTTTGTCTGTCTGTCTGTCTGTGTGTTTGTTCCGGCTAATCTCCGAAACGGCTGGACCGATTTTGACGGGACTTTCACTGGGAGATAGCTGATGTTTTAAAGAGAAACTTAGGCTAATTTAATTTTAAGAAAAATTATTAGGGTTCCGCGTAAGAAAATAAAAACACATGAAATCAAAGAGTATCTCCGAAACGGCTGGACCGATTTTGACGGGACTTTCACTGGTAGATAGCTGATGTTATAATCAGTAACTTAGGCTACTTTTATTTTAGAAAAAACTAATTTAAAAAATGGGTCCTGTCGCGCGGTCTCCGAGCGCGGGAGCGGGCTTTTTTGTTAAGTTAAATTCCACGCGGACGAAGTCGCGGGCTCAGCTAGTATAGTATAAAGATACTTTAAATTAAATGTATGTTTGAGGTAGGTACAGAACCATAGAAATGTAAGTCAGGTCGCAACGAACCCTAATATTAGTATTCTAAAGGTGACTTCTATCTAACTAAGGTCACCACTAATCTACGATCAACAATTAAAACACCGAACCGATTAGCGCTGGCCCATGTCATGCGTTGTAGGACTAAAAGAAAAACCAGCATCCCTTGGAATTGGTAGCCGTAAGGATAAGTCCCGAGCGTGTGATAACATCTTCTTTTCTGATAAGGGAATTAAATTACTGGAGCGTGAGCAAAATTACGATTTGGAGACAACCCTAGCGATGAAGCGTGTTACGTGTGTAGTGAGACAAGTCTGTGTTGGAAAGATTTTGAGGATTTTTTGAGGTTGACATGTTTTTGAAAGAGAGAGAGAGAGGAAGATGAAGAGATTTTTTTTTGTGTGTGATTAGCAATCGCTTTTTATAGAATTATTAATTCGAAATTTACATTTTCATAATTAACCTAGGTTTGAAAATTAATGGGATCCACCTGGTACCGATGATTTGTATGAAACGACGCATTATATTACAGCCATAGCGCTTAACTGAGCAGGGTCTTGCGGTAGTGGAGTAGTGCGGAGTGAGTATTCGGGGTAGTGGAGTGGTGCGGAAGGAGTGTGTGGGGTAGTGGAGCGGTACGGGAGGGCGTGTTCGCTATGACGTAACCGGTCATTTTAATAATAATAAAATATTTATTGACATCAATTTGGGTTTTAACAATACTCTTAATCTATGTAGTTACATATGTTTTATTATAATTATTGTTAATATTATAGTGTATTGAGCACTAGCATCCAACCTAGGCCGAGCCTGTATCTTGGACACTAAACTCTTCCGATGACATAAATATAAGGTTGATGTACATTGGAGAATCGAAACATGCAGTAATGTAGGGTATTTGGTAAATGAATGTAGGTAGTATGAATGGCAGAGAAGTCATTTGACACACACCTCTCGCATCGCTCCACTACCCTGAATATCCCTCCCGCATCGCTCCACTACCCTGCACACCCCTCCCGCACCGCTCCATTACCGCAGGAACCTTCTTAGTTAAGCGCCATACTTAGGTGCCTATAGCCTATAGTAACGAAATACTATTGAAACATACTTCACTGTTTCAGCTTTCAGTAATTTCTATCAATGGTAACATTGTTCCTGTTCCCATTGTGTTTCGGTTGTATTCATTTGTTTCGTATTTGTTCCCGATTAGGCACTTAATCATTGGGTTCCAATTTGCAGCCTTTGAGAGTTGGGGCAGGAAAGGTCTCATTGAAGGTTCGGGGCACTACAAGTGTTTTAGTAGTAGTTCGGGTAAACTATTTTGGTGGATGTTCTTTTAAAATTAAATAATATTAATAAACCGATCTTAAGTCTGGGAGTGATCGTGGAAATGTCAATCTAATACAAAATGAAACGTCAGAAACGTACTTAAGATCACTCTCAGACTTGAGATCGATTTATTAATATAGTTCATGACCTACCCAAATACATAATCAAATTGTAAAATTATATCACGTATACTAGTAACAGTAATTATTGTTAAAAACTGTTCATTAGTATTTATGATTAACTTTGTTTCCACGGGGCTCATTAAAGCTTAACTCTGATACTCTTATAACAAGTATTGTTATAACAGCTCCCTATAGCGTTGTTTGCAGAGAAGCAATGTAATTAAAAATGTCACATTGTGAGAATTTGAAAGACACGGCAGGTTTTTGCCACCAGAGCGGCGCCACGTCGCTGTGGGGTGACATTGGCACCTTCCGAACTAGTATCTTACCAAAACATCATAATTTAGCCCCTTTTGACGTCCCACTCCTGGGCACGGGCCTCCCCTCACTACGAGGGGAATTCAGGCCGTAATCCATCATGGCCCAGTGCGGGATGGCGGATTTCACATGTCTTTTTAAATTGGTTAGATTTTCTAAGGCATGCAGGTCTCCTTACGAGCTTTACCTTCACCGAAAGCAAGTGATAATCGTAATAAATATAAATTATAATTCGCACATAGGTTTCGAAATACCCCAGAGGTGCGAGCCGGGGTTTGAACCCAGGACCCTGGTGCCCGCAAGACGCGTGCTTAACCAATCGGCTATCACTGCTGTACCACAATGAGGAGTGAAAAATAACTATTGTGCTTATAAAGGTATACTCACGCCTCTACAGGAAATAAGGGTGAACAGGCAAAAGGGACTCGCACCGAAAATTGGCAACGCGTTGCTCGTTATTGATGTAACAGACTTTCTGGGATTGTTGCTAGGCTAGTTATTGGAGCATTCACCTATTTATTTTCTATTTGTTATTTATTTTCTATCCTACTAATATTATAAATGCGAAAGTTTGTGAGTGTGGATGTATGTATGTATGTATGTATGTATGTATGTATGTATGTATGTTTGTTACTCCTTCACGCAAAAACTACTGAACGGATTTGGATGAAATTTGGAACACAGATAGATTATAACCGGGATTAACATATAGGATACTTTTTAACCCAATAATCCAATACTACGCGGATGAAGGCGCGTTGTTTCGACGGGGCCTTTAGAGCCTTGTTTTTTCCTTAACGCTGCGAAGATTGCGCCATTATTCAAGCACGGACGCTATATTAAGGGAAATCTATAAATAAATGCGCCCTCCATTGCAGTGTGAGCAGAGAAAGTTTGTAAATATTGGCCAGTTAGCCAGCAATATGCGAAAACGATCTTGTTGTTTAGCTGGGACCTAAACCACCACCTGGGCCCTAACCACGCTAGCTACTCCTAGCTACTCAAATCGTAATAGAAAAGCAAACGCTCGCGATAACGTTTCAAACGCTCCGCTTTTGAAGTTTTGCTGACACGAGCTTCACGATTTCTACTGACATTGATATGGTATGGTGTCTGCAAAACGTCAAAAGCGGAGCGTTTAAAACGTAATCGCGAGCGTTTGCTTTTCTATTACGATTTGAGTAGCTACCGTGGTTAGGGCCCTGATATTACAGCATTAATGGGGTCATTTGAGGATACCGCCAACCCCTTTTGTATATGTAGTAGATGCAAATATATCGAGCGTTGCTAATGGTATCTTAGTAGTATCTAGATGTCGCACGTCGATTATAGCTTAGATTCCGCGTTCTAGGATATTTAATTAGAAACACATACGCTAATAATGTTCATAAAGGTGGTAGACTTTAGTGGTGGTAGAGCCAGGCTGTATCCAATCGACCACAGCTCATATACGGGCTGCCTGGACCGGTCTACCACCACGGACCTATGACATACGGACCACGGACATACGGACCACCCTCTCACAGAACATAGGCGTAAAGTAATTATTAAAGCTGAGTTTCGTATAATTTATTTATTACTCCAGCACTCACAGTTTCCCAATCCGTGCTAAGAGTCATGTTACAACCAAATATGTACTAAAATAAAATTAAAATCCGTTCAGTATAAATAAAAATTAAATCTAATAAATTAATAAAAATTGGCTAAAACATAAATAATTATAAAATTTACACGACATTTGTAATGTGTCAGAGAGCCGGTATCTACCACCCTTCCCCACCCTCTATCCTAATTCCTACTCCGACTCGGTTGGCAAAGTGCGAGCAATGCCATTGACATTACAAGCATCTATAGGCTACGGTTACTGCTTAATATCAGGCGAGACGTACGTTTGTATGTATTAAAAAAAATAGCTAATGGTCAAACTGTTGTCAGACTTTTCAGGCCGCCCGAAGGCCTCTGAGTTGAATTATCTAGAAAATATAATATAATATTGGAATTAAGAAAACTTAATACTGAACAATAATTGCTTTTTCTATATTACATCTATTATTATAAACTATGTAGGAATGAGTTCACAACAACACTTTTAAGAGAGTGCTCGCTCAAGTTTTGTTGAAAATGGGTCGCCAATTTCCACTATAGGTACATACAGTATGCCCTAGATGGCAGTAGATAGTGCCAGGTAATGGCAGACGGCTGGGGTGGTGCCAAAACTTAAGTTGGCTAAGTGAAATAAAAGGAGAAACTAAGTGACTAAGTTGGGAGGGCAGAAATATCACCTTAAAACAATTTCGCTCTAGCTCTTTTTTAATTAACAAAGTCGGCTAGCAAGAATACGATTCTCCTGATGTTAAGCAGTTACCGTAGGCTAGAGATGCTCCAAATACCAAAGGCCAAGCCCGCACTTTGCCGACTGAAGCGGAGTAGGACAGACGGAGAGGAAGAGATATGAGATTTACTAATCGCATGTACTCATCTGAATAATTATTGAGGCAGGTTATATTAAATTTGTTCAATATTTTTGTTTTAGGGTTCCGTAGTGCCCACGAGGTACTCTTGTAAGATCATCCTGTCCGTCCGTCTGTCCGTCCCAGTCTGTCACAGTACCATAACTTATACAGTTTTTGTTGGAAGTTGGCCAAATTAGGTATCAACAGATATACCTTAAATAGATCTCACTTTTAAAAATATACAATGTACCAAAATTACTTTATTTGAGGTACCTCCCCGAACCAGAGGGAATATTTTTTCTTTTAGTTATTGTTAGTTTTTTAGTTAGTGCGTGGCACGACACACACATGACCAGTTTGTGTTGAAAATATTACATAATTGCTCTTTTCATTAGTTTGTTTGGAAATACGACGCTACAAACTTAATCGTAACATCCCACTTTAGAATTTTTACGATAATTAAATCCATTATTATTTAGTTAAATAATTATGCAAATCGATTTTACAACCCACAATATTTTTTACAATGTGAAATAGCATCATAGCCTATTATGCAAACCATAAACAGAGTTGAAATTGAAATATAATTTAAAGAGTATGCTTATGCATACTCTGTAATGAGGGGACTAATACGGACTCTTTAAGTAGCCTGAGTGTGCATCTTAAAATTTGACTGCTTCGATAATGTTAACCAAACCCTTGGCTGATGAGGCAATTTTTAGGAGGACACAGGTATTAAAGAGTCTTTGGCCATTTTCACCATATAAGTGTAACACAGCAATGATAGCCGATTGGTGCATGTCTTAGAAGATCTAAACAATTTTCGAAAGACATGTGAAATCCGCCAACCCGCACTGGACCAGCGTGGTGGATTACGGCCTGAATGCCTCTCGTAGTGAGGGGAGGCCCGTGCCCAGGAGTGGGACGTCAAAAGGGCTAAATTATTATTATTATTATAAGTGTAACACAAATATGGTAAGAAAGACCCCACGTGTAAGATTAAAATCATAATAATGATTATCATATTAATACTCGTATGCCATAAGAGTAACAAATTTCAAGTGATTATTTTTAAACTAATGATCTTCTTTCTTTGTTTCTTCACGATTGACTCCGGTGTTACTTTGCGAAAATCCTTTGTAAAATTATTTGCATCACACATTTGACCACCGCTTGGCGCAGTGGTTCGAGCGCAGGCCTCTCGGCTGACTGCAACGGGTGGTTGTGGGTTCGATTTCCCTCAGAAAAAAAACGGAAATGGCCTTTTCGTAATTTGCCTAGATCTGGGTGTCACTGGGATCGTTACCAGTCCAGTGTACGGCACCCATAGTACAAGGGTTGCTTAGTTTGGGACAATACAGTTGGTGTGTCAGTCTGGCGATATTTACACTAATGACAGACAGACTTTTGACGAACGGAGTTTAGTCTTGTTGACCTCTTCTATAATACTAATATTATAAAGAGGAAAACTTTGTTTGTTTGATTGTAATGAATAGGCTCCGAAACTACTGAACCGATTTGAAAAATTCTTTCACAGTTGGGTAGCTACACTACCCCCGGGTAACATAGGCTATAATATATTTTCAAAAAAATTAGGGATCCTTACTAAAACTCGAATAATGTAACCGCAATGTACCCGTGCGAAGCCGGGGCGGGCCGCTAGTTATCGATAAACTTGTTTGGTTTATAATTTTGGAGGTTAACAAGCTAAGCGAGAGTGTGGGTCATTTCTTCACAATGTTTTCCTTCCCTGTATTTTGGGCTGTATTCTATCGTCCCCAATTAAACCTTACCCTTAATGTAGAGGGACGACAACTGAACAACAAATCAATATGACCCAATGAGACTTATTGTAGACTCAAAGGTCCCTAATGCGGAGGGTGTCCCGAACAATGCCTGTAGGTACCTTGATCTTAAGGAGCCGGCCTTTTCCGAGGAAATGAGGACAGGGAGTCAGATAAGAGGGATTGCGGGAATTGGCAGTGCGTGACTCGTGTTTTGGGGAATTCTCTGAGTGTGGTAGTAATTGGAGCATTCACCTCATAAAGACGAATGCGTAACGCATGGGTTTTTTGTTGACTATTCTGTGGAAACTTTTTCTGTGATACCCAGGTTTTTCAGCGACGAGAAGTATTAAATACTAGCTGTGCCCCGCGACTTCATCCGCGTAGTATTGGTTTATTGGGTTAAAAAGTATCCTATATGTTAATCCCGGTTATAATCTATCTGTGTTCCAAATTTCATCAAAATCCGTTCAGTAGTTTTTGCGTGAAGGAGTAACAAACATACATACATACATACATACATACATCCACACTCACAAACTTTCGCATTTATAATATTAGTAGGATTTTGAATTGAACATTGTAACCTATGAGTCAGTGCCGGATTTGCACCTACTTTTCTCGAGTACACACAGAGAAAAAACATAATGTATTTTTCAGTGTTTTTACTAAACGTTTTGTAATGACAGCAAATATTCATGTAATGCCTCGTGTTCATAAATAATATGACAAAACATTTAGTAAAAATACTCAAGGATACCTAAGAATTAGTAATGTTTTTTTTCTGAGTGAAGCGATATTTTGTGTTATTACTACTAATGCGGGCCTTTTTGGGATTTCAATTAAAAACTTGCTTTCAAACAACAGCGTTATTTACCTCTTCGGCGAATAGATGTATTGAAATATAGTAGGTATTATTTTGTTGGTACTCGTGTCCTCTAACGCGTATATTTTAATTAACAGTTAATGTAAATGCATTTCCATTATACCGGAGACCAAGCCAAGCGCACATAGTAATTAAAATTTCAGCTTCCACCCGGACATTTGTTAATTAAAATAAATATAATGATTGTTTGCACGTTCTTTTGAACACCGATTCATTAAGAATGCTGCAGACTCCATTTGACAAATGAAATGTCAATTGAGACTGTGTGGGCAATGGAACTAGGATGCCATGGACGCGTAAGGTAAAGCAATCGCATACAGATATATAAATTAAAGCAAAGCTAACCACGATCTGAAGTCTTGGAGCGAGCTTAAGTGCGCGTTTGACATGTAATTTTGTACTGGTATAACATAAGCAGTTGCAGTGATAGCCGATTGGTTAAGCACGCGTCTTGCGGGCACTAGGTCCTGGGTTTAAACCCCGGCTTGCACCTCTGGGTTTTTCGAAATCTATGTGCTAATCAGCATAATTTCTATAATGATTATCACTTGCTTACGGTGAAGGAAAACATCGTGAGGAAACCTGCATGTAGCTGTATGTAGAAAATTTAACCACTTTTCAAAAGACATGTGAAATCCGTCAACCCGCACTGGGCCAGCGTGGTGGATTACGGCCTGGATCCCCCTCGTAGTGCCCGAGCCCAGGAGTTGGACGTCAAAAGGCCTAAATTATTATTATTATTATTTTATAACAAGAGATAAGAATGACATTTCCAAGATCATTCTCAGAATAGAGATCGAATTATTAATACGGACTTTACGTTCACTTTTGGAAGAGGCGCCATCACTCGACTTAGAAGTCATCAATATATCATCAAAGATGCTTCGAGAATGTATGTACCAACATCTCGTCTCCTAGTGCGTCCTATCATCCCTTGGAGATGCATCTTTTGTGTGAGACAAAAGGCGGGCCGATGCCGCATCCCTTTGTACCGCACATTAATCAAACGCTGCCTGTTTCCGTGGCAAACTATATTTTTCTATTCTGTTGGTTGTGACGGTGGTAAGTATTTTTTTAAATATTACTCGTATAAATGTCTATATCTGGGCTCTCTAAGGAATTGTTTCAGTGAAGTGGGTCACATCCAGTAGCTCTGCTAGCGGCTACCCGAAGAGCGATAGCCATACAAAATATATATTACACGTAAAGACTAGCGACTAACGACTCCTAATACTCCACACCACAATGACCTATTGTAGAGCTACAACGATTGAACAGCGACAACTGTCAGTTATTTTAAATCCACATAAGTTCGTAGAGTCACGAAGCGAGAATTGTCAAGACTCGGGACTCTGGCGCATTTTGCTTAGCATGTCATTCGGTAACCATAATCATAAGTCTCTATGGTCCGTATTGGTAAATATATCTTAAATCTGAGACCGATCTTAAGGAGGCTTTTGACAAGTCATTTTGTGCTAGTATGGCTTTAGAATGACATTTCCAATGTCTGTCTCAGAATTCAATTCGATTTATTAATAAAGGCTGAGTATGATGGTGTATGATTTTTATGTAATAAGAAGTATATCCTTCTATCTACAGAACCCCGTGGGGTTCGCATAAAGTTATCCCAAGAAAACAATCTTCCAATCTTCTTTTCCACACCCAATGAACTCATTAATACATATATTTTTGGTAGAATCGACCTTAAATCAATAATTCATAATACGCTTATTGAATTACGCCGCGGCTATGTTTGGCTTCCCGGCACCACGCAGAATTGCCTTTGATATTCAATATTTATTAAATTAATGTTTGTGTGTTGAATAAAATATGAAATCAAAATTTTTGATTGATTTCGTGTATGATTTTTATGATTTGATTGATCGTATGTATGGTTCATAGATAAGTTTTTAAGCGTTAATAGCTTAGAGGTTAGCGAGAGGTTTGGGTTTGATGCCCATACTGGCCATTAAGGAGTCGACGATAGCCCACTTTAGCTTAGTTGGAGGGCCTAAAGGGATTACTAGTAATGTGACCACCTCTCTTAGCAATTTTCCGTGTTTTTTTTGTTTATGGCTCTGTCTTTTAGGATAATTCTGACAATGTCTAGTGAGGTAAATACACCGTATGCACTGGAGAGTTTGGCTAGTGTGAAGCGAAATAAAAAGCAAAATAAGTAATTGAAGTTGAAAAATCACAACACTCACCAAACACATACAGGACACATGTACAGGACAATCACGCAGTTAGAACTTGCTGTGGAAAATTTCATATTATTTGGGCCTCTGACACTCATGACAGACAGACTCTTGACTGTCGGAGTTCGGTCTTGTCGGGCTCTTCTGTTATCCATCGACTTATTGGTTTATAATTTTGGAGGTTGACGAGCCGGGGGTAAGTGGTGGCTCCTTCTCTCTCTATTTTACAATGAATTTCCGCAAGGTAATGCCTGAGTCAATCAGTTACTTATATACGATATAGGTGGATTATCTATGTATCTCTCTCTATGTTATCTTCAGATAGAAAACAGATAAAAGATACATTAATAGAGGTAGACAACTTACTTCTGTTTGAAATTTACTTAGGCAAATACTTTTGCCTTGATCTTAATAATAATAATAAATATCGCCAGACGAACCCCCTGCCCCTCTGGCTGGAGCGCACTTGCGCTCGCTCTCTGTCCGGGTGAAGTTGTTATGGCCACTCTGGCCAACAACATAATATAGTCAATTAAAAAAAAAAAAAAACCAACTGTAGGGGCCAAGGTAAGCAACTCTTGTACTATGGGTACCGTATAATGGACCGGGGGCGATCCCAGTGACACCCAGACCAGGGCAAATTACGGAAAGGCCATTTCCGAAATTGACCCTAGCGGGAATCGAACCGCAACCACCATGTGCAGTGAGCCGAGCGGCCTACGCTCGAACCACTGCGCCAAGCGGTCGTCAATATTAGTACGATTTTGATAACTTTACCCCAAGTCTAGTTAAAAAAGTATTTCCTTCCCCAATCGATATCCTCATTTAAAGTAAATATCAAGAGCTCCCCTGCTTTGGCTTTGCCATAATCGTCTGGGCGACATTGAATGATACTTCAAAACGTCTCCCATTTATCAATAAAAAGTGCTTGGATTTAGTGAAAGTTAAAAGGGAGCCTTTAACGAGATAAGGGGGACGCGGACGGTAATGGGCTTTTTGTCGTCGGCGACCGCGCGGGATTAAATTCTCAAACGGACGCAAATTTTGTTAGAGAAACGCTCGTTGGGAGACGCCACACGCGAAGAATGGAAGGCTGGCCTCGCGGTTTGCAAGCCAAGGCTCACTGCAGCTTCCAGCGTTCGGTTCCCGACAACATTAATGATTATTATTATGCTCGTTATTTGTCCAGAGGCGAACTCTGTTAACGAATGTCGCTCGACTCGACTCATATTCGACTCGCAATCCTTTAAAACAATCGCGTATCTGAATACGTCACTTTTGACAGCTTTCCTCTAAAAATACTGTCAAAATTGTCAGATCTGACGTTAAGCGCGTGCTGTCAGGAAGACAACTCAGCGCAGTATAGTACAGAATTGGCAGGTCGGCCATGTTGCTGCAGAAATAAGTCACAATTGTAAATGACACAGATATCACTCGTTTTTTCCAACTAGACAAGTGTCAGTGTCACGTTTCATAAAAACATGTTTCCACGCACGCTTTTCTTTTCTTCCTCTCTCGTTCCTCTCCAGCACATGCTGAGCCAATCACCTTTTCATTACTCATACTCGGAAAGTAGGTCTGAAGTTTGCCTGAGGAGCGGGGTGAAAGTAATACTTTTCAGCCCTGGGAGCCTAGGCTTTCAATTGGCAGCTGTTAAATTATTAAAAAGAAGTTACCTTCACCCCTAGGGTAACAATGTACTATTTCGGCACAGTTTGCGCTGACTCTTTTTTTCTGTTTCCTATGTTTATGTTTTGTGTCTCTTGCTATGTGTGTCGAATAAATGTTTATTCTTTCTTTCTTTCTTTATTTTTTTATTTGTGCCATGCGCATGAACCTTATAGTTCTTATACCTCCATGGCCAAGCGTCGTGTAGAATCTAGCATAGATTACACAGACTTTAAACTAATTATTTTAAGTAGTATCAAATTTAGTACAGTCAACAAAATTTGCATCTTTGACTACCGCATGACATCATGTACTCCTCGGCATTCAAATATAATGAGGGATTTATGCGAAAGTTCCCGAAACTTCGACACAAGACCGCAAGCCATGGTAGCATCGAATATATTAATTAACATCCTCGTACTGAACACACAATCGGTTGTTTGTCGGCGGCTCCGCTGAAAACGTTCAAACATTCTCAATGCTCTGATATACTCTCAATGTTCTTATTTGACAAACGATGCCGCGATGTTTGCTAAACATCGTCGAACAACGGTGTTTGCTGACGGTACCCGCATTTTTGAATGGTGGAGATGTAAATATTTTGTACTAGCGCGAACTGGCACAGTACATGCCATAAGCAACTACTCCTATAGCCTCCATTTAGGTTTTCCAAAGTGGACGGTGACATTTTTGTATAGTAAATGTGTTTGTATTGCTATTTGTTACTTGACACTGGCGAAATACCTATTAAACTGGGTGCTGACCATATTTTTAAAGAAAGAAGAAAAACTATTCGTATTTTCGTGACGTAATTATACCCGCAACTGTTGCCAGAGAGGTACTTGGATTTTTTAAAATATAGAAGGTATAGGCTGTGTGTGTGAATGTCAGCGATCCTCATCCTCGCCACTTTCCATCAGCCGAGGATTGGTCAATAGCTGACCAGTCCCTAATATAAATAAAAAATAAATACAATATGTTAAAAATTGTACGCGGTTCTAGAAAAGGCTAGAACGAAGAATATCTATAATTTTATCATGAATCAGAAGTTGCTATAAAACTCACTTATCATCAATTCTCAAATCCCTGATGAACCGAACACAAAGATGAATTCACTCCATTGGAACACCAAACAAACGCTCCACAGTTAATACAAAAAAATAAATTAATGAGTATCTTTTCATCCCCCTCGAGCAAATTGAAAGACCCTTTAGGCGGAGGGTTGTATTCAGTGATTCGGCCAAGGAGAACGAATTAAATATTGCTTGTCTGGGCACAAGCAAACAATTGCATGAATTAAGAATTTCGCCTCAGTTGATTGGGGTAAGTGATTTTAGGGTTAGGTTTGCTTACCATCTTTATCTTATATAATTATAAAATTCACGTGTCACAATGTTAGTTACCATACTCCTCCGAAATGGCTCTACCGATTTTCATGAAATTTTGTGTGCACATCGGGTAGGTCTGAGAATCGGCTACTATCTATTTTCATACCCCTAAAAGACAGGTCAACGTCCGTCAGGTCAGCTAGTAATATATAAACTTTATGTTTGCTTATAATTCTTCTCCTCATAAACGGCTTGATCGATTTTTATTTATATTAATAGGGTCACTTGCATGGTTCTTAGCTATAGTCGGACCAGGTAGTGGACGCTGTTGTCGACATCTAGGACATAAAATCTACTCTAGTGAAGCTGCGGGATAAAGCCAGCTTCCAGAGATATTTTGAGAACCCATCTAGCAAGTGGCGAGTCAACACTTGCACAGTATGCGTGACTTCATCCCTATAAATAAATATCGCCAGACAGACACACCAACTGTACGGTCCCAAACTAAGCAAAGCTTGTACTATGGGTACCGTTCAATGGACTGGGGGTGATCCCAGTGACACCCAAACCAAGGCAAATAACGAAAAGGCCATTTACGAAATTTGCCACGGCGGGAATCGAACCCGCAACCACCATGTGCAGTGAGCCGAGCGGCCTACGCTCGAACCACTGCACCAAGTGGTCGTCAAATAAGCGCGAAACATTGTTGTGTGAATGGGACAGAGGTATTTCTTCGCAATGAAAAATGGTTAATAAAATTAAGATGCTCTGTCTAATGAGGTATTAAAATCCATAACAACTCGGTGTTAAAATCCTGTGTTAAAATCAATCAAATATTTTCAGTTTAATAAACACTGGAAAGAAAGCTGACATCTCAATTTGTAATTAACATTTCTCACAACAATTGTACGGAACCTAACCTAGATAACAACATCTTATATCCAGTATAAGTATCTGTAAAATTCCCAACAGCTCTATCCGCAACTTAACCCTAACTTTAGGCTGATTCTGAATCATTGATACGAACATTCCAAGCTCCGGAATCTCGGCTGCGATTGGTGTTAATTCCATTATTTATTTGTTACTACATACCTTTGTGGTGGTCTGTGCTCAATTATTTCTGGTACTCAGATACTTTGAACAATTCAGATGCTCGTTTTGTTATTGGGAATTGTAAATTAAAGTAAGCCGTACTTACAAATAATATTTACAGTTTATGCCCGCGACTTCGTCCGCGTAGTATTTAACTTAACAAAAATTTCGGGATTATCGGGATAAAAAGTATCCTATGTGTTAATCCCGGTTATAATTATTGAATATAAGAAACTGGCGATAAAAAAAAAATATGACATGTAAAAAGACAAGCCCGCTGAGATTCTTGCCGGATCTTCTCAGTCGAGGTCGCGTTCCGATCCGGTTGTAGATATAAGAAAAAAAAATGTAAAATTGACAATTTGTAAGTGCCCCCGTAGGCCTACACAAAATAAACGATTTGAATTTGAATTGAATTTGAAACTATCTGTGTTCCAAATTTTATTCAAATCCGTTCAGTAGTTTTTGCGTGAAAGAGTAACAAACATACATCCACACTCACAAACTTTCGCATTTATAATATTAGTAGGATATATAGTAGGATTACATCAAATGGTAAGCACACAAACGAAATAATTCAAACTTATTTTTTATCAAAATAAGCACTATTACTAACTCCTTTACTCATTACATAAATACAGGTAAATCTCTAAAGTTATTTTAACGTTAAAATTTAAGACGCAATTTTCTCGTGTCCAACCAAAAACAAGACAGGACCGTTGGAATTCTTATAAAACAACCCTGAACTGCCCGTTCGTACATTCTTAATCGACTCCAGAGATTAACCCGAAAATATAAAAGTAAAAGAAAAGGGTCTGATAATCCTTAATTATTTAATCGCGCAGAATCGTGGGCGTACGCAAGAATATTGAAGGGTTTTATGACCCCGCAATATTGACATAACCCTTGAAACCCCATAGCAGACTGATCTACTGACTTAATAAAAAAATATATTAAGGTGAAGGCGCCTGTCTAGCCCGCGAAATTCAAATTTTTCGAGTATTTTTATAGTTTATCCAAAATCTGAAAACATTTAAGATAACATTTTGTGATTTGCGAAAAACACAGTATGCAGTGCGTTTATTAATACATTTATTTTACTCTAAATATTATCACGTTGGATATGATACTAGTAAATCACTAAATATACAAAAATTGCCAGATTATCTGGATAGCTGTCGTTCTTGAAATGTTTTAGAGTAAGTTGGATATATTAATAAATGCACTGCACACGGTCTTTTTCGCGAATTACAAAATTTGTCTTTTATTATTGTCAGATTTTGAAAAATTTCTAAAAGAACTCAAAAAATTTGAACTTCGCGGGCTAGATGGGCGCTTTAGCCTTAATAAAAAAATATATTAAAAAAAACGCAATCGGACCCATGAGAAATCCGGACGAGTGAATGAATAATAGAACGAACGAACGTACGGAATAATGGGGATCGATCAAACGTCAGT
The DNA here is from genome assembly GCA_905147325.1 of Notodonta dromedarius. NCBI lineage: Eukaryota > Metazoa > Arthropoda > Insecta > Lepidoptera > Notodontidae > Notodonta > Notodonta dromedarius. The sequence goes on along the minus strand of LR990179.1, from coordinate 9,193,625 downwards.
CAGGTTGTCTAATTTAAGCGAATTGAAAGGTGGAGGCCGCCAGGAAAATGATTTATTATTTAAGCGAATATCCGAAACAAAATGGCCGACAGCCGAGAGTAATTAGAGTAATGTATCTTTTATTTTGATACGTTTGAATTTTGCGTAAGAGCTCAATCCTTATTCTTTATAGTAAAAAACTTTTTGAATGTATAAAATTATAAGAGGCCTAAATTTCCTTTTTAATATATCTTTTTCCGTAATCAAAGAATTCAACAGCACTAATAAAATAATTCCCACAGCAGTTGTCCTACCAATGTCATGTATCTTACCTCCGGTCATTAAATACGCAGGTAATCGCCAACGGGAAAGGGATCGGGGGATTCCCGTGGGATCCGGAGGATTCGGGGTATTACCCGTTGCTTATTATCGTAAAAATGTCGTTGCGTGGGATGATCTGAAGGTCTTTGAGTCTCGACGGGGGGGCTTGTTTGTTTATTTGATTTATTTATACTTTATAATAAACTAGCTGTGCCCCGCGACTTCATCCGCGTAGTATTGGATTATTGGGTTAAAAAGTATCCTATATGTTAATCCCGGTTATAATCTATCTGTGTTCCAAATTTCATCCAAATCCGTTCAGTAGTTTTTGCGTGAAGGAGTAACAAACATACATGCACACATACATACATCCACACTCACAAACTTTCGCATTTATAATATTAGTAGGATTAAGCTGGCGTATTATAAATACAAAGTGTCTCGTTAATCAGAGATAATACATGGTTGATTGACCTACCTGTAGCCAATTGAGTACAGCTGATAAACGGGCATTAGATCAGCTTTAAGTAACTATTACTGCGTGTCATATGATGAGCAAGAGAGCCGGAAGTCATACCTCTTCATTCGCTTCCCCTACCTTTGTCCAACTCCCCTTCAGGTCAGCAATGCGTGAACTATCCCTTTGGTTGGTATTACAAGCACCTATAGGCTAAGGTTACTGCTTACGACTTTGTTATACATTATCCATTCCTATGACCCCACCTCCGAGCGCCCTCTGCCCCAAGTGTCGCAATATTTTGGAAGTAGGACTTTTTTTTTTGGTGCCAATCTGTAACCCTCTTTTTCGAGAATTGATGCTACATCTCGACTTTGACATAATCGATATATCACACCCAAAGAATTTGTAATAATACTTTTTATTACAAATTCTTTGATCTCACCCTTTCACTTTATCGTTGACGTGTTACTAAATGTAGTAAATAAACAACCAATTGGTGACACTCTAGGGGATACTAATAAAATAAAAAATACCTTTACCATCCCCGTTCTAACTGTCTCCTGTGGACACCCTAGTAAAAAGGGACACAGTCCCACCAGGAGCCTCTCACTCGGGTCGTTTTTTGAGCAACAGTGATCCCTCCTGTTTAGTTTAAGCTTCATGGTAGGCACCTACTCATTTAGTATCTTAGCTTGCCACGTCCGCGGGGCGTTTGAGATGTTTTAAAGTCATTGACCTCGGCCACTATAAGGCACCCTACTTGATAAGAGCGTTAGAATTTTCTAACGCTTTACTAAAATATCTTTTTCTAATATGAAAGAAAATATTCCGCTTTCCTTATCAACAATTATATTCCGTTATCGTAATAAGGAGATTGAATAACAGGAAAAACAGACAACCTTTAATTTGAATAAATTTGAACGTTTTCCCCGGAGGAAATGGAATTTTCGTGTCGTTTCTTGCTTTTCACTGTAGATAATGTAATAAATAAACCAGTGTACGACCTGCCTCACGTTAAGCGGTTACCGTAGCGTATAGATGATTGCAGTACCAAAAGCATTGTTACCGGAGAGTAGGAAAGGGTTGGGTAGCGCTTACGGCTCTTTCACTCATTCATCGAAACTTTGCTGTAAAAGCGACTTTATTATATTTTGACTTTTACCTAATGGTATTTTATAACTAACCAAAACATACTTAGTTAACCATTTATCATTATTGTTAAACAAAAGACGTTACTGAAGTAAGATTATGTTCATATACAGGGGGCGAGATTAAATACAGTGACTAAGGGTGTAAGGGCTGTTTCCACGTGTCGAGGGTTTAATGGGACAGCGGGGTGCTTCAAATTGGCCTTATATCGACGGCCGGCTAACTTCGTAGGAAGGAGTAATTAGGTAGGTACCTACTTTAAATATATGTCATATGATAAACGCTTTATAATATCTCAAACATAGCTGCGTTTCATACGAAGAGTGTGAGAGCCGAAAGCCCAAACTCACTCTCTTCTTCTCCCTCTGGCCCGCTCACCTTCAGGCCGCCAACGTGCGACCAATGCCTTTGGTATTGCAAGCGTCGTAACTGCTTAACATCATGAAGGTCGTACGCTTGTTTGCCATCATAGTGGCATAAAAAATCTGTTGTATAAAGAGTGCCTCTATCAGCCCCTTTCAGGTGAATAGTTGTTATGTTACTTTACGTATAGTATACTCGTACACACAGTAAAAGTACGAAGTTCGTGAATGGAATATTTTCATCAATGTTAAAAGCTTATTTTTATAACTAGCTGTTGCCCGCGGCTCCACCCGCTAGGCACTTCGATGAAATAAAGTAACCTAACTTACTTCTTATAACATCACCTATATTTGCCAGCGAAAGTCTCGTTGAAATCAGTCCAGCCGTTTTAGAGATTATGCGGAATATACATACAGTAAGACCGTATTTAAAAAAAAATGTTTTTTCTTGTATTATGTCCTATATGCTTTCATATGCATTTAGTAAAAAACTGTTATTTGGACATTACAAACAGGCCCTTACATTTTATTTAGTTATATTATATTACAATTGTATATCTGTCGCAGCCAAATAGCTTAATCCGCCGTTCAATTAACAGCCTAGGCACTTTACTAAACAGCGCCGTTCAACTAACGGCCTAAATGATATTCAGCCATTTGATCAAACAGCTAGGCAAATGACTTGGATCGATGACGTTTAACTACTTGCCTAGCCGTTTAATTACCTGCCTAGACTGTTCATTTCTATTTAGTTTTACTTTCTGCCACCTAGCGCCGAAACTCACCAAACTGTCAATATCTCTATATTCTATATTCTCTATGGTCAATATGGCGTCGGAAAAAAACAACTTTGATGGAATCATTTTATTAGGTACTTAGGTTTTTTACGTTTTTTTTTAGATCCACCGAATCTATTTGCCGGGTGGGGTTTCTGTGGGGTCATAAAAAAAATAACCCTAACCTAAACCCATCCAGGTCGTTCTGCTTGGGTAGTATTTTGAAAAAGTTTTGTAGTACTTAAATTTCAACCAGTTGCCTAAGCATTAGCCAGCCAATTTATTAAATGTTGTAATAGACTATACGGCTGAATATCATTTAGGCCGTTAGTTGAACGGCGCTGTTTAGTAAAGTGCCTAGGCTGTTAATTGAACGGCGGATTAAGCCAGTTGGCGGCGACATATCTATAGTATAAATCAGCCTTTCTGATATTCAGATGCTCCTTGCCAACCTTCAGGCAAATAGGCCGGCTTATTGTCAGACTTTGAATGATCTTCGGTTCAATAAGATGGTTTTCGGAATTATTTATCTCCAATTTTATTAACATCTTAGTAGAGCGGTAGCGCCAGCCCATATATCAGCTATAGTCAACTGACTATAGCCTTTTAGCCAACTGGCTACACCATCATAATGCCGTTGCTTTGTTTCGGACCGTACAGATAATATATTTGTCTGACAACTTTGCACAAAAGATTACCTATTTGCTGGACGTTCTGCCATTTCTCGTCTAAATGAACAAACTTACAGCTAATATAATGAGTGGTCTCAAGTGTTAGTCCCAAACAGCCGGTCATGATGACACTCGGAGCCTCTCCGCGCTCTTCAGACCACAAATATTTTTTTTCTCCGTCACAGAACACACACAGAATGGCAAACGTGTTGAATTTAACCGCTGTAGCTATACAGCATGGCGCTACCATGGCGACTTTAAATTAACACACGTATTAGGCTTCCCATTTTCAGATTTTCAAGATATTAACATTTTATTAAACATTATTATTTATAAAATAATTATACATTTTCTAAAAAAACATTTTGGAGCAGCCTGTACGTAAATAACTCTAGCGCAGAGGTCATCTGCCGAAATCACGTGTAATAACATTTCTTCAATGAAATTAAAACGAAATAGAAATACTATTAGAAATAATAATAATACTATTAGCTCGTCCCGCTCCGAGTAGTAGGTAAGAGCGTAAGAGTAGCTGAATGAATCGGATTTCAAGGGTGATGCCAATTTACTTTATTTATTATATCTATTTAAAAAAAAAAAATATTTTTTCTATTCACGAACTTTTTTTATTTTTATTACTATTATCATTATTGACTACTAGCCCTACCTGTGTGTTAATTTAAAGTCGCCATGGTAGCGCCTCTCTGTAGACTTGTTTTTATTTAACCCACTATATTTATCATATAGGTAATATATAATATCGCCAGACGAACACACCAACTGTATGGTCCCAAAATAAGCAACGCTTGTACTATGGGTACCGTATAATGGACTGGGGGCGATCCCAGTGACGCCCAGACCAGGGCAAATTACGATAAGGCCATTTCCAAAATTTAAGTTCCCAGCGGGAATCGAACCTGCAACCGTGCAGTAGTGATCCGAGCAGCCTACGCTCGAACGACTGCGCCAAGCAATCGTAAAATTCATCCTATAGGTAGTTCAGAAAATTACAAAGTAAGAATATTTCAATGTCACAATTCTTAGTCAAGTAACAATCGCCATTGTTGTTACTTCAGCAATATATTTTTGACTCTCGTTTTGAAAGTTGCGTAAGTACTTACGATTTATTTTTCAGGAATTTTGAAAGAAATTGTAATAATTTCTTTGCGAATTCTAAACTGCCGTTATTCACTTAGCTGAGAAATTGCTTAAGAACAAGTTTATCGGTGGGAAAATCTAGTTATAACCAACTGACTACAGCTTATACACGAGCTGGCTCGATCGGGGTAGTAACACCCTATCACAGAAGATCTGCGTAAAGTAGCTATTATAGCTGTGTTTCGTACCATGATTGAGAGAGCCCGAAGCCCAATCCCTCCCCCTCCCCCCCCCCCCCTCTGTCCCACTCCCCTTCAGATAGACAACGTGCGAGCTATACTTGTTTTCCGACTTTTTTACATATATCTATAAAAAAACCTCATAAGACCCCTTACTGCCGTATTCACAAACAATACTTGTCCAAGTATGGGACTAACTACATATGTAGAAAGCTTCAATGCGTTGTATTTGCGTCCACTGTGAGACCTCATAGTAATATTTTTAAAAACAAGCATTAGTGTACAGTCTAGCCGTCCACTTAAAAAAGCCCTTTAGGTATTGTGTGTCGCAAACAAGGGATATCGAGCCCACATACTTAGCCCCTGAAAAACAACAAAGCATATTTTTTAAAGAAACCTTATCCCCAGCAAATAAATCCTGAGCGTATCCTAAGACAACAATATATTATTATCGATTTCAGGGATCGTTACAGCATTAAAGGTCATTTCAGGCGAGCGTGTGGGCGGGCGGCTACACACTTGAATTATATGTCCACTCCACAGCCCATAAATAAATGTTGTTGGGGTCATAGACAAACATTTTTCTGTTGCTTAGGACAGACAATAAGTGATAGTTATAACACCTGTGTAAGGGAGATAAACTCGTACATATTTCCGGTAGTGAGAGCGGGAGGCATTGAGTGTTACGTTTTTAGTTCAACCGGCTCCAATTCTTTGGTATAATGGTATATAATAATTTAGAACGTTTTGACGTGCCACTCCTGGGCACGGGTCTCCCCACACTACGAGGGGTATTTAGGCCGTGGTGGATACCACGCTGACCCGGTGCGGGATGGCTGATTTCACACGTCTTTCGAAAATTGGTTAGATTTTCTAATTTATCCATGTTTCTCCACCGTAAGCAAGTGATAATCATATATAAATTATGATTCGCATATAGAATTTGATAAACCCAGGGGTGCGAGCCGGGGTTTGAACCCAGGACGCGATGCCCGCAAGACGCGTGCTTAACCAATCCGTTATCATTGCTTCACTTCTTTGGTGCCACACAAAATTAGTTCTGATGGTTGTGGTGGATTTATTATTATAGTTAAAGTGTTTGTAACCTGGATATTTGATTCAGTGCTGCAATTTTTTTTAAAAAAGGTTAGCTTTGGCAATTGTTATTTCTTTGTATTTTAGCTGCCCCCTACGGGGGGACGCAATACAACGCTTCCACGGCATCCCAGTTCCATGGAATTGGAAAAAATGAAAATAGTGTTGCCAACTCAACTATTTCGCGACGTTATCGGTAACGATGTATTTATGTGGTCTGTCCTATTTTAGTGATAAAAGAGAGCACAGACGTCTGAAATACCAGACCTCTCGACCGACCTCTCTTTCAGGATTAATATATTGGTGGATTTAGTCGTCGTTACGTATTTATATGTCAGTGGATACTTTATTTCCGTGAGTTCAGGCGCTTTTGCCGTACCAATTATCGGAATCATATAATGAGGTCTTCAATCAGCTGTAACAGTTTTATTCTATGGCAAACAGCCCATTCGGTTATTTTTGTCTCCCACTTTACATGGGGAGAATTGGATTATTTTCATCCAACCCCTCCTACTCTTTCTATCAATTAAATTCGTGTGTGTCCTAAAAAAAATAACTTTTCCCCGGGACTCGTCGAGGGTCAAACCTCGACGTCATCATTGGTCACCATTGTCAATCCTGGCTTACAGGAGTAACAATGGTGGGGTGTGTGGCGAGACTAGTCCCATTAAAAATAACTCTATTTATAGTTATACTTGCTTAGTAGTGTTTGTACTTACCAAAATGATGTTGGAAAGAAATAGCTCACAATTTCTCAATAACGAATAATATACAGTTATTTATTTAATAAGAATAGCGTAGGAAGGTCTACTATCTATCTCTGATATTACAAGCGTCAATACGAACGCTCCTAATAAATTAACATCGAATATTCTATTTGATTGGTTCTCTATACAAAATAATAACAAGTAATTATGGATTTGATTTATATACACACTGATATAATTTGTGTAGGTTGCGGACCATTTTAGTTATAGGCTTTTATGAGCTAATTTGTAATAGTTTCGTTCAAAATCTATAAAGGTTTTGTGTAAAAATGTTGAATAAACCTTTTGTCAAACGGTTGGTCTTTCAGCTCGCTCACTCATCATATGAAACGCGGCTATAACAGCTTCTTTATGCCGATCTATTGTATGAGGGTGGTGCTACTCATATACTGTTAGCATAATCGGGGCATTGACGCGGATAATAAGCTTGTTCAACGTGCTAAACGGCCGCGGCACGAAATAGGCCGGAAACCGGAGACCTGGCTATACGAGTATAGGGCGACTATGATATCGTTGACAGTATTTTAAACCATGGTTCAGTTTGAAACAGCTCGGTTTTGTAAAACAGCTGAACGAATTGCCGTTGCATATTATATTGTCATTTTTTTATGATATCCTACTATATATTATTACTTACCTACTATATATATATATATATATACGAGGGATGCCTTTTAAGTTTTGTCGTTTGAAGAAAAAAACACAACTAGAACCTTATAGTACTTTTTATTGTTTTTCAAAGTATTCACCACGTAGCTTAATACACTTTTCCATTCGCTCAAACCAGTTATTATAACATTTATTCCACTCTAAAGTGGGGGTGTTCAAAATGGCTGACTTGAAAGCGTCGACTGCTTCTTCACTGGACTGGAACCTTTGACCACGAAGACTTTTCTTAATTTTAGGAAATGTAAAAAAATGGTTAGGGCTTAGGTCAGGACTGTATGGAGGATGGTCAAGAATTTCTACTTTTTCCTGCTTCAAATACTCAATCGTTTGACGAGCGCTGTGTGAACTTGCATTGTCGTGGTGCAGGATGATGCGTCGCTTTGAGTTAGATTTTCGAAGTTCGGCGATGACTTGTGGTAAACAAACTGTGGTATACCACTCTGCGTTAACCGTTCTACGATCATCAAGTGCAATAGTCGCAACATGGCCGGTTTTTCTAACGAACGTGGCCACCATCTTCTTTGAAGTGCTTCGAGAACGAACAACTTTAGTCGGCTTTGGCTCGTCTTGAAAGACCCAGATTGTAGATTGTTGTTTGGAATCAGGATCGTAGGCATAGATCCAAGATTCGTCACCACTGATGATGTCGTAGACGTGATTTGACTCTCCTCGGTTGAACCTTTGCAGAGTTTTCTTACACCATCTGACGCGGGCCGCCTTGTGATCGTCGGAAAGCAGATGCGGTATCCAACGGCAAACTAGCTTTCTTACACCAAGCGCTTCATGCAAGATCTTCTGAATGGTTGTCCCTGAGATGCCTAATAGAGCCTCTATCTCTCGATACGTCACATGACGATCTTCGAGAATTAGTTGTCTCACTCCAATGATGTTATCTTCAGTGAATGCAGATTTTGGGCGACCTTCGCGAGATTTGTCACTAACACTAGTATGTCCACGCTGGAATTCTAAATACCAGCGTTCGACAGTCCGCAGACATGGGGCTTCATCCCTGAACACAGATATTAGCTCTTCAAAACACTGAAGCCGTGTCAGGCCTCTTCTAAAGTTGTAGAAAATTATTGCACGAACATTTTCCTTAGAAAGATTCATTTTCGTACGTAACCTGACAGATTCTAATCGACGCTGTGACTAAACAATAACATTAATCCTAATACATTCAACTGTTTTGAGATTCGAAATTTAAACACATTCGAATATAGAACAGTTCCAAATTCAAAATTGCCGGGAATTATGGAAACGACAGAACTTAAAAGGCATGCCTCGTATATATACTAGCTGTGCCCCGCGACTTCATCCGCGTAGTATTGGATTATTGGGTTAAAATGTATCCTATATGTTAATCCCGGTTATAACCTATCTGTGTTCCAAATTTCATCCAAATCCGTTCAGTAGTTTTTGCGTGAAGGAGTAACAAACATACATACATACATACATATATACATACATACATCCACACTCACAAACTTTCGCATTTATAATATTAGTAGGATGCGAAAGTTTGTGAGTGTGGATGTATGTTTGTTACTCTTTCACGCAAAAACTACTGAACTGATTTGGATGGAATTTGGAACACAGTTTATAACCTGGATTAACACATAGAATACTTTACTTAAGTCTACGTGGACGAAGTCGCGGGCACAAACTAGTTATATAATAATAATATGTAGTTTGTACCTTTACTATATTATTTATTATACGTTTGGTTTAGGTTAGGTTTATTTTTTTGTATTATAACTATCCAGAAATCCGTCTCTAAACAACCTAGTTTGGGTAATCTAGCTGAAGTTTTAAGCTGTTTCACAAATCCGAGCTATTAAACAACAACTCCAAAAATAACTTGGTCATAATTTTTCCTCCCATCTACTCGTATTTTGGATGAAATAACTAACTTAATATAAATAGAAACTATATTATTCCATTTAAAATTCTTTAGTCCGCCGTCAGGTCGGATTACGCCCAAAGACTTTTAGAAGAAATTTGGAAATAACATAATAAGACTTAACATAACATACCTAAGTAATGTAAAAAAACGTGAGGTCTCTTATTCAGTCATTTGTAATACTGAAAGTCTTCAGATTTGTGGGTGCCGTTATCGAAGCGGAAGTAAGGAGAACGAGCAATCCATTTAAACTTCTCCAACATATTTTTCTCAACAAAAGACCAAACATTGATGTGGGGTCGCGACCCGACCCGTCAGTACCCCACGGTAACCTCGTCACAACCTCACAATAACCTTGTCACAATAACACTTTATCACCATGTTTTATTCAAAGAAAACCTACGCACAATAAAAATAGTGACATTATGAATATCGGAAGCGTGAACTTGATTTGGGTATATTTGGTTCTGTACATGTCTTAGAAAATCTAACCAATTCTCTAAAGACCTGTGAGATCCGTGAACCTGCACTGGGCCAGCGTGATAGATAATGGCCTGGGGTATTACTCTTAGCAACGATAATCGATATATAGTATCGATTACTAAACAAACGATACGAAATTATCGTTCGCTCAGACGATATACGACGGCAAAAAAGATGGAATTTAGTGATGGAATGAAAAGATGGAATCTTTGCTAAGAGTAGCACTCCTGAATCCCCACGCTTTGAAGGGAGGCTCGTACCTACGAGTGGGACATTAAGGGTGACCGTCTTCTTGGCTGTGCTATGAACCCGGCCCGCTCGCTTTGATCAATAGGATCACTTCATTTCCTCAGCTTCACTCGGCTAGCTTAGTTCAAGTTGATCGGAACCCTCTGAATTTTCCAGTGTCATCAAAATAAGTGCAGCAGCGATATTCTCACATTTTTTATTAACATGCAGAACCCTAAACTCTATAACGCATGTCAGCGCGCAATAGGTGTGTTCTCAGTGGAGTCACGTCGAGTCAACCGGCGAATGCCTTCACTAGTATTGTGACCCTATGAATAGACTGTTCCTATCCTGTGGAGACACCAACAATGCCGGTTCGGAGAGACTTTTCTTTCAAAAGTAATGGGTATTTTGGGGCAAATAGAAATTATGTTGTTACATGCCTTTCTGAATGAGTTGTAGGGTTGTGATATTTTATACGATTCATAAGTAGAAATATAACGTATCAAATTAATGTTAATGTTTTGAAATTTAAAATAATAAGGCTTTTGAGTAAGTACTTACTGGCCATTTATAAATTAAAATGTTTTTAACGCCCTATTGTGAATAAAAATAAAAATAATGAATTTTAATTTAAAATAATAGAGAGTTTTAATCATATTTTATGGCTGTTATAGCCATTACCAGCCAATTTTATAATATATTTATAGTTTATTGTGAGAACTTGAATAACTGCTTATATAAGCCCTGTATTAATAAATCGGTCTCAAGTTTAACAGCGGTCTTGAGTACGCTTTTGACATGTAAGTTTATACTGGTATGGTATTTCCATGATCAATCTCAGACTTGAGATCGTATTATTAATACGGACCTTAAACTTACCGTGGTGTTTTATAAAAACATTTTATTGCAAATTTTACAACACGAAAAATCCTTCTATTGCGGTCTGATTTCTATGTCTTTTCCATTCTGTTAAACTCAAAACGCCTCTTTGGGCGTTGGACTATAGAAAAGTAAAGTCCCTCTAAAATCCATTCACATGGTCACCCCACTCCTTATCTACTATTTGTATGAAACACGGACAAGTCAGGCCATTCAATGCTTCGGGAGATGTTCAGCTTTTTTCAGGGGTTTCAGCATCAATCTGCTTAATGCGACGCCCACCGAGCGGTCGTTAGGCCTTCTCTATTGTTAAGTCGTTTATGTGGTGTGTTTAATAACTTATAAAAGCGGGTATAGATTATTCTCAAATAAAACTCATATTTACTTTTTCTTTTCAGATCCTGTTACTTTGTTGCATCAATTAAGGTACTGTAAATTTGGTTTCACACTGAAAGTATGATTTCTTATTGCGATTTAACAATTCGTGTTAGTGGCCATTCACACGGTAGTCTGGCACGGATAATAACCATACATTTTACTATAATTAGATGTCAAATACGGCACTGTCTGACAAAAAAATGTACATAAAACGATGTCAACTTTTTTATGTGAATGACTGCTTAAAATTATTTTGTGATTTATTTATTTTCTAAACATTCCAACTATACATTCACAAACTTAGCAACGCAGTATGACCAACGCACATTGGACTGGGGGCGACCCCAGTTACACCTAGATTAAGGCAGATGACCAAAATACCCTCTCCGAATCGAACCCTCAACCACCCGATGCAGTGAGCCGACTAGGCTACGTTTAAACCATTAGACCAAAATATATATTCGTTAACTTCGATTACCTTCGTCATATATCTAGGTCATCCATTTGGTACGAGTTATATGCCTACCTTTATAATGTATTTAAAGTACAGCAGCTTTTATAAGATAAACATTAAAGGTTCCAGAATAAGGTTCCATTTATTGAAATTGGTTACAATATGTACGTTACTTATCTTTATAAATATATCAAATTCTTCTTCTCCTAAACTGCTTGACCGATTTTAATGGTATTTTTGGACTTATGGGGTCACCTGTATAGCCCTTAGCTATAGTTGGATCCGGTAGCGCTGTTGTTTACAACCTAAAACAAACCTGCCGGCAAAGCCTATTAATATAATTTGATTAGAACGGGAATTTCGTTTTCCAATATTGAACTAACATTTAAGTCTGAAAATTTAATTTAAATCATTTCAGCTTTATTCGAGCTTAAATGACAGATAGGTCACTAAAATTTCGAAAGTTTGTTATTAGATTTCCACCGCTGGACATTACCTGAATTTTTTTCTTGTTTTTTTGTGTACCGTACTAAGTGATAATTTAGCAATTATACAAGAAAATATATATAAAAAAAGTCAAATTAAACAACCCGATCCTACTTTTTAAACTACAAAGAGGTGATAATTTTCATACGGCTGAACCGATTTTCAAGAAACATAGCTCACTCTCTATCAGAATACCTTTCCAACAAAAAAACTAAATTAAAATCGGTTCATTCGCTTGGGCACAACGGTGCCACAGACAGATACACAGATACAGAGATACACATGTCCAACTTATAACACCCCTCTTTTTTCTTCGCAGGTTAATAATACCAAACACACTAAGATTATTATCGGATTTGCTCAGTTACGGAAGTACTCCAACTATTTAATAAAACTGCCTTTAGGTAAAACTCTTAGGTGTTTACTAGATGTATGGTTTGTATTTGAATTCTAATTAAATGTCGTGTTTCCCCTTCAAAAGAATATGCGGAAGTAGAGCGTCCGCATTAGCCGCAATATAGGTCACATCGTTTTTGTGAGCGATCCTGACACGGCCGCCATTAAAGCCTACCTGCACGAACATACCCAGGCGGAGACTGACGTTATATTTAATGTTTAATTTGAGTTTAGTGGAATTTGTGAGCATCCCTAGATTACAGCGCCGAATAGTGGTTTTATAAATTCCGCCGTTGCATTGCGTTAGGCGCTCCGTTAGACGGACTACGCTTTAAGCGTTTGGGCTTAAAGAGTTTTAGGCATAGGTACCTACACTAGATTTCGCTAGCGTAGGTTTTATTTTCTGTATGTCTACTACAGTGCCAGCTACCGGGTCCAACTATAGAATAATAATAATTATTATTATGTCCACAATACCGAATATCGAATGACAAGTATGACGCGACGCGGGCGGAGAGTTCATAACATAGAGCGTTCAATTCAAATATTTTTATATTTTAATGCAGATGTTATTACAGTCCTGAGAGGTAGTTAGTGTTTTACCAATAACCCTGTGTAGTTAGGTAGGTAAGTAAGCCTTCTGGAACCCAGTACTCTATCTATGTAGAGTATGCGAAGCGTTTACATCGCCTGTGGTCACCCCGCTCTCGGGTAGAGACCTTTACCGTGAAATGATCTCGGCCTTAGTGTGTCGGTAACCACATGAGGGAATTCGGAATTCTGAGAAACCGTCCTCGATATTGAGCTCTCTGTCAGGGGGCCAAGTCTGCTAATTTTGTAGGTGTTTAAGCCAATTAATAACTAATGATCATTACCTAATATTATCTTCATGAATTCTTCATCGTAAATCGTGCATTCTTGGCGCGTTCGAAAAATTGTCGGTCAGAGGTATGAGAACAGATGGCCGAAAGAAATGAGTAGTTGCCGTCGAAGACTTCAGGTCTTTAAACGAGACCTGAAGTCTTCGAAGGCCTTTATTATATAAAGGGTCTAGTTAAATTTTAAGAAATAATATAATATGAATAATGGACAATTACTATAGATATTAATGCTGAAACCGCATAATTTTTTAACATGAGGAATATCCTTATTGATTTTGTTGTGTGGTATTTCATTGTCAATTGGCAACATCTTATATCTGTGTGGACATATGGTGGGAAATCCTACCCCTACTGGTGGGGAGTGGTGGAAATAATTTGTATACTTATCGTCACGAGTGGCATACTTTGCAAGGTGTAACTGAGAGAGATATAAGTTTGTCTGTGAACTGCACCACCCGAATTATTTTATCCCAAGCGGAAAAATGAAGAAGCTATAAAACTTCACAAAAATGACAGCCAGTGTAACTCTACCTTATCTATATCTCTCGAAGCGAGGACTGTCAAGTCTCTGATACCTCTACTTCTCTGTTAAAACCATGAACCTATTGTCTAAAGTATACTTATTATTTCGATTGATAACATTTATTATACTGAACAAACTTATAACCTTTGCCCAGCATCCGTTACTGTCGTCTTAACCTTTCTGTCATGCATAAGTAACTATTAATTAGTATATTTGTATAAAGAAACCTTTTGTTACTGACAAAACATCAGGTATGAGCTCAGGTTGTGTACTTAGGACCATTAAGGTCTTACTAGAACCCTTTCTAGTTTTGCCATGTTGATAGTGTTGTGCCTAACAGCTTGAATTTAGTCGAGTTTGAATTCTATCGATGATTTATCGATAGAATTAATTAATAGAATGTAATCTATGATGCATAGCTTTAAAAATACATGTAATGTGTTGTAAATAAAATAAAAAGCCTTTACTTCTACAATCCTAGAATGTTAGGTACATAAATTTGGTAGAAAAATTAACCATGTAATTAAAAATGTACGTAAATACTAAAATAAACTATTTATTTTAAGCTAATGATACTGTAGTCGCCTTAACGGCGTAGGCATCCCTTAAATCTCTCCCCAAATCTCTATTACAATATGCTATAGAGTACTCAAAATTGGTTGTAGAAATCAATCGATTAATCTATTTGAATATCGGAAACATTTTCATAAGAACCCACGAGCTAACTACTGCAAAGTTGTCCTTTACTTATACCGTTCATTTTTATTGGTGTTTATCCTAAATAAACTAGGCTTTCGCTCTATCTGTGTCGTTCTGTTTGGTGTACACAAGTGCTAATTCTATTGGGACATAAACTAAAATAATAGTTTTAACATATGAGCACAACATAAATTACTTTTAGTTTTGTCAAATTTGGTTTATTCGTGATTTGACGACGTCACAGTTGGCATATACTGTCATCGAATTTAGTCGATAAAAAATAATCGTACAAATGGTCACATCCCTTCATGTGTTACGAGACATAGGCACGTATAGTATCACACATGTTAATATAGGCATCAGGCTTAAAGCTATAATTAGGTCACCATTCCGTTTCATGTTTCTACTCGTGACGTACTCGCAATTTTTCGTCTCTACACACAAGAGGACCGGGTAACCAGATGGAAAATCATCTACTCCAACCTCAGATGTCATACCATTTGTCCAGTTCAAATAACAGGATCTGGAGACCTTTAATTTCACATTGAACGGGTTTCCGAATGAGAGAATTTCGGATTAAAGGACTAGGACCCATATTATTAAATCTATGTCATGACTGAAACGGTCTTGAGTACGCTTTTGGTTGTCATTTTATATTGGTTTGACATAAGAATGACATTTCTAAGATCACTCTCAGACTTGAGATCGATTTATTAATACGGGCCTCGGATAACATATATGGGTTTTAATATGCAAGTTATTTTATAATCAGCTTATGGTTTTATGATATTAGGGACATTCTTAGTGAGGTTAAGGCACAAAGACACTCGGGCTGGAATTCATGAAGAGATATCAAATCTGAGAGCGGACTTGGAAATGTGATTCAAATGTTATTCTAAAAAACAGTACATGTCAGGTGTGCTTTCATTTATTAATACGGCCTATAACACTAAGGCCCGTATTAATAAATCTATCTCAAGTTTGAGAGCAGTCTTGAGTACGCTTTTGACATGTTATTTTGTATTGGTATGACATTTCCAAGATGGCTCTCAGACTTGAGATCGATTTATTAATACGGGCTCCAGTTCCTGATCTATTTATAAATATCTAGCAATCTACGCCTTCATTTTGTGAATATAAAAACTGATGAGTCTATGTTCCAGGTGTTTCTAACATTTTTTCCGCCTCCTTACCCCACGGCGCTTATGTTTAAAAAGGCGTCCGCAATTGTGTGTGAAATGTACCAGGAATCTCTCACTTACGTAATAGAATTGCCGCGCGTTTGCGAAACGCTACCCATTGTAGTAAGTAGAACTGAAATTGAAATGCTTTTGCCTAGATTTTTTGGCGGAAATATACCTTGTAATTTAAGGGACGCCACATTAGTTTAACCGGCCGCGGCGTGACAGTGGCCGTCCGTTAATAATATAAATTCGATACTCCCGATCTGGAAATTACCCAAGATTTGCCCTACCTTGAGGATAACAAGTAGCCTAGTATGATTATCGGTCGAACGCGCATACAGATCGCATTGGCGATGATGTGTGGTGCGGTGCGGCCAAGTCAAATATATGCCTTAAATACTGTACAGGACATTATTGAAACGTGAAAATGTGCGAGAAAATCCTCAACACGTTACGAGGGCCACGTTGCCTCGTTTCAATTTGCCGCGTTCGTCTTCTGTAATTTGACTGACGGACTTGGTGCGAATTATGAGATGCGGATGCTGGATGTGGCATTAGTTAAGCAACATAACTATTATGCAATACCATCTAGTTTTCTTGTGTTGCCTTGCATTTTTTACAAGATATTTATTAAAAAAAAATTAAGAATTGAAATCATCATTCAACAGAATCGCCCACTTCCTGAATAATAATTTCATTAACACATAAAAAATAAAACAACTGAATATGGATTCTAAAACAACATCATTAAGTTCATATTACAAAAGCGCAGAACACATCCTGGTAACATAAATGCTGGTAACATTTTCCACGTTTTGCAACTGGCAACATGTTATTTCTTTTTGCGGTTTTGTCTCCGCGAATACAGCGGGAATTTAATGTATTGCTTTATTTTGCGATTGGGGTGTAGTGACGTCACCACACTCGTGTTACAATACAACGCCAAAATTAATGTGACGCCGTTTATTCAAAGGCTTTGAATTCGCTAATTGGAGTCGAAGGTAATGTCACTTGCGATTCTCGGCGTTCACACGCTGTTATCTAAGAACATTGTAAATTAATGTAGGTTTTGTTACATAAAAGGGGGATTTTATTGGATGTCACAACTGTCTTTAGAAGATTGATATATGTGACATCGACAGTAGAAAAGTCTACTGCTTGAACCGTTTTCGCCATTATATAGAAAAATAAATAAAAAGCTTTGATAGCCGATTGGTTAAGCGCGATTCTTGTGGGTATCAAGTACCAGTGCACTGGATTAAACTGACAAGTCCTAATGTCACTATGTTATTTTAAATTATATACCCATCCAAACTCCCAAACATTATTTCGGACTTTTGAAGCATGTTGAAGGAACATACATGTCCTAAAACGTACTTTACGTCCATCATAGGCAGAATAAATTAAGAAAATTAGCAATTTTCGCCAACCGTTCTTAACAAAGAAATTGCAATAAGTAATCCTACTAATATTATAAATGCGAAAGTTTGTGAGTGTGGATGTATGTATGTTTGTTACTCCTTCACGCAAAAACTGCTGAACGGATTTGGATGAAATTTGGAACACAGATACATTATAATCGGGATTAACATATAGAATATACTTTAACCCAATAATCCAATACTACGCGGATGAAGTCGCGGGGCACAGCTAGTTAGAGATAATTACCAATTATATATATTAATACGGAAAGCAAAAACTTTGTACCACTTTTTACGACAATTGCGCGGACGGAAGAGTATGAAATTTGGCACATTTATAGGTTATATAGAGAAGGAGTGCAGAATGCTAATATTTTTAAAAGAATATGCATAAACAATACTTTAAATCAATAAATAAATCATCACACACACTACCATGCGTTGGATTCACACCCATGTGTAACTTCCACTTGGTAACTGACTGACTGTCTGAGTCTCAAACGTGACAGTTTTTTTTATTTCGGAGGGCGGAACTTCCATAGTGCACTTTGCGTGCCAGTATCAAATAGTCTTTGACAATAGAACCTTAATGGCGTTTAAAATTGGAATTTAAATGAATTGTGGTCGAATATCGACCGCGGGCGACCCCTAGTTTAGTTAAATGTTTTTGTTATAGAACAACCATCAATATTATTGTCGTATCTAGTAAAATGAATGCAGGCCGATCCACGAACGGACTATGAAATTCTTTATGCAGCTACCGGCGTGGAATCGTCTGAGAATTCAGTCTCATTTCGTTAACGAAATTATTCAATTACATTTTGGTACATCTCGTTGTGCGCTCGCCTCCCGCGCTAAGTGGCGGGGCAGACCGGCCACTTGTCGCACCGACTTTAAGACTTATGTAAACACTTAAATTAATATGCTAAATTGCAGCCGTAGTAGAATAAATAAAATAGAAGAGGCTAACATATATTTTATTTTATATTTTTATTTAATATATTTTAATTATTATTAAGTTATAATAATTAATGTTTGCTTGCAATAGGAGTTAATAGTTTCAAATTTAAGTTTAACGAGATTTTCAAGTACGTAATATAATAATAATTCAAGATCAGCTCTGTTTATATTTTTTTCAAGGTAATACCGCGATATATAGAAGAAGCACGGGGAATTTTGGGAGATGCTTGAAGAATTTTAATAAACATTTAATACATATATTATAAGAGTTAACCCTCTTTTAAGACCCAGGATTGGGTACAGACGCTAGCTTTGACGATGAGACTGGGAATCGACCCAGCCGATTTTTCCAAATTATGTAATTTGGAAAAATAACAAAATCGCGCGTCTGCATCACCACCAAGACCCCACTCAGGAGGTTTTCATTCATTTTGCATTCAACATTTGATTATATTTTATTGCATTACCGTTGCTTGAAATGTAAGATAAGTTCAAGCGGTGGGTGAGGACCCGCGAGCCTATAGTCTGAATAATATTAATTAGAAGCGTAATTAAGTTATTTCCACTTACATTTCGAAAGGTTTTAGAAAAGGTTTTTTCAGTATTTTCTATCTAGAATAGGTATTTTAGAAAATTGGGAAAAATAAAATACGGCTGCAGATTTTTTTTTATTACACCTTTGTTAATAATAGTGTTTTTTGCGTCATATTAAAAGGTCCCGCCACCTTTATATTTCGGGGAGCTCACTCCCGACATACTCACAAACACATTTAACTGAGTAGGGGAAAAAGAAATCTTAAAAAAAATATAGTGGCTTTGTTACCACTGACTCTCATTCAACGCTTCTTCCCTTCAATACAAAAGCTCGTTACTTTGTAATATTACAGCATTGTACAGCGAAATCATTGGAAAACGTTTGCAGTCCCAGTTTCTATATTTTCCAAACGGGCGAGTTTATGTGTTCCGTCAAATGAGCGCCTCAACAAGGCGAGTGGAAATGCTGTAATAGTACATTGTTACACGAGTGGTGAAAGTGACTTATTTTTCCCGAGACGGGGTTTGGCGCCCGAGCGTAGCGAGGGCGCTAATAGTTCGAGGGACAAAATAAGTCTTTCACCCGAGGTAAACACTGTGCTTTTCATTACGAATACAAGGAAAATAAAAATAAAAACAGGAATTGGCTAAAGAAATAATACAAGGAAGCATGAACAATACTCTACAACTCGAAAAAAAAAAGATCGGATTGCCGCCTATTTTGTTTTTTTTCGTTGGCCGGCCCCAACTTCATTATTTAGCCAGTATTTTTAATTTTCATTTTTAAATATTTTGTCAAAATCTATGTTATTTTAAAGAAATTGTTGAAACTAAATTATAATTAAGTCATTTAAAAGTATATATTCTTTATTTAATACTCAACTTTATGTTATTTCAATTTTACATCGTGCTGTAATTGAGTGACTGTAGAAAAAGTTTGAACATGGTTCCATAGAAATGGAACTAGTTTTTTTTTTATAATTTGACAGCTGTCAGTTGAAAGTGATTCTCCCGGGCCAGAAAAGTATTACTTTCAACCCGCTCCTCAGGCAACTTCAGACCTACTTTCAGTGTATGAGTAATGAAAAGATTTTATTTATATATACCACCGCATTTATCGTAGCTTAAAGATGCACTTGCAGTACCAAAAGCATTACTCGCACGTTGCTGACTTGAGGGAAACTTGAACAGAGGGAGAGAAAGAGAGGGGTTGGGCTTCCGGTTTTCTAACTAATCGTACGAAACGCAGCTATAATAGCCACATTACGCTGGTCTTCTGATAGAGTGGCACTATCCTGGTCGAGCCAGCATGTCTATGAACTGTAGTTAATAGGCCAGGTACAGCTTAACTCAACAACCGTCAAACTAATCCGCTTTCTATAAAGGACGGCTGCAATCACAACTTTATCATCAAATAGTAGTAAATTTCAAGTCACTTTTGTTTTATTTATTACTAGCGGCCCGCCCCGGCTTCGCACGGTTACATTACGGTTACATTATTGGAGTTTTAGTAAGGATCCCTAATTTTTTTCCAAAAAAATTATAACCTATGTCACCCGGGGATAGTGTAGCTTCCCAACAGTGAAATAATTTTTCAAATCGGTTCAGTAGTTTCGGAGCCTATTCATTACAATCAAACAAACAAAGTTTTCCTCTTTATAGTATTAGTATGATGATGAATTGTAAACTGTCGTTTTACCTTAGCTTATCAATATTCCTTTTTTATATAGGACTAGTCCCGCCACATACTCCCACTGTAATCCAGGATCGACAATGGTGACCAATAATGACGTCGAGGTTTGACCCTCGACGAGTCCCGGGGAAAAGTTGAATTGTCTTGGAACCCGCACGAATTTCATCGAATTTTATCAATATTACTGTAAAAATAAATTTCGCCCTTCTCATGTCACACTCCTGGGCACGAGGCTCCCCTCACTATGAGCGGGATTCAGGCTATAATAAACCACGCTGGCGGATTTCACATGTCTTTCGAAAATTGCTTAGATTTTCTAAGACATGCAGGTTTCCTCGCGCTGTTTTCCTTCACCGTAAGCAAGTGATAATCATATTGTAATTACGATTCGCACATAGATTTCTAAGACTGAGAGGTGCGAGCCGGGGTTTGAACCCAGGACTTTGTGTCCACAAGACGCGTGCTCAACCAACCGGCTATCAATATTACTAAAGAACAAGTAGTTACTTGTTCATAGATACGAGTTTAAGAGCAGGTCCTCTAGAATCCCTTTGTATTGAGGACAAAAACTTCTCTGAACCTCAAAACTAGTCAACTATATTATAGTCTTGTATGTCGAAGGGGTCACGCCAGAACGCACTAACTTCTCCCATAAACTTATGGAATACGGATGTGATCGTAAAAGATAATATCCCATAGTGGATATACTACATTTGGGGGTACTTGGTCGTCGTTACAGATTTTATTAGTGGGTAGGTTATGTTCGAGGCTTTGCTTGAGATTATTACGAGTCCGAGGAAATCAGTAGATATTATGATAGTTTGGGAGTTTATTAAAGATTTTGGTGAAAATATGAATATAATAACTGAATCCATATTATGTAACGGTATCGATAAATATTTAAGTGAAGTTTGTGAATGTTATTATTTTGTTATTAAAAAATAGCCCTCCCCTAGGCTGCCCTCAATACGAGGGGGATTCAGGCTATAATCCACCACGCTGGCTCAGTGCGTGCTGGCGCAATGCCCATGAAAATTTGGAAAATTGGTTAGGTTAGGTTAGATTTTCTAAGATAGGTTTCCTCACTATATTTTCCTTCACCTAAAAAATACCTTTTCTATTAGTATTAAAATTCAATTTTATTTTTATATATACAATTTGGTACAGTGTAAAGTATACTATTGTTTTATAAAATACTAGCTGTGCCCCACGACTTCATCCGCGTTGTATTGGATTATTGGGTTAAAAAGTATCCTATATGTTAATCCCGGTTATAATCTATCTGTGTTCCAAATTTCATCCAAATCCGTTCAGTAGTTTTGGCGTGAAGGAGTAACAAACATACATACATCACAAACTTTCGCATTTATAATATTAGTAGGATATATATATACATATATTTAAAATTGTATTTTAACCTAGTTTCACTTAAATCACAGTGTTGTTTTTAAACGGAATAAGGAAACCATTGTTTAACGTTCCAGTATTTAAGTATTGATTTTACAACAGGCGATTCTTTACGCTTTCGTGACTGACTGTCGTTCAAACTCGACCGGGGTCACGGCGGCTATGCAGGGTTGACGCTTTGGGGAAATCTGATTGCGCGATAAAATTGCGGAAGAGATCCCTTAGTTCTTTGGAACTGTTGGCCTCAGAAACAAAATTCTTAACCTTTTTTACGGCTTCAATGTTGGATAGGGCTTATGGAAATGCTTTCTCGTTTTATAAATCAGGTTTGTATCATAATTTGACCTTGGTTAAAACTTTTAAGGTCAAATTGGAACTGTTTTTTTCGGTATATCCTGTTTTTTTTTTCGCTGCTCCTTTGGTGTCTCGTTTCGGTCTGTTTGGTGGAGGCCTTTGAGTTCATTTAACTGAGTACTGGATAGACCGCGGAAAGCCCATTTACGGTCGGAACGGATATGACGTGTGTCATATTTGTCATTTAGGTGTCATTGTCTCTCTCTATTGAGCCGCTGATCTGATCATGCAGGCAAGAACACTTTTGAATTTGAAAAATATAATGTAAACATGTGGACTAAGTTTTCCTCTGTAAATTTCCAAGAGTCAATAAAAAAAATGGGTTTCCTTTTCATCATTAAAGGGTGTCTGATGTATATAGATTTTTTATATTAACTCTTACGTACCAATATTTTTTTTTAATTCCTTCTGATTATTCGCTATTAATGTTTGCTTTAAGTAATAGTGCGGAGAGAGTGTGGGGACGCGCTCTTTCTCTGTTGCACACGTGCTGACTTATGGCTATGACATCACACCCTCGCCACCTCTCCTGGCAGCGGCCCAAGCCGAGGTCGTGTCCCTTGTGGCGCCCTTGAGCTAGCTGCCCCCCTGCCCCTCTGGCTGGAGCGCACTTGCGCTCGCCCTCTGTCCGGGTGAAGTTGTTATGGCCACTCTGGCCAACAACATATAGATAGTCATATAAAAAAACAAAAAAAAAAAAACGTCACACGCCAGTAGCTCTGTACTGTTTCACTTTTCTGATCAGAAACATAACATCTTAATCGTCCGATTACTATTTACTTATATAGTGACAATGGTGTTGCCTGCTCACATTCAGTTGCTGTTCCTGATAATGTACACCATCTGTTATTCATTGAAAAGAGTAACCATTGAGTTTCTTGCCGGATCTTCTCAGTGGAAGCAGCATTCCGAACCGGTGGTAGATTCTGAGTATTCATAAATGCTTTGTTATTTTACATGAATACAAAAATAGAGTTTGAGTCTGTATTCTTGCTAATTAAAAAAGTTAGGGTGAAATTTATTTCACTTTTAGTCATTCTATGACGTTGTTTATGAAATTCAAAATATTAGTCAAATACTCTATTTCTACCCTTGTAGTAGCTGTAAGGGTAAAAAATATGTAGACTTTGAGATAGCTAGCCCTGTTATGGTGTGCCCCAGTTCGCGTTATCTCTGACCGGCGGTGTTTGTGTACCGTGGGACACCTCCTCCGGCTGCTCCGTTTGACTTATAGTTTTATTAGCTTTCACTTTGTTTTAGCTTACATAGTAACTATTACTGGACCTTTACTAGTGGTTTTACAAGTGTTCAGTTTAGGGTGTGAAATAGGAGTTAAAATGTGACTCTAGTGTATATTATGCGAAATTTCGACTATCGCTTGGCGTAGTGGTTCGAGCGTAGGCCGCTCACTGCGCATGGTGGTTGCGGGTTCGATTCCCGCTGTGGCAGATTTCGGAAATGGCCTTTTCGTAATTTGCCTTGGTCTGGGTGTTACTGGGATCGCCCCCAGTCCATTGTACGGTACCCATAGTACAAGCGTTGCTTAGTTTGGGACCATACAGTTGGTGTGTCAGTCTGGCGATATTTATTATTATTATTGAGTATTTTTTGAGATATTTCAATATTTGTTCTAGTTTGTTTTATAAACACCAAAAATGACTTATTTAATGAGTTTTAATTAGATATGACCTTGTTGTTGACACCAGCCAATGACTGAATTTGTAATAATTTTGATTACCGATTGGATCACGAAATTTGAATATATTAAAAGAATAATACTGAATTTCGTAAGACAAAGTGGTGGAGTAAAAGATGTTGCGTTTTAGCTACTTTATCACGCCCGGCAAAGAATAGGTACACTGAAACACGAGCAACCCTATATATGAAAGATACGAAATATAATCCTACTAATATTATAAATGCGAAAGTTTGTGAGTGTGTATGTATGTATGTATGTATGTATGTATGTATATATGTTTGTTACTCCTTCACGCAAAAACTACTGAACGGATTTGGATGAAATTTGGAACACAGATAGATTATAACCGGGATTAACATATAGGATACTTTTTAACCCAATAATCCAATAATACGCGGATGAAGTCGCGGCGCACAGCTAGTGTTTTAATAAACAAATAAGCTATACTAACTTTCGAGTCATTGCAAAAGCCGCCTTTTCCCTCTTTACGTTAAAAATAGGCACAAAACACTTTAAAATAAAGCAACGTAGGTACCTCCCCTCTACTGTGGAGGGGTAAAAATAAAGGGAACGATTATAATGAAGTGTTTTTGAGTCCTCGAGCCGGCTTTCGTCGCAATTGTTCTGTGAGAAAGACAAAAAGGACTGAAGGACTTTGAGCGCCTGCTTTTGCGCCGCCATTTTGGCTTTTTCTAATATGGAAAATTTTAATGGAGTTAGAAATATATAGCGGAACACATCATCACGCTTATATACCCCGAATAGGTAAGCAGAGATGCACAGCACCGCATTTCATGAATGGTATAAGTTTCCATTCAGTTCAGTTTCTTTCTTTTATGTAACACTAGCTGTGCCCCACGACTTCATCCACGTAGTATTGGATTATTGGGTTAAAAAGTATTCTATATGTTAATCCCGGTTATAATCTATCTGTGTTCCAAATTTCATCCAAATCCGTTCAGTAGTTTTTGCGTCAAGGAGTAACAAACATACATACATACATCCACACTCACAAACTTTCGCATTTATAATATTAGTAGGATATTAGGCAAACAAGCTTCGTCCCTTCTGATGTTAAGCAGTTACCATAGCCTGTATAGATTTGCGATACCGAAGGCATTGCTCGCACGTTGCTGACCTAAAGGGGAGTGGAACAGAGGGCGAGGTAGGGAGGGGTTGTGCTTCCGGCTCTTTCAAATGCTTCTCGTACGAAATGAAACGCCGACTTTTGTAGAGAAGAGGGTGGCACTGCCTCGAAAGGGCTGGCCCGTATATGAGCTGTAGTCACTTGCCTACAGCTTGGCCACCGTACCATTATACCGGGTACACTTGCGTTTGACATTCCGGTAACGGTTGGTAATATTCACACGTTTATCTGAAGGTGTGAGTTACTACATCAAGTGCGCTTACATTAAAATACCAAACCACGAATCGGGGTTTGATAAAAAGAGAAAAATCATTCAAATAAATAAACTTCGCCAGACTGACACATCAACTGTATGGTCCCAAACTAAACAATGTTTGTACTGTGGGTACCGTATAATAGACTAGGCGCGATCCCAGTGACACCCAAACCTGGTCAAATTACGAAAATAACATTTTCGATTTTTTTCGCGACGGTAATCGAACCCGCACCCACCCAGTGCAGTGAGCCGAGCGGCCTACGCTCAAACCTCTGCGCCAAGCGTAGATGAAGATTAAATAATAAAAAAATATTACCTACTCAAAAGTTTGAACTTAGGCCACCTTCTGACATAGCGAAGCTCCTGCCTCATGGAGCTACGCAGTTGGTCAGTACGCGGCTATTAAAACACTATATCTTGACATTATTATTGTTCGATACCGCTATCTAAACAAGGGCAACTAACTACTTCTATCAAGTGGAAGTACAGACGGCAGAAAAACTTCGCCTCGCGATTGTGGATTTACATAAAGTTTTGCAAACCCTACCCACGGCTCCCGGCCAGATATTTTGGTACAACTTCAATAGCAGACAATGCAGGCTTGAATAGTACATTGTGTTTTGCTTCGAGATGTGTACGGTCAGCAAAAATGATAGAAATTCTGTGAGAGGATTATCGTGAGTCTTAACTTTGCGATTTGTTTTTGTACCTGTGCGATTCAAATTGCATCAACGAGTACAATATGAAAGATTTTAAGGGTTCCATGATTTTTTGTAGGAACCCTAAAAGTTATTAGGTATACAGACGCGTAAGCTCAATAAGTATAGTATTCGAAGAAACGTGACGAATTTTACAACGTTCAGGACATAATAAGAATATAGTATTTCGTTTTAGATCTCTGTTTTATAGGTAATCTATTTTGTACGTGAGTACCTAGCCTACTGAGTGAGTAGGTAGGAATGCTTTGCATTGAGAATTATTAGTTTTATAGTCCCTAAAAGTTTGGGAATTATAGTTAAAACCATAGATTAAGCAATATAATACGTTAATTGCAAAACCATTTGCGATAAAATATGTTAAATCATACTTTAATATTATAAAGAGGAAAACTTTGTTTGTTTGATTGTAATGAATAGGCTCCGAAACTAATGAACCGATTTGAAAAATTCTTTCACTGTTGGGAAGCTACACTATCCCCGGGGGACAAAGGCTATAATATATTTTCAAAAAAATTGGGATCCTTACTAAAACTCGAATAATGTAACCGCAATGTACCCGTGCGAAGCCGCGGGCCGCTAGTTTATGCACTTTTGTCAAAGTCAAAGATAAAAGAGCTTAAGTGAATTTAATATTTTATGTCCTTAATCTTTTATCCCGCCATAAATAAACTAACGTTCTTATTTTATTAGTTTGATTAAGTAATCATTACACTTTATTTGATTATACCGTTTACATAAAAATATTACCGGCATTACAATTCGTTGAATCAGCTTGGCTTTATGCCTCGATTCCTTTGTCACCCAAAATGGCTGACAGCTGTCAATGGCGGCGATGGCGCCAATTCTACTCATTACGAAAACAGGAAAATCACGATTCGCCCATTTGTAAGAACAAAATGGCGGCTAGGTAAATATTATATTTATTTTTGAGTTCGATTTAACAAGTATACAACTTAAAGGGATCAATTTAAAATGAGCTTAAGTGTAATTTTAACTCTAAATGATTAAACATTACAAAGACGTATCTGCTACCTATTTTACGCAATATTTTTAATTGATTAATTAGTTCTGAGCCAATAATTCGCCGCTGGCAAGATTGATGGGCTCAGAACGGAACATTTATTGGCCGGCCACGTCAATTGTCAAAAACGTCAATTAAAACTTTTAATTGGTTCCCCGAAATTGTGATCAGCTCAGCAAATGAGGATCAAACGCCCACGGAACACCTCTCCAAGTGAGAAAGGTGAATCGTGGAAAGCTCGTTATAAAAGTTGTTTACAACTTCGCAATGACAGTTGGAAACTTTATGATATTTTGTTTGAAAGCGGGGAAGTGGATTTGAATCTACAAGTCTCAATGCGAGGTATAACGAGTCCCTCTGAGAAACCTATTGATAATGGTTACTGCACTGTATCGTCTTTCGTATATATCATCGATGATTACAGCTATAAGCCAGCCATAGAAATGGCAGAATCCATTAACAATTTTTGAGCCCTGACACATGTCTTTGTCACTACGCTGTCATTTTTATGTTCTGTTCTGTTCCAGAGGAGATAACGTTCCCTAGAGAAACTTATGGTTACAGGCCAGGTAGGGAAAGAGACACAGAGGAAGAAGTCTACTGCGTTGGTCCGATCAGATTTGGACGACTCTTGACTCCAGCGTCACCCAGGCAATCCATGTTGCAACAGACAGTGGCGATAAAATTAAGGGTGACCGTCCACGAGGCTGTGCTATAAAGCAGGCCCATCCGCATCAACCCATCGGAACGCTACATTTTCTCAGCTTCACCGAGCTTTTAGATTGACACGAAATGAAGCGATCCTATTGGTTGAAGCACGCGGGCCCGCTCCGCCCTAATGCTTCTTTATAAGGATCACGACCCTTAGCATTAAGGAACACGACGTGAGAAGGAGTTAGGGTGCTGTACCTGAAAAATGAAATAAAATGAGCCTTTATTAGATAATTCTTGCATCTGTCTACCTGTCACAGCTACTTAGGTATATTGCTCAACGCTCAACTAAGAACTTGTAAAAACTGACATACCTTCATTTTTCTATTACCATTTTAAGAGAAAGAATCCATGATGGCTGCTCAAATAGGTACAGCAACAAACCTATTACTTTATTTTATTACCACTTCAACCAATTCAGTTAAATTTCAAAAACCTAATTTCGCGAGGTGCCTTATCAATTTTGAGTCAGGCGATAATGTAAATGAAAAAAAGGTCCCATTTAATCTTAAATAGGGGAGCTCAAGTATCTAATTGAATAATTTCGTTTGGCGAATGAAATTGCCGTGGGGTGAAGGGTAGAAAGGGTGCTTAAGTGTTACCAGCTGCGAAAATATTCCTTAAAAACAATATCTCTTAGAAATTTGGCGAGTGCCGGCAAATTGTCGATTCAATTAATGTTATTCAGGGTAGAGTTTGGACGGCTGGACCGCAGGCCATCTCCTAAACCGCTTTGGAAGCGTAATGAAGGTGTCCGGATATTGCGTAAAGGGGAACGCGCTCGTAATAGTAACCTACGTGAGTTTATTCAAGAAAACTTTGTAATGAAGTAAACAGTTTTTAATTTTATCGTATCGTATCGTAAGTTATAGCCCCGTATCGAAGCAGCGTATCAATCATAATATGTATAGTCTGATCTCTACCGGGACTCTACGTATTAGCTAGAGTCGGTAGTCGCGCTCTGACGTAAAATACACCGGCAAGCAATACAAATAAGCGACTAAATTATCATGATTTCCAACAGGCCAGTATGTAATAGTACATTGTTACACGAGTGGTGAAAGTGACTTATTTAGTCCCGAGACGGGGTTTGGCGCCCGAGCGTAGCGAGGGCGCTAATAGTTCGAGGGACAAAATAAGTCTTTCACCCGAGGTAAACACTGTGCTTTTCATTACGAATACAAGGAAAGTAAAAATAAAAACAGGAATTGGCTAAATAAATAATACAAGGAAGTATAAACAATACTCTACAATTCGAAAAAAAAATAAAGATCGGATTGCCGTCTATTTTTTTTTTTTCGTTGGCCGGCCAACTTCATTATTTAGCCATTATTTTTCATTTTCATCTTTAAATATTTTGCGCAAATCTATGTTATTTTTAAAGAAATTCTTGAAACTAAATTATAATTAAGTCATTTAAAAATATATATTCTTTAATTAATACTTAACTTTATGTTATTTCAATTTTACATCGTGCTGTAATTGAGTGACTGTAGAAAAAGTTTGAACATGGTTCCATAGAAATGTGAAAATGGAACTAGTTTTTTTTAAATAATTTGACAGCTGTCAGTTGAAAGCAAAACTCCCGGGCCGGAAAAGTATTACTTTCAACCCGCTCCGAGGGGCTTCAGACCTACTTTCAGAGTATGAGTAATGAAAATTACATTTGTATGGCAAATTTGTCGTTAAGGTCAATGAGGTCGTTGTACCAACTATACAAATATCTAAAGTATACACTAGCGACTAGCAAGCGAAACATTCATAGTAGACTAGTCCACACACATCAATCTAACGACCGTAACACTACGACGACGATGAACGGATTCACACACAGAGACGTGTAGGTATACTATTATTTCCAAACAAAACTCTACAAAACGTATCAACACTCGCGCTGCACATTCTAACAATAGCAAGCGAAGGGTTGATCGATTGTGTTTGACGTGTAACACTTTCTGGAAGGCTTATATACCGTCAGTATTTCCCGC
Organism: Notodonta dromedarius; assembly: GCA_905147325.1. Classification (NCBI taxonomy): domain Eukaryota; kingdom Metazoa; phylum Arthropoda; class Insecta; order Lepidoptera; family Notodontidae; genus Notodonta; species Notodonta dromedarius. The sequence goes on along the minus strand of LR990179.1, from coordinate 9,163,635 downwards.
GATGGCAGATCAAATGATAAATGGCCGGAATCGGTGCCATAAGCCCGGGATCAAACCTGATCTACTTTGTGGCTGGTGTGGAATCGGCTTTTTCCTGCTATTACATTGGCTTTGTGATGGAATGAATCGGGTTTGAAATGATTTTGCGTATTATAAGATCAAATAACTAGTGGTTATGCACAGTGAGTAGATATGCGCACCTCACTAAACTAGCTTTCTAATTTAAATACCTAAATCTGAGTGAGATTTGATTACTATTGACTTATTTAGTGACGATAGTGTTTGCTTGCTCACATTCTGTTGCTGTTCCTGAGAATGTACACCATCTTTTATTCATTAAAAAGGGTAACCATTGAGTTTCTCGCCGGATCTTCTCAGTGAAAGCAGCATTCCGAACCGGTGGTAGATTCTGATTATTCATAAATGCTTTGTTGGCTACATGGAATACTTCCATACAATGGAGGATGGTGTATATTTTCAGAAACATTTTCAGCTAGCAACTGAATGTGAGCGGGTAAGAAAAGTAATAGAAAATATTAAACTGCTCATTCAATATTACCAAGCTAACTAAGGCTCCCTCAGATTTAGGTATTTAAAATAGAAAGCAAGCTAGTGTAGTAAGAAAACAACACGAATTTATACTAGATGCAGAAGGATTTTGCGCTTATGGTACAGAATAAACTACTTCTATGCTGATCAATAGATGCATCCACATCTATATATATATAACTCAAAGGTGACTGACTGACTGACTGACATAGTGATCTATCAACGCACAGCCCAAACCACTAGACGGATCGGGCTGAAATTTGGCATGCAGGTAGATGTTATGACGTAGGCATCCGCTAAGAAAGGATTTTGATTAATTCTACCCCCAAGGGGATAAAATAGGGGATGAAAGTTTGTATGAAACTTTGTCAATTAAATTCCACGCGGACGAAGTCGCGGGCACAGCTAGTGTACCATATAGCTGCGCCCAAGCAATCAGCTATGATGTTAGTTCTACGTGGTAAGACGTCTATGCTCGGTACATTTGGACGCGACTGTTAGATGCCTGAACATAGATAAAGTAGCATCGCGATGTCTGCTTGCGTCGCCGGATCAGGCCTCGCTCGTGTGACCACCTCCTTTTGTTTTCCTCGCTATCATCAGTCCGCCTCGAGCGCGGCTTTGCCTCGATCAATCACCATGCATGATTACTTTATCGTTATTTTTACAACAGTATATCAAATGCATCGTACCTCGCATACCAATCGATGGTCCTTTATTTATCTCAGGGGTTTGTATTTGATTGCACCACAATAGAGAAAGGGTGCGGCCTATTGGACCACGGACAATGGGAGGGCGACCGCTGGGTACTCGCGACACGCCCAGCGTTGCTGTTGATGAAATTGTTGGGTATTTATAGAGAGGTCGTTTGCGGCAGATGGATTGGGAGGTTGGTGTGGATAAACTGTATTAAGTCTCCCCCCCTTCTTTCTCTTCCCTATTTACCACTCCCCCCTTTTTTTTTGTTTGATCTGGTATTCCCCTGATGTGGAAGTCAGGGACTTTGTTATGTCTTTATTTTATTTTTTTATTTGTTGAGCAAGCCTGTTATTTCGTTAAAGTTTGTTAATGTGTACTATTTGTTTCAAAAATGCCACTTTACGGGCTATTTCTTTGCAAAATTTTATAAAGAAGTCTCTAGTGTTTTTATCTCTTACTATATTTTTTATTTCGTGTGTTGTTATTTTTATTCAATTTTTTGTTTCCAGTTCTGTTCTTTCTTTGCAGTGGACCGGACATTCCACGATGATATGGAAAACGCTTTCTTCTATCTCTGGGTCGTAGATGCACGCCAGGCTCTCCTTGCGCTTGAAGCGATTCAAGTACTCGGAGAACCCGCCGTGTCCTGTCAATACTTGCGTCATAATTGGGTCGATCTCCATCTTCCTCACGATGCTGTAGGCGTCTATCGCATCGGGGAAGAACACTTTAGTTATCGACACCGTTTCTCCTGCCTTGTAGCGACTGCTCCATTCGTCAAGCGACTCCAGTCGGATTTGTCGCTTGACGAATGAGACAGGACACCGGTTATAATCTGGCCTTTGCAATCGTCTATAGGCTACGGTAACTGCTTAACATGAGGCCGGCCGTATGCTGGTTTGCCGAGATTGTTACATCAAAAAATCTATACAAATAAATAAAATTGAAGTGTCTGTTTGTAATATCAAAATAACACCTTTTTACTAAATGCATATGAAAGTACATACGACACCTATAACATAAACGCGATTTAAAAAAATTTTGTCTGTCTGTCTGTCTGTCTGTGTGTTTGTTCCGGGTAATCTCCGAAACGGCTGGACCGATTTTGACGGGACTTGCACTGGCAGATAGCTGATATTTTAAGGAGTAACTTAGGCTACTTTAATTTTAGAAAAACAATTAGGGATCCGCGTAAAAAAATAAAAACACATGAAATCAAAGAGTGTCTCCGAAACGGCTTGACCGATTTGGACGGGTCTTTTACTGGTAGATAGCTGTTGTTATAAGCAGTAAATTAGGCTACTTTTATTTTAGAAAAAACAAAATTTAAAAAAATGGGTCCTGTCGGGCGGGCTCAGAACGCGGGAGCGGGCTTTTTTGTTAAGATAAATTCCACGCGGACGAAGTCGCGGGCTCAGCTAGTCTTTATATAAAATTCAGGTGGGCGTGTGGCAGTAAATGATTCTCCTCCTAAAAGGCTTGACCGAAAGTTTTCTACTTAAGATCTATTTAATTATTATATAGTACTTTTAGAAGTGTTATATTTTGATCAGTGGTAATAATTGGATGATAACATAATTAGCGTTATTATTTGCCTTTATAAACAGTAATTAAACGTGAAAGTATATTAAAATACTTAACAACTTTCAATTTGTTTTCTTATAGGTAACATAAAATAATCTTAAAATTAGAATCATAAAACTTACAAGAAAAACTTGGGTGCTCGTCCCCACAGGGTTGTCCCAAGTTAAATGGCGATTTTACGAGTAATTAATAATTAAAGTCTAGGCACAATAAAGTCTCCCGCTTTTGTTAGCCTCCTATTACGAATATTAAAATGTAAAGCCTTTAACTTTTTTTAAGGTTAATAAATTACTTTAGTTTTTTTTAAACAAACTAATATTGCGATATTAATTTAATTTCCTCTGGTGACAAAGGGATTTGGAATAATAGGTTGGAACGCATCGAATGTTAATAATCATAATGTTTTGTAGAAAAGGAAATTTTAATTTCAAAATTTTCCTTTTCTGCAAACATTATGATTAATCTATAGAAATAAATAAAATTGGAGTGTCTGTTTGTAATATCAAAATAACACCTTTTCACTAAATGCATATGAAAGTACATACGACACCTGTAGCAAAAGCGCGTTTTTTTTTGTCTGTCTGTCTGTCTGTCTGTCTGTCTGTATGTTTGTTCCGGGTAATCTCCGAAACGGCTGGACCGATTTTGACGGGACTTTCACTGGCAGATAGCTGATGTTATAAGGAGTAACTTAGACTACTTTTATTTTATAAAAACAAAATAAAAAAATGGGTGCCGTCGCGCGGGCTTAGGACGCGGGAGCGGGCTTTTTTGTTAACTTAAATTCCACGCGGACGAAGTCGCGGGCTCCGCTAGTTAATAATATGATTAAGGTTTTAGCTTTTGCTTGTGGCATCGGTAGCGTAAAAAATTAATACCTGGATATCGACAACAGCTCCATCCAACGGGCCGAACTACTTATAGCGAAGAACCATAAGGTGAACACATCCCTGAATCCAAAAAAAAACATCAAAATCAGTCAAGCCGTTCAGGCGGAGAAGAAATACAAACACGTTTTTGGAATTTATTATTAAACGTGTTACTTTTTATGCCCAGGTTTTTTTCCAATCCAATACGTTTCTGTAACTTTATTATAATGTTTGCGGTTTCAATCTAGGTATGTTTAATCAAAACTTTAAAAGTTACTTATATGCAATCGTCTTGATAATATGTAAGTGCGAACGTATGTTCCACGAAGTTTGTGCTTAAACTTTGATGCTTAACAGTTTTGTAGATACAGCCAAACTTATAATACTAAGTTTCACTTTTACTTGAGTTGCGCGAAATATTTACGTGAAAATGCTTATTTTCTATTTTCTTTTTAGTCGATTTGAAATAGTACTAAATGTTGAATAATGAAAATGTTTTTGACATTGATATTTATTCTAAAAACCACGGACTTAATTTTAATAAAATATTTTATATCACTTTGTGTCTGTAACAACCCTATCTTTGATGGTACAGTTATTTCAAGTCAAATTAATGTTGTATTTTGTGTAGGTAGACGAAATGAGCGCTACACAAAATCAAATCTGTGTATTATAAATCTGTTTGAGACTGATTGCCATTCTGTACAATGTCTTGGTACGAATTCTAAATTAAAATTAGATGTTCTACAAAATATAAGTAAATGATATTTTTTATGACAGAGCAAGCGTACGATACGACCCACCGTACGTTAAGCAGTCACCGTATCCTATAATATGCTTGTAATACTAATGGTATTGCTGGCACGTTGCCAATCTAAGGGACGAAGTTATGCCGTCCGGATCTCTCAGTCATCGTAAACTCATCAAAAAACTCATCGACAACGCAGTTTTGAATGCTACTTCACGCCAATTTTCTATGTGATGGTGGTACTGCCCTAGTCGAACTAGCCAGTAGGTACTTATATAAGCTGTAGTCATCAGCCACCGGAACGACTTGAACTTTACTTAATTACATTCAGTACAGTCACATCATACATATTATATCTTCTTTGTATATAAAATTGTCTGTATGTCCTTTATTGAATCGTCAACTATGCATTTGATCATTTATTTATTTATTTATTTATTATCAGATGCTTGTTGCGCTTACAGCTTAGCCAAGACGCACAACAAGCTAAATTACAGGAGAATAATTAATTACTACTGCTCGCTCAAGAAGCTTATACATTTTTTAATAAATACATTCAACTTTGTATGGAAAATGTCAATGTCTGGTTGCTGAGCAATTAAGGCGTTGATTAAGTTGACGGCTTGGGCAGTTGGGGCAAATTGCGCGGTTCGCGTGCGCACCGGCGGCGCCGCGAGCAGCCGCCCCGCGTGCGCACGCCGCAACCGACCCGTGGTGATTAAAGAACATCGCAACAAAGTGGAGGGGTTATCGATAGTGCCGTTTAGAAGCAGGAAGTAGTGGACCATTATGGCGCACTTACGTCTAAGCTCCAATGTGCTCATGCCTACCATGCCAGTTACGAATAGCGATGGATACAGATATGGGTAATAGCCGAACATTTTCCTATAAAGAAAACGACAAAACTTCTTATGCACCTTCTCGACCATTAACTTATATTTACCCTCATGGGGATCCCAGATTATAGCATTGTACTCCAGTTTTGATCGTACAAATGCGTAATAGAGGGTAACAATTGTACTTCGCGTATGAAAGCGGCCAGCCTGCCTCATAACAAATCCAAGAGATTTGAAAGCTCTGCTACACAACTCTGTGATATGGGTATTGAAAGTTAACCCAACATCCAGGGTCAAGCCAAGGTCGCGCATCTGTGCAACACGCTCCAGAGGAATACCGTGCATGTTATACGTGTATACAATGGGCGAACGAGCTCGGGTGAAAGTAATGCTTTTGCATTTGGTTGCGTTGAACTCCAGCTGGTTTTGTTCACTCCATTCCACAATACTATTGATGTCCCTCTGAAGCGCCTCACAGTCTGATACGCTGCCTATACCCAAGAATAATTTTAGATCGTCGGCAAACATCAGACACCGGGCTGAACTGACAACACTCGGCAAGTCATTGACCATTATCAGAAATTGGGTGGGCCCAAGTGTGCTGCCCTGTCTTACACCAGAACAGGTCACATACGAGTCGGAGCGATATCCAGAAAGTTGCACATATTGGATTCTGTCTGTAAAATAGCTAGCAAATAATTTTAATAATTTTGGGGTAAATCCAATGGCCGAAAATTTTTTTAGCAATACGTCGTTGTGGACGCGATCAAACGCTTTTTTAAAATCAAAATATGCGGCGTCAACCTGCTTTTTATTATCCATTTCAGTAACGGCATAGTCAATAAAGTTAATGTGGTTAGTGGCGGTAGATCTGCCCGCCCTAAAACCGTGTTGTGCATCACTGAGCTGCGTGTTGACCTGTCTAGTGATGTGGCGGTTCAAAATGGATTCAAAGACTTTGCCGAATGCAGACAGAACAGCTATGGGTCTATAATTTTCAACCTTTGATCCCGAACTATCCTTGGGAACGGGAGTTACCCGGGATGTTTTCCACTGAGAAGGGTAAGTTGCGGTACTAAGAGCTAGATTGTAAATATAAATTAAAGGTAATTTAAGCGCTTCGAAGCAATCTTTAACAACGAAAGGTGGTATTCCATCAGGCCCTGCGGAGGAGTGAGCCTTTAGTCGCTGAACTGCCAGCTGTAGGTCATGAACGTCAACACTGTCTACTGCTATACGAGAGGAACACAACGAGTCAGCCGCCTTGCGTTCAGCTTCATAAGAAGACAGCTTTGGCGTATTATTTAAAAAAACAGATTTAAAATAACAAGCAAAGGCATTCGCGGCATCGATACCGGAGACTGTTTTTCCGGCATATTCGAATTCTTTGGTATACTGCTTCTTTGATTGCTGGTCTTTCACGAATTTCCAGAATTGCTTAGGATTATTTTTTATGTCAGTTTCAGTTTGCTTAATATAGTTATTATATGCTAAATTAATTAAAAGTTTGACTCGCTGTCGATAATATTTAAACATTTCACAGTTAAATTCTTGTTTATTTTCTTTAAACTTTTTTAAATGAAAATATTTATTCTTTATATTTATTATAATTTCTGACGTAAACCAAGTTGGGTATTGATAACGAACATCAGTATTAAAAGATCGTTTATGAGGAACATGAGTATCGAAACAGGCACGTAATTTGACATAAAATGCACTGACAGCTTCATCAACGTCCTTGAGTGCAAATATCTCATCCCATTCTATGAAGGCAAGAGAAGCATATAGGGAATAAAAGTTGGCCTTGCGAAAGTTCCAGTCACAGTGCAATTGATCACGGGTAGGCTGCGGCGGGCAGACGCGAGACACGTCGTGCTTGGGCCCAGACAATGAATGCGCGCTACGCACATCCACAGAGAGCGGAGGATGGTATGCATCGGCTTGCACCACGGGCTCCGTATCACCACTCACCTTAACCCACTCACCACCGAGACTGCTCAGAACCAGATCTAACATTGTTCCATATTTGTTTAGTATTGTGTTGTGCTGTTTTAACTTACAGTAATCATGTCATGATCTTCAGCAAAGTGTTGTGCATGATACAAAGGTTTCTGAGTTGGTACGACCAATCTTTGACAGCGTAGCAACGCGCGCAGGGTACAGCTAGTTATTAAATCAATGGTTTTTTTTTTAATACCTAATTTTAACACGATTTCAAACCACTATCATAATCTAAATACGTTAAGTACAGTCAGAACCATAAACATCATACGATATTATTAAAAAGCCAAGACAATAAAATTGCAGAAGCTCAGCTGGATTCCGCACAGATGTAGGCAGGCGCATTGTTCCTGCCTCGACAAATAGATTGAATCAAAGTCACTTTGAAAAATGAAAGCACAAAGACTACTGTGGGCTTGGGAGAGGACAATGAGCTTAGGCTGCCTTCGAGCGCAGAATCTACAGCTTTCAAAGGATTCTCTATCTTCCCGGTATAGTTTAACATATTGACTTTAGAGGTGGTGTAGACGAGATTTAGCTGCGGTATAGCATTATTTTCAATAATATAGGTGTCTTTCTTTGTATGTCTGATTGACCCACACACCGATTTATAATGTTGTCCCTATTTTTTGCTATTCAAAAATATAGACAAAACATGATTTATGTAAATGTTTCGTCCAGTGCAAACATGATTCTAACCAAATCATACAAAAACAAATTGAACGGATTTCAATTATATTTGGTACAATACGAGTATACTTAGTCAGGTTTATTTCACAAAGACGCAAAAAATATTGCAAATTGACCCTTATACTAGAGTCGTAAGAGTGATAACACGCGTTTTCGTGAATTCAACGAACTGTAATTCTAATCTAATGTAGTATGGAAGTGGTTGTTTACAATATAAAAACATTCTGAAATAACAAGGCAATAAATTATCAGTTCGTTGTAGGTACTGAACGTCAGAGGTGGAATTTTCGGTTGATATTTTCATGAAATATGCTAACATTTTTCAGTTTTTTTTTTTATTATTTAAGCATGAACTGCGCGCTGGAGCGTATTGCGTCTTAATTTAAATTGCAGTTTAGGTCTAAAATTGCAATCCTACTAATATTATAAATGCGAAAGTTTGTGAGTGTGGATGTATGTATGTATGTATGTATGTATGTATGTTTGTTACTCCTTCACGCAAAAACTACTGAACGGATTTGGATGAAATTTGGAACACAGATAGATTATAACCGGGATTAACATATAGGATACTTTTTAACCCAATAATCCAATACTACGCGGATGAAGTCGCGGGGCACAGCTAGTCATTTATATATTTATGTCAAAAAACTTGAAATAGATTTGTATAATACTTTCATACTAAAATCCATTTAAAATGTTGTAAATTTGACGGAAAATTTCAACTCTTGGGGGGCAGCATCATGAGTTAAATCCATGGTATCAGTTTTCGTTACGATGTCCCATACACCCTGTATAGCCATGTACCTACATACATACCTAACCATGTACATTTTTACTTGACATGGTTCTTGCAAAGTCATTTTCATATTGCTTAGCTTCACAAATATTTCACATATTTCTATAATTGAGTATAGACGGTTCTCTGCAGATTAAATACAGCAAAATTTCAAAGTAAAAATACCGCCCGCGTTCATTTTAAGTTTCAATGGAGTGTCTTAAATTGGATTTGTGAAATGGAGAGATCGTGTTATCGACACCTTGATTTTTTTCTTCCATCGGCCTGAGGGCAAAGGTATTTGTAACTTTTGACAGGTATTAAAAGAGCTCTTAAGATTTAAGACTAGATTTTGTTTTGGCCCACAGACTTAGCACGGTTTTTTCATGTTCCTTAAATTTTGCTCCTAATGCCCCCAGTTCGTAGAATATTGTAAAGAGGTCCATGTCGGCGCACTGACCACAGGCGATAAGCGTTCCTGGCCGTCAAGAACGTATTTGAATTTTATGAAAAAAGATTAGTTTTGAAATTGAAAGCTCTGCGGTGCGCTGGCAGTGACAATTGGGGACCAAAGAGAATACAATACTACGTAAGATTGGGGATTATTGAGATAAGACGTGTTTTTATGTAAATTAATATTTAAATAATATAATAATAATTAACAATAATAAATATTATAAAATACTACGAGTTATTAATTGAAACCCCATTGTCACAATATTCTTGTTTAAGTCTCCTTCTATTTGGAAATTGATTATACTAAAGGGCTGACGAGATAAAAATAGTGCAAGATAAATACGAAAAAAAAATTAAGAGCCATAATTTTAATGGAAAAAATGCTAAATAGGTATACTTAGAAAATGCTTGATTTAGACTATCTAATACGGTTAGCTTAGGTTCTCGATATTATATTATTCGTAAGACTATTTGCCAAATAATGCCAAAATTTTTACATAAATTTCGAAATTAACTTCAAATGAACACAGAAAAATCCATTCTCAAAACTCTTTTCATATTATAATTTAATATTGTCGACTTACTTGTTATTTTCCTTCAACAATTTATTTTCTTTGCAAACGGGCCGTATTTGCAATATTTCAAACGGCAGAGGAACTCGGTTATCGAGCCGCGCGACGAAGCGGCGTAATTTCTTTAAAGAGGGTAGCACAATCCGTGCTAGGATTTCCGTTTGACGATATGCGTGCTGCATTACGCCGTAAACGTGATAAGAAATTGTGGCTGAGTGTACCGTCAGCAAAAAAAAACTTGTATAGAAATATTCGAGTAAGATTGCAGATGAAACTGGTCTCAATTGTATTACATAAATTTGAAAGTTTTGAAAATATAATAATTATCATACTGTGATCCACTTTTGTTGCTAACAGTACCTGCCAACCGACTACCGACGATGTTTTTTTTTCTTAACACGTCAAGCTCAGCAGGATATTGGGAGTTTTTCCGCATTCTGTGTTTGTAATATCAATTTCCTTGACGAGTAGGTAAGTGAGAAATAATGAAAGCAATGAGATTCTCTAGAAACTTCATGACACGTCATGAGCCAGTGTAGGTGAAAATCCTAGCTTGATAGGGTGTTATGGTAACTCATTTTTATCAGTGATTATCACTTGCTAAACGGTGAAGGAACATCATGAGGAAACTCGCACATCTGAGGGAACCTCACCAATTTTAATGGATGTGTGAAGTCTACCAACCTATGGTCGTCATGCTTGGCTTGTATCCAACAATGAGACATCAAGGAGGCAATTTATTATAGCTCCTATGGCCTTAGGTATTTTTCAAATCCCCCTTGTTTCCTCCTAATATCTCCTCTTAATGTCGTCTTCACACAAAAATTGCTAAGCGATGGCGAATAATGAGCACTTTGTCCCTAATGCCTTGCGCTGAATTTTGTTTCTGCTTAAATTCCTATTTATCTCAGTCCTAAATTATGAACCTTTTCCTGTTTAGGCACGGCTGATTACAGCTTCTGTTCTAAATAAATTTACTAGCAATACGAAATATTCCGCTTATTAATAAACGTGATATGGGGGCGTAGAGTTACAAGTCGAATTATCCCTTCCTGTTCAGTTGTTTGACATTTATAAGAAGAAAACAAAGCATGGCGTAACTATTGAAATCAAACTATTTTTCGGATTTTATCGCGTTTATTAACTTTATGTTCCCGACGTTTCGGTTGCTTTACAGCAGCCATGGTCACGGGGGGACTGAGGTGTTAGACGTCCTGATGTCATAGTTAGTAACTGGGTACCCTCATATTTAGTTGTTGTTTGCGGTCCGATCCACGCAGAAAGAGCTCACAGTGTCCCGAGGTCTTGCAATGGTACACTTGGTTTTGGATTTAATTATATTAATTACTGGATCCCAAGTTGGTGGTAGCACCCAGCCATCAGCCAGCCATCAGCGAAAAATAGTTTTATTTCAATGTGTAGTATTCGCGTAAATATAAGAAAACAATACATGGCGTTACTAATCAACCGCTAAAACGCGTTTATTAATAAAGGGGATAGTGTTATTGGGAACCAAGCCAAGGAGCTGTCCTAAGTGTTCTTTATTTATTATTAAGTTTATTAATTTTACCCGTCAAGTATTCCTATAAAAATAATATAAATAATTTAGCCCTTTCGACGTCCCACTCCTAGGCACAGGCCTCCACTCACTACGAGGGGGATTCAGGCCGTAATCCACCACGCTGGCCCAGTGCGGGCTGGCAGATTTCATGTCTTTCAAAAATTGTTTAGATTTTATAAGACATGCAGGTGTCCACGCGATGTTTTCCTTCACCGTAAGCGAGTGATAATCATATTGTAATTTCTCAAGTACCTATTCATGAGAGGAAATGTATTAGTTTATGTTATTTCAACACACACATAACACCCAAACAACAATAATTAAATAAATATGGTTTTTCAGAGTCCAGAACATCAATAGTATAAATAAATAAAATAAATATCTCCAGACTGACACACTAACTGTATGGTCCCAAACTAAGCAGCGCTTGTACTATGGGTACCGTACAATGGACTGGGGGCGATCTCATTGACACCAGTATTCTTTACCCGCCTGCCCAAAATAGATGTGTAGGTACTGTATGTTTATGAGTTTCTTTATTCCTCAGTAACTTTTGAACGCCTCCATCAATCCAGTTAAATGAGATATCGTTAAAATCCTTACATCACACCGAGTGACATTGGCATAGGTATTTTTTAAATACAGGTCGCTATAAGAAAATCTTTAACAAAAAATGAAGTATCTACCTAATTTGAAAAAATAACACAACTACCTCCACAAATGCAAGAAATAATCAGTAACGTGGCATTAATTTATATATTGTAACTAAAATATAAAAGAGGGTGAGGGATATACTAGGTGAATCAAAAAGGGTATACTATTTTTTTTGCAACTTAACTTTGTAAATCTAAAACAATTGGCTTGGTGGGACAGTTCAAGTACTAAAGGTTTTGTAGACTTGTGAAATATGTCAGTAGCTGTATTCCTTTACCACCTTTTGTTTTTCAAGTTTCCTCCAAAGCTGACAGTTTTAGAATTACAAAGTTAAGTTTTGAAAAAAATAGTATACCCTTTCTGTTTCAACCTGTATAAACGAGGCCGTTCAAACGCATACGGCGAGTCCGTTATCATAAAAACTAACTTACATGGAAAATATCCATACGCAGCCGACCTTGGGTGTAGGTTGACCGGCCTTTATGCTCAAGACAGGACATACTTAGAAAATAATAAATACCAACTGTATATAATACTAGCGGCCCGCCCCGGCATCGCACGGGTACATTGCGGTTACATTATTCGAGTTTTAGTAAGGATCCCTAATTTTTTTGAAAATATATCATAGCCTATGTCACCCGGGGATAGTGTGGCTTCCCAACAGTGAAAGAATTTTTCAAATTGGTTCAGTAGTTTCGGAGCCTATTCATTGCAATCAAACAAAAAAAGTTTTCCTCTTTATAATATTAGTATGATGGTGCTAAACTAAACGACGCTTGTACTTGCTGAATAGTAAAAGACACGCTTCTATAAACGCCATTTATTGCAGAAGAAAGAACCACAGACAACCAACGCTATTGACATAACAATGTTACCATATTCAATATATAACACCTCCACCCTTAATTAACACAAATAAAATCAGCACACTTAATCTTACTACCCTTAATATTACCGTCAATCAATATTACAGTTAACAGTATCCATTAAATTTATATCAACTTCACCCACACTCACACACACACACCTACCACACTTCACCCACCTTTATTATGCACATGTACATATATCAACTTATTAACAACTATTTTAACAACTAAGCTAAATCTATTCCGTTATATATCTTTGCGTAGGTTTCCGGGTTCTTACAGGAAACCTCCGCTCAACACTAGGTACTTCACCTGATGTCTGAAATTCACTATTGGGTGGCACGATGGGTAACGGGACAGGCTTTAGCAACACTGGACTCCCCTCATGTACTTCGAAACTCGCCCTAGCCAGCTGCTCCGCGGGTATGCAGTCGGTTGCGCCCGGCATTGATGCTCTTGAGTCAGACACCCCTGCTATCTGAGCCACCCCGGGGCCATCGACCACTCCCTCCGACCTTTCCGGTTCAATCGCGGGAAAAACCAGAGAACTCCGGGACTTTCTATTCTTGTAATTAGACGGAGAAACCGACACTTCAGGTAACACATATCTATGCTTTAATTGGTCGATATGCCTATGTACTTCGGTTCCAAAATTCGACTTAACATTGTAATCCGTACTGCCTAGTTTTTCTACGACTTGCCCTGCTAGCCATTGATCTGGTCCTCGATAGTTCCTAAACCAAACGTAGTCCCCCGGCTCAACTAGTCGCTGCCCGCCACCGGCGGCCTCTTCACTGCGAGTTTGCCGTGTTTCTATGCGCGCTGTACGATCCGGCCTTAAAACATCCAGTCTCAAACGCAAATTCCTACCTTGCAAAATTTTTGCCGGACTTTCCCCTGTCGTGTAATGTTCTGTATTCCTGTATGTCAAAAGAAATCTACATAATGCTGTATCAATATCTAATTTTTGATTAAGAGCTTTTTTTATTACACGCTTACAAATTTTTACTGCATTCTCAGCCGCTCCGTTCGACGCCGGATGGTAAGGTGCACTAAAAATTTGCTCGATACCGTTCTGTCTTAAAAATGACTTAAACTCTACGCTCGTAAAGGGGGGTCCATTATCACTCACTACTTGCTTGGGCAGACCGAATCTGGCCCAGATATCCCTTAAAACTGATATTACCGCTTGAGCCGTGGTGCGTTTCATGTTTATGGCTTCAATCCATTTCGAATAAGCATCAACGATAATCATATACGTTAAACCCGCTACCGGTCCTAAGAAATCAATATGGAGCCGCGACCAGGGTCGGCCCGGACAAGGCCACGAATGTGGTATCTCATGATGCGGTGCCTCCGCCACTGCGGCGCACACGGAGCACGCTCGGCACACCGCCTCCACGGCCTCGTCTATTCCTGGCCACCACACATAACTTCTAGCTAATGCCTTCGTTTTCACTATACCCATATGAGAGTCATGTAATTCTTTAAGGACTTTATCCCTACAAGTGAATGGTACTACTACTCTGTGACCCCATAGAATACATCCTAACTCTGTATACAGTTCATTTTTCCGATTATAAAAGGGTTTAAGTTCTTTAATTTCTATTTCTGTTGGCCAGCCATCTTGAATATAACTCATAACACGACTTAATACTGGATCTGATAATGTCTCTTTTTTTAATAATATTGTAATTTAATTGCAGTGCTTCCACAGCAAAATGTAGATAAGTTTGTTCTGGCAATTCCTCAGTAACAGTCGATTCCATATGAGTTTTAATCAAGCGTGAGAGTACATCTGCTGTGTTTTGATCCGTTTTAACATACTCGATATTAAAATCATAAGCTGATAATTTAATCGCCCATCTTTGTAATCTACTAGCTGCAGTACTCGGGATACCAGTATTTGGACCAAAAATACTCACCAGTGGCTTATGATCAGTACGAAGTGTGAACTTTTTCCCGTACACATATTGGTGAAATTTGTCTATAGCAAAGATAATGGCCAGTGCCTCTTTTTGTATCTGACTATAGTGTTTTTCGGCGGAAGTTAGGGCCCTTGACGCATACGCAACTACCTGTTCGTGGCCATCGCGAGTGCGTTGAGCCAGTACGGCACCTAGCCCGTACGCGCTAGCATCGCACGTTATAATTGTTTCTAAAGCCATATCATAGTGTGCAAGTACCTCCGTGCTGCATAGCATTTTTTTTACTTGACTGAATGCTATTTTATGTGTCTTACCCCACTTAAAATGTATTCCTTTTTTAAGTAATTCATAAAACGGGCTCAAATAAGTGCTCAAATTTTTAATAAACTTACCATAAAAGTTGACCATGCCCAAAAAAGATTTTAACTCTGTAACATTGTTGGGATGAGGCATTGAAATAATAGGATTAATTTTCTCTGTATTTACTTTTACTCCATCTTTACTAACAATAAATCCTAAGTAACTAACTTCGTTACTTAAAAATTCGCATTTATCACGTCTAATTTTCAGGCCATGAGATTCTAAAATTTCAAATACTTTGTCTATTGTTTCTAAATGACTCTTTATATCTTTATTCTTAATAAGAATGTCATCGTAAAACACTACTACATTTGGCACATTTTTAAACAGATTACTCATGAATTTCTGGAAAATACCTGGACTGGAGGCCAATCCGTACACTAATCGTTTATATTTAAATAATCCACGGTGGGTGTTTATGACTGTGTAGTCCCTAGAAGACGGGTCAAGCTCCAATTGATTATAGGCCTGGGATAAGTCCAATTTTGTGAACCAAATATTGCCGCTAAGGTCACTAAACAAGTCGTCAATCTTTGGAACCGGGTACCTATCGACCATTAAAGCACGATTTAATGTTACCTTATAATCGGCGCATAACCTTATGCCCCCATCCGCCTTCCGTACGATTACTAAGGGTGTGGCCCAGTCGGAGTGATCAATAGGCTCGATGATATCGGCGCGCTGCATCGCATCCAGCTCCGCATCGACTCTGTCTCGCACTGCATAGGGCATCGGGCGAGCACGACAGTACACCGGCTGTACTCCCGGCCGTACACACAAACTCACTGAGCCTCCTGTGTACCGACCCAATGTGCCATCAAATAGTGTTTCATGCCTAGAAATTAATGTATTTAATCAATTCACTTTTGTTAATATTATTCTCCTTCGTGATATAATGCACACTCAGTTTTGGTATCTCTATATTTAATTCTCCAAGCCATTGACGGCCCAGTAAATTAGTGATTCCATTATCAAAAATGTACAACTCTAATATTTTTTTCTTATTTTTGTATTCAACTTTTGTTTCTACATAACCTAGTGGCTTGACAGTAGAACCATCATAAAAACTTAAATTTATTTTACATTGTTTGATAACAAGGTCCTTAAAATATTTATTGTAGGTACTCTTGCTAATACAGGACAAGGGAGCACCTGTATCTACTTCCATATCTAACAGTGTATTATTTACTAGTACTGTCATACGAACCGGTTTATATTTTGTCAAAGACATTTGATACATTGGTTCATCATAGTCTTTTTCTTCATCACTCAAATCTTCTTCTACGCTAGCTGCTACTGGGTCTGATTCCGCATCAGTTGCTTCCTGCACCCAGTATGTACCAGGCCGCTGTCCACCTGTTCGACCTCCGCTGCGCCGCCAGCCACGTCCATACTGCATTCCGCGTAGTGAATTATTCCGGTTGAAATCATTCATCTTTTCTGCCTCTGTTGATTGTCTCGCTGTCCCAGTATTTGTTCGTTGAGGGCAAACCCTCCTAAGGTGGCCCATTCTATTGCAAAAGCTACATTTGAAATTAATGTATCTGCAGTCACCTTTCAGATGAGTGTCATCTCCGCAAGCTGTGCACGCCATGTTTACTTTTAGTTTGTTCACGCTATTTCCTAATTCTGCCGTGTTACTTATCTCACTTTTATTACATTCCACCGCACAAGCGTCCCTTTCCGCCGCTTCGAGGGTCGTAGCTAATGTTACTGCTTTACAGTAATCTAAGTTGTCTTCGGCAAACAGCCGTTGCCTTGTATACTCACTTCTTAACCCACAAACCAATTGATCTCTCAGGTTATCTTCCAAATTTTTTTTTTGAAAATTACAAAATCTTGACAGTTTCTTTAATTCAGCCACATAGTCCGCAATAGATTCACCGACTAACTGTCTACGTTGTCGAAATCTATACCTCTCCGCCAATTCTGAAGGCTTAGGTTGTAAATGGTCTTGTAGCAACGTTACCGCTTTTTTATATTCCAATGTTGACGGTTTTGCTGGGCTCGCTAAGCTTGATAGCAATTCGTAGGCTTCTTCGCCCATCAATGAGATAAGTGTAGGTAACTTCACTTCTTCACTTATTTTGTTCGCGAGAAAGTACATCTCCATGCGTTCAATGTAACCTGACCAATTCCCGGTCTTCAAATTGAAATCTCTAATTTTTCCGATTGACATTGTTTAATAATTGTATTATTACTCTACACAACAATCCGCCCGCACTGCAATGTGCTTATTTTCCGCGTTCGCCAATGCTGAATAGTAAAAGACACGCTTCTATAAACGCCATTTATTGCAGAAGAAAGAACCACAGACAACCAACGCTATTGACATAACAATGTTACCATATTCAATATATAACAGTACTATAGAAACCATACAATGGACTCGGGGCAACCGTACAACCGTACGTCTGTTTTCCAACTTTGTTATATATTACGGACCGTATTAATAAATCGATCGCACCTCACGAAACTAGCTTTTGTGGCGACTTCACATTCACGCCGCCGACAGAAGCGGACAGATAGCGCTAAATGCAGCGCCTCAATACAATGTACGAATTCTTCATAGAAAAACTGAATCACGATAGTAAGACTCGCAAGCATCGTGACTATATATACAAGACCCCGAGAATAACCAGCGGGGCATAGCGGCCGCCCCGCCAGGCATAACACCCGCCTGGCTGGAAGATCTTCCCTTTTCCGCTAAACTTTCTAATTTAAATAACTTAATATGAGTGAGATTTGATTACTATTTACTTATTTAGTGACAATGGTGTTGCGTGCTCACATTCTGTTGCTGTTCCTAAGAATGTACACCATATTTTATTAATTGAAAAGAGTAACCATTGAGTTTTTCGCCCGATCTTCACAGTGGAAACAGCGTTCTAAACCGGTGGTAGATTCAGACTATTCATAAATACTTTGGTGGCTTACATGAATAAAAATAATTTTGAGTTGAGATGAGATCTCAAGTCTCTGAGGAGTCTTGAGTATGCTTTGTCATATGATTTTGTACTGGAATGACATTTCCAAGATCGCTCCCAGATTCGAGATCGATCTATTAAAACGGGCCCAAAAAATAAGGGTGTTAAGTATTTAAAATATCTGTTTGTTTTTTTTAATAACCTCTTAAATCTTAGAGGCAACAAGAAACAATTCAATGTATAGATTGACTAAATAGGTCTCATTTAAATATGTTAAGCAAAAAATCTAAATGACAAAAAGGGACAGGTCCCTTATAACACACAATTTTTGCCCACCCACCATGAAGGTTGGCAAACGGTCATTCGAACACCCTCCGACCATCAGGGACTCATTCCACTAAACTCGTCTCTTTGTATGCAACCGTTGAAGCAAAATGATTAATATAGATAAGAAAAATGGCCGACATTCTAAATGGACATCAATTTAATAAACTATTTCGAGGCATAAAGCGCTTTTGTTTTTAAATAGAAAAAATGAAGATGGTAATACAATTAGTGTACACTCAAGGGCAAAAGATATGCGTACTCACACTTTTCGATTTTCAAATCCACGTTAAGGTGAAGGCGCCTGTCTAGCCCGCGAAGTTCAAACTTTTTGAGTTGTTTTAGAATTTTTTCCAAATCTGACAATAATAAAAGACAAATTTTGTAATTCGCGAAAAATACCGTGTGCAGTGCATTTATTAATACATTTATTTTACTCTAAATATTATCACGGTGGATATGATACTAGTAAATCACTAAATATACAAAAAATGCCAGATTATCTGGATAGCTGTCGTTCTTGAAATGTTTTAGAGTAAGTTGGATATATTAATAAATGCACTGCACACGGTCTTTTTCGCGAATTACAAAATTTGTCTTTTATTATTGTCAGATTTTGAAAAATTTCTAAAAGAACTCAAAAAATTTGAACTTCGCGGGCTAGATGGGCGCTTTAGCCTTAAGCATACTAGTAGCCGTCAAAGAGGCTACGCTACATTTTTTCTGAGTTCTTTCATTTGGGATAAATAGGCTTCTATCATTTATATATCACTAAGTAATTAGAATGAAAATAATAAGATACCATAGCCAAAATTTCGTACTTAGATTGAAAATTAAGAGCCGTCATTGATTACAAATCAGTATAATCAAAGAAATAAATTTTTATTACAATTTCTTTGAGTATAACAGACTGGTCGGTTAACAGGCCTTAAAATTCGTTCGGATACTTAATGTACTGATGCTTGATGTAACCCAACCCTTAAAGAGATTATTAATTAAATAAAAGATTTGAAAGCTTTCTTTCTAAATCCCTTTTGAAAGGACTAAATGACCTCTTGTTTTCAGTCCCAATCGCACTGTTTACGAAATAATGAACTTGTTGGATGAATAAATTATTTGAATAAATCTCTTTTTAAATGGACCTTTATAATTCTTAACTCGGTTTTTGATGTCAAATACAGGCGTTTATATAAAAGCGAAATTTCAGTTTAATTTTCACCCTTTTTTTAAGCTTTAAGTGTTCAATACAATTAAATAATTCAATTTTAGGACGTGGATTATTGATAAAGTGGCTTTGAACTTATTTCTATGTTGTCCAAGATGATTTGATTTTTAATGATTGGCTAAATTAATTTAGTTGTTTGGTGAAGGAAAATATCGTGAGGAAACCTGCATATCTTAGAAAATCTAACCAATTTACAAAGACATGTAAAATTCGCCAACCCGCACTGGGCCAGCTTGGAGAATTATACCTGGATCCTGGAACCCCCTCGTATTGAGAGGAGGCCCGTGCCCAGGAGTGGGACGTTAAAAGGGCTAAATGTTTTTTGTTTCGTTTGCCTGTTATCTGATGCCCTTGCTGTCCCTAGCCTGTATTCTAACGATATGAAGTTTTATACAAAAAATAAGATTACACATTCAAAACAAATCACCCATGAAGCTCCGATAGCCGCGGGCGCTGTCGGTCGCAGGCCTAACTCACATCAAATGATTCGTGAATAGCAAGGGGCGCGAGATAAAATCGCTAGTTTGCCGTTAAATAAAACTTAATTGGAATGGCTTTTCGCTTTTGCGGGTGACTGTACTTGAGATTGGTGGTGAAGGGTTGTCTACGGACTGTTGGTTTTATGGTGGTAGAGCCAAGCTGTAGCCAATTGACTACAGCTCATACACGGGCTAGGCCGACCGGGGTAGTACCACCCTCTCACATATCGGCGTGAAGAAGTTATTATAGCTGCGTTTCGTAGTATGAGTGAAAGAGCCGGAAGCCAGTCCCCCCTCCCTTCCCGCTTCCCCCTCCATTGTTATTGCAAGCATCTTCAGGCTACGATAACTGCTTAACCCCAGGCGAATGCGCACGCTTGTTTGCCGACTTTTTAAAAATATAAAAAGTAATAACAGAGAGCGAAGGAGCTATAAAAGAAGAGACGAATGTTAGTAAGTAGTTGTAGAGTATTGTTCATACTTCCTTGTTCATTTTTTCTTTAGCTAATTCCTGTTTTTATTTTTACTTTCCTTGTATTCGTAATGAAAAGCACAGTGTTTACCTCGGGTGAAAGACTTATTTTGTCCCTCGAATTATTGGCGCCCTCACTACGCTCGGGCGCCTCGGGCGTCTCGGGACTAAATAAGTTACTTTCATCCCTAGGGTAACAATGTACTATTAATTTTATTGTTGGTAGGCAAATTCAAACAAAGACGAAGTCATTTTCGAATATTGCCACGACGGGAATCGAACCCTGAACTACTCGGTGTAGTAATCCGCCCGACCTACGCTTAAACAACGGCGCCCGGTGGTCGTCTA
The DNA here is from genome assembly GCA_905147325.1 of Notodonta dromedarius. NCBI lineage: Eukaryota > Metazoa > Arthropoda > Insecta > Lepidoptera > Notodontidae > Notodonta > Notodonta dromedarius. The sequence goes on along the minus strand of LR990179.1, from coordinate 9,142,706 downwards.
AAAATTATCAAATAAAATATTTCGCCCATACAAAGTTTAAATGCTAACGTAAAGGTCAAATTAACGTAAGGGCACAAAGTGAGGGTTAATTTAATTATACATTATTATTTTATCATACAGTTACTGCGGTTTAACGTTCGCAAAATGGTTGAAACTACATTTCAAACATTGTTATTTCTAAAATATTGTGGCAATGTTAGGATTAGAATTTTGAATTTAACTGTGTGTAATTTTCAAGGCATTCTAACATTTCTTATTTATTTACCTACTAGATGTGCCCCGCGACTTCATCCGCGTAGTATTGGATTATTGGGTTAAAAAGTATCCTATATGTTAATCCCGGTTATAATCTATCTGTTTTCCAAATTTCATCCAAATCCTTTCAGTAGTTTTTGCGTGAAGGAGTAACAAACATACATACATACATACATACATACATCCACACTCACAAACTTTCGCATTTATAATATTACTAGCTGTGCCCCGCGACTTCATCCGCGTAATATTGGATTATTGGGTTAAAAAGTATCCTATATGTTAATCCCGGTTATAATCTATCTGTGTTCCAAATTTCATCCAAATCCGTTCAGTAGTTTTTGCGTGAAGGAGTAACAAACATACATACATACATACATACATACATCCACACTCACAAACTTTCGCATTTATAATATTAGTAGGATTAGTAGGATGAATATTCTAAAGCGTCGTACGATTAAGCATAGAATCGAGTAGTAGAAGATACCGCTTATGTTTGAACAAACCTCTAAACTACAACTTAACTGATTATCACCATAAATATCTTCGTTTCTTTATCAACACAAAAAGCTTCCGAATCCGGCAGTTATCGATTGTACTCGATATCGGACATCGATTCCACTCGATTTGTTAGAGTCCGATTAAAGTTAGGAGACGGTCGCCGATGCGGGTCAAGGCCCTACTCTAATTCGCCGATCAATAACGTTTCAGTTATTGCAACTATATATATATACTTATTAATTATTCTGAAGTGTCCGCGCGTTTACCGATAAATGCTCAATCAACTCAGATTTGAAGGCTGACGATAACGATCTAAATGAAACTTTAAAATTTAAGTAGTGTTTGAGTAGTCAGCAGTTTGAATACCATTCACTGAAAATAATTTGCCTTGTTTATTTAGAACTAGCTTTTGGCCGCGACATCGTTCGGCACGGAATATACTTACATACAAATTTCTATCGACCATTTTACCCTTTCAAGTTTTTATTTTCGCAACAATAGGTGGCCTATGTACTTTTTCAAGTTTCAATCTATCTCTATACTTACCAAAATTCATAGGAATCGGTCCAGCGGTTTAGGCGTGAAAACGTAACATATAAACAGACAGAGTTACTTTCACATCACCGATACAGGTGTGAAGTAATCGATATGGTAGAATTCATGGTACTATCCTATAACACTACCATAAGTATGCACCGGTCACTGCACCGGGTGGTTGCGGGTTCGATTCCCGCCGGGGCAAATTTCGGAAATGGCCTTTTCATAATTTTCCCTGGCCTGGGTGTCACTGGGATCACCCCTAGTCCATTGTACGGTACCCATAGTACAAGCTTTGCTTAGTTTGGGGTCATACAGTTGGTGTGTCAGTCTGGCGATATTATTCATTATTATTAAATAAGGTTCATAATAAACCGATGACGTAGTCTTGGATCCTATCAATGCAATGCGATTGGTCTACAGCATCTATAGGCTATAAAATAATCACGTGACCTATTTAACACGGGAAGAGAAACCCTGATTTTTATTGTACCAGTAGATATTATTCAATCTACTCGAGTTCAAGTTGCAAATGAAAGCAGACCTCCAGTTGTGTCATTTGACCTTTCATGGCAGTATTCCACTTTTCGTCGGTTAGAATATTGAAGCCATTAATATTCGATACGTGCCCCGAATATTAATCGATTAATATTGCTCGATGGTGATTATAATTCGGTATCTGGGATCGACTCGAGTTAAAAAACATAGAAGTTGACAATAGCGATAAATGGTGGTTAGTTTCGAGGTGTTAAATTGGATTATATTTCTGATACAAATAATGTTGAATAATAATGCTGCATGCCAACAGTACCTATTTAACTACACTTATATAGATTAAGTAATTGATTGATTGATACACACCGTGAAATTGAATTAGTGACAAAAAACCTACTTCAAAATTTGTTTTATTTTTTTTTGGTTCCTGATTCTTTGTCATATATTCATGCATAAGTATTTGCGAGTATAATCATTATTTCGGACTTTTAAAACAAACAGAATTCTATTACTTATATATCCATATTTTTTATCCCAAAAATGTAGTTTCTACCGGCGAGAGTTATAATTGCTCGATTTGATAATTGGGCCCAAGTTGTTAATTGGTCTTGTCCCTTTGAAGTTTCCTTGATAACGAGCCGCCCACTACATCTTTGATGAGATATACTTTGATTGACATTGCCAGGTGCCCTTTAAAGGTCATTTTTCTTCAAGGGTCCACGGATGGATCAATTTCCTGGTTTGTAGAAGTATTCCTCTTATCATGGAGAGGCACGGTTATTGTTACTCGAGTTCTGATCTACGGTTTTACTATTTATCCTGCCTATTTACTATTTATCTAGGATCTCTTGCTGATATTAACTATCTAATGAAAAACCAGCAATCGATTCAATTCATCTATTTTACGGCCCGAGTCTGTTAATTTAAATTCAAATTCAAAGCGTTTATTTTGTTGAGGCCTGTGTGGGCGGGCACTTACAAATTGTCAATTTTACATTTTTTTCCTGATGCAACCGGATCGGAACGCGACCTCGATTGAGAAGATCTGGCAAGAAACTCAGCAGGCTTGTCTTTTAACATTTTGTTATATTTCATTTTTTTTCCTTTTTTTATCGCCAGTTGCTAATAATCGCTCGAATCATTCATAGTCGAGCAGGATTCGAACGGTTAACAGAATTGGGCTCGGAACGTAATTGAATTAATTGGACCTAAACTCGTGAGCTGATTATACTTAATTCTAGTAATAGGTATGGCAAAAGCACCTGAATTCATTTTATGAATGCCAAAGTTTGAGTGAGCATAACGGAAGAATGGTTCGACGGGTTTGAATGAAATTTGTTACAACCGTAGGTTTGCCGTGAGCTGCGGGTAGAAATATTGATTTGGAAGTTAAAGTTTCCATTTGAAAAAGCGACATCACATCAGACAAGAAATGATAGTAAATAAATTTGAAAAGCGGTATCTAACTGCTTTTTTGCGGCACCTTTGACGTTTTACCCTTTCATTGTCACCGGTATTGCTGAAACAAACGAAATACGTTTCCGAATGCATATCATGGCCGGCCATATGGCAGGTATGCTAAATACTGAATGTGAATAGATTTTAAAATGGCATATTTTGTGAGAGAAATACTTGCAAAGGTTTACTGCAAAATGCAGATTAATAAATTGATCTCAAGTCTGAGAGTAATGTTGAGTACGCTTTTGATATGCAATTTTTAATGGTATGACATTAGAATGACATTTCCAAGATCACTCTCAGGCTTAAAATCGATATATACAGGAATTAATGGCGAGTTTTAATTAGTTCAGTGATATTGAACCGTTTGAGAATTCATTTATAGAATAATGATATGAATATGGCGTTCCCTGCGTTGCTGAGTAAGCGAATGTGAGCCAACTTTTTCTTTTGAAAAGAATAACCGCTGCACTGAGAAAATAAAATAACGACAATAAATTATTTTTGTAATTCCTAGAAGCTATCATTTTTTGAGTATTTTTCAAACGATTTGTAATTACAGCAAATCATGTATGAATAAGAGGTATTAAATAAATCATTGCTGTAATTGCAAAGCGTACTTATAGTAAAAATACTAACCAATACTAGGACCTTTTAACATCATTTGTTGTTATATTTTCCTTTTTCAGTATTTTTTAGTGGAAGTACCAACCAAACCGGTGGTATCTGGTTATGCACAAATGATTTATGGTAGGTCATCATCATTATCTGACATACAAAACATTATAATTATTTATATGTCTCAAATTTGATTTGGAGGTTTGCTTTATAATACTTCGTTGTAAGTTAACCTACAAGTTAATTCCGCCTCTGTTTCACTTAAAGCCCGTATCAGATTCTATTTGCGATGCGACTCACGCGCGGCGACCGTCAATCCCCACCGTAGAACAATACCGGCGCAATGCACACGGTATTGTGTGCACGGTAATAAAGTTCAAATCACATCTAACTTTGTTAGAATTTATAGTGTTTAATATTTGATTCGTGTTGCAAGCTTCACGTATTTTTTTTGTTATAATGGATGTACTAACCTTTGCCCGCATGTTCGCTATCGTATAGTCTGTTTCACATCGGAAGTCCCGCGGAAAAATAGGGAAGTAAATTTTACATAGTGTTAATTGTACTGCCTCACCTTGCGGGACCTTGTTCCATCTACGGGACTTCGTATGTGAAATAGACTGTAGATTATACTGTCTAGATATCGAAATAGTGTCGCTTGCAGCCAAAAAGATATGCTTAAGCTACTCAAATCCGATTTCAACACAGAAATTGGTTAGAAAGGTACTAAACTAGTTCAAATAAAAAATAATTTAGGCATCAGAAACTTTCGGCTCTCTAATGCATCGTACGAAACGCAGCGGGGCACACCTCATTTATAGGCATGGAAATGATTGCTACTTTAAATTCATTTACTTGTGTGAAATTATATGTATCTTTCACTGTTTTTTCACCTGTGATTTTTCACACTCAATGACTTTATTCATAGAGAATTTTCATTATGTCACTTAATCCTATGACGTCGCTGGTCGAAGATTTATCATGAAAGCCGGGACGATACTGAAAGCATTGCGATATAATTGCAATGATTTTAACAGTTTCTGCCTATGTCGGTAGCAGATGCTACTTATGAAAACCTATATAATATGATTTTTCACACGCTATCTGTCACCATCACTACTCATTTATGAGCAGTAGTCAATTGACTACAGACCTCTACCACTTTTACAGTTTTTTTAGGCTATCGACTGACTGTATCGACTGCCCGATAAGTCAACTCTAGAGACCTGTACTTAGGTACTTACATTAATTTCAGCGCAAACTATGTTCTGTCAGCAACACAAGACATGTCATTACCTAGCTAGCTGTTGATTATTCATACTAATTGATCGCCGGGGATCGCGCTAAGGGATGCTGAATATACATTGTTGTATCTACATATCATAATCAGTATGGATTAATTGTGTGTCTGTAATTACTGTTACGGTTCGTGTTTCTGTCTGGGGTATATTCACATGACAAACAGGCCAACGTTTTCTCTGAATATGTTGATTCGGCTGAAGTTCTCTGAATTTTTAATACCTATACAGGGTGTAAGGGGCATCGTAACGAAAACTGGTACCATAGATTCAACGCATGATTTTGGACTCCCCGGAGATGGAATTTTCTGTCTATATATCTATATTTATTAAATTGAGTTTAGCATAAAATGCGCGCTCGAGCGTATATATAAGTCTCAATTTACATTGCAGTATATGTCTTAAATAGTAATTAGTTATTTATTTCTGTAAAATCTCTTGAGATAGAATTGTATAATGATTTCTTGCTAAAATCAATCTAAAAATGCTGAAATTTTTTAGTAAAATTCATGAAAATATCTACAAAAAATTACAATTTAATTAATGGTATTAGTTTTCATTACAATGCCCCTTACACCCTGTATAATAAATTTTAAGTTACTACAAGGCTATACCACCTTCAATCATTATTAAATCAAGTGTTCTTATTATACCTTCATGTTTAATTTTTAAAAGTAATACCAAAGGGTTATTGACCTTTTATTAAAACAATGCTTCAACAATAAGCCTTCTTATTGCTTTGAAAACCTTTTGAGAACAAAGTACTCCATCTACAGCAGAATGATATCTGATGCTTCCGAGGAAATTTGATTAATTTCCACTCGGAAGGAATATAATGAGGAATATTGTTTGTGAATAATTATTAGAATCGGCATTATTAAATATAGAAGAATAAGGAATATAGCCTTTACACAGAATAGTCAAAGAATTGTGTAAAATCGCCAATTGTTTTTTTAACTGAATAATTTCAGGAAAATTGGTTGACTTTTGACGACCGCTTGGCCCAGTGGTTCGAGTGTAGGCCGCTCGGCTCACTGCATCGGGCGGTTGCGGGTTCGATTCCCGTCAGGGTAAATTTCGGAAATGGCCTTTCCGTAATTTTCCCTGGTCTGGGTGTCACTGGGATCGCCCCCAGTCCATTGTACGGTACCCATAGTACAAGCGTTGCTTAGTTTGGGACCATACAGTTGGTGTGTTCGTCTGGCGATATTTATTTATTTTATTTACTTTAAATAATAACAAAAGGGTTGGCTGGCACCTTTCATTATTTATTTTTAAAATAAAGTTCATTGCATATAAATATTTATTAAAATGCCGATTGCTTTTTCCAAATTTCAATAATGGCGACGAGTGTGCGTGTCATTGCATATTGAAGTGAACGAGTCGGAAAATAATGGATCAAGTATCTTTATTTATACAGGACTAGCTGAGCCCGCGACTTCGTCCGCGTGGAATTTAACTTAACAAAAAAGCCCGCTCCCGCGTTTTGAGCCCGCGCGACAGGACCCATTTTTTTAAGTTTTGTTATTCTAAAATAAAAGTAGCCTAAGTTACTCCTTAAAACATCAGCTATCTGCCAGTGAAAGTCCCGTCGAAATCGGTCCAGCCGTTTCGGAGATTACCCGGAACAAACACATAGACAGACAGACAGACAAACAGACAGACAAAAAGTTGTTAAATCGCGTTTTTGTTATAGGTGTCGTATGTACTTTCATATGCATTTTGTGAAAAGGTGTTATTTTGATATTACAGACAGACACTCCAATTTTATTTATTTGTATAGATGACTGCGATATTGCTGGCCATATTTTAAACTACGACTGTACACCATTCAGATTATTTTGGACATACATAAATTTGAAAAGAAATAACACAGGCTTAAGATTAATAATTTCTCGCTTACGTGAGATAAAAGCAAAAACTAAATACAATTATTTACTGTTACTAGGTATGTAGAAAAATATACTATAAACTTATACAAATTAATTTAATTTCAGATTACACAGTATACAATTTTATATACAAGGTGAAACATAATGGGTATACTTTTTTTTTCAAAACTTAACTTTGTAATTCTTAAACCATCAGCTTTGAAGGGAACTTGAAAAACAAAATGTGTTATAGGAATACAGCTGTTGACCGTTTTCACAAGTCTACAAAACCTTTAGTACTTCAACTGTCCCACAAAGCCGATAGTTTGAGATTTACAAAGTTAAGTTGCAAAAAAAATTGTATACCCTTTATGTTTCACCTAGTAGAACAGAAATGTTATATACATGTCATTTTAGGTTTTTTTATGAACTTCAAAATCAGTCAATCAAATCTGCATAATCTGGATAGTGTAGAGTCATTGTTTAAAATAGTTATTGCCAACGATATCGAAATACCCCGTATATTTATTTCTGTATCTCTCCGTCATTTGTCACACTAGTATATTCATTCGCTTGATAAATTATTTCGCTCTTATCTAGGCTCAAGCCTTCAATATGAATGCCACTCGTTTATTCTGAAGAGCTTTCAGACTGAAATGCTGAAACTAATGATCGATGATCGCCGAAGGAACTGAAAATATTGGTTGTCACAGAAATATTTTATGTCGAACTGAGAAAAAGGTCTGGTGTTTTTTTTTATTCATGTCTAGAGTTTCTTATCTCTGGTCGATTTTTGTCTAGAGTTGTGAACAAAATATCTATATATATATAACTCAAAGGTGACTGACTGACATAGTGATCTATAAACGCACAGCCCAAACCACTGGACGGATCGGGCTGAAATTTGGCATGCAGGTAGATGTTATGACGTAGGCATCCGCTAAGAAAGGATTTTGATTAATTCTACCCCCAAAGGGATAAAATATGGGATGAAGGTTTGTTAAGTTAAACTCCACGCGGACAAAGTCGCGGGCTCAGCTAGTCAATAATAAGTACCAAATTTATATTGATTTATTAACAATAATGGGTGGCCAGTGATGTTATGTTCCCAGGAATATTGGGGAAAACACACCGGTATATATAGCCAATATTTTACTAATAAGTTAAAGGGTGCCTTTGTAACTGAAAGGTACCGGATTTGATACCCATCCTGGCTATTAAACTAACGGGAGCAGCCCACTCTAGCAGAAATTAGCGTTGGTCACCGATAGGCTCGCCAAATGCGGGTGGCGAATTTTTTTATGAACTATTATTTAAATAGAAAAACCTAATAATATTCGTATCGCTTCTTCTTGACTGCCATATTTATAGTAGTTTAATGTCATCAAAAGCACTTTACTGGCACGGTGCAATATAAATTATCACGCTATTTCGTTGAAACTAGTTCTCGACAAATAATCGAATACAAACAAAACTCAAGTTCCAATATAATTAAGGAGTCCCTCTTCGGTACAAGTTGGGAGTCGAACGCACCACTTAACTTGTTAGCTTAGCTCCCGTCCTATAAATTTCACTATACGTAACTTAATTTAGGTATATCGAGGTAACTTCGTGCGTTCGACGCTAATTTAACAGTCACCAGTAAGTTCTGCCACTTAGAACTTGTAATAAAATTATTTTCATGGCTTCCCCAAAATAAATACATTATGTATTTATGCAGTGATAGCCGATTTTTATATTATATAGATTAATTTCGCAAGACTGACACACAAACTGTATGGCCCAAACTAAGCAACGCTTGTACTATGGGTACCGTACAATGGACTGGGGGTGATCCCAGTGACACCCAGATCTGGGAAAATTACGAAAAGGCAATTTTCTAAGTTTGCCCCGACCGGTATCGAACCCGCAAACGCCTGGTGCAGTGAGCCGAGCGGCATACGCTCAAACAACTGCGCCAAGTTGTAGTCGTATAACACGTGTTTCTAAAGACGTGTAAAGTATGCCAACCCGCTCTAAGTAGAGTGGTGGATTATAACCCGAAACACCCTCGCATTGAGAATGTGTCTCGGCCCTTATTTCGTTGGGACCAAAATACCATCGGCGAAATGTTTTTTATTCCTTTATTGAAGGGAAGCTTCTATACGGACGTTCGGGGTGCTTGCCGCGTGGCCACTCTATCCGTGCTAAGCGTCAGTAGCGTTACACGTTATATATAGGTATACAGAGTGACGCGCGCCGCAGCTTTTTTTAACGCTTAGTTCCTACGCATTATACTATAAAGCTTCGCTTCTTTCGGGCGTCCCTAGACTGCACTGTTTTTTATTTATTAATAAACAAACGGTTATTCAAAAAATAAGTATTACAATGGAAAAAACGAAGAGTAACAAAAAATCGTGTTGCTGTGTTTTTTTAATAATATTAACAGCATAATTTATACACACATCATCAAGACATTAGGTAATATTTTATTCTACCCTCCAAACTTCACCAAATTTGATAAAAATAATCAATATAAGTCCATAATCGTTGTATACCTTATATTACTTATTATTAGATCGTGTTAATTCTTTTAGTTATCTCTTATGCCAGAAACACTGGCAATGGACACCTGACAAAAAAAAGGTTTACTTTAAAAATAAACCATTTCAAATGTCATCGAATATTGAATGGCGAGTTTAAAATTCGAATTTAATCCAAAATGGCGTCGGCGGGAAATGGCGGGCGGCCGTGATCCCTTATAATAGCGAAAATAAACAGGGCCCCACTATTCTAAGTTCGGCCAATTATTTCGGGTCGCCTTTATGGCCATTACGAGATCACGGATGACTGTTCTCTGATGGGTTAGGGCAATTATTCTTTTGTTTAACAAGTTCGTGTAGCTTTACCACAGATTAAGAAACTCTACACTGTGGCTTCACACTGAACTTACACATTACTTTTTATTCAAACGAATAATTTTGCCCTTAGCATGTATGCTATTGAGTCCTCTATTTTAGGAATACTTAAATACTACATTCTGTTTGATTCCTGATCATTGACCTCCATCTTGCCAGTATGGCATTGTAGCCCAACCCCTTCCTCTCTAGGTAGAGCCAAGCTGTAGATAATTGACTACAGCTACAGCATACGGACTGGCTTGACCGGGATAGTACCACCCTCACACAGAAGAGCGGCGTAAAGTAGCTGTTAACCTGCGTTTTGAACGATGAGTGAGAGAGCTGGAAGCTCTACCACCTCCCTTCCCATCCCTCTATCTCAATTCCCACTCCCCTTAAGGTCAGCAACGTTCGAGCAATGCCTTTGGTATTGCAAGCATCTGATAGGCTATATTAAAATCAGGTGGGTCATAAACTTGTTGGCCGATTTGTTAATAAATATAAGAAAAAAAAATGCAGAAAAAAATCAATGTGGTTAATGGTATTTTGACTTAATGAAATACGGCGGGAGGTGAGCAAAAATTCCGGATTTCAATCCGGATCTGACCCCGGATGCCGGACGTCACTGATCCCTGTACCTCACAAACAGGAATGTGTAGGTGGGATGCAAGATCAAACATTTGTGCTAAATTGTTGGAATATTCCGACTAGTTACGTTGAAGGGTCGTTTTATTTTCATGTTGTGTGTTTTGTTTTAGGTACCGCTAAATTTAACGTAAGCAAATATTTATAGATATAAAACGTTAATTGGCCTGCCACAGACTTCACAGTGCTGGGAGTCTGAAAAGTAAGGACTGATATGTTTTTAAGGTGAAGGCGCCTGTCTAGCCCGCGAAGTTCAAATTTTTTGAGTTCTTTTAGAATTTTTTCAAAATCTGACAATAATAAAAGACAAATTTTGTAATTCGCGAAAAAGACCGTGTGCAGTGCATTTATTAATACATTTATTTTACTATAAATATTATCACGGTGGATATGATACTAGTAAATCACTAAATATACAAAAATTGCCAGATTATCTGGATAGCTGATTAGAGTAAGTTGGATATATTAATAAATGCACTGCACACGGTATTTTTCGCGAATTACAAAATTTGTCTTTTATTATTGTCAGATTTTGAAAAAAATCTAAAAGAACTCAAAAAATTTGAACTTCGCGGGCTACATGGGCGCTTTAGCCTTAAGTGAAGAAAACTGGTCCAAAAAAATCGGGTTGTCTCTATTTTGTGCTCTCATAAAAGAGGCAACAACACAAATCGGTGTTTATGTTTCAAACTACTTAAACGAGGGGTTCAACCAACTCGACTAATATACAATTCACCATAACATTGTCTACTTAAAAATTAACAAGCACATCAAATACACAGGCAGTTTCGAATTTTTACGACCGATTCCCTCCACATTCGTCGGAATCGTTCAATTCTTGTCTTACATGTAAACCGCAGCGATTGCTAGTAAAACGCCGCTGGATCATATAATAATATGGCACATTAAGATCAAGTTATTGCCGATCGTAAAATTAATATGGTCCGTATTAAAATGGTAGGTAAATTGTGAACTAGATACTTTGGTTATTTTATTTGTTTCACTCTTAGATAAAGAATGTCTATAGAAGTGCAGTAATAGTAATACGTAATCCTGTAAGGGACAGCAATAGTAAACATAAATACAAATTAAAGCAAAGCGAACTATATTAAAATTACTTTTTCAGCACATCCTACTAATATTATAAATGCGAAAGTTTGTGAGTGTGGATGTATGTATGTATGTATGTTTGTTACTCCTCCACGCAAAAACTACTGAACGGATTTGGATGAAATTTGGAACACATATAGATTATAACCGGGATTAACATATAGGATACTTTTTAACCCAATAATCCAATACTACGCGGATGAAGTCGCGGGGCACAGCTAGTCATTCATATATCGCCGTTTTTATTGTGCAAATAATATGTGACAACAACTGAAACTAATTTCTTTGCTACCGAATTGATGTGTGGCATTCTTTTTGTACGTCAAAACGGTTATTAAACTGAGGAAGAAAACGTCAAAAGTGATATTTGTAGTCCCTACTAGTATTTCCTTTTAGTAAAAATTTTTATCGGTTTTTTTTCTCAGTGTAACCTTCCAGAACCCAATTCTAAACTTTTCATCAAGATAATATAACACCAGAATATACTACAAACATACAACTTTCGATGATCTAAAGTTTCCCGTCCGAGTCGAAGGAATCTCTTTCAAGTCACTATTGTTTTCTTTATCTAGTTCACAGTCAACTAAAACTTTGGTATTCTTGACTGCTCTTTAAGAATTCTTTTATCTAAAACGTTGTTGTTTAGATACCTACTTGGTGTTAGTTTTTATTTGCTGACTGGTTTATCGTCTTTCACTCCATTTGCAGATGGTTTAAACCTACCGTTTAATTCTGGGTACGAGAAGGTCTGTATATTTTAGGGCCTGTGTACACCACATTTTTTAAACGCGACGTCGATGCGCGTTTCATAAACGTGCGTCGACGGCGCGCTTTTATCCTACAAAGGCCTACAGGCTGCGTTTGACTCGCGTGCGTATCGAGTTTGTATCGATACAACGCGGGTCGACGGCGCGTTTCAAAAGCGTGGTGTGCACAGGCCCTTATGTGTGAACTGCAGATAAATTAGAATTGGAAATCTTTCCGTACTTAAATGGTAAATTGTACTTTTGAATAAATATTGCCAGACTAACTCACCAACAGTAAGGTCCCAAACTAAGAAACCTTGGTAGGACTGGGGGCAATCCAAGTGATACCCAGACTAGGGAAATTTACGGCAAGGCCGTACCCATTAGGAATCGAATCAAAATCCACCTGGATCAGTGAGCCGAGCGGACTACGCCGGTACTTCTGGAACAAGCGATCTTCAAAGTCATCATTTTATAAAAAAAAAAACGATGTTAGAGCCAAGATGTAACCCATTTCAGCTCACATACGGGCTAGCTCAACCTGGGTAGCACCACCCTCTCACAGATAATCGGCGTTAAATATTAGTGCTGCGTTTGGTACGATGAGTGAGAGTTCCTCTCCATCTATCCCACCCCTGTTCAGGTCGGCAACGTGCGAGCAATGCCATTGGAATTGCAAGGATCTATAGGCTTCGGTAACTCCTTAACATCAGCCTAGTCATAAGCGTATATACAGACTTTGTTACTGACATAAAAAAAAATTGTTACTTACAACAAAATATAGTAAGTACAACAAAGCTATTTCCCTGACAATAGTCTTATTTCCTGGCTCGGGTCAAACTCGAGAGGATTAAAAATGTATTTACCTAAAACTGGCGGCTTGGACCGAAGAGCCTTTTTGTTTTTATCCTTTTGGCCCACATACTGACCGGATTAAAAACTATGGGCAAGTGAACTTTTTTAAAAAATGTCGAAGAATTTAAATCGGGAACGAATTTAGTGTTCGATTGGCGCTAATTCTGATGTCGATAAATTACGATTTAACTCGATTTCATGCAACTAAAAATATTGCTGTTTTGCTCATGCTATATGACCGTTAGAAAGACGACACTAAATCTAGTTTAGATTGTGTGGCAATAAATACGCGCCTATATTATTTCGCCACAGTAAAAACGGACTCTATTTTCGTATACACTGAGCACTTTCTCCAAAAAAACCGCTAGTGTTTCACCCGGCATTCGGTTGGTGCCTTTATGAAACTGGGGCCCGTGTTAATAAATCGATCTCAAGTCTGAGAGGGGTCTTGAGTAAGATTTGAGTAATTTTGACATAATTATAACATTTCCAAGATCGATTATTAAAATTTAGAGTACTTGTTCTGAAAAATTTGTTCCTTTTTTTTTTTTTGTTTTTCTTTGTGACTATATGTTGTTGGCCAGAGTGGCCATAACAACTTCACCCGGACAGAGGGCGAGCGCAAGTGCGCTCCAGCCAGAAGGGCAGGGGGGCAGCTAGCTCAAGGGCGCCACAAGGGATACGACCTCGGCTTGGGCCGCTGCCAGGAGAGGTGGCGAGGGTAAATCTACCACCGGATCGGAACGCAAAGATTTGTTGCTCTATTTGTTAACACGTATACAGAAAAACTGTACCAACCTCTTCTACTACATACTCCCCTCCTCTAATAACCTAATTCACTAGTCAAAACATAGATGAATGGAATCCCCGACACGTATAAAGAATCCCGCACTAATCCCGTACGCCCGGGAACGATTCTGTTGCATAATCCCTCCTATACCCCGCCGTCTGGTTGGTCGCAGGGATTAGTGTCTGCTGGCAATCGTGAATGAAACTTGACTGAATGAATAAAAGAAGTGTTAAATAATAAATAGGAAAAAAGATGTGAATCTATAAAATATTTACAATACACTAGCTGACGTCTTTATTGGTCACCATTGTCGATCCTGGCTTACAGGAGTTACAGTGGTGGGAGTGTGTGGCGGGACTAGTCCTGGTAAAAAAATAATAATACACTAGCTGAGCCCGCGACTTCGTCCGCGTGGAATTTAACTTAACAAAAAAACCCGCTCCCGCATTCTGAGCCCGCGCGACAGGACCCATTTTTTTTTGTTTTTCTAAAATAAAAGTTGCCTAATTTACTCCTTATAACATCAGCTATCTGCCAGTGAAAGTCCCGTCAAAATCGGTCCAGCCGTTTCGGAGATTACCCGGAACAAACATACAGAAAGACAGACATACAGACAAAAAAAAAATCGCGTTTATGCTGTAGGTGTCGTATGTACTTTCATATGCATTTAGTGAAAAGGTGTTATTTTGATATTACAAATAGACACTCTAATTTTAGTTATTTGTATAGATAATCTGTTACGACTTTTTAAATTAATGCTTTTTGTTTTTAAATGATAACCGATTGGTTAAGCATACATCTTGCGTGCTCAAGGTCCTGGGTTCAGACCCCGGCTCGCTCCTATGGGTTTTACAAAATTTATGTGCGAATCATAATTTCAATATGATTATCATTTGCTTACGGTGACGGAATATCATCGTGAGGAAACCTGTATGTCTTAGAGAATCTAACCAATTTTCGAAATTTGCTATCCTGCACTGGGCCAGCGTGGTATATTACGGCCTTAATCCTTCTCGCGTTGACGGGAGGTCCGTGCCCAGGAGTAGGACATTAAAAGTGCCAAATATTTATTACTTTTTCAGTCGAAATGGTGAACATATATGACCGGCATTGTTCATAAAATGAAATAAAACTACCGTCTTTTCTCAGCGCAGTCGGTTAAACACATACGTTCTACGATCCATATCTACCAAGCCTACAGAAAATCAAGCAGGCTTATCTCGTCACTGACTTGCACACCCTTGACCCGTCCTTCGGTAAATACATAGGGTTGCGTGAACCACACTTCCGGCCCGAGGGCGGCATAAGCGCGTAAATCCTAGTTAGGGTCCTTTAGGACTGCCAGCAATTATGCGACCCTAGTAGATAGTTTTTGACAAACTTAGTTAAATCTATAGAAGCGTGTCGTGTGGTGTGTATAGGTATTCGAAATAGTGATAGTTAGACAGAATATAATTTGGGTAGGTTAGTTAGTTAAAATTGAATTGTAAAAAAAATATAAAGTATACGGCTTTAGTATTATTTTGATTTGATAAATAATACTTTCTTTAGAATCATGTGACTAGATCGGATTCGATAAATTGTTTTCAAGTTCGAGAGAGATCTTTGAAATGTCAATCTAATGTCATTACAGTACAATAAAACATTGAAAAGCGTACTCAAGACCGCTCCCAGATTTGAGATCGATTTATGAATGCAAGCGTTAAAATTTTGATTAGTAAGTATTATAATTCAGCCCTAACTTCTATAGTATGTCACTACATACTACGTTCGGTTTAGAAAGTGTTTTAGGACATCCTGCTCTCATAGTGGCTGGAGGCACACAAGGAAGGCATAAATCGTAGTTACGAGATTCCCCGCGGACGGGAAAGCGATTACGGACTTGGTTAGATAGCAATTTATGTTGCAAGTGTTGTAACTACTGGTATGAAGTTGAAATTGTGTTGTGTGAGTTACGAACTAGGGTGAGAACAGTTAGGAAGTCAAAGAGTAGCACCCGAGATAGGGGCATGATGGTCTAAATTTTAAAAAGTTTATATAAGGTCTTATTTTAAAAATGCACGATATTTTGTACTTACTGCGTCTTAGTAAACCCTAAAACTGATGGTATAAATCTTTTTTTTTGGTAGGTAGCGAGCGAGTAATTTAGTAAATCAATTATCAGCTGTTAGAAAGCAACTCATCTGATTATTTTGTTCTAGCAACAAGAGTATGATATTAATATAATATTATTAAAAATCACATATTTTATTACCTTTATTATACATATTATTATTTTCAATAATAATAATGGTAACCAAAATTTGTTTTTAAGAAATCTCAGACGCTAATACACATAATATGCCCGTATTAATGAATATAGGTATTTCAAAACTGAGAGCGAACTTAAGTGCGCTTTTGACAAGTAATTTTGAACTGGTATGACATAAGAATGACATTTCCAAGATCGGTTTCAGGCTTCAGATTCATTTATTAATACAGACCAATTTTGTATGCAAGTCAATTCCTGCAAATCCGGTCCAGACTGAACTCAGACGGGGTTCAAATATAATAAAAAAAAATCTCATCGGCGAAGTCATTTCCATGTAATTAAAAAAACCCCGCCACCCGCTAACGAGCACTCTCCTTTACTGTTTGATAGTGAACTTAGCAGTTTTATTTTAGGGTTCCTTGCGGCAAAAAATAAATAGTAATAAATCCTTTTGAGCTCTTTTTCAACGTAGCCAGCGAAGACAAGAGATTTATAACTTCCTATTATAATGATGTGTACCGAATACCGTATTATAATTTAATTGCGGTCCTTTTTAATAAATCGATCTTAAGTCTGAGAGTAATCTTGAGTACGCCTTTGACATGTCGTTTTGTACTGGATTGGCATAAGAATGACATTTCCAAGAGCGCTCTCAGACTTGAGATCGATTTATTAATACGGGTCTAAGGCACACAGGATGAGTTTTTTTATCAGTGAATTAATTTTCAAAATCGGATCAATGTAACTGCTACTTTACGCCATTCGACATGAGAGGGTTTGGTATGACCACGGTCGAGACAGTCCGTATATGACCTGTAGTCAATTGGCTACAGCTTGGCTCTACGATAGCCACTGTACCAGTTGTTATTGGCTATTAATTTGTATAATATAGAGGTAGGCTCATGGTATTTGACGCCCGCATGGCGTAGGTTTGAGCGTAGGCCGCTCGGCTCACTGCATCAAGTAGTTGCGGGTTAGATTGCCGCCGGGGCTAGTTTCGGAAATATATTTTTGGTAATTTGCCCAGGTCGCAGTGTCACTGGGATCGCCCCCAGTCCATTGTACAGTACCCATAGTACAACCGTTGCTTAGTTTTGGACCATACAGTTGGTGGGTCAGTCTGGCGATATTTATTTATTTATTTCTAGTTAGACTTATCTCTCTTACAATATTTTAATGTATTCAAACAGAGTTTAATCTTTTTTACGTGAAGGATCTAACGGAGGCTTCCACAAAGCTGTCGGTGTTAAAAACAAAATAAACACGTGTTTAACGTTTTTAATTCGAGGCTCAGAGCTTAATCGTACGAGCCAGTATAATAAGTAATGTAAACATTTCAAAAGAAGCTACTTAGGTCTGGATTTAAATTAATATTTTTTAAAGTTTGGCTTTTTTACCAAATAAAGTCGGAGCTCGGCAGGCGAGCATTTACACCAAAGGCATTGCTCGCAAGTTAGTGGCCTGAAGGGGAGTCGGGGAGAGAGAAGGGTAGGGAGGGGGGTTGGTCTCCCCGCTCTGTCACTGATCGTACGAAAAGTAGCTATTATAGCTACTATACGATAGTGCTATGAAGCGGGCTTCCAGCTTAGCTCAAGTTGACAGGATATGAAGCGATACTATTAGTCGAATCGGCGGGCCCGCTTCGTGGCACAGTCAAGTGGACGGTCGCCCTAAGGCAAGATGACGTATCATATATAGTTTGATGGACAACATACTGAAGAAACTGGCAAGTCCTAGAGAATCTAATAAATTTTCCAAGAACACGTGACTCCGTCGATTATAACTGGGCAAAGTGGTGTTTTGAATCCCCCTCGCAAGTAGGGAGGGTATGTCCAGGAGTGGGGAATTATAAGGGTATTTTTTTTTTTTGTATTTTTGTAGCCCAATTCTGTCAAGGCCGTTAGCGATGTCCATTTGAATTAACATCTGTTTACTCTGAATGATATCTCAACATTTCACCTTCTTACATCTGAATGTTAGAACTGGTCCCCGAATTTTAGAATCATGTCGTTCGAAGATTATCTTGGATTTTCCACTCCTTTTGGGACGGCACTTGCGAGTATTTATAAGAGGCTTAGGACGCCTCAGCTCGCTGGGCTTTGCTCTCAAATGTGCGAGTGGGATTTTTTTAAATACATGTCGGCGTCTTCTTAATGGGTGCCCTAACAAGATTTTTGTAATACCCAAAGATCAAAGTCATTATTGGACACCAATTTCGATGCTGGCTTACAGGAGTTACAGTGGTGGGAGTGTGTGGCGGGACCAGTCCCAAACAAAAATACCCAAAGATTTTATTTTCCAAAATGTTTGGTCGATCGCTTGATTTGGTGGTTTAAACGTCCCTAGAAATTTTAGAAATAGTCGTTTCCTAATTTGCCGTATTCTGGGGTGCCTTGGATCGCCCCTAGTTTAGAGCTTAGGTTGACTCGAATTTAAAACAAGTGGAGGGTTGCGACCCTTCAGATGTTTTAGATTCATTTTATTTGTAATTACTTAGTTCAGGCAGCAAAACATGTGGTACATATAATATTACCGATTACCTATCGCATAAATACCTTTAAGACTAAAGGGTCTTGCTCACACAAGTGTCGCTGCGCGGCGCGGCGGCGAGGCGCGGGCAGCTATGGTTTCTGTCATTCCAGCAGCAACGCAACGCATGAAAATAAATAACAAAATGGCAGCGGCGTTAGTGACTGCGCCGCGACGCCGATTCAATTCCAGAGCGTGTGAGTGACGTGACGACGGAACTTAATATCTTATATATAAAATTCTCGTGTCACAATGTTAGTTACCATACTCCTCCGAAACGGCTCGACCGGTTTTCATGTTTTTTTTTGTGCATATCGGGTAGGTCTGAGAATCGGCTACTATCTATTTTTCATACCCCTAAATGTTAGGGGTGGTCCACATTCCACGCGGACTGAGTTGCGGGGCACAGCTAGTTATCATACTTCATACTAATATTATAAAGAGGAAAACTTTGTTTGTTTGATTGTAATGAATAGGCTCCGAAACTACTGAACAGATTTGAAAAATTCTTTCACTGTTGGGAAGCTACACTATCCCCGGATGACATAGGCTATAATATATTTTCAAAAAAATTAGGGATCCTTACTAAAACTCGAATAATGTAACCGCAATGTATCCGTGCGTAGCCGGGGCGGGCCGCTAGTAGTATTATATATTTAGTACAAACTAATTGACATGTAGAGTCGGTGACTTAAAAAAAACAAAAACCGCTCGCTATTTTCAAACCACATAGTAACCCAGCAATTCTCTCTTTCGTACTTATGTATGAAAAATTATGTTCCATTTCAAGCATAATTTCCAGTAATTTATTAATAGGCGCCTCATTTGCGGTTTAATTTCAATTTGACGTCCCATACATAATGGCCTTGTTGACTTGCGAATTGATCCCCATTAAAATGTATTAATAATTTCGTTACGAAAATGTAGAGTCGAGTGGATTCATTTATAATAAGTAGGAAATAATGGGTGTCGTTCATAATAGGATGATGTTTACTGATTTCTCGAATCATTGACTTTATATGAGCTTTAAGTTAAATACATTTCGGTATTGCTGGCCTTATCACGCTGGCAATATATGAGCAGGAGGGAAATAATGTAATCATGATTTGACGACAACAGAATTGACATGATATCTTTGTAGAGACCGCCACTGTTTTTTTTATATAAACAAAGTCAGTACACAAGTTTTCGACCCGCCTAATGTTAAGCAGTTACCGTAGCGTATAGATGCCCGCACGTTGCTGCTCACTTGTCGTACGAAACACAGCTATAGTAGCTACTTTACGCAGATTTTCTGTGAGAGAGTGCTACACCGATCGAGCCAGCCCTTATGCTAGCTGAAGTCAGTTGCCTACATTTTTGCTCTACTACCGTAAAAGTGTAATGTTCAAATAACGAACATTGCCAGACGATTTTAGTCTTAATGTCAGAGTAAGTAAACGTCTTTTTTCGAGTAGGTACACAAAAAAACCGCATGATTAAATATTGACTTGGTATATTGAACTCAAAGCCTCAAGCCAGGGAATAAGCCAATGGAGTGGCAACCCTATTAAACGATTCCAAATTAATTCATTTAGTAGAGCTATTCGTTCAAGGCAAAGTTTAGCGCAAAATTCCTCTTATATATGAGCGTACAATCCGCCAACATATTCCGGATTCCAATTCCGCCATGGTTCCAGTTTCGAATTAAGTTCGAACTTTGAACCACTATCCTGTTTCCGAGACCAGTGGAGATAATAATAATATACCTAACAAGCAATGGAAATCCTATAATGCATGTCTTAATACAAGCAGTGAATTTATACAGTTATTGTAATTAAGCTTTAGTTGTGGTGTTGATTTATTTTTATTAAATCTTTATTAAGAAACTAGCTGTGCCCCGCGACTTCATCCGCGTAGTATTGGATTATTGGGTTAAAAAGTATCCTATATGTTAATCCCGGTTATAATCTATCTGTGTTTCAAATTTCATCAAAATCCGTTCAGTAGTTTTTGCGTGAAGGAGTAACAAACATACATACATACATACATGCATACATACATGCATACATACATGCATACATACATCCACACTCACAAACTTTCGCATTTATAATATTAGTAGGATTCTAAAGAGTTTGGAATCAGAAATGATCATGCCACTCTCATTATACATGAAAAAAAACCCTGAGTGAAAGGCTCCTTCAATTATCTTATGAATATACAGAAAATTTACTTCACCCATTAATATAACACACAATTGTTATTACCCATTATCAGTAATTTTATTGATTCATTTAATTATTTAACATAATTTATATTAGTTATCATATCATCTTAACTTAATTTTCTTATATCTTGATGGAAGCCAGCACTCATAGCACAGTTTAATACTATTATGAGTGTTGGCTGCAACCTTTAGAGACAGCTTATTATTTAAAAAATAAATAAATATTATTTATTTATTTATTTAACTTATGGAAAACCAACAGCTATATACAAAATAATAAGCATTTAAGTCTAGTAACAGAAAGCCAATTAGAGGTTTTCACGTATAGCAGTAGAGAAGTACAATAGAGTCTTATGCAAACACTTAATAGCACACATCACCTAGGGATACCAGAACTAATTACCTATTCAAGGAAAATATAAACCAGAATTTATTGGAAGAACTTAAGGTTTAGCTGCTTTCTTGCTTGTTTACTATTAGTAACAAAGGGATCAAAAGAGAAGTCCTTGCACAGTTTATTGAAGTCTCTGCTTGCTCGCACCAAGTATGAATTTTGCCTATAGTTTGAGGAAGAAAAAGGGATTGAGATCGGTGGATTATGTCTAATTGACCTATTCGGGACATTAAAGTATAGTTTAAGAAGAATATCAGGACAATCAATTTCATTTGCGATAATCTTAAACATGAGAGTACAATCTGCAATTTGACGACGATTCACAAGTGGCTGAATATGACTTTTCTTACACAGGGAAGGGCATCTATCAGAGCTATAAGGAATTTTAAGTTAATAGCAAAGGAAACGTATGAATCGTTTTTGAATGAATTATTATTATTATAGCTTCCCTAAACACTTTATACTTTTCGTCTTTCCAGCGCTCCCACTCATCATATGACACGCAGCTGTATAGTTACTTAACACTGATCTTGTGTGAGAGAGTGTGTACTACCCTGGTCGTACTATCCCATTTTGATCTTAGTCAATTGGCTACAGTTTGACTCTACCACTGCAATGTTTAGGGCGCTATATAATTTACCATCAAAATAGACGCAGACGCTAGCTGCTAGCGAATAGGTACGATCAACAGTCATGGTAGAGCTACAGATCATTTCGGGTTCACCGCATTGCGTCAAGCTTTTTAAAGTAGAGTGGTTCTGGTTATTCATATCCCATTATTTTGTTCACTAATTATACTAGGTGGGATAATAAAAGGTTAATTAAATTATATTTTGTTGATTCAGAGGGGCGAAGTTTAGTTGTGGACCGTTGGTACAAATGGTGCCTTATCTAAATAATAGAGCGGGAAAATCATAATTGTTTTTATTACAGTTTCCAAAACATAACGTTATTTTAGAATGTTTGATGTTACGTACGATTATTGTAGAGAATTGAAATATTTTTGAAAATTCAATAGTTATTGTTCACAATCGCTCACATTGACCGTGGCGGTCATGAACTCTACATACAAGCAACATAATAATACTGTAGCTCTATCCATCAAACAATTAATATTCCAAAATAAACAAAACTCCTTTTTTATGTCTCAGTGCATTCCACGCGATGTATATAAGATAATACTCGCATTAAGAAATACAAACAGTGTGGGTCACGATGGAATTTCCACAAAAATCGTCAAATTTGTTGCTGAGGAAATTAGCGGGCATTTGTGTCATATTATTAACTTAAGCATAAGCACAGGTATTTACCCAGAAGCATTAAAACTCTCCATAGTAAAACCCTTATTTAAAAAAGAAGATGGAGAAGTAATGGAATACTATAGGCCAATTTCACTTATAAGTATAATATAAAAAATCTATGAAAAATACATATACAATCAATTATACGCATATTTGGAAAAATATAACATACTAGCGAATGAACAGAAAGGCTTTAGAAAAAACAGAACTATAAATATGGCAATATACGATTTTTTACATAAAGTAATTACTAATTTAGATAGAACTGTACCTGTCTGCACAATATTTTGTGATATGACCCAGGCTTTCGATTATGTTCGGCATGATATTCTTCTTGACAAGTTAGAGGCATATGGTATAAGAGGAAACATCTTAAGTTTGATACAATCTTATCTAACTAATAGAAAACAATTGACAGAAACATCAGCAGTAAATGCTCAAACTAAACGCGAAGAATTTTACCAATCCGACAGTCGCATAGTTAATTACGGAGTACCCCAAGGTAGCGTTTTGGGCCCTCTTTTATTTATTATATACATAAATGACCTGCCTAAATGTATCGACAAGCCAGTAACACTTTTTGCTGATGATAGTACTGTCACCATACAATGCAAAAGCAGAGATAGATATGAATTTGACATTAATAATTCATTAGCTTTTATCATAAAATGGTTAAACAATAACAATTTAAAGATCAACCTTAACAAAACTAACATAATGCATTTCAGTCAGAGAGAATCACCTATGTCTAATCCTAACGTATTCTACAGTGATAAACCTATTAATGTAGTTAGTACGGCTAGATTCCTTGGTATCACAATTGATAAAAAACTAAACTGGAAAGCACATATAGAAATTCTAACAAAAAAAAAAATTAACTCAGCATACGCCCTTTTCAAATTAGCTCCAGTGCTCAACACTGATGCGTTACTTAGTGCTTATCACGGTTTAATATCTTCGAACCTAAGATATGGAATAATTTTCGGGGTAACTCTACAGACAAAGAAAGAGTGATTAAGGCTCAAAAGAGATGCATTAGGGCCATGTTTAGACTGGTTCCAACAGACAGCTGTCAACCATATTTTAAAAAATATAAATTATTAACTGTGCCCTCATTATATATCTTAGAAACTGCCATGTTTGTAAAATGTAATCTACGTCAATTTCCTCGCTTATCTGATGTGGCTAAGCGCAACAGGCGTGACAATAAGCTCTGCCTACATGACTCCAAGACTGCACTTGTGAGGAATAGTATCTTCTGTATGGCACCTATCATTTATAATAAGATACCAAAGGACTGGAGAGAAATTAACGCTGTGCCATTCAAGACCAAATTAAAAAGCCTTTTGATTAACAAAGCATATTATAATATAACAGATTATTTAAAAGATAACATTTTATAAAACGTTTATTATTATTATAAGTTCTCCTAATTGACATATAAGTTTATAACATATTATTATTATTAATTCAATATTTTACGATTTCATTTTCACAATTTCATTATTTTCAATATTTTTTTTTTAATTTCAATAATTTGTACGCCATAAAGGCTAAACATGAAGCATGTGTATTAAATTTTCCATCTTGCATACCTGTATGTAAACTCATGTTTTTACAAATAAATGTTATTCTATTCTATTCTATTCTATTCTATTCAGTCCACGTGACGACCGTTTGGCGCAGTGATTCGAGCGTAGGCCGCTCGGCTCACTGCATATGGTTGCGGGGTCGATTTACACCGTGGCAAATTTCGGAAATGGCCTTTTTGTAATTTGCCCATGTCTGGGTGTCATTGGGATCGCCCCCGGTCCATTGTACGGTACCCATAGTACAAGCGCTGCTTAGTTTGCGACCATACAGTTGGTGTGTCAGTCTGGCGATATTTATTTATTTATTTACTGCTTTAACGCACTCATAGATATAAATATACCTCAATCGGTTTTGTTTACTGAAAGCTGAAAGCGTTATCTCAATTTTACATGTCACGTCCGGCCTAACGTTTCAAAATTGTAATAATCTTGTCAGCGGCAGGCGCAGTTGACGCAGGTCTCATCTGGGGAAGGCCGATATAGAGGCGTCTAGCCATGTCAACGCGGTACCTACTCTCGTATTTTATTGTACACTAGCTGTGCTCGCGACTTCGTCCGCGTGGAATTGAACTGACAATGTTTCATACAAACTTTCATACCCTATTTTATCCCCTTGGAGGTAGAATTAATCAAAATCCTTTCTTAGCGGATGCCTACGTCATAACATCTACCTGCATGCCAAATTTCAGCCCGATCTGTCCAGTGGTTTGGGCTGTGCGTTCACAGATCACTATGTCATGACTGACGTCTGTCAGTCAGTCAGTCAGTCAGTCCTTTGAGTTATATATATTTAGATACTAGCTTTTGCCCACAGTTTTTCTAGCGTATTTACTATATGTCGACAACTGCGCTACATACCGGATCCAACCATAACTAAGGGCCTGCGCACACCACGTGTTTTAAAGGCGCCGGTCGACGCGCTTTTTGGAAACGTGCGTCGATGGCGCGCTGTTATCCTACAAAGATCTACAGGCTGCATCTAACTCGCGTGCGTATCGCGTCTCTGGTGTGCACATACCCTAAGAAGCATACAGTTAACGTATAAAAAACATCAAAATCGATCAAGCCGTTTAGAAAGATAATCATTACACACAAACGCACACTAGAGTTTTATATACGAATACTTGTTTATCTACATTACTTTGTTTGCGTGAAATCATACAGCTAAGAATTTTGCGGTGGTGACTTAGAACAGGTCTTCAATTATTTGTATGTGTCTTTAACCTGTGACAATCAGCCTATACAGTTATTTATGTCTCCCTCTTTGCAACGGAGGGAAGGGGATAATCTTCTTCCAAATCGAAAAAAGTTAAAAAGTATTGCCAACGGCAATTTTTTTTTTTTTTAAAGAAGGATTACTAGCAATGTGTGTTTATCACATGACTAGTATTCCCTTTAGCCCCTCCAACTAAGCTAATGCTTGTGCTAAGAGTGGGCTCACCTCAATAGTTTAATGGCCAGGATGGGGATCGAACCCGGAACCTCTCAGCTACGAGGGCGACCCCTCTAACCACTAGGCTATTGACGCTTCAAATTATATTATTCGGTACAATGTTATCTTTTGACAGTTTTAAATTTGTTCAATATTTGGACTATTTAATAAAATTAAGCCTGTATAATAGTCCGTATTTATAATCGATTTTAAGTCTGAGAGCGATCTTCAAAATGTCATTTTTATGCCATACTAGTACAAATGACATATCAAGAGCGTTCTCAAGATCGCTCTCAGACTGGAGATAGATTTATTAGCACGGCCCTTAGTGTCTTAAGTAATAACCTTTACTTAAGGCTAAAGCGCCCAACTAGCCCGCGAAGTTTACATTTTTTGAGGTTTTTTAGAATTTTTTCAAAATCTGACAATAATAAAAGGGACATTTTGTAATTCGCGACAAAGACCGTGTGCAATGCATTTATTAATATATCCAACTTACTCTAAAACATATCAAGAACGACAGCTATCCAGATAATCTGGCAATTTTTGTATATTTAGTGATTTACTAGTATCATATCCACCGTGATAATATTTAGAGTAAAATAAATGTATCAATAAACGCACTGCATACTGTGTTTGTCGCAAATCACAAAATGTTGTCTTAAATGTTTTCAGATTTTGGATAAACTATAAAAATACTCGAAAATTTTGAATTTCGCGGGCTAGACAGGCGCCTCCACCTTAACAAAAAGTAATAACATTGTCTATAGATACAGACGGGTGTAAAAGAAGTCATATTTGAACCGGGTCACCTACGGCCTACGGCTAAAAATGTTGTTTATGAAAACAACGGATGGACAGACAAACAGATCAAGTTTATACTAGCCCCTGAAAGGTCTCGTTCCCGAGGCCCCGTGTGAGTGCTCACACGTATTACCTACTCCCATATATTACCGGATACGTGTCACGTGACGTCATTCATTACGTCCCCAGGCGAATATCTACCTTCCATCTTGCCCTGAAAGCGCTCTTTCTTTTGCTGCCAAAAATGCCTAAAAGAAAGTAGGACATTTTTGACAAGTGATATCGCTCATTCCGAATGTGAAGTACTGTGTAGTTTATCTTAAAAGGTTTGATGCTCTAACCGTGGGTTCAATTGTCCTTATAATTAACGTCTGCATTAGACGAATCTTTAAAAAACATGTTGCTTTCTAATTTTTTTGTCATAAAACAGTGACAAAAACATGTTTTGTGGGAATATTTTGTAGAGTACAAATGAGGGGTAAAACTTAAAATAACATTAGTATTATTATACTTGCTAAGTTGCAGGTGCCACTCCTACTAAAACATTTTGTCATCATTGAAATAAAAGTATTATACGGATTTTATCGCGTTTATTTACTTTTTTATGTTCCCGACGTTTCGGTTGCTTTACAGCAGCCATGGTTACGGGGGGACTGAGGTGTTAGACGTCCTGATGTCATAGTTAATAACTGGGTACCCTCATATTTAGTTGTTGTTCGCGGTCCGATCCACGCAGAAAGTGCTCACAGTATCTCGAGGTCTTGCAATGGTACACTTGGTTTTGGATTTAATTATATTAATTACTAAACGTAAACTAAACTAAAACGTCGGGATCATAAAAAAGTAAATAAACGCGATAAAATCCGTATAATAGTTTTATTTCAATGTATAGTATTCGCGTAAATATGAGAAAACAATATTTTGTCATCAGTCAAATAGGGTAAGTACGAGGTGTATTAATTAAAAAACACATTATTTCTGCAACCTTTCTGTAATTTATCGTGTCTCTATCGAACAGTTCAACGGTTTGAAATCATGGTTGGGGTGACTGGAAGATCTTAGAGACGAATGTAAGCGCTTAAGTCCTAGATTTTTCGATCAAGGACGGAACGTTGTTTAATTCAACAGAGTGGGTAATGCGTTGCCATTTTGAAAGTGTCTTTACGGAATCCGTAAACGTATAGTAGGTATTATAATACTGGTCTGGTACATCTTTGCAAGTCGGTTTAATATAGAATTATACCGGAAGAAATGCAAGTAGCTTGTATGGAAGGAAACCATAAAACTGATAACACATAAACGGAAGGTATTTAATTTACAAAGTACATAGTACATTATTTATTATATATATATGTAGCCCTATCTGTCTCTCAAACAAGGCTCAATTTTCAATAAGCTAAGTCATGGATGGGCATCGAACCGGGAGCTTCTCGGTCACGAGAGCGACCTCTCTAACTATTTACTGTATTAACTACATTGGGATATCATTTTCACCTGATGAAAAAAGTAGGTAATAAATAATGCATACCTAATTATAAAAATAATTTGCCCTGTTTATGCCCCACTCCTCTGGACACGTCCCTCTCCTCAATGCGAGGGGGACTCAAGCTATAATTCATCAACGTTTGCCCGGTGCCAAAATTGATTAGATTTTCTAAGATATTGCAGTTTTTTGACAACGTTTTGTTTACCGTAAGAAAGTGATAATCATACTAATATTATAAAGAGGAAAAATTTGTTTGTTTGATTGTAATGAATAGGCTCCGAAACTACTGAACCGATTTAAAAAATTCTTTCACTGTTGGGAAGCTACACTATCCCAGGGTGACATAGGCTATAATATATTTAAAAAAAAATTAGAGATCCTTACTAAAACTCGAATAATGTAACCGCAATGTACCCTAGTCATATATAAAATGTGATGCGCACATAAATTTCGAAAAACCCAGTGATGCGAGCCGGGGTTCGAACCCAAGACCTTGTGCACGCAAAACGCATGCTTAACCAGACTGGCTATCAGTCTAATAAACTGGCATACCATAAGTACAGTTGCAAAATATGTTATATTTTCGTTACTAGAAAGCTGCCGAGAAAAATCGCAGCGTAATTTGGAGGTTGTCATGAACACCATAAATCACTCAAGACGCCATAGCCATCTGACTCTTTAATCTCTTCTAACGTCTTATCAACTTCCTATAGAAAAGGAAAAGGACGATTTTACTTTTTGAAGCCCGTTAACGTACCCATTGAAGGGATTATATTCACCACTTTTACGTTTATCGTAAATTTACTGATTTCACCAGACAACACCCAGTGACTTATAACTAACGCGAAGTCAAATAGTGTATTTTGTTTAGGCCTTGGGGGGGGCACTAACAAATTCTAATTTTTACATTTTCTCCTTAAGTCTACACCCGGATCAGAACGCGTTATCTACTGAGAAGATCCGTCAGGAAACTTCAAGGTCTTGTTCTTTTTATAGCTTAGCCCGCGACTTCGTCCGCGTGGAATTTAATTTAACAAAAAGCCCGCTCCCGCGTTCTGAGCCCACGCGACAGGACCCGTTTTTTTAATTGTTGTTTGTTTACAATAAAAGTAGCATAAGTTACTGCTTATAACATCAGCTATCTGCCAGTGAAAGTCCCGTCAAAATCGGTCCAGCCGTTTCGGAGATTACCCGGAACAAACACACAGACCGACAGACAGACAGACAGACAGACAGACAGACATACAAAATTTTATTAAATCGCGTTTTTGTTATAGGTGTACTTTCATATGCATTTAGTGAAAAGGTGTTATTTTGATATTACAAACAGACACTCCAATCTTATTTATTTGTATAGATTGTTTATTTTCTTGTTTAGTCTTAAACTAAGCATCCTTTAGATTTGGGGCGGCCCAAGAAACAGGAAGACCAAGAATACTTACATATTTGATCAAGCGGTCGTAAATTGGAGCGTTTACACATACCGAGTAGGCGGTCGAGGAAACTGCTTTTTTCGCTCCGAATAACGTTCTGACCACGGTCAGGCGTAAAACTGTTTGCTCGTGTAAAATCTTCTCTGTCTCACCGTATAAAATGCGGACGCAGCCAATAAGTTTTTCGTATAAAAGCAAACGTTGAACAATTTATAAAAATATTAGCTGAATTTTCTAGCATAGATCGTGTGGAAGGCTCTATCTAAGTTACAGTGGGTAAACATTAATCTTCCTATGCACCCAAGTTTTACTTTCAATCTAATATTAAAAGACCCATGTTAGAACTTGCCATCATTTTTCAAACAAGTTCTATAAATTCTTAAGTAAAGTGATATTACTTTGAATGTACTAAGTTTTCTGCATAGAGTTCATGATGGCTTGGAATTTTCGGAGCCGGATAAAGTCCTCCGTTGGATACAGACATCTCCCGATGATTTATTTCATCACTCAGATCCACCGGAGTCAAAGGACGCCTGTCATCAGTCCACCTTGTGGTGAGCCGCTCTACTTCTTCTGACCCCTTTAGAAACAGCTACAAGACTATTTTCTTACGGTGGTAGAGCCCAGCTGTAGCCAGTTGACTACAGCTCATATGCGGGCCGGCTCTACCGAGGCTATGCACACCCTCTTACACAAGATCGACTTAAAATAGATATAGCTATTTTTCGAACGATACGAGAGAGCTGGAAACCGAACCACTACTTAAGGTATTTGAACCCATGAGGCCGAAAACAATTACGGTGTTGGCAAAAACTACCGCTTGTTCTAAATGGGCTCTTGTAAGTACTTCCATAGGTGGTCTGTCACTGCTCTACTTTTTTATTATTATTTATTTATTTATTATAGCAGTGATAGCCGATTGGTTAAAGCACTTGTCTTGCGGGCACCAGCTCCTGGGTTCAAACCCCGGCTAGCACCTCTGGGTTTTTCGAAATCTATGTGTGAATCATAATTTCTATATGATTATCACTCGCTTACGGTGAAGGAAAACATCGTGAGGAAACCTGCGTGTCTAAGAAAATCTAACCAATTATCGATAGACATGTGAAATCCGCCAACCCGCACTGGGCCAGCGTGATGGATTACATCCTGAATCCCCCTCGTAGTGAGAGGAGGCCCGTGCCCAGGAGTGGGACATCAAAAAGGGCTAAATTATTATTTATTATTATTATTAAATATATTATCATTTAAATGCATGTAATATTGTCTAAGTACATAACATACAAAAAACCACTGAGGATTAGAAAATTAAATTAAATTTACTAAATCCATATGTCTACGTCTCTATCTAAAGTGTTCATTCAGCAACAGTTTTAATACCTATAGTACTGAAAACATTCCGCGATTCGATGGGATAATCGGGTTTTACCTTTTCAAAAGATCTGAAAGACCTTCAGCTGTGGTTTACGCCGATAAAGGCGCATTTTCAGGGGTCCGCATGAAAACGCCGTGTAATCAAGATAAGTGGGTACCAGAAACGTACGGAACCTTCCACGCTCATTTAAGGGCCGCCTTTAATTTGTTTCATGTGTAGTTTATTGGGGGTAGTTACATTATTCTTTTTTATTGAGTTTTTTAGATTGAAAGGAGGCATGTGACTTGAATTTGTGATTAGGTGACGTTAGCGGGAGAGATTGTGGGGAGGGGCTAAGTAATTTGCTGTATATAATATTTATTTACTGGATACACACATAAAGAACCATGATCATCCTCATACGATTGCACAGAGCCATCAGACAGTTGAATAGCAACATAAATTCAGGGGCTCAACTCTGATAACCGCTGGCATCTCTATTAACTCGCAGCACGTGAAAACTGACGTATCGCGTATCTGAATATGTATGTCAGTTTTGACAGTTCTCCTCACGAAAATCTGTCAAAAATGACGTATTCGGATACACGGTGCGTAAGTTTCGAGGTATTGCGAGTTTATCAAGATTTTTTTTTTTTTTTTTTTTTATTTTACTATATGTTGTTGGCCAGAGTGGAAATAACAACTTCACCCGGACAGAGGGCGAGCGCAAGTGCGCTCCAGCCAGAGGGGCAGGGGGGCAGCTAGCTCAAGGGCGACACAAGGGACACGACCTCGGCTTGGGCCGCTGCCAGGAGAGGTGGCGAGGGTAAATCTACCACCGGATCGGAACGCGACCTCGACTGAGAAGATCCGGCAAGAAACTCAGCGGGCTTGTCGGGTGCCAAGGTGCGTCTAGGTAAGTAGACGCACCTTCTAGCGGAAGCGGGGGTTCGTCGACCTCGCCGGCGAGGTCGGTGTCTGGTGGGGAGTGTGCGTGTGTCGTTCTCCTCAACATCTGAGTCTAGGAGAGCGGTGAGTGGGTCGGGGGTGAGTTTTTCAAGATGCCAACGGTTAATTTGTTAGGTTACATTCACACGGCAAAGACTACGTTTAATCCATCAATTTGATACATTTTAACCCTATTTCATTACCGAACGAATACGAACGTCAGTAAAAATGATTTCATCTTTGCTGTGTGAATGTACATTAAGCTTAAGCTCAGTTCAGTCAAAATTAAAACGATAAATATGTTTGTCCAAATTTTAATATTGCACAATGAATCAACAATTGTTTAATGCCATGTTCACAGGCGTCCTTTGTCGGCTCGCGAGTGTCGCGACACACCCCAGCGGCGCAATTCATCCGGCGAGTGTGATTGCAAATATTAATGAATGGGTCGAGTTTACAACACTTTGTGATTAAAACGTACTACTGTTATAACATAGCGAAGACTTATGGACTTTATAAGATTGTTATGAGAGCGGCTGGTCTTCCTACTAATATTATAAATGCGAAAGTTTGTGAGTGTGGATGTATGTATGTATGTATGTATGTATGTTTGTTACTCCTTCACGCAAAAACTACTGAATGGATTTGGATGAAATTTGGAACACAGATAGATTATAACCGGGATTAACATATAGGATACTTTTTAACTCAATAATCTAATACTACGCGGATGAAGTCGCGGGGCACAGCTAGTTTAGAATAAATAAATATACTGATTTAAGTGCAATAGCAAACGATTTTCATCCATAGACAATCTTAGTTGGCCAACTTGGTTTGAACATTCTTAAAAAAAATATGATACGTAGGTTTAGATTTTTAGTACACTCAAGTCGTGTGACTTGAACAAGTTCAAGCTGAATCTTAAGTAGCTCAAATCCGACTAGGCTTACTTTTCATAACTTGAAAAATCTTTTAATACTTCTTCCGTTTACTAATCTCATCGCCTCCGCAATCTAAATATCTAAGGTAAAGTGGGATAAGTGACAAATTTGACGGCATCTATAGGCTACAGTAACTGCTTAACAATAGGCAGGTCGTCCGCTTGTTGGCAGACTTTGCTATATAAAAAAGAAAAAAATACATTGCTCAGTGATTTATTCTCATCTCACCTTCTTCTGTTTAAGGGTGAATATGGAACCACACGACTGGTATTAAAAGTTTTTACCATCTAAAATCTGCGAGATGTAAGCAACTACATAATAATATCCTAAAAGAATTGACAGTTATTCGATTTCTCTACAGAATCATCAAACACCATTTCATATTACCATCGGCATTTCTCACCTACGTATAAATCTATACAAATAAATAAAATTGGAGTGTCTGTTTGTAATATCAAAATAACACCTTTTCACTAAATGCATATGAAAGTACATACTAGTGATGTAACGAACATTCGCATTCGCATTCGCGAATATTCGCATATTTTTTGACATTCGCATTCGCATTCGCATTCGCAAGAATCTATGCGAATGATTGGCGAATGTTTTTGAAAAACAAAAAGGAAATCTATAGATGGATATGGAATGTTCACAATTAGTAAAAAATATATATTATTTTAACAAACTTGCTCATAGGGTGGCCCTTATTGCACCGCTTTTAGGTTCATAAAGCAGCTTATAACGCACTAGTGCTATTGACTTTTTTTTTTTTTTCTTAGTAAACGATGTTTATTAATTTATACATAACTTTCACATTCAATTTTATTGTAAATAAAACATATTATAAACATTTTATTATATTTTTATATTTCAAATAATATAATAATTTTTACCGGCTTTGCCAGACCCATAGATAAATATAACCGGCCAAATGCATGTCGGACTACGCATACTCTAGGGTTTTTTTAAAAGAGAGATTTTTTAGAAGTTTTTTTAAAATTAATTATATTGGTTTGAATAGAAAAAAACTATTTATTTCCTATAATAAACCATTTATAATGTGGTTCTAATTAAAAGGAGGAATCTTGCTACTTAAGTAAAAAATGCCACAATAAGATAAATATTTCGTAAACGGGAATTAATATTGAAAAGAAACCTTCAAATCATTTTAAAATACTTACTGAACAATACCTCAATCGAGAGGGTGTGTAAATTTTTTTTTCACTCCTCTTTCTTAAGTACGGGAGGTACAATGGAATAACTTTGCTTTCAAAATTTTCAAACAGTTTTTTTAGCGGTACATAAACTAAATTTTTGGCTAGTTTGCAGTATTTTAGCCCTAATAGTTTCTGAATAAAATTACTGTGATTCCAGACGGACGTGCCGAAACTATAAGGGTTCCCAGTTTGGCTACGGAACCCTAAAAACTTACAGCGCGCCATTTTGTTTTTTTTTTTCAGTCATCCTGCAATTCTCTAGGTCTTAAAAAAATTGTAAATTGTGATGTTTTTTCAATGAAGATTGTAATATTCTAAATATTTTTTACTCGCAAGTAAGTTGTCAAATGTCGTATGAAATGCGTGAGCATTGTTGATGACACACCTTGGCTCCATCACAGCACAGCCCTCGCGTTAGTCTCTGGCTGCAAACCAGCCTCGATCGTAACTTAGCTCACTTGCACATAATGCACTTATTTACTTAAATTTGAATATAAAAAAATAACCGTCTTGAGGTAGGCAACTAAATTATAAATATGATCTTTCTCTATTGCTCTTGTTAGTCTAATTAAAATATTAACTCAATAAAATTTGAATATACAATAAGTTTGATTAATGAAATAATACTAAACTACCCTCAAATCAAATCAAATCTCTTCGAATTAACTTTATGTGAGTAAGTTCGTTCTTTCAACCTGTTTGGGTTCGTCTATGTTCGGCCGTTACGAAATGTCAAACCAGGCTAACATTTTGCGCGCTCTTTCTTAACCCCCGAGAAATAGCCGTGTTATAAGTTTAGCATGTGTATTTGTGTCTGTCTGTGGCATCATAGCGCCCAAACAGATGATCCGATTTTAATTTTGTTTCTTTTTTAGAAAGATATTCTGACCGAGAGTGTTCTTAGCTATGTTTCACGAAAATCGATTCAACCGTTTGAAAATTATCAGCTCTTTTGTAATTTAAAAAGTCGTCACATCGGGGTTTTTAAAATTTTCAATTTAGGGTTTCTTATTTGAAAGTCAACATTCGCATTCGCATTCGCATTCGCGAATGTTGAAGCCAAATATTCGCATTCGCATTCGCATTCGCGAATGTCAAAAATCCAACATTCGTTACATCACTAGTACATACGACACCTATAGCAAAAACGCGATTTAAAAAATGTTTGTCTGTCTGTCTGTGTGTTTGTTGCGGGTAATCTCCGAAACGGCTGGACCGATTTTGACGGGACTTTCACTGGCAGATAGCTGATGTTATAGGGAGTAACTTAGGCTACTTTAATTTTAGAAAAACAATTAGGGTTCCGCGTAAAAAATAAAAACACATGAAATCAAAGAGTATCTCCGAAACGGGTGGACCGATTTTGACGGGACTTTCACTGGTAGATAGCTGATGTTATAAGCAGTAACTTAGGCTACTTTTATTTAAAAAAAACCAAATTTTAAAAAATGAGAAAATGGGTCCTGTCGTGCGGGCTCGAACGAAGAACGCGGGAGCGGGTTTTTGTTAAGGTAAATTCCACGCGGACGAAGTCGCGGGCTCAGCTAGTAAACTAATAGAACTCTATAAATGTCGCCGTTCCAAAAGTTCCTATTCCAATGAACATTATATAATATATCAGAAAGTTATCAATTGAATCCTTTACGCCATTCATATTGATATTGAAAGCGCCTTGTGTTGATAGCGGTAATTTGTGAAAATCAACAACTTTTGAAAGGTTTATGTGGGACATATGAAAAGGTGTTTGGTTGGCATATAATGTATTAAAGGTACTATTTGGAAACTTCAGAAATGGTACCAAGGTCGAATAAAAAAAACCTTGCTTTAATCTGGGCGAGTCTGGGATCGTCCCCATTTAATTTTAGGGCACCCGTAAAAGCTTAGTTTAGAACCATACTGTTAGTGGGCTAGTTTAGCGAAACAGATTATTTTTATGATATAAAAATAAATATCGCCAGACTGACACACCAACTGTATGGTCCCAAACTAAGCAACTCGTGCACTATGGGTACCGTACAATGGACTGGGGGCGATTCCTAGTGACACCCAGACCAGGGCAAATTATGAAAAGGCCATTCCCGAAATTTACCTCTGCGGGAATCGAACCCTCAACCACGAAGTGCAGTGAGCCGAGCGGCCCTAAGCTCGAACCACTGTGCCAAGCGGTCGTCAAAATGATGTCTTCAATGATGCGTGTACAATTTAAAAAGTATATAAAAAGAAAAGCCCGCTTATTGCCATATCTTCTCAGTAGACGTTCCGTTCCGATATGGATGTAAATATTAGGAAAAAATGTTACAATGCCAATGTGTAAGGGCCCACGTAGGCCTAAACACAAGATTTGACTTTCATTTTGACTTTATGAAATGTTGCAGAAGTATTCCAATCTATAAAGTTGGCGAAGGCGTCAACGCTTAAATTGAAAATGTATAACAAAAGGCAAGCGGGCATATTCACAAACAATACTTGTCTAAAGTAAGCGACCAACATTATTGACAGTTTCGCGCGTACTGTGATACCTCGTAGTAATGTTTGTGAATACGGATGAGAGTCCGCCATCCTGAAAATGGAATTACCCATGAAGAATAACACCTAACATTTTCTAATATAACGACTCAACAAAGAATCTCGATTCGATCTTGAGAATAGACCGAGAAATGGTATTGCAAACGATTATTTTTATTAGAACGTTTGATTTTCAAGCTGCTCAGTCAGAATTTAATGGCGGGTTCGATTATGTTCACACTTTTTATATTTAGATTTTACTGTTAGTGGCTTTTGAAATTATACACATGTTCCTAATAATCATGATTGAACCGAATTTCATTCAAAAAATACGTTTCATGAGAAGGATGGCTTTAGGTTATAGTTTATTCAAGTTTAGTTCGAGTAGTGCGAACAGAAATCTAAACAAATAATTAGGTATTATAACTATGAGAAGTTGTTAATATTCTAAATTTGAATATTGGCTCCATAGATAAAAAATGCGAGGTTTAGGTAGGTACTTTTAAAATGGTTAATCACTGTGATATCCGGGAATAACACCTTAACATACAACGAAGCAGGATAATTAAGGCTTAGCCATTCCGGTT
This sequence comes from Notodonta dromedarius, assembly GCA_905147325.1. Lineage (NCBI taxonomy): Eukaryota > Metazoa > Arthropoda > Insecta > Lepidoptera > Notodontidae > Notodonta > Notodonta dromedarius. The sequence continues at coordinate 9,105,662 of LR990179.1, read as the reverse complement.
TAACCCTTATAAAAAGAACTAACTAGTATTTAATTCCCCAGGCTCTTAGGTGATCTTAAGGCTAAAGCGCCCATCTAGCCCGCGAAGTTCAAATTTTTTGAGGTTTTTTAGTTTTTTTTCAAAATCTGACAATAATAAAAGGCACATTTTGTAATTCGCGAAAAAGACCGTGTGCAGTGCATTTATTAATATATCCAACTTACTCTAAAACATTTCAAGAACGACAGCTATCCAGATAATCTGGCAATTTTTATATATTTAGTGATTTACTAGTATCATATCCACCGTGATAATATTTAGAGTAAAATAAATGTATTAATAAACGCACTGCATACTGTGTTTTTCGCAAATCACAAAATGTGGTCTTAAATGTTTTCAGATTTTGGATAAACTATAAAAATACTCGAAAATTTTGAATTTCGCGGGCTAGACAGGCGCCTTCACCTTAAACAAGAATCAACAAATTCTCCCCAATGGGCATAGATGAAGATAACATGAAATGTAGAGCTGACCCAAACCCTGGTATCTAATGAGCGATATAACATATCGACATTAAATCCATTTGACATATGAATAGATTCGGAGTTAATTAGGGATGCCCCCACACAATATGTTGGCCCATTTAAACGGGCGAAGTAAAATATTCAAAAGGTTTTAAGCCGGTGCCGACACACTGGGTAAGGAAATGATTTCATTATACAATATGAGCGGGAATTATTTATTGCGAGATTGCTTTTTGGGTCGTCAGTCTGACAGTGTACTGAACATAATTCCATTTTTGGTTTCTCCAAATAAACTCGGTGAAATTGTACACGCACCTATTAAATAATAATCTACTATATAAAAATAAGTCGGGTTTTCCTTCCTGACGCTATAACTCCAGAACGCACGAACCGATTTCCACGGTTTTGCATTCGTTGGAAAGGTCTCGGGCTCCGTGAGGTTTATAGCAAAGAAAATTCAGGAAAAATTTCAACAGAACGCGGACGGAGTCGCGGGGCACAGCTAGTTTAATAATAAATATCGCCAGACTGACACACCAATTGTATGGTCCCAAACTAAGTAACGTTTGTACTATGGGTACCGTACAATGGACTGGGGGCGATCTCATTGACACCCAGACCTGGGTAATTTACGAAGGGCCATTTCCGAAATTTGTTCCGGCGGGGATCGAACCCGCCACCACTCAGTGTAGTGAGACAAGCGGCCTACGCTAGAACCACTGCGCCAAGCGGTCGCCTATTGATAGATAATGGCCGTATTTGGCATCTGGATACAATAAAATGTGTGGAAATGAAGGGTGTCGGGTTAACCGTGTGAATGACCGCATAGAGTCAACCGTGTTTATGTTATTGTCAACTAGCTGTGCCCCGCGACTTCATCCGCGTAGTATTGGATTATTGGGTTAAAAAGTATCCTATATGTTAATCCCGGTTATAATCTATCTGTGTTCCAAATTTCATCCAAATCCGTTCACTAGTTTTTGCGTGAAGGAGTAACAAACATACATACATACATACATACATACATACATACATACATACATACATCCACACTCACAAACTTTCGCATTTATAATATTAGTAGGATTTTAACAAGCTGAAAGCATTATTCATACAAAATTTACGTTGAAATTAAAGGAATAAAAATTGTAGTATCTTTAAATCCAGTCTCAAAATCTTAAGTGGGTACAAAAAATGACACGAATCTCAAAGTAAGTGTGACCAATTTATTTTAGCTTCTAACAGTCCTTAATTTAAGAAATTCTAGTATATTTCATAAATTCTAATAAATGCGTCGTAATATTCTTGCTCACACGTATCTCTGGAGTGTAAAGTAAAATTGATGATCGCATTCGTACAGCAGACATTTTCTTTTGTCCTAGGTCATCCTCTGTCTGTCACTTTTATAAGCGATTGAGTTGGCGATGCGTGATCGGGCTTGTTTATATTTTTAAGATAATCCGAAAAGTATATGTGTATGATAACAACATTCATTATTTTCTATTACTACAATAAACAATTTATCAATACAATTTTAGACTACACATAGTGTAATGAAAAGAGGCAGTTATATGCACAGTCCCATGGGCTAGTAAAAAGCTCGGCATAAAGTAGCTATTATAGCTGCATGTCGTACGATGACTAAGAGTCTGGAAGTCAAAACCGACCTCCCTTCCCATCCTTCTGTCGCTTCAAGTCGGCATCGTGCGAGCATTGCTTTTGGTATTGTATTCATCTATAGACTACGGTAACTGCTTAACATCAGGTAGGTCATGATTTCTGTGGATCCAGAGGAGAGAATTCGATACAGAGGTTGACCTACAACGCATGCGTAATACTGTGCGTAAAATATTCAGTACGCACGCAAAGCTACATTTTTACACTAAGCCAGCCTTGAAATTACAGATATCCTTTTCAAACTCCACTGAAAAATATAGCGCAGAAAGGGACAGAAACTCTTCGTTCGTACCCCAAATTTAATGTAAAGCCTGGCTACTTCCACCTTCATGTTATCCCAGAATAAATACAAAACTCCTGGAAAACGTTTTACAGCTAGATTACATCTGTATTTATTTATTTACTTTTAACTGCTGTCAGCTATTTCCAGCTTTCCTTCTGCTATTCATTGGTTGTTATCGCTTTTATAAATCAAAGATTATCGTTCATTTGGCGCAATCACGATTGCTTGAGACAGACAGAATATTTCCTCTTTTGTTTTTGTAAATACACATTTTTATATTTATTTTTTTATTTCACTATATGTTGTTGGCCAGAGTGGCCATAACAACTTCACCCGGACAGAGGGCGAGCGCAAGTGCGCTCCAGCCAGAGGGGCAGGGGGGCAGCTAGCTCAAGGGCGCCACAAGAGACACGACCTCGGCTTGGGCCGCTGCCAGGAGAGGTGGCGAGGGTAAATCTACCACCGGATCTGAACGCAAATACACTCTATTTTGATACTGGTAGGCGATGTTAATGTAAAATGAAAATGGTTGGTGGCATGGTTCCACTTGAAAAGTAGCAGTTTTCACTTGCGAACTTGCCGAGATATTTACACAAGGTAAGTCAAGATGACTTATTTATTATTAACTCTCCCATTTGCAAAGATGTCGAAAAAAGTGGAGTCGTAGAAAATAAAGGGGCCTCGCTCACACGATCTAGAGTTCAGGCGGCGTCACGGCGTGGTCGTGCTTACGCTAATTTTACTGGTGCCTCGACGCCGCCACGACTCTAGCGTGAGAACCTTAAAATGACGTGGTTTTAAAGCGTTATTATTGGTCAAATGTGCATCACAGTATCATTATTCCTATAAAACACACAGAACCATTCATAATTTGCTATACCAAAAAAGAGTGAAATTTGTAGAGTGACTTCATTAGAGTGAAATTCATAGAGTGAATTCATTAGAGTGAGATTGGTGGATACACGCTCAGGTGAATTGAATTCCGTCTAGTCTTAATAACAGTCAGGTAAGCAAGTTACGCAAGATATTATATTGCGGGGCTCGATTACGCGCTGAGAATGTAATTGGATAACTAAGTATATTTATATCTTGGAAATGTATGATCAAATTATAGATAGGTCTTCAAAACAAATTCTCGACTAGCCCAGTTATTTTGAGAACTACGCTATATAATAATGTATGTTGTGACTTATTTATAAAATTGTATTGGTATCATCAGTGGGCATTCAGGTTTTTTTGCCACCTGGGTGACACGTCATTCCTGCAGGGTGACATTGACACTTGACAGTTTAGGCAGTCTCTCTTTCTTTCCGACCTCGTGATGATTAGTATTTGTGCTGACATTGACAGCAGTGAAGTGACAGATGAAGTCAAAGTTTCGGAAATTACCTTTTCGTAATTTTGTCGTGGGCATCACTGGGATCGCTCCCATTCCGTTGTATTCGTATTATTTCGGCCCGTATTAATAAATCCATCTCAAGTCTAAGACCGGTCTTGAGTACGCTTTTGACATGCCATTTTGTACTGGAATTACATACGAATGACGTTTTCAAGATCGCTCTCAGAATTGAGATCGATTTATTAATAGGGGCTTTAGTTTGGGACCATACTGTTGGTTTGGTTTGGCTATATTTAATAATACTTATTTATTTCATTTAAATTTTGCTTTGAACCGTCGCTAGCTATTCCTGACAACACAGCCACAGAATCCCTAGCCGTTCACTCAACTAAATTACTGTACTAACCACTAACACTTGATTAAGCAACTCCACTTATTCTCAACAAACTTCCATACTAACCGCTCGTAGATGAACGGCCATTCGTTACATGAAATGAAACTGTAAGCACTAACCACTAGATGCTACTGTCATTACGTTACGTAACTCAGACGTGAATTTATCTACCCCGATTTAATTAAAGGTGCGAGGCTTGTAATTAGAAGCAACGGTTGCGGGAGCCTGCTGGAATTAAAGCCACGAATGCATGTGTTAGGCAGATGGGAGGATGGGTATGCGGCATGCATTGAATAAAATACAATATAGTTATATGGGAATAAGAGCGGTTTTGGATTAACGTTTATTTTATGCCGGCTTATGCGCTTACACGCGCGCCACATTTTGCGCTTAAATAAAATCAAAAGTGTGTACACCTATTTATTGCAGCGTGTTCGTTCAAACCGTCGGGTTACCATGCATTTGATGTGTTAGTATGATGAAATTGTAATACGTCTTAAGGTGAGAGCGAACTTGGAAATGAAATTCTAATATCTTTTGGTATAATGACATCTCAAAAATGCACTCAAAGGTGGTCTCAGGGTCAGGATCGATTTATAAACACTGCGCAAAGTGCTTGTGAAGAAAAAATAGTACATAAGTAAGAATATTTAAGGTGAAGGCGCCTGTCTAGCCCGCGAAATTCAAAATTTTCGAGTATTTTTATAGTTTATCCAAAATCTGAAAACATTTAAGACAACATTTTGGGATTTGCGAAAAACACAGTATGCAGTGCGTTTATTAATACATTTATTTTACTCTAAATATTATCACGGTGGATATGATACTAGTAAATCAATAAATATACAAAAATTGCCAGATTATCTGGATAGCTGTCGTTCTTGAAATGTTTTAGAGTAAGTTGGATATATTAATAAATACACTGCACACGGTCTTTTTCGCGAATTACAAAATGTGCCTTTTATTATTGTCAGATTTTGAAAAAAATATAAAAAACCTAAAAAAAAAAAAATTTCGCGGGCTCGATGGGCGCTTTAGCCTTAAACCACGTAATCAATATTGAATACAATACATTCGTAGGTAATTAGAAATGAAAGATTACAATAACTATCCTTTTTCCACAAGAGATAATCTTTAAAATAATTGTGGGTTGAATTAAGACGAGTGAGTTGAATTCACAAAGTCGGCAAATAAGCGTACGACTTGCCGGATTTGAAGCATTTACCGTAGTATATAGTTGCTTGTAATACCAAAGGTATTGCTCGCACGTTACCAAACTGAAGGGGAGTGGGATAGAAGGAAGGGGATGGTTGGGCTCCCGGCTCTCACACTAATCGTATGAAACACAGCTATACTTTTCGCCGATCTTATATGAGAGGGTGGTACTACCCCGGTGGACCCGGCTAGCAATTGCCTACATCCGTAAATCTATATATATATAACTCAAAGGTGACTGACTGACTGATATAGTGATCTATCAACGCACAGCCCAAACCACTGGACGGATCGGGCTGAAATTTGGCATGCAGGTAGATTTTATGACGTAGGCATCCGCTAAGAAAGGATTTTGATTAATTCTACCCCCAAGGGGATAAAATAGGGGATGAAAGTTTGTATGAAACTTTGTCAATTAAATTCCACGCGGACGAAGTCGCGGGCACAGCTAGTATGAATATAATATTAATATACAATAATTTAGCCCTATTCATGTCCCACTCCTGGGCAGGGCCTCTCCACACTACGAGGGGGATTCAGGCCGTAATCCACCACGCTGGTCTACTGCGGGTTGGTGCATTTCACATATCTTTCAATAATTGGATAGATTTTCTAAGACATGCAGGTTTCCCCACGATGTTTTCCTTCACCGCAAGCAAGTGATAATCATATAGAAATTATGATTCACACATAGATTTTGAAAAACTCGCGTGTTTTAAAAAAATATTTTGAAATTTTTTGAAAGACGCGTGCTTAACCATTCGGCTATGACTGCTCTTTAAAAAACAAGATACACCAATTAAAAATATTTTAAAAGGTCACGTATGTGTGCAAACATGTTGCCATAAGTACACCAGGTAATGGCTCCGTACATACGAGGTTGAATTAAACATTCATGAGACCTAACTTGTCCGTCAGATAAGCCTTAGCTAATTAAGTTGAGAGGGCAGACCCTTTTAAAGCTCATTAAAATTAAATGCTTGTTGGCAACACTGAATACGACTGTTGCTGTCTGCCTTGGGGCGACGCAGACGAGACACCGAGAAGATAGATTCGTATAATAGATTCGTATAATAGATTCGTATAATAGATTTGTATAATAGATTCGTATAATAGATTCGTATAAAAGATTCGTATAATAGATTCGTATAATAGATTCGTATAATAGATTCGTATATTAAATTCGTATAATTGATTCGTATAATAGATTCGTATAATAGATGCGTATAATAGATTCCTATAATGGACTCGTATAATAGATTCGTTTATAATGTGGTATAGCCAAGGTTTAGCCAATTACAGCTCATATTACGGCTGGCTCGACCGACGTAATACTACTTACACAAAATCGGCGTAAAGTAGCTACTACATATATCTCCGTTTCGTGCGATGAGTGCGAGAGCCGGAAGAACAACTCCTACTATCTTCCCCTCCTTCTGTCCCCCCCCCCCCCTCTGCAGATTATCAACGTGCGAGCAATGTCTTCTATATGCCTGATCTATAGTCTACGGCAACTGTTTAACATCAGGCGAGTCATACGTTTGCCGACATTGTTATCTTCTGTGAGAGTGTGGTACTACCCCCGTCGAGCCAGCTGTTATATGAGCTGTAGTCAACTGGCTTCAGCTTGGCTCTACCACATTTTTTCGAGCTGCATGCCTGGTATATTAATTCATTGAAGTTTATGACATGAATCAATAAATATCGCCAGACTGACACACCAACTGTATCGTCCCAAACTAAGCTACGCTTGTACTAATGACACCCAGAACTGGACAAATGACGAAAAGGCCATTTCCGAAATTTGCCCCGGTGGGAATCAAACCCGCAAGCACCCGGTGCAGTGAGCCGAGCGGCCTACGCTCAAACCGCTACGCCAATTGGTCGTTAAATAAGAGTTACTAGTGGTCGCCCGTGGTCGAAACTCGGCCATAATTCATTAAGGTTCTATTTTCAACTATTAAGTAGAAAAACCCAAAACCTTCTTGATTGATACTGGCACGCAGTATGCACTATGGAAGTCCCGCCCTCCGAAATAAAGAAAAAAAACTATCACCGTTTGTCAGTCAGACAGTCAGTCAGTTACCGAGTGGAAGTTACAAATGTGTGTGTGTGTCAAACGCATGGTAGTGTGTGTAATGTTTTATTTATTGATTTAATGTATTTTTTATGCATAATTTACAAAAAATATTAGCATTATGCACTCCTTCTCTATAGCTATAAACTATAAGTTGACGACCGCTTGGCGCAGTGGTTCGAGCGTAGGCCGCTCGGGTCACTGCACATGGTGGTTGCGGGTTCGATTCCCGCCCGGGGCAAATTTCGGAAATGGCCTTTTCGTAATTTGCCCATGTCTGGGTGTCACTGGGATCGCCCCCAGTCCATTGTACGGTTACCCATAGTACAAGCTTTGCTTAGTTTGGGACCGTACAGTTGGTGTGTCTGTCTGACGATATTTTATTATAAGTGTGCCAAATTCCATACTCCTCCGTCCCCTCAATTTTTGTTAAAAGGAATACAAAGTTTTTGCTTCACGTATTAATATATAGATTATTCTTCGTTAGTTCAGCGACAGAGTGCGCCTTAGGAGTTTGTATCAAGTATCTCGTCTGCATACACTTAAAACAAAAGATGCGCGGTCGTGAACATTACGAATGAAATGGAGAACAATGTAGCATTGTGTAAGAGTTTAATATAACTTGCTTGTTAACACTTGTATGGGTATCTTTCCCCCCGTATTGTTAAGGTGGATGTTAGCACAATATTCCGACAAGATATTAACATGTGTTTCTCTTTGAAGAAATTGGTGATTCTTGGAAAATTTTCTCCATACGACAATACGTGTTTTTTTTTCTGAAAATTGTTATGTTTGCCGGTAATGATTTGAGCTCATTTTGACATGTACATAGCGGACAGTATGCGTGCATTTATTCCCAATAGAATATAGTTAATTAATATCATTAATTAATATAAGAACTCACCAGCGGCGCCACAAAAAATGCCACTTATCTCGGTACCTAGTAAAGGTACATTAATACACGATGTGCGTACATTATATACGTTAAACGTAATTTTTTTCCTACTATTGGTTGGGACTATTGGTCATTATTTATAATGGTGGCGCCGCTGCAGAGTATCACGCCATTATGTATGATTTAACTAGCTGTGCCCCGCGACTTCATCCGCGTAGTATTGGATTATTGGGTTAAAAAGTATCCTATATGTTAATCCCGGTTATAATCTATCTGTGTTCCAAATTTCATCCAAATCCGTTCAGTAGTTTTTGCGTGAAGGAGTAACAAACATACATACATACATACATCCACACTCACAAACTTTCGCATTTATAATATTAGTAGGATATCGTCAACAAACTGTGAAAAGTACCTACTGATGCATTTATAGCTAATTCAAATTGAAAGCGTTTATTTTGTTTAGGCCTACGGAGGCACTTACAAATTTGCATTTTTAAATTTTTTTTATATACCTATTTCTTATATAGGTACCTACAACCGGATCGGAACGCGACCTCCACTGAGTAGATCCGGCAAGAAACTCAGCGGGCTTGTCTTTTAACATTGTGTTATATATATTTTTTTTATCTCTATTTGCTTATATAGTTAATAATTACAGAGGGTAGTAGATATTAATATAAATTTAATATTAATTAAATGTAGCATCGTTTGTTTATCAGCGTGAGCGGTCATTCACACGAAAAAGACGCCACTGCTGCGAAAGGTGCTGCGTATTTGACACCTGGATACAGCAAAATGTATATAAAACAATCAGTGCCGGGTTATCTGTGTGAATCACTGCCAAACTGGTAAATCACATGATGGAAATGTAAATAGCAAAAACAAACTAAGAAAAACTTGGCAAAAGCAAAATTCGTTACATTACCGTAAACATTACTAAAGATTTTGTCATCCACAAAGATTCCTACTAACAAACAAAGATAATCTAGCAAAAGATATCTGAGCATAATAAAAGCAAAGTATCAAATAAGAATTGTGATCAATTTGTCTGTAATCAAAGTTTCTGAAATTCAGTAGTGTGTGATGGAAGGTGAATATTGGCCGAAACCGAAGCCGAATTCAGCTTCTGCTACAACCTGCCGATTTCAACTCAGGTATCCTTATTAGCTACCTGTAAATTTAGCTGCTTTGATTTTCTGAAAGTAATCATAAATTTTAATTAGTCTCCAAATAATATTCATTGAAAAAGCCACCCGTTTCAACCTTTACCTGCGCGCGTGTGTTGTAATTCGTTTGTTTTCGGCCTAAAGGTCAAAAGCCGAATGTCTGGCCACAAGTGTTATTTTGGCCAAATGAGGCCACAACCGAAGTCGACACAACCGTCAGACACTAAGGGTGACCGTACATTTGGCTGAGCTATAAAGCGGGCTCGCCCACTACAACGAATAGAACCGCTTCATTTTCTCAGCTAGGCCCGGCTTAGCTCAAGTTGTTAGAAAATGAAGCGATTCTATTGGTCGAGGCGGGCGGACTCACTTTATACCACATCCAAGTGGACGGTCACCCTTTTATTCAGTTACATTCGCGTTACATCAAATATTCTGAAACTGTTGGAAAATATCCAGATTATAAGCGTATGTATGTAAATACTAGGTAGTAATACAGACCAAGCCTGCCTATACAAAGGTTTATTATAATGAGAAACGGTTGATGGTGTTCCATGAAAATATCTCATCAACTTTACTTCTCGTGACAAGGAAATTTACATGAAACCCTGCTTCCTTGTTAAAATATTGCTGCAAAAAAAATGAGTTGTAAATTTTATTGAGGTCAACGCCTATTCTGTAGCGAAATACTCGAGATTTAAACACTAAAACAAATAAATAAATATTATAAATGCGAAAGTTTGTGAGTGTGGATGTATGTATGTTTGTTACTCCTTCACGTAAAAACTACTGAACGGATTTGGATGAAATTTGGAACACAGATAGATTATAACCGGGATTAACATATAGGATACTTTTTAACCCGATAATCCCGAAATTTTTGCTCAGTTAAAATACTACGCGGATGAAGTCGCGGGGCACAGCTAGTGAATAATAAATAAATAATAATCGCCAGACACAGTCCGTATTAATAAATCAACCTTGAGTCTGAGAGCGATCTTAAGTACGCTCTTAGTATGTAATTTTGTAACAATTAATAATGAATTCCGAGATCGCTTTCAGACTTGTCATTGATTCATTAATATGGTGCCACAAACTAAGCAATGCTTATGTTATGGGTACAGTATAATGGACTAAGAGCGATCCAAGTGACACCCAGACCAGAAATTATGAAAAGGCCAAATCCGTACTTTATCCTGACGGAAATCGAACCCGCAACTACTCGGTGCAGTGAACCGAGTGGCCTACGCTTGAACCACGCCAAGCAGACTTGACGTAATAGAAGCGCTTTATTATGTAACCTCCATCCAATTTCTAACCCGCCTACCCGCACCAGAATGAACGGTCTATTCTGCCTCGGGAAAGCCTTTAATAACCTTATATTGCGTAAGTGTCACCAGCGCTGGTAGGAATTTAATTTACCTGTGCTTTAACATAAACGGAGAAGGGAGAAGGGGGGATGTAAGCAGGAATCCAGTGAGGGGCATGTCTCCGGAAATGCCTCTTGGATTGTATTACACCGAAAAGGTTGCATATTGCCGGTGTTGTTGTTCTCTGGTCCAATGTAAACCTTCGGCAATTTTGTTAACGTTCAAATTTCATAAAAGCTGTTCCACATTCGTCTCACGAAAACTCATCCTACGTATTATTATTTTCGTACTCAACTGAAATGTCTTCTGAAGTAGTTTTAATTCCTTAACCCATCCTATAAACGTATAAGCGTATAAACTCAGTCGATCGGAAAAAATATCATGATTGTATAATTTATTTTATTTATAATTTTACATAGTTAATATAAAATATTTATAATAATTTAGCCCTTTTGATGTCCACTACTGGGCACTGGTCTCCCCTTACTATGAGGGGGATTCAGGCCATCCACCACGCTGGACCAGTACGGGTTGGCGGATTTGACTTTCGAAAATTGTTTAAATTTTCTGAGACATGCCGGTTTCCTCACGATGTTTTCCTTCACCGTAAGCAAGTGATAATCATATTGTAATTAATGTAATTAATTCGATAAAACACAGAGGTGCGAGTCAGGGTTTGATCCCAGCACTTGGTGCTCGCAAGACGCGTGCCGGCTCTCTCTGCTTTAGTTAATACCACAAAATTTAAAAGATTAAATGGTATATAAACAGTTACAGCTTTTCAGGCGTGAAAAGTAATAAAAATATAGACTTATCTCCGGTTAATGGGATGTAAAAGTAAATTTCCAAGTGAGACGACATCTCGTAAAGGTTTAGTAAAACAGTCTTCGGCGTTATTTCTTGTTTATGTAAGTCGATGATTGAGAACATTTTGTTTTTATTCTTTGAAGCATTTTCATAAATAACAAAGATGGTAGACAAGAGTAAAACTCGCCTGATTAAGCAGTTACCGTAACCTATAGATGTGGATTGTTGGTCTTCCAGCTCTCTTCATCAGCGTACGAAACGCAGCTATAATAGCTATTTTACGCCAATCTTTTGTGAGAGTTGGTACTACTCTGGTATAATATTCGTGCAAATTCTGTTGAAACACAACTAAAGCAGACTCTAGGGTATTCGCGTCCCTCTCAATGGTCGTAATGCATGAGACAGCTATATTTATAGTAAGTTGTAATTTGTGGCCTAGAGAATAAGTGCCAATATCAATTACCATCAAATTTATAAGATACCCATTATATTCAGACATTCATTTTGTATTTCACATGGAATTAACATCTTCCTCGAAACAAAATAAACTTATTTGACACGATGCTTTATTAAATTTTAACGCCTCTCTGTATACACGTGGAAGTAGGTACAGGCAGCCTCTGAAATTGTATACTGCTTTAAAAGAAAGTGTAATGAAGTCGGTAGGTTTATTGTATGTTTGTGTGGTGGGTGTTTACAGCTGAAATTAAATGGTAAAACAAAAAATGACACTCAGTATATTATCTATTTATTATATATGTCGGAGAAACATTATTCTCGGTGACATCTTCATCAGTGGTTGCGGGCTTAGTGGGCGTCATTGGGGTATAATGCGGGCACTAAACACAATAGTCACAGATTTCTAGTATTTTAATTAGAATCTAAACAATATTCCGTAAATCAATATGTAACAATTAACTTATGACCGAGCAGTGGGTTCAGGGCTCCGATCTCACTTTAACCGACAAATAAATGTTTTCTACGATCCAACTCGATCCGTCGCTGTGTCTTTTACAAATGCGCCCTCCAAAACGTCGGCTTCCCTCAAGTAAAGATGGCGCCTCGACCCCACTCCAAGCACGTGCTTTGCTCTGATTGGTCGTTACGTGAATAATAATATTCCGTACTTTTATTAGACGAGTAAGATTTCTAAGTCATAAAAAAATGTAACAAATCAAATTAAATTAAATTGAGAATTTTAAAGCTAATTTAAGATGTAAACAAATAATATTATTAGTTATATCATGCAAACAACAATCAACTAGACTCATAGCTTCCTCCGACATATAAATATGGCCCATCCAGATTAATAAGTATTTCGCCTGTGTCAATTTACAAATAACATCGACAAACACATTTAATAACAATACAAGGTGAAATTTGTTTATTTTTATAATTCGCTAGCTGTGTCCGCGACTTCATCCGCGTGTAATTTAACTTAACTAAAATATCGGCATTATTCATCCCCTATTTTATCCCCTTGGGGGTAGAATTAATCAAAATCCTTTCTTAGCCTACGTCATAACATCTACCTGCATGCCAAATTTCAGCCCGATCCGTCCAGTGGTTTGGGCTGTGCGTTGATAGATCACTATGTCAGTCAGTCAGTCAGGCACCTTTGAGTTATATATATTTAGATAAGTATGACACGTGACAGATGATAGGTGACAGGAAACTGAAAGTGTTGCTTAACTACTTGTAACTACAATATCAGGATTTATTTATTTATTTTGTTGACCACCATTTTGGTTTTCCAAAGTGGACGGTCACATTTGTGTATTGTATTGTTATTTAAACGTGTTTGTTATTGCTATTTGGTACTTGACACTGGCGAAATTCTCATTAAACTAGGCAGGCCATATTTTTAAAGAAAGAAGAAGAACTACAATATCGAACTAGTATGCAGTATTTTGAATGCATTCGTTTAGTTATAGCGTATGAGTTCTGAAACAAGACGCTGATGATTATGTGCCTGACTGTACATTGCTCACTTTCCTCGTAAGAACGGAAGTCGAACGGATGAAACTTTCTTAAGTTAATTTCTCCTCATTTATGTGATGGGAGAAATGTTGTTTTAACTTATTTAAGTCGGTATATATGTTACCTGAATTATCTGGCAACTGACTTTGCACCTTACTCACGTATGCAAACAGAAATCGTTTTGCTGTTAATTCCGTTTAAGATAAGACGGTTTAAGTAAAATGACCTTTATGTACTTCTAAAATTAATACCAAGATTAATCGCAGTCGTTCTGTTTGTGGACCGTGACTGATCTGGTCATCTGTAAGCTCCTCAAGTAATCAATTTGGCCACTCCAGCGTCCACACGAACCACTAAACATTGACCCCTCACATGTCCTACAAAAAGTTATTTCTACCATGCTCTGTGATCAATCTGAGATAGTGTGAGGTCCGTGTAAACTGGTCTATTTGTAGATGGTCCGGCTGCTTCGTGTTTTTGGCTTCCTCCATTTTTGTAACGATGTTTGCACGAGATCTCTGCTATATAGAATTAAACGAAAATAGATCTGATCAATTCGTGTGGGTATCCCTTATTTCGGATAGTTTTTGGAGACAAAGAGAAAAAATGTATTAGACTTTGTAACTGTAAAGCAATCAATTATGGGTGTAGTTCCTCAAGTGGGCTGGCTACTTCGGTTTTTTTTAAGGGTGAACGTCCACTTAGCGGTACTATGAAGCGGGCCTGCCTGCTTTGATCAATAGGATCGCTTCATTTTCTGTCAACTTGAGGTAAGCCGAGTGAAGCTGAAGAATTGTAGCGATCCTATTGGTCGAAGTGGGCCCGCTTCTTACCACAACCAATTGGACGGTCGCCCTAAAACCACGATTTTAACTGAGAGACATCTCTGTAAATCAGAAAAAATGTTTGTTCCGCGATATCTGTAGTTTTTTATTTACAAATTTACAGCCAAGCCACGAGCGAAACAAACTTTAAAAAAAAGGGTTTGTTGTCTCACGTGTCCAAAAGCAAAAATTTAACTAAATTAAATTTGCCTAACGCTTGTTTATCACTTTTTAATCACATTTACACCCCAAAACTTATACAACAAACATTGTATTCCAATTTGTGTGTTCATGCCCAACCCTCGACTCGCCGGCGGTTTCATAACTTTATTCCACTATTAACATGGTCGAATTAACCCGCTACAACCCGGAACTGGACCCGACGACGACAGATGTAGAGATAATGCAGAATAGAGCTGACACGTGACGGGAAAAATGGACAAGGGCGGAAATAAATGTCGCGGTAGGAATTATTAGAGTTACCATGACGGTGATTTTTTTAATAATGAAAATTATAAAAAAACCCCGATGTGTCTATTTTTTAAACTACAAAAGAGCTGATCATTTTCAAACGGCTGAACCGAGTATCATGAAACATAGCTAAGAACAGCCTCGGTCAGAATACCTCTCTAACAAAAAAAAAAAATCGGTTCATTCGCTCGGGCGCTACTATGCCACAGACAGACACACAGATACACATGTTTAACTTATAACACCCCTCTTTTTTCGTCGGGGGTTAAAAACATATAAACCTTCAAATTTTTTTAGATAGCTACAGGTATAACGGTTCAGACATGTTAGGGCAGACGTCGTTGACAGTCGTGTCTGTATTACAATTTTTTGCGCGAATTTTGCCTTAGTTGGGCAACGGTTTTTTAAACGATTTAACATGTAAAAATAAGCCAACGATCGAACCACTGCACCAAGCGATCCGTCATTGCACTAATTGGTTTGCGAAGAAAAGTGCATGAGCCATTCACAGTTTCCAGAGGCTCTGAAATGCATTTTAAATATGAAACTCTATCGAGTGGGTCTTTATTGAACAAATATTTTCTCCTGTTACAGGTAAGCGCTTGGCGCCTCTCCAACTTTAACAGCTACTGTTCAATCTACTTTTAATATCTGGGTGAGTTTATTACTTTCTACTTGATAATAGACTTCTGTTTCGCGTCGCGTTCCGATCCGGTTGTAGATATGAGAAAAAAAATTAAAATTGACAATTTGTAAGTGCCCCCGTAGGCCTAAACAAAATAAACGATTTGAATTTGAATTTGTTTGCACACTGAGAATAACATTTTTCTTTTTTATTTATCTGAGTCCGCAAACAAGCGTACGACACGCCTGATGGTTTTTTTTTTTATTTTTTTTTATTTTATTTTTATTTGACTATATGTTGTTGGCCAGAGTGGCCATAACAACTTCACCCGGACAGAGGGCGAGCGCAAGTGCACTCCAGCCAGAGGGGCAGGGGGGCAGCTAGCTCAAGGGCGCCACAAGGGACACGACCTCTGCTTGGGCCGCTGCCAGGAGAGGTGGCGAGGGTAAATCTACCACCGGATCGGAACGCGACCTCGACTGAGAAGATCACGCCTGATGGTAACAGGGCGAATGTTGGTCCGCCGGCTTTCTCACTTGTCCAAAACACAGCTATAATGGTAACTTTATGCCAATCTTCTGTTAGAGGGTGGTACTTTTGCGTAAAAATTAAATAATAACAGATTTCTGACTTCAGCGCCATCTCGTGACGACTTCAACGCACATGACCGACCACCTTAACTGATTAGAACTAATTCATTTTTGATATACGAACTGAGAAATATTTTCTCAAAATTTTACTTAGGTTTCAAAGCTGGCTCGCCCCTCTGGGGTTTTCGAAATCAATCTACTAAACATAATTGTAATAAAATATGATTATCACTTGCTTACGATGAAGGAAAACATCGTGAGGAAACCTGCATGTCTTAGAAAATCTAAACTATTCCCCTAAAATATCCCCCTTGTATTGACAGGAAGCCCGTACTCAGGAGTGGGACGTCAAAAAGGGTTAAATAATAATAATTATTAAAACTAATGTGTCACAGTAATGCGTGTGTGTGTGTGTGTACAGCTTGTGCATATAATCAAAACTTTAAATATCTGTTTCTGCGTACAGTTTAATGTTATTTTGAACATTATTTCGCTAGAAGCCATCGTAAGACACTTTATTATAATTACTAAATCAATAATCATCTTCCCCATTTAAAATAAAACATACAAAACCTATTTACCAACAATGATATCATCATCAACTGACACTAAATACATTTCAAGTATCTCACAGCACTTGGAAACCGATAAAAGCCTCCCCCCACCCGGTGGGCCATAAGGAAGCGTGCACGTTCAATATAATATTTGTTACCAAGTTAATGCGGCCTGCCCACGTTGGTAACTCGATTTTCATAGTAATGCCTCTCTTTGAAGGCGATACCCCGTAGGATGCTAACGAAGTCATGACAACAGAGAGAGAAATAAAAGAAGTCTAAGTTCATTGTAGTTACTTTTAAGTGATATCCTATCATGCCTATATTCCGTAAAGAAGTTATTTATATAACAAAGTCGGTAAACAAGCTTACGAATTTTATTAAAAATAAGTTGTTTTTATTTTACTTCATTTATTTTTAGTTTATTTCACGGTTTCCGACACTGGATATACCACTAATGTTTAAAATGGCCGCCTGAATTATGTCAAGCCCGTCGGTGACTGACTTAGGCCCGTATTTATAAATCGATCTTAAGTCTGAGAGTGATCTTGAGTACGCTTTTGACATGTCATTTTGTATTGAAATGACAGAAGAATGTAATTTCCAAGATCGCTGCCAGACTTGAGATCACTCGAACATTATTACCATTTCGTGTCGTTTCTCGTTGTAGTGCCCATCCAATAACGATGCAATCAACCTTAACTTCTGCCTATTTTCTGCACACTGCACAACATTCGTTTGTACTATTATTAGAAGGCGATTAAACAGTAAACGCAATATTGTTAGTTCGCAAAACAATTCAGAAAATACCGAAGTTCAAAAGTTAAGTAATTCAAATTCTCGTTCGTAATGCAATTGTTCCAAAAGTTGAATACAGTTGATGGGGCCGGTAAATTAATTTTGTTTTGGATATTGTTACCAACGGTTCTAGTTGAATTATGTTGATTAAATGGTTCTATTAATGGGATTATTCGGGTGAGTATTTAAATTTAAAGCTCGCTAAAGGGCGATAAAACTACCTGCGATTTTTTTTTTCATGTGGCTTCTGAATAAAGCGTTTGCTTTACCTTGGCGATGTAAGTCTGTAGCGTATTATACGAATAAAATATAGGTATAAGAGCATACCTACCTAGGTATGTTCTTATACCTATATTTTTTTCGTATACCTATACGTATGATGAATACCTATTCATCAGGGTTTTAAAAAGTATTTTTTTAATATCGAGCCTGTTGAAAAAATCATTACAAGCTCTTCTTTGAATGTTCCACTCCTGGGTACGGGCTTCCCCTCAATGCAAGGAGGATTCAGGCCATAATCCACCACGCTGGCCAAGTGGGGTTGGCAAGTTTCACATGTACATCGAAAATTGGTTATATTTTACAAGATTCTGTTTCCTCGCCATGTTTTCCTTCACCGTAAGCAAGTGATAATCAAACTGAAATTATGATTGGCACATAGATTTCAAAAATCCCAGGGAAGAGGTGTGAGTTAGGACCTTGTGCCTGCTATTGGACGTAGTTTTGCAAACTGAAACCAACCTAGAACCACAAAAACAAGGTTGGTTTTGGTCTACAGCAGTGTGTGTAGGTTGATTCCGTTCTGCAAAGCGATATCCAATTGGCTAGCACTTTTGTAAAATATTAAAATAATGATGTTTTTAAATGTGGAATCGAATATGAACTGTCAATTTGTATATAGATGACTATGGCCAACGTTTTAAAGATGTCAGTGTTGTGAAGTATGTGATAAAAATCAAATAAAAAAAACGTTTGAATTTGGCCCTACGGACCCACAAAAAACACGAATACATCAAACAAAATGGCGCGTATTGGGCGCGAGTTCCGGACATGGTAATAAAGGTATCAATCATATTTTTTCAGGCAAAGGCAAGGTGCCGCATCTATCACGGCGGTATCACGTCATGTGGTAACAGTTTGTGGAATGATAAGAGCTTATGGGACTTTTTTAACATGACTGGCAATGCGACAGAGATGGTGATGATGGTAGAGTCATACTGTAGCCAACGGTCTACAGCTGGCTCTACAGCTGGTCTACATCAGATTAGTACCAGCCTCTCACTGTAGATAGGCGTATAATTGCTATTATGACTGTGTTTTGAACGATGATTGAGAGACCTAAAAGAAAAAATCTCCCTTCTCATCCCTCTGTTCCCCTCCCCTTCAGGTTAGTATCGTACGAGCTATGCTCTTGGTATTGTAAGTATCTATAGACCACGGTAACTGCTTAACATCAGGCGAGTTGTACGCTTGTTTGTGGGCTTTGTTGTATGACGATGCACTCTTTTACACCCATATTTTACACACAGTGTTAGGTCTCAATGAAGAAGGAATACGGTTGTTTTCAGTTTGATATCTATAAAGAGCGGATTACATAAATTAATTGATCTATGTTTCATGTCAAATAAGGCGCGAACCACACCCAGCAAATCCTTTTATCTGTAATGTAACAGCATGTATTACAAGTAACAGTCTCAGTTGACCGAGCTATCAGGAATTAAGGCTCTGTTCAGACCGTAGTCGGGATTCGATTCGAACGCTTTGCCGTGTTGTAAGGCCAACAGAATGCACTTTCTTTCATAGAATATAGCTTCCTAATTGGCATGTACTTATCTATATATATTTGAAGACCGCTTGGCCCAGTGGTTCCAGCGTAGGCCGCTCGGCTCACTGCACATGGTGGTTGCGGGTTCGATTCCCGCCAGGGCAAATTTCGGAAATGGCCTTTCGTAATTTGCCCAGGTCTGGGTGTCACTGGGATCACCCCCAGTCCATTGTACGGTACCCATAGTACAAGCTTTGCTTAGTTTGGGACCGTACAGTTGGTGTGTCTGTCTGGCGATATTTATTTATTTATTTATTTATTTATATCTGGAAGCTCTATCAGTGAGGTTTCTATTCCATGGCTTACTGTGAAAAGTGGACCTACAATGACACCTTATGACTATAGCACAGAATTTTACGCAGATCACAAATTACGGTGGCAGAGCAGCGATCGGAGTAGTACCACCCTACAACAGAATTTTGGCCTAAACTAGCTGTTATAATTGCGTTTCGTACGATGAGTGAGAGAGATAGAAGCTCCCCCCCCCCCCCCTCATTCGAGTGCAACGTGACATCAGTGCTTTTGGTAAAGCAAGCTTTAGGATACGGTAACTGCATATCTTGAGAGAGATCTTACCGAATTTGTCATTTAAAAACTATACCTGACTAAAAACTATCGTATCAAATTTATAAGCCTTAAGCCTATAAGTTACAAGTGAAAAAAATATTAATTGACATAATATTCGACTTTACGCTCAGAGTTAAAGAACCGTTTTCGGGATTTCAAAAAAGGGATTGCGAATCCCGTACAAGTCTGAACAGTTCTTAAGTCCGGTATCTCGGCCGTTATGACCGGGGCGGCGTGTCCCGGTTAATTACAAACCAATTAGGATTGCGCAGCCACCTCCCCAAGGGTTTCATGGAAATTGCTACGGATATTTCTTTATTCTGAAGATGGATTGGCGAGTTGATGTTCGAGGATTTGATTTTCCTAGCAAAGGTTTAATTTGGTGGATTTAAAGTCAAAGAAAAATTGTTTATTTTAGGACCAAGGGGTTTACTTATAAATTGTTTTTATTTTCTAGTTTAAAAACGGATTTAAACGCGACTGCTATTTAGAAGATACGGCAATAAATTCAGCAGATAGATGATAATCGCTTGGTCTGGATTGAATATTCCGGATTTGGATTCCCGTTGTAAAAAATAGTAATTTTGTAATTTGCACAAAACTGCTATCGCCAGGAACCGCTTCGAGTTTTGGATCCCTACACTGAGTGGTTGCTGGTTCGATTCTCGCTAGGGCAAGTTTAGGAAATAACCTTTCCGTAATTTGTCCTGATCTGGATGTCACTAGGATCACCCTCATACATAATCATTGTACGGTACCCATAATACAAGTGTTGCTTAATTTTGGACCACACAGTTGGTGTTTGTCCGGTTATATTATGACATTGTTTCAGGTCACTGGCGCTCGGACTTACAAAACGTAAAAAATACCGTTTTCCGGATCTTGTAAAACATATCAGCGGGATTGATCACGAACGAATCCCTTCTTATCCAAGCTCCGCCTAATTTGACACATCGCACATAAAGCGGACCACCGTTGCGTGGCGTCATCAATCATACCGTGACAAAGTGCGGACCATCAGATACTACGGATCCCAGACTTAATGACCTTTGTGCCGGGAAAAATGTCTTACCTATCTTTTTCTACCAGCAAATAATAATTGAATGAGTAAAAGAGATGAATGTTCTATTGTTGGTCCGAAAGCTCATTTGTTTTCTTAATTTTATATTTTTGTGAAATGTTTGGACTGGTTCATTGAATCGGAGATGTTTGCTGTCATAAAAACATGATTGGTTTATAAAGTTTTTTACTTTGGAAATACTTATCTGATATTCACTCGCTAGGTACTAAGCAGCTGTACTAACCAATAGAAAAAAATAACCGTAAGTTTTTTTTTGTATTACTACAACTTAATCATATACTAAGGTGCCCTACAAAATATGGTGCATTATTAAAATAGGGGCTTATATAATAATTCATTCACAATCATTTTACATATAACAAACTGAATATTCTGAAGAGGTTTCTTATTTTATCTCCAGACTGAGGGGTCGGTGTTTTTCCTAAAACCATTTCTCTTTCAGCGTTTGTCTACGAGTAAATCGGATAAGGATGCTAAATAAATTGAAGCAATGTAAGTGCGTGTCCGTGGACATGGGTTCAGTATATTAAAAAAGGTTACTTATATATAAAAAATATTACATGTTGTATTATTTATCAAACAATAATACTCGTATTCAACTACTGCTATGTTGGTGCAGAGGTCATTAGTGTCGATCATTAAGGGTTCTATTCCCATCTCGTGTAATTGGATTAAATGTCTGAGTGAAAGCAATCTGTGTAAAAGTATGATCGATACGTTTGTGGCCATAAACTCTCACACAACATTTAAGATTCGTAACTTATTCGTTTAGTTAATACTAGCTGTGCCCCGCGACTTCATTCGCGTAGTATTGGATTATTGGGTTAAAAAGTATCCTATATGTTAATCCCGGTTAAAATCTATCTGTGTTCCAAATTTCATCCAAATCCGTTCAGTAGTTTTTGCGTAAAGGAGTAACAAACATACATACATACATACATACATACATACATACATACATACATACATACATCCACACTCACAAACTTTCGCATTTATAATATTAGTAGGATAGTAATACATATTTCACCGCCACCGTCTCTTATACACAATTTTACACATAATGGCTGTAATTGACACTCTGATACAGTCAAATGTATGGAAAATATCGGTGTTGGTTTAACCTTGTGAATTACTGCATTGGTGGATAATTTCCGGTCCACGCACGGCGGCCAATCGTTACTTTTGAATGCACGTCGCTTAGCATCCAGGTGAAAACCTCAGCGTCATCATTGGACACCATTGTTGACCCTGGCTCACAGGAGTAACAGTGGTGGAATATCGTGACGGTACTGGTATCTTGCTCATACGCCATATAGCATAATAATTGATATATGATTATCACTTGCTTATGGTGAAGGAAAACATCGTGAGGAAACCTGCAGTTTTAGAAAATCTAACCAATTTTGCTGGGCTCGTGCCCAGGAGTGGAACGACAAAAGGGCTAAATTATTCTATATAATACTAGTATCTTAACATAAGTGGCCGTGAGGGGACCTAATAAACACGTCTAACCATGCCGAGTCCTCTGCGGAACCCTGAAACGTCTAAAGTTCACGAGTTCGTATGCAAACAAGTGAGCAGATATACATAATGGGCGGATACACGTTTGTTGCGACTTGGCTCAGCGAACTCGGATTTGGCACATGACGGAAATTCCCTTAAGCATCTATAGTTATATATTGTTTTCTTATATTTACGCGAATACTACACATTGAAATAAAACTATTTTTACGGATTATATCGCGTTTATTTAATTTTTATGTTCCCGACGTTTCGGTTGCTTTACAGCAACCGTGGTCACGGGGGGACTGAGGTGTTAGACGTCCTGATGTCATAGTTAAAAACTGGGTACCCTCAAAATTTAGTTGGTGTTTGCGGTCCGATCCACGCAGAAAGTGCTCACTGTGTCTTGAGGTCTTGCAATGGTACGCTTGGTTTTCGATTTAATTATATTAATTACTGGATCCCAAGTTGGTGGTAGCACCCAGCCATCTTCCCTATTGAAATTAGGATGTTTTTTAATTTCAATGGCCTCACGTATCATCCTTGGTCGGAATCGGTGTTCTATTGCGAGGATCTGTGGTTTATCAAATCTGATATAATGGCGGGTGCGGTCCTGTACATGTTCACAGATTGCAGACTTCGTGGAGCGCCGGTGTTTCACGTCAGCTATGTGTTCTTTTACGCGGGTTTTTACTGATCTTTTAGTTTGCCCTATGTAGGAGAGCCCACATTCACAATCGAGTTTGTATATCCCTGCATCTTGTAGAGGAATGTGACACTTGACAGGTGGTAAGAACTGACTAATCTTCTTCGGTGGCTTGAAGTAAGTTTTGATTAAAGCCCGTTTCAAGATGTAGCCAATCTTGTCTGCGACACCTCTTATGTATGGTAGTACAGCAGGTAGACGCTCGACTGTGGCTGGTTTCACTCGGTCACTGTGATGGAGCTTGTTGTCATGCAATACTTGCTTGACGTGATGGATCTCGGCAGCCAGGTGTTGCTCATCACAGATCCCTTGTGCTCTCTGAAACAAAGATTTTCCCACGGTAGCTAACTGTGTTGGATGGTGGTGAGATTCACCGTTTAAGTACCTATCAGTATAACAACACTCTAGCTTTCTTAGATGTTTTAGTAATCCGTAATCCTGATAACACCTTAGGCCACACCGTGTATAGGAAAAAGACCCATACTGATAGGTACTTAAACGGTGAATCTCACCACCATCCAACACAGTTAGCTACCGTGGGAAAATCTTTGTTTCAGAGAGCACAAGGGATCTGTGATGAGCAACACCTGGCTGCCGAGATCCATCACGTCAAGCAAGTATTGCATGACAACAAGCTTCGGATCCCGCGCCTCCATCACAGTGACCGAGTGAAACCAGCCACAGTCGAGCGTCTACCTGCTGTACTACCATACATAAGAGGTGTCACAGACAAGATTGGCTACATCTTGAAACGGGCTTCAATCAAAACTTACTTCAAGCCACCCAAGAAGATTAGTCAGTTCTTACCACCTGTCAAGTGTCACATTCCTCTACAAGATGCAGGGGTATACAAACTCGATTGTGAATGTGGGCTCTCCTACATAGGGCAAACTAAAAGATCAGTAAAAAACCGCGTAAAAGAACACATAGCTGACGTGAAACACCGGCGCTCCACGAAGTCTGCAATCTGTGAACATGTACAGGACCGCACCCGCCATTATATCAGATTTGATAAACCACAGATCCTCGCAATAGAACACCGATTCCGACCAAGGATGATACGTGAGGCCATTGAAATTAAAAAACATCCTAATTTCAATAGGGAAGATGGCTGGGTGCTACCACCAACTTGGGATCCAGTAATTAATATAATTAAATCGAAAACCAAGCGTACCATTGCAAGACCTCAAGACACAGTGAGCACTTTCTGCGTGGATCGGACCGCAAACACCAACTCAATTTTGAGGGTACCCAGTTTTTAACTATGACATCAGGACGTCTAACACCTCAGTCCCCCCGTGACCACGGTTGCTGTAAAGCAACCGAAACGTCGGGAACATAAAAATTAAATAAACGCGATATAATCCGTAAAAATAGTTTTATCTATAGTTATATTTTTTTTATTAAATAAAGTCGGCGAACAAGCGTACGACCCGCCTGGAGCCTAACTCTTTTAACTGATTCGACTCGCAATACGTCAAAACTGACGTATCGAGTAAATTAATACGTCAGTTTTGACATATTACGAGTTGAGTCGAGCGACAGTCGTGAACAGTGTTGGGCATCTGATATTAAGCAGTTATCGTAACCTATAGATGTTTGCAATACAATTCAAATTCAAATTCAAAATTCAAATTCAAAATTGTTTTTATTCATGTAAGCCAACAAAGCATTTATGAATAGTCAGAATCTACCACCGGTTCGGAATGCTGCTTCCACTGAGAAGAGCCGGCAAGAAACTCAATGGTTACTCTTTTCAATGAATGAAAGATGGTGTACATTCTCAGGAACAGCATAAAAAAATAATATCAGCAGGCAACACCATTGCCACTAAATAGCTAATAGTAAATAATGATCAAATCTCACTCAGATTTAGGTATGTAAATAAAATGAGAAAGCTAGTTTAGTTAGTGTGATGTGCATACCTACTCATACTTACATCAAATTAATCGTTTACGAACCAAAATAATAATTAATAAAACAGGGGTGGATAATATGATAATTGCTTTGGTGTGATGCCTTCCATGCTAAGTAAATAAATAGTATTTAACGACAATGTTCAGAGGAAAGTGAGTGAACCAATCCCCGCAAGCAGCGCCCGCGCACGAGCATGACTTGAAAAGCGGCATCACTCTCCTCAACCATAATAGAGGGAAGAGGGTGACCCGCTCCACAAAGCCACCGCAAACAAGGACATTGAAGTGAGCATGACCATACCAAAGGCTTTGCTCGCACGTTTCCGAATTTAACGGGAGTGGGACTTGGGGACGGCAAGGAAGGGAGGATGGTTTCCGGCTCGCCCAATCATCGTACGAAATGCAGCTATAATAGCTACTTTACGCCCATATTCTGTGAGAGGGTGGTACGACCCCGGCTAAGCCAGCCCGTATATGAGCTGCAGTCAAGGCTGTGCTTGGCTCTAGTCACTCTATTATGGACTTTATAATGATAATCTCGTAGATGTCATTAATCCAAGGTATAGTTAGTACTTAGTTACATTTGCATTGGGAGTAATAATGAGAGGAACAAACATGCCTCTGCCTCTTTAATTTCGGACTTTCTGCGAATTTAATTAACAACAAATACACTGCTGAACGAATAAGGAGAGTACAGTGAAGAAACCTACACGTTATTCGTAAAACGTGTGAACTTCTCCAACTCGCACCGGGCCAGCGTTGTGGACTATGGCCCAAATCTCCCTTTCTTTGAGGGTGAATTTGCTCGGTATAATGGCAATAAACTCGCCCTCTTTTGAACCAAAGTACCCACTATTAGCCAAATGTGGATGTACAACAGTGTACCCCTTCGAGGATACAAGATATATGGTATATTATTTTTCATACATAAAATCATCTTCCGTCTTCATATTTAATGATCCTCAAATACATCTTAATGGAACTCCGCCCGCAGCTCATTGAACAAATATTTTCTTCTGTTACAGGTACAGTTTTGGCAAGCATCCAGGCTCGATCCCAGTGCAGTTAATAATAGCGGTTAGTTTATTATTTTTACGACCTGAATATTATATTTTCAGTTACAGAAATTGGTTTGTGTAAGTAGTTCTACTATTAGTATTATACTCGCTAGCATTTCGCGTCTGCCTGAAAATCGTTAGTATATACGAGTATACCTCGGGTGAACGATACAATGTGTCATACCTAGGTGTTAGTGAGTAGTGAGCGTAAATTTAATGGTAGTGCTCCATTACAGTATACCTAATGCTAGTAGTCCCATATTCAGGAGTCGCTACTGGCTAAGAAAAAGGGGTATAACTGTAAAAAATATCGATTCTGTTTGTACATACCGTTTGACGACCGCTTGGCGCAATGGTTCGAGCGTAGGTCGCTCACTGCACATGGTGGTTGCGGGTTCGATTCCCGCCGGGGCATATTTCGGAAATGGCCTTTTCGTAATTTGCCCACTATATAGACCACTATAGTATGTTCATAATTTGCTTAGTTTGGGACCATACAGTTGGTGTGTCAGTCTGGCCATATTTATTATATATTCCGACTTCCCCATGACTACTAAGTGGGTACATTATCGTGTAGCTAATGAATGAGTAACACGCCACTTCAGTGCGCAGCTTCAGTGATAAATTAGCGCGAGTCTCGCGAATCCATACATTACACATGAGAGTAGGTACCTAATGAAGCAATCGAGCATGGCAGGTAATGCCTAATTAATTCGGTACACTTACTAGTACATCACGAGGATCGAGTTTGAATAGTCCCTTCTGCAAACGTATCTTTGGGTCTTCCGGTGATCTAAGGTGCCAGGTATCGGAATACTTCTAAGGCTTCTAACTCACGTAAATACGTAATGATCGAATATGAATGCTGTCCGAAGTATGCAGAAGGTTAGGTATATAATTGGGCCATTCACAAGCATGCTTAACATGATTGAAAAATGAAATGTAAATGAACAATTTGTTTATTTCTCTCAAAGTGTACATACTTAGTTTACAAGTTATATTTTTTTAATTTAAAGTACAAATGGTGTTCGTAGACTTGAGAAACAAAAAAATAAATATCTGTATGAGAGAGTAATTACTAGATATATTAGGCCCGTATTCATTAATCGATCTCTAATCTGAGAGCGATCTTGGAAATTTAATTCTTATGTCGTACCAGTGCATAATAACAGGTAAAAATGTACTCTAAATCGCTTTCAGACTACAGATTGATTTATTACTACGGGCCTTAAATTTGAGATCTGCTTAATTTTGACGCGTCATAAAAAACTGTCAGTGCATGACATCCTACTTCCTACTAATATTATAAAAGTTTGTGAGTGTGGATGTATGTATGTTTGTTACTCCTTCACGCAAAACTACTGAACGGATTTGGATGAAATTTGGAACACAGATAGATTATAACCGGGATTAACATATAGGATACTTTTTAACCCGATAATTCCGAAATTTTTGCTAAGTTAAAATACTACGCGGATGAAGTCGCGGGGCACAGCTAGTCCTACTAATATTATAAATGCGAAAGTTTGTGAGTGTGGATGTATGTATGTATGTATGTATGTTTGTTACTCCTTCACGCAAAAACTACTGAACGGATTTGGATGAAATTTGGAACACAGATAGATTATAACCGGGATTAACATATAGGATACTTTTTAACCCAATAATCCAATACTACGCGGATGAAGTCGCGGGGCACAGCTAGTCTTTAATATTTATGTGAGATTTTAATATTTGAGTATTCCATCGTTATCATAGATTGTTTCTTGCGTTTTACGCTTATCAGTTGAAACGAAACCTAATAAACTGAACCGGTTGGCAAAACCTAATAATACCTACATTGAAAATAATTAAGTAATTGATGTTTAAATCGTTTAACAAACTCGGCACAACAATCACCGTCCAATGATTGTATCCCATAAACAAAATATAACAAGAAAACAACTTGAAAATGAAAATTAAGTTTCGTTTCTTTGTTAGGCCCGGCGCTGGGGCTCCTGCGGCCGTTTTTAATTCACAGCCTGTTGGCTTTTTACTTTGGAAAACACGGGTTGAGACGTGAAAGTCATATTTTATTAGGAGATTAGTATTCCGAAAAAAATGTATACACAGAGTGTTTCAGAAGTACGAATACGCTAGAACATAATACAGTATCTAACTGATTTGACGGTTAGGGAAGACTATACTGACCTAACATAGTTTCTGGGTTACTGCAGGCCTTTGAATATTTATGAATTAATGAATATCACCTGACTGACACACCAACTGTATAGTCCCAAACTAAGCAGCGCTTGTTCTATGGGTACCGTACAATGGACCGGGAGTGATCCCAGTGACACCCAGACCGGGGCAAATTTCGAAAAGGCCATTTCCGAAATTTGCCACGGCGGGAATCGAACCCGCAACCACCATGTGCAGTGAGCCGAGCGGCCTACGCTCGAACCACTGCGTCAAGCGGTTGTCATTTACCGTAACTTTTGTTCTGTGGCCTTAGTATAAATCCAAAGATCTGTGTAAACTGCATTTACGAATAGCAGTATGTAATATTCCATAGATTGGAGTTTTCCATACTCAAAAGTATTTTTTTACTGTTGGCAAAGGAAATTACTTCAAAAATGTATTGGAATTTTTTTTTATTTGCTATTCTGCCATATTAAGTCCGATACTTATGCGTATGCGAAAGTTTAGGGCCCAAACTTAGGGCCCAAACTGGCGTTCCTTGGGCAGACCAGTTGAGTTGACCAGTGTAGGGTTAGGTATACTTTAAGGTCTATAATAATATATCGACAGTGAACTTCGATACCATTCTAACGTCTTGCTAATACAAAATTACAAGAGCGCACTCACACTTGAGATCTGTATTTTATTTTGAATAAGCTCAGCCCTCAACAGCTACAATCGACAATTGAATCGTTCAAGTAGTTATAAACATTTTATTGAAGTCTTACTTAATGTAATTACATTTGCTATTAAATTATACATACCAAAAGTGTTTCTTCTAATCCAATAAAAAGTCCCAATGTTCAATAAAATACCGAAGAAAATTCTCGGAGCTTGCAATAATACAAATAATTTATTAAAAAGGTGCGCTTTTAGCGAACAACTAATAGTGACCTCTGGGTCGGACCCCAGACTCGTAATGCGTCAAGTAATGCTTATTGCCTGGGGTCACGTTCACCTTTGAGGTCAAAATCGAATAAATGACGCAGAAATGAAAGTGAAGCCTTAAAATGAAAATCGTGTATTGACAAATGACACACATTCCGTTTGATACGTGATGAAAAGCATTCATTTTATGCTGTCCTCTCAAGGGTGAGTTTTCTACAAAAATAAAATTCATACGCAAATAAATATATATTCTACAATTTGAAGTAATATTATACTCTGTTCTGAAAAAGATGCACAACGCTATTCAAATTTGAGGGCTGCTTAATTTTGACACGTCATTCAAAAAATGACAGATGTGAGAGTGACAGAAAAATTACAGTGTTTCAAACAGCTAAGGCGCGTATTAATGAATCGATCTCAAATCTGAGAGCAATCTTGGAAATATCATTCCAGTACAAAATGACATGTCAAAACCGTACTTAACATCACTCCCAGACTTGAGATTGATTTATTAATACGGGCCTAAGTATTACAATAGTTGAGTAGCATTTCAGTATTTAGCCATTAATTTTCAGCTCTTATAATATGATTACTGACTCCGAACCTATTTCAAACTCAAACTCCAAATTGTTTTTATTCACGTAAGTCAACAAAGCATTTATGAATAGTCAGAATCTACCACCAGTTCGGAATGCTGCTTCCACTGAGAAGATCCGGCAAGAAACTCAATGGTTACTCTTTTCAATGACACACTATTACATTTTCCTCACCAAAAATTCCTAAATAATTAAACGTCAACAAATCTAATCTAAATGAAAATAAATATTGCTATTACACTGAGATGAAAATTAAACAGAACAATAATTACATAGCAACAGACAGACAAGCCACTTAACCAAAACTTCGCGTCAACAATGTCACGAATTCCAGACGTTGCTTCGAGTAATTGAAACCCATTTCGTGCCGTCTAATGTCACACCCCCAAATGGAATGAACAACTGGAAAAGAACAAGTTTGAACATCCGCTCGGCGCAGTGGTTCGAGCGTAGGCTGCTCGGCTCACTGCACATGGTGGTTGCGGGTTCGATTCCTGCCGGGGCAAATTTGAGACATGGCCTTTTCGTAATCTGCCCTGGTCTGGGTGTCACTGGGATCATACAGTTGGTGTGTCAGTCTGGCAATATTTATTATTATTATTAACCACGAAACATTTTAGTACTATCTAGAAGTGGTATTTTTAGAAAGTTGACATTTCAAGGAATGGTTAGTTTAAAGGGAGCCAGGATCAACATCATTCTTAAATGTGTAGCACCTGTGTAATGACCAGACTTGACACAGGCGAACCGCTGCTGAATGTTGCTAAAATATTTTTAGTCACAGTCCTTGTAACACTGTCCAACATTAATTATTTCGTGTAATTGAAAGTGGACCTAGTGCCGTCTAATCCGACAGCCGCAAATAGAATTAACCAATAAAAATAAAGAAGCTTTTGCGCTACGCCGTAGTAGCATCTACAGAAATTGGGTTTAAATGGAAACGTCTCGGATATGTTGAGAAGAAATATTTTATGTAGGTAATGTTGTGAGAGGGTTTTAGAAAGGAATTTGTTTTAGAGATTTTTAAAAAATTATTACTACCAATGTGACGTTACTATAATATGGGTGTTTCAAAAGACCGAAATAATACTGATATGTAGATCCAATGCCAACAATACCTTTGAAAAAAAAAAAAATTAAATGCTTTTACCTACTTTGGATTTGATTTTATAAAATTTGTGTAAATTATTAATATTTATACTAATTATTTTATATACAAGACTGTTTAAATATAGAGAATTTTTTAACAACAATTAATTGTATACGCGATACACATCCACAATACCACTGCGGCAAGCGGTCGTTCAATGACTATTGACGATACAAAGCAAGGCAACTCCGATCAATAAACTTCACAAAACTCAAGAGACTACCGTCCATATTTTTTTTATATTAAACTTTTATATATCTCAAGATTTATTCGGTCGATTCATCTGGAAAGTTATCCATACTTCCGATACTTCAGCACCTGAATCGACCAAACTTTTCTTATTTTCCGATGGAATTTATACATTCCGTTGCGATTCCAATTCGCGCTTCGACGACTGGGATGTGTCGGTAATTAAAATCTTTCGAATGTTTTATAGAGGTCGGTGAGTTGACATTCCAGTTTAACTCAAAATTGTTTTTATTCATGTAAGCCAACAAAGCATTTATAAATAGTCAGAATCTACCACCGGTTCAGAATGCTGCTTCCACTGAGAAGATCCGGCAAGAAACTCAATGGTTACTCTTTTCAATGAATAAAAGATGGTGTGCATTCTCAAGAACAGCAACAGAATGTGAGCAGGCAACACATTTGTCACTAAATAAGTACCTAAATAGTATTCAAATCTCAATCAGATTTAGTTAGATAGAAAGCAGAAAGCTAGTTTAGTGAGGAGAACATGCTATGAGAACAATTTTAGCTCAGCATTTTCATATAGTGTTGCCTCAAACGAGGTGGGGTACCGGCCTACGGAAAGTGGCTAGGAGAAACTAATGTACCTATAAGAGGTAGAGCTAAGCTGTAGCCAAGTGACTACAGCTCATATAGGGCTGTCTCGACCGGGTAGTAGCACTAAGGAGATCGGGGTAAAGTAGCTATTATCCCTGCGGTTCTTACGATGAATGAGTGAGTATTGTTGATCCAAGGTCCCATCACTGTTACTCTAGTAAGTCAACGAAGACATCGAGGCTTGATCTTCAGAGAGTCTCGGGAAAATGTTAGATCATCTATGGTCAGTGGTAATGTAAGGTTTGGCTAACTTTTTGACTGAATTATTGGAAGCAATCCTACTAATATTATAAATGCGAAAGTTTGTGAGTGTGGATGTATGTATGTATGTATGTATGTTTGTA
This sequence comes from Notodonta dromedarius, assembly GCA_905147325.1. NCBI lineage: Eukaryota > Metazoa > Arthropoda > Insecta > Lepidoptera > Notodontidae > Notodonta > Notodonta dromedarius. The sequence continues at coordinate 9,073,388 of LR990179.1, read as the reverse complement.
TGTATGTATGTATGTATGTATGTTTGTTACTCCTTCACGCAAAAACTACTGAACGGATTTGGATGAAATTTAGAACACAGATAGATTATAACCGGGATTAACATATAGGATACTTTTTAACCCAATAATCCAATACTACGCGGATGAAGTCGCGGGGCACAGCTAGTGTACAATAAATTTAAAATATGGTCGTTTTGTAAATAATCTTCAATGTACTTAGACAATTTTTGAAGCACACTTACTATTTACATTTGGTTAACGTTTCGCAGCGAAATGGTAGGATGTTATGGACTCTACAAAGAAGTAGATAAGCAGTAAACTTGATTTTTGTAGAGTTCTTAATGTGTTCATAATATGATACGAGTACTTAGGTTGCTACCGGCTTCTCCATAGTTAATTAGCACAGCACACAGGCTGTGCGGTTACTAGAGTCCCGTTCAAAACTGCGGTTAGCTGAGTATCTGATTGAGTGGGTTGTTTCCGATCAATGTTTCAGTGCTTTTCATATACCGGATATATTAAGTTTCACTATTAATTGGATAGCCAATACTAGTAACGCTTTAAGATGTAGTAAATAAGAGGACATTTTGCTAACAGAAATCCTAAAATTAGCATTGTGGTAAGCCATAGTTTGAATTGCTCACTTTAGACTATTGTTTTCTTAAATCGGCAAACAAGCGCACGATTCGCCTGATGTTAAGTAGTTACCGTAGCTTATAGATGCTTGCAATACCAAAGGCAGTGCTCGCACGCTACCGACCCAAAGGGGAGTGGGACACAGGGCGAAGGGAAGGGGTTGAGCTTCCGGCTCTGTAACTCATCGTACAAAATTGTAGCTAAAATTGCTACTTTATGCCGATTTTCTGTGAGACGGTGGTACTACCCCGGTCGAGCCGCCAGTATACGAGCTGTAGTCACTTAGCTACAGCTTGTGACTACCACCAGCAAAACTAGATATTTGTATATTTCAGAATGTTGGCAGAAGTACTTTATTAGATTTCCAAAAGGCCAATTTCTATAAAAATACATACAATAATCTTATTTCTCGCACGCTGCAATGCAATCCGTTCTCCAAATCCCGGATTATTCCTGACACACTAACATATCACTATTATGAACCAAAAAGTATCGCTTAACCGGCTACAGTTAGTACAAACTGCGAGTTAAATCCTGAGTTTATCCCGGCGTCGCTTGAAATATAGAGTTGCGCTATTTGCAGCGGTCGCTCTCCTCCATAGCTATGTTTTTGACTTTACTCACTGTATGGTAGGAGGATGAACCGGGGATCTTTAAACATATTTTTTTTCAGTGGTAGAGCCAAATTGTAGCCACTTCACCTACAGCTCATATACGGGCTGGTCAACGATAGAGTCGATACATTTTCATTTTAATAATATTTTGTAATTATAATAAATTAAATAGTTCATTTTACATTCAGAAATAACAGATGTGCATCCATTTGTAACCGCTACATTTCAATAACTCCAGTATTTCAATCATAAACTGAAATTGAAGTGTCTCTACAATGAAACGAATCGCAATTAACAATTCGTGTTTATATTACTGAATATTATTATCGAAACTAACGTGTGTAATCAGGATATTTCGATAACCACAGCGGTGTTTGACATTTATGTTATGTTAACCACTTTGTGATGTTTATCGCTTGCGCATGTCATTTTGGCTATATCTGGCGAGTTTATTTGCAAAATATTTTATAAATCGGTCAATTTTAGTCCATAATAATATCGCCAGACTAACACACCAACTGCGTGGTCTCAAACTAAGCAACGCTTGTACTATGGGTACCGAACATTGGACACCCAGACCGGGGAAAATTAAGAAAAGCCATTTCCGAAATTTCCACCGGCAGAATTCAACCCGGAACCACCATGTGCAATGAGCCGAGCGGCCTACGCTCGAACCACTGCACCAAGCGGCCGTCAATGACGTCATAAGTAGACACAAAAAGTAATATATTGTTCGATACACCCGGGTGCCATTACAACGCGTTATAGGACCATAAGGCCCGTCTTAATCGATCTCAAGTCTGAGAGCTATCTTGTAAATGCCATTCTTATGTCCTAAGACTAATAATTATATTAATTTCATAAACACAAACTTCGTGGCAATATTATAGAAATTAGTACCTATTACTCTCTCCTACACAGTCTGAATACATTGTGTCATGAATAAGTATATTTTTATTAGCCCCCTAAGTGCTCATTTCCTAGGTTAAACCTACTACTCTTTACCACGATCTTCGATCTGTACCACAGCCAACGAGAAGCGATAAGAAATGGTAATAATGTTTGAGTTCATATCGGTCCCCACTGGGTTCGCCAGTATGCAGGCGGTCAATTTATAGGTTCGTAGTTTATTCAGTCAAAAACCAAACGTCAATCAAAAATAATGAAGGCGTTAAAAACGACAAATATAATAAATTAATATAATAATTTTCATATAGTTTCTCTTTCGACGTGGTATGTTTTATTGTTTTTTCTTTTTTTCCAATTCAAAAGTCACACATTACTAGAACTACTAGCATTGATTAGATAATAGTATGTTCGGCTGTAAATTATTCTTGTAATTATTATAATGTTAATTCCAATTGTTGATATACTTAATCGACCGTGTGTATTCTCTACATCAGCGAAGTCGTTATTTATAAAACCGAAATCCTATAAATCGGAAATTTAAGTTTTTGAAAAACAAATTATCGAAGGCACAATAGGTATTGACTTCTCCATAAACTAAATATAAATACATTTAATAATAATAATACACGGGGAATAATTTGCATATTATAAATAGCCCACATGTTTCTGAGAATTTCGTTAACTTAAGTGGATCATTAGGGATTCTTTCTCGCGTCTAAGTAGAAGATAAACGAAAATACTGTGATGAGAAGTCGCCTAATTCTAAGGAATTTAAGCATTAAATAAGTAGTTACTTAGTGCTTCAATGAAACAGAATTGTTAAGTTTAATACATAAAGTTTAGTACAAAGAAAGAATAAAATAAAATATTCAAATGGGTAGATTATTTTTCTTATTAGATAAGAATTTCGAGTTGTTCCAGTGTTCCAAAGATATTAAGTATATTGATAAGATAAAACAGTGAACGATTAGGATGGATGGACATACGGATGGACGGACGGACGCACCGGCAGACGGACGGACTGGCTGACCTCATAATAAGGGTTCCTTGTACAGGTTTCCCTGTAGTCCCAAAACGGTCCAAACTTTTGATTGCTAATTCAAAAAGTCGCATACATCTCAAAAATGCTATCCTTCTAATATTTACTATGCACAATGTCATTTTAAAACTTAGATCCTGTAATACCCAACAAGTTTTTACGAGATTAAAGCAAGCCTACTTTGCCCTTGTAATAGAGATTTTTTCACGAAAGCTTATGAAAGGCCGGATGGCCATCTGGCGCTGCTGTGACAAAGTTAGTTTGATGAAATAAAGGGCTATCCCTGTAGAACAGTGGACAATTTTGGGCTTGTAAGAAGTACTTACCACCTTTCTATATTACTAGCCGTTTTAATTAATAATACTGTTTGTCCTTCTGGAAAAAATATATGTTCCATTATTCTCCATGGATGTTACTCTCATGTTTAATATACTCAACGCTGACACAGAGAACATAATTTAATCTTCCTTGCTTGTTTGAGACGTCAGTCAAGAACAGTGGCCATTTCAAACACATTTTTATTCAGCTCTCATAGTTTGAAAGTTCCGGACAGAGCGTTCTACTTCGCGTTTGCTAAAGAATTGTTCGGATGTAAAAATAAAGTTGTTACAGTTTATATATCAATTAAATTATTTGTTGATATCTTTTTTTCTGAAAAATATAATGAATTGCAACTTGGGGCTGGTTCCTGATCGAACTTCTTTCAATGAATTCACAATTTTCCGCTATCGTACCCTTCGGCCCTGGTAGAGATTACATTTACACCTTTTAATATCTGGTTCCTGATTAATGTATGTGCATCGCAAGCCTTCTTTCTATGCACGTGCAAGGTGTTGAATGATATCAAGAAGACTTTCCTAAACAAGACTAGACTCTCTACTCTCTAAATTCTTATGGCACTTAAACAGACATTAAAGAAAGACAAAGACTATGGGACAATGTGTGGACTCATCTCTCATCTGGACTCGTTAGAAGCGCTATTTTGGACATGTCACGCCCAATTTCAAGATATGAGTTGGTCGGTACAGAAAAGTACTGCTGTTCTAAACCTGGCCATTATGTCGGAATTATGCACCGTCAAAACATTGTATGTTAAGTAACGGTCAACACAAACATTTGATAGATTAAAGATTAGATTAATGATAGATGGAGTAGTATTAATTAAATAAATAAATTACTTTATCTTTAAATTACTTTAACCGGTGATATTAGATTAGTAACATTTACAGGCTAATTGGCTTAAATCCAAAATCATTTTGTTTAATTACCAGCTTACTTTCACAAATGGAAAATGTCATGTACTTACCCAATTAGTGCATTCGCGGCGTGCCCGAAATTTTCTTCTATATCAAAGGATAGAACATCCAAGTATTCAAATTAACGACTGATTCTATTCCACACGATTGAACACTTTGCAACTTTGGCCAAAAGTTTTATTTTTCGTAATCAGATTGGGTGGAAGTTTTTGCATTGGATCACAAAGTTGGACAAGATTTTTGGAATATGTAAAAAATACTGTAACCCTTAAAATATAAGCCTATTGTGATCACAGTAAGGCTCTGAGTAGGTATAATCTATACGTTTGTTATTATTACTTACAAAAAAATCATGACTAAATTTGTCTTTCCAATTTAAATCGATAAAACCCAATCAGATTCCATAATCGATTTAATCCACACACAGGGAAAAAAACAATAACCGCGTATCGGATGACAACGCGACGCCAACAAACCAATTAACTGCAACCACGATCTTAACTCCCAGCGGGTGTCGGCGAGCGGACACACAGTTGCAGTATCAATTACACTGCAACAGCTACTCTGAACACTAGTGTAACAAGCGTAGTTTAAAGCATTGCTTACATTTGCCAAGAGTTTCTTACCACAAGCATTTTACTCAATGGAAGGGAAAATGAAGCTGTCGACTATACCAAAATCTTAAATTCTCAAAACAATATGATATCATCATATTTGTTTGTTGCCATAGTTTTCAAAATTTTCATAGGCACCTCAGTCTAATCGTGATCAAATATGTGATTTACCAAATTATTAATATTGATAGTCTAAAGCAGTTAACCTATTTATCTTTGACACAGGCTTGGTCTTCCATCAAATCACAGTCTTAACTCAAACCAATAATAATATAATTTGTAGATAAGAATTTTGATAAATTAAATTGGGAAAGTAAATAACGTTCTGGAATCCAAAAGACGCGGATTTAATATTACAACATTTTCTATAACGAAATCTGTGTGTCTGCGAAATCCGAGTGAAATTGGTTTATATGGATGACATTCTCGTATCTGTGGTATTCCTAAGTGTCGGTATGCGGAATCCGTCCCGTGTGGCCGGTTCACAAGTGGCCACCTGCATAACAATGTGGCTAGTGGGAATCTATGAATGTACGACTAATTTCCATGTACTACTATCCTATACATTTAGTACTATGGTCAGCCACTCCTATTTCCATATCCATGAATGTATTTGAAGTAAACCATGATACCTACCTATTTGTATTTTTTTGGAATATTTTGTAAAGCTAATAATATAGGGGTGTCAATACAATTTCTTGATGAACACTGTTCCATTTCTCATTTAGCTAATTTCATGGAAGACGGTGGCTTAATGGGAAATGGAATTGCAAATTGAGTTCAAGTGTTTTAATTTCCTGCTAATTATTTTTTTTTGCCAGTGTAATTAGAGGGACTTATGAATAAATTGAAATCAATAAGGCTGCGTTACACTTGTGCAATTGATAAAATACAAAAAACAATAAATAGTATGTAACACATGTCCGAGCTTGAAGAGCCACATAAAATTGCCGCTCTTGACTGTGACCTGAAAGACTTCAACCAACAAACAATTAAAACAGAAACAGGAAATATTAGATAACTTACAACCAAACTTCAATTTTCGCATCTCACATTTATTATGACTTAATCCGGGTATTATATCAGACAAAACATTAATTAAGGGTTCTCGAACTATCCCTACACTATCACGAACACTCGCCGAACATGATTTAAATTTAATCCTATTAGCCTTGTCCCTTTAATCGCGGGCACAATCCTTCTTCCAAGAAAACGGTTCGGGATCCACAATAAAATACGTGATCTTTGACGCCTGTGTTGAGGCATTTTAAATTGAAAGGAAAATTCGTTCGTTGAAGACTGATTTGGTCAAAGGTTTTGATAGCAAGTTGCAAAAATTAATGCTACGAGGTTTTGGGAAGCTTGATGAGTCTTTGGTTTTATATTAGCTCAAGTAATCTTTTAAGGATCACACGTAGATATAAAGACTAATTATTATTTATGTCATTTCTGGCCTAAATGTTACTAAGCCTAAAACCATGTTACACGGAAGTTACGATTGAGATAGAGCTATAAGAATAAGACAAATTTTGCAGTAAACTAATGTTATTTTCCTAGGCCGAAGGCAGAATAATATATTTATTCAGATTTCAAAATAAAAGTGATGCGCCACAAAAAATTGCAAAACATTTGCCACCCAAAGGTGACTGCAATAGGTTCAATTCAAAAAGTATAACTTAGCATTTTCTATGAACCAGTCCTTAAGGTCCAATATTCAGTGTCGGTGGTACGTGACGTAATCAGGCATGTTTGGCGGAGATGTGGATTGGAGCCGGCACGTGACTGCCTCACCACGACGTAGATTAGCCGAATGGAATCTCACGACTTATGTGTGTGGAACTTCTGTGTGCGTCGTTGATTACGAACATCTCTGATAGGGAAGGTACCTATAATAGAAATTACAAAATAATAGATGCTATGTACACGTACGTAGTAGGTACTACGCGCGGGATGAAGGCAAGACCAGCAGGATTAAGAAGGTGTAAGAAAATTCCTTGCAGCACTGTTAAACAATCTCAAAACGTTTTGTCCATCCCCCCAATTATTCTCCAAAATTCATCATAAGTTCCGTAATTTTGAAAACTAAACCTTTTAAGTCACCGAGTACTGAGAAATAGAACTTTGCACTGAGTTCACGAACTGTCTAGTCAAAGTGGGGGGTGTCTTCATTAATATACCGCGATACCAATTAATGAGCCCTCTTTAACTACGTAAAATAATTTGTGCCGGCACCTTGCAAAGATACGTACTTAAGACCTTGTTGAGATAACGTGCCATGACCTTTTTTGTACGAGGATATAGAGTGAATTTAAAAAGACCTGATGCAGGCACTTCCTTGTTTTTGTTCACTTTTTAGTGTTCCATGCTAAAGTTGGCAAACGGAACACTAATGGAATTCACTTTGGTGTCTCTTACTCTGTTTTATTTCCCGTCTGTTTGAACGCACAGCAATATTTTAGTAGCAGTTCTTTTAATTTTAATTGAGCTTCTTAGGAACTATAATAAAAAATTGTTTGAATGCCGATTTCATATAATTAAAACACTTCAACAATATGAATCAATGGTTCTTAAAACCCCAGAACCACTAAATCCCACCAAGAATTTATTGCCTACGGTAAATTGGTCGTACCTCCAACTGCCTTTAAACAATCCAGACCGTTTAAGCCTTAAATTTCCCAGGGCCTATTTTTATTTTCAAATTTTCATCACAATTTATGTTAGCCGAGATCCCGCGCGCTGAGGGGTCACAACTTTGTTAATTTCGCTAAAAGTTGCTCTCAAGGGGGTTATTACATAGACGCGAGCTAGGAAGTCGACACGGGATTATTCTAAGCTGGGGTGGTTATCGAGTGATAAATTTATCACAAAGCATTGGTGACTGTTGTAAGAATAACCACAAAAATGATTTATACGAAGTATTTCTCTAAAACATAAAACAACATACACATTTTTAAAACAACTCAGCACTGAGCTGAATGAACGGAATAGTTTGGAACAATTAAATTGTGTTGTTTATTAACTTTAAACTCCCTAACTATGTGCGAACTCAATCTGCTTTCTGAATGATCCTCAACATTGTGGTACAGTGTATCATGAGAGTCAACGTATGCTGAGACGCAGGCGATGCAGTTCACGCAGCGCAGGGTAGAGAAGATTATGTAACAAATTAACAAGCACCCAGCTGCGCATGCTGCCGCGCAGGCACGTGACTCGCAGACGTATATCTGTCCTGCTCTCAGGCTCGTTTTAGTGACAGCATAGATTCTGCGCAACGCGAACACATGAAGGCGTGTTCATTTGAAAAGTAACAATGTAATTTGTATAATAAGATTTATCTATATGTGCGTTTCAGCATACGCTGGTGACCTATGCATACGTCAACTTAGCTTTACTGCTGATTAAATTCTGTGCTGTGCTGTGTTTCCTGCGTCTCAGCATACGCTTAGACATTCGGCCGTTGACCTATGTCCGTTTGAAGCACATTATGACTGTAGATGAGAATTGAAAGGACTATCAGTTTGACGACCACTTGGTACAGTGGTTCGAGCGTAGGCCGCTCGGCTCACTGCACATGGTGGCCGCGGGTTCGATTCCCGCCGGGGCAAATTTCGGAAATGGCCTTTTCGTAATTTTCGCCCCCAGTCCATTGTACGGTACCCATAGTACAAGCGTTGCTTAGTTTGGGACCATACAGTTGGTGATATTTATTTATATGAAGTTAAATCCTACTAGGATTAAGGGGAGGCTCGTACTCCAGCTGTGAAAAATTCAAAGGAATATGAAGCTTATAGAATATTAGTTACTTCTCACGATATCTCGTATAGTTTTCTCGCGATTTCTGTATTAACATATTATAAAGTGTAGTTTTCAATGACATTCATAGTTATTTTAATAAGCTATTGTGACATTTATTCCCAGGGCAATATGATCTAGTACTGAATGTGTGCCAAGTATACATGTATAGCTATATTTATTTAGGTAACTATTAAATCCGTTTTGTAATGGTTCATTTAAATGAAAATTTAATAAAAGTTGCGAAGTTAAAAAGTTATAGCGTTGCCCTTTCACAAAACTTTTCTTCAGTGGAACTTTGGATTGTAATAAAATGTAAGTTATATTTACTGCAAAGTTGAAGTTAAAGTATGTATTTGTGTATGCTAAACAAAATGCTTAATATTAATAAAAAGTTACATAGCAGTAACAAGTAGGTAATATGTTTAGAATTTTGTTCGCAATGAAGCAAAATTAACTTTTGAATTTTGTTATTAAGTTCATAAAATAAGCCCTCGTATTCCTTAACATATTGTTCAATACATCGAGCAATAAATCGCTCAACATTGCCACAAGGCTTCGAAAGACGAGACTCGGTCTAGAACGTCAGACTTATTTGAAAGTATCTATGGTGCTTATAAATCAATCGTTATAGGGATTAAACATTTTAATCGATCAAATTAATTATTAATTATAGGACGATTGAGAACGAGCCAATTAAGTTTTCAACAGAATTTGTCAGCTCACGTCAGAAAAATCACGCAAATTAGAAACCTAAATATATCTAAAGATAGTCTATAATCAACAATACAACAGTATTTCGGCACGAAGTTACCAGCGTAGTACAAATGGATAAAGTCTTGCAGAATGGAACAAACTCGCATGTACTGTTGCAGACCAAAACCAACTCTCGAACGAGTGATTGTAGGTTGATTTCAGTTTGCAGAAGTATTGTGATTTGTGTGGGTTGGTCCATTATGGAAAAACTACCCGATGACAAATAAGTTGGAACATTCTTAGCCCTAGATACACGTGAGGTGAATATAGATAGGGTAGGAATTAAAGGTCAGGTTGGCTTCAGTTGACCCTTCACTGGAATTCAAATCGCCGTAACTGGGTCACAGGGCCACGTAATATTTGGCATCCACTACAGTTATTATTTCAGTTATGGTGTGTTTGTAACTTTGTTTTCGATGTTAGGGGACGTAAGTTTAAGATAGTATTGGTAAACGTCGTTTCTCGCCAGGCTTTCAGTCTATCTGAACTTACCCAAGTTGGATATGGACTTTTCGGGGTAACTAATTGGTACCCCTTTGTTTCCCCAGAATTGCCAGTCCATGTCGTTTTTTATTTGGGCTTTCAGTCTTACCCTAAGTACTTTTAACCCCAAAAAACGATCATCCACACAAAATGAGTACTAGAACTGGCCCCAATACCACCTCTGAAGTGCTACTCAAATGTTTAAGCCACATTTTTCTGTTTGAGACGGCTTTATCCGTAATTTTTGACGCGTTCAAATTAAGCAGCTCTTTGTGCAATATTTATTATTTAAATATTCTGCTATAGAAGAAGTAATTATCAAATTACCCCTCTTTTGCTAAGAAAAAATTTACACCGACCGTGTAGATGCGTCAATTATTTGACATATTTCCATTCAGAAAACGACATAAATCTGTGTAAATGTTGCGTCAGTGTAAACGAGGCTAATGTAACTACAAATCCAAGCGTCTATTTAAGGGGCAATATACTATAATCTGTCTGCGGTGTCGCGACGAAGTTTCGTGATCCGTTAGCCATTAAATTGATTAACGGAGGACACACGATAATGGACGGTGGGAATCCATCTTGCCGCTTTATGCTTTGGAAGTTGCGGGATTAATGGGAAAGCGTCTTTTGGATACTTAGTTAATGGGCGAATATGCGGGCTAGTTGGAAGCTTGATGGTACTCGTAGAGCCAAGTTGTGGCCAGTTGACTACAGCTGATATAGAGGCTGGCTGGGGTACAGAAGATCGGCGTAAAGTAGCTGTTATCGACGACCGCTTGGCGCAGTGGTTCGAGCGTAGGCCGCTCGGCTCACTGAACATGGTGGTTGCGGGTTCGATTCCCGCCAGGGCAAATTTCGGAAATGGCCTTTTCGTAATTTGCCCAGGTCTGGGTGTCACTGGGATCGCCCCCAGTCCATTGTACGGTACCCATAGCACAAGCTTTGCTTAGTTTGGGACCGTACAGTTGGTGTGTCTGTCTGGCGATATTTATTTTATTTATTTATTATTGCTGCGTTTCGTACGGTGAGTGAGAGAGCCGGAAGCTAATTCCCCCTCCCTTCCCCTCACTCTCTCCCACTCCTCTTCAGGTCAGCATCGTGCGAGCAATGCCTTTGGTATTGTAAGCACCTATAGGCTACGATTACCGCCTAATATCGGACAGATCGTAAACATGTTTGCCTTCTTTGTTATATAATTATACTAGCGGCCCGCCCCGGCTTCGCACGGGTACAATGCGGTCACATTATTCGAGTTTTAGTAAGGATCCCTAATTTTTTGAAAATATATTATAGCCTATGTCACCCGGGGATAGCGTAGCTTCCCAACAGTGAAATATTTTTTCAAATCGGTTCAGTAGTTTCGGAGCCTATTAATTACAATCAAACAAACAAAGTTGTCCTCTTTATAATATTGGTATGATAAAAGTAAGTTAAGCAAAATGCGTTATTATGTAAAAAGTCTTAAAAATCATTTAATGCGGTTAATTATAAGTGAGACTGTTGACTCTGAAGCTCACAATTCCTTACACAAATAACCTGGTATATTATTTGGAAAAATAAAATATTCATTTTCATTACTCATACACTGAAAGTAGGTCTGAAGTTGCCTGAGGAGCGGGTTGAAAGTAATACTTTTCTGGCCCGGGAGAATCACTTTCAACTGACAGCTATCAAAATATTTAAAAAAAACTAGTTCCATTTCTATGGAACCATGTTTAAACTTTTTCTACAGTCACTCAATTACAGCACGATGTAAAATTGAAATAACATAAAGTTGAGTATTAAATAAAGAATATATACTTTTAAATGACTTAATTATAATTTAGTTTCAACATTTTTTTTAAAATAACATAGATTTGGTAAAAATATTTAAAAATGAAACGTAAAAATACTGGCTAAATAATGAAGTTGGCCGGCCAACGAAAAAAAACAAAATAGGCGGCAATCCGATCTTTTTTTTTTTTCGAGTTGTAGAGTATTGTTCATGCTTCCTTGTATTATTTCTTTAGCCAATTCCTGTTTTTATTTTTATTTTCCTTGTATTCGTAATGAAAAGCACAGTGTTTACCTCGGGTGAAAGACTTATTTTGTCCCTCGAACTATTAGCGCCCTCGCTACGCTCGGGCGCCAAACCCCGTCTCGGGAAAAATAAGTCACTTTCACCACTCGTGTAACAATGTACTATTTAGTGAGTGCTTTTCATTAATAAGCAAAGATACTTTGTACATTTTTTTCACATTATTGACGGTAGCTCTTATTATAAAATTTTGACATTATTTACTCTGTCAGAAACATCAAACGATAATTTTTAATACGAAACTCTATCATGAGTTAATAATTTATTAGAAAGTTCGCTGTAAATGTGACTTTGATATTAGTTTTCAGTCGTGTTTTAGTTTACAATTGAAGTTTAAAGTTCACGATCTTATTTTGTAAGTTAAAAGGCACAGGCCTATTATACTATACTAGCTGTGCCCCGCGACTTCATCCGCGTAGTATTTTAACTTAGCAAAAATTTCGGGATTATCGGGTTAAAAAGTATCCTATATGTTAATCCCGGTTATAATCTATCTGTGTTTCAAATTTCAACCAAATCCGTTCAGTAGTTTTTGCGTGAAGGAGTAACAAACATACATACATCCACACTCACAAACTTTCGCATTTATAATATTAGTAGGATGGACAATAAAATATATAAAAACATAATTATTTTGAAACATCGCAAGAGTCTACACTTTCATTTAGGTATGTGTTTTTTCTCTAACGGGTAATTATAATATATATATTCTCTTCAAAGTTATTCAGATAGCATATCTTCAAAGAAGTAGCTTTATTTACAAATAAATAAATGCTACTCGTATCATAAAGAAAATAACTCCGAAAACGGCTTTACCCCAAGCACCGAAACACTACGTTATCCTTTTTACGCTTTTTACCCATTCTTTTTCACGACATCCAAATAAATTCGCACAAAGCATTAAGTGAGACACTTATTCAGCCTATCTATTACGTTGTGAGCGCCGCGTGTAGGTACAAACAGCCGTCGGGATGATTGATTGATGACCCCAGTTTGCGGTGTCCCGGAATGCCCCCAAAGTTTTTGTTTACGGGACACTGCTCTGGAATTCCTGGAAGTTGTCCATTTTGGACAGTGGATACTTGGGGTGGTGTTTTAGAGGTCACAACTTTGTACCGAATAGGATGGTGATGAAAAAATTACTCGACGGAAGAAAGCGGAATTGTCGTAACTTGAAAAACACAACTTTACACCAGAGCCAAAAAACTATTTCAAAAATTAATAACTAGTATATTTATTGAGATATAAAGTTGAAAATTGGTATGTATTTATATTAATCTAAGGCCTATCTGATGCTTTTGTCTAAATTGTCATAAAGTGTGTGTATCAAGGATTTTGCACAAGTTACGCCAATTCATGTTTCAATTTCAGGCTGCAAAAATGTTGTATCTGTGAGATAAAATGTATGGACAACTTAGACAAAAATGTTTTTTTTAGCTACGGATTTGCTGTATCTTATATATAAAACCTTCGATACACGTTTCATTTAGATGTGTTTTTAGCTACGGATTTGTTGTATCTTAAATATAAACCTTCAATACACGTTTCATTTTGCTGTATGTCGTTTATTTTATGTATCGTATCAATAAAAAAATTTATGGTAGAAAAACGAGACCCAGACCATTCGAAGCAGTATTTTTTTTATACAAGAATATGGTAAAAATGAATTAGCCCAAAATGCAAGTTACTAACAGAGTTGACAAACAAGCGTGGGTTGTAATGCCAAAGCTATTGCTCGCACTTTGCCGACTTGAAGAAGCGTGGGTCACTTACCCCTCTTTCTATGAGATACATAGAAAGAGGGGTAAGTGACCACTTACTTCTACTACACGTCCGTTTCACTTGTTTTTCATGCTTGCCATGAAAGAATTGTTTTGGAATGGGACCCACTAAGGTTGTGTAAACGGGGTGAATTATACTGTATAGGGCTCCACGAGCGTCAAAGGTAAAATATTATTCACAGGTATTATATTTTTTACCTTACCATAAAATTTAATACTACTTTTTACACAAGTGGCACGCGAATATAATATAAACAATTGTACGTTATCGTATTAATTTGCACAATATACTTAACATTAGCCTAATGAGTTAAGAACAAAGACACTGCACCCGAGGTATACCTCTGCTTCCATAATTCATGAACATTAGTCCGAAGGTAACATAAGATACTCGAATAAATAGTACACCTCGCCCCGTAATATCTCGAGGGAATAAAGATGGCTGCTGCTAAGGTAATTATGAGGAGATATCCGATACAGAATATTGAGATTGGCGTTGGAGGGTTTGTTACACTTTAATATCCGCTGGAGGCAACTGGTTTTCTGATACACAATTCGACGTTTGAGTTTGTTGTTTTCTTATTAGATAAACTAACCTTTTTATTTAAAGATTTTATTTAACTTGCAATGTATGTTTGTCCGGGTGGAATCTTGCAACTGAATTTGAAATCAGTTATCTTTTACCGATTGAGCTGAAATTTAGTATATACACGCTTATTTTGGACTAGCTGAGCCCGCGACTTCGTCGGCGTGGAATTTAACTTATCAAAAAAGCCCGCTCCCGCGTTCTGAGCCCGCACGACTGAACCCATTTTTTCATTTTTTAAAATTTTGTTTCTTAAATAAAAGTAGCCTAAGATACTGCTTTTAACATCAGCTATCTACCAGTGAAAGTCCCTTCAAAATCGGTCCACCCGTTTCGGAGATTACCCGGAACAAACACACAGACAGACAGACAGACAGACAGACAAAACATTTTAAATCGCGTTTTTGCTGTAGGTGTCGTATGTACTTTCATATGAATTTAGTGAAAAGGTGTTATTTTGATATTACAAACAGACACTCCAATTTTATTTATTTGTATAGATGTATAGATGACAATGCATGCTTAGCTATGTGACGTCATTTTAATTCCAATATGGCGGATCATCCAAGATGGCGGACTAGTTATTTTTTCTGCACTACCACAGTATGGGTATCAAATGAAAGGGCTTGCTGAGGAGAACGCGAAAACTATAAAACAAATAAAAGGTAAAAAACAACTTTTTAAAAGGTTGTTTGTAAAAAGTTTTTTTAAACCATTAATTTTAATAGGTACTTTTAATTGAGGTACACTTATGAATCGAACTAAAACCAAAAAGGATTTTCCGTTTTAAATGTACATTTTTAATACCAATAATTGGCATACACGACGATGTGGAAGCACTTTTGTATTATATAATTTTATTTATTTTTTATTTAAGTACCTATATTTTACTTTAGGTTCGTTTATAAGTAGTTTAAATACTATACATTTTAGTTTTCTGTGTAAATAAACAAGTATAATGCCAATAACAAAGTCAGCGAAGCGTACGACTCGCCTGATGTTAAGCAGTTACCGTTGCCTATAGGTGCTTGTAATACCATTCCATTGCTCGCTTGTGGCCGACCTGAAGGGAAGCGGGAATAGTCACAGAGGGAGGGGAAGGAGGAGGTTGGACGTCCGGCTCTCTCACTCAACGTGAAACGCAGTTATTATAGCAACCTTATCTTCTGTGTGAGTAGTCAAGTGCTGTAGTCAATTGGCTACAGCTTTGTGCCTTTGTGACGCATTAACCACAAAGCCGAGAGTGCACTAGTCACGTCTCGGGTCGTTCATTTACCTGCAGTATCTATTCTATTCTAAGATTTTTTAAAATTCACCTCAATATTGGATCAGGTATCCAATGCGTCACACCCTGTAGATCTACCTGAATGTTTTTTTTTTTAGTTCTGCAGTCGACACTCGAGGCGAAGTTCGATATCGATTTCGTAGACGACATTGCGAGCTCGGTATAAAAATCTGAATATTGATGAACTGATACCTAATTGTATTTAACCAGTTTGACATGTTGATTTACGATCAACTTAATTGGCCATAATATATTTATGTTGAAACAATATTTTAAACCCACTGACGAGAAGGTGAATTTCAATTTTGGAACAAGTCTGTATTTGACAAGTAGGTAAATTGAAACAAACGTAATTTGTTTTTTTTTTATTTTATGGAATCGTGTTGGTTTTTTTGGATCAGCATAAATACAATTAGGAAACTCGTTTTTTAAAAAATGTCTACCTTTTTTGTATATACTTATTCGATTAGGAATATTTTTTATCCTTTAAGGTGAAGGCGCCTGTCTAGCCCGCGAAGTTCAAATTTTTTGAGTTCTTTTAGAAATTTTTCAAAATCTGACAATAATAAAAGACAAATTTTGTAATTCGCGAAAAAGACCGTGTGCAGTGCATTTATTAATACATTTATTTTACTCTAAATATTATCACGGTGGATATGATACTAGTAAATCACTAAATATACAAAAAATGCCAGATTATCTGGATAGCTGTCGTTCTTGAAATGTTTTAGAGTAAGTTGGATATATTAATAAATGCACTGCACACGGTCTTTTTCGCGAATTACAAAATGTGCCTTTTATTATTGTCAGATTTTAAAAATTTCTAAAAAACCTCAAAAAATTTGAACTTCGCGAACTAGATGGGCGCTTTAGCCTTAAAAGAAATAGCGCGACCTCTTTATTGTAAGGTTTATTAATGAAGACACGTGTTAATAAATCGATTTCAAGTGTTAGAGCGGTCTTGGAAATGTCATTCTTATGTCATCCCACTACAAAATGATGTGTCAAATGCGGACTCAAGATCGCTCTCAGACTTAAGATCGATTTGTTAATACAGGCCTAAGTATACCTTGCCTTTGTATAACGTATTAAGTTATTTCTTCAGTGTGCGGTATAATATTGTGCACTTTGGTTGCCCGTCTTACAAATTTATCTACTCCAATAATGGCGTCGTGTCGCCACTACCGCTACAAGAATAATATATTATAATAAGAAACTACATTCTCACACCGTTAGTTATAATTTTGGCCACGGTAGCACTTCCTTCATTTTACGTGAAAAATATTTACGCCTTGAATGCATCCGCCATGTTGGCCCCACACATTAGATCTGATTTAGTGGTTCCATTAATCAGAGAGTAGGTTATTTGGCCAATGAATAATGCAGTGGCTATATTAAAGAGTTGATTTCTTCGCGTCGTTTAGCCATAACTTCCGGGATGATTAGTTGGGGTTCATGGATTCTCAGCGTTAAATTAAAACACAATGCGCTCGATCGCGCATTTCCTGCTTAAATCAATTTAAAAGCCGAAAAAATTAGCATAATTCATGAAAATATCGACGAAAAATTCCTACTCTATGGGGTCCAAAATCATGAGTTGAATCGATGGTATCAGTTTTCGTAACGATGCCCCTTACACCCCGTATATCATCTCAGTACGCTATCAAACTGTTATAGCTGTGTTATCTTATCATCCTAATGTTATTGTGATCAGCGGGGTCACGGAGCGTATAATTGGAGATCAACAGATAGGCCCCAAGACGATGTTGAGCGCATTACAGGCCAGCGATGTGTTTTGTTTAGACAGGACTTACGGTCGTGTGTAACGGGGGCTATTTTTAAGGGTTACATGGGATACCTACTGATTTTAAGAGTTCTGTACCTCAAAAGGAAAAAAACGGAATCTTTATAGGATCACTTTGCTGTCTTCCTGCCTGTCTGTCAAGACCCTTTTTTATATATAACGAAGTCGGCAAACAAACGTACGATTTGCCCGATGTTAAGCGGGTACCGTAGCTTATATGCTTGCAATACCAAAGACATTATTATTATTATTATTATTTATTGATACACTAGCAGCTTTGAGCTGATACGAGTATATCACGACACTTGTATTTTATTATAATTATAATTTTAAATGTCTGTCAAGTCTATTTTTGAAACTATTCACTGTCGGAGCACTTATTACTGTTTCAGGGAGAGAATTCCACAATTTTATCACTCTAAGTGTCAAGAAATTTGATCTGGGGTTGCTAGTATTTATAATATTAGTAGGAAGACTCGTGTTGTTGGAGGCTTGCTCGCATCTAGCCGATCTGAAAGGAGGGGAGTGACGGGGGATTGAGTTTTCGGCTTTCCCACTTATTGTAGGTACGAAATGCACCTACAATAACTACTTTACGGATATCTTAATACAATAAAGTAAATTAATTCATAACTAAAATTAAATGGAATGCGTTATTGTTATATGTGCTTATAATATATAAAAATAGCTGCGAAATTGTAAAAATCAAATGAAAATAAAAACAAGAGTTATTAAATCCTTGCAGTACGCTCACAAACCTATCGAAAGCCGCTTGTAAAACTTTTACAATAACTCACAGTGTAGTGACCTACTTTTTGAAAACCAAAATAACGCCAAACTCGATGAGAAAACATTGTATAACAAATAACAAATAATGAAAACGGAAAAAAATCCAAGTGCGAGTGTGATGAGCGTTCAAGGGTTCCATACCAATGATAAGTTGACAAGGTAATTATTAAAATGAATTACTCAAAATACTTTTTAATTCATATTCAATACTCCATCCCCCTTATTAATAAATATGGCTAGCGGTATAGTAACACCATGCTTTGTCTTCTTCTTTAGAATGTCAAATTACTGATGACAGAAAGTGATAGTTTGGTGTGTAACTTTTCGCTCGCTATATCACGTTTATTAATAAGTGGTCATTAGTTCAAGAAAAGGTTTAACGAAAATTAAAGGCTTTATAAAATCCATTTTATCTTATGAGATACGGAACCCTAAAAACAGTTTGGAACTCCGCAGTCACGTGCGCGGCTAGATTGCTGAGTTCGTTATAAAATTAGTAGACCACCCCTTCTCCCTGGGGGAGCCTCCCACATTTTTTCCAGTGTATCCTTATTTATTGCCTGGCATTTTATACTGATACATCAATCATATGAGACATGTACAGAATAAATATTAGGTAATATTATATTAAAAACTGGCATCGGCCATAAGTAGGGTAAAATTGTAATAGCATGTCTATCGACAAGATTACGATACTTGCACCGTCTGGAGATCTCAGAATCCCTTCATCATACTGAAAGTCATCCGAGGTTTTAGGCCCGTATTAATAAATCAATCTCAAGTCTGAGAGCGGTCTTGAGTACACTTGAGACATGTCATTTTGTACCGCAATTGACGTAACAATTATATTCTCAAGATCGCACTCAGATTTGAGTACGATAAACATCCGTTATAACCCAGCCCTCTCCCACCAAAATGACTTAGTTATAGAAAATTCCCATCTTAATAATAAATAAAATAAATATCGAACATACCAACTGTATGGTCCCAAACTAAGCAACCCTTGTACTATGGGTACCGTACAATGGACTGGGGGCGATCCCAGTGACACCCAGACCAGGGAAAATTACGAAAAGGCCATTTCCGAAATTTACCCTGACAGGAATCGAACCCGCAACCACCCGATACAGTGAGCCGAGCGGCCTACGCTCGAACCACTGCGCCAAGCGGTCGTCACTTGTCTTGTGACGAAACATAAAAAGGTTAAGATCAGCCTTAATTTTTTATTATTACTATAAAGTCGAAAATCTATGTGCGAATCATAATTTCTATATGATTATCACTTACTTACGGTGAAGGAAAACATCGTGAGGAAACCTGCATGTCTTAGAAGATCTAACCAATTTTCGAAAGACATGTGAAATCCGCCATCCCGCACTGGGTCAGCGTGGTGGATTATGGCCTGAATCCCCCTCATGTTGAGGGGAGGCCCGTGCCCAGCTGTGGGACGTCAAAAGGGCTAAATTATTATTATTATTTATTATAAAGTCGGTAAACAAGCGTTCGAAGCGCCTCATGTTAATCAGATGTTTAAAATACCAAAGGCATTGCTCGCACGCTGACGTTGGCTCGGAGTGGGATAGAGGAAGGCGAATGGACGAGGGGTTGGGCTTCCAGCTTTGTCACTCATCGTACGAATCGCAGCTATAATAGCTACTTCACGACGCTCTTCTGTGAGAGGGTGGTACTACCCCGGTCGAGCCAGCCCGTATATGAGCTGTAGTAAATTGCCTACAACTTATTAAATAACTCTAAATTGAAAATTAAATACGAGGCATGCCTTTTAAGTTCTGTCGTTTCCATAATTCCCGGCAATTTTGAATTTGGAACTGTTCTATATTCGAATGTGTTTAAATTTCGAATCTCAAAACAGTTGAATGTATTAGGATTAATGTTATTGTTTAGTCACAGCGTCGATTAGAATCTGTCAGGTTACGTACGAAAATGAATCTTTCTAAGGAAAATGTTCGTGCAATAATTTTCTACAACTTTAGAAGAGGCCTGACACGGCTTCAGTGTTTTGAAGAGCTAATATCTGTGTTCAGGGATGAAGCCCCATGTCTGCGGACTGTCGAACGCTGGTATTTAGAATTCCAGCGTGGACATACTAGTGTTAGTGACAAATCTCGCGAAGGTCGCCCAAAATCTGCATTCACTGAAGATAACATCATTGGAGTGAGACAACTAATTCTCGAAGATCGTCATGTGACGTATCGAGAGATAGAGGCTCTATTAGGCATCTCAGGGACAACCATTCAGAAGATCTTGCATGAAGCGCTTGGTGTAAGAAAGCTAGTTTGCCGTTGGATACCGCATCTGCTTTCCGACGATCACAAGGCGGCCCGCGTCAGATGGTGTAAGAAAACTCTGCAAAGGTTGAACCGAGGAGAGTCAAATCACGTCTACGACATCATCAGTGGTGACGAATCTTGGATCTATGCCTACGATCCTGATTCCAAACAACAATCTACAATCTGGGTCTTTCAAGACGAGCCAAAGCCGACTAAAGTTGTTCGTTCTCGAAGCACTTCAAAGAAGATGGTGGCCACGTTCGTTAGAAAAACCGGCCATGTTGCGACTATTGCACTTGATGATCGTAGAACGGTTAACGCAGAGTGGTATACCACAGTTTGTTTACCACAAGTCATCGCCGAACTTCGAAAATCTAACTCAAAGCGACGCATCATCCTGCACCACGACAATGCAAGTTCACACAGCGCTCGTCAAACGATTGAGTATTTGAAGCAGGAAAAAGTAGAAATTCTTGACCATCCTCCATACAGTCCTGACCTAAGCCCTAACGATTTTTTTACATTTCCTAAAATTAAGAAAAGTCTTCGTGGTCAAAGGTTCCAGTCCAGTGAAGAAGCAGTCGACGCTTTCAAGTCAGCCATTTTGAACACCCCCACTTTAGAGTGGAATAAATGTTATAATAACTGGTTTGAGCGAATGGAAAAGTGTATTAAGCTACGTGGTGAATACTTTGAAAAACAATAAAAAGTACTATAAGGTTCTAGTTGTGTTTTTTTCTTCAAACGACAAAACTTAAAAGGCATCCCTCGTAAACACCCGATGCGACGACTTTTAAATCTACAAAAGAGCTGATCATTTTCAAACGGCTGAACCGATTTTCATGAAACATAGCTAAGAACACTCTCGATCAGAATACCTTTCTAACAAAAAAAAAACAAAATTAAAATCGGTTCATCCGCTTGGGCGCTACGATGCCACAGACACAAAGATATACCTGTTAAACTTATAAAACCCCTCGGGGGTTAATAAAGAGACGCATTAACACGAATCGTTAAAGACTATTCTTAACAAAACTAAACTCTATCATTATGCTAACACCTTCAACAGTTGAAACCGATCGCAGACGAGTCTGGCGCGCAGTTGAGTCGACGGTTGGAGGTTTCTTTCACCGCGCCAGTTTCAATGGCTCTCTGAATACATTCAGTTACGGTGAATATTCCCTAGACATGACAGGCCACGGTAGAGTTGATCTTTGAATTAATAGCTGTTTTGAGAGACGGACGTTTAGATTATAAACAGGGTCAGGCAGAAATTTATGGTTATTAAACAGTGTAGATTCAATAATGAGGTACAATCAATTACTCATACTAAGGGTTTAAAATGGTCGGAATACTTTGGGAGGATGCTGTAGCGTCTACTTGTTTGACTAGAATTCGGTAGAGCGCTTTGTATCCATGGGCTAATGGTAATTTAGACCTTAATGTAGTAGGTAGCGAGCTTTTGAGACTGACACACCATCTGTATGGTCCCAAACTAATCAGTGGATTGGACTGGCCAACTGTATGCTCCCAAACTTAGCAGCGGATTTGACTGGGGTCGATCCCAGTGACACCCAGGCCAGGGCAAATTACGAAAAGGCCATTTCCGAAAATTGCCTCGGCGGAAATTGAACCCGCAACCACCATGTGCAGTGAGCCAAGCGGCCTAAGCTCTAACCAATGCGCCAAGTGGTTATTAAAATATGAATTTCACACAAAAAGTCCATAGTACGTATGGGTTTCTTGATTCACAGTAGGTTTTAGGTACATGTATTGTATTATTATTTGTTGTATTTCCTAATGTCAAATTCAAACCCTGATAAAGGTAAAATAAAGAGTTATTCTTTTCTATTGTATTGTACGAACCCAAAACGTGAACTAGTCATTACCTAAAAACATGCGTTGAACTCATAAAATCTGTATAAAACCAAAATTCAGCAGAAAAGATCCGCCACATTTTTCGCTCTAATATTTTTTCAGCATTTCATAACGGCACCCGAGGGGCCACTATGTTCGCCACGTCATTATTTCAATGAATGAGTCACTGTTTTTCGCTTCGGCTGTTATGAAGGGCCCGGCAATATCTACAGATTTCCAGTGTCTAATAGAGGTTGTTTTTTTCTTATTTAAATATAAATTATCGGAATTTTTAAAGTATTTACGATGTCTTCTTTCACAGTTCTTATTGAATTATATATTTTTTTAAAGATTTCCTTTCAATGTCTTGCTTTGGACGACTCGGTAAAAGTTTTTGGGTCTGGTCCTCATTACGGGTCTATGGGTATAATCATAATTTAGTCTGATAAATGACAGCTTAAACACTTAAGTATATTTCCAAATTTTCCTTGAAGCTTGAAGGATAGAAACAAAGAAATCTATAATATATTAAAACGTGAAGGCAAAACTTTCAAACGCTTAATACGAAAATTGCGCGAAAGGAGGAGTATGAAATTTGGAACACTTATAGTCTATATTGATAAGGAGTGCAGAATGCTAATATTTTTATATTATAATACTTAGAAATACATTAAAATCAATATATTAAACATTACACACACTACCATGAATTGACAGTTGACACACACATTTGTGACCTCCACACCGACTGTCTGACTGATAAACGGTGACAGTTTTTGGAGGGCGGGACTTCCATAGTGCAATCTGCGTGCCAAGTAGTCTTTGACAATAAAAACTTAATGACGTTTAAACTTAAAACTTTAATGAATTATGGTCGAATTTTGACCATTACAACGGGAATCCTAGTTGTAATAATTAGAGATAGGAATCAGTAGCTTGCATTGTATTATAAAGATGACCGTCCACTTGTCTCCGCTATTAATTGGACTCATCCGCTTCAACCAAAAGGATTGCTTCATTTCCTGTCAACGTGAGCTAAGCTGTTGCAATTGAGGTAATGAAGCGATCCTATTAGTCGACGCGGGTGGACCTACTTCAAGGCACAACTAAGTGGACGGTCACCCTTAAACTAGCATATGTCTGCAGCTCCACCAGCGTAGACTACATTTTCTGGATGCCACCCACAGGGTCCAACTATAACTGAGAACCATCCAGGTGACCCTATAAGTACACAAAAATTAATCAAAATCGGCCAAGCCGAGGAGGAGATGAATTAAGAACACACATACACCCATACGTATTTTATATTAAAGATATATTAGATAAGGCTGAGATATTGAAGCCCATTCTGTCGTCAAATAAGGACTAATATTTGACACATCTTAAAATACTTACCCAAACTCAAAACTCAAACTCAAAATTGATTTTATTCACGTAAGCCAACAAAGCATTTATGAATAGTCAGATCAGAATCTACCACCGGTTCGGAATGCTGCTTCCACTGAGAAGATCCGGCAAGGAACTCAATGGTTACTCTTTTCAATGAATAAAAGATGGTGTACATTCTCAGGAACAGCAACAGAATATGAGCCGGCAACATATCTTGCTTTTACATTAGGACCACGACAAAAACGGTAATAATATTTTAGTTTGTTAAGGTGAAGGCGCCTGTCTAGCCCGCGAAGTTCAAATTTTTTGAGTTCTTTTAGAATTTTTTCAAAATCTGACAATAATAAAAGACAAATTTTGTAATTCGCGAAAAGACCGTGTGCAATGCATTTATTAATACATTTATTTTACTCAAAATATTATCACGGTGGATATGATACTAGTAAATCACTAAATATACAAAAATTGCCAGATTATCTGGATAGCTGTCGTTCTTGAAATGTTTTAGAGTAAGTTGGATATATTATTAAATGCACTGCACACGGTCTTTTTCGCGAATTACAAAATTTGTCTTTTATTATTGTCAGATTTTGAAAAAAATCTAAAAGAACTCAAAAAATTTGAACTTCGCGGGCTACATGGGCGCTTTAGCCTTAAGATAAGTTTATAATGTGTGTAACAGAAACATCGCTATTATCTTGCACTATTATCAATTACTCATAGATACCGTGAAAAATAGAAGTAGTGAAATCACCACCCACGGCAAAAATTTCTTACGCGTGCCGCAGACAACTTAAATGAAATTTTCCGTTCGTTGCACTTTCCCATTAATTGGAAATCCAATTGTGGGTAAATGCGTCCAATAAACGGCTTATCCGACACACAGCTGGCAGGTTTTATGCAGGATGGTGCCATTCAGTTTTATTAGCCTTCATTCGTTTTGATTGACGTATTGATGGCTTTTTTTAAACTATGGGTACCGCTTTGGGAAATCTCTGCCGCTATTGCAAAGTAAGTATTAGTAGCAATTTTGATTATTAGGTACCACATAGGTCACCTTCAAAGTATTTAGTGGCGATGGTCATATTTTACTAATATCGTCCGGACGACTTCATAAACTTGGTAATCCTACTAATATTATAAATGCGAAAGTTTGTGAGTGTGGATGTATGTATGTATGTATGTTTGTTACTCCTTCACGCAAAAACTAATGAACGGATTTGGATGAAATTTGGAACACAGATAGATTATAACCGGGATTAACATATAGGATACTTTTTAACCCGATAATCCCGAAATTTTTGCTAAGTTAAAATACTACGCGGATGAAGTCGCGGGGCACAGCTAGTATAGCAATATATTAAAACATAGGAATTAGACTCGACGTAGGTACTTATCGATTAATAAAATAATACACTATTTAGATTTAAGATTACTCATGGAAGCGAAATACTGTTAGGATTTAACACATACGTATTCAATGTAAACACCGAGCTTTTTGTCAGATTAATTTCAAATTGTTTTTAAGCAATTGATTCGTAGAATAATGTGAATCAGATTCCGTAGAGCCATCGTTTAAAAACGTTGTCAACACCATAATAATCGTAGTTTAAATCTTCAAATATAGCATTTTGTTACTACATTTCTAAACCTTGCATAAAGATGAAAAACTTTCACGAGATATATCATAAGCGCCATTCGATCCAGAAATTGAAGAATCAACGTACAATGGGCACGAATAATGTAACAAATGGTGGACGGTACACAACACGAATGAGCACATAATATTACTGTATCCCGTGATGGAATGTACAGCCTATTGTGTTATAGAAACGGAACAATCGGTCTGCTGGTTCCTTTCTGAGGTATTCATCCTTATAGTGTGAGTTTTGTTGAAAGGAGTCAATTATATTATAGAAACGGGTACTTATATTTTAACGGCATCAGTAGGTATTCGTATCGATATTAGTTTTACAGTGACGCAATTTATACGCCGATTTTAGTTCTTCTGTCTATTTTTGACACCTTAAAATATATACAAAAGTACAAATAATTAGTGTAAATGTTGTGCAAGTGGGTAGGGTATGATTCCTACTCGAAAGCAAAGCAGCTTTTTTTATAATACAGGGCCTACATAAAATAGTAACAGTATACATTTGAGTCATAAAGAGTTTTTTTTTTCACTTACAGCAGAAATACGTACCACAATTTAAAATATAATAACAACATTTAAAGAACTTATCAAAGCTGCGGATAGATTGAAAAAAGTCGGGTTTAACTAAACGCCAGCATTAGCATAACACAGGAGATACAAACGAGGGGGAAAGAGACATCATTAATTATAAAAAATGCTTTAAGCGCCATGAAAAAAATCTCTCCGCCGCTAAACGTACCTACTAATACTCCAATTAACCTGTTTAATTAACCACTTCATTTGGCAGATTAGCTGCCGTATTAATTAATGATAGCTCCCCCCTTAATTTGTGCATATTAATTGGATACAAATTAATTTGTAATAAACCTAATGGGGAGTGATGATGGTTATTTAATCGAGTTATGTAATATTGGTACATAAATTAATTTGCCGGGTTATAAATGGTTCCACAAAGGTTTTTTCTTCTTGGACAGGATAGAGCGCCAGACACAAAGCAAGCAAAGGCGAAGTAACGACGAGTCATCTCAAAAAGAAAAGAAAAATCGACTCTTCTAACTCACCGTTATCTATTAATATTGCGTTTCATGTCCATTAAATGCCAACTTATATCAGGTATTTACCATAAGCGACATTTTAATGTAGTTGTATAATACTACACCTTTACCTCAACAGTAAATACAACTTTTTTTGCATAAACAAAGATGTTAAAAATACTGGCAGATTCTGTCCTGCCAATACTTTTTGGACTATCATATTTTTAATAAAAATAATAAAATTAAAGTGTAATCATTCGAATGAAGTAAATCATACACGTGAAATATTTACTATCTCTTGATATATGATTTTTTTTTTTAATGTTACACCTCAACTTCGAAGCAACGCTTTCATCTGAGATGTGAGACTGATATTGAGTGAACCAAGTTCATATTTATTTCACGGATTTATTTTAAGTATATTCAATCTGAGTAAAATTGCAAAATATAATCATGGCCTATTAAAACATTTTTCAGATATTTATGTATACGTACGGCTATAACTTTTCATTATGAGCTTTGAACCATTACATTTCCAAAATAAAATTATGCAAACCTCAGTTCTTCCACTTCACCATCTTGTAAATCAAAACGGCACATAAACGCCCAGTGTCTTCGGGCTGAAACGACCGACTGAGGATTTAATTGTCTAACTTCGCTCCGTGCAGTTCCGTGCTTAATGGCGGCCAACGGGTTAAGTCTGGTTACGGCATGGGTTATAATGAGAGAAATCATTTTTATAAATCGTATCATTATTTATAAAACTTTGGTAGTATTTTAGATGTTATGGGCACTGTTATAAATGGTTTAAGGATTGACCAGCTTTAATAAATTATACGAGAAAAACATATTTGTGCATCTGTGTCACTCTCTTATCTGATAAATACATTACTTTTATTTTTAAGCAATTTATTTGTTTAAGAGTGGGTACGCGTCAATTTTTTTTATTAAATTTATTAAACGACCTTTTGTAATACAAGCTTGTGCAATGGAATATGGAAACTTGGTACGTATAAACGAAGAATGTCTTCTTTTCATTCATTATTATGGACTGTTAGCAATTGACCCTAACTCAACTGAAACTGACGATGTGGCTAAAGATGTGGCCTGCTGCCTCAGCAACAGCCTGTTTACTCTATATTTGCAGAAATCCAACCATTGATAAAAATAAATAAAAAAATGTCGCTTAGATTTGAAATTTGACAATTATCATTTCAAAAAGTACAAAAATAGTCGCATTATCTGAAATTAACCAATTAATTAAAAAAATTACCCACTGTATCTTAAGCCTAAGCGACGATCAAATAAAACAATATATTAAGCCGGGGTGAAAACTTAAAGTTTTATTGCGGAATTATTTTAATGAACTGCCGTAGACGGTAATTACACACATACTAATACTAACGCTTACTCGTAACTTGGGCGCTTAAAACAAATAAGCTTGAATTTCAAATTGTCGGTTAATATACGTAAATTTTGATGGAAGTGAAGATAAATCTTTGCGTATTCCTAATTTGGTGTGTAA
Organism: Notodonta dromedarius; assembly: GCA_905147325.1. Classification (NCBI taxonomy): domain Eukaryota; kingdom Metazoa; phylum Arthropoda; class Insecta; order Lepidoptera; family Notodontidae; genus Notodonta; species Notodonta dromedarius. Next base: position 9,045,211 of record LR990179.1, on the reverse strand, counting down.
GTAAATAGACCTAAGAGGATTGGTTGGGTAAGGAAAATTTGCTTAAGAATTGTTTGTAACCATTAAAATTTGTCGCTGTATTTAACACAGCCTATTAATAATAATAATAATAATTTAGCCCTTTTGACGTCCCACTGCTGGGCACGGGCCTCCCCTCAACATGAGGGGGATTCAGGCCATAATCCACCACGCTGGCCCAGTGCGGGTTGGCGGATTTCACATGTCTTTCGAAAATTGGTTAGATCTTCTAAGACATGCAGGTTTCCTCACGATGTTTTCCTTCACCGTAAGCAAGTGATAATCATATAGAAATTATGATTCGCACATAGATTTCGAAAAATCCAGAGGTGCGAGCCGGGATTTGAACCCAAGACCTGTGCCCGCAAGACGCGTGCTTTAACCAATCGGCTATCACTGCTATTATTAGTACTATAACAAATAAGTAAATACGGGCTCGATTTTGGTAGTACCACCCTCTCAAAGAAGAACGGCGCAAAGTTTCTTATTTCCCCATCCTTTCAATAACTTTTTAATAGATACTTCTTCGGGAAAAGTAAACCAACTTTTTACGGCAGTATTCAAATGGGATAGCTCCTTAACTCTACAAGTTACCTGCGTAAACGTTATTGGAAGATAAAACCGCGTTATATTCTTCGGGAATTCAATACCCGTCGCAATATGAGGGTTGGATGGTCCATTATTTGTGTCATTACATGTGCACACTACTTTAGCTTAATAACTCCTGTAGTTAACCTTTGACTTCGCTTGGTGTAAAGGTGATGTTACATGAGTTATTGCGAGCAGTTAACGCGGAGTTGCTAGATTATTCTTATTGCATTCCAAAGCAATGGACCCTACCTCACGAATCATTATCATCTGCCTTACCTTTACTCATAATCTAGGGTCGGCGCAGTATGTTTTTTCCTTCCATTCATCGCGCTTTCCTGTCATACTCACATCCACTCCAACCTCGTTCATATCACTCTTAATACAATCCATCCATCTTTTCTTGGGCCTTCCTATCCACATTCATATTCATCAATGTTTTAGTCACGTTCTTCTCATCTCTTCTAATCACGTACCCAAACCATTCCAACTTCTCACTTTCTCTGTTATAGGCGCTACCTTATAACTACCCCACCTCACGAATAGGTCTATTTTTTATATTACAACTAGCTTCTTCCCGTAGCTCTGCTTGCGTATTTTTTGGGTGCCAACAAAAGCGACACCTACCGGCCCCAACTATAGGTAATAACCATCCAGTTGAACCAGTAAGTATAAAAAATAACTATCAAAATCTGTCAACGCGTTTTGGATGGGAAGAATAAATAAATACACACACCACACACATCGGAATTTTAATTAAATAGAAAGTTGGTTAATGGTCGACTGATGTTAAGCAGTTACCGTGGCCTACAGATGCTTGCAATACCAATGGCATTGCTTCCACATTGCGACTTGAAAGGGAAACTCTCAACACTTATCTATTCTTATTTGAGAGATGTCTTAAATCTAATTACTTAAGTGTGTTCTCTTTTACGTGACACTAGTTTAGTGACTCTAGGTAGAGTTCATCTCTACATAGAGTCAATATAATATTGCTACCGATTTCCAAGTCACCCTGTACTGTGTAGCGATGCATATTTGAGTGTGCTTTATTGACTATGGCCCGAAGCTAAGCGATCTAGGAGTATTTCAAGCGATCCAACGCTTTCAATTCAATATACATATCGCCTGCAGATAGAGTCTAGACGATATCGATGCATTTCGCATATCGAGTAAAGACAGGCGAGGATGAGGGAAAGGGCATGAGCACAACTCTTTAGTAGTAATGGGGCATTATAGAAAACATGACATAATACATTTTACAAGGAATATTAAACTAAACGTTGTTATTGCACAATTATAATAATTTATTTCTTACGTCTTTAACAGTTTGTTTGAGTTCTTCAACTCACATAGGTCGATGAGGTGGAGGAAATCCAAATGCGTAAATCTTGTGTAATTGACAAATATATTGACCTTAATTTCGCTTTTACAAGGTTATTTTATTTAGAAAAAAAAGTGAATTTAAATGCGTAGGTCACCGTGCGTGCCGTCTATATTGTGTGAAAAACTGTAACCGTCGCGACTTCGTCGTCGTCATCGTTCGCGCGTTCTGATTGGTGCTCTTGATTATGTCGCGTCATCGGGAACCAATAGCGAGTGAGCCCGTTGGCCCATGGTTATGCGCAAACACAGTTTTTTATAAGAAAAATGCTACATGCATGTGACGTCAGCGCGAGCGACAAAGAAAGAGCCCAAAGTCACTCTCTCCCCACGATTGCCTTATTTTTTATGAAAGTAATTAAAATAAATATAATGGAATTAAAAATGATTAGTGCCTGCCTGCCATTGAGAATATAAAATAATAATTTAATGTTCGTAATAAATATTGCATTAGCATAATACTTACCTTTGTCTTAACAAAACTTTATGATAATACAGAATAATTAAATCTGAAATACGTTTAAAAAACAAATGGGCGGCCGTACAAGCAAAAGTTTTCTCCACAATACCTGTGTCAGCGTGTTTAAGGGCAGTGCACAATATACACACATAAGATCATTAAGATATTTAGGAAATTTATGAGTAATCCTACTAATATTATAAATGCGAAAGTTTGTGAGTGGATGTATGTATGTATGTATGTTTGTTACTCCTTCACGCAAAAACTACTGAACGGATTTAGATGAAATTTCGAACACAGATAGATTATAACCGGGATTAACATATAGGATACTTTTTAACCCAATAATCCAATACTACGCGGATGAAGTCGCGGGGCACAGCTAGTCTTTTATAATAATTGTAGAAAAGTCTTGTACCATTTATTTCATTTTAGAGTCTAATTATGTCTCAATCTTGATGTGTTATATTCATGAAATCGTTCACATACCAATCTTGTTTCATATACGATCACGGAATTATTTTGTTCAGTCTTTACTGCAAAACTTAAGGCAACAATAGCCTAGTGGTTAGAAGAGCCGCCGTCGTAGCTGTCATGTTCCGGTTTCGATCCCATCCTGGCCATTCAACATATTAGCTTAGCTGGAGGGGCTAACGGGAATACTAGTAATGTGCTAAACTCACATTCCTAGTAATCTAATTTTCTCCTAATTTTAATTTTGCTATGCCCGACAGGGTCCATATTGATCATTCACCTTGTTATACCATCTTTGTAATACATATGGAATGCATTAAAGTATTGACTATTGACGATTGACTATCTTTAAAAAAAAACGTGGGTGGATACTTCTGCAATCGCTGTGTCTTTACGACCCAACATGTATCTTGTATCATTTAAATTTAATATTTAATCATTCATTTATATGTATCAATACAATGTACACCATCCTCTTGGAACTCGGTGTTGCATTGGATCGTAAAACACGAGATTAAGGGCGTTGTCACACAAACCGCGTTAGGGCCCATAATTCCGTATACACCCCCCAGGACAGTGTTCTCAAGCGCTAAAAGCTCTGCCAAAAAATATTATCACGTTCTTAAAGTTAACGCAAATTTGTTTTTATATTTTCTGGTGCCGCGATTATGAAATCGTTTCGGTGTGTTTTTTCACGCTTTTGTTTTTAATTTTGTTTACGACGCTTTTAGGTGATTGAACTTTTTTTTGGTGAGTACAGTTTTTGATTCGGTGAACTCGTAGAGAAAACAAATTAAGACAACAAGATTTTGTAGTTCCCAGTATTATTTTCAGTATTTTTTTCTAAAAGTTTTGAATTACGGGTAATATTTATTTAATGCCTCGTATTCCTAAATTATTTGCTGTAAGAAGGTACCTAATTGCAAAACGCTGAGTGAATTATTTATTTACGAACTAGCTGAGCCCGCGACTTCGCCCGCGTGGAATTTAACTTAACAAAAAAGCCCGCTCCCGCATTGTGAGCCCGCGCGACAGGACCCATTTTTAATGTAGTTTTTTTTTAAAATAAAAGTAGCCTAAGTTACAGCTTATAGCATCAGCTATATACCAGTGAAAGTCCCGTCAAAATCGGTCCAGCCGTTTCCGAGATACTCTTTGATTTCATGTGTTTTTATATTTTTACGCGGATCCCTAATTGCTTTTCTAAAATAAAGGTAGCCTAAGTTACTACTTAAAACATCAGCTATCTGCCAGTGAAAATCCCGTCAAAATCGGTCCAGCCGTTTCGGAGATTACCCGGAACAAACACACAGACAGACAGACAGACAATTTTTTTTTAAAACGCGTTTTTGCTATATTTGTCGTTTGTACTTTCATATGCGTTTAGTGAAAAGGTGTTATTTTGATATTAAAAACAGACACTCCAATTTTATTTATTTGTATAGATTTATTGTAGTTTTTTTATCCTCAGTGGATTGAACAATTTTTTTTCGGTGTACCGTGGCTGTCTCAGTAGGTCGCTCACCTCATTCACACGAAGAAGACGGCACGGCACTGTCTTGTCTATTTTTTGCCAGATAATAATTATGACATTTGCATACCTCACAGACTTAAAAATTCTTGTGGCATACCTACAGTTGGTGCATTGCTCACACGTTGTCGATCTGAAATGTAGTGGGACAGAGAGAGGGGAATAGCTTGGCTTCCGGCTCACTCACTCATCGTACGAAGCGCAGATATAATAGCTACTTTACGCAGATCTTCTGTGAGAGGGTGGTATTATACCAGTCGATGTATACAAAATATACTTATGTGTCGGGTGCAATAAGATGTTACATCGGCTATTATACCAATAAGATTTTCTGGACGGTATAATTTCCTATAGTCATAAATCATTGTTATTACTCTGTCTCGCTCGCAATTATGGGCATATGGAGTAGGTACCATAATGATGTGCGTAATATTAGGAAGTCGATATCGATGAATATTGTTTTTACTTTTTTCTAACAAATATACCGTATACAATTGAAACTGAGAGCTCACGATTCGTCCAAGAACCCCATTTCATACAGCCAGTTCCTGTTCCAAAGCCATTTTGTTAACTGATCAATAATCCCAAGGGGTCTTCGCTCAAATCATTCAATAATGGAATTTCTTATAAACCTCTGTCCCCGTGACGTCACAAAAACATCCCCAAGTGACGTCAGCAACGCGCGACCCCCGGTCGACGGACTCGGACCGGGGGACTCGTTGGCCGGGATGACATAGAAATTTCGACGCGGAACCAAAAAGTTTTTGAACAAAAAAAAGTCACAACTTTCTTCACTTTTGGTACTCCAAGTTTTTTTTCTTACAGACCGGACATGGAAGGTAACCTTCTATTATACCAAGTTAAACAAAAAGGGTATACTATATTTATTGCGACTTTACTTTGTTAATATATTTAAACTATCTGCTTTGTGGGACAGTTGAAGTAGTAAAGGTTTTGTAGACTTGTGAAATCTGTCAACAGCTGTATTCCTATAACACCTTTTGTTTTTCAAGTTTCCTCCAAAGCTGATAGTTTTAGAATTACAACGTTAAGTTTTGAAAAAAAGTATACCCTTACCTCTATTTCAACCTGCCTTTCTTTCTGCTAAATTTTGTATCCCACCCTCTCACAGAAGATGGGCGTGAAGCAGCTATTGTAGCTGCGTATCGTACGATGACCGAGAGAGATGGAAGCCCATCCCCCATCCTTGTCCCTCTCTCTTGCCCACTCCCCTTTTCAGCAACGCGCGAGAAATGCTTTAGTATAGCAAGCATCTATAGGCTACCGTAACATGCTTAACATCAGGCAGGTCGTACGCTTGTTTGCCGACTTTGTAATATAAAAAACTCATTTAATTGACGACCGCTTGGCGCAGTGGTTCGAGCGTAGGCCGCTCGGGTCACTGCACATGGTGGTTGCGGGTTCGATTCCCGCCCGGGGCAAATTTCGGAAATGGCCTTTTCGTAATTTGCCCTGGTCTGGGTGTCACTGGGATCGCCCCCAGTCCATTGTACGGTTGCCCATAGTACAAGCTTTGCTTAGTTTGGGACCGTACAGTTGGTGTGTCTGTCTGGCGATATGTATTTATTTATTTATAATTATTTGCTCGATACTGATCCATACCGCTGAGTATTATTTTGGACTTTAAAACACCCAGTTAATACGGGTTTTAGAAAAATATCATTTGACTAACCTTAAAACACTGATAACCTGAAACTGTAATATATTAAAGACTTAAAAATAAATATCGCCAGACTGACACACCGACTGTATGATCTCAAACAAAGCAACGCTTGTACTATGGGTGCCGTACAATGGACTCGGGGCGATCTCAGTGACCTGGGAAAATTACTAAAACGCCATTTCCAAAATTTGCCCCGGCGGGAATCGAACCCGCAACCATCATGTGCAATGAGGCAAATGACCTACGCTCAAACCACTGCGCTAAGCGGTCGACGGTAATATATTATTCTATTTCACAGATCAACAGTAAGGTCTTGAAGCGTGTAATTATTCAGCCCTATTCGCCGGCCTTCAGCCCTATAAATCAAAGTAGGGTCCCGATAGTGGGCGCGGCATCCATCACTGACCCTAACCCATACCTCATATCTCTAGATTGGTTTTATGCTTTCCCACCACCCGTTTGAATCCTGGGCGTGAAATTTATCACTGCTAAGAATACGTTGTACAGTAAGGAACAAGTAAAAACTATTTTTATAGTCTATTTTCACGCCCAGAATTTGTGTAATCCCATAGATACAACCTGATTAGGTTACAGTTTAAAAAACTGTAACCTAACTATGGGATTACATCAATTCTATTGAGAACAGCCGATAGATAGCGCTAGCTGTAGTACCTATTCATAAATGCTGAAACATAGGTAGTAGTATATAGTTTATTTTGTGTCCCTTGGTGTATTTTATATGGTACTTAATATATATTTACAAACTCAGAATCCTTTTCTCTTTCATCAGACATCCCACTCTATATGACAGCAAAAAAAAACAAACACCCCAACATTTCTGGATGTAATATCCGACATATTGATTTTGTTGGTATAAAATGTAGCTTATGTCACCGGGACTGTAATAAAAATCAATTGACACTTCATTCATCTTCATCTTCATTCTTCACACATAAAAATCATACACACTGACGCTTGTGGCTTCGATTATTAAATAAAATTTCAATACTTTCCTAAACGTATTTTAGTGCCACTGGGCTTGCCCTCAGTCGAATACACCGGAACCATACCTGCTACAAAAGTTTCTTTGTTTGGTATGATTGGTGTGTAAGCAGACATTTTCACTGTTAACCCAACTCCGATAATTTCCATATTAAGGCAATTCTGTCAAAATGGATAGGACAAACGGTGTCTTTATTTTGTTAATTGCGCTAAACGTTATTTATAAAACAGTGTATGTGTACTTACAGTGGACCCCCGGTAATCCGGCCCCTGTCTAATCCGGTACCCCCTGTAATCCGACATTTCTATTATTATTGAATACTAGCTGAGCCCGCGACTTCGTCCGCGTGGAATTTAACTTAACAAAAAAGCCCGCTCCCGCGTACTGAGCCCGCGGGACAGGACCATTTTTTAAATTTTGTTTTTCTAAAATAAAAGTAGTATAAGTCACTGATTATAACAACAGCTATCTACCAGTGAAAGTCCCGTCAAAATCGGTCCAGCCGTTTCCAAGATACTCTTTGATTTCACGTGTTTTAATTTTTTTACGCGGAACCCTAATTGTTTTTCTAAAATTAAAGTAGCCTAAGTTACTCCTTAAGACATCAGCTATCTACCAGTGAAAGTCCCGTCAAAATCGGTCCAGCCGTTTCGGAGATTACCCGGAACAAACACACAGACATACAGACAGACAGACAGACAGACAGACAGACAGACAGACAGAAAGATAGACAGACAGACAGACAGACAATTTTTTTTTTAATCGCGTTTTTGTTATAGGTGTTGTATGCACTTTCATATGCATTTAGTGAAAAGGTGTTATTTTGATATTACAAACAGACACTCCAATTTTATTTATTTGTATAGATTTTTGGACAATCTTCGCTAATGTAGATAATACATGATTGAACAGGTTACAACTTGTACGACACGACTCTTATTGTACTCGATGCGTAGGTATTGTTTTGATTCTGACTGCTTAGTTTGAAAAAAAATCGACACGCAGATTGCACAGAGTATAACATATAGAATCTTATCATTGGATCTGTACTTAATTTGCCGGATTATAAGGCAGGTACTCTTTTGTATTAAAATCCGGACTATAGGGGGTCTTAGGCAGTACTCTAAAAACCGACAAATTCGATAGTTCGACACTGCCCTGCACGTTTGTCGGATAACCAGGGGCTCACTGTATTTCTTTATGTTATATGTTATATTTAGATGTTTTGAACCTTTAAAGTTAGTAGTAACTTAACCTTTCTGCAACCAAAATTGTATCTTCTGACTAAATTGTCAAGTGTTTCCAAATATTACGAAACTCCTTTGCCACATATTACTTATGTTAAAATAATGTTCCCAAACAATAATTCCCATAAAAAGATAGCCCTAAAAATGAATTCCCACATTCAACATCACCACAGCCGATAGTAAAAACACCATTAAAAGCGTTCAGATAATAAAACCGTGTAATATTTTCAACCATTTCATAGATTTATGGTCGAAAGATATTTTCCCCTTGTTAGCCTTCGGTATGTTACATCTTAACACGTTCCCGCCTCTGCTGGTATCAATGGGCCGGAATGAGCATTTTTCTGACAAGGTATGATATATTTCAGATAATATATTTACATTTAAGTTAGTTTTATTTTGATATAATAATTGTTAATGATATTTTCTATTTGACGACCGCTTGGCGCAGTGGTTCGAGCGTAGGCCGCTCGGCTCACTGCACATGGTGGTGACGGGTACGATTTCCGCCGAGGAATTTTTGGAAATGGCCTTTTTGTAATTTGCCCAGGTCTGGGTGTCACTGGGATCGCTACCAGTCCATTGTTCAGTATCCATAGTACAAGCGATGCTTAGTTTGGGAGCATACAGTTGATGTAAGTTGACCACTGACTTGACAGCTCACGAGTTTAGGTCCAATTAGTCATATTACGATCCGTGGTGCCTTACAACTGGTCTTCAATCAGCTGTAACAGTCTTGTTTCTATGGAAATTAGCCCATACCAGCTACATATATTTTTCATTACTCATACACTGAAAGTAGGTCTGAAGTTGCCTGAGGAGCGGGTTGAAAGTAATACTTTTCTGGCCCGGGAGAATCACTTTCAACTGACAGCTGTCAAATTATAAAAAAAAAACTAGTTCCATTTCTATGGAACCATGTTCAAACTTTTTCTACAGTCACTCAATTACAGCACGATGTAAAATTGAAATAACATAAAGTTGAGTATTAATTAAAGAATATATACTTTTAAATGACTTAATTATAATTTAGTTTCAACAATTTCTTTAAAATAACATAGATTTGGTCAAAATATTTAAAAATGAAAATTAAAAATACTGGCTAAATAATGAAGTTGGCCGGCCAACGAAAAAAAAAACAAAATAGGCGGCAATCCGATCTTTTTTTTTTTCGAGTTGTAGAGTTCATGCTTCCTTGTTTTATTTCTTTAGCCAATTCCTGTTTTCATTTTTACTTTCCTTGTATTCGTAATGAAAAGCACAGTGTTTACCTCGGGTGAAAGACTTATTTTGTCCCTCGAACTATTAGCGCCCTCGCTACGCTCGGGCGCCAAACCCCGTCTCGGGAAAAATAAGTCACTTTCACCACTCGTGTAACAATGTACTATTGTCTCCCGCTTTGCACCGGAGGGAAGTGGAAATATTTTCTTCCAACTCCTCCTATTATTTCTTTCGATTAAATTCGTGCGGGTTCCAAGACAATTTAACTTTTCCCCGGGACTCGTCGAGGGTCAAACCTCGACGTCATTATTGGTCACCATTGTCGATCCTGGCTTACAGGAGTTACAGTGGTGGGAGTGTGTGGCGGGACTAGTCCCAAAAAAAAAAAATTACCACTGACTTTGTTACATAATTTAATATGACAGCGGTCAAGCGTTGACATGTTTAGTTAATCTACTAACCCCAAGCTAAGACAAAAACGAGCCATTGTTCCCCATTGTGTTTTCAATATCTCTGTGTCAGCGGGTCGTGGTCCTGACATTTTATTTTTTGTTAACTCTGAGAATTAGATTGCCCGTCCACTCGAGCCGTCCGCTTCAACCAATAGGATCGCTTCATTTCAATGAGCTGTCGAAATTCGAAGTGAGCGAGATACCTACTCTACTTAATCATAAGCAAAACAATGTGCATTGAAATAAGACTTTATGTAATACACTCAAAGTCTTCAATCCCACTAATGGGTGCAGGAAGTTCTGAGCCAGTTTGTGCCCAAACAGTTGACTTTCACAAAATCAGATTCCACTAAGTTGAGCTATTTCAGCAAATTCGCTTCAGGAATATGTAATTGTTTTAGTTTCGAGCCCCGCTGATTCCTGTAATCCTTGTTTAACAGTAGAATCCAAGGCTCTCTAAGGCTTAGGCTTGCCTCCTGTTTCAGGAAAATGTTGCATTGTGATTCGCAATTACTGAATACATAACAGAAGTTGGAATAAAATCACATACATTTCTTATTTAATGTTCAAAAGGGTCTAATTTACTTACAAAAAAAAAAAAAAACGATTTGTTTAAGAAATTGGGAAATCTTAGAAAAAACTGTTGAAGATATTGAAGAATTCGGGACAGGTAATCGGAGAGAATTTGAAACTCAAGGGATTTGTCTTAAATTAAAAATCAATAAGTAAATGTACGCAAAAATTACTACGATAATGAATTTCCAGAGATAAAAGATGCTGATGAATTTGCAGACAGAGAATCCTTCATGAATAACAAAAGAACGTATTGGAAACAAATAAAGTGTGTAATGACGGCTCAATTGTAAAGAACAGAGTCCCATATTGTTTTCTACAATAGACTGATTTCTATTGTCTATGTGAAGCGTTCGTTCTCTTAAAAGATGTCTGGTAACGTTGATGAATCGATTGCCAGTGGAGTTTACCACATTTTCTTGTCAACAGTGCCTTTGAAACTTAGATGTAATTACTCAGTTTAATTGTATAGGTCTTATTCAATGACTGCTGGTCTTAAAATATACTTTAACGTAATAAATGTCAAACGATTTCCTTCATACAAAAAAAATTGATGTCAAATTTCAAATTACCTCGTGGTTCATGGCTGGTACGATTGCAAAAAAAAAACAATATAATACGCCGCCATCATTAAAAGCGCCTGTTCACGGCTGGACTGCCTCTCCAAATATGGTTTATTAAAATTAATAAGTTTCCAAAAAATTAGAGTCTTAATAACGACTCCATTAAATCAAAAACAGTGGTACACGTCTTTACATTGTTTAACACAATGAAGTCGACTCTATTGTGCTCCCTGAGGCGTTAATTCCTCGTTTAAAAACAGAAGGCGAATGTTTGCAAATCAAAAGCCAATATCGCTGGTCCCGATCAATACAATGGCTTTGACATATTTGCATAATAGGATTTCGTTGGGGCGTCGAGTTACGAATTGGAGGAGGCGAAATTAAAATGCGGCAAATATAATGTTCCAGTTATAACGGTTTAAAAATAATCTCAACTCTGGGGAAACGAAATCTGGATAGAGAACCTTTGACGGGTTACAAAATGCGTTCGAATGTCCGATACTCATACGGAACCCCAAATATTATTCAAAACATAATAATTATTTTTTATTCTTTTATTATTTCGGACTGTTGAGGCGACCTATTAATATCATCTGAGTATTCAACATGGTTATCCAAACATTCATGGATCCACGTATTTCATCTAATAAAATAAAACCCGATTGCCGTTTTCAGCAAAACATCAGCCAGTATCTTGGGAACCCAAAACTTTGCATCGAGACCCCATTAGGCCCAGCCAAGTCCAAATAATAGGCAAATATGTGCCTGAAACGTCAGTCAATATGTAAAGCGGGGATAAAGGGGATTCAGGGATTCTATTCGGTGATAGGAAACCGGGGATTGGCGGCCATTGATGGCATAAAAAGAAAAATATTCCATGACTTTAGTTCTTAAAAGTACGACGAAATAAAATAAAATTTAACATTTTGTCCATGGTATTAACTCTGACATCCTTTTTGTTTTAAAAATAAATCTTGAAACAATAACTCTAAATTGAAAATTTAAAAACGCCCGATGCGACGACCTTTTCATTAAATTTATACTTTACCTAGTTCTTCCAAATAATTAAGTCAGCGAGATTTGCGGCTCAGTTTTCACAGCTCATATCGGAAATTCATTTGATACAACTAGTTTCGATGACAGATTATGCAAGCGCCATTTACATCATTCGTTTTGGCTTCCTCATTTATAATCTAAGATAACCAATGCAATGTACATTAATCAACAGAAAATCTGTGTAAAAGTATGAGACATTATTTTGTTATGACATTATAATCATTGACATTAGAATAGACAACGAATCTAAATATTGATGCCACGGAGGTTTAATTCCTAGTAAAAGATTATCAATTATGATTCAAATTCAATAACTATCAATAACTCTGGTTCAGGTGAACAGGAGTAGCCCAGGGGATGAATTTTCAATAACATTTCATAAAATTATTTTAAATTTGATTTTATTTCTATATTTTTTCTCAATGGTGGCGCAGCGCCCTCTAGAATTATTATTGCGTAATATTCCATGACCATTAACAAAACAAACAAAATTTAACGCATGCGCGTATCCATCATTTGAAACATGACTTATGGAATGCCTTTAGTTCATACACAAATCTCATATAAATATTTATAAAATATAATTTTTTTCCAGAATCCGGGAAACTTTTCAAATTTATAATATTGTAAAAAGCCACTTCAGACTATTACGATCATTTAAAAATATAATAAATCGAAATCGTTTCAGCCGTTCTTAAGTGATGTAAAGATATTATTCCAATGAGCCTAAATTTCTAACGGATTCGAGCCGTGGAAGTTGGTTTTGGCCGTGAATGTGGCTTTTTAACCTACAAACGAGCTGAAGATCTTCAAACGGCTGAACCGATTTTCATGAAACATAGCTAAGAACACTCTCGATCAGAATACCTATCTAACAAAAGAAACAAAATTGAAATCGGTTCATCACCTTGGGCGCTACGTTGCCACAGACAGACACACGGATACACAGATACACATGTTAAACTTATAACACCCCTCTTTTTCATCGGGGGTTAAAAACAATGAAATTCAAATTTAGAATCATGCTATAAACACTCCTTAAATAAACGATCGAAGTTCCCCGGGGCTTGCCGGTATAAAATAAATCATAGCACAAATTAGCCGTAGGCATTAATTACCTAATTATAACACCGCATAAAATAAAGCATTCCTTAAATTAATCTCCTCATCGCCTCACGTGGAGATAATAACAAGGTTTCCGGTGTCGATGTCTTGGAAAATGTTAACTTTAGATATAACTAACTGAGCCCGCGACTTCGTCCGCGTGGAATTTAACTTAACAAAAAAGCCCGCTCCCGCGTTCTGAGCCCGCGCGACAGTACCCATTTTTTTGTTTTTGTTAAACTAAAATAAAAGTAGCCTAAGTTACTGCTTATAATATCAGCTATTTGCCAGTGAAAGTCCCGTTGAAATCGGTCCAGCCGTTTCGGAGATTACCCGGAACAAACACACAGACAGACAGACAGACAGACAGACAGACAAATTTTTTTTAAATCGCGTTTTTGCTATAGGTGTCGTATGTACTTTCATGTGCATTTAGTGAAAAGGTGTTATTTTGATATTACAAATCCAATTTTATTTATTTGTATAGATAATAAAATAATTAATAAACACACCTGAATTTGAAATTATAATATGGTGTTAGAGCCAAAATATAGCCAGTTGACGACAGCTCAGCTATATAGGTACAGGCTGGCTTTAACGAGGTAGTACCACACTGTCACAAAAATCTGCGTAGTTATTATAGCTGCGTTTCATACGACGAGTGAGAGAGCCGGAAACCCAACAACAAGCTCCCTTCCGCTCATTCTATCCCATTCCCCTTCAGGTTGGCACCGTGCGAGCAGTGCCTTTGGTATTGCAAGCAACAATAGGCAACCGTGCCTATTTAACATCAGGCGCGTCGTACGCTACTTTACCTACTGTGTTGTATAAAAAAATAGTACATTGTTACACGAGTGGCGAAAGTGACTTATTTAGTCCCGAGACTAATAGTTCGAGGGACAAAATAGTCTTTCACCCGAGGTAAACACTGTGCTTTTCATTACGAATACAAGGAAAGTAAAAATAAAAACAGGAATTGGCTAAAGAAATAATACACGGAAGTATGAACAATACTCTACAACTCGAAAAAAAAAAAGATCGGATTGGCACCTATTTTGTATTTTTTTCGTTGGCTGGCCAACTTCATTATTTAGCCATTATTTTTCATTTTCATCTGAAATATTTTGCCCAAATCTATGTTTTTTTTAAAAAAAACAGTTGAAACTAACTTCTAATTAAGTCATTTAAAAATATATATTCTTTAATTAATACTTAACTTTATGTTATTTCAATTTCACATCGTGCTGTAATTGAGTGACTGTAGAAAAAGTTTGAACATGGTTCCATAGAAATGTGAAAATGGAACTAGTTTTTTTTTATACTTTGACAGCTGTCAGTTGAAAGCGATTCTCCCGGGCCGGAAAAGTATTACTTTCAACCCGCTCCTCAGGCAACTTCAGACCTACTTTTAGAATATAAGTACTGAAATAGTACATTGTTACACGAGTGGTGAAAGTGACTTATTTTTGGTCCCGAGACGGGGTTTGGCGCCCGAGCGTAGCGAGGGCGCTAATAGTTCGAGGGACAAAATAAGTCTTTCACCCGAGGTAAACACTGTGCTTTTCATTACGAATACAAGGAAAGTAAAAATAAAAACAGGAATTGGCTAAAGAAATAATACAAGGAAGTATAAACAATACTCTACAACTCGAAAAAAAAAATCAAGATCGGATTGCAGCCTTTTTTTTTTTTCGTTGATCGGCCAACTTCATTATTTAGCCATTATTTTTCATTTTCATCTTTAAATATTTTGCCCATATCTATGTTATTTTAAAGAAATTCTTGAAACTAAATTATAATTAAGTCATTTAAAAATATATATTCTTTAATTAATACTTAACTTTATGTTATTTCAATTTTACATCGTGCTGTAATTGAGTGACTGTAGAAAAAGTTTGAACATGGTTCCATAGAAATGTGAAAATGGAACTAGTTTTTTTTTTTAATAATTTGACAGCTGTCAGTTGAAAGCGATTCTCCCGGGCCGGAAAAGTATTACTTTCAACCCGCTCCTCAGGGACTTCAGACCTACTTTCAGAGTATGAGTAATGAAAAATACTTTTTAAGAAGGCTTACCTCCTTTCGCGATTTCAATACCGTTATACCTGTATTGTTTTGACGACCGCTTGTCGCAGTGGTTCGATTCCCGCCGGGGAAAATTTCGGAAATGGCCTTTTCGTAATTTATCTTGGTCTGGGTGTCACTGGGATCGCCCCCAGTCTATTGTACGGTACCCATAGTACAAGCGTTGCTTAGTTTGCGACCATACAGTTGGTGTGTCAGTCTGGCGATATTTATTTATTTATTTTATTTTATTTATTCAACCTACTTCAAGGGGATTCTCATATCCTTAAATTTGAAACCACGTCTCGTTACAATTCCACACAATAGGGGTGAAAATTCATACTGAAAGTAAAAGTTGGGTACCTCTCCCACCGGTAATTAGGAGGGTAAATCAACAAACGCCCTCGGACATGAACCACATGGTCTTCCAACTGTAATGGGTTTTAAATTACAAGTTTCGTTGGCAGAATACAGAAATACAACATTTTATTTCTTTAAGTAGTATATAACTGCTGTAACTTTGCCTTAGGCCTTAGGGTGCTCGTACACTTGAGCCGGCCAGGCTGGCTGGGCTAGCTGGCTCGTTTCTTTCGACCAATAAGATCGCTTCATTTTAAAGTGCTAAGGAAAATGAAGCCATCCTATTGGTAGATGCGGGCAGGCCAGCTAGCCTGGTCAACCCGTCTGGCTCAAGTGCACTGGCACCCTTCACGGTGGTAGAGCCAAGCTTTAGCGAATTGGTTACAGTTTATAGGTAGTACAGTCCGCTCACAAAAGATCAGTATGAAGTGGCGTTTCGTGCGATGAGCGAAAGGACTGAAAGCCCAACCGCCCCTCCATTCCCTTCCCTCGGTAGATTCCGACTATTCATAAGTGTTTTGTACATGAACAAAAATACATTAACCGTACTATGGTGTGTTAATTTATCTATTTTCCGTTTCAGGTAGTTAATCTATCAATTATTTTGGTAAGTTGAAACAATATTTAGAATTTTGCAATAATAAGGATCCTCATAAAATAACCTTCAGGTGTGTCTGTCCAACGATCTATCTCCCAAAAGACATCCACTGCAGTACAGTACAGTAAAGTACAGTACACTACAGTACAGTACAGTACAGTAAAATACAGTAAAGTACAGTACAGTACATAATTACATCATATTCACCATTTAAAGCGCCATGCAAAATATCGTAGTTTATTAAAAAATACTTTAAGATAATGTCTGTCATAGCCATTTTCTTAAACTTCTTAAGTGGGTATTGTGGAAAGCATTACAGCTTTATTCAGAGGATAATTTTAAAACTGTTTTATAATGGACATAAAATAACTATAATACCTATAAATATTCGGAATTACCTTTCACTTCGCAATACCGTTAAAAATTTATTTTTCAATAAAGATTTTCTTTAAGTGCCTAATGAAAATTTTAAGTGTGAAATTTTCACTTGGCTGTT
This sequence comes from Notodonta dromedarius, assembly GCA_905147325.1. Taxonomy (NCBI): domain Eukaryota; kingdom Metazoa; phylum Arthropoda; class Insecta; order Lepidoptera; family Notodontidae; genus Notodonta; species Notodonta dromedarius. The sequence continues at coordinate 9,028,336 of LR990179.1, read as the reverse complement.
TGCAAAATAATGGTCGCATTACGGGTATTAGATCTTTTAAAGACTTTATAGTTAAAGCAAGTTTTGAGGTGAGCGTTCACTTGAGCAAGGCGTCTGGTTTTATCTCATGACTCATCACGAGAGGAACCGCAGCGATGGAGAAAGCTTATCAATGCTTAGACGCCCCAAGTCGGTCACTGATATCATGGCAGAGATCAAGGCAAAGATGGTGCGATGATTTTAACACTTTTGTGGTTTAAACGTGGCCATAAGCCCATAATGGGGACCTGTGGAGACGGAGGGGGAGATCTTTGCCCAGTAAAATCGTTATCTCGTTAATGATTGACTATTTTTGTCTGGCTGTTTTGGGGTCAGCCCTTCTAATAGTCATAATAATTATGTCAAACCGTTACCGCTGTGGGTTGTCTGTAAAATAAATATAAATAATAATAATAATTTAGCCCTTTTGACGTCCCACTCCTGGGCACGGGCCTCCCCTCACTACGAGGGGGATTCAGGCCGTAATCCGCCACGCTGGCCAAGTGCGGGGTGGCGGATAAAATAAATATAGTTTACGTCTATCTAATATTTAAAAATGAATCTCTATTTACTTGGTCATCGCATCACGCGTGAAGGGATAGAACGATTTCGCTAATTATTTTTTTGTTATGTTTATTATTGTCAGGAGATTTATTATGAAGGTCGTATGAAAGAAAAAAAATAAGAAAGTTGAGCGGAACAATTCGAATTCAATATTCAAAGTTAAGACAGGACTACGTCTGTGGGGTCAGCTAGTAAATAATAAAAATTCTTAATATAAATCGTCATTGGGTCGGATTTTATTATCAATCCGGTTCACAATACTCGCATCGCGTTGCAAAAGTTTATACTTGCTATACTGTCAATACTGTTGTGATAAAGATCGTGATACGCGTGATACTTGTGTTATTCCTGATAGTGTTATCGCGGCTATTTATCTACTTACTAGCGTTTTCCCGCAGCTTCGTTTGCGTACATGTTATTTTTTGGACGTCTATGAAAGCGCCATATAGCAGGTCTTACTATAGCTAAAGACCTTCCACGTGACCCCATAAGTACAAAATGGAGTCCTATTATCAATAAATATACTTTTTTTATAAATCTTGTGTCAGCTTGATTACGATTGAACATATGAACATGAATGTTTACGTGAAATACTTTAGGCTACTTTAGACAGCTTTCACAGTGTTAAAACTATGACATAAAGTGTGAGTGGCTTCGACGAGGCATGTTTATTGTGTGAAACTTTAATGACAATAGTAAAACGTAAATGGAAAATCTATCGTACCATTCGCGTTCAGTGCTTTCTTCTTTCAGACTGTGGGAATTAAATTTGCAACAACATAACACCCTAGTCTGGGTGCCACTGGGTTTTCCGCAGTCCATTGAACGGCACCCATCTTGTAAAAGTTCTAGTTTGGGACCATATTCCAGTTCGTGTGTTAGTCTGGCTACAATTATAATCTAGTTATTAGAAGCGCAGTGCGATAGTTTCCACAATACATTAGTAAAAGAAGAGACTTTTAAGTTAAAAAGCAAAAAGAGAGTTATAGGTAGAGTCGTATACAGACTTTATTTAGAGCAGGCCAAACCGCGCCGGAGCAATAAAAACGATGCGGTTTAATACCGCAACAAATTAGCTTGGAATACCACTTAAAGTATTATTTCTCTTTGCTCCAGTGTCTGTTGAGTAATAGAGACTTATTCAGTGTTACTGGGAGAGTTCATTTAGAAAGGAAGAGTATTTATTGTGTTTAGTATTTTCAGTTTTGGGACTTAGAAATCCGTTAGACTTATAATTAAACCTAGGTATGTCTAGATTTCGCGGTCGCTCGTCAACTATGATATCTGAGTTTCTGGGCGCCTTTGGGTCTCCAACATTGCTTAATGACTGTGGTAGTAACAGCTTAACGTGCCCTCTGAAGTACAAACTGAAGCGCTTAACTGTAAACATGTTTTTTATTCAAATTCAAATTTAAAGCGTTTATTTTGTTGACGCCTACGGGGGAACTTACAAATTGTCAATTTAACAATTTTTTTTCTTATATCTATAACCGGATCGGAACGCGACCTCCACTGAGAAGATCCGGCAAGAAACTCATGTTTCTCGGCTTGGCTTGTCTTTTGACGTCTTTTTTTTTAGTGTAAGTATAACGCACTATTTGATCCAAACGCAGGATATAAAGTAACACTTTGGAGATATTATTGTGCCTTATCGCCTATAGTTCCACATTATTTGGAATTATTTTATAGCTAAACCATGTATTTATAAGTTCGATGGTCGTTGGTTAGTCGCTAACGTATATTAACAAGATATTTACGAAAAATTATAAGTTTCTTGCAGGGGGTAAAAACGTACGTACCTAAAGCGTATGGTAGGGCTATTGTCCAATGGCTATCATAGAGCATTTGAATCACGTATCAATCGAGACGTTCAAATCGATTCACCAAATTGATTTCAACAATCGAGAACTCGGTCGTTAACTCGATTAGCCGGTACTCTTTGTTAGTTCGTTCGTTACGCGACAGTTTAATTCTGTTAGTAGTATCACTGTCGCGTTTGAGTTAGTTAACTAAAACACTTCTTCACGTGTGTGGCATGCCTATTTCCTAACTTGCTGGCTTTACGTGGACCAACGTGTGCTTTACTGGGATAAAATGTATCTTGTATTTTGACCCGGGATATTATCACTATGTCATTTGAATGCATTGAGTGGTTTAAAGCGTAATTTATTTATTTATTTCATAAAGATAAAAGATATCCAAATTGCAGTTTTGTACTCTTTGTCGACTACGTAGATTAGACAGCGCGTAGAATGAATAGGTTCGAGTGTAGCTGAAACCATGGGCTAAAAATGCATCCAAAAATATCAAACATAGTTAAGTAGCGTTATGAATTAGCATTTAAAAATACCGATATTCGATGTTTTAAATTAAATATAAACACCCAAGTGAAATTGCAATTTCAGTCTTAAAAAGTTAGAACTCGACCGCTCTGGATTCTGGTTCAAAGCTTTTTAATTAAGCCACTATTTTTTATCCGGGTTTCCGGATTGTGCGGTTTTCTCGTCACGAGCCGGGCGAAAAATCTATAACATTTTCCTTTTTCACCCCGCCCGGTATCTGCTGTAAGCGAAAACGTTGCGTATCACTGACGTCTTCTAACTACTTTTTGGGGCGAGAAATAATTTCTATAATGCGAATGGCGCCAAGGTTTTTTTTAATGTAAGTAATTACTTAGATGACATTATGAAAAGACTATTTTTCTGGATATTTTTTTAATTATTCCAGCGTTGGGGAATGTCTTTAACTATAATTATATAAGTGTTGTATTGTATGTTATAATAAAAATAGAAAATATTTAATAATTTCCACACTTCACATCTCTTATTACTAAAAACCATTGACTACATGGTTCTGTGCTCAGAGATTAATTAACCTACAGCTCATATGCCCATAAAATATTCGTACTGTATAAAATACATTTAGCACTAAATAAATAAGGTCTAGATTCCTTCACCATTATCAATTATTTATAGAACACTCAACCAGTATCTTAAACTTTATCCAATTTAGGTACCTTACAAAATAGCCATAATATAGCTATTACAGGTCTGCGTTAATTTGACACAGAGTGATGCTAATAGCAGCTGAGGGCTGAGGGCTGACCTCCACCAAGGAGGATTAATGTACAGACGTAGAGGCGACTACTTAGTGTGTGTACAGAATATATATGTTGTATACCATTTATAATCGCTCTAACTCACAATGAAATAGAGTACCGCTGACAATGCTTCATACATACCTGAATCATTGTGAACAAGTCTACGTAAAAACCGTAACATGATTCTTTCTATAACCAGATAATAACTGATAACACACTCGAGCCCGTAGCACGCTGGGCCGTAACATACTGTAGTCTCGTAGTACTTTGTAGCCTCGTAGCACGGTGGCCCATAATACACTGTAGTCTCGTAGTACGTTGTAGCCTTGTAGCACGCTGCCCTGTAACACATTGTAGGCTCGTAGTAGTTTGTAGTCTCGTAGCACGCTGGCCCGTAACGCACTGTAGTCTCGCTGTGCTTTAAAGCCCCATAGCACCAAGTAGCCCATAACTGTTCCCGTAGGGTATTCCCATAGCACCAGTAGCCTTATAGCTCTATTTGTGCACATCCCAATACACTGAAGTTATTAAATGTGATATAATGGTATACAACTCCAATGAGGCAGTATCAAACATCTGTACATACATCACCTCACCTTCGAACTGGCTAATCGTGGCCTCTATAAGCGTCATGATAACATATTGACGCGGGTATTTTTACTGATCCTTGTTTTGATTTAATCAAGTAATCTAGGTCTCGGACATATAAAAAAATAATAATTACAAAATGTAAAAAGACAAGCCCGCTGAGTTTCTTGCCGGATCTTCTCAGTCGAGGTCGCGTTCCGATCCGGTTGTAGATATAAGAAAAAAATATTGTCAATTTGTAAGTGCCCCCGTAGGCTTAAACAATTATCTATAATAACTGCGTTGCGTACGATGAGTGAGAGCTGGAAGAATCTTATTTTAAAAATTATCTTTTGTAACCGTCATGTCTTCACGTTCATAGACAAGTTTGCGATAGAGATGACTTGTACGTCTGTGGACCAGACAAGATGGCGGTTACCGGTCCAATTGCCGGAAATGACACAAGACCGGAACGGAAATGGACGAACCGCCCGACGCGGCTCTTATAATATATTGTAAAACTAATATCAATTTTCTGCAATAGGATTTCTTGGATTGTGGATTCACCATAAAATAATTTCCGGATTTTTCGGATTGTTTTATAATAAATAGAGTTAGTTTTCTTAAGCTGCCGGTCCCAGCTATCATAGTCGTTAAGCCATGTCTGGGGCCTTCGGACATCCTGAATACTCCGCACCAGTGTTGGCCACAGGAACGGGCAAACGATTATCTTGTGATTTCACTCTATCCTCTAAGTGTACTATACTCAACTCAACTCAAAATTGTTTTTATTCACGTAAGCCAACAAAGCATTTATGAATAGTCAGAATCTACCACCAGTTCGGTATGCTGCTTCCACTGAGAAGATCCGGCAAGAAACTCAATGGTTACTATTTTCAATGAATTAAAGATGGTGTACATTCTCAGGAACAGCATAAAAATAATAATATGAGCGGGCAACACCATTGTCACTAAATAACTAACCGTAAATAATAATCAAATCTCACTCAGATTTAGGTATTTAAATATAATTATAGTTTGATAGAGACAGATGAAGCTTTTATCTAAAGGTATCTAATTAACTGCATTAACTCAAGCGTGTATATTAACGGGATCTGGTCCTTGTTTAGTTACCGGAACTGACTGCTGTCGGTCCCCCTTCGGAATCCCAAGATTTATTCGTAAGTTTGTTATACTAATTGCTATGTAAACGGCCTGAGTTTGACAGAATCTAAATTTATGGACAGACAGGTGGAAGATTTCTTATTTTTATTATCTTTACAATAATTATTACCTAATCCGCGAATCATTATCAATTAATAATAATTTTGTTGTAACATATCACACTTTTCTACCTATCTACTCATTATTTTGTATCATAATTAATTTATTTATGTATGTATAGTCCCTCGCTGTCATATTTATATTTATTTATGCAATTGCTCCATCTATTGGGTTACCACACCTTCTAGGCCTTGACTAAAATCAGCGCTGCAGGGGGCTTTGGCCCCTTCAGCTCATAAGCCAAACGCCTTTCCTTTATGGCTTAGGTAACATTGATGTACCCAAACATCGTAGCCCACTTCCTTTTGTGTTCATTTCTAGACTTGAGTATGTGTGTAAAGAAACACGATTTATTATTGCACTCGTGCGCATGAAAACGTAGCTGTGTATTTTACGTGAACACCGTGCCTACTTCAAAGATTGGTAGAATAAATTCCGTACAGACACTAAGTATTAACTGCCTACTCCATTTTTGAAAAATCTAGACTTCATAAAATAAAGTCACAGACCAACCAACGTTTAGAATCTACACTAGGAATAACTTGCATTAAAATAATTCCAAAAAAAGTTGCAGGGGCTCGCGCAGACCTAGACATTGTGATTGGTCTGGAGCGGAGTTATAGAAAATAATAATAGATTATGATTGGTCGGTCGTAAATCTTTTGTGTTTCGCAAATATTTTGAAGCGAAGCTTCAATACGGACATTCGGGGCGCTCGCCGTGCGGCCACTCTATCCGTGCTAAGCGTCAGTGGCGTTACACGATGTATATAGGTATACAGAGTGGCAGCTGCGGCGCCCTACCCTTTATACTAAAAAGCTTCGCTTCTTTCGAGCGTCCCTAGACAGCACTGTTTTTTTTCCTAGAGCGCGGCGTCTAAAGAGTGATTGGTCCGTGACTGAAGGACCACTTATATAATCTCATTAAGAAATACATAGCCCATATGCTGTAAATGTTTTATGTCGACATTTCAGTTACCTTACGTATATATCCGTACTATCTCCATATTAAAATGAGCTCAGCCCCCTATTTGCGTATGCTTAGCAAGTGTATAAGTCCATTACGGAGCCCGCAATGGTTATGAGGTTCATAGCGGTACAAGACAACAACCACCTAAGTTTTAATAGGTAGCTTGTGTTAACGCTGAGAGTCCCTATGTACGGCATTGTTTAATTAAACTGTTAGTATCTGTAGCCCTATTGGAAGTAGAAAGGGTAAGCTCGGCTATTTGTTTTTATCTATTATGTAGTATACTAAAAAGTTATATTTCGTAAGCTGGTCTCTTCACAATGATAAGTCGACTATCTTTTAGGTTTGAGCAAAAAATATCGATATTTTTCCGCATTATAATCGATGTTTGTATATCGTTGCTATTTTACCACCTGATGTTAAGCTGTAACCGTAGCCTATAGATGATTACAGTACCAAAGGCGACATTCGCACGATCCCGACCTGAAAGGCAGAGGGACTGAAGGAGAGGGAATAGGCTTCCGGTTCTCTCACTCATGGTACGAAACGCAGCTATAATCGCAAATTTATGCCGATCTTAAATTCTGTTAGAGTGTGGTACTACCCCTGTCATGCCAGTCCTATATGACATGTAGTGAATAGGCTCTACCTTGGCTCTACCACTTTAATAATCGTATTATTATCACGAATGGCAACACTTAGTTTTTCTTTTAATATGGTTCTACGAGAGTCACCAACGCGCAATATTTAAACCGATCTCAAGTCTGAGAGCGGTCTTGAGTGCGCTTTTGTCATGTCATTTTGTACTAGCATGACATAAGAATGGCATTTCCAAGGTCGCTCTCAGACTTGAGATCGATTTATTAATGCGGCACTAAGTGGCAAGCCTTCCATCGATGCATAAAAGCAACTCAGAATAATTAGCTCCATAATGTTACTTCTTAACGTAAACTTTCACACAAAATCACCTCATTCCGTTACATTAAGCTCTAGAAGTTTGCGTCCATAATTCCTTCAAAACTTGGCGCCGCGAGGGTTACGGACTAAATATTTTACCTGCTCACGGCTTCATATCGTTAGACCCTTAGGTATTTGCATTAATTACGCATTAGAATATAGAATGATATAATTAAGGGACGGTGCACACTTGCGTTTTATTATGGCGTTGACAGTGGCGTCAGAAGCGTCAAGTGAAGCGTCTGTTAAACTTTCATATTTTTTTTCCTTAATCAATGACGTTGTTATGGTAGAAATTGGCCGATTTTCTACCTATTTTTAGAGCCTGACCATGTGTAATTTTATTTTGCTTTAGACATTCTTATTATTTTGAAAAACCCAGAGGTGCGAGCCGGGGTTTGAACCCATGACCTGGTGCCCGCAAGACGCCTGCGTAACCAACCGGCTATCACTACTATGCTATATCTATGTGCGATTCATAATTCATATTATGATTATCACTTGCTTATGGTGAAGGTGAACATCCCAGTAACACCCAGACCAAGGCAAATTACGAAACGGCCATTTCCGAAATTTGCCCCGGCAGGAATCGAACCCGCAACCACCATGTGTAGTGAGCCGAACGGCCTACGCTCGAACCACTGCGCCAAGCGGTCGTCAAGCTCGTCTAGTTTACACGAGAACAGTGCTTGTTTGCGTTGGCCTGTTTACAAGCGTACTCAACTCATGTGAACCAGGCCTTAAATCCAGACGGAGGTCCGGTGTTGCAGACCTTTTTTATTATCGATCAACATGCTTGGTTTTTGGTCGTGAAGGTATAAATAAAATATACCTACTTACTTCTTTGTTTCACAATGTCGACTACAAAGTTTTACCTCTAGGCCGAAAACGCAGCGTTTCAACCACCCGTCTGCTACCACGTCGTTTGTATCAAGGTAACTTTGTGAATTTAGACAACCAAGCGGCTCAGTACGCCATTACAGAGGTTTAATACCTCCCCTTGAATTAAGGGGGGATGGGGGGGTCCCATGTGTTATCGACGATGTTTGTGTTATGAGGATGGTATTGTTGAGTTTGGCTGGTAATCTATACAAATAAATAAAAATGAAGTGTCTGTTTGTAATATCAAACTAACACGTTTTCACTAAATGCTTATGAAAGTACATACGACACCTATAGCAAAAACGCGATTTAAAAAAATGTTGTCTGTCTGTCTGTCTGTCTGTGTGTTTGTTCCAGGTAATCTCCGAAACGGCTGGACCGATTTTGACAGGACTTTCACTGGCAGATAGCTGATGTTATAGGGAGTAACTTAGGCTACTTTAATTTTAGAAAAACAATTAGGGTTCCGCGTAAAAAAATAAAAACACATTAAATCAAAGAGTATCTCCGAAACGGGTGTACCGATTTTGCCAGGACTTTCACTGGTTGATAGCTGATGTAATAAGCAGTAATTTAGGCTACTTTTATTTTAGGAAAAACATAATTTAAAAAAATGAAAAAATGGGTCATGTTGTGCGGGCTCAGAACGCGGGAGCGGGCTTTTTTGTTAAGTTAAATTCCACGCGGACGAAGTCGCGGGCTCAGCTAGTTGATAATATAATTATTGATCATTGAAACAGTGGTAGAGCCAAGCTGCAACTAATTGACTACAGCTCATATACAGGCTGACTCCACCGGGGTAGTACCACCCTGTCACAGAAGATCGGCGTAAAGTAGCTATTACGATGAGTGAGGGCCGGAATCTTTATAGACTATCTTTTATACTTTAAAAAAGCTGCTATTCAATAAGTGCATTTTAATTGTAATGTTGTTATTGTAATCGTAATGTTGACAAGTCGTTGGAAATGTTAATAATTTTATATTATTTGTTAGTAGCGTTTGATTGTTGGTTTAAAAGCAATGATTTGAATATTTTCGTTGAAATATCTTTCTTCTGCTGATATAATTAGGATTCAATTTTGTGGCTTTGTTTTTTTTATCGGTCACCAAAATCTTCATGAAGCACTTTAAGGCACTCTTATGCTCCCAATGTTTTATTGAACTGCGTTTATTTTTCTGAATTATGAGATATTTCTAACGTTTCCAGTAGAGATAAATACTAAGAGCGGCCGTTGCAGGGGACCAAGAAGATAAACTTTTATGTTCTGATTTTCTGAACTGCTTAATAGGTATATTTTTAACCCCCCGACGAAAAAAGAAGGTGGTTATAAGTTTAACATGTGTATCTGTGTGTCTATCTGTGGCATCGTAGCGCCTAAGCTGATGAACCAATTTTAATTTTGTTTTCTTTGTAAGGTATTCTGATCGAGAGTGTTCTTCTTAGCTATGTTACAGAAAATCGGTTCAGCCGTTTGAAAATTATCAGCTCTTTGGTAGTTTAAAAAGTCGTCGCATCGAGGGTTTTTAAATTTTCAATTTAAAGTTATTTTATATGTATTTTTAGATTATTTTTATTGCGTACTTGGCTTCCATTGTGACATACAAGATACGACAATTCTCATATCTTGATCGTATAAGTCTCGAAAACAGATCGATTACAGACACTGTACATACTACTATTAAGTTTGGTGCGAGCCTAAATAAGATTAATAGCGGCAGTCCCAGAGATTTCGCCGATCCCGCAAACGTCGCGGTATCACTGTTTTTGTGAGAAAAACGAATCATTAGTTAGGGCCTACAGATGTTATGCGGGGAAATCGGGGTTTTTACCAAGTCTCCCCAACCACCATTCATCTACAACTCACCAGATTCATTTACTCAGTAAGCAGAATTAATTGGTTATAATAAAACATCTTCAAAATAGTATTTTCTAAAGGTATAACAGTGCACAACACTATTGCTAAAGGTATAACAGTGCACAACACTATTGCTCTGATTGTATCTGCGTTTCGCACGGTGAGAAGAAGAGTTGAAAACGTAACCTCCTTCCCTTCCCCCTCATACAGGTCAGCAACGAGCGAGTAATGTTTGGTATTGCAATCATCTATTGGTTACAATAGGTAATTGCTTAACATCAGGCATCGAAAATTCCGTGTGTGTGTTCTTAATTATTCTTCTCCTTCTAAACGGCTTGTCCGATTTTGATGTTTTTTTTTGCATTCTTATGCGTCACCTGAACGACTCTTAGCTACATATGGAGCCAGTAGGTGGCGCTAAACACAGACACAAAGGTCACAAAGTTATGATCACTATACGTTATATTGTGTGAAAGTTTTCTTTAGAGAACTTCCGTGTCATACTATCATAATTTAGCCCTTTTAATGTCTCACTCCTAGGTACGGGCCTCCCCTCACTACAAGTGGGATTCAGGCCATAATCCATCACGCTGGCCCAGTGCAGATTGATGGATTTCATATGTCTTTTGAAATATGGTTAGATTTTCTAAAACATGCAGGTCTCACGATGTTTTCCTTCACAGTAATCAAGTGATAATCATATTGAAATTATGATTCGCACATTGATTTCGAATAACCCAGAGGTGCGAGCCGGGGTTTGAACCCAGGACCTTGGGCCCGCAAGACGCGTGCTTGTGTCATACTATTATGATGTGTATAAAACAATTATGCTTATTGTAACAAATATGCAATTATGTTAACTGTAGGTACTTTTTCCCGGGAATCGTCGAGGGTCAAACCTCGACGTCATTATTGGTCACCATTGTCGATCCTGGCTTACAGGAGTTACAGTGGTGGGAGTGTGTGGCGGGTGTAGATACATGTCATTCTAACCCGGCAAACGCACATAACCAAAAACAACGTAATAAGCATACATTGTTGCCCTTTTACGACGATAACGATGGACAGCGTCCAAATTTGTCGTATTACCGTCGTGAATGGCATTAAAATGTGCGGCGCGTACAAAAATGTGGCCGAATAATGAGCGGATGAAAAACACGAAAAACGCGTATGAATTTTGTTTCAAAGGTTACGTAGAGACATTAGTTTATACTTTTTGGCATTTTTCACACGTTACCGACTTTAAGGGGAGTGGAACAGAGGGAGGGGAATGAACTACAGCCTCCGGTTCTCTCAGTGATTAGAAAAAATCGCAACTATAATAGGTACTTTACGTTTTTTTGGTACCTACTACCCTGGTTTAGCCTACCTGTATATAAACTTCAGACAATCAGGTACTAAAAAACCTCTCTTTAAAAATATATTGTTGGGTACTAGGGGTAGGTACACTAAATGCCGTTAAACGTGTAAAAAGGTTTAATTCGCTCTCCACAAACTTGACAAATACACAGTACTACACTATCACTAGTTACATACAACAAACACTGTTCCGAATCACTTAGCAGTCACACAGTATTCCAATATAATCGCCTAGGTCACTGGTATATCACTCTTCGTTCGCTTACTTAAGTTCCGTACACTGTCGCTTCCAAGAAGTAACTAACTCGCTGCCCGTCGTCAACACCTTATATACGGAATAAAGATGCGAGCTGGTATTTTCCTGAACATTCTCGGTAGGTATGTAGGTGTAGTAATAATAGTAGGATGTAGGAATAATAATCACAATCGAACGATCCCGAGACCCATTGTCGGCTTCCCTTTGTATTGTGTCGCGTTCCGATCCGGTTGTAGATATAAGAAAAAAATATATGTAAAATTGACAATTTGTAAGTGCCCCCGTAGGCCTACACAAAATATGTGATTTGAATTTGAATTTGAGTTTGAATTCGTTCGCGAGTAGGTATTCGCAGCCGTCGCCGCGCCGATAACGCAAGGACGTTCACTTTATACCTACATACCTACAGTCTCGAACATTCAATTTTTAGAGATCCTTCATAACTAATCGATGGAGTACATCTAGAATAACAATGCGTTTTTGTATCAAGCTGATAAAATAAGGATCCTTCGAGACATTTGACCAAATAGTTTCTAGGTCGCAACAATATTTTCAATCTCTTATCGATCCGTACCTACTTACGACTTCCTTGAAATCTTGACAATCCCACTATGAAAACGTATTAATTATAATAATTATAATTTTAGCCCTTTTGACGTCCCACTCTTGGCCCGCGCCTCCCCTCAACACGAGGGGGATTCGGGCAATAATCCACCACGCTGGCCCAGTGCAGGTTGGCGGATTTCACATGTCTTTCGAAAATTGGTTAAATCTTCTAAGACATGCAGGTTTCATCACGATGTTTTCCTTCACCGTAAGCAAGTGATAATCATATAGAAAACGTATTGTAAGGCAGTAATACGAGTAGTATAAATAAAACAAAGCCTCTTTTCTGACTCTCTATCTGTTCGCTCAGTACTATTCAACTACGCTATAGAACAGAACTACGTATAAATTGTAAAGAGTAGTCTTCTAAAAGGTTTGCTTAATTCAAGGTCAAACTTGGCATACCTACTTAACCCTAACCTAGAAACTAAATGAAATATAAACCAGGAAACCCGCGCTCGGTAAGTGGTTTTATTTATAACCATGCAGTACTCTAAACAAATTCACGTTGTGGTCATTTTTGCGAACCGCATTAGCCCGTCGCGTTCGCATACAAACACGTTGGAGCCGGGAAACGGCTGAAAAAAATATGACGTGAGCAGAACGGTGGGGCCCCGAAACTGTGCTGTGCTGAGTTCTTAGATAATGCTTTACCCATTTTTATTTATTTGGTTTACCAAAAACTGTTTACACCATATAAAACAATAAATAAATACAATTAAACTTGCTCAAGTGCAGCAGTTACTTAAAGGTAAACACCGCATGCACCACTAAACAGTTAAATTCTAATCAACTAATCTAAATGTAAACAACAAAAATAAATAATAATAATAAGAATAATCTGAAAGTATATCGGTGGTAATAATTCTATAAAAATATGTGTATTTATCTATGTATTCTTTACCTATGTAGTATTTGCTTAAACACTTAAATGTATCAGGACAGATACTGTAGGTAATTAACCAATTTGTATTGTATTCAATTTTTATTTCGAATACATAAAGATAAAATATTTCATAATAATATGCTCTTATACGTGCTAAAATAGATTCTAAAGGGTGACCTTAATCGGACTTACTTAAAGATTAAGGGATAGGTTCTTGGAAGGAAGGGAGGATTTTTTGTTATGTACAACGTTATAACTGAGTTCTTTTGATTGATGTAATTATCACTTAATTAACTAGGAGAGCTTAGTCTGATGGTATTATTAGACTAAGCTCAGTCGATACTAATAATTTGATATTATGTAATCGTAATATCGAGAATCTGACGACCGCTTGGTGCAGTGGTTCGAGCGTAGGCCACTCGTCTCACAGAGTGGTTGCGGGTTGGATTCCAGCCGGGGTAAATTTAGAAATGGCCTTTTCGTATTTTGACCTGGTCTGGGTGTTACTGGGATCGCCCCAGTCCATTGTACGGTACCCATTGTACAAGCGTTGCTTAGTTTGGGACCATACAGTTGGTGTGTTAGTCTGGCGATATTTATCCTACTAATATTATAAATGCGAAAGTTTGTGAGTGTGGATGTATGTATGTATGTATGTATGTTTGTTACTCCTTCACGCAAATACTACAGAACAGATTTGGATGAAATTTGGAACACAGATAGATTATAACCCGGATTAACATATAGGATACTTTTTAACCCAATAATCCAATACTACGCGGATGAAGTCGCGGGGCACAGCTAGTTTATTTATAATAAAGATTTGACAAAAGTAGCGAGACCGCACATCTTCGTCTTATGGCCGCGCATCTTCGTCTTATGGCCACACACTGACAGACCTGTTTTCATGGCGCGAGATACAGCATCACATTGCCGTTAAAAGGCGTATTTTTCACGCTGTAAGTAAAAAGCTCAATAAGTCCTAAGTCGCTATAAGCCCTTCGCGTTCAATGTCAAAGATCGAATGTACAGACAACATCAAAAGTAGCTTTGCATTTGAAATTTCCAAAAGAATAGCATTATTAAACTCATCATAATTGAATTACATCAGAAGCCCCTAAGGCCCGTATTAATAAAACGATCTCACGTTTGAGAGCGATCTTGGAAATGTCATTCTTATGTCATAAATAAAATAAATAAAAAAAATAAAAATAAAAAAGCCTTTTATTTCACACCTAATGACATTCTTATGTCATACCAGTACAAAATTACACTTCAAAAGCGTACTCAAGACCGCTCTCAGATTTGAGATCGATTTGTTAATATGAGCTTAAAATTGAAATAAAACTATTTTTCGGATTTTATCGCGTTTATTAACTTTATGTTCCCGACGTTTCGGTTGCTTTACAGCAGCCATGGTCACGGGGGGACTGAGGTGTTAGACGTCCTGATGTCATAGTTAGTAACTGGGTATAGTGTGGTGGTATGGTGGTATGAGCTTAAAAGTTTAAGATCTTAAAACAAACTATTGTGTGATTATTACTTTAGAGACTCTCTGGTGTAATATAATAATATTATTATGAAGCGAGTTTAACAATGGGATTCTTTTGGTACTTTTAGATAACAAGCTACTTTTGGTGTTGACTGTACGGCATTTGGATGGTGCTATTAATATTTCCTGTTGTGTATTCAATCGTTTTAACTGTGGGTATAATATTAGCGACTTTGTTTATTTCAGCAAGTGATCAGCAATATGATTATCACTTGCTTACGGTGAAGGTAAACATCGTGAACAATTCCATGTCTAAGAAAATCTAAGCAATTTTCGAAAGACATGTGAAATCCTCCAACCCTCACTGGGCCAGCGTGGTGGATTATGGCCTGAATCCCCCTCGTATTGTGGGGAGGCCTGTGCCCAGAAGTAGGATGATAAAAAGGACAAAATTTTATTTATCTCTACGCTAATTACCTTCTTCATGAATTATCACAATTCATATTTAAGACCCAATAATACTTATCGCCAAACATCGCGGTTCGTGACTTAATTGGATTAATAAATCTTAATGAAAGTTTATGAGACTTCTCCAGAGGAGACTTATCGGCTTAATAGTTGTAAAGTTACGGCGATAAACTTCACAGACTCAGGGGCTTGGGTGAGATACGTCATTTTTGTGAAGAGCGCCTTTCGAGTTAAGAAAACTAAATAATTATCTCTGGATTTTATAAAAAGCGCCATTTAGCCTGTATTTACCCAAAGGGTACACAGAGGTGTACTGGACCCACATTTCCCCTTTTTTTGTCGGCTTTTTGATGTTCTAATTCCAAAGAGATATCTGACCAACCATGACTTGATAAACACGACTATTTTGAGGAGGATATTAAATTGTATCATCACTAACAAGGAGCATCAACCCCCCTACCCCCCTCTTCCCCTCAATTAATCCCAATTCCCACTCCCCTTCAGGTGGGCAACATGCGAGCAATGCAATTGGTATTCTTGCATTCGACAACCGCTTGGCGCAGTGGTTCGAGCGTAGGCTGCTCGGCTCACTGCACATGGTGGTTGCGGGTTCGATTCCCGCCGGGGCAAATTTCGGAAATGGCCTTTTCGTAATTTGCCCAGGTCTGGGTGTCACTGGGATCGCCGCCAGTCCATTGTACAGTACCCATAGTACAAGCTTTGCTTAGTTTGGGACCGTACAGGTGGTGTATCTGTCTGGCGGTATTTATTTTATTTATTTAACAAAATAAAAATCTCTTCCTTATTTCATTCCTCCGCTCAGCTAGAAATGAACCGTAATTTATTGACACGATTTCAATCAAAACCATAAATATCACGGTTAAAATGAACGTACCCAAACGTAAACCCGAAACCATTTTGATGCAATAAATTATAACGTATGAAACCCATGAACGTATAAAATGAATAAATTGTTCGAATGAATTTGACGTATAAAAATTGGGAGCTAAAAATGCTGGGGGAAACGGCGGCGGGGTGAATGACCTTTATCCAAAATATAGCACTCTATATATACACTCTTAAAAATTTTAGAAATTGGTAACCTCAGTTCCTAGCGATACCTAGAATCTAAAAAACCGACAGCTCACGAGCTTTTAAAATTTATACTTTTAGCTAGTTACTCTGTTAAATCACTATCCAACAGATTCCAGTAAAATCAAAAAGCTTTTTGTCAAACGACAAATCCACAAAAAAACGGAAATTCGTGAAAGAATTCGCATCTATTTGCAGCGTACAAAGAGTCGTACAAAGCATGGAAATAGGTGCAGAGGAGGCAAAAAGGTGGATGATACTTAGTCGAGATTAAAACAGCAAGACAGAGTTGCAAAAACAAGTTTCAAAAGTTTATGCCCTACTAGATTCTACGATTTCCACTACCTATCTGTAGTATAGGTGAAAAATAAAAAACAATAAATGAAAATTAGCACAGAAGTAAGTATTAAAACTGATCTAGAGTGACATAATAGTGAATCTACGTCTGAATCCACACTCAGGCCAGCCCAGATTTAATGTATTTTGAACCAAATAACTATCCACGTGCACTGAAAAAGATGAAAATGCAATTCCAATAAAAATATCAAAAGGAAAGCGATCCGCCGCTGAATGCGGGAATACCGATCTTTGATACGAATACGATTAATACCGGTGCCAAGAACGGAATAGAAAACAAACGGAGACGCGAAGGTAACAGCATTTGCGTTTTTGCATACAAATTATTGTGTCATCGAAGAGAGATCCCTTAGTTCTTTCAAACCTTTATGTATTACTAGCTGTGCCCCGCGACTTCATCCGCGTAGTATTGGATTATTGGGTTAAAAAGTATCCTATATGTTAATCCCGGTTATAATCTATCTGTGTTCCAAATTTCATCCAAATCCGTTCAGTAGTTTTTGCGTGAAGGAGTAACAAACATACATACATACATACATTCATACATACATACATACATACATACATCCACACTCACAAACTTTCGCATTTATAATATTAGTAGGACTAGCTGTGCCCCGCGACTTCATCCGCGTAGTATTGGATTATTGGGTTAAAAAGTATCCTATATGTTAATCCCGGTTATAATCTATCTGTGTTCCAAATTTCATCCAAATCCGTTCAGTAGTTTTTGCGTGAAGGAGTAACAAACATACATACATACATACATCCACACTCACAAACTTTCGCATTTATAATATTAGTAGGAAGTAGGATTTAGGATTTGTACAACACCCAATAATATATGTATATGGTTTTTATTGGGACTAGTCCCCCACACACTCCCACCACTGTTACTCCTGGAAGCCAGAAACGACAGTGGTGACCAATGATGACGCCGAGTTTTGACCCTCTACGCGTCCCCGGGAAAAGTGCAATTGTCTTGGAACCCATATGAATTTTATCAAAAGAAAAAATAGGAGGTGTTGGAAGAAAACTATACAGCAACTAGCTGTGCCCGCGACTTCGTCCGCGTGGAATTTAATTGACAAAGTTTCATACAAACTTTCATCCCCTATTTTATCCCCTTGCGGGTAGAATTAATCAAAATCCTTTCTTAGCGGATGCCTACGTCATAACATCTACATGCATGCCAAATTTCAGCCCGATCCGTCCAGTGGTTTGGGCTGTGCGTTGAGAGATCACTATGTCAGTCAGTCACCTTTGTATTATATGTATTTAGATGGTTCAGCACGTTTTCAAAATAAGCAGTGGGAAGAAGATTAAAGAGAAGAAACGTTACTTATATTACGTTCATACCCTTTAGAGCTCTCCGAAGTTATAGCCATATAAATCCATCAGAAGACAGTGATAGGTGCTCTTCCTTTAAAAGCTTTCCAATCTACCTAAATGGTCGAACCATTTAGACCGATGTTACGGTGTAAATTGGATTTTTTCCAAGGTTCCTTTTTATTGATACTTCCTAGTATTTTGGCCTTTATAAGGAACTTTCAAGGTTCTTGTTACATAATGGTCGCGCCTTTGAAAAGGACAAGGTCGTCAATAGAATTGTTTTGATGGTGAAGTATGACTGTTTCGGCTTTCATTAAATTTTACCCGGATATTCCGATCTGAAATTCTTTACTTCCGCGCACGTGGTAATTTTTTAGACTCCATATAGGCGTTTCACATGCCGTCGATTCTTTGACGTATATGATACTGACCAATTATGAACTAAAGTGTTAACACACTAAATAATATATATTCCACATTTTTATTGGGCTATCAGAATACTGTATAGATCCAATAAAAAAAAACCGAATATATCAAACATTACTACCATTTGCACAGGCGCTGCCAATCAATGAACACATTAATATTAATGGACTCCCAATTTATGTAGTCAAAACTGACCACGCTCCGCGCACCCCTCCTTGCCATTCGGTAGGTTATAGGCAGTCCATATAGTAGTCAATGAACTTAGTTGTAACAGTACGTACTTGAGCCTGGTTTCGCAACACTGGAGCAAGATAATATGAAAATGTTGAGTAAACCTCTTGGGTGCAATTTTATCTCCACAAACTACAGTGAGGCACAAGGCCTCAAATAATATACAAGAGCCTATACAGCCTCTTCTGAGTGACGTAAGAGGCAAGGTTTGTCGAAACAGTTTTGGAGTTCCGCTTAACATCGTAAACACCCATTTATTTTTAAGTTTTTAAAACTTATAAATATGTCTTATTATTTTATTCAGTTATTCATGCCTTCAGAATTGGGATGTTAGTTTTAAGGATATAACTGCTTCCATTATTTACTGATTTCCTGAAGTAGAGCCAAAACACCCTTTGTTTTAGTTAGGTACATACACCCCATCTTCGTTCAAATAAAAGCTTGTTAAAATAAAAGCTGACGATATTTTCTACGGAACGATTTCAGATGGAACGCGCTCTCACCCGTGTGTATGTGTGTACTTACTTATGTTTTTGTGAGGGAAAAGTGTGAACATTTATCATATTGTCAGCATCCAATACCCAAGTTTGGGGTTCCCAGTTTCGAATACTTTGAGCAGTTCCCGGCATATAAGGGAATATAATACCTACGTAGAGATACATAGGGTTTCAATTTCTTGGCATAATTAGTTAGAAACTGTTTCGACGTTATTATGTAGGTAGGTAATTGTTAATTAGTTGTGATGACAAAAAGTTATTATTAATTTTCAAAATTGGTCCACCATTGACGGAGAAATCGGTAAACATACATTATAAAAAACATGAAATGAAAAAAACATCCTCCTTTTTTGATGTCTGTTAAAAATGAAAGAACTCTACTTGCTGAACGGTGAAGTAAGATATCTTTTCTTGTATTTTTTTACTAAACATTTTGTGATGACAGCAAATATTTATATGATTTATTCATACATGCTGTAAGTACAAAATATTTATTAAAAAATACTAAAAAGTAAGTATTCAAGGAACTACAAAAATCTATTGCAGCTGTCATACATTTTTCTTGATGAATTATCGCATAACGAGCGTGCGAACCGAAACACCATAGTTTTAAGGTGTTTTAACCCTAAATATAAACAGCGTATCACATTTAACAGCACCCGTAATCCGTAAAGAATAGCGCACTTAATCTCTGGTTAAATGTATTGTCGCGATCGAGGAATGGTTCCGCAAACAAATGGGACGGAAAAGGGTCTTGGTACGGAACCGATGGTAACAAATAACGTACGAATGGTGTCGCCTAATTGTAGGGCAACATCGATAGTGTTTTGGGACTCGTCGATATTTATATAGAGAGTAGATACAGTCGCAACCTCTATCTACTCTAGATAGAGGTGGCAACACTACCTATAGTATCTGGTTTCACGACGGTAGAGTCAAGCTGGAGCCAGCTGACTACAGCTCATATATGGCTCTATCGGAGTGGTACCTACCACTCGCTCTCAGAAGATCGGCGTAAAGTGGCTATAATAGCTGCGTTTCGTACGATGATTGAGAGAGCCGTAAGCCTCCTACCAGACACCAACCTCGCCGGCGAGGTCGACGTACCCCCGCTTCCGCTAGAAGGTTCCGCCAAGGTGCGTCTACTTACCTAGACGCACCTTGGCACCCGACAAGCCCGCTGAGTTTCTTTCCGGATCTTCTCAGTCAAGGTCGCGTTCCGATCCGGTGGTAAATTTACCCTCGCCACCTCTTCTGGCAGCGGCCCAAGCCGAGGTCGTGTCCCTTGTGGCGCCCTAGAGCTAGCTGCCCCCCTGCCCCTCTGGCTGGAGCGCACTTGCGCTCGCCCTCTGTCCGGGTGAAGTTGTTATGGCCACTCTGGCCAACAACATATAGTCAATTAAAAAAAAAAAAAAGAGCCTTAAGCCCAACTAAAAGGTTGGGCTTTTCGCTCTCTCTATGCCAATTCCTACTCCCCTTAAAGTCGTCATCATGCGAGTATTCCCATTGGTATTGCAATCATCTATAGGCTACGGTGACTATTTTTCAAGATTTATCAACAATTTGTTTAAGTAGTAGTATAGGTATTTTCTTCCCACTATGACCCAAGACTACGTCACGATCAGTGATTCATTGATGGTCATCTTTAATTCAAAAGAGTAGCATTGTTAATTAAACGCATCACAGCCAATGGCGTAGTCTAGGGCCAATCATGTAACCTACTTGTTATAGGAAGATAATAACTGGTTTAATTTACACCATGGTTTAACCTTGGTTTCTACCGTAGAAGAAGATCTACCATGGAAACGAAATATTTTTAACATCAGAACGCAATTTTGCGTCGACACATCTAACATTGTAAACGGCCTAGGGAACAATAATAAAGTTCCAAACACATTCCATTCGGTTAGTTTCCATGTGCTTGAGACTTATGCAAGTCGTAAAAACTACCATTAAGTACGTACTTAAGTCGCTGAGAGCCGTGAGTTGAATTTGTGTTATTTTTGTTACTTATTGTTGGAACCTGTGTACTTTTTAATGGCTCTAAAGTGGTCGCCATTGCAAAGGCCTGTAAGCGAAGTTGGTGGTCGCGAAATTTAATAAAATTGTGTAGGTTTTGTTGGTAGGTATATAATAGGTATATCAAACTTAAGTTTTAAGATATTGTGTAACAAAGCCGGCAAACAAGTGTACAAGCCTATAGATGCTTGCAATAGGCAATCAAAGGCATTGCTCGGACGTTGCGGTCCTGAAGGGGAGTGGGACAGGAGGGGAAGGCAGGGGGGTTGTACTCCCGTCTATCAAACTTATCGTACGAAACGCCGATATAATAGCTACTTATAATGATAATAATAAATAAATATCGCCAGACTAACACACCAACTGTTGCCCCAACCTAAGCAATGCTTGTACTATGGCTACCGTACAATGGACTGGGGGCGGTCCAGACCAGGTCAAATTACGAAAAGGCAATTTCCGAAATTTGCCTTGGCGAGAATCGAACACGTAACCACCATGTGCAGTGAGCGGAGCGGCTTACTCTCGAACCACTGCGCCAAGCGGTCGTTCGGTCGTCCGACTTAACGACGATTTTCTCTGATGCGAAATGACCTAAAACTTTACAAGCCGATTCGCAAAGCATTATTTAAGTACGCTGTCTCCTAGCGCGTAGTTTCATGCTATAAGTATAATATTCTATAACAGAAAAGTCCCAAAAAACCTCTCAACTAATTGTTTACATTCAAAGATAGTCTAACAAAAACATTTCTACCAAAACACACCATTGTCTTTTAACAATACGGCATCCCGGCATAAATGCCTTTTTCACGTGGAATAACATTTCCTTTTTGTACGGAACCATTCATACGTAGACGAAACGCCATTTGTAATGCGTATGTTACTGTAAACATTTGCGTGTAGGGTCGAGAATCGCGTGTCTTTTGGAATACGTTTTTTTGGAAAGAAACGCTTGTTTAGACAAAAGATGATAGATAGGAAGAGGTAAAAATATAAAGAATATTGACCGCAACACTGGTTTCTTAAGATAAATGTGGGTTGAGGTAGGTTGTAGGTAACATGGTGCACATTTTGAATAGTGAGTTTTTATTAGTATAATTTACAGATTTAATGGCAATGGTGTTGCCTGCCTACATTCTGTTGATGTTCCTGAGAATGTGGTCTACATCTTTTATTCATTGAAAAGAGTAACCATTGAGTTTCTTGCCGGATCTTCTCAGTGGAAGCAGCATTTCGAACCGGTGGTACATTCTGACTATTCATAAATGCTTTGTTGGCTTACATGAATAAAAACAATTTTGAGTTTTTGAGGATGAGTTCGAAAAAAAAAGGATTTTGAATAATGACACAAACTTATCGGATGAAACTTAGATTGAGTTATACGTACGTACAAGTATTTGAAGGCTATCTTATCTGTATTGTTTTCTTATATTTACGCGAATACTACACATTGAAATAAAACTATTTTTACGGATTATATCGCGTTTATTTACTTTTTATGTTCCCGACGTTTCGGTTGCTTTACAGCAACCGTGGTCACGGGGGGACTGAGGTGTTAGACGTCCTATCTGCTATCTTATCAATAATCGCCAAAGCTACGGCCTTCAAATAGTACTTATAATGATGACTATTCATGGGTGTCTGTGAAAACATAAGACGGCGGCACTTGGCATAGTGCCAGCACTAGCTAGTGTACAACAATTAGTGATGTAACATATGGAGCCTGGGAAGTAAGTGATGCGAGAACAAACTTGCTAACGGGACCAAGTAATTAACGCTATTTTTGGTGTGTTTACTTACGGTTTTTAACCACCGATGAAAAAAGAGGGGTGTTATAAGTTAAACATGTGTATCTGGGTGTCTGTCTGCATCGTAGCGCCCAAGCGGATGAACCGATTTTCATTTTGTGTTTTTTTGTTAGTAAGGTATTCTGATCGAGAGTGTTCTTAGCTATGTTTCATGAAAATCGTTTCGGCCGTTTGAAAATTATCAGCTTTTTTGTAGGTCAAAAAGTCATCGCATCGAGGGTTTTTAAATTTTCAATTTAGAGTTATTAATGTGGTAGACACACGGTAGTACCACACTCTTACAGAAAGTCTGCATAAAGTATAAAATTGAATTTCGTACGATGCGTGAGAGAGGGACAGAGAGTGGTCTTTGGCATTGCGAGCCTATCACTTTCGCACAAAAAACAAGTCAAATGAGAGGATTGCAGTCAGTTCATTTCACGTTTCACGAATGCGCGAGAATTATTGCAAATTGTCCCTTATGCCAGTGTCATAAGATTCTCAGCACGCTACTTCGTGATATCAACGGACTATCTGCCTCAGCTCGTTGTTCTGTCAACAGTAGTGTCAAAGTAAAATATACTTTATCTTTAGACAATAAAGAACAATATCATTTAACCAAAACATCTAGTGATATATCGAAATTCATGGATTATTCCTTATAATGGTGCTCGTCCAAATCCTAGACAGATTACTTATGAGCAAATATCTAACACTTTTCGAGCTAGTTACATGAATGATTTCCCAGCTGAAAACGGGGGTATGCGATTACGAAAAATCGTTATATTAAATAGAAACGAATTAAACCGCCGAGCGTAAAAGATGAACTATGCGAACAACGACGGAACCGCGGAACTTGGCAGGACTTACGGAACCATATTTATAACGTTCCCGATTAAAGCCTGATACACACAAGACGAGTTTCGCGATCGCGAGCGACTAGAATATCGGATACGAAAACTCACTATTCTTAATTAATCGATATCAACTTGAGAGCGATCTCGGAAATGTCATTCTTATGTCATACCAGTACAAAATGACTTGTCAAAAGCGTTCTTAAGCCCGCTCTCAGACTTGAGAATGTGTTGACTTTTAACATTTGTTTACACTAGGCCTTAAGTAACCGCCGCTCGCGTTTGAGTCTCTCTTCCTACTAATATTATAAATGCGAAAGTTTGTGAGTGTGGATGTATGTATGTATG
The DNA here is from genome assembly GCA_905147325.1 of Notodonta dromedarius. Lineage (NCBI taxonomy): Eukaryota > Metazoa > Arthropoda > Insecta > Lepidoptera > Notodontidae > Notodonta > Notodonta dromedarius. Next base: position 9,004,132 of record LR990179.1, on the reverse strand, counting down.
TATGTATGTATGTATGTATGTTTGTTAATCCTTCACGCAAAAACTACTGAACGGATTTGTATGAAATTTGGAACACAGATAGATTATAACCGGGATTAACATATAGGATACTTTTTAACCCAATACTACGCCGGTGAAGTCGCGGGGCACAGCTAGTCTTCTATAAATCAGGTAAGGAGAGTTTGTATAAGTTAACGTTGGTAGAGCCAAGCGGTAACCAAAGACTACAGCATGTATATTGGCTGGTTTACTAACACCGAGGTACTACCATCCTCTCACAGAAGATCGGCGTGAAGTAGCTATTATAGAGCCGGAAGCTCATCCACGGCTTCCTTTCTCCCTCTATTCCACTCTCCTTTAAATCGGCAACGTGCGAGCGATGTCTTTGGTATTAAATGCCACTAACAATGCCACTAACCATGCCACTAACCATGCCACTAACAATGCCACTAACCATGCCACTAACCATGCCACTAACAATGCCACTAACCATGCCACTAACCATGCCACTAACAATGCCACTAACAATGCCACTAACAATGCCACTAACAATGCCACTAACAATGCCACTAACCATGCCACTAACCATGCCACTAACAATGCCACTAACAATGCCACTAACAATGCCACTAACAATGCCACTAACCATGCCACTAACAATGCCACTAACAATGCCACTAACAATGCCACTAACAATGCCACTAACAATGCCACTAACCATGCCACTAACCATGCCACTAACAATGCCACTAACAATGCCACTAACAATGCCACTAACAATGCCACTAACAATGCCACTAACCATGCCACTAACCATGCCACTAACCATGCCACTAACAATGCCACTAACAATGATTACTACTAGCTAAACGGTGAAGAAAAAGGTGACATCGACACGTCGTTCGTGTGTGGTTCGCCAATCCACTCTGGGTAAGCGTGCCCAAATCCCCCTTGCATTGAGCGGGCATATCTAATATAATAGCTATAGGCTCACTCATCATCGTATGCTTGCATTCTCTGGTACCCAGATCAGGAACAAATTACGAAAAAAAATACAGAAAGATTTGATGTCGCCTACTGTAGTTTACAGTATGTTATGGACTCTGCTGTTCCCGAATAACTATCAACGTAATTTTGTCTCCTAAACCAGGTCCAGTCTGTACCCTCCCTTCCTTGTCGAAAATTTTAAACTTAGCGAAATATCTGTATGGCACTAATGTGTATTGGCTCGTTGCCAAATCGCCTGGCGTTATATCCGTGAGCTGGCATGTTCTTTTGTTTCATTTTTTTATGAGTTACTCCGTGTAATGTGTGTTCCGTGTTTGAAGTTATTGTGTTAGGTCTTGCGAGGGTTTGTGTGGGCGTTATCCATCCTATTTCACACTATAAGGGCCAGGCTTCTCGTTAAAATTATTTACGGCAGAGTTCCAGAGTGAGGTCTCGCTGAGACACAGTTTAATGACCTGCACTAGTCGCTTAGTGGAGAAAGTCATCATCTACTTTTCAGCGTATTACAAACGGAACAAGGAATATTTTATATTTTTCTCAATTTACAGATGTATTTTTAACCCCCGACGAAAAACGACGGGTGTTATAAGTTTAACATGTGTATCTGTGTATCTGTGTATCTGTGTATCTGTGTGTCTGTCTGTGGCAACGTAGCGCCCAAGCTGATGAACCGATTTCAATTTTGTTTATTTTGTTAGATAGGTATTCTGATCGAGAGTGTTCTTAGCTATGTTTCATGAAAATCGGTTCAGCCGTTTGAAGATCATCAGCTCTTTTGTAGGTTGAAAAAGCCACATTCACGGCCAAAACCAACTTCCACGGCTCGAATCCGATCGAAATTTGGGCTCATTGGAATAATATCTTTGCATCACTTGAGAACGGCTGAAACGATTTCGCTTTATTATATTTTTAAATGATCGTAATAGTCTGAACTGGCTTTTTACAATATTATAAATTTGAAAAGTTTCCCGGATTCTGGAAAAAAATTATATTTTATCAATTTTTATATGAGATTTGTGTATGAACTAAAGACGTTCCATAAGTCACGTGTCAAATGATGGATACGCGCACGCGTTAAATTTTGTTAATGGTCATGGAATATTACGCAATAATAATTCTAGAGGGCGCTGCTCCGCCATTGAGAAAAAATACAGAAAAGAAACTAATTTAATATAATTCTAGCGTTATTTGGACGAACTAGGTAAAGTATACATTTGATGAAAAGTTCGTCGCATCGGGGGTTTTTAAATTTTCAATTTATTATAAAAGATTACTTATAAAAGAAGGACTGTAACCGGTACCTATGTGAAAGAAACTTTACCATTTATCGCGTACAGCGCTGAAAATAGCACAAGAACTCTCTTCATAATTAGTCTAAGCTACTTAAGGAGCGCTTGAAACTCTTGATTTTTTTGCCTTGAAGTGGCGTATGACTGAACATTTAAATGGCTCTGTAGAAATGCTGAATTTAATCTTGGGTTCATATTTCAATGGATTTCAAAGAGCGATTATTTTTTCATGAATGAACAAATTTTTATTTGCCATCAATTCTATAATTAACGTTGATGATATGTCTAGATTTGGAGTAAGATCTACACGCTCCCCCCCCCCCTCTATCTGTGCTTAAGAAGGCACGTTGAGCCGACTTTCTTAATTAGATTTAACTGGCTGTTTAATCTTAAAACTATTGACAACTGGATGCAGTTTTGCAAACTGGAATGAACTCATACGTACTCCTGCAAAATAAAATCAACCCTGGTACCAGTCATTGTACGCTGGTTTCAGTGTGCAGAAATATGTGTGGGTTGATTCCATTTTGCAAAACTATATCCAACTGATCTACATTGACCATGGTTTACCTTCAGACGAAAATAATAACTAAGAGCGCGTTAGATTTTGCAAATGTATTTTTAATATTTATGCCAATGCAATACGGCATAAGTTATATTATTATTTGTGATTAGATGTAAGTTTTCGAAAACAGGTCGTAAATAGCGACCATAAAAAATGCTGTTTGGTATTACTTTTGCTGGTTTCACTCCTAGATCTCTACGCGCCGTCTAAGTTATTCTCTACGTCTGAGGGTCCAGTGCATATTCGCGAACACACATCTTTCTCGAAAGACCTGCAGGTTTTCCGGAGGATATTTTCCTTCACCGTTCAAGAAGTGATCGTTTTTGTTTGAAAATTCATTCGCATATGAAATCCAAATAGATCATCACTATCCAAAGATATGTTATTATTAAAAATATTTGTCATCATCCCACGCGGGCAGGGTTTATTTTAATGTGTTACTCTTATTGTTATATATTATATAAGTAATATTTAGTTCTAATAATATTCAACAACATTAAAAAATAAGGTTTGTTTGTTTGTTTTGAAAAGTTCTTTATTACAATAATAATCCTTACTAATATTATAAATGCGAAAGTAACTCTGTCTGTCTGTCTGTCTGTCTGTCTGTCTGTCTGTCGCTCTTTCACACCAAAACTACTGAACCGATTTCAATGAAATTTGATACACAGATAGTCTAGAGCCTGAGAAAGGACATAGGCTACTTTTTATCCCGAATAATTTTATCCCGTATGCTCCCGTGGGACAATTATCGATCCTACTGAACGGATTTGGATGAAATTTGGAAACCAGATAGTTCAAAACCTGTATTACAACATAGGATACTTTTAATCCCGAATACTTTGTATCCCGATAGTATGTTCCCGTGGGACAATTATCGATCCTACTGAACGGATTTGGATGAAATTTGGAAACCAGATAGTTCTAAACCTGTATTAAAACATGGGATACTTTTTATCCCGAATACTTTTTATCACGATAGTATGTTCCCGTGGGACAATTATCCATCCTGCTGAACGGATTTGGATGAAATTTGGAACACAGATAGTTCGTAACCTGGATTAAAACATGGGATACTTTTTATCCCGATAGTATGTTCCCGTGGGACAATTATCGATCCTACTGAACGGATTTGGATGAAATTTGGAAACCAGATAGTTCAAAACCTGGATTAAAACATGGGATACTTTTAATCCCGAATACTTTGTATCCCGTATGCTCCCGTGGGACAATTATCCATCCTGCTGAACGGATTTGGATGAAATTTGGAACACAGATAGTTCGAAACCTGGATTAAAACATGGGATACTTTATATCCCGATAGTATGTTCCAGTGGGACAATTATCGATCCTACTGAACGGATTTGGATGAAATTAGGAAAACAGATAGTTCTAAACCTGTATTAAAACATGGGATACTTTTTATCCAGAATACTTTTAATCCCGTATGCTCCCGTGGGACATTTATCGATCCTGCTGAACGGATTTGGATGAAATTTGGAACACAGATAGTTCAAAACCTGGATTAAAACATGGGATACTTTTTATCCAGATAGTATGTTCCCGTGGGACAATTATCGATCCTACTGAACGGATTTGGATGAAATTTGGAAAACAGATAGTTCCAAACCTGGATTAAAACATGGGATACTTTTATTCCCGATAGTATGTTCCCGTGGGACAATTATCGATCCTACTGAACGGATCTGGATGAAATTTGGAAACCAGATAGTTCAAAACCTGTATTACAACATAGGATACTTTTAATCCCGAATACTTTGTATCCCGATAGTATGTTCCCGTGGGACAATTATCGATCCTACTGAACGGATTTGGATGAAATTTGGAAACCAGATAGTTCTAAACCTGTATTAAAACATGGAATACTTTTTATCCCGATAGTATGTTCCCGTGGGACAATTATCCATCCTGCTGAACGGATTTGGATGAAATTTGGAACACAGATAGTTCGAAACCTGGATTAAAACATGGGATACTTTTTATCCCGATAGTATGTTCCCGTGGGACAATTATCGATCCTACTGAACGGATTTGGATGAAATTTGGAAAACAGATAGTTCTAAACCTGTATTAAAACATGGGATACTTTTTATCCCGAATACTTTTAATCCCGTATGCTCCCGTGGGACAATTATCGATCCTACTGAACGGATTTGGATGAAATTTGGAATACAGATAGTTCAAAACCTAGATTAAAACATGGGATATTTTTATATGCCGATAGTATGTTCCCGTGGGACAATTATCGAAAACCACGAGGACGATGCTGTGAGATTTTCGTGTTTTTTTATGTGCAAGCCATTATCGCCAAAAAAGTGAACCTTAAATACAATGAAAATTGATAATTTATTTTGAAATAGCTGGTGGCAGAGTCTTATTACCTATTATACTACTACGACTTACTATTAGGATGTACATTTGGTAGTAACAAATTAATCCTTAAATCAAAATAAATACTTTTATCACTTCTGGTATTTAAAGTACTAGCCAGACCGACTTTGACGGGACTTTCACTGGCGGATAGCTTATGTTATAAGAAGTAACGTGAACAACTTTTATTAAAACAATACTTTCCGTAAACTCTGGGAACTAGACAAATATTTTATGTTAAATAAAATGTTTGTTAAGTTAAATTCAACGCGGACGAAGTCGCGGGCACAGCTAGTGTTACATATAGGTACATTACAGAAAATAAGGTGTAAAGGTATATAGAAAAAAAAACAAGGTAAAATCCAAAAACGGATTGTTTTCTCAGGCGCGCGCTCGACTTACATATCACAGTTTTTCCATTGAAAAACAAACAAATAAACTTGGAACTGATGCAGCGATAGACAAAAACACCTATAAACCAGCAGAGTCGCTAACAGGGCAATAAACGGTGGCGTTTATAGCCACTATGACACGTGGAGAGGCGACACCGTTGAGTGCCACTACATTTTATACGGCGGCCATCTCCACACTTCATCTTCAGTCTTACGATTTAAGGTATGAAAATTTTGTATAAAATATGTAAGATACGGTGGTAGAGCCAATCTGGAACCACTTTACAAAAGCTCGACCAGAGTAGTACCACACTCTCACAGAAGATCGGCGTTAAGTAGCTATTATAGGTGCTTTTCGCATGATGTGAGGGAGAACCGGAAGACCAACCACTCCTCCCTTACCCGGCCTCTTTCGTCCCTTTAAGGCGGCAGCATGCAAGCAATGCCTTTGGTATTGCAAGCATCTATAGGTTACGGTGACAGCATAAACATCAGGCGTACGCTTGTTTAACGACGTTGTTATTTCTTGACGGTCCACGCTAATCCTCCAAAAAATGTTCACAAAACAAAGAGCCACCCACAAAAAAAATGAAAAATCGATTAACAGGTAACAAATGATTAATCACGGCTCCTAATTCGGTATTCAATCTTTCTTGGCTGATTAGCAATTAAACTCCGCAGGAGACGAGGGTGAGCTCGTCCTGCAATGATTAAATTCACCGCCGAGTGCTGAATGCGGAGTGAGGTCGATAATGTGGGTTTTTGGACGAGAATACCGTTAAGTATAACATACACTTGTTTTTGTACGAGAATTGCATTGACCATTGAATAAACATTTAACTTTCTTAGATGGAATTTGTACGATTTTACGTCACAAAATTGGTTGTGAGTATAATCTTGGCAATAATCACTCAGTAATATTTTTTGTGATTTTAATAGCTGTGGTATTGGTATTACGTGTGGGAATGCATTTGTTATTGCAAGATTCTATAGGCTACGGTAACAGCTTAACATCATGCTGGTCATATGCTTGTTTGCTGACTTTGTTATGTTTAAATACAATTTGCTAAATAACACACAATCCTAACATAACACGGGAATATTTCACCAACAAACTTGCCCGTCAAGCTTTAAGATATTAAATGCATCGAATATTATGTAACAAGGGAATACAAACCGTATTTCCGAGAGATTAGTTACAAATTCAGTGTGTATTAATTCCGCAAGATGAGGCCTACTAATGAGAGCGGCGTTTTACAAGTCAGTGCAAAATGAACGGTGCAGTTTGCAAATTATTATGAAAACTTGATACGTAGAGTTCGGGCTTCCGGAGGAAAGTTTAGTATAAAGAGCTGTTATGTAGCTAGCATTTGTGTAAAATATGTACAGCGCGCCTACAGGTCACCCCAATAACTAACAACTTAGCTCACTAATATTTTACTTAACATGAACTCATGGTAGAGTCGCTAGTTTGAGGAAATTCTCGGTTACCAAGATTTTCTTACATGTTTATAGGAGTATTTCAAATAATATAAGCTAGAGAATAAGGCTTTTTATGAAGTAAAACCACACAGCTTTGATTTCCAAATATGGTATTTAATGTAGAGAAGTATCTTCTACTGAAATGACAATTCATTTTTACCTTCATATTGTACAGATAACAGAAATAGGTAACCTAAACTTTGCTAAGCATACATAATTCACACATTTTCAATTATTTTTAGTACTTCTACTAATTTGACAGTTGACCACTAACTAAGAAGAACATTTACGAGACGAAGCAAAAGTAATTTGATTTCATGATCAAGCTTCCAGTTAGAAGGTAACAGCAGTGAAATACAATACAAACATATCTAAACAAAGCCTCAATTATCCAAGTAAATAGTATGATACCATGTTTCTGATCCCGCCACACACGCCCCTCGCAGCCTCGCCCTTTGTATCTCCGGAGATAAGAGAATGTTTGTTCTGTATTACCGTGACTTCGCAGCGCCCTCTGCCGGATCATTTTTGTGAAATTACTTTTACAAGTTTCAAGTTTGTCGTTAATGCGTATGTTTGTTGTATCCCAGATTCACATGGTCTGGTTTATTTTGGAAGTTTTGTGAGTATTGTTTTTGTTTTATGGTCGTGGGTTCAGCTAACTTTGGTTCAAATTGTCGCTGATCTTGGAAGATTTTCGTTTGCAAGAATTAGTTTAAATTAACTAGTAGGCTCGTTTTGCTCGTGCCAAGTTTGGTGTTCCTTGATTGAAGTTTTGATAGTCTTTGAACGTAGCTTTTATATATTTGCGAGGATTTCAAGGCAAGATTTTTCAGTCAGACGCGTGGTGTAAGTATTTCATGGGCTGTTTACTGTGACTCATTTATTAATATACTATAAATAAATAAATAATAATAAATAAATATCGCCAGACAGACACACCAACTGTACGGTCCCAAACTAAGCAAAGCTTGTACTATGGGTACCGTACAATGGACTGGGGGCGATCCCAGTGACACCCAGACCTGGCCAAATTACGAAAGGCCATTTCCCAAATTTGCCCCGGCGGGAATCGAACCCGCAACCACCATGTGCAGTGAGCCGAGCGGCCTACGCTGGAACCACTGCGCCAAGCGGTCGTCACTATAACTATCTGTTACAGAATCTTCAATTACTGATAGTAAGAGCAGCTTCGCTACCACTTTAATGTGATGTAGTCTACAGTCTCTATCAGAGCATTTGTATTTGGTACCCATAATTCTATCTTAGCTCAGACTATCACTTAGACAGATATCAAGAGTTAACTAAACACTCTAATTATTTACATTTTATGTGTTCAATATTGTTTATGCATATCAAGATTTATGTATATATCATCGTGTCCCGATGCAAATGTTTAGGCTGCCTCGTCAGAGAGCTGTCATTTATTATTTTCCTTGCCGTCACAACAGCTGTTTATATTAATAGGCGCGTTTACACTGACCAAGTAGCTTCACAAGCCTTTGGCTCGCCCAAAGCAAATGGTCGCACTTTCTCGCTCGAAATTTATCAATGTCCTCGCTTTCAGCCCGCCTGTCTACAGCTTCACCTTCTGAAACATAATTTGCCTTTTAATAAGTACCAATTTCGTACTTTACAATACTAATAAAATCGTATCCGCTTCATAACAAGCCGGTTTAAGGTTAAAAAAGATAATTCCGCGCTAAAATTCATGCAAGCAACGGGACACGACATCTTTTAACACGAACTACAACAGAAATGAAAAGCAATTTGTAAGAACGAATCCAGCGGACAAGGTTTTTGTAAAATTATGTAGGTATGAGCCGCCGTGGCCTAGTTATAAGCGGTGAGCGTATTACGAGCGTACGGTCAGCTGTACATCTTAGGGAACATTTCCAGCTCAGTTTATACTGAATCATCTATATGTCACCATCGGGTAGTTTTAGCCAGACCATTGGGCGGCTTGTTCGATGAATGTATGAAGTTGGTGATGTCCAGCAGTTGGCTGTTTGAAAACTAGCTTCTTAAAACAGCTCAAACATAAGTTTTCGAGTCACTCAAATTAAGTTAGGGGCGTCCCTTAATTGGGAATTTGAAAAAAAATAAAAATATTTATTGTTATGTATTTTGAAACTTTATTAATAATAATATTGATATTTAAAGCAAAAAACAAAAAATAAAATTTTTTTATTAATTATATTCAATTAAAAACTGATGGAATTTTAAAAAAGATCACGTGATATAAACGTCCCATGCTTGGTCACGTTATAGTTGTGAAGTCATAATGTTATAGCTATTTAATAACAGTACAGCGTTTAGGGCTATTACACGTGACTAGACAATAATATTGAAATTCATTCCTAAAAAAGTTGTTAGTTGGTTATGATTAGCTTTGTGTCATAAAGGATTTATTGAGGCAAAGTCTGATAATATTTCTGATGTGGATATATTTATGATAACCAATTTTATACCATTTATTTCGACGTTTGTCATCTTGGGGAACATTTAAAAACATTTTTTCAGGAGTTGTTTTTGTAGTATTCATGCATAATGGTACAAAACAAGAACGATAACTTTTGAGGGTCGACATTTTCAATATAAATATTTGAATATTTAACAATGACAACAAAATTAAATAGATCAAAACACTGTACTTATTATTTCTATATGAACTGCAATGAGGGAAAACTAACATTATGACGTCACACGTGCTCGGGTTTGTTCGGGAGCTGTGGGCGTGTCTTCGGTACTGGAATAAAAAATTCATTTTTATTTTGAAATAACTTTTGAATTATTGCGATAATAAAAAAATTAAAAATTGTTTTGGTATAAAACTTATATATGATCTTGCCATTTAACACATTTTTTTTTTAATTCCCAATTACGTGAGCAGTTTTTGGTGTTTTTCCGATCCCCTCATCCCCCCGGTGAGATGTCGTGAGATTTGGGTCAACCCCCTCAGCCATCATCATCTCACGGGAGATTTTTTTAAATGCGTTTTTAATAAGTAGTGTTTATGTCCTGTTGGTAATCCGCTTGTAACTTGCACATTCGACCCCTCGCCAAAGATTTTCCGGCACACGAAACCCGGGCCAGGCAAGTCGGCTTGTCAACACGCCTCTCCGGGCCGGACGGAGAATTTTTAAATTATACCAGAGTAAATGTTAGAACTCCGAAATTGTTTCCATTTTAATACCAACAAGATTAATTTCACGTTTTCATCTGGCTGGGCTATAGTCAGTATCGTTTTACTTATTACTTTTTAAAATTAGAATAGCTCCCAATTTTTACTTCATCTCACCCGCATATACAGGGTGTTGCAAATGTACGAAATAGTAATTTAGGTACATCTAATGATGTCTGATATTCTTAGAGTTACGGGTCTTTCAATATTTGCACAACATACCTATTGCGATGTTAAAACACATCCAGTGGCCTAGAGAAATGTGTAACAAACTGAAATTACGAGTACCGGCAACTTTATTCAAGAAAATGTTTGTTAACATTGTTCATAGTACTCACAATCGAGGCCCAGAAGATATACGGAAATCCCAACCTGCCAGCTCACGCGGAGTTTACTGATCCGCCACCCCACCGTCTGAAGTCACGTCACCCACCATCCCAGATCGCATGTGAACTCGCTTCCGGCGGATTTAACACATCTGCTGAGTGGTTGCAGGAATGGAACGTAAAACCCCCTGATAGCATGGGAGTTACCATCAACCCTACACTTAAACCTGCTGGTTTTGCGCTCCCAAGAAGGGAATGGTGCCAACTGCATAGGGTACGAACTGGATGCGGGCGAAGCAATGCCTTTATGTCCATGTGCGGGTGGAGGGAATCACCGGAGTGTGAGTGTGGAGCTGCAGTCCAGGATGTTGAGCATATAGCGAGAGACTGCCCACTCACAAGGTACCACGGCTGCCCAACAGACCTGTTCTCTCTAGAAAACGACGCTATCCCATGGATTCAGCAATTAAAAGATAGAATAACTTTATAATTTTGTTTTTTATATTTAATTTATTGTGAACAATTGTAAGAATGCCATACGAATAAATAAATAAACAATCGCCAAGCTTATAGCCACTACATGAATACTTAGGACAGCTTTACGCCCATGGCTAAATTATTATCATAAAAAAAACATAGTTTTTTATAAATTTACCCCCATTAATAAACGCGGTATATACTGCGAATAGTTACACCATGCTTTGCCTTCTTCTTTCAAATGTCAAAATACTGATGACAGAAAGAGGTAATTTGTTATGTAACTATTCGCAGTCTATACCGCGTTTATTAATAAGCGGGTTAAGGTGTGAAAAAAGGGGTAGAATCTTGTACAATCGTACATAACTCAGTGTACAAATTATTAATAAATCGATCTCAAGTCTGAGACAGGCCTTGAATACGCTTTAAACATGTCATTTTGTACTGGAATGACATAACAATGACATTTGCAAGAACGCTCTCAAACTTGAGCCCAATTATTGATACGAGTATAAATGTTAGACGTCAAAGTGATTGCTTGAGTGTACCCTTTTCTTTCTTCACCTCGCGTTATGTAGCCGTTCCCAATAGCTAATATTTTCATAAGTATTATTATAATATGTCGGGATCCTGGCGATATCGTAATACAAACATGTAATGTTTATGTTTCATTATTACGTTTTGTTTAATTTCATAGTTCTAGGAATACGGGTACCTGAAAGGTCGTAAGGGTTATCCGTAAATAGGTTCGGAGCATGTTTTAATTAATAAAATTATCATTCTTCTATGGAATGTAATATTTTACTTGACCGGGTTTCAAAAATTAAATAATTTATAATTTAGCCCTTTTTAACGTTCCACTCCTAGGCACGGGCCTCCACTCAATACGAGGGGGATACAGGCCGTAATCCACCACGCTAGTCAAGTGCGGGTTTGCGGAATTCACTGTGTTTTGAAAATCGGTTGGGTTTTCTAAGACATGCACGTTTCCTCACAAAGTATATACCTTCACCGTAATCCAAGTGACAATTATATTTAAACTATGATTCGCACATAGATACCAAAGGGTATTTATTGCAAACATCTATAGGCTACGGTAACAGCTTAAACAACAGGCGGGTAGTACGGTAGGAAGCCGACTTTGTTTTATATAAGACTAGCGGCCCGCCCCGGCTTCGCACGGTTACATTACGGTTACATTATTGGAGTTTTAGTAAGGATCCCTAATTTTTTTTAAATATAATATAGCCTATGTCACCCGGGGATAGTGTAGCTTCACAACAGTGAAAGATTTTTTGAAATCGGTTCAGTAGTTTCGGAGCCTATTCATTAAAATCAAACAAACAAAGTTTTCCTCTTTATAATATTAGTATGATAAAAATATCAGTTGCTTATATTTGAAGAACCCGACTGCCAGTTTGCCTGCCTCGTTTGCCTATAAGACTTGGCCAAGTGCGTGCCGTGCGACGCACAATGTAGAGTTCCGTAGCCATTTCAATAACGAAATAGAATTTTTTGTTAACTAGTTTTGTCGATTATCATAAAAGAAGGAAGTATCGGAATTCTGATAAATAAATATTGTATGGAAATACCATTTCGTTTGAAAATACCTTTTCAACTAAAGACCACATGATGGGGTTAAAAAAATATACCTTCTTTCCATGTTCGGGGAGGTACCTCAAAAAAAGTAGTTTTGCTACATTTTATATTTTTGAAAGTGAAAGTGAAAGATTCGTAAGGTATATCTGAACCAAATTTCGTCAACGTCGGTCAAAAACTGTACAAGTTATGGTACTGTGACAGATTGGGACGGACGGACGGACTGGACGCTCTTGTAAGGGTTTCTCATAGGGACTACGGGACCCTAAAAAGAGCCTATCACATCATCAATGTATATCAGTCTTTCTATATTGACTCTACCCATGTAAATTCCGACATCCCTGGCCTCATCAAAGCGCTCCGCAAACATGATAATCCGGACATACTGTTCCCGGCCTCTGCCAAATATTTGCGACCGTCCAACCTCTGCCTCTACCCATAAGTGATCTCCGATTGTTATTTTATGTTCCCATATTTTGGATGTGCCTATCATAACAGTTTCCTATAGGGACCGTTTCTTTCATCGTTTTCTTTCGTATTGAATGCTTACAATCTGCTTGTTTTGAAATTGTTTTTCAGAATAATATGCTTCGAATTAGTAATCAAATAAAGGAATAAGGGATTATGAATATTGATTGACGACCGCTTGGCGCAGTGGTTCGAGCGTGGGCCGCTCGGCTGACTGCAAATTGAGGTTGCGGGTTTGATTCCCGCCGGGGCCAAATTTCGGAAATGGGCTTTTCGTAATTGGCCCTGGTCTGGGTGTCACTGGAATCAGCCCTAGTCCATTGTGCGGTACCCATAGTACAATCGTTGCTTAGTTTGGGACCATACAGTTGGTAATTCAGTCTGAAGATATTTGGTTTTTCGAAAAATATAATGAAACACGGTTGGTGTTAGTCTAGTGATATTTATTATTTACTAGCTGTGCCCGCGACTTCGTCCATGTGGAATTTTACTTAACAAAAATTTTATTTATCATTTGCGAGTCGATGTTTCGTGTTTTATATACTTACCTACTATCGCAAAAGCCCGCTCACGCGTTTTGAGCCCGCGTGACATGCAGCATTTGTGATCAATTTATTGTTTTTTCTCAAATAAGGTTATTTTACTGTTTATACCATCAGCTATCTGCCAGTGAAAGTCCCGTCAAATTCGGTCCAGCCGTTTCGGAGATTTCCCGGAACAACATACAGACATACAGACAGACATTTTTTTTTTAATCGCGTTTTTGTTATTAGTACGTATGTACTTTCATATGCATTTAGTGAAAAGGTGTTATTTGGATATTACAAACAGACACTCAAATTTTATTTATTTGTAGAATAGATAACAGTTTGAATTATACACGTACGTATTACGGTCGTATTTTATAAAAGAATTCTAATTCCCGTTTAATCTGCAAGTCCGAGTTGCAATTTACTTGTCAAAGGGCGTCCGCCACATCAGCCGCTTGCAAATTGCTCGCCCGATAACTGGACCACAGACGATATAAAGTTAAAGAGCAGACAATTTTTTGAAGTTTTATACTTGACTAAATAAATAATTGGGAGACAGGGTGTAAATTATACTGTCTGTCTGCCTGTTTGTTCTGGCTAATCTCCGCGGCAGCATCGATTTTGACGGGACTTCATTGGACGATATCTGATGTTATAAAGAGTAACTTAGGCTGCTTTTATTTTATTGAACTATCACGCGGATGGAGCAGCAGGCAACAGCTAGTTATAAAGTTCTGGTGTGCGTTTGTTCGTAAATCTTCTCTTAAAGGCTCGATCGATTTTACTTAATGATGTTTTTTATACTAATGGGGTCCACTGAATGGTTCAAAGCTATATTTGGGCCGGGTAGGTGACGCGGTTGTCGACATCCGAAAAATACGTCAGCGAGGTTGCGTCCAAAATAAAGTTACGTTACAATGTTATGTGACGACCGCTTGTCGCAGTGGTTCGAGCGTAGGCCGCTCGGCTCACTGCACCGGGTGGTTGCTGGTTCGATTCCCGCCGGAGCAAATTTCGGAAATGGCCTTTTCGTTATTTGCAAAAGTCTGGGTGTCACTGGCGTCGCCCCCAGTCAATTGTACGATACCCATACTATAGTACAATTCTAAGCTTTGCTTAGTTTGGGACCATACAGTTGGTGTGTCAGTCTGGCGATATTTATTTATTTATTTAATATCTACGCGAGTGAGACTTACTTCTTCGCATTTACGTCTATATTAAAAATGTCCAGTTCTACACAATTTCTAAGTCTATCATCGCTGAAAATAGCTTTGGGCACCCCGGCATACACAAGAGTAATAGCCGTCCGCACGCCGGACGCGTTAAACGAATTAACTTAAATATTAACATGTTGGAGCGAAAGCCGGCTTAAGGGCGAAAAATTACAACGATGTGGTGAATTGGCGTCGCTATCTATACTCCGGCTCATACATTATAATTACAGTCCTATATTTATTTTAACTGGGCTGGACACCTCTGCCGCATGCCCGATGACCTATGGACGAAAGTGACCACAGTGTGGGTCCCACACAACACCAGACCACGCGGCAGACCCAAAAGACGATGGCGGGATGAACTCGACTCATACGAAGCACATTGGTCTCAGACCGCAACAGACCGAGACAACTGGAAGAAGGGAGGGGAGGCCTTTGCCCAGCAGTGGGACACTACAGGCTCCTAATAATAAATAATAATAATAATATTTAAAAGTTGGCGACCGGATGTGACGTTGAGCAACGGCTAGTGTTGCTAGTAATATAAACTACCCATCAAATGACAATCATTTAGGACGGTAGGTAGTATTTTTTTGTTTTTTACTATGATTCCAATTTGGGAGAAAATTAACTTTTTATACAAGTTCAATAAAGTTGGCAAACTGTAGCCTATGTATGAAAGGGAGTGGGACAGAGGGAAGGGAAGGGAGTCGGGGGAGGTGGGGTCATTAAGTAAATAGCCGATTTATAATCCTTTATTTATTTTGTAAATTGTATTACAATCATTTTGTGTAAACAAAGCTACTTAATCAATCTTCCGACCAACTAAAGCAAAATGAACCGCCTTCGTAAGTCTTCAAAACTTAGTTTGATTATTCACTCCGCAGAAACTATACAAAGGAAATGGGAATGCAATTTCAGGATATCCAACTTCGGTTCAAGTCCGCTCTGCTGAAAAACAAAATTAAACGTAAACTTTATATTCCAAAGAAAGGTTTTTAAAAAAACAAAGACTAAAGGGACTTTTCTCGACGATCACGGATTTTGGGATTCCTTTGTGGAAGAGGTTTGAAAATAATATATACATATAAATAAAATTGGAGTGTCTGTTTGTAATATCAAAATAACACCTTTTCACTAAATGCATATGAAAGTACATACGACACCTATAACAAAAACGCGATTTGATTTTTTTTTGTCTGTCTGTCTGTCTGTGTGTTTGTTCCGGGTAATCTCCGAAACGGCTGGACCGATTTTGACGGGACTTTCACTGGTAGATAGCTGATGTTTTAAGGAGTAACTTAGGCTACTTTAATTTTAGAAAAACAATTAGGGTTCCGCGTAAAAAATCTAAATTCATGAAATCAAAGAGCATCTCCGAAACGGCTGGACCGATTTTGACGGGACTTTCACTGGTAGATAGCTGTTGTTATAAGTAGTAACTTAGGCTACTTTTATTTTAGAAAAACAAAATTAAAAAAATGGGTCCTGTCGCGCGGGCTCAGAACGCGGGAGCGGGAAATTCCACGCGGACGAAGTCGCGGGTTCAGCTAGTAAATAATATAATTATAGTCAACATAAAATCTGTTTTACGATTACGTTAACATTGTGTAGAGTTATTATGTTATTGAGGCAATCTGACCAGGGGGCTATTTTAAATCGAAATCGGAAACGGATTCGTAAATTTAAACGTCTGCATTATAGCCAACTTTAAAGTTAATTTGTATATTATTCCACAGTTAGTGATCGTAAGACTTATTCCATTGCTAACATACCTACAAATATTTTTCTCCGAATAATATTTAAAAATGGTAATAATGCAGATTTTAAAGTTTCCGAATCCGCTTCAAATGGTTTTAAGGAACCCCCCTGCAAGACTAAACTTTAAAGACACCTCCCCTTTGTAG
The DNA here is from genome assembly GCA_905147325.1 of Notodonta dromedarius. Taxonomy (NCBI): domain Eukaryota; kingdom Metazoa; phylum Arthropoda; class Insecta; order Lepidoptera; family Notodontidae; genus Notodonta; species Notodonta dromedarius. The sequence continues at coordinate 8,987,300 of LR990179.1, read as the reverse complement.
AATTACTAGCTTTAAGTACCCCAAAAGTACAATTAAAACATCAAAATCGGTCAAGCCTTTTAGGAGGAGAAAAATCACGAACACACTCACAACTAATTTTCTATATAAAGATTGGTTGATATCTCTTTTCAGGCAGTTCAAAAGTGTTTTATCATCATGATTTCATTAAATTAAATTTGATTATCATTATCATTAAAATGGATGGTACATCAATGATATTGATGTACCATTTCTATTAAAACTCGAACGGAACAGTCTCGAGAGTATCTTGATAAGATTGATGCTTCGGATTCCCGATCGATCGTTATCAGAGTGCCGCTCAGTAGTGACTGATAGTGCAACCAGGATAAATTGAAACGAAGGATTTCGAGAAAAAATTTCTTAGAATACGATTCGCCAGTAACGTATATACGTATAGTGTATATTTTTTTCTGTATATTGACAATAGCGGTGCCACAGGGTCCAACTATAGACTTAGGAACCACATCCAGGTGATCCATAAGTACCTATAAATAAGTCATCAAAATCGGTCAAGTCGTACATGAGGAGAAACATTCCGAACACTCGCATACCGAAACTATGAATTAACTAAGATTTTAAGATTAGGAGAACTTTAATGCAATTGAATGCATGTTAAACTAATTTTGGCAAACAAGCGCACACGACCCACCTGATCGTTGGGTTTCTAGAGAGGAGTTCTCTGCCACTAATGCTACAAAACGCAGCTAGAATAGCTACTTTACGCAGTAATTCTGTGAGAGGGTGGTACTACCCAGGGCAAGTCAGCCCTAGTATGAGCTGTTGTCAATTAAGGCTACAGCTTGGCTCTACCAACTATAATAATCGTAATACAGCTTATGTAATATCACATAATCTCGCATCGGTTTTTCGTAAAAATATTTATAATAAATAATATTAATGATGTCCCGATAAAATGTAAACTCATAGCGACACTACTGCCATGTGACGTAATGGATGACGCTCCCCATTGAGCTTGGACCTCTACCAAACGTCTATCTAGTAATTGTAGAGTTATATCGATAGTATAGATACAGAGTCTATCATAATAATCACTTTGAGTAAATAGTAATTAACGCCAGAATAATTCTTTTTTAAGTCAATTTAATTGAACTGCATGGGTAGTCTGCATCAAAATCTGGGCAAATTGGGAAACGCTTTTCCGTTTTTTGCAAGACGAGAATCGAACCTGCAACCACTAGGAAGTGGCCGCTTTTATTTCTACTTCCATCATGAAAAAAACAGTGCCGTCTAACGACGCCCGAAAGAAGCGAAGCTTTATAGTATAAAGCGTAGGAACTAAGCGTTAAAAACAGCTGCGGCGCGCATAGGTATATGTCGTGTAACGCTACTGACGCTTAGCACGGATAGAGTGGCCGCGCGGTGAGCGCCCCGAACGTCCGTATAGTAGCTTCGATTCAATATCAGCTATCTGATATCATTGATTAGTGTCGAGATAATTATGCCACAACTATTTGGGTTATTTATAAAATTATCAAAATTATCAAATACACCACATCACCTGTATTTCCCGAAGGGTAGGCAGAGATGGTCTGCAATTCACCCATATTTTGCTGGTGGTATTTTAGTCCCAATTAGCTACGTCGAGCACACTTCCTTTCATTCGAACCATAATTTATTAATTTTATTTTTTTATTTGTATTTGGCTAACAAAACAAGTCATAATCTATAAAGGTTTTGTGAATAGAACTATGTTTAAAACTAGATTATGACTCTAAAGTTCCATATGTTTATAATTGTTACTTACACTTACATTCAGTGTAAGTAATTGAACTTATTGAATTAAGTGTTAGGATTGCCACTGAAAATGCTCTGAACTATATTTTTAAAAATTAAGGATAATCCTCAACACTGGCCTCCGAGAAAAATGAATGAATCTCCTGAAATTTTAACTTCATTAATATTAAAAATAAACATAAAATTAAGTTAACTTGATACTGAAAGTTTTCTCACAAAACTCATTTAACTTTGAATGGCTCTGAAATAACACGGAGTAATTAAAAATTGCTCGTTGCATCAGATTTTGTAATAATAAACGAGGTTTATTTAGTTGTTTAATGATGTTTGCACAATTATTTGACTTTAGACTAATCCGAATACAGCTAGTCCAGTTTTCTTCTAATCAAATGACTCTAAATTGAAAATTTACGAAACCCCCGATGCGGATTATTTTCAAACGCATGAACCGACTTTGATGAAACAAAGCTAAGAAGCTAGTAGCTCTCGATCAAAATACCTTTCTAACAAAAATAACACAAAATTAAAATCGGTTCAACCGCTTGGGCGTTACGATGCCACAGACATACATACAGATACACAGATACACCAATACACAGATACACATGTTAAACTTATAACACCTTTTATTGTCATTAGTGGTTAATGAGTTAGTGTCGGAGTTTCTGAGCCACCCGCCGAGCGCCTCAGACATGACCTAATAACTTTGATAGCTGGGACCGACAGCTTAACGTACCCTCGGAAGCACGAACGGAAGCGCTTAGTTGTTCATGCCACTAACGGTGACCCATTCAAGTGATTACCGCCTCGACCGCTTCTGTTTTGGGAACGTGGTATACGTACATCGACTTTTCCGTGAGAAAAGTCCATTGGTGCACGTCCGCTACCGGGATTTGAACCGTCGACTTTCGAAACACAAGCCGGAGGGGGGCATTTCCACTGCGCTACTGGGCTACTGGACTAATCACCTCTCGGTAAACACGCTCTCAAACCGCCAGTGGAATATCGCCCTTACAGCCATTTTCAGCATTTCCTAAAAGAATACCTTCTGATAGGAGTTAAAAGAAAACCTCATTTATTCAAGAGAAGCTATTGAATTGGATCCCCCGGGAGGCTGTTAGCGGCGCTAATAAATTCCGTGTGGCCGAGTTCATGCATTGATTTATTGCGAGGCCTGTGCCGAGTTGGTTTACTGTTTCTTGACTTTTATTTTTAGATGCTATAGATACGACTACTTGTATTTCTGTGTACTCTTTCATTTCTGCCGATGATTTAGCTTTCAGACTTAGAAAGATCTAATGCGGTACTTAGCAGTTTCATGTAATCCACGATCCGTAAGATGGAATGCGTCGTGGGCTCGATTCTCGTCGGAACTAATTTCGGAAATGGCCATTTCGTAATTTGCCCAGGTCTGGGTGTAACTAGGTAACACCATCATGTGATACCCATATTACAAGCGTTGCCTAGTTTGGGACCATACAGTTTGTGTGTCATCATCATCATCATCAGCCTATACTAGTCCACTGCTGGGTATAGGCCTCCCCTAATGAGCGCCATAGCGCCCTGTCTTTAGCTTGCCGCATCCAGCATCTGCCTGCAGTCTTTCGCAGATCGTCATCCCACCTGAGGGCGTCCTACACTAGTTTGTGTGTCTGGCTATATTTATTATTATTTGTATATTAGTATGGTGAGTTAAGATTCATAGATCGACGACCGCTTGGCGCAGTGGTCCGAGCGTAGGCCGCTCGTTTCACTGCACATGGTGGTTGCGGGTTCGATTCCCGTCGGGGTAAATTTCGGAAATGGCCTTTTCGTAATTTTCCCAGGTCTGAGTGTTACTGGGATCGCCCCCAGTCCATTGTACAGTACTCACAGTACATACGTTGCTTAGTTTGGGGCCGTACAGTTTGTGTGTCAGTCTGGCGATATTTATTTATTTATTAGACCCACAAAAAATATAATTATTTTATGAATAAATATTTTTTGATAAAAATGATAAATTTTGAACAAAGAAGTAACATCACACATGTTAAACATAACAAAATAAATATTTTCGCAAATAAAATACACAAAAACACGTGTTCCGCTTGTAACAGCTATTTGAATTTGGTCGATTTAACTGACACGATTGTGGACGGAAAATATGTTGAAATTTACATACGCACGTAGGTACGCAATCATACAATTGTGAATGTTTTATGTAATTTTCTGATGTGCATTATTTAGATATGTACTTGTAGAGCTTATATCCATATTTTTTTAAACACAAATATAATAGGTACCTAAATCCTACTAATATTATAAATGCGAAAGTTTGTGAGTGTGGATGTATGTATGTATGTATGTATGTTTGTTACTCGTTCACGCAAAAACTACTGAACGGATTTGGATGAAATTTGGAACATAGATAGATTATAACCGGGATTAACATATAGGATACTTTTTAACCCAATAATCCAATACTACGCGGATGAAGTCGCGGGGCACAGCTAATATATTTATATACTGTTTAGGTAATCTAATGACGGCTGGGGTTATAAGAGGTTTGGCTTAAAATTCATAATTATGTAGTCCAATTTGAAATAAATATCGCCAGACAAACACACCATCTGTATGGTCCCAAACTAAGCAAAGCTTGTACTATGGGTACCGTACAATGGACTGGGGGCGATCCCAGTGACACCCAGACCGGGGAAAATTACGAAAACGCCATTTCCGAAATTTACCCTGACGGGAATCGAACCCGCAACCACCCGGTGCTGTGAGCCGAGCGGCCTACGCTCGAACCACTGCACCTGACTGACTTTGCGTTTTATTCGTAATCTTTGTTTATCCATCGTATCTATAATTGGTATCTTTGAAATCAGACCTTACTACGTTCAATTTAATGTTCATAGTTCCGTTTATACTGCTCAAAATTCATTTTATATTTTACATGATAAAGTTAAAGATTGCGCTTTCCGATCGAGAGTTTTATCATCACATAATAGATCTTTCGTTCACCTTCGTTAACTGCGAGAAGAGTCGTAAAAATATTAAATCGAATTCAGTTCTATAATACCAGCGATCGCTGTTCCGAGTAGTATGTTTTATGGCCGATTCGTAATCCGTTCCCACGTTTTAGGAGTCATTTATATCTTTTGAAAATGATGTTTTTCTGGTTATAGGTTGAGAATTTAGCGTAATTTGGTTTTTGAAATAATATTACTAATAGTAACTAGTTAAATTGTACTAGTAACTAGTGTATAATTCGATTATTGTAGCGTCCTGCTGTTTTGAATAGAGTCACCATAAATCCTGAATTTTCCAGACGTCTCATTATAAACCATTGGGAATTTTAAAAATTTGGTAATACAGAAATAAACAATCGAATAAATTACATATCGCAAGTTACCGGACACAAAGTCCGGAATTTTCTTCGAATATCCGGAATTTAATTATTTTGATCAAGTAACCAGTTTTTGTGAATGACTTCCTATCTTTGCGAGGAGGATTCAGATCATAGTATATTTTATAATGTATCGCATGATTATGTTAGATCTTCTTTGACTTCAAAGTTCCCACAAAAAGTTAAAAGAAAGTCCGCCATCGCGCCTCAAGTAATTAATTTCATTCAGTCACGAACAAGTTTTTTCTTTCTGTTTCACGAACAAACAAAGGCGATATCAAATAGAACGATTTATATTCAGCAAGAGCAAACCATATTTTTTTCACACAAACATGAATCATAACCCGCCATTTTGAAGTTTTATCGCGGCAAACTTACATTCGATTTATGAATATACAACGCTGTGTTGCCAGCGCAGGAAAATACATTGGGAAAGTTTTTTTAGTAGGCAACCGGGCGTTCATTCAATAAAGGTTTTGTTTGCGGAACCCAGCATGCATTGATAGGAAAACGTGATTGATTTTAACTATTCATACCTCGTAATCGAAGTAAAAACGCGGGGAGTTATTGGAAAGCACTTGTAAAATATTTTCTATTCGATTCGTTACTAATTGGCGTCAATATACACGGCGAAACAGAAAGGGTATGTTTTTTTATTGTACATAATATAAAACTATTGGCTTTTGGGGAAAGTTCAAGAACAAATTGTGTCTGTTTATTTTTCATAAAAAACGTTTAGAAATCGCAATAATTCAGACCGAGACAAAAATATTCAGATTCAATTCGGTAGATACTTATTTATTCTATAAAATATACGAAATTAAAAGGGAAAAGAATATTGCCTGGAATTTTAAAAATTCTTTAGAATTAGTCAATGTTTATAGTCCTACTAATATTATAAATGCGAAAGTTTGTGAGTGTGGATGTATGTATGTATGTATGTATGTATGTATGTATGTTTGTTACTCCTTCACGCAAAAACTACTGAACGGATTTGGATGAAATTTGGAACACAGATAGATTATAATCGGGATTAACATATAGGATACTTTTTAACCAAATAATCCAATACTACGCGGATGAAGTCGCGGGGCACAAGCTAGTTTATACTAATAATGAATAGGTATATCACCTGGTATCTGAGTATGACATCAATAGTTGACAGTTAGCAGACTTCACGTCATGTGAACACAACATATCCGTCAATAACAGGTTTACCATAATGAATACCTAATTCAGGACACATTTTTTTAAGTTGACTAACAATGTGCGCTTATCATGTTACTAGTAGTCCCATTATACTCTCTAGCTAATCTAAATAATATCATGAATAAATTGAGAAAAAAAATGTTTTAACTAAACATTTTTTAAGTACGACATCAAGGTATTACATATGTTAATCTATTTTTAAATACCTGAAATCATTAGATACGAATACAATAATTTATTTAGAAGTGATAAAATCCATTGTTGTAAGGAAAAACTTTGTGTGTCTCGTATACATTCGGAATGCAATATGTATGGAGAACACGATCGCCCCATCGACCTTAATTACTAAGCGTTCAATAAAAAATATTTATAGTATTTTTTCAGAATATTGGAGGTTTATATCGACTGTCAGGGTGGTCATTGAACCTGAAAAATCTCGGTTACTATAAAATCGGTGCACTGAATGAAAAAATTTCACTATCTAATGGAAAATTATTTTGTTCTGTTTGTAGTTCCTCTCGCGTCTCTCACCACCACCAGGTCGATTATTACGCTCATAATTGATTTGACAGAGTAATATTATATTTTTGGAATGTTCAATTTATTGAATCGCAGCCAAACTCAACTCAAACTCAAAATTGTTTTTATTCACGTAAGCCAACAAAGCATTTATGAATAGTCAGAATCTACCACCGGTTCGGAATGCTGCTTCCGTATTTAATAGCTGTTTATATTATTTGATAAGGACTGTCCTTATAAATACCTATAGTCCTGGTGACACCAATACCACAGACTGTACGCACAGCTACACACTGTTATGTATGTAGTGGTAATAGCTGATGCATGGTCGGACAATATTGATGCTTGAGGCGTCATGCGAGTGGCGACAGGTGTCGAGTGTAAGCTATTGTTAACGAGCAAATGGGATTGCAGTAATCTAGCTCTACCATGTTTTGAACTCGCTAGTTATTATCGATTACGTAAAATATATTTTGTTGAATGCAAATGAAAATATTGTACGTAGACGCTACCGACTATCGACTCATAACTGACGTGTGAACTCTTGGTAGAGCTACGCATGTGACGTTATCAGATGCCTACCAAGTGATGTAAAATATTATGTTGAGGGGAAATGTAAATTTATACTAACCCAGATTATATTTTATTTATAGGTAACCACGAAATGCTAAAGGTAGGTACTTATGTACACGCACGCGTGGGAAGCACCAGCTGTCTTATTATAAGGGTGACCGTCCACTCGGTTGTGCAGTGAAGTGGTCCCTCACGCTTCGATCAAAAAGATCGCTTCATTTTCTCAGCTTCGGTTGTGCTATGAAGCGGGTGGGCCCGATTCATAGCACAACCGAGAGGACGGTCACCCTTAAGCTCGGACCGCGCGCTCAGTCAGTCGGCTGAGCCAGCCGGCCGCACACAGCATGGCAAAATCCTTAAATTATTTTGGAAGAAGATATAATAATTTATAATACTTTAAAAAAAAATATCAACATAACTGCTTATTATTAATAGTGGTTCTGAGATTTTTTCTTTTTTGGTACTTTCCGTAATATATTTTTTGTCACTTAGTTTTCTAACAAACGCCGAAACTTTCCAAGGTTCAGGTAAATTGATGTGAATAAGATTACACTTCGTTAGTTTTTTTTTGCATGAGATAAAAAAGGGGAAACTTCTAACTAGCAGATAGAATGTTGCTTAATGTTTTTTTTTAAAGGTACCTACTAGAAATGTGAGGTGACGTTACTAATTACAAATATCACAATATTGACGACCGCTTGGCGCAGTGGTTCGAGCGTAGGCCGCTCGGCTCACTGCACATGGTGGTTGCGGGTTCGATTCCCGCCGGGGTAAATTTCGGAAATGGCCTTTTCGTAATTTGCCCTGGTCTGGGTGTCACTGGGATTGCCCCCAGTCCATTGTACGGTACCCATACTACAAGCGTTGCTTAGTTTGGGACCATACAGTTGGTGTGTTCGTCTGGCGATATTTATTATTTTATTTATTCTGCAATCGGAAGACGTTTTAGTCCCAATGTAGTAGGGGGCTAGTCTTTGACATTATATAGGGCAAATGCCCCCTCAATGCGAGGGGGAATTCGGGCCATCATCTACCAAAGTTGCCTAAAATAATCCATTGTCATTTTTTTTTTCAAATTTACTTAATAGTTAAAGTCGGCAAACAAGTTTACGACCTTCCTGATGTTAAGCAGTTACAGGAGCCTATAGATGCTTTCAATACCAATGGCATTGGTTGCTCGTGACTTGAAGGCAACTAAGAAAAAGAGAGGTGATGGGCGAGGTGCTTAGGCTTCCCGTCATCTCACCCATCGTGTGAACAGCTAAAATAGCTATGGTACGCCCATCTTCTGTGAGTGGATGGTACTAGCCCGGTCGAAGCAAAACTAAACAGAGACAATGATTTTAATCCGTGTAAATATTTCTTAAGTATAAACGAGGAGTTGGAACTCATAACAATTGGGAGACTGTACTAAAATCAGTTTATTTTACAAATACACATGAATTATTGCAAATTGACCCATATGCCACGGTCCCAAGACTCACAGCATGCGTCTTCGCGTGATATGAAAGAACTATACGTTATTATCAGAGTCTTAGCGAAGCGATATGTTATTGGAACTAAAATACCTTGAAAACTTCCTGTTAGTAAATCTTAGAGTAGCGACCCGGTGGTATAATTTATTGGCTCGGAAAATACTGCGCTGAAGGAGAAACAGGAGAGTGGGAACTGTGAAACTTTTTTATTTGTGAAGAAATAGATAAAAAATGGAATGAAAACAATTTTTATTAAATGTGGTTAGATTTTTAAGACATGTAGGCTTGACATTATGATTAGCACATGAACTCCAAAAAACCTAGCGGTGCGAGCCGGGGTTTGAGCCCAGGGCCAAGTGCAAGACATGTGCTTAACCAATCGGCTATAACTGCTCTTATAATATTTTTTGACTACAGGACCCATTAGAAGCTACGAAATAATATTTAACAACCAAGACAATTATTGTATGACTAGCTGTGCCCCGCGACTTCATCCGCGTAGTATTGGATTATTGGGTTAAAAAGTATCCTATATGTTAATCCCGGTTATAATCTATCTGTGTTCCAAATTTCATCCAAATCTGTTCAGTAGTTTTTGCGTGAAGGAGTAACAAACATACATACATACATACATACATACATACATACATACATCCACACTCACAAACTTTCGCATTTATAATATTAGTAGGATTATTATATCTGCAGCCATTTAATTTCATATTGTAGATCAAATAACTATAAAAAAAGGTAAAAGGAATATACCGACATTAACAATATATCTACCCACTTACTAATTATTTATAAGATAATTCAAATATTACAATACAAGCAAAAAATATACAAAAGCATTATCTTCCCGCGATTAATTTCAACGATACCTTAGCAAAAGATAGAAAAATAATCCAATACAACCAGAAATGATTAATATCTGTACGCTCCCCCTTATCAGAAGGGGGATAAGGATACGACGTGTTATTTACTGCCTCCCGCGAGATATGGATGCTGGATGTGGCGTAGAGTGTACTAGAAAATATATTTAGACTATATACCACATAATGCGTATGTTTTAATGGTTCCGTAGTCAAACTGGGAACCCTTAGTATAGTTTCGTCCGTCCATCCGTCTGTCTGACGTCGCAGTCATTTTATTTAGAGACTATAAGAGCTAAAAGGCTACAAATTGTCCAAATTGGCAAAATTGTTCTCTATTAACCCCACCTACAAAAACTTACTCAGCCCCTCAAGTGGGATATCGTTGAATAGGTATTTTAAAATCAAATTGAGGTTTCTTTGACAGTTTTTCAAAATTAATTCCTATTAGTGTAATATTGAGCTCAAAATTTGCCTTCTTTACGTGAGTTGTTTATGATAACCGAGAAAACCTAGCTAGCCAAAAAATTATAATTTCGTTATTGGAACGTATCCCTACGAAACCCTACATTGTGCGTGGTCCGATACGCACTTGGCTGGTGTTTCCTTTATCAAAGATACTGACTAATAGTCTGACCGCGAGTTAGAACGCTTATTGTTACGTACAGACCTGGGATATACCAATTTCCATACCATCACAAATATTGCTAAGAGAGAATTTTTTACATATTAAAAAGATATTCCAAAACAAAAGGATCGATCCCAAAATTTGTTACCAACAGCTTACGAAAGGCGTAAGTATAAAACTTCGCTGAATGCAATATACATGTGCCATAATTCTTTAGAAGAGTAACTTATGTTTACGCCATAACGCGCGGCGCACAAATAAGTCGATAACAAATTGCTGGGACTTCGTTGTTTTTCAAAGCGGAGTATTTTATCCGGCCTGCCGGATGTATTTCCTTACATTATAAATATCGAATACAAGTACCTCGTAAACTGAATATATTGCAATTGATTCCAAGATATCTGTGGATTTTATCTTCAGTTCAGACTTTTTGTCACCTGACTTATCTGACTCTTACATAATTAGTGGGAAAATAATCCACGGCTGGACAATTACTAAGGACTTCATCATGATAGTCCACTGTCCATATAATATCCATAAATGTAAAAAAGACAAGCCCGTTAAGTTTCTCGCCGGATCTTCTGAGACGAGGTCGCGTTCCGATCCGGTTGTAGACTTAAGACAAATAATTACGTAAAAATGACAATTTATAAGTGCCCCGTTGGCCTAAACAAAAGAAAACAATTTGACTTTGACTTCCTTTCAACTGTCCATCTTGAAGAAGGCCATCATAAACTACTTCTTAGAGTCTTGGACACTACTACTATCCCATGACTCTACGAGAGCTATATATGAGCTCTATGTAGAGAAAAATCACACAACAGATAAAATTTAAGAAGTAATTGCATCTTAATACCGGGGCGGCATATTTAAACCACTTTAAAGGAGCATTAATTCACCCAATAAACAAAGTCAACCGAATAAATAAATACGTTTAAAAAGGCCACAAACAATTTGCACAAAACAGGTAACTCTCGCGCCGTTCGAATCAAATTGACGATCAATTACCATAATTAACAATTTGCCTCTAGCGAAGTTAGTAGCAATCCATCAATTTTAGAAGGCGGAGTTTGGGAACCAATTATGCACGGGAAGACGGGAGACAATCTCCTTTGTTACAAATGTTACCGATAATGGATTTCGACGATATATCAATAATTATAGGTGTTTTTTTTAACTGGTAACATTTTATGGGTAATCTACTTAGCAATGATTGGTTCTATAAACTACCACTGCCAGATCCCTAATAGTATAAAACAAAGGCGCCAACGTGTCTGTCTGTTTTCCGCTTACTTCTTCTAAACTATGCAACGGATTTTGATGCAGTTTTCACGATAATAATTTCTTCGAAAATGTTTATTTATAAATTTATTCTTATAAAATGTATATATAATTAGCTGAGCGTGACTTCATCCGCGTGGAATTTTGATCCTTTCTTAGGGGATGTCTACGCCATAGTAGCTTTATGCATGCAAAGTCTCAGCCCGATCGGTTTAAAATTGACAAAGTTTCATACAAACTTTCATCCCCTATTTTATCCCCTTGGGGTAGAATTAATCAAAACCCTTTCTTAGCGAATGCTTACGTCATAACATCTACCTGCATGCCAAATTTCAGCCCGAACCGTCCAGTGGTTTGGTCTGTGCGTTGATAGATCACTATGTCAGTCAGTCAGTCAGTCAGTCAGTCAGTCAGTCGGTCACCTTTGAGTTATATATATTATATAGATAGAGAACTGCCATGCCGTGTCTTTAGGAATCTGGTAAGGCTGCTGAGTTTCTGCAGCGCGTCGGACATATTAGCTAAAGCAAGGGTATATAAGTTGTATGTCATAATGCGAAAAAGCTAGCAAGGCATTAACAAAAAAATATGGTTTACACCTTTTCTGTTGCTTGACACAGCTGGTTTGTTACGACTAATTTAATCAAGGGCCAGCTATTACAAAAGGAACCTATCAGATTTTTGTTTGCGGTCGATACATTATCTCTAACATCAACTATCGCGCCGTGCAAAATATCGTGCAGTATTAAAATTAGATCTTATACGACGAAAGGGTGAAAGGTTTCTATGAATATTTTATTTTTCTCTTTTGTGTTGTCATGTTCGATATTAGGATTTATATCCGGGGATACGATTGCGAGCGTTATAACTTCACGGTTATCCACGACGGGATAGGCAGAGGTGCACTGCAGTGCGTCCAATTTCTACCAAAGGGATTTTGGTCCCAAAAGGGAGCGAGGGAAGAAAAAGAAAGGAATTGGAGGAGGCCTTTGCCGAAGGGGACATACATAATAAACCCGGTGTTGTACAACAAATAAAAAATTAACTACCTATGTAACTAGATCTTATATAAGAACTGCATGCAACTTTCACTATTACTATGATCTGAATAAATGGCTCTTTTCTATTTTATTTTTTGTTAGGGGGCGATCTTTTTGCCATTTTACTGGCCACATTCCTTCTCATAATGAGGGGTATTCAAGGATATTCAAGGTGACGTGCCGGTTTCATCACGATGTAGTCTTCATTGTTTAATTAATAATAAATCTTAATTAGAAATGAGGCTTGCAGATAAAATCCAAAAATGCCAGACCTTTCATATGCGATCCTTTTCATAATGGTAACATATGAGATGGTCATCAATATATTTAGATTAATCAAGATTTGACGGCACAGAATTGGCTAACAAGCTTATTGACATATAATTAAGGATGTTGTCACAATAATTTAAAACCAAATCTCCCCTCTACATTTGATTTCCTGGCCATTCAAAGAAAACCATAACATCACCCATACGTCGCCCAATCGTCACGCGCAAATAAAACTAGCCGAATATCGCTCGCGTCAAATTGTATCGTTCACAAAACATTTCTCGAACGTTCCACGATCAGTCACCCCGAACCCTTTGTACTGGTCCTTTTCCACGCGCCGTCCCTGTAATACAGCACTGAAAAAGAATAATGACCGAGGAAATAGAGTTTGGAAGCGTACACACGATTTTGAACCTTTCTGCGGAGATGTTTAATGGATAGATTGGTGTGAATGGAAGGTGGAGCGCGCGAGAGATCTTAAATAAACTTATAGCTGAGACAGTATGTATTTTCTTGGCAGTTATTTTGAATATATTGGTGTAGGCTTATTGCAAGTTGTATTCATGTCATCTATATTTTTGTGAATTATGTTGATGTCTTTCAAAATTGAGATACATTTGAAACTCAGACGAAAGGAATAACTTAGACGAAGCGCTTAGTACTGGTGAGTGAAGCTAGCAAAATTAATACCAAATAGCATTGATCCAGATTCGTGGCGTTCCACCATTGGGAGCGCATGTATTACACAAAATAATACATAGTTGTATTTATGTCGTGTTGCCTCGCAAAAACAATGTAAAAACAAATGAGCTAATTAAATAAGGATTGTTACCGCTGTAGGTGGATGGACCGACGATCTGGTGAGAGTCGCGGGGAGCCGTTGGATGCGGATAGCGGGCAACCGTCCATTGTGGCGTTCCATGGGGGAGGCCTATGTCCAGCAGTGGACGTCTTCCGGCTGATGATGATGATGATGATGACCGCTGTAGGTTCCCGTGAAGTTCGTTGTAATGCAAAATCACAATCCGATGTTATAAAACTTTTTTTTTTTTTTTGCGAATTTAGAGCGAGAATACAATACAATTTCTTTTTACTAGTGTAGAGAGGGAGGAGTTCCATAGACAAGGTAAGTGTTTTTTTTTCATTTAGTGCTGTGCACGTCCGTTGTCATCAGCTACAAGGATACTGCATCGATACTATTAATTATTACTTTTGCTAGCTTCACATCACTAGTTGTACGCTCCGTCTAAGTTATTCTTTTCATCTGAGATTTGCAATTGTATTTCTATTTCGTTGGATAAATTTATTCAATCGTTTACCTAGTTCAATATTTGTCTATGATTAATTTTGCCAAGAACAAATCAATTGAATAAATAAATCTCACAATTTGAATTTAAATTCACAAAACAACTAAAATAGAAATAAAATTAATCATTTCTTCCATCCACGTACTTAGCTTGTTAAAAGTTTTTTAGATTCCATTTTTTTAATGCTTGAATAAATTCGATAAATAAAATATCAATTCAATTATAAAATAAAACTTCTCAAGTAAATACACAAATGAGTTTACTACTTATTCGTTGAATTCTCGTTACTGAAGCCGGCTCGTATTTCACGTCAAATTAAAGTCACTTGAAGCCTCATTAAGTTATACAGTAGAATGAACTGGAGAAGAATGTTTAAATTTACATCTTACGTAATACTTTGACGCTTGTTGCCAGTGGCGTGGGCGCAACACAGGGACAATTGCCAAGATGCTTGAAAAGGCTTATTAAGTACGTAAGAAGACTGTATGCAGTATATTGCAATATTTGTAAAAAAGTGTTTTTATAAGACTAGCGTAGACTTTGTTTTCTCCCTTATATTGTATTATTTTTGAATAAAAATAGTCATAATGACCATTTTCTCTCATAGCTAAACCAATAAAAGTTAGCGATATGGTCGCAGTTGTTCCGTAACACAATAGCGCTATACTCGCGGCGCGGTGAAGTTTTCCACTTTGCAACCGATCAGACAGTGGACTCGTACCAATCGGTTTGTGACTAGTATTTCTATATGACACACGGGCGGAATGAAAAGCGAACATCTTAAACCTAACCTTAAATTTTGGCTGGATATCAAGAAGATTATATTTTATCCAACTCCTCTTTAGGTCAGTAACGTGCGAGAAAGGATATTTCAAGCATCTATAGGCTACGGTAACATCTTAGCATAAGGCAGTTCGTACTATCCAAGTGACTCTATACGTACAAAAAATATCAACAAAATAGGTCAAACCGTTTAGGAGAAGAAGCATTACGAACAGACGCACACCGGAATTTTATACATATATGAATATTTAATAAGCTGACCGCGATTTTAACCTCTACATAATGACTTAAATTGAACGTATCTTTTAACAATCCTTTAAAAGTACTACGGTAATAATAGAAATTAGAGTACTCGTAAAGTATTCAAGTAATTTGAACAAGATTAAGTGCTAAACTCAGATTACAAGTTAATGCGACCTTTTCATCTCGGCTCGTAACGACATCATTAAATGTAGATCATAAAATATGTGATGTCATTTTATTTATAAGTTAGTTCAGGTATGTTCAGACACCAGCGGCGAAATGATCCCCGTAAGGAGTCCACATTTATTATTACAGTTATAGTTCGATCAAGGATTCTCATACAAATTATTGGATATTATAGAGTTTTCTTTTTCACGTAAACTATGCAGACACGTAATTATTTATGTCTCCCTCTTTACAATGGAGGGAGAGTGGATAATTTTCACCAAACTCCTCTTACGCTCTTTAATTTAAATTCGTGCGACAATACCAATTAGTTTTTTCCTGGAACTCGTTGGGTTCTAACTTTGACGTCATCGTTGATTGACTGTAAATCCGGTTTAACAGGGCCCTAACCACGCTAGCTACTCAAATCGTAATAGAAAAGCAAACGCTCGCGATTACGTTTCAAACGCTCCGCTTTTGACGTTTTGCTGACACCATACCATATCAATGTCAGTAGAAATCGTGAAGCTCGTGTCAGCAAAACGTCAAAAGCGGAGCGTATGTAACGTAATCGCGAGCGTTTGCTTTTCTATTACGATTTCAGTAGCTAGCGTGGTTAGGGCCCTGGAGTGCAGTGAAGAGGTTGTGACGTAAAAAAAGCTTGTAGTAGCATTTGAGATAGAGGTTTAGTTAGGCATTAATATCTGTTAGACACGTCATATCTATATTTTACAACTCTACTCTCTGTGCAAGTACTACTATGATCGACTTCACATCTCAGGTACCAATTCCAGTATAAGCTGAACTCTCTTTTTCATTGACACCCGTGATAAAAAGAGCTCAGATTAAGCTGGAAATTTTTCCTTAGAAAAATGCAGGTGACTTTCCTCCCTTAGTCCCATCCCCCTTTAGGTCGGCAACGTGCCAGCAATGCCTCTGGTAGTGCAAGCATCTATAGGCTACAGGGACTGCTTATCATCAGACGGGACGAATGCTTGTTTGCCGAGAATGTGTAAAAATAATAAATCACGGCGAATATCACCAACATTTGAACAGGCCCTCAAGTCTTTATGAGGTCAAGATTAAGTAGTTTTTGTGGACCTATTCGTGAGTGTTCATATTCGTTAGATTTTATTATAATACCTTTATTATTATATAGGTGGTATCGTGGGTGTGAACTGAATACTAAGAGAAGTTTATAATGTCAAAGGTATAATAAAGTGGTTCGTACGTAGGCCGCTCTGCTCACTGCACCACCATGGTTGCGAGATCGATTCCTGCCGTGACAAATTTCGGAAATGGCCTTTTCGTAATTTGCCCGGGTCTGGGTGTCATTGGGATCGCCCACAGTCTTCACTTTAGTCCCACAGTCTCATTCACGATGTTTATTCATCGTGAATTTTTTGTATTGGTTATGTTCCCGAAAAAGTTATTTCTTATGGAAATAACTCTGTTATTTTTTTTTATAAAATATCGCCAGACAGACACACCAACTGTACGGTCCCAAACTAAGCAAAACTTGTACTATGGGTACCGTACAATGGACTGGGGGCGATCCCAGTGACGCCCAGACCTGGGCAAATTACGAAAAGGCCATTTCCGAAATTTGCCACGGTGGGAATCGAACCCGCAACCACCATGTGCAGTGAGCCGAGTGGCCTACGCTCGAACCACTGCGCCAAGCGGTCGTCAATTATCGTATTGCATAAGTAATTTTAAAAACCCTGTTTAAGAAGTCTCGTCTTAAACATAGTAATTAATCGACTTTTCATTAGATTTTATGAATGCACTATGTGCAATATTCGCAAGAGTAATTTAACGTTGATTTTGATAATTTATTATTTACTTTTTAAGCGATTAAACTGACTATAAATAATCGTACAAACTAAGCTATTACCGGCGTTAACGTCGCTAAAATATATTGTTCTATATTCACGTCGACATTGTGGCACGGATAAGACTAAGTTGTATCTGCAGTTCGTAACTTGGACACTTTGTTGTGTTTCTAGTTTCGAAGCAGATTTTTTTCGTTAACTCTCAATGTAGAAGTTAAGTGCGGACTATTTCTTATACAAACCTAACGAACCCATCTTTATATTTTACGTAAAGTAACAGTAGTGTAATCTGCAATACTTGGTTTCTTTCTTTAACTAAAATGTTTGATAATTATATAAGCGAGCGGGTAAGTACGCTTCATAGCACAGCTAAGTGGACGGTCACCCTTAGTTTTACAGAAACTGCGTTAACGTTAAATAATGCCATCGTAAACGTTAAATATTCTGAACGATTCCGATGTCACCCTGTATATCTGCCTCCACTCTGAGTTCCTCTAAATATTCTTATTTCAATGTAATTGAATTTTTCCCCCAAAAGCCTCGATGTAATTCACCCTCAAAGAGCGTGCAAATAAAATTCACTTTGGCAAATCCAATACGTTATCCCGTGATCGGTTTTGACAGCAAGGATCAATACGATCCAATCGACATCAAATACGAGATGTTGAGAACATAATTATATTAGGAAATAATACTGATACACATTTACTGAGATTTTAAAAATAAATTATATTTAATTTTATTTTTCTTCTTTTTACTGGTGTTTTAGAATCGGCTATTTCCTACGGTGATTTAAATAGGTTTTTATTGGATTATTTAATGGGTTTTTTATATCTTTCTAAACATAAAATTAATAAGAAATCCGTATGAATTTCGTCTGAAAATAATAGCTGCTATCATAACATAGTTACTAGTGACATTTAATAGTAACATTTGAGTAGGTGAGGGTAGGTTCTCTCTAAATAATAATTAAGTAAATACATAAAATACAATTTTAATCAGACCAGAATAATGTCCATAATAATGAGTGCATAATACAAAATCTCTAATACTACTGTTGCGCCCTCACATTTATGTGCGCCGACGATAGATGGCGCTGAATGCGACGTCTCAATACAATGTGTAATTTTTTTTACAAAACCTGAATCACGATATTTGAGTTCGCAAGCATATTGACTATAATTACAAGGGCTCATCAACATCCATTAAGGCATAGCGGCCGCCTCGCCAGGCATGAAGCCCGCGTGGTAGAAAGATCTTCCCTTTTACGCTAAACTACAATTCTTTACACTTACCTTCTATTCTATTTCTACGAACTACTTCCTAACTTACATAGACGACAATCGGAACTTTTTATTGCAAATAAACTGTTTTAGAGTCGAAAGCGGCTGCAGTTACGTTTTCTTTTTACGACAGACCTTCACGCGAACGCAGCGCCGTGTACACATAAAGCGAATGGGAGCTGATATTAATCAACCCATCTTAATTATGAGTGTGAACTTGGAAAGGTGCGTTGAAATGCTACTCAAATGTTAGGTTGATATTAATAAATCGTTCTCAAATCTGTGAGCAATTTTGAGTACTCCATTAGTTTGTCATTTCGTACTGTATTTGGGTAAGATTTTTAGATTTGATTGATTCATATAACTAAGTCGGCAAACAAGCATACGTTCTGCCTGATGTTAAGCAGTTAACGTAGGTTATATATTCTTCCAATACCAAAAGCACTGCTCGTGCGATGCCAACCTAAAGGAGAGGGCAAAGGGAGGGAAAGGGAAAGTGGGATCAGCTTGCTTTAATAGCTACTGTACGTTGCTCCACTGTTAGAGGGTGGTACTGCCCTGATCGAACCAAGCCGTATCTATACAAATAAATAAAATTGGAGTGTCTGTTTGTAATATCAAAATAACAACTTTTCACTGAATGCATATGAAAGTACATACGTCACCTATAACAAAAACGCGATTTAAAAAAAAATTGTCTGTCTGTCTGTCTGTCTATCTGTCTGTCTGTGTGTTTGTTCCGGGTAATCTCCGAAACGACTGGACCGATTTTGACGGGACTTTCATTGGCAGATAGCTGATGTTTTAAGGAGTAACTTAGGCTACTTTAATTTTAGAAAAACAATTAGGGTTCCGCGTAAAAAAATAAAAACACATGAAATCAAAGAGTATCTCCGAAACGGCTGGACCGATTTTGACGGGACTTTCACTGGTAGATAGCTGTTGTTATAAGCAGTAACTTAGGCAAGAAGTAACTAGGCTTACTTTTATTTAAGAAAAACAAAATTTAAAACGCGGAACGGGCTTTTTTGTTAAGTTAAATTTCACGCGGACGAAGTCACGGGCTCAGCTAGTATTCCACTAAAAGTCCTGTATTCATGCAGAGGTTGTGTTTGTGGCTTGATCTGTACAAGCATGTCTTACGGTCATTCAATTGTAACGACTCTATGTTACGGCTACACGGAAAATGTATTGTATTAATGTCCGATTCGGGACGTTTGGGTGACATTTGTGTTTTTGTAAGTGGTATAGCTTATTTTCTTCGGTTGAAAGGAAACTGAGCGGCATGAGGCTTTGACTGCCGGTACCTTCGTAATGATGGCTTTATACAGGTTGAAACAGAAAAGGTATACAATTTTTTTCAAAACTTAACTTTGTAATTCTATAACTATCAGCTTTGGAAGAAACTTGAAGAACAAAAGGTGTTATAGGGATAAACCTGCCTTTAGTACTTCAACTGTCCCACAAAGTCGATAGTCTTAGATTGACAAAGTAAAGTTGCAAAAAATAGTATACCCTTTCTGTTTCACCTAGTAGAGTTCAAAATCTTTAATATAATCCAATCGAAATTCTGGTGTGCAAGTATTCATAATTATTCTCCTTCTTAACGGCTTGACTCTTTATTATGTTTGTTCTTATGGGTAATACGTCAAAATTGACGTATTGGGTATCTGAATACGTCAGTTTACACCAAAGTGGATTTTTCGATGTGGAGCTCTTGTAAGATCGATGCGTTTGTCCTCATGGCTGTCCATGGTATATTTAGCATTCAACTATAGCAATATAATTGTACTGCTCCCATATATCTGATTAACTATACATAAAAATATTTTACGGCGACTATTGAACTTATAAAACTCATGGTATTGCTACTGATTTTAAATGAAAACTAGCTGAGCCCGCGACTTGGTCCGCGTGGAATTTAACTTAACAAAAAAGCCCGCTCCCGCGTTCTGAGCCCGCACGACAGCACCCATTTTTTCATTTAAAAAAAATTGTTTTTCTAAAATAACGGTCCAGCCGTTTCGGAGATTACCCGGAACAAACACACAGACAGACAGACAGACAGACAAAAAAATTTTAAATCGCGTTTTTGCTATAGGTGTCGTATGTACTTTCATATGCATTTAGTGAAAAGGTGTTATTTTGATATTACACACAGACACTCCAATTTTATTTATTTGTATAGATAACTGTTTGAACTCTCTGTGACCCTTTGGTGAGTTTTGGTTGGCTTTGTTTTTATGCTTTGGTTTTTTTATATTTTTAATCGGCGTAATACGGATTTCAAAGTAAAAAACAAAAAAAAACATCCACCTAAACAAAAAGCGGTTTATCAAAATGTTCATTGTTCCGTAATCGTTATAAATTTTAACTGAATTCTGTACCGAAGACGGTTTTTTTTTATATTTTCCCTTTCATTGTTCCGTTTACGACTGTTTGCTGTGAAATAATTGTTTTCGCGTTTTTTTCAGCTTCCCTGTTTCCTGTATCGCGTTCGCGCGTCGCTCATGCGTTTCCCGAGCTCATTTAATTATGTCTTTCGTTGCTACTGTTTATGTTTTCATTTGGGGTTTGCGGAATCAAAACGAGTTTTGTGAGTTAACTTTTTTAAAGGGTTGTTTCTGTTTTGTGTTCCGATGTTCATTGCAATGAAGGCAACAGATAAAAAAGCGTCAACGTGATTATTGTTATGAACACGATGTGTAGGTATGCATAATATGAAATGGTATGTGTTACGGGTTCGATTTCCATCGAAACAATTCCCTTTTCGTATTTTGCCTTGGTCTAGGTGGCACAGGAATCGCTCTCAGTCCATTGTACAGTGCCGATAGTACAAGCGTTGATTAGTTTAGTTTATTTTATTTACAACAAAGTCTGTAACAAAGCCCGCTATTATTTAATCTGTAAAAATGCACAATCACGCAAACGGAATTTCTGATATTAAAATGTAGTAAAAAAGCACCCTTTCATTTAAAAATACCTTTTCAACGAACTTGTGGGGTACCACATGATGGGTAAATAAAATAAAAAATCCCCTCTCCATGTTCGGAGAGGTACCTACCTAAAATCAGTAATTTGATACATTTTATATTTTTGATAGTGAGATCTTAAGGTATATCCTCGTAGGGACTACGGAACCCTAAAAAGTAAAAATCTTTAACGTATCTTCAGACGAATACTAAACTTTTATCTTCAAAAATAAAACCAGAACAAGTCGTCAGCTTATTTATAAAAGTAGACAATCACACAATAGAAAGTGCGTTGCCTCCATGATAGATATTGCGTGAACGATACGAGACCCCATTGTGTTCGCACAATACCCACCATTGTAGCGGCGACAGTTACTAATTCCAAAACGCTAGTCACAGACGAAACTTATGAGGGATTGAACTAAACAGTTTTTGACAATACGCCGCTGTGACGGTAACAAATAACGGACAAATACAAGTCTAGTTTCTGGAAAATGATCACAAGAACATTACTTGGTCACCATTATATTGATGAGTTTTTATTTATTGGCCTATTAGGACTTTTAAATTCTTGGGCAAAGACCTCCCCTTCTCCCCGGCAATTTCTGGCAATGACGGTGACTATAAATATTGTATTAAGTTAAAATTGTTAAGTTTTAAAAATTTATTCGTATTTTAATAAGTCATTAGACAAGTCTTTAAAAAAATACAAAAAATAAACTTGCGCCAGACAGTTTTGTAAATTAAGTTTGTAAAATTGTTACGATGAACTGTATTTGTTACCCAGTGAAGACAAACTATATTTTTAATTCTCCAGTGAAAACAAACTGCTTTTCTTATTGCCCGATGAAGGCCTGTACAATAGGCTGTAAAGAAATTATTGAGCAGTGGTATTTTTTCTTTAAATTAAATTCTAAAGGCACAGCAGCGCCTCTACCTAGTCAACTCAAGGCTGACTGTACTGTCCTATCCTTCAAGGCAGACGAATAGGTCCTTCGATCTGTCAACTTTATTTTTAACTAGCTGTGCCCGCGACTTCGTCCGCGTGGAATTTAATTGACAAAGTTACATACAAACTTTCATCCCCTATTTTCTCCCCTTGGGGGGTTTATCAAAATCAAAACTAATTAATCAAAATCCTTTCTTAGCGGATGCCTACGTCATAACATCTACCGGCATGCCAAATTTCAGCCCGATCCGTCCAGTGGTTTGGGCTGTGCGTTGATAGATCACTATGTCAGTCAGTCAGTCAGTCACCTTTGAGTTATATATTATATTATTTAGATAGATTCCAATTGGACGTAGTTTTGAAAAATGGGACCAACCCACACACACTTGTGCAAACTGAAACCAACCTATAACCACTAATACAAGGTTGATTTTGGTCTACAGCAGTGCATTTGGGTTTATTTTGTTCTTCATAACGATATCCAATTGTTCCCTTTAACAATGTTAGAACATTGGCACGCATTTCGATTCCCGCTCCAATTCCCGCCTCATACCGAGAGGCAATATTTAAACTGTCGCCATTGATATATCATTTAACCAAGTTTGCCCGAGTTGGGTTCTACAGTTTGCTTAACATACCTACTGTACCGTATTTGGGGCTAGCGAAGCGAATACTTGAAACACTTATTTTAAGCGATTGGTGTAATACATATGTACGAGTATTTGTGATATTGATGTATAGGTATATGTTTTTCATGTTTGTTTATTTTTAGCCTTAATTTTGTTTCTTTAAATACTGTTTGTTAATTTCTTACTCAGCATTAAGTTCTTACTTTTCTGCCGACCGGTAAAACTGCTGGTAAACCTTTTCTACGGACTCCACGATCCAAGCTAGCCTAGTGTGAGATCCACAGACAATGGTGTAATTGTAGTACTACCAATTACTACAACTTTGTCTTATTACTTATCATTATTGGTGTTACAAATAACACCATGTGTACTTTGGAAATAAAAATAATAATTATTATAATAATTTAGCCTTTTTGACGTCCCACTCCTGGGCACGGGCCTCCCCTCAACACGTGGGGGATTCAGGCCATAATCCACCAATCTGGCCCAGTGCGGGTTGGCGGATTTCACACGTCTTTCGAAAATTGGTTAATCTTCTAAGACATGCAGGTTTCCTCACGATGTTTTCCTTCACCGTAAGCAATTTTTTTTGCAGGAAATAAATATTTTATAATTTTTAAATTTCATGCATAAGTCACATATACTTAAACATCATCTTATACATATAAAATACGTAGGTAGTAAGATATAGGCGCACAGACTCAAGCCACAACACCACATGACATTTGCACACGACAGGCCCCGCTGCACTCGGTGATAAGAAATAATCCCTTGGATACTGTCTTGGGTAGGTGTTGTGTTCAAGTATGTACCGTACATAGGTATATACAGAGTCCATTTCTGAAATGGCGTTTTCGTATTTCGCCGTGTTGTTACTGGGGATCAACCTCACTATTGTTACTGAGGTATAGCACAACGCTGTTTTCTTATTAAAATAAAACTTTATGTAAACTGATGGTAAAGATTACAGTATGCGTTGAGTTTGGTCACAAAAACATATTGTCTAATTTTGGAAACTGAGCTCATTTTAAAATACACTCAAAATTGTTTTTATTCGTGTAAGCCATCAAAGCATTTATGAACAGTCAGAATCTACCACCGGTTCGGAATGCTGCTTCCACTGAGAAGATCCGGCAATAAACTCAATGGTTACTCTTTTCAATAAATAAAATAATGGTGTACATTCTCAGGAACAGCAACAGAATGTGAGCAGGCTACACCATTGACACTAAACAAGTAAATAGTAATCAAATCTCACTAAGATTGAGGTATTTAAATAATATAAGTAAGCTACTTTAGTGAGGTGTGCATGCCTACTCACACTTTACATCAATTTAAATGTTTAAAAACAAAAATAATAATAAATAAAACAGAGGTGGATAAGAAGATATTTGCTTTGGTGTGATGCATTCCATGCTAAATAAATGAATAGGGTTTACCAACAATGTTTTCAAGAGGAAAGTGAGTGGACCAATCCCCGCAGCACCTTTAATCTTTACCATTTACATCTCAGCCCATAACAGGATGAATAAAGGTGTCCACACTACTGTAAACAATGTAAATACACACTGTACGAGCGAACGTTGCGAAGTTTTATTACCACTAAACTCGCTAGCAGCCGTGAGTCGTAAGAAATGAATTTCTCTACATTACTATGTTGACTAGCCGTAACGAGGTTCTTCTGAATAATTGTAGAGACTTTGGTTCGAGATCAAAATAAGAAGAAATTGTTGTATCTCTGTATATAAACTTCCTGTGTGCGTGTCTGTTTTTTTTTCCTCGTAAGTGGCAAAACTAGTGATAGGATAAATATTCGGAACGGTCGTTACACATATTGCTTTCTTATATTTACGCGAATACTACATAAACGCGATATAATCCGTAAAAATAGTTTTATTTCAATGTGCTCGTTACACAATCATATTTGTATATTACGATTTGTATATTACCTACTTATGATGTCAATCTAGATGATTTTTAGCTGTTATTAGGCACGGTAGATTATGACGCCAATTACGAATATGGTACAAAGAACACCCAGTCTCATTCAAATTAGGGAAATTTACTTTCTCCGGTGGGAATCGAACCCAGAACCACATTAAGGTGAAGGCGCCTGTCTAGCCCACGAAATTCAAAATTTTCGAGTATTTTTATAGTTTATCCAAAATCTGAAAACATTTAAGACAACATTTTGTTATTTGCGACAAACACAGTATGCAGTGCATTTATTAATACATTTATTTTACTCTAAATATTATCACGGTGGATATGATACTAGTAAATCACTAAACATACAAAAATTGCCAGATTATCTGGATAGCTGTCGTTCTTGAAATGTTTTAGAGTAAGTTGGATATATTAATAAAACACTGCACACGGTCTTTTTCGCGAATTACAAAATGTGTCTTTTATTATTGTCAGATTTTGAAAAAAATCTAAAAAACCTCAAAAAATTTGAACTTCGCGGGCTAGATGGGCGCTTCAGCCTTAAGCTAGATGCATTTGTTAGATGATCATTTCATTTATTTTTTTTTATAATTCAGAAGAAATATGGATTACAAGGAAGCTTTCAACGACTCTACACCTTTACTATACTAAAAACATACAGCTCTATCTTACACTGTAACAGCTCTACATAATCGTATCTACTGCAGTTTCAGGTACCCATTGTATTGTATTGTGGTCGTAAACCTTGTTACAATAGCGTCGTAATATATTTTGTCTTTGTTGTATAAATATTATGCATATAGTTTATAGTTTTGATTTAATAACAGATAGTTCAGGATTGAGGAGTTCGTAGCCCAGCTGTTAAAATGTGTGTTAAGCGACGTTTGGCTCGGTCGGACCTTGGATGGGTGATCGAATTATAACATCTGACCTCATTCGTGCTGCGGAAGGCACGTTAAGCTGGTGGTCCCGGGTGTATTTCTAACATCTTCGACACTTGCAACGGGCAGATACTTATAAGCCTGAAAAAATTGATGCTGTCGAGTATTTATTTCTAAGGCCTGTTTTAACAATCGATCTCAAGTCTGAGAGCGATCTTGAGTACGCTTTTGACATGTAATTTGGCACTGGCATGACATCAGAATAACATTTCCAAAATCGCTCTCAGACTTGAGATCGGTCCTTATACTCTAAATTCATATCAAGTACTTATCTTGAAAACAAAACCATGTTGCCCCAAAACTCACAATTATGAGTTGAGTGTTCTTCCAACGTACATAAAGACACAAAATGCTAAAACTAAAGTTTCAGACCAGAATTTTCCACCTATGCTACCTCAGCAGTGAAACTTGGAGCGGTCCAACCACAGGATCTTTTAGAGAACTCACAAAATTACCACGTATTCAGAAAGTTTTGTGGGAGCGCTTTCCTTGTTTTACTATTTAGTGTATAACATTGGTGGGACCCCGGACCAGCCTTATAGACCCTTTGCTAGGACGAAAAGTTTCCGCCACACATACGCTTATTGACGCGTATAGGAATTACTATCAACGAATCCCAGCTTCCGGCTTTTTGAATTATCTCATGGAACCCGGCTACATAATACCGATCCTTTATGGGGGAGGGGGGGGGGATGAGCTGTAGTCAAACGGCTATAGCTTGGCTCTACCACCTTCAAGTTCATAATAGTGAATAGTATGATTCGTACTAAAAGATACAGTCGTAACATAGAAAAATAACGCAACAGTTACTATCCAACGTCCAACCCTAACTTGTTCATCGAACACATTGAAATATGTATTACACTTTTATTTGAGTAATATTTTATTAGTCAACTAGCTGAGCCCGCGACTTCGTCCGCGTGAAATTTAACTTAACAAAAAAGCCCGCTTCTGCGTACTGAGTCCACGCGACAGGACAAATTAAAAAAAAAAAGATTTTCTAAAATTAAAGTAGCCTAAGTTACTCCTTAAAACATCAGCTATCTGCTAGTGAAAGTCCCGTCAAAATCGGTCCAGCCGTTTCGGAGATTACCCGGAACAAACACACAGACAGACAGACAGACAGACAGACAAAAAAAAATCGCGTTTTTGTTATAGGTGTCGTATGTACTTTCATATGCATTTAGTGAAAAGGGGTTATATTGATATTACAAACAGACACTCCAATTTTATTTATTTGTATAGATAGAAAGTTTACGATGCTGTCATTACACCCGATGCTCTAATAAAATCATTTAAACCACAAACCACAACAGTTACACTATCGTTCAGTTAATAGCTTAAACCGGACTTTACGATGTCCTCAGTTAAGCTCCGTTTATATGCTGTTTCTTGGGAGCGATCCGGTGTCAACCGGAAATATAGGGAATAGTTTTTTCCCGTAGCTTCACAATTGTAGATTTTATTTCCTGAGTGTTAACAACAGCCTAACAGGTCCATCTAAAGCTAAAAGCCATCCAGGTGGTCCCATAAGTACAAAAACTATCATCAAAATTGGTCAAGCCGTTTCGGAGTAGAATAATTACGAACACACGGGACATGGTCAAGAAAACTGATACCATGGATTCAACTCATGATTTTGGACCCCGGAGTTGGAATTTTCCGTCGATATTTCCATGAATTATGCTCAAATTTTGCAGCATTTTTAAATTAATTTTAGCATTAAATCATTAACAAATCCATCTCAAGTGATTTTAAATCAATAAATTACTATTTAAGACATAAATGGCAAGGTAATTTAAAACTCAATTCGTACGAGCGCGCATTTCATACCAAACTCTATTTAAAAAATATAAGCGTAAATAGTAAATTCATTATTTACTATTATATTTCAATTAGGCAGCAAGTAAATTCAAACTATTGTAAGTCACAGATATGTCACAGACTGAAATAAATCACTAGCTGATTGATTAAATGCATATTTAAACTGCATTCGTGACACAAGGGCTGGTCACGTTTTCAACCACTAATCTCGATCCTTTGAGCGATGTCCTCATTCCGAATTCTGTTTCTGATACTTGAATCACCCATTCTAAGCATTCTAGCAAGTTCGTGTCAAGACCAAAGGGGAATATTAGATGAATACGTACTTATACTGTAAAAGGGACTATGCATGTTTTTTTTTTTTTTTAGATCACGGTATTACGATCCGTTACGTCGTCTATGTTACGTCAATAGTTTTTAAAATTCTTAAAATAATTTAGTCCTTTTGTCGTCCCACTCCTGGGCACGGGCCTCCCCTCAACACTAGGGGGATTCAGGCCATAATCCATCGCGCTGGGTCAGCGCGGATTTCACATGTCTTTCGAAAATTGGTTACATCTTCTAAGACATGCAGGTTTCCTCACGATGTTTTCCTTCACCGTAAGCAAGTGATAATCATAAAGAAATTATGATTCGCACATAGTTTTCGAAAAATCCAGAGGTGCGAGCCGGGGTTTGATCCCAAGACCTGGTGCCCGCAAGACGCGTGCTTTAATCAATCGGCTATCACAGCTTTATGATACTATGATACTTATTATTATTATTATTTTTCATTACTCATACTCTGAAAGTAGGTCTGAAGTTGCCTGAGGAGTGGGTTGAAAGTAATACTTTTCCGGACCGGGAGAATCGCTTTCAACTGACAGCTGTCAAATTATAAAAAAAAACTAGTTCCATTTTCACATTTCTATGGAACCATGTTCAAACTTTTTCTACAGTCACTCAATTACAGCACGATGTAAAATTGAAATAACATAAAGTTAAGTATTAAGTAAAGAGTATTAATAATATAATATATTTTTAAATGACTTAATTATAATTTACTTTCAAGAATTTCTTTAAAATAACATAGATTTGGGCAAAATATTTAAAGACGAAAATGAAAAATAATGGCTAACTAATGAATTTGGCCGGCCTACGAAAAAAAAAACAAAATAGGCGGCAATCCTATCATTATTATTTTTTTCGAGTAGTAGAGTATTGTTCATACTTCCTTGTATAATTTCGTTAGCCAATTCCTGTTTTTATTTTTACTTTCCTTGTATTCGTAATGAAAAGCACAGTGTTTACCTCGGGTGAAAGACTTATTTTGTCCCTCGAACTATTAGAAACCCCGTCTCGGGACTAAATAAGTCACTTTCACCACTCGTGTAACAATGTACTATTATTACGATACAGGCGAGTATTTGACCAAGATCTCACCTGTTGGTAAGTGACAATATGGTCGACGATGGAGCATAGTTACCTAGAAAGTACCTGTTTACTCTCTACTTGAAAACATCCAGATAATAGTCAGCGGGAAACAAAGACGCTGGCAGGGTGTTCCATTCCTTGGCAGTTACTATGATGAAGGTTGAAGGAATATATTCGAATATATTTTATTTCCTTTGTTACAGATGTCCTTGGAACAAGCGTCTGCTATCATAATAAGGTAAATTACCTAGGTGCCTATTAATAAAATAAGACATGTCACTGTATTAAGTAGTTGGGGTTAGATTCTTGAGGAAATCACACATTTGTTTTTATTTTATTTTTTGTTTTAAAATAAATAATTGATAATAAGTTATTTATACCATTTTACATAATAAGTTGTAGTCCCGTTAGTCCAAGTAAGGTAAACGCTTGTTATTTTTTTTTATTACAAATTTGGCAAACATTTTTGCGTCCCGCCTGATGTTAAGCAGTTACCGTAGCATATTAATGCTTGCAGTACCAGCGGTATTTCTCGCATATTGCTGACCTGAAGGGAAGTTGATATGGGAAAAGGAAAGGATGGGTGGCTTGGGATTTGAGCTTTGGCTCCCTCACTCATCGTACGAAACGTAACTATAGTAGTTACTTTACACCGATCTTCTGTGAGAGGGTGGTACTGCCCGGGTCGAGCCAGCCCGTGTGTGAGCTGTAGTCAGTTGGCTCTACCACAAATAGAGTATGAGTGAACAAATAAAAATAGTAACATGACTGACATTATGTTCTAACCTGACTTTAAACACATTATATCAAAAGCGAGTAGCCATGGACTGGCATTCCTCATTTCCTGAAATGCACACTGAAATTCACACACCGGAAACCGGAAGCGCCGCCGCCGAAAATGTAGGCACTCCACTGAAATCGTGATTGATTGATGAGCACATCAGTTAATTCGTGGTAATTGATACGCCAGTGATATGCTTTGTTTAATTAACGCTTGTGTGTGGTCGTTCAGAAATATCAAATAGGTACAAGTTTTTTTAATTAAAAGGTTATGTGTATTTATATATACTTAATATAGAACAATAACCCCTGCTCGCGTGGGATGGTGACAAGAATGCTGTCGTTTAAAAATTTCAAATATTATACTATATACCAACGATTCTGAGCTACGCATGAATGAAATTAGCTCAATTTTACAAGCTATAATAAGAATATTCGGTTTCATTGTAAGCTTAGGTATAATATTTTTTGACAATTATGATAATTTATTCACTATTTGCGAAATATATCTACAAACAAAATAGAGTCTTACATTGAGCATTTCCACTGTTCAAAGGAAATGAGCTACATAAAATACGCAATAATGGCAACCCCATTTGAATATCAGGTGTGAGTACTCTTTATTATGAACCTTTTTTATTATTTCCCCTAAATCATAAAACGTTTTATGTTCTTTCATATTTACATTAAATATTGCTGCCGGGAAATTTAGGGATGGACCTCTATAGGCGTAAGAAAGTGAATATAAATAAATAAATAAATATCGCCAGACGAACACACCAACTGTATGGTCCCAAACATAGCAACGCTTGTACTATGGGTACCGTACAATGGACTGGGGGCGATCCCAGTGACACCCAGACCAGGGCAAATTACGAAAAGGCCATTTTCGAAATTTACCCCAGCGAGAATCGAACCCGCAACCACCATGTGCAGTGAGCCGAGCGGCCTACGCTCGAACCACTGCGCCAAGCGGTCGTCAACGTATACGTAATAGTCCTATTAAAAGACTAAAACGAAATCAGCCATAAATAAAACCTAAAATATATACAACAAAAGTACAACAAAATAATGAAATAAAATAGTAAACCAAACATGAATAATAATAATCAAACAAACAATTAATAATAATAAGAGAAACAAAATTGATTTTCTATTCACATACAAAATTACAAACTAACAACCAATTAACAATGATTAAAAACAAACACCAAACCCGAAGAATAATAATAACAACCACAATAGAGCAAATAAATAAAAAAATAAAATATATTAGAAAATGAAAAACCTTAATCAGTTGAAACCAATTTACATAACAAAAAATATAAACTCAAAACTATGTAGTCCTACAATCCTTATTCATTAAGGTGGAGGCGCCTGTCTAGCCCGCGAAGTTCAAATTTTTTGAGTTCTTTTAGAAATTTTTCAAAATCTGACAATAATAAAAGACAAATTTTGTAATTCGCGAAAAAGACCGTGTGCAGTGCATTTATTAATACATTTATTTTACTCTAAATATTATCACGGTGGATCTGATACTAGTAAATCACTAAATATACAAAAATTGCCAGATTATCTGGATAGCTGTCGTTCTTGAAATGTTTTAGAGTAAGTTGGATATATTAATAAATGCACTGCACACGGTCTTTTTCGCGAATTACAAAATGTGTCTTTTATTATTGTCAGATTTTGAAAAATTTCAAAAAGAACTCAAAAAATTTGAACTTCGCGGGCTAGATGGGCGAGTCCACACCTACGTTTGTGTTGTACAATGAATGATCTCTCTCTCTCGGGAAGCCCTCCCATCCGCTCCTTCTGTCCCACTCCCCTTCAGTTTGGCAACATGCGAGCAATGCTTTTGGTATTGCAAGTATCTGTAGGTTAAGTTAACTGCTTAACATCAGTTGATTCGCACGCTTATTTACCGACATTGCTATCTTCTTTATCTAGTTTCGGTGTCTGTTCGTAATTCCTCTCCTCTAAAACGGCTTCACCAATTTTGATGTTTTTTTATTGTTCTTCTGGGGTCACCTGGATGGTTCTTAGCCATAGTTGGATCTGGCGGATGAGGCTGTTGTAGACATCCACAAAATAAAATCTACGCTAGCGTAGCTGTAGACAAAAGCTTGTGGCTATAAAGACATAATGATTGGGAAATAATATTTTTTTTAATAAAATGAATTATAAATTAATGTAACAATAATTATTTCTTATTAAAACATTTATTATTAACTAGCGGCCCGCCCCAGCTTTGCACGGGTACATTACGGTTACATTATTAGAGTTTTAGTAAGGAACCCAATAAAAAAAAATAATAATATTGCCTATGCCACCCGGGAATAGTGTAGCTTCCAGTGTTAGAATTTTTCAAATCGGTGCAGTAGTTTCGGAGCCTATTCAATGCAAACAAACAAACAATCAAATCTTTCCTGTTTATAATATTAGTATAGATGTAATCAATAAGTACATTTGACGGCTCCAAGGTATTTTCATAATTAAACCACCTTCATAAATCCACTTGAGCATTGAAAAATTACGGACTTATGAAGCGCGGAGCAGGTGGATAGGAGTAATTAGTTGTAATTAGCCGAAATATGAGGCGGCATCTTAATAATTAATATGAGAGTTTAAGAATAATACTAATGTGTCAAGACTAGCCGTTAGAAACGGATTTGGTTGCAAATAATAAATTCAATAAAATCCTACTAATATTATAAATGCGAAAGTTTGTGAGTGTGGATGTATGTATGTATGTATGTATGTATGTTTGTTACTCCTTCACGCAAAAACTACTGAACGGATTTGGATGAAATTTGGAACACAGATAGATTATAACCGGGATTAACATATAGGATACTTTTTAACCCAATAATCCAATACTACGCAGATGAAGTCGCGGGGCACAGCTAGTTGTTCATATTAATGTAAGCCAACAAAGCATTTATGAATGGTCAGAATCTACCACCGGTTCGGAATGCTGCTTCCACTGAGAAGATATCGGCATACAATACCAAAATCTGAATAAATAGTAGGTGTTACAGTCCGTACCTGATAATTAGTCATTAGAGGTTACAATAGTTTTGAAACAACAGATCGCAAAGTAGATTCGTTCCGTATACCGGGCCCTTAAAATGATTCTGCCCCTACAGACATCAGTACAGCGAGATTTTCAACCTGTCCATTTGCCTTGAAGGAGACATTGTCTCACGTTTTTTTATACATTTGTAGCCTCCAAATAACGTCACAAAAATGCGATATTCAAAACTTGACGCGTACCATCCTCTAATTTTATTACAAAAGCCAGAACGTAAATATTTAACAACAGGTACAAACGTATTTTCGTTTGTTTACGCCCGCCCTTCAAGCTAAGGTCAAAAGCGCCCGAAATGTGTTCAAAATGCGCCCCTTTGTCAACCGAACGAGACGACTCGTACAGGCGCGACAAATGTAAAAGATTTGTCATCCGCTCATACAATAGAAATTAAACGTTGGAATTGTTTAACATATCTCCAAATTCCCCCAAAAATCCCCCGCTGCGAAGACTTTATTAATCTACAAGAAAGCTGATAATTTTGAAACGGCTGAATCGATTTTCATAAAACGTAGCTAAAAACACTCTCGATCAGAATACCTTTCTGACAATAAAAACAAAATTAAAATCGGTGCATCCGCTTGGGCGCTACGATGCCGCAGACAGACACACAGATACACATGTTAAACTTATAACACCCCTCTTTTTTCGTCAAGGGTTAAAAATACTTTGTAAAATTGTCAAGTTGCAATATCAACTCAAACTCTAAATTGAATTTATTTATGTAAGCCAACAAATAATTTATGAATAGTCAGAATCTATCACCAGTTCGGAAGCTGCTTCCACTGAGAAGATCCGAAAAGAAACTCAGTGGTTACTCTTTTAAATTAATAAAAGTTGGTGTACAGTCTCGGGAACAGCAACAGAATGTGAGCAGGTACACCATTGTCACTAAATAGTAATCAGATCTCACTCAGATTGGGGTACTTAAATTAGAAAGCTATATTAGTGAGGTGTGCATTCCAAAAACGAAACCGTCCTGAGAGAAGAAGGAAACTAAATTCTATCTTAAGGTGAAGGCGCCTGTCTAGCCCGCGAAATTCAAAATTTTCGAGTATTTTTATAGTTTATCCAAAATCTGAAAATATTTAAGACAACATTTTGTGATTTGCGAAAAACACAGTATGCAGTGCGTTTATTAATACATTTGTTTTACTCTAAATATTATCACGGTGGATATGATACTAGTAAATCACTAAATATACAAAAATTGCCAGATTATCTGGATAGCTGTCGTTCTTGAAATGTTTTAGAGTAAGTTGGATATATTAATAAATGCACTGCACACGGTCTTTTTCGCGAATTACAAAATGTGCCTTTTATTATTGTCAGATTTTGAATAATTTCTAAAAAACCTCAAAAAATTTGAACTTCGCGGGCTAGGTGGGCGCTTTAGCCTTAAAGAGCTTAAGTGGAAATTACCATGTCTGGCTCGGATCTGGAAAAGGTAAATCGACGATTAAAACTTAATAGTTGGCAGGTGTGAACCGGTGAAAACTTGTTAAAACCGGTGCGCACCCGTAATTTCCCGCGATCGAACGTATCAAGCGAGGGACGGAAAGCCAATTCTGGTTCGAACGCCTGTATGCGCGGCTCATTAGCGACCGAGTGCATTGTGTACTGTGCTTAACAATGGCGTTGCCACATCGGTCTGTATGCGGGTTAAAATTTTGGTTTGGCTGCCTGCCGATTAAGTCAAAATTCATCTGTATTTTATAATAGGTTATAATCTAGGATATTTATTTTTCAATGCCAAATTCCTTCCATTAATTTCGGTTCCTTAGACCGGAATGTGAATCCTGATGACGTAAATATTCGAATGCAGACCGCCAGCGTCTAGTATCTTCCAAATCATGCAGACAGGAAGTCGGTTTTGAACTCCCGACGAAAAAAGAGGGGTGTTAAAATGTGTATCTGTGTATATGTGTATCTGTGTGTCTGTCTGTGGCATCGTAGTGCCGAAGCAGATGAACTGATTTTAAATTTGTTTTTTTTTTTGTTAGAACGGTATTCTGATCGTGTTCTTAGCTATGTTTCATGAAAATCGCTTCAGCCGTTTGAAAATTATTAGTTCTTTTGTAGTTTAAAATTAGTCGCATCGGGAGTTTTAAAATTTTCTATTTTAGTTAATTTATATAACAATTTGCAGAGTTTCTGAGTTATGATTCGGTAACCCATCCAAAAATTCATTTGATGATTATTTCGCTGTTTTTTTATAGGATATCTCGGCTAGCAAGTTCCATATGCCGAAAACTACAAATATCAACGTCAGTAGAGTTCCCAATGACGTAACGTTAACAGATTCTGACTCTCCAAAAATATCTAAAAGTTATTTATCTGTGAAAAGATGTGTTGATGTTTCGCTTTAGATTATGTTCTCCTTTCTTACGCTGTCGAACGGTTGAGAAGGGTTTGTGCTTATTACCTTATTTACTGAAAGAACCTCCACTGAAGTAAGTGGTAAATGGCACCAACGCGTCTTATAAATAAAATCTTTTATGTTGTAAGGAAAGTAGTTTGTATTTATATACTTACGTGGAGATTATGAAGTTATTTTCAGCGTTTATTTTCGGTACAGTTGATGGAAACTTCGTATTTTGCATTACCTCGGAATAGTTTAGAAGAGTTATTAGTCCTTTAAATGCTAACTTCTAGTATTATGTCAATTATAAAATTACAGGATGTTTCAAAAATCCCAATCTTTGAACTCAACTCTTGTATGAATAAATATTAATCAAAGACTATTTTGCTTTTTGATAATGTTTTTAAATGTTCCTGTCGCTATTTTTAAAATTACTAGTTAACCCAAAAACTACATCGTTAAAAGAAAATTAAAAATGTATACCATTTTATTAGTACACGGTTGATATATACAAAAGACATTCGAGACTGGTATCAAAATATCCTGATTCAACTTTATACAAAAACTAATCTAATGTAAACTGATATTTAATCTCCTATTGACTTCAATCGACTTTGATTAGCGAGAACGAACTCCGAATATCGACTTTCAAATCGGATTCTGAGAAGCCTTGCGAAGGTATTTCCACGAACGGTAGGTAACAAAGATTCATAATATCAATTTCGTCAGCCAGGACCCTCGTAAGGTGTGAAACTGTAATATAAGAAAAAGTATTGGATGTAGATATGTGTTGACGTTAGGTTTTATTTATGACAACTCACCATGCCCAGAATCTAGACGAATGGCAAGAAGCAATTTGCTGTCGTTCTTTCTCTATTATACAGATTAAAAAAAAACTAAAACAATACATGGTATCAAAATTTGATCAAAATTCACACACTTTTTTTCCACCAACATCCTGTAGAATGTATAGGAAGAGTAACCATCAAAACTCTCAAGCTCTCTCGTGCGTTCTCAGACATAATGCATTAGGTTTAGGTAAACATAGACATTTATTAATACAAGGTACTAGCTAAATTTATAGTATTAACACAGCTGAATAACTAACGTAACCTGCACTCCTCCACCCGTTCTGGTCCCAATTGTAGACATAGGCCTCCCCCCAATGCGAGGAGGATTCAGGCCGTAATCCACCACGCTAGCCCAGTGCAAGTCGATTGAGTTTTACCAATGATATCGATAAAATTATAAATAATTGCCAGCAGGCCGCACTGGTTTCATTTATGGGAAGCTATCCGCCGAATACTCAAATGTAAGTCAAAAATGAGAGCAGCTTATCGAAGAGTCATATAAGTGACAGATAATGAGACGACGTCTCAAACAGTACGCGAGCCCCCAATATTTGAGTAGCGTTTCACTTTTCGGCCGTGTGTTCGGCTGGCGCGGGGTAAGCTCTGACTTCGTAAGACTGATCTCCAGTTTCCAAAATGGCAATACACAAACCCGATCTCGGATCTTATTACATACAACAGTAGATTCTTATTCATCACGCGCCGCCCTTAGGGACGGCTGAAACTGTGCGTACGTGTCCCGAAAATAAATTTATTATAAACAAAAATTTTCAGATTCATCTATCCAAATGATGGAGGTGGAAATACATTTTGGGGGGCTCGGTGTGGGGAATGTGTGCTCGTTTTGTGAATGATGGCGCATTTCTGAGGCTTTCCTACCAGGATCGCAGGGATGTGAAGAAATTCATTTGTTATTGGGAAACTTCACATAGGTACATTGACTATTCCGATCCTGTGCTGCTAATAAAGTTACCATACTAAAACTGATATTGATGGGGTAGGTAGTGAAAGATTTAGTATAAAGAAAAAATGATAGAAATCGATTAATTAAAATAAAACTTCCAATAGGTAACTTTATATTGAAAACTTAAAAAACCTCGATGCGACAACTTGTTAAACTACAAAAGAGCTGATAATTTGCAAACGGGTGAACCGATTTTCATTAAAAATTGCTCAGAACACTCTCCATTAGAAATACCTTTCTATCAAAAAAATATAAAATTGATTCATCCGCTTAGACGCTACGATGCCACAGACATATGTCAAACTTTTAACACCCCTCTTTTATCGACAGGTATTGAAAATAGTTTGGTATGTAAGAATAAAAGAGGAAGTGGTAGTTTGTATGTTAGAAATAATAAAATGAAATTATTTATAGCTGCGTTTCGTGCCAGCGAGGGAGCCAGAAGCTCAGCCCCCCTTCCCTTCCCTATATCCTACTCCCCTTTAGGTCGGCAACGTGTGATCTATGCAATTCGTATTGCAAACATCTATAGGCTACGGTAACTGCATAAGATCAGGCGGGTCATAGGCATGCTTGTTTGTTTTATAAAAAAAAAACAAAATAATGTGGGTAAACTTTGGGCGCGAAGTAATAAAGCAACATCTATCAAAACCATAAATTAATTTTAACAACTTCATGGCTTCGGTGTTTCGTGAATCATTAACATCAATTTGAAAGCCGAAACTTTGTAATTTATTATGATTACAAACAATTTTTAAACAAACTTTTAGCCAAGTTACTTAATTGTTATTATTAGGTTCAGACATTCACCTTAGAAATTAAATTTAGTGCGTAAAATTTCCTTTCTTAAACGTATAAAGGTATGATATTGCCAGACTGACACACCAACTGTATGGTCCCAAACTAAGCAACCCTTGTACTATGGGTACCGTACAATGGACTGGGGGCGATCCCAGTAACACCCAGACCAAGGCAAATCACGAAAAGACCATTTCCGAAATTTGTCCCGGCGGGAATCGAACCCGCAACCACCATGTGCAGTGAACCGAGCGGCCTACGCTCGAACCACTGCGTCAAGGGCCGTCAAGATGATGTTAGTACCTATTTCATTCTAGGTACCTACCTACCTATATTGGAATTATCGTTGTTTTGTGTACTAACAAAAAGTAATGAGCAACTATTTTGGATTTTTGAATTAAAAAAAAAAACAAGCGTGCGACCTGCCTGTTTAGCAGTTATCAAGGCCTATATAGATGCATTAAATACCAACCTCTCACTTTGAATATAATATCCAACAATATTAGTTAATATTTTTCCAGCCGCAAAAAAAAACTTTACAAGTAATTATTTTCATGAAAATTTGGTCCGAAAAGTTCTTCCGAGTTCTTTCATCCCTTACCCTTATTTGTGAAAG
This sequence comes from Notodonta dromedarius, assembly GCA_905147325.1. Lineage (NCBI taxonomy): Eukaryota > Metazoa > Arthropoda > Insecta > Lepidoptera > Notodontidae > Notodonta > Notodonta dromedarius. Next base: position 8,948,516 of record LR990179.1, on the reverse strand, counting down.
AAGTAAGTTTCTGACCTTCCAGCGGGATAGGTTACCGCTCAGATATTGGACTAACACAAGTATTGTTTGTGAATACGGCCGAATATCGACTACTGAGATGCAACTAAAATGTTTAACACCCACTTACCTCTTTGATACAGTTTTTGACGACCGCTTAGCGCAGTGGTTCGAGCGTAGGCCGCTCGGCTCACTGCACATGGTGGTTGCGGGTTCGATTCCCGCCGGGGCAAATTTCGGAAATGGCCTTTTCGTAATTTGCCCAGGTCTGGGTGTCACTGGGATCGCCCCCAGTCCATTGTACGGTACCCATAGTACAAGCTTTGCTTAGTTTGGGACCGTACAGGTGGTGTATCTGTCTGGCGATATTTATTATTATTATTATTTTTAACTGTATCTTTTGTATGGCGCGTCTAATTAAGCTGCACTCAAATTTGAGTTTCGTTAGAGTATTTGTACATTTGAGTTTCACTCCAGTATGCTACCTCAAACTAATGAAGGCAACATAAAACTGACAATTTTATCTGCTGACTTCTCAAGCTTCGTTTGACAAAAGTGTATTTTTATACCTTCAATAAACTCTCTCATTATATAAAAGAGGGGGAAAATGACAGCCACTGTGGTCGGCTATTACTGGGATTTGAGGAATTTTGCAGGAACCCTGAAAGCAGTAATAGAATCACGTTCATATTCTTTTTGGGAAAAGCGAAAATTCTGCGAAAATCAAATGGAAAGGTGGCTATAAAAACCTAAGTGATATGTTTTTTCTTTGTCACACCTTGATTATTCGGACAGGATTTATTTCGAACGTATTTCCACAGTAGCTATATCATTAGAACTACCTAGCTATATAAAAGCATCTACCAATCTACCAATATTAAATATAAATACGTATTTTCGTATATAGTGTGTATCTATGAGCTTGCGATACCTGAAAATAAATAAACGAATTAAAAAAAGTGTGAAATTAATGTATAAATTAAATAAATATCACCAGCCTAACACAAAAACTTTACCTATGGTCCCAAACTAAGCAATGCTTGTGCTATGGGCGAATATGAAAATTGCGAATAAACCATTTCTGAAATGAAACCTGACGGGAATCGAATACGCTACCACTCTGTGCAGAGAGCCGAACGGCCAATGCTCGAAACACTTCGCCTAATAAAATAATATAATAATAATTTAGCCCTTTAGACGTCCCACTGCTGGGCACGGGCCTCCCCTCAACACGAGGGGGATTCAGGACATAATCCACCACGCTGGCCTAGTGCGGGTTGGCGGATTACACATGTCTTTCGGAAATTGGTTACATCTTCTAAGACATACAGGTTTCCTCACGATGTTTTCCTTCACCGTAAGCAAGTGATAATCATATAGAAATTATGATACGCACATAGATTTCGAAAAATCCAGAGGTGCGAGCCGGGATTTGAACCCAAGACCTGGTGCCCGCAAGACGCGTGGTTTAACCAATCGGCTATCACAGATAACACTTCGCCTAACGGTCCTCAAATAGGTGTTCTATTTGTCATACAAATATTATACATATCTACACCTTAACGAATTGCGAACGAAAAGCCTAATGGCAGAGCAACAGAACAGTTTTATTTACTAACTAAAATTAAGATAATTGCGAAATTCTTATACTCTGAAGTCTTATTTGAAATATGTGACGTGCCTATCTCCACTCGACAGGATATCGACAAATCATTAATCATGCCTTTAAGTCCCATACTTCTTCATTTGTCACTCATCCCCCCTAAGGAGACTTTGAAAAATGTGCCCGCCCAAGCGAGCGTACGCCGTTACATCCTCTAACCGCATTTCTTTTTTGTTTCAGATAAAAGCAAGAGTATAATGACGTCAATAAGCGGACGTAGAACGTAACTGCACACAAAATGGATATAGATCATGTAGTATTGGATAAAGAAGCAATCAACCGTTTCGAACAATATACGCTGGCGAAGCCCACGCTCAATGGAGGGGTCCCCTTGGACAGATGCCAAGACTCCGACTCCATGGCGTCGAACAGCAGAAAGAGAGCGCAAACATCGCGGCAAAAAGTTGTTTGTTGCTTTTGTTTCAAAACTACAAAGTACCGACGGAAACAGTTCATTATCGGCTCGCTCACTAACGTCGTGATATTCATCATCCTTCTCGCCTACACATTCCTCGGGTCGTTCATTTTTCTAGCGATAGAAGGTGGCACAGAAGTCCCGGTTAGGCCCAGAATACTACCGGACCGACAGAAACTGAGCAACAAAGACCAGAATAGCACGGCGAAAAAATCAACCGACGACGATAACGATTATGGAAATTTAACACTGTCGGCGAATTATTTCTGGGACGCGCGGAGCAGAGCCGTCGAAAATATATGGGAGATAACGGTCTCGCTTAATATATTGTACAGAGAAAATTGGACGCGTCTGGCTGCACAGGAGATTCTTAAATTTCAAAATGAGCTCGTGCAAAGGGTGACGACAGAAATGGCGTCGCAATATGGCGTTAGTTACCGAGAGATGGCGCTGGGCGAGTTCGGGAACGACGTCAGTAACCATTACGAGGAGCACGAGTGGAATTTGGCGCTCGCGTTTTTCTACTCACTCACTGTTTTAACAACAATTGGTGAGGATATACTTAGTTTGAGCTTAAAATATGGTCTACCATATTTTAAGCTTTTTTAATTTTACATTCTAATGTAAAATTAAAAGTAAACGCTATGCATAGGAATCGGGCATATACCTAATTATTATGGCATAAAAAAAATATTGAAATTGGAACACTTTTTCAATATTTTTTTTCTTAACAATTTTTGCAATATACTGACATAAGTATTTAGAAAACTGCAAAATTTTAACAAACTGTTAGTAAATTATGTAACTTACACTGTTTTCTAGACCATTGACAATAGACATAGGTACTCAGAAAGTAGGTAGGTATGATAGTTTAAAACAGTTTGCCTTCATGAGGCATTTACATTATCCGCTACTGTATATCTAAACTAGCTGTGCCCACGACTTCGTCCGCGTAGTATTTAACTTAACAAAAATTTCGGGATTATCGGGATAAGAAGTATCCTATGTGTTAATCCCGGTTATAAACTATCTGTGTTCCAAATTTCATCCAAATCCGTTGAGTTGTTTTTGCCTGAAAGAGTAACAAACATCCACACTCACAAACTTTCGCATTTATAATATTAGTAGGATAATTGTCCTCCCTTCGAGCTTACATATTGTGGATGTAACAATAAAATTAATGTTTGTTTGTCCTTATGCAGGTTACGGCAACATCGCACCGAGGACTCTTCTCGGGAAAGGCGTGACCATACTCTACGCTCTGTTTGGGATACCACTCACTCTCGTATACTTATCCAGCGTCGGGTCTCTGCTCTCCAAAATGGCTCGAAGCGTATTCAGCAGAGCACTGTGCTGCTGCCTCTGCTCAAACTGCGGATACTGCTGTTACGACGAGAGAAGAATGGCGGAGAAGGAGCGCAGAATGAAAATGAAGAGGCAACAAGAAGAAATGGTCAACAGTCAGAACACAAGCAAGACGCCTACAGAAGAATGCTACGTCCTAAAGCCGGATAGCCAAAGAGACTTGTCGATCTCTGAGAGACCTACAACTAGTACCGCCAAAGATGACGTAATAAGCTGGCCAGACACTGACTCAAAATTATCAATGCACGGCTTAAGCATTTTAGCACCTGTCCTACTATGTTTAACGGCCATATTCATTTACATAATAATTGGAGCTGTTGTGTTATTTAAGTTAGACAATTTGGGTATCATTGATGGATTTTATTTCTGTTTCATGGCTCTCAGCACGATCGGTTTCGGTAACATAGTTCCTGGGATGAGTTATACGACAATCAATGGTATTAGGTACTATACTATACATTCAACGACGCTTTGGTTTTGTTCAGCTTACACACTTACCGGACTAGCGTTGACGGCTATGTGCTTTGGGGTAATTCATGATGAAATTATCTATAGGATAAAACATCAGCAGAAAGAGTGGTCACAGAAAGGAAATACAGTCAATGATGGTGTAAATCTGAACGATCCATTTTATATGAATTCTTGACAAATGTTTGCGAAAGGTAAATCGGAAAATTTGTACAGTATTATGGAAGATAATTCTGTAGAGCGTACTAGGATTGAAATTGACAATAGAGATGTAGTCCTTAGTTTAAATGATATAACTACGGCGATTGATGCAACTACCGAGTTTCCTCCACCGCCCCCCGAAGAAGAAATAGTTGCGATTGTAACTAAAAAGGAACCTAAAGGTTTCGGCAATATGGTTGCATATAATGTGCTGCCAGAAATGTTGGAACACGTTAACACATAATCTGAAAGACTTGAACTTGTCGATTTATTTATTTCTATCTTACTTTACTGGCTGTGAGTTACGTATTTATATAAAAAGATGTACTTTTGACAAAATATCATAGAATAATTTCTACGAATTTACTTTTCCACGTTTATTAAGTGTGTGTAGATACTGTAAATATTGTAATTAATAGTGATAAATATAGTGATAGTGTGAAACTGATGTGTAACATCTTTTATCTGAATCTATTTGTCATCCGTTAATATCAAGGTAACTGTAAAGATTTCCATGTGAATAGTTTCTTTGTAAAAATTAACAGTTTAATAAAAAAAAATACGGAAACATTTTGTGTTGGGTTTTTGCGTTTTTCCCCATATGTTTGTACTCACGATACATCTACACAGGTTGATATTGTTGTCTCTTTTTATTGATACTACATAATAGAGATAGCATCATAAATAGTTTTTTCATTACTCATACTCTGAAAGTAGGTCTGAAGTTGCCTGAGGAGCGGGTTGAAAGTAATACTTTTCCGGCCCGGGAGAATCGCTTTCAACTGACAGCTGTCAAATTATAAAAAAAAAACTAGTTCCATTTTCATATTTCTATGGAACCATGTTCAAACTTTTTCTACAGTCACTCAATTACTAGTCAATTAAAAAAAAAAAAAATCAATTACATCACGATGTAAAATTGAAATAACATAAAGTTGAGTATTAATTTAAGAATATATATTTTTAAATGACTTAATTATAATTTAGTTTCAACAATTTCTTTAATATAACATAGATTTGGCCAAAATATTTAAAGATGAAAATGAAAAATAATGGCTAAATAATGAAGTTGGCCAGCCAACGAAAAAAAACAAAATAGGCGGCAATCCGATCTTTTTTTTTTCGAGTTGTAGAGTATTGTTCATACTTCCTTGTATTATTTCTTTAGCCAATTCCTGTTTTTATTTTTACTTTCCTTGTATTCGTAATGAAAAGCACAGTGTTTACCTCGGGTGAAAGATTTATTTTGTCCCTCGAACTATTAGCGCCCTCGCTACGCTCGGGCGCCAAACCCCGTCTCGGGACTAAATAAGTCACTTTCACCACTCGTGTAACAATGTACTATTTCATTACTCATACTCGGAAAGTAGGTCTGAAGTTGCCTGAGGAGCGGGTTGAAAGTAATACTTTTCAGCCTAGGGAGAATTGCTTTCAACTGACAGCTATAAAATTATTAAAAAGAAACTAGTTATATTTTCATATTTCTATTGAACCAGGCCGGCCAACGGAAAAAAAAACAAAGTAGGCGGCAATCCGATCTTCATTTGTTTTATCGAGTTGTAGAGTATTGTTCATACTTCCTTGTATTATTTCTTTAGCTAATTCCTGTTTTTATTTTTGCTTTCCTTGTATTCGTAATTTAAAGCACAGTGTTTACCACGGGTGAAATACTTATTTCGTCCCTCTAGCTATTCCGTCTCGGGACTATATAAGTTACTTTCATGCCTAGGGTAACAATGTATTATTAACGTTTCATTAGTGCAAATAAAAGGTAAATCAGTAGCTGAACCTCTCAATAGATAAACAGGACAATCTGATACTGCCTGATCTAACGCCCGAAATTTAAATACGAAGAAAAGAGCGGCACTGTTATTTTACTGCATTTTGTAACTCTGCCCTGTCTCTTTCAACTATGTGGAGCAGATATAGAAAAGCTTGATCAATTACATAAAATGGTAAAATTTACTATTTATCAGACACATACACTACATAAATATCGCCAGACTGACACACCAACTGTATGGTCCCAAACTAAGCAACGCTTGTACTATGGGTACCATACAATTGACTGGGGGCGATCCCAATGACACCCAGACCTGGGGAAATTACGAAAAGACCACTTCCAAAATTCGCCGCGGCGGGGAAACGAACCCGCAACACCCATGTGCAGTGAGCCGAGCGTCTTACGCTCAAACCACTGCGACAACCGGTCGTCAAAGTTGGTCGTTATAGCCAGAGTATAACACGCTTATTAAATACTATGACTCAGATCCCGTCTAGAATAGAGGTCGATGTCCAGTGATATACAATGGCGTTACGAAGTATTTAGGCCATTCACATAGAGTTCATAGAGCTCACTTTGACTTGTTTTCTTCATCTATACAAATAAATAAAATTGGAGTGTCTGTTTGTAATATCAAAATAACACCTTTTCACTAAATGCATATGAAAGTACATACGACACCTATAGCAAAAACGCGATTACATTTTTTTTGTCTGTCTGTCTGTCTGTCTGTCTGTCTGTGTGTTTGTTCCGGGTAATCTCCGAAACGGCTGGACCGATTTTGACGGGACTTTCACTGGCAGATAGCTGATGTAATAGGGAGTAACTTAGGCTACTTTAATTTTTGGAAAACAATTAGGGTTCCGCGTAAAAAAATAAAAACACATGAAATCAAAGAGTATCTCCGAAACGGGTGGACCGATTTTGACGGGACTTTCACTGGTAGATAGCTGATGTTATAAGCAGTAACTTAGTCTACTTTTATTTAAGAAAAGCAAAATTAAAAAAAATGAAAAAATAGGTTCTGTCGCGCGGGTTCAGAACGCGGGAGCGGGCTTTTTTGTTAAGTTAAATTCCACGCGGACGAAGTCGCGGGCTCAGCTAGAAAAGGAATAAAATAAATCCCAAAATCTACTATATAAAAATAAGTCGGGTTTTCCTTCCTGACGCTATAACTCCAGAACGCACGAACCGATATCCACGGTTTTGCATTCGTTGGAAAGGTCTCGGGCTTCGTGAGGTTTATAGCAAAGAAAATTCAGGAAAAAATTCAACAGAACGCGGACGGAGTCGCAGGGCACAGCTAGTAAGGGAATAAAATAATATGTTAACCGAATTTCGGTTACGGCGGCCAAACTTTATGAAGACAAGGCAACTACGAAGGATATATTATAGTGCGGAAGCACAGGTGAAAGAAAGAAAGAAGAAAATCTCTATCTCTCTGTCTTTCTCTCTCTACCCTTACTCTCACAGACACTACCGGAGAGTGACTTTACGTACTTTCCGTAGGCTCGGGGACGTTCAACTCAAATTTCCATTCAATGGACACACATCTCTCTATATATGACGAAGTGAACACTATAAATAAGCAACATAGAAGAGAGCTATTCCCCAAATTTAGTTTTCCGCAAACAGACTGAAATCCACTTGAATTATTATTATTATTATTATTATTATTAGGAGCCTGTAGTGTCCCACTGCTGGGCAAAGGCCTCCCCTCCCTTCTTCCAGTTGTCTCGGTCTGTTGCGGTCTGAGACCAATGTGCTTCGTATGAGTCGAGTTCATCCCGCCATCGTCTTTTGGGTCTGCCGCGTGGTCTGGTGTTGTGTGGGACCCACACTGTGGTCACTTTCGTCCATAGGTCATCGGGCATGCGGCAGAGGTGTCCAGCACAGTTCCACTTTAATTTGGCAGCTGAGTGGCCTACGTCTGCAATTTTCGTTTTGGAGTTGAATAATAAAAATAATACCTACACAAAACATTATCAATAATGTAAGCGAATTGGAGCAACGTCCACAGAGCGATACGCATCGATTGCGTGGCAGAACAGTAGCTCTACCATAAGTTTTGCGTTCGCTACTAGCTAGCGTCTGCGTAAAATAAATAAATACAATATTTTTACAAATATTACCAAACTAATACACCAACTGTACAACCCAATGTCCCAAACTATGCAACGCTTACCATAGGTACCGTACAATAGATTGGGGGCGATCCCAGTTAAACCCAGAAAAGGTAAAAAGGCAAATCACGAAAAGATAATTTCCAAATTTGCCCCGAACAACTTAATTACAACTTATAATTTGGATAAAAAAATTACAACGCATTGGCTACTCAGTTAATTAAAAAATATATTTACCTAATTAATATTATAAAAGTGATTATCAGCAGACATTTATGATAGAGCTACAGTATTGAAAATCCAACTAACAACAGTTCTAGAATAAATTAGGCCGTGATTACAGCAGTGAAAAATCATGAGTTCTAACGAAACCAAGTCAAACTGTAAGTAGGTAGGTATCGGGAACTAACGTTTCCTATTCAAATATTTTACTTAGCCGCTAGCGACAAGCGACTCCTATAAATCATGTAAACCGTGGTAGAGCTGCAGTAATAAAAATAAAATAGCTACACATGAGAAAGTAATCTCAGTTGAGAAAGGGTTGAAAGCTTGTGAGGAAGACAAATAGTAATTTATATTGAAAAAGACGCTCTCTTTTTATTTTGTGCCTGTTCATCCATTTTATTGCTTTTGTATGATAATTTGAGCTAAAACATGTTAGAGGGTAGGATGAATTCGTATTTGATTTTGGAAAAGCTTTCGAACGTCCTTCCAACGAATATTCGCAATTCAAATTCTAGCGTTTCAATTTTGACGCGCCGTACAAAGAATAACAGGTGATGTCAAACCGTGACAGCCCTGAATTCAAATTTAAATTCAAAGAGTTTATTTTGTTTAGGCCTACGGGGGCACTTACAAATTGTCAATTTTACATATTTTTTTTCTTATATCTACAACCGCATCGGAACGCGACCTCGACTGAGAAGATCCGGCAAGAAACTCAGCGGGCTTGTCTTTTTACATGTAATTTTTTTTATTTTTATATCGAATAATTATATTAAATATTGTAATAGCTCCAGTTTGTTGCCTTCTGATATTACTAAGAATTACACAAATATTTAAATAATTCTGAACCTTAATACATAGCTGTACTCAGCTAGCCGTACTGGGCTAGCCCAAAAACCTTTTAGAAATTTCCGCTGATAGTCAAACTGACACAGGTTTAAGAGTGGGTTAATTTTGACTCATTATGCAAAACACCGATGACAAGAAACCAATCAGTAAGTGGGCTTAGTATCAGTTCTCAACGTATGAAATACCGCTCGAATGATTCAATACATTAACCAGTAAAGCTGTACGTTTCCGCTAGGGGCGCTGCTGAGAAGTATATTGAATGTTTCGATTGGTATTTGATTCTGTCAAAACTTGTACTAAGCCCCCCGTGCTAATACGTTACAAAATCTGCTCTGCCCTGCGCTGCGTGAAACTGCGTCGCTTGCATCTCGCATCCTTATACTTTCACTGAGGCTCGTATTACTAAGTCAATCTCAAGTCTGAGAGCGATCTTGGAAATGTCATTCCAGTACAAAATTACATGTCAAAAGCACACTCAAAATCGCTCTCAGATTTGAGAAAGATTCATTAATACGGAGCTAAGACGAGTAGACTACAAAAGTTCAATCAGTCAGCGGAACACTAGACCACAAGCCATACGTATGTAAAGTGACATAATGAAATAAAAAGTTGTTATCTAGCAAGGTCGCTACATAGCGGACGCAGATTCAATCTTTTCCGACTAGATTGAATCCGTTTGGCCACATAGGGAACTAGACTGTATCGTTACACGAAATTGGTTGAACCGAGTCAATATTGTGCAGACAGGTTTTTTAGAAGACTACTGTATGTTATAAAATAACTAGCTTTTGGTACTTTGATAAAATAAAAGTAGGCTAATTTACTCCTTTTAACATCAGCTATTTTCCAGTGAAAGGCTCGTCGGAATCGGTTTCGCCGTTTCGGAGATTAGCCGGAACAAATAAGCAGACGGACATTTTTGTTTGTGATAAGTATTGTGAAGGAAAACATCGTTAGGAAACCTGCATGCATGTATTAGAAAATCTAAACTGATTTCGCAATACATAATGTAATGCCAACCCACACCGCCAACGTGGTGGATTACGGCCGGATTACGGATTAGAGCGTAGGTCGCTCGGGTCACTGCACCCGAGGGTTGCGGGTTCGATTCCCGCCGGGGTAAATTTCGGAAATGGCCTTTTTATAATTTGCCCAGGTCTGAGTGTCACTGGGACTGCGCCCAGTCCATTATACGGTACCCATAGTACAAGCGTTGCTTAGTATGGGACCATACAAGTGGTATGACAGTCTGGATATTTATTTATTTATTTATGCACTTACAAAAAGGCACAGAGACACATTAAACTCCTTTGTAAGTCATGATTAAGAATACCCGAGGCGCGGATGATAAATAACTTGGTCATTTGTTATCGCACGATTTTCTTCAGGTAAAAGGTCTTAGGAAATATGTTAACATCTCGTCGGCGGGGCTGGAGCAAAGGTCGTGTGAACGCAAGAAATATTTCTACTTAAATAATACACTTTATTCGTAAGACCGATTAGGTTCTTTGCCTAGGCAAATGGGGTCGTAGCAGGCGGAGAAAGAGATGGAAGAGTTAGACTTCCACATAAAGGTAGTTCCCAGAAATACGAAAATAAAACTTAGCAAAAAATAAAATATGCCAAAAGTTTTACGCTGAAAATAATTAATGGAGTTTGGTGACGTTATGTACCTAAGGGGATTCACCCCAACCAATGTATAGTAAGTTACAATGGCATTACAAAGTTCTGAAATATGCTTTGTAAAGCAATTGTAAATTGAATTAAAAGTCTATTAGTAGGTAAATGAGCCTCTTCTTTTCGATATGCAGTTATCTGATGAATTCGTAGCTCGTCCGCGTGTCAGGTTAAGTAAGTATTATTAAGATCTCGTAAGTATTATTACTAAATCTTAAGTAAGCACTGCTGCAATAGACTCGCATGAATTGGACTAAAAAAAAACAATTGACAAAGAATAACATCTCCACCAATCTTAAAGAAAAATATAGTAGGTAGTGATAGAACACACACACACAGAAAAATAAATGTTAATTTTCAAGAGCTATTCAGAATATGAAAATTAGAATACATACGACGCGACCTCTGGCGACATATGGCGCTGACAGGCCACTGAAAACAAATTGTCTAGACGCGTATAGCCTGCGTCAGGTACCTACGACATTGGGGGCTGTAAATATAAAAATGTTTACTCATATTGCAAGTGTTTTTGTATGTAACATGTTTGCCACCTTTACGCGTGGTTAACTAATGTTTTTTAACGTAAGAAGCCGAGGATTTGTGGATAAACAAGGTAATTTGGAGGAAAAAAACATTGTGATGTTACAAATTCCTTGATTATGTTCCATTATGTGCTAAACTGACGGGTTTTTTAAATATTTTTTGTAGGCACGCATAAGGTAGTTTTATCAATTCCATAAACCCACACATTTTATTTTACCTCCTATGCTATTCCACTATTGTTATAAAATATTAGAGGAACAACTTCATAGTTAGGTTAGGTTAGTTAGAAGTCTTGAACCACTTCCTTCGATTATACAGACATCAACTCAATAATTTAAATTGGCATAATTTATTTGTAAAATTAGGCATTTTTACAAGTTGATTATAATACAGATAGTACAGATAGTGGACAAAACAGTTACTGAAATAAATGCGTCAGAATGAGTAAGTTACAATTCAAAGAAATACTGCAAAGTAATTCATAAACAATAATAACACAACAAGGTTCTTTTCACAATGCATAGCTGTATAAATAAAGAACGCAGGTGTTTTTAATACAAAGACGAATGCATCCATTTTATAAAATGTTCATTAGTGCCGCGTGAACAGTCCAGATCAATCAGCACACAGATCCTGATGCAAAATAACTTCAACCATTTGAAAACATTGAAGCATTTTAAATTAAGAATACCCAGTCAAGAAACCAAGAGAGAAAAACCAGATTGTTTTGTTACATAAGGTAACGGATTCAGAAAATATCTAGAGTTTAACCTATCTACAATATTAAAATATCAGATAAAATAAAGCAAGAACAAGAACACGCTTGCAAATAACTAAAGAGAGAGTAAAACGAAGCAGAATATAGTAGAATTTCCAGACAAATTCGTGGAGGTCCAGCTGAAGATTAATTTAAAGAACTACCTTTCGATTCTGAAGAATAATGGGTAAATCCGGCTCAAAAGAATCATCTTCAGCTTACTCTTATAGTTATGCTTCATCGGACGGGACACATGTTCACTACGATTCGGGAACAAGCCCATCTTCATCGGCATGGGGTTGGTCGAATGTAACTCTAGCCACCTCTACTGTAGTTATTATGATAGTGATAGTATCCTGTCTGTATAGGAGATATCAGGTGAGGATCCACAATTATTTTCATGGAGTTCGAACGTAAGAATATCTAATAATAATATGATGTGGAGAATTGAAATGATACTAATGAATATAAACTTGTAAACTTAATAATAAAAAATATGACGTGTTTTTGTTTGTGTAGTTCATTACCTTACTAATTAAGAAAAAAATAATAGTAAAAAGAAATTAAAAAAAATACGTATATTTTTATATTTTTAATACTACTTAAGATTCATGGAAGATCATGGTCAAATATAAAATACATGTTTGTGTAATGATTATAAAGTTTCACATTTAAAGTACAACGTTATTGTTCAGAATATTATTTTATTATTCATTTATTAGGATTAAGGACAGTGAAGATTTTTATTGAAGCAATCAAAACCCACATTTACAGAATAATGTGATTTATGATTACTGAAACAAAAAACTTCACTATATTAGGTGATGTTTCAAGCACCTTTAGATGCTCAGCGTTCATGCTGAAACAATGAACAATCCTAATCAACCAATACTGAAAACAGATACTTCGCATTTTACACAGAGAGAATAGGCCATCTATTAACCAGACAAGGCATTGCCGAAACAATGGCCCGTATTTATTACTATCAAGACAATAAACAAAGCCGAACAAGCCGGACACTCAGAAATGGCGGATAATGAAAATCAAATAGCCTTTGTTAGAGAAGTTTGAGAATAAATCGCAATGGACTCAATACAATGAACGCTTATAATGGTGGTAAACAGACATTTTATGGAATATAAACTGCTATGGATGAGGTAGGAGTCAATAATAGGATGAGTTATGGTGTCAAGCGGTCGTTTTGATATAAAAATGTATGTGGCTTGTTTTAAAAAGTGTTTTTTTATTCCAAATCGGTTCGATCCACCGGGGTAGAACCACCCTCTCATAGAGGATGAGCGTAAAGTAGCTATTATAATAGCTGTATTTCGTACGATGATAGACCCTGAAGACCCCCCTTCCCTCCCTCTACCCAAATTCCCCCCTCAGGTCGACAACGTGCGAGCAATGCGGTTAGTAATAGGATGATTAAACCAAATCGTTCTAGTATTAGTAATTTGTTACGAAATTATTTTCAGACTCTTATAATCTTATATTGTTTTCAGTAGATTATCACTTTCTGAACAGTTGAGAGACTGAACATCATGAGAAAAATCTGCATGATTTAGAAAATCTGATCTAATTTAGAAAGGCGTGTTAAATCCGTCAACCCGCACTGGGCTAGCGTGGTGAATTACGGCCTGAATCTCCCTTGTGTTGCGGGGAGACCCGTGCCCAGGAGTGGGACAACCTAACTATTATTCCTTTTATTAACTAACTATCATATAATTAATATATTATAATCTAAATAAAGGTATTAAAACTTCTAAATATTAAAATAGTTTTCCGCCGGCATCGGAAACTGTGTCCTAGTTACCGGCGGTCAAGGAAGGCTCCAGGGAGGGGAACCTCCTCACAGAACGAGCTGTTTCTAGGGGTACTGCTATCTGGATCTGACCCTTGATCTAGTAACCTAACCTGAACCACTTAAGATGTTGTTATTATTATAATTTAGGTACATGGTCTATCGAAGTTTATCTCAGTATTTAGTAAAGAGGATACATGTTCTAAATACCGAATAAAAGCTATTTGCGAACAAATCAAGCGTTATATGCATATTAATATTTTCGTAAAGGCCTCTTTGATAACATCCCAGAAGGGCAATTTTAGACCCAATGTTCACTGAAGCATATTTATTTTGTAATATGACATAATCTCTTCTTGAATCGTAAGTTACTAACCTTTAGTAACTAGACCTTTTCAGGCATGGGTTAGTGTCATTAATTTCAAATCAAGTATTTTTTTAGTTAAACTAACAAATAAGTTATTAATGCACCACCGGTTCGGAAGGCTGTTTCGCCGGTAAGAAACTTAATGGTTACCATAATACTTAATGGTTAGTTTTTTTGAAAGTTGCTACATATTCCCAGGAACAGATACAGGTAGGTACAGATATTTATGAGTATCAAACTGATCCTAATACTAAGTATCTGCCATAGAGCGAGGGAAGGGACGTCACTGCAAGAAGATCCGCCAGCTATTATTTATACTTACAAACTACGATTTAGCTACGCCTATTTTACTTAATTGATTTCCATATATAATTACATACCTAATAATATAATTAAATATAATTGCCTACGGAGCACGGGCAGAATATCTCTCCACTCAAGCCTTAACGATATCATCCGTCGAGCTCCGCCACCGCTAACGTAGCGGCTGTTTTAGGGCCTAATGGGCTCTCGCGTAGCGATGGTAGGAGACCAGACGGGATGACGCTGATCCCTTGGAGGATGGGACGGCCCTTGGTATGGGACGCAACATGCGTCGATACCTTGGCACCGTCCCGCCTTCGGAAGTCTAGCATTAAGGCTGGTGGTGCCGCCGCCTGCGGAATCCCTCAAACGCCGCAAATATAGCAACCTTGATCCAGGTTATACGTTTGAGCCGTTTGGGGTAGAGACCCTGGGACCGGGGGGCCCGGGCGCCCATCGCATTTTTAGCGATTTGGGAAAGCGGCTGGTCGAGGCAACTGGTGACCAGAGGGCTGGCACATATCTCGTACAGAGAATTAGCATTGCCATTCAACGTGGCATTGCTGTCAGTCTTCTCGGCACTTTGCCAAGCGACGGTGGTCTGGCACAAGTTTATTCTTTGTGAAATTTTATATTACATACCTAATTGCACCAAAACAAAGATAAATTAAAATACATAAACTATACAAAATATCTATTATTTAATACAAGCAAGAACCTGAACAAAAATTCTACCCTCAGAGCAAATTAAGCCCATCACTTTACGTCATAAAGCTGAATTTTATACCACATTTTTCTAACAAGAATCTTCTACCACACATTTAGTATATTCTTATTCATGGACATGTTAAAATTCCTTGTACAGCATATTCGGGCTGTCGATTGAAAATTATGGCGGTATGTTCCGAGATACGGGGGTGAAAAGGGAAAATGAGGTGGGATCATGCATTGTGTATCGTAAGATGAAATATTTAACAGCAATCTCGCTGATAATGATAGCGATACGGTATTTATGACGGCTTTTTGAGTATATATCAGATATCGTTACTTTGATGAATATTTTGTACCACAAAGAGGTTTTATTACGTTTAGTTTGATAGAAGTTTGTGTTGCTGATCAAAATCTTAAAGTGTACGTTACAGTTTAGAAATCAGATGACTGAGTTAATGTATAATAACGAAATATTTAAGTTATTTTGGGTAAGTCCTTATAATATACTTTTGCCTAAAAGATTTAGCTTTGAGATTAAATTTATCAGTATTATTAAATATAATATTTTAGCCTTTTTGACGTCCCACTCCTGGACACGGGCCTCCCCTCATCACGAGGGAGATTCAGGCCGCAAACCACCACGCTGGCCCAGTGCGGTTTGGCGGATTTCACATGTCTTTCGAAAATTGGTTAGATTTTCTAAGCCATGCAGATTTCCTCACGATGTTTTACCTTCACCGTAAGCATTCGCACATGAATTTCGAAAGACCATGAGGTACGAACCGGGGTTTGAAACCCAGAACCTGGTGCTCGCAAGACACGTGCTTAACCAATCGGCTATGACTGCAGTATTAAATGAGCAGATTTTTTCAGGGGGTTTGAATCTACGAATATATTAGTAATTTACCTATATAAATCAGGAAAAACCTATAATAAAGACATTACAAAAGTCACTGGTCAGTATAACGTAAGTAAAATAACAGGTATAACAGTTACAAGTTACCGAGTACATTGTCAATCGTATATAGGTCGTACCAGGAATATCTTTGGACAATTGGTTCAGTTCCTCAGCGTTGAAAGTAGTCGGAAAGTTAATAATGGGTCATCCTTTCACGGATGAATGCTTGGGGGCGTTGGACGGTGTTGGAATCCGTGTCCATTATCATCAATCTTTTGAGAAGTCTTTTTAAATAGCGATACGTTAACGTTAGCACGTTACGTCCCGCTCACACGACAGATTTCACTGATTAGGGGGATAGTGACAACATGATTGCTGGAGACGATTACAAGTCGCCGTCGCGTCGCTCTCGACGTGCAGTTTCATTTCTGCTACAGCATTAGCGTTGAATTCGCGCTACCTTAGATGCGAGTTTGAACAACATCCTAGACTAGTGTTGACTAACTATCGATTTATAATATCTACCTATCGAAAATTATAATTAATACTGTTTATGACGACCAATAGTATAGATAGTATTGTCACATGTCAATACTATTGATAATTATGACTAGGTTTCGTGGTCAACTATCGATCCATCAAAAATCGATAACGAACACTAGTTAGTTATCGATTTTTGATAGTTATTGATTTTGTCACAGATTTTTAGTCTAAGGATTTTGTGATCTTGGGACTACCCAAGACCACAACCAGTAAACTATTCACGACTAAGGTAACGTATTACATGATTTTCTAGCGAGAATCTTAGTAGGAACCATTCGACCACAAATATATTTTTTCACTCTACCTTTGGGAATGTAGGTTAAATATAAGATTGATAGTATATAGATAACCGCCTAAATAGAAAAGTGGAGCTGGAATATAGATACTGTATGCGCTCACGGGTTTCTTCACTTAGCCTTGTTATTACCGATTTTATTGGCTTTGGTGTGAGTGGGAAGTTTGTAAATAATTTGAACTCTGATGTTTAGGCTATTATTATTATTATTAGGTTTTGTGCCCTAAGCCGCTCGGGCGGCATTTTGCTACTTCGACCATTACTGATCTTTTGTAGCCAGCACTGAAGTGTTAAAGTTCACTGCCTAGTCCCGAGGCCTTCAGGAACTTCCAAATGCTTTGAGCAGTGAGTGATTGTATCTCCTCCGGATGCATGATGTGCCGCCCTAGGAAGATACTTCTGCAACGCATTAGTGAGCCGCACGAGCAGAGGATGTGCATTGCACTTTCCTCTGCTTCTTGGCAGAATCTGCACATTGTGCTGTCGCTCATCTTTAGGTTGAACAAATGTTTGTTTAGTTTGCAGTGCCCGGTGAGGATTCGAGTTACTGCGCATGTTTTGTACCGACTGAGCCCTAGGAGCTCTTTCGATGCTTTCTTGTTGTAGCCTTTAATCAGAGCTTTTGAGTGTTCTAGACCTGGTATAGCCTTCCACCTCTCGACCGCCCTTGATAAGTATTGGGTATTAAGGATTGTGTAGGCTCGCTGTTTAGAGATGCCGCAGAACGGTTCAGGACCGATCTGCTGGTTGTCGGTTCCAGCTCTGGCTAGTTCGTCCGCCTTTTCATTTCCGTCAATACCTGAGTGTCCTGGTACCCATCTGAGTGTAACTCTGTTGGACTGACCTAAGCTGTTTAGGTTATTCTTACAGTTTTGGACTAACTTTGAGTTGGTCTCAAAAGAATCTAGTGCCAATAGTGCCGCTTGGCTATCTGAGTTGATGTAGATGTGTTGTTTAGTTACTTTACGATCCAGGTTAAGTTCTAAGCATCTATTGATTGCGAAGAGCTCAGCCTGGAAGATGGAGGCCTCTGTGCCTAGGTTGACACTACTCCTGTGCTTAGGCCCTTCTCCGTAAATCCCACATCCTACATTCTGTCCTTTCTTGGACCCATCTGTGTACCACACATGACTGCCATTTTTGGGGTCTGTAGGCCATTTAGCCATGTGTCCCTGTTTGGTATGTCTATGGTATACAGTTTTGTAAAGTTTAATTCCGTTTGTAAGCCATCTGCAGGCATATTTAGAATTTTTAATTCGAAAACCGACTCTTTAAGTGAGTTCAGGGCTCGTGAGTGCCACTTTGGTTCCGATAGTGTACATATCCTGTATATACTTGTTTTAGCCTCTTTGTGCACGTGTAGGTCTAGTGGAACTAGATCTAGTAGTGCATTTAGGGCTGCACCTGGTGTCGAGGAGAATGCACCAGTTGCTATTAAACCGGCCGTACGTTGTAGGCTATTTAATTTAATTTCAGTTGTTTTCTGATTGGCCTTATTACACCAGACGACGGAGGCGTAGGTGATTATTGGCCTCACGACCGCGGTGTATAGCCACAGAGCGATCTTGGGTTTAAGTCCCCATCTCGCTCCAGCCATGCGACAACTCATCCATAGGGCCATTTTGGCCTTTTGGATTATGTTATTTAGATGTGAGTTCCACGTCAACTTTTGGTCGATTGTGACCCCTAGGTATTTTACCTCACTCGAGAAAGATAGGGTTTTGCCGTTTAGCTTAGGATTCCTAAGTCTTTCCAGCTTCCTTTTCTTTGTGAACGGTACTATCACAGTTTTATCTGCATTAATTGATAGCTCGTTTCCTCTGCACCAGTTGTTTATGGTGCTGAGAGCTTCTTGTAGTAATGAGGAGATGGTGTGGAGGCATGGACCTCTGACCATGACCACAAGGTCGTCCGCGTAGCCCTGTATCTCATAGTCGAGGTTAGTCATTTCTACAAGAAGTTGGTCCACCGCGAGTGTCCATAGGAGTGGGGATAGTACGCCTCCTTGTGGGCAGCCTCGTGTGGTGGAGAACTCTTGCGATGTTTCATTCAAAGAGACAGTCGCAATTCGATTTGAGAGCATTATTTCCACCCATCTGGTGGTAGTGACGTCAATGCCCTTCGCACTCATTCCTCGGAGGATGGTTTTTGTGGGCGTCTTGTCAAAGGCGCCCTCAATGTCTAAGAAAGCACATAGAGCAGTCTGCTTATCCTCTAGGGTTTTTTCCACCTTGTCAATCAGATCGATTAGGGCAGTTTCCGTTGATTTTCCCTTTTGGTAAGCATGTTGGTTAGGACTAAGTGGTCTGGCCACCAAGTATTTTGCTCTGATGTGCTGGTCTAGGATTCTTTCCATAGTTTTTAGTAGGAAAGAAGTTAGACTTATGGGTCTGAAGGATTTGGGCTGCGAGTAGTCCTTTTTCCCTACTTTTGGTATGAAGCGTACCTCGACCCGTGACCACTGATCTGGAATAGTTCCACCGGCATAGCTAGCTCGGAAGAGTTTCACCAGATGCGGTAGGAGGAGGTCAATTCCCTGCTGCAAAAGTGCCGGGAATATGCCATCCTCCCCCGGTGATTTAAAAGGCTTAAATTTTTTTACAGCCCATTTAACCTGGTTAGGCCGAAAAATTGCACTGGCCCTGTTCCAGTCTAGACTCTTTGCCCTGTGGAAGGTGTCCTTTGGGTTGGAGTCGGTATTGTTGATGGTCGAGCCTGGGAAATGGGTGATTCTTAATAGCTCCAATGTCTCCCTTTCCGTGGTCGTAAAGGTGTTATCTGGTCTTTTTAAGAGACCTAGATAACTGTTTGGTGTCTTGGCTAGTATTTTCTGGATTCTAGCTGCTTTGTTTGTTTGAGCAACGTCATCACAGAATCGTCGCCAGGACGCTCTCTTGGCTTTTCTGATTTGTTTGTTGTACTCAGTCAAGGCTTTACTATACCGCTCCCACTCATGCGGTTTAGTGGCCCTATTGAAAGTACGTCGTGTGGATTCCCTTAGTTTTTCAAGTCTTTTGTTCCACCATGATGTTTTGTTTTGGCTTCTGAATTCTCTTATTGGGCAACTTTGTTCATAGGCATCTATGATGCCTTCCGCCAAGGTGCGGGCTGAGTAGTTAAGAGATTCAGTAGTTTTAATAGACTTAGGAATCACCTTTAAGTTTTCTTCGAGAAGTCCTCTATAGGTCTCCCAGGAAGTCCTTCTCGGGTTTCTAAGTCTAATAGGCTCGGTTGTAATTGAGCCTTGTATTCCGAAGGTGATGTGCCTGTGGTCGGACATTGAGTTTTCGCTACTTACTTGCCAGTTGGTTAGGTGTCGAGACACCTTTTCCGTGGCAAAGGTGATATCAAGAACTTCCTGTCGAACCTTTGTTACAAAGGTTGGGGTGCATCCTTTGTTTATGAGTTGTAGTCTGTTGGTCAATAGGAAGTCTAAAAGTAGCTCACCCCTTTTGTTGGTCCCAGTGCTTCCCCAGATGGTGTGGTGTGCATTGGCGTCGCATCCTACAATGAGCTCCGTCTTTTGTCTGCGAGCGTACTCCACGACATTAGACAGTTTTTCTGTTGGATCGGATTTCTCCCCGGGCAGATAGGCTGAGCAGATGAGTACCTTGGCCATTCCTGACCCTTTAAGATTGGTGAAGGCAGCCACTACGTCGTCGCTGCAAAGTTCTGTAACAGGTAAGAAGTTAACGCGTTTTTTGAAAACAATGCAGGCCCTAGGCTTGGTGCCTTTTTCGTTCGCCAGAACATTACCTGCTTTATTCAGTCCCGCAACCATGGATTTGGTGTTGAGCCATGGTTCTTGGATGAGCGCAAAGTCCAGGCCATTTTGGCCAAAGATCTCTTCCACAACCGCTGAGGCTGCGATGGCGTGATGGAGATTGGCCTGGAGTATTTGTGTCATACCGGGTGGGTTGTGGACTGATGGTGTGTTGTGTGTTGTGTGTGTGTGGGGGTGTCTAGTGTGTAGTGTGTGTGTGTGATAGTTTGCCCCCTCTGTTTCCTCGTCCAATTTTGTTGCCCCTCTGCTTTTGAGGGCGCTGACCCCTCCCCCTGGGGGTGGAACCACCCCTGGTGGTCCCCCTTGCGGGGGGAAACCTGGTGTCGGACTCGCATGCCGCGGCGGTTGATGGGGAGGAAAAGATCACGGGACTTGGGACAGGTGGGACGTAAGGGACTTGGGGCTTGTTGGGGAGTTTGTTGGAGGTGGATCGTGTGGGTGGTAAGGGAATGTTTAAGGAGTTGGATGGTAAAGGAGTGGCTGCGGAAGTGGACGGTAGAGGTTCAGGGAGGGGGGGGGTTATTTCCCTCCGGCTGGTAGGCACTGGAGGCGCCTTTTAGCCGGAAGGTGATTTTCCTTAGGCCTATGTTGGCCTTTAGGTCATTCCTTTTGAGGGCCTCAACAGATTGGTCGTCTATGGACAGAGTTAATGTCACGCCGCCCTTTTCGACCTTTCTGTTGAAGACCCTCCAGAGGTCCGTGGATAAGCCCTTGTTTTGGAAATTTAATGCCTTTAACGCCATGTCCACGTCTTTGGCCTCAGGGTTCGGGATAAAGACTACCCCCAAAGTAGGTTTGGGCAAGTCTTTCTCACTGATTAGTGATAGACTCGCGCCTGTCCATGGCTTCAGGGGCGGAATCTCTCTCTCCAGCCAGGCTTTCGCGCGCTCGTCGTCGCACGTGATGCAAAGCCAGCCAGGCTTGAGAGAGAATCCTCCGAAGGCAGGTCCCTCCCCCGGCCGACCAGAGTCGGAAATACGGCGGAGGATAGCACAATATAGTGCATCCATTTTCTCGTCCGTCATTGGGCTGGTATCTTTGATACCGACTCTGATCGACCGGAGGGCTTCCCTGTAAGAGGCGCTTGGTGCTGGAGGGGTTGGCTCCGGTCTTGGGGGGGTATCGGTGCGAGTCTCCGAGGTCACCTTTGGGGTCTTAGATATATGACCCTGTGGCGACTCCTCCTCCGAGCGGACCCTTTTAATCGGGCGCCTGGAGTCTGGGTTCGTCGACTCGAACCGGTACCCGAGGGCTTTTAGTTCTCCAAAAGTCTTGGAGCAGAGCTTTTGGGCCTCGCTGGTTTGGATACCAATCTGCTTGAGGGCCCTGTAGCGCTTTTTCGCTGCTCCAGTAGGGGCATGATGCTCCTTAAGTTGGGGGGCGCTGCATGCATTTGTCGGCGAGTTTGGGCTCCTAAGGAGCCTTTCCTCTTCCGTTGTGCTCGGCAGCACCTCCATGAGTGACAAATGTGCAGATTGCTCCGCACCTACTGTCAATGGTTGAAAGTCCTCACAGAGGCCTTCCACTGCTTGTGACTCAGTCACGGTTATCACGTTTTGGTTGTTTTTTATTTTTTCAGCTTCCATATCGTTCCCACGAGAAGCAAGGGAAATAAAAGGTCCACCCCGGCAGAGCCCCGCTTGCCAGGGTAAGGCTATAGATACCCCCGAGTTTCGCCCGGTATCGAGGGCCACCGTTAGCGACTGAGCTTCCCTTCAGCCATGCATCCATCGGCACGGTAGGTTGACACCTTGGATTGGGTTTTTTGGGGTGGTGGTGGGATGAGGGTTGTGTAGGAAAACAGGGAAGGGGTTAGGGTAAGGGTGAGGGAAGAGGAAGGACGTATGTCCGTCCCACTACGGGACGCAACGGGACGTCCTAGCCCCCCAGTTGTGGTCCACACCAACCCGGTCGCCCGAGTCGGCCTCTCCAAATCAATCCGGGAGAGTGCTCCCATCCGCCACCCGGGAGCGTTGCGCCGTTCAGCAGAACTGGGAACCGCTGCCGGTTTGTTTATGTTTAGGCTAAGAGTGTTTTCTTACGATTCGTTAGAAAATTAGCCTTGTACTAGAGGGATAGAGTATTTTCTCGCTTGTGTGTGTGCTCAATAATATGTCCATGTGTATGGTGAAACTAACCCATGCTAATTTAGACCGATTTTTAAACAACATAAGTTATAATTTTGCTTATGATGGTGATGGAACCTAGAACACTTCGGTAACGAAGGCAGGTCTAACTTTGGATGCTCTCTCTTTTATAATGTATGGTTAAGAATGAGATTAAAATAGGTTTTCTCAGATTATGCAATGCAAGAAAAATCTGTTGACCTCATTAAGCGCAAGAGAATAAGCAGAACTAGCCCCTCTTAGGATATTAAAATGACTTTACAGCTGTGTTAAAAGTTTAAGGCCAAGTTCGCCAACGCACTAACGGACTGTTAGAGCAGTAACAGGTTGTTTAATTTCACTACCCATCGAAATTTCCCATTAGCAGAGTCCATTCAATACAAAAGGTAGTTGTTAACTTGCTAAGTAACAAATTTTGAACTTGGCTAAATAGCGACAGGGTTGTTGCCCATTGTTTTGCATATTTGTGTATAGATGGCAGGTCTGCCTCTCTCTATGTCTATGATTGTGTACGCTTGATGTGCAATTGTTTGTTAGTAATAAAACAAATTGAGTAGATTTTCTCAGTTTTATTCACTAAAAGGCCCTACCCTTAATTGTGGTCAACAACTCTATTGTTGAATACTTAAATATAATTTATAGTATACTTAAAATACTTAGATACTACTTGCATTCTTAGAAAAAGCCTCACATTCATTCTTCATAACGCCTACACACACGCCGGCACAAAAACTTTCGTCTGCAAAACAATTAGTTGGAAGTTATGCGGCTCTCGAACATTAATCATAAGAAACAATAATACCTACGTGAGTTACGTTTGATCTGATTACAACGTGTGAACGAAAATATTATGGATATTTTCGTTAAGATTATTTGTGTGCTCGAATGCTTTTTTAATGTAATTCGGTGATTGCAATACCAAAGGCATTGCTTGCGCGATGCCGATCTGAAGGGGAGTGGGACAAAGGGAGCGGAAGGGAGGCGAAGGGAGAGGATGTCTTGGGCTTCCGGCTCCCTCACTCGTGGTACCACCCCTATCGAGCCAGCCCGTATACAAGCTGTTAGATTATTGGCTACCGCTCGGCTTTACCACAGCTTCTGAAATTATGAAAAAAAATAAACTATCTTGCTAGAAACCTGGGTGCACTAAGAAGCTAGAAATAACTAGGGAAGTTGTAATTTCTTTCATTTGGAGTCGGGGCCTATTCGAGTAAGTATCTAAGAAGTAGTCCTAAGGTAGAGAAATCGGTGAACATGTACATAAAAATATACAAACAGATGAACATAGCACCTCCTTCTCGGAAGTGTTTTAACATCAGGATCTCTTCAAGTAAAAGAGAATCTACTTGAGGTTAAACTATGAAACAGAAACTAAAACCATGTTATATTAAGGTCCTATTTTAATTATTACGATATTCTTCATGGTGTCTTAATATATGCTAAAAAATGTACTGAACTACCTACAACAGAAGAACAAATTTGGTATCACGCACGAGTTAAATAAATAGGCACGTATTAATAAATCAATCTCAAGTTTGAGAGCGGTCTTGAGTACGCGTTTGACGTGTAATTTTGTACTGGAATGACATAATAATGACAGTTCCAAGATTGCTCTCAGACTTGCGATCGATTTATTAATACGGGTCATATAACCCTATTCCATACATACAATAAAAATACGACTGACTCCAATTCAATAAAACGTTTCATGCAGACAGTTTGACGGTGAGTTAGATTCGTTTCTAAACTTTTATATTTGTAGTTTATTCTTTAATAACTTCCAAACTGTCAGGTAAGTTTTATTGAGCTCCATTGACAGATATACCTGTACGTTGTCACCTCAAGTTGAATTAGGGCGATATTTGAGTCAGTATTTTGTGAGAAAAAGCACAAGGTCAGAACTTGATAGCCAGTGATGTGCGTCGATTTCGCAAGTCAGAAAAACATAGCAAGGTATGACAAGGCTAGTAAAATTGCACCTTACAATTATTGACTACTCCTCATTATACGGACTTGCTGTACCAGGGTAGATCACCCTCGGCGTAAATTACCTATTACAGCTGTGTTTCGTACGATTAGTAAAAGAGCTGAAAGGGTCCGTCTCCCCTCCCACTGTCACACTCCTTCAACGTGCGAACAATGCTTTTCGTATTGCAAGCATGTATATGCTGTAGTAACTGCTAAACATGAGGTATTAAAAAAGGTTTATGTAGGTAAAGCCTCGAATCTAATCATTGATCATTTGTATATTTCTTTTTTTGTATTTATGCTTAAAATTGGGATTCCTCACTTAACGGCCTTTTAGTATTCGGATTGCAGAAATGTGAAGAGGACTAGGCTGAAATAAAGGCCTTATATCAGACTACCTATGTGTCAACTTTTTCCTTCCATCCAGCCGCATCTGACCAAGTTATCTCATTAAATGCACCAAGAGTTTGTCGGCACAAGAGCCCAACTTCTGAGCAGCGACCAGTTCAAAAAGACCCTAAGGCAAAGTGATAATGTATTGAAAATGTAAACCCTGTGAGCAAATCTAAGGACGCGGAGGTCTTTCGATTTTGGGCGATTATGCCATTCGTGGATTTTCAGTTCCTTCGTTTGAATTGGAAAATGAAAAATTGGTCTTTGAAGGTATATTTATTATATCTTCACACCATAAAAGAACTGTGCTTACACAAGCAATCGACATAAAAAAATGATGCTATCACTTTCATTCAGTTAAATCTGTCGTGTGAGCGTGACGCCACACTATCACTGCCTTTTGTTTTTCATCATCTTTGCAGACAATTCCCCGAAAATTTGTTGCTCTAATAAACCAAACGCAATACACACCACACAGTCGACAAAATTATAACCAGGTCCCATTCCCTAAAAAATAAAGGCGTCTCTTTACCTTGAGTCCTCGAAAAATAATTATTGTGTCGCTACAAGTGCTACGCCATTGTGAAGATAAGTGTCCTTCATACGAAACATAATGAGAAAAACTCATTATAACACTGAGTTGCACTCGAGTGATGGGGGAGACGGATTGTGTTTGTAATTAAAAATGGGTATGGAGAAGATGGAGAAGATGGAGGAGTTGGAGAAGATCAAGAAAATGGAGAAGATGGAGAAGTTGGAGAAGTTGGAGAAGATCAAGAAAATTAACAAAATGGAGAAAATCAAGAAAATGGAGAAGACGGAAAAGACAAAGAAAATTGAGAAGTTGGAGATGTTGGAGAAGATCAAGAAAATGGAGAAGTTGGTGAAGATCAAGAAAATGGAGAAGAGAATATTAAGAAATTGGAGATCAAGAAAATGAAAACACTTGAGAAGTTGGAGAAAATGGAGAAGTTGGAGAATTTCTAGAAAATGGAAAAGTTGGAGAAATTGAAGAAGTTGGAGAAATAAGAGAAGTTGGAAAACGTCAAGAAAATGGAGAAGTTGGAGATGTTGGAGAAGTTGGATAAATTGGAGAAATTGGAGAAGATCAAGAAAATTGAGAAATTGAAGAAAATTGAGAAATTGGAGAAGATCAAGAAAATGGATAAGATGGAGAAGTTGGAGCAGATCATGAAAATGGAGAAGATCAAGAAAATGGAGAAGTTAGAGAAGATCAAGAAAATGGAGAAGATCCAGAAAATGGA
The DNA here is from genome assembly GCA_905147325.1 of Notodonta dromedarius. Lineage (NCBI taxonomy): Eukaryota > Metazoa > Arthropoda > Insecta > Lepidoptera > Notodontidae > Notodonta > Notodonta dromedarius. Next base: position 8,921,993 of record LR990179.1, on the reverse strand, counting down.
GAAGTTGGAGAAATTGGAGGAATTGGAGAAGTTGGAGCAGATCAAGAAAATGGAGAAGATGAAGAAGTTGGAGAAGTTGGAGAATTTCAAGAAAATGGAAAAGTTGGAGAAGTTGGAGAAATTGGAGAAGATGGAGAAATTGGAGACGTTGGAGAAATTGGAAAAGATCAAGAACATGGAGAAGATCAAGTTAATGGAGAAGTTGGAGTGGAGGAGAAGATGGAGAAATTGGAGAAGTTGGAGAAATTGGAGAAGTTGGAGAAGTTGGAGAAATTGGAGAAGATGGAGAAATTGGAGACGTTGGAGAAATTGGAGAAGATGAAGAAGTTGGAAAAGTTGAAGAATTTCAAGTAAATGGAAAAGTTGGAGAAGTTGGAGAAATTGGAGAAGATGGAGAAATTGGAGACGTTGGAGAAATTGGAGAAGATCAAGAACATGGAGAAGATCAAGTTAATGGAGAAGTTGGAGTGGAGGAGAAGATGGAGAAATTGGAGAAGTTGGAGAAATTGAAGAAGTTGGAGACGAAAATGGAGAAATTGGAGAAGTTGGAGAAATTGGAGAAATTGGAGAAATTGGAGAAGATCAAGAAAATGGAGAAGATGGAGAAGTTGGAGCAGATCAAGAAAATGGAGAAGATGAAGAAGTTGGAGAAGTTGGAGAATTTCAAGAAAATGGAAAAGTTGGAGAAGTTGGAGAAATTGAAGAAGTTGGAGAAATAAGAGAAGTTGGAGAAGGTCAAGAAAAAAAATTGAGAAATTGGAGAAGATAAAGAAAATGGAGAAGATGGAGAAGTTGGAGAAATTTGAGAAATTGAAGAAGTTGGAGACGAAAATGGAGAAATTGGAGAAGTTGGAGAAATTGGAGAAATTGGAGAAGTTGGAGAAGTTCAATAAAATGGAGAAGATGGATAAATTCCGAGAAATTGGAGAAATTGGAGAAGTTCAAGAAAATGGAGAAGATGGAAAAATAAGAGAAGTTGGAGAAGTTCAAGAAAATGGAGAAGATGGAGAAATAAGAGAAATTGGAGAAATTGGAGAAGTTGGAGAAATTGAAGAAGATGGAGAAATAAGAGAAGTTGGAGAAGGTCAAGAAAATGGAGAAGATGGAGAAATAAGAGAAGTTGAAGAAAATGGAGAAGATCAAGAAAATGAAGAAGTTGGAGAAGATCAAGAAAATGGAGGAGATGGAGAAATTGGAAAAGTTGGAGAAATTGAAGAAGTTGGAGAAATTGGAGGAATTGGAGAAGTTGGAGCAGATCAAGAAAATGGAGAAGATGAAGAAGTTGGAGAAATTGGAGAATTTCAAGAAAATGGAGAAGTTGGAGTGAAGGAGAAATTGGAGAAGTTGGAGAAATTGGAGAAAATGGAGAAGATGGAGAAATTGGAGCAGATAAAGAAAATGGAGAAGATGGAGAAGTTGGAGAAATTTGAGAAATTGAAGAAGTTGGAGACGAAAATGGAGAAATTGGAGAAGTTGGAGAAATTGGAGAAATTGGAGAAGTTGGAGAAGTTCAATAAAATGGAGAAGATGGATAAATTCCGAGAAATTGGAGAAATTGGAGAAGTTCAAGAAAATGGAGAAGATGGAAAAATAAGAGAAGTTGGAGAAGTTCAAGAAAATGGAGAAGATGGAGAAATAAGAGAAATTGGAGAAATTGGAGAAGTTGGAGAAATTGAAGAAGATGGAGAAATAAGAGAAGTTGGAGAAGGTCAAGAAAATGGAGAAGATGGAGAAATAAGAGAAGTTGAAGAAAATGGAGAAGATCAAGAAAATGAAGAAGTTGGAGAAGATCAAGAAAATGGAGAAGATGGAGAAATAAGAGAAGTTGAAGAAAATGGAGAAGATCAAGAAAATGAAGAAGTTGGAGAAGATCAAGAAAATGGAGGAGATGGAGAAATTGGAAAAGTTGGAGAAATTGAAGAAGTTGGAGAAATTGGAGGAATTGGAGAAGTTGGAGCAGATCAAGAAAATGGAGAAGATGAAGAAGTTGGAGAAATTGGAGAATTTCAAGAAAATGGAGAAGTTGGAGTGAAGGAGAAATTGGAGAAGTTGGAGAAATTGGAGAAAATGGAGAAGATGGAGAAATTGGAGCAGATAAAGAAAATGGAGAAGATGGAGAAGTTGGAGAAATTTGAGAAATTGAAGAAGTTGGAGACGAAAATGGAGAAATTGGAGAAGTTGGAGAAATTGGAGAAATTGGAGAAGTTGGAGAAGTTCAATAAAATGGAGAAGATGGATAAATTCCGAGAAATTGGAGAAATTGGAGAAGTTCAAGAAAATGGAGAAGATGGAAAAATAAGAGAAGTTGGAGAAGTTCAAGAAAATGGAGAAGATGGAGAAATAAGAGAAATTGGAGAAATTGGAGAAGTTGGAGAAATTGAAGAAGATGGAGAAATAAGAGAAGTTGGAGAAGGTCAAGAAAATGGAGAAGATGGAGAAATAAGAGAAGTTGAAGAAAATGGAGAAGATCAAGAAAATGAAGAAGTTGGAGAAGATCAAGAAAATGGAGGAGATGGAGAAATTGGAAAAGTTGGAGAAATTGAAGAAGTTGGAGAAATTGGAGGAATTGGAGAAGTTGGAGCAGATCAAGAAAATGGAGAAGATGAAGAAGTTGGAGAAGGTCAAGAAAATTGAGAAATTGGAGAAGTTGGAGAAATTGGAGAAGCTGGAGAAGATCAAGAAAATGGAGAAGTTGGAGAAGTTGGAGCAGATCAAGAAAATGGAGAAGATGAAGAAGTTGGAGAAATTGGAGAATTTCAAGAAAATGGAAAAGTTGGAGAAGTTGGAGAAATTGAAGAAGTTGGAGCAGATCAAGAAAATGGAGATGATGAAGAAGTTGGAGAAATTGGAGAATTTCAAGAAAATGGAGAAGTTGGAGTGAAGGAGAAATTGGAGAAGTTGGAGAAATTGGAGAAATTGGAGAAGATGGAGAAATTGGAGAAGATCAAGAAAATGGAGAAGATCAAGAAGTTGGAGAAGTTGGAGTAATTGAAGAAATTGGAGAAGATTAAGAAAATGGAGAAGTTGGATTGAAGGACAAATTGGAGAAGTTGGAGAAATTGGAGAAGATCAAGAAAATGGAGAAGATCAAGTAAATGGATATTTTGGAGTGAAGGAGAAGATGGAGAAATTGGAGAAATTGGAGAAGATGGAGAAATTGGAGAAGTTGGAGAAATAGGAGAAGATCAAGAAAATGGAGAAGGTCAAGAAAATGGAGAAGATGAAGAATTTGGAGAAGTTGAAGAATTTCAAGAAAATGGAAAAGTTGGAGAAGTTGGAGAAATTGAAGAAGTTGGAGATGATGAAGAAGTTGGAGAAGTTGGAGTAATTGAAGAAATTGGAGAAGATTAAGAAAATGGAGAAGTTGGATTGAAGGACAAATTGGAGAAGTTGGAGAAATTGGAGAAGATCAAGAAAATGGAGAAGATCAAGTAAATGGATATTTTGGAGTGAAGGAGAAGATGGAGAAATTGGAGAAATTGGAGAAGATGGAGAAATTGGAGAAGTTGGAGAAATAGGAGAAGATCAAGAAAATGGAGAAGGTCAAGAAAATGGAGAAGATGAAGAATTTGGAGAAGTTGAAGAATTTCAAGAAAATGGAAAAGTTGGAGAAGTTGGAGAAATTGAAGAAGTTGGAGATGATGAAGAAGTTGGAGAAGTTGGAGTAATTGAAGAAATTGGAGAAGATTAAGAAAATGGAGAAGTTGGATTGAAGGACAAATTGGAGAAGTTGGAGAAATTGGAGAAGATCAAGAAAATGGAGAAGATCAAGTAAATGGATATTTTGGAGTGAAGGAGAAGATGGAGAAATTGGAGAAATTGGAGAAGTTGGAGAAATAGGAGAAGATCAAGAAAATGGAGAAGGTCAAGAAAATGGAGAAGATGAAGAATTTGGAGAAGTTGAAGAATTTCAAGAAAATGGAAAAGTTGGAGAAGTTGGAGAAATTGAAGAAGTTGGAGCAGATCAAGAAAATGGAGAAGATGAAGAAGTTGGAGAAATTGGAGAATTTCAAGAAAATGGAGAAGTTGGAGTGAAGGAGAAATTGGAGAAGATCAAGAAAATGGAGAAGATCAAGAAAATGGAGAAATTGGAGCAGATCAAGAAAATGGAGATGATGAAGAAGTTGGAGAAGTTGGAGTAATTGAAGAAATTGGAGAAGATTAAGAAAATGGAGAAGTTGGATTGAAGGACAAATTGGAGACGTTGGAGAAATTGGAGAAGATGGAGAAATTGGAGAAGTTGGAGAAATTTGAGAAATTGAAGAAGTTGGAGAAGATCAAGAAAATGAAGAAATTGGAGAAATTGGAGAAATTGGAGAATATCAAGAAAATGGAGAATTTGGAGTGAAGGAGAAGATGGAGAAATTGGAGAAGTTGGAGAAATTGGAGAAGATCAAGAAAATGGAGAAGATGGAGAAATTGGAGCAGATCAAGAAAATGGAGATGATGAAGAAGTTGGAGAAGTTGGAGTAATTGAAGAAATTGGAGAATATTAAGAAAATGGAGAAGTTGGAGTGAAGGAGAAATTGGAGAAGATTAAGAAAATGGAGAAGTTGGATTGAAGGAGAAATTGGAGCAGATCAAGAAAATGGAGATGATGAAGAAGTTGGAGAAGTTGGAGTAATTGAAGAAATTGGAGAAGATTAAGAAAATGGAGAAGTTGGATTGAAGGACAAATTGGAGACGTTGGAGAAATTGGAGAAGATGGAGAAATTGGAGAAGTTGGAGAAATTTGAGAAATTGAAGAAGTTGGAGAAGATCAAGAAAATGAAGAAATTGGAGAAATTGGAGAAATTGGAGAATATCAAGAAAATGGAGAATTTGGAGTGAAGGAGAAGATGGAGAAATTGGAGAAGTTGGAGAAATTGGAGAAGATCAAGAAAATGGAGAAGATGGAGAAATTGGAGCAGATCAAGAAAATGGAGATGATGAAGAAGTTGGAGAAATTGGAGAAGTTGGAGAAATTGGAGAAGATCAAGAAAATGGAGAAGATCAAGAAAATGGAGAAGTTGGAGAAATTGGAGGAATTGGAGAAGTTGGAGCAGATCAAGAAAATGGAGAAGATGAAGAAGTTGGAGAATTTCAAGAGAATGGAAAAGTTGGAGAAGTTGGAGAAATTGGAGAAGATGGAGAAATTGGAGAAGTTGGAGAAATTGGAGAAGATCAAGAAAATGGAGAAGATGGAGAAATTGGAGAAGGTCAAGAAAATGGAAAAGTTGGAGAAGTTGGAGAAATTGAAGAAGTTGGAGAAGATCAAGAAAATGAAGAAATTGGAGAAATTGGAGGAATTGGAGAAGCTGGAGAAGATCAAGAAATTGGAGAAGATGGAGAAGTTGGAGCAGATCAAGAAAATGGAGAAGATGGAGAAGTTGGAGAAATAAGAGAAGCTGGAGATGATCAAGAAAATTGAGAAGATGGAGAAGATGGAGAAGATGGAGAAGATGGAGAAATTGGAGCAGATCATGAAAATGGAGAAGATCAAGTAAATGGAGAAGTTGGAGAAATTGGAGGAATTGGAGAAGCTGGAGTAGATCAAGAAAATGAAGAAGTTGGAGAAGATCAAGAAAATGGAGGAGATGGAGAAATTTGAAAAGTTGGAGAAATTGGAGAAGTTGGAGAAATTGGAGAAGTTGAAGAAGATGGAGAAGATCAAGAAAATTAAGAAATTGGAGAAGATCAAGAAAATGGAGAAGTTGGAGAAGATCAAGAAAATGGAAAAGTTGGAGAAGTTGGAGAAATGGGAGAAGTTGGAGAAAGATAAGATCATGAAAATGGAGAACTTGGAGAAATTGGAGAAGATCAAGAAAATGGAGAAGAAAGAGAAAATGAAGAAATTGGAGATCAAGAAAATGAAAAAAATGGAGAAGATCAAGAAAATTGAGAAATTGGAGAAATTTGAGAAATTGGAGAAGTTGGAGAAGTTGGAGAAGATCAAGAAAATGGAGAAGATGGAGAAGTTGGAGAAATAAGAGAAGCTGGAGAAGATCAAGAAAATGGAGAAGTTTGAGAAGTTGGAGAAGATCAAGAAAATTGAGAAGTCGGAGAAGATCAAGAACCGACTTCAAAAAGGAAGAGATTATCAATTCGTGTTTTTTTTTTATGTTTGTTACCTCACAACTCCGTTATTATACAAACCGATTCGAAAAATATTTTTGCATTTGAAATAAAAATTTCTTCAAAATCGGTTCAGTAGTTTGGCATTAAAATCAAAATACCTGGAAAAAATACAGCATCCAAGTAAACGAAATTGCGTGATTTGCTTTTCTGTGACTTTTCAGTGGTGGTTGCGGTCACTAAAATAGTCTCAGTAAACTGCCTAGGCCTACCTAACGGCTTCATCATCAGATGATGAAGAAACTGGAAGGTAGGCGCCGGAACTCCGTAATAACACAATGTAACCTAGTCGTGTTTGGGCTCGGTGGAATTGTCATGAGATGAGATGCATTCTGGCTATAAGTGCCATATATTAGTATAAGTGGTCTACTACGTATGTGTGGCCTTGATTGTCAGGACCCTCGGTGATACCATAGAAATTTCATAAAAATTGGTTCAGTAGTTTGAGAGATATGGACTGTTTACGGTTGCCAGCAATTCGATAAGTAGTTTACCAAGTAAAATCGTAAAATATTTTTTTTATAAAAAAAATTTACCAACCGAAATAAAAAAAAAATCGAAAAAAAAACATACACACGAATTGATAACCTCCTCCTTTTTGAAGTCGGTTGAAAATGGGTCTTGATACACGGATTGACGACAGGCAGACTGACTGACAGACTGACGGACAGAAAGACAAACATACAAACAGACGGACGGACGGACGGAAGGACTGAAGGATTATTATCAACTAGCCTATGCCGCGACTTCCTCCGCGTGGAACTCGCAATGGAATTTACATACAAACTTCCATCCCCTATTATACCCATTCAAATTTTATTTTCGTGACTACAATAGATAGACAAAATTCATTGAAATTGGTGCTGCGGTTTAGGCATGAACGCGTAACAAACCGACAGACAGAGTTATCCATATTATATATTCGAGTTTAGGATATTTTTTATGCCAGAAATTTGGCTTTTTTTAAATCAATGAAGCGACGGTGTACAATAATAGGGCATTATAAGCCCATTCAATTAATAATAGAACATTTCCACGAAGTTCTATGTAATAAATCAATACACACAACCCGACGCCCCGCTTCAAGTTTATTGTACGCCCACGAGGACATTTCGGCCTTGTTCCCGCGCCTCGAATGGTTCGATTACCGTTTACGTATGTTCCCTCTAGTGGTATATTGTGGTACTCTATTGAGGTAATAAATTGTTACCTGATATTGCTTTGTATTTCATATATCAACTGTATAGTACACTATTTTATCAATGTATGTTACAGGTTTGTTAGAAACTGTGGAAAGAGAATAAGTTTTAGTTTTCGGAAATCCATTGTAAAATGATTTGGGAGAATGACCCACCACTTACGCTTGGCAAGCCATCCTCCAAAATTATAAACCAAAATAGAAGACGTCAACAAGACCGAACTCTGACAATCAATAGTCTGTCTGTCATGAGTGTCAATAATAAGAAATTTTCGGTGAAAAAGAGCGAAACAAAAGGATAACTCAACACATGTTTAACCTAAAAGCGAGACATACTCAGGATAGTAGGGCTGCGACTAAACCTGACTGAGCTATCCAAAAGATGTTTAGTTTTTATCCAGACAGACTCAGAACTAACGGAATTCAGTCTTGTTTGCCTCCTATATAATCGACCAACTTATTCGTTTTATAATTTTGGAGGTCGACTCGCCGAGGGTGAGTTGTAAGTCCTTCTCGCAAATCATTTTTTTGGAAAGAAAATGAGACTATTAACTGTGATTTCGTTGATTTGTAAAATTTAAATGAATTAATAGACACAATTACCCATTTTTAACCGATAGCCGCAGTGGAAGGCAGAATGGTGACGGTCCATCTAAAGGTCGACTGATGACATCACACACGTCACAGGAAACCAGTAGAAGGGAGTGATGATGGACCATGATGTGTCAACTCATTGGGGAGGGGGGGGGGACGGGGGGGCCAAGTTCACCCGTGGTCATATCATTGAATTGATGGATCTACAATTAGAACCTTGTCTGTTGAATCTATCACCGGCGGTGAAGACTGTCAACTGAGATAATAAACACTCTCTGTACCAAGGCATTTATATTAGGTATTATATCACTCATAAGCTCCGAGTTATATACATTCTTACATTATAACAAGTTACACCTCATCAATTTTAAGCTCTACGAACAACAAGTTACGGTTAAATTTCGAGCGTAGAATTTCTGTTTTTAATATTCATGCATCGAGGACACATGGCCTCGCTTGAAGCGCGGAGTAATTCAAACTCTATTGTCATGTAATTGTATTACGTGCGGCGAATGTAGAGCGGCGTAAGAAATTATATTTTCTAATAAACATCACCGTTAATTATTAAGCCTCCCGGCTTGGATGTAGAGTGGAGGCGTCTCAAGGATAATTAAGTAGGTAAGTATAATATACTAGCTGTGCCCCGCGACTTCATCCGCGTAGTATTGGATTATTGGGTTAAAAAGTATCCTATATGTTAATCCCGGTTATAATCTATCTGTGTTCCAAATTTCATCCAAATCCGTTCAGTAGTTTTTGCGTGAAGGAGTAACAAACATACATACATACATCCACACTCACAAACTTTCGCATTTATAATATTAGTAGGATATGAGATATGGAAATAGAGTCAAGTTCGAATTTTTACCCTGTATTATAGGACCATTATATTATAAAATATATACTAATGGGAAAAATACAGGACGGTCAGAATGGTGGCATCCAAAGGAAGGAAATAGATTGCTCACATAGAGCTCCCGTCGGGGAAAAATCGACCTGGCCTTTTCGTTATTCGCCCACGTCTGGGTGTTAATGGAATCAACCGCAGTCCCCATTTGTACGGTAGGTACCTACAGTACAATCGTTACTTAGTTTGGGTTCATACAGTTGGTGTATTAGTCAGGTGATATTTATTTCACATTTATTTATTTAAAACTACTTTCGCTACTGCAATTAGCTATACCATCATGAGGTGCACCATTCAAAATTCAAAAAAACAATTTTTTTTATTTCAAATAGCCCAGATTAACCGGCACTTTTAAAAAGTCAAGAGCTAGGTGCATATTCCAAAACTAAATCCTATGGAGAAGAACAAGCAAGAAACTCCATGGATACATGTTTTCTTTTCTCTTTTTAATTATGTTTGCGTTTACAGTAGGTATAATTAGAGGTGTGATTATCACCTGTCTTCACACTGAACGCATCCAGCCTCCTTTGATCAAGAAGGCACACTTCTGAAAGGCGATGGCAAGTATAATAACGCTGACTAAGTCCGCAAGTTCCGGCGGCGGTCTTATTAATTTCACACTCGGTGACTCGCCTGTCGCCCGCGCCGAACAAGAGGCTAAAATTAAATGCATAGTGATGAAGATGCAGTTTCAGACAATCGTGTTTCTACTGCACTTGGTAGATTAGTTTTTGGCCATGGAAGAGGTCGTTCCACTTTGCCCCAAGACCATTATTTCGGTCGGACACAAATTTGGTTTACGGCTGTTGTACGAGTATTCAATGAAAACACTTGAGACTCTATAAGGCAATAATTATATTTAAATATAACGAAAATGTACTGCACAGTTGTACACACGAAAGAGACCCGCATTCACCGAGATCGTGAACAATTGCTAATGCATAATCCTTAGGCGTTGGCGTCCATTCATAAATTAACATCGGCAGCTATAGATGCGGGTCGAAACACTAGCAGAAAAACTAATATACAATCATTTTCGAAGATATCTAATATTTTTCTTTTGGTTTGGCTCAATTCTGTCACCGCCATCGGTTAAAACGTTAATATTATTTTTCACTAGGTATTCTACCCGCACCAAAAATTTAACAAAGTTAATTATTTAGCTAGTAGCCTTATTGAAGTTTATTACGTACCAATTTTTTGGTGCTCTGTGGGAATTTTATATCAGTTTTAAAAAATGCGGAGCTAGTTGGACGGATTTTTTTGGAGTGGAGTGGAATAACCCCATTTAAGAAGAACATTGTAATAACTTGAATCGCGTAGCTATTAGTGTAAGGAAGCCTTGACTGGCTACCTAGAATGATAGATGTCAACAAATAAGGTACATACTCAAGCATGTGTATTTTTGAAGCAAAACTTTTATGCGGTTGTTCGGGGCACTCGCCGCGCGGCCACTCTATCCGCGCTAAGCGTCAGTAGCTTTACACGATGGCGTCTGTAGCGTTACACGATATATGTATATATATATAGGTATACAGAGTGGCAGTAGCGGCGCCCTATGCTTTATACCACAGATATAGATTTACATAGATAACGCAAATGCATTTACTTCACGTGTCCGAACCCCGACCAAGTGTCAAGGTTGGTCGCCGCTAACTTGTGAGCCGAGCGGGACCGCAGATATAAAAAATATGAGTATGGGCGAGATAATCACTCGAGATAATCGTAGCGGGCGGAAGGGCATCGGCGGTATCGGTGTCTTTGAATCGGTTTGGATTTCCCGTCACTAAATTTCAGCTGTGACGTAACAGCAGGTGTTAAAAATCATTAAATATTCGGCACGCTTGGTTTCAATACAAATCGTGATACTTGCGTTATCTATGTAAATCTATATATGTGCTTTATACTATAAAGCTTCGCTTCTTTCGGCCGTCCCTAGATGGCACTGTTTTTTCAGAGTTTCAAAGTATTTCACACAATTTGTAAGCTGCACAACAGCGAGCCGACAGTCCGGAAGGGGCTGAAAACTTTGAAACTATTGATTCGCACCACGTTGTTCGAAACACTTGGATCGCATTGAACTATACAACTTATATCGAAACTAATTCACTTGTGTTTCGCTTCTGAAGTTACTTGGGGTTATACTGGGTGCGATATGTCATGACGCGATTAAAACTGAAAACATTTAGAGTGAAAAATATGGAATGAGAGTCTGATTTCAATTGATGGTTACTCTATCACTATCTTCAGGTAAAAAGTTAAATCGTGTCCGTCGAAATTATAGACTCGAAACGAGATGTAACGTGTGCGTGTAACGTAACGTTTTTGGTAGTGGTTTTGTTTTGGAAAATTAGCGCAATTGGCTGCCTGATCTCATCCATCAACTCTAGAAATATGTGCAAACACACATAACTTAAATACACGTTTCTAATCAATTGCAAGTTATAAATCCTCCTGTACGTAATCTAAATAAAACATTGGAATGTACCGTTTTAAAGTCCGAAGGTAGGTATAACATAATAATTAATTGCTTTAACCCTCTCCTTGCGAAGGAAAAGATAAGCAAATAAACGGTTTTTTGCAGGTACCTTTTAACGCTCTACGGAATTTATTATAGGTGCTTTTCCCTCCCTTCCGTTCAAAACGACAATTAGCATAAGAACGTTTTAATTTTTTTCAGTCGTTCTAAACATAGTTATCAGCAAATGAGTTAGGGGAACTGTCCAGTGATCCGACTCTACACCAAAGTACTTACACTACACGGCAATCGAGGAGCGATATGAAATAGTAAAAATTGGTCACCGCTGGGCTCACAAAAATGGGGGGCGATTTTATAAATTCGCGATTCATTCTGTTTTAGAAACAGATTAGGTAATGTTACAAAACTACCTACAAGTTTAATAAGTTTTTTTTAAAGATTACTAGAAACGCAATTCCTCTTAGCGCCTCCAACTAAGCTAACGCTTGTGTTAGGAATGGGCTTTCGTTAATAGTTGAATGAACAGGATTGGGATCGAACCCGGAACCTCTCAGCTACGAGGGCAGCCCCTCTAACCACTAGCTTATTGACACCTTATATAGATAAGGTAATTTATTAATTTTCATATCACTTCTCGTTGACCACCATATAGCAAACGAATCCTGTCTTATGACAAAACCCAAACATAAACACGCTCAAATGCGTAAGGTTTAAGAGCTTTGCCATAGACTTTAAAAAGGTGATTCTTGAAAGTCTTATAAGTCAGTGCTTAAGTCGTGGTCGGTTTTACATCACTCGCAAATGTTGTAATTTCATTAAGGAGGACAATAAAATGGACCTGCTGGCAATTAAGTACGCCAAGCGTTAATTTTTATGACCCCTTAAAATAATGTAAATTTAAATAAGGAGATGATAATGAAACTCTGTCTTTACTTTAAAGCCCTATCAGTAGGTATAATGACACTGTTATAAAAAAACTGTCATTCCTTCCTTCGGTAATGACATTACAAAACCTTCCCATATACTCCAACCATCTCTCGTCATTTCTTCACTCCAACTTCTGTATAGAAGTACACCGTACATATGACCGTATTGTCAATAATTATTGAAATAAAACTATTTTTCGGATTTTATTGCGTTTATTAACTTTATGTTCCCGACGTTTCGGTTGCTTTACAGCAGCCATGGTCACGGGGGGACTGAGGTGTTAGACGTCCTGATGTTATAGTTAGTAACTGGGTACCCTCATATTTAGTTGTTGTTTGCGGTCCGATCCACGCAGAAAGTGCTCACAGTGTCTTGAGGTCTTGCAATGGTACACTTGGTTTTGGATTTAATTATATTAATTACTGGATCCCAAGTTGGTGGTAGCACCTAGCCATCTTCCCTATTGAAATTAGGATGTTTTTTTAATTTCAATGGCCTCACGTATCATCCTTGGTCGGAATCGGTGTTCTTTTGCGAGGATCTGTGGTTTATCAAATCTGATATAATGGCGGGTGCGGTCGGAAAAATAGTTTTATTTCAATGTGTAGTATTCGCGTAAATATAAGAAAACAATATGTCAATAATTATGTCATTATTATGTCTGGATTGCTACTAAGATCCTGAAATCTTATTTTAGCAACACGTCAGTGTAAAAATGGTTTCAAGTTTATGCATCAGGCGCTTTTTGGTAAACTAAAATAAATTTACTAAACTAATTGTGTGGCCCAAAAAAACTCCTCCCGCTTATGCAACAGACAACATTACTGACCAATTATGTACAATACCACAAAATTGATTTTTTAATGTTTTTGGCATCAAGATGACTACTGTTTATTGTATAGTGCCGGGTCGAACGCTTGTTTGTCTAGTTTATTATACATAAAAAAATATTGAGTCTTTAATTTTGTCGTGATTTGAGGATAACAGAATTGATTATTTCCGTGTTGGCGACTAAAACCACATTTTTATGAAAATATCGACACAGTGTAAGAAATACCTTCAAAGTTTTGAATGTAATAACATCAGATTTCCACCTCCAATGGTACATTAATGAAGCCAGCCCACATATGGCCCATAAATCATCGCAGACAGAGAACTAACTAGCCATTAATATTAAACTTTACATCGAAGTTGGAGATCTGAATTTGCGATAGGCTTCAAAATGGTAGAGCATTGAGTTGGGATATTGTAACATCAGGGGCCTAAATCTGTTACCGCTCGATCTCGCTCGACCTGAACTCTACTCGACAATTTTGACAGTTCTCTGTAGTCCACCAACCACTCGCCAATTTCTAGTAGAAATCCCTACAAATAGTTTCTGGTTAGAAATAGTAGAGATAGATTTGGCGTAAGTTGTAAGCTAAGTACAGTGTGACATAAATAAATAAATCAAGCAATCAGTTAAAGATTAGGGGTGCTACTCTTAGCAATGATAATCGATATATTGTGACAAGTCGACACTACAAATGTCAAGTATCGATTATTGTTGCTAAGAGTAGTACTCCTGATATATAGACACACCGTACATATAACAATATATTATGGAACAAGACAAAGTATTTGCGCACGGATGCTCAGTATATGTGGACGTACCGAAAATGATGCAAGATTAAAAAAATCTCCAATCTCAGATTGCATCTCATGACTAAAGTACAAACACAAACAAGTAAGAAGTTATAACATAAAAAAATCACATTTAAAACAGCAATAAAACAATACTGCTCGGATAACATCTAATTTTCAACTGGAAATTGTTCAAAATTCCAACTCTTTTTATTCGAAGAGAAAATGTTTGCCGAGGGATCTTTATTGCGAAACATTATCTTAATTAGCAGAGGTGTAAATTCACCCTTAGGGTGTAGACAAAGGGTGCTAAATTATGTATTTTGATAAAATAATTGATACACCGTTATACCGACATTTCTGGGTGGGAAATTTGAATGCTCATATTTTTTTTCAATGTTGCAGGTCCAAAACCAGTTTTATTTAAATTCATACTCAAATCGTGTGTTTTGATAGGCCCACGGGGTCCTGTAGGGGCTCTTAGGAAGAACTCTCTAACGCGACCTCGACTGAGATGTCCGGAAAAAAACTAAGCGCGTTAAAAAAAAAAGACCTTTTTATATAGTTTCTATCAAATAATTAAGTATATTGAATAGCTCCAGTGTGTGTTGCCTATCGATAAAACCAAGTATAAAATAAAATATCGGGACTAGTAGCTTCATCACGGACTTGCCAAAGGTCAAACCACTCCAGTGTAAAATATTTGTAGAGGCAATTTTTTTTTCCTCGGGTGATCGATAGCTGTACAATTTGCTATTTAATAAGCAGTCTCTTGCGACTAGCGAGTATAAACAACGCCTGAAACTCATGATAAAGTTATTGATTATCAAACTATGAACATTGCCTTATGTTAACATCCGTGCAAAAACCTGCTTATTGTTGTAAGGTGAATAAAAAGGTACGAAAGTCGTTACAATAATAATTTTCGCTCCGGATCTCCCTTTCCTTTGATAAAGCGTTCTGGGCGATAAAAAACAACTTTTTTTTTCTCCTCGCAGAGATAAAAACTTACATCGGAATTGAATTAACAAAGTTTAGGTGCTGAAGGAACAATGTTTCCATTTTATTTGTGACTTGTTTGTTCCTGCAGCTTTGCTTTGTAAATGTGCTTTGTTTATTATAATCAAGGTTCTTCGACAAAAAGAGAGTACTGCTCTACCTTCTATAACTCTATGATTATCATAAAAATGTGAAGTATATACATACAGGATATTTCAAAAGTAATAATACGCGGTGGTTTGGAAATTTGAACGGATTGTTTTTAATTCCAAAAGTGTCTCACTTACAATGCATTTATTTTTCTTCGGCATTAGAGGCTGCTACTTGGCAATGTAGTATATATAGTTTTCTAGGGCATGGGATGTGTTAGAAGGTCTGTAACTCAGAAAATAATATAAAAGTTACTATACTCTTCCCTCACGATGCATCTACAAATCAGCTTCAGTATATACCTAAATTATGATTTCGGACGTTTTATATACCCTGTAGATTTTGTCTCTTCCTCACCTACTAGACCACGAAAGAGAGACCGCACTCTCGGTTTGATACGTCGTCATCTGTAGTTTTGAATGGTAAGTCAAAATTAAGCTACTCTCTAATTTTAGTTCCGTTCTTGTATTCGATTGATAAATCCGTAACATTTCTCTTTTTCACCTGTGTATTATCTTTTTGTACAATTCTAGCATCATTTTTAGCTGTTTCAACATGATAATCTACAATTGCTACCTTATTTATATTGGTATTGCCAGTTAAATTAATATAGTAAGAACCTATTCAAGGCACACAACTGCACAGTTTTACATAATTGTTTACCTCGTTCACAACGTGCCGTAATCGCTAATTGGTTGTCTCATTTGACGTTAAATGTCTATTAAAAGAATAGACTCGGACCTATTATAATACCTTGCGGAATACCCATGCTCAAGGA
Organism: Notodonta dromedarius; assembly: GCA_905147325.1. NCBI lineage: Eukaryota > Metazoa > Arthropoda > Insecta > Lepidoptera > Notodontidae > Notodonta > Notodonta dromedarius. The sequence goes on along the minus strand of LR990179.1, from coordinate 8,906,224 downwards.
AAGATCAATTATTGTATTGCAAATATTAATTATTATTCACTCCTTGCTAGTTGCTTGGAGGATAATTTATTGATTGTTTTAGAGCGTACTGAAATATTCAAAGTCTCTTGAGAAATATTTCTATGTGTTAATCTACATTTACTATGAGATTCTGTCTTAACAATTAGGCACTTTTACAATAGCACGCATGCATGTTACAACTTCTCCAACTTAAACTTAAGAATTATCATTCGTAGAGCCTAACATTCAGGAAGATTTTTACAAAATAATTCAATGCAGCCTACTCAAATGACCACAGACCGTATATTTGTAGACAATACAACACTAATTAAACCTTGGACATCAAATGACGTTGTCCAACATAAATCTTGTTAATTCACTTTTTAAAGGGTTTTACAAAACATACTTTATTAACTTAACATAGAATCTCATTTGAATTGGAAGCGGAAAACAGTGTAAATATTTGTCCGTCTACTTGTGTGGTTTAATTGTTTGCGGCTGGATGTAAAGGCAAAGACAATTCTGAAAGATGCGACAGGTAAGAAAAATTGTGTGGTCGGGGGGACCCTCATCATTTACAAAATTCTTTGTGAAATGTTTTACATGCTTGTTTTACATTTTAAGCCTGAATAGCACACTTACACTCTCTACTTGACCTTTGAGATAACTTTTTCAGTGGACGTTACTAAGTAGTTCACCAACGCCATCTAGTTGAATTTTGATACGTTTTTCACAGTGGTAGTTTACAAAATTAGTAACATATGCTTGGCCACTACATTGGCCGGCAGGCGGTTTGAACTCCAGGTAAAAAAATAAACAAACTATGTTTTGATTAATATCAACAAACCAGACATTACTTGACATCATAGACGTCCTCAGAGAGGAAAACTGTTTCTGGGTACATAATGTATGCCTACAACCATATCGCATCTCATTTAACCTCCAATCTTTAATTCTTTGGGTCCTCGCTACCTTACCATAGAACATATTCTATTAGCATTCGTAATCTTTGTCAGTCTGTCGACGCATTTCGGCACGAGTGAGTTTTTTTATCATATTTTTTCTACTTTCACTATTTGTGATTGACATTTATGCAATTGCACCTTGTTCTTTTTAAGTGACTTGGCTTATTTTTACAAGTGATTAAAAGTGATATTTTATTTATTCAAATTAGCAGTGATAGCCTTTTAAGCACGCATCTTGCGTGCTCAATGTCCTAGGTTCAAACCCCGGATCGCACCCCCCTCGTACTGTGGGGAGGCCCGTGCCCAACAGTGGGACATTAAAAGGGCTAAATTATTTATATTTATATTCAAAAGCATACATACACCAACAAAATAATCCAACATAAAATCATTGGTTAACTTAAACAAAATATTCCCAGAAATTTAACTTCAATATTTACTTTAACTTAAATAGTTAATTATAAGTATCATTCAGTATCTACAGACATGTTCAAACTAAGTCTCTACTACATCAATATGTTTAACATGTCAGACAATTTGCTATTAATTAATACATTGTCTAGCTAGCTAATAATTTGAGAGACTCCTTTGTTGGCGCAGCGAGTAACTTAAGTGATATGTACTTAATAACTTACGTACCTACCAACGTAGGGTATTCAGACATTCTAGTTAAAATTTATATAGGCACACTACTTGCCTACTTATTTGATAAATGACAGTTAAGGTTCTAAAAAAGGTAGATCGTGTTTGTTCGTTGCGATAGAATTTTTTTTAATAGTTCCTAGTATTATTTGTAATTATTTTACTAACCGTTTTGTAATTACAGCTAATATTTGTGTTAATTATTTTCTGTTATTACTTTTTAAAAGTTTAGAAAAAATACTAAAAGAGATAAGTACCTACGAGGAACTATACAACAATTGCTGTTATTATTTTATTTATCTCATTGTAACTTTACACATGAATATTATCTATATTTTTGAGTCACTCTCAAATTTAAGTGCGTTCGAGTTAATCCGTATTTCGTGTGTTGCCTACTGATTGTATGATTTTATGATAATGATGGTTAAGCAGTCTTCATAAGGCATCTATGTACCCAATGCCCGTATTAATATAACGATATCAAGTCTGAGAGCGATCTTGGAAATGTCATTCTAATGTCATACCAGTACCAAAATACATGTCAAAGACGCACTTAAGACCGCTCTCAGACTTGAGATTGATTTATTAATACGGACCTTAGTTATTCATTCTGACTTTAGAGGTAATTCCTATTTATGCCGGCTCCGTTCAGCAGTGTTTGCTTAAAACTCTGCCAAATTTCTAACAACACGTTTGGTAATAGATGTTAATCAGTTATGATCTGAGGTAGATTGTATCGTGACGTATGTTAGCATAATCGTTACCACAAATCCACGGTCAAGCGACGGACTATTTGTTTTGTATGAGTACGCAAATGTTTGCTATGCATAACAAACATGTAGCAAAGAAGAGGATTCAAATGACATGGCTATTCTGTTTTAAAATGTTATTTTTGATTTTATTAATTAACTGTATATTTCAATATAACACTCTAACACTAACTAGTAGGTACAGTCAAGGGCAAACATATTATGTAATTTTAGATTTTACAAACCCACATTAGCGAACTGATACGATTCCTTGAAATTTAAAAAGTTTGTGTTCTACGTGGAGTTTGAAATCGCAAATTGTATACTAGATAATGTTTGCCATTAAATATACGCAGGAGGTTAGTGTGTACTCCTATTTTATTCTACTTTTCACGTTATACCTTTCAAACGATGTGCAGGCTTCACGATGGTTTTCTTCAACAATCAGCAACTGGAAATCTTGAATAATCATCAAAATAACGGCAACCCCTAAAAGGGCTACTTTTAGATTGTTTTGTTAACTCTAGATACGCAGAATTCGCGAAGTAAAAAATTTGATATTTAGGTACCGAAAAATTTACGGTAGGAATCGAACCCAACTCTCCCTTCGCATGGCCCCGACATCAATGTGCTTTACTACTTCATAATATAATACACGATATTATCTACCGTGACAATTCTTGCTTCTTAGCAAATAAATGCAAGGAAAACCGGTGCGTGTACAGTCGACGTAAAATATGAATACATATAATTTGGTTTACTTATTTGATAAAAAACCACTAGCATAATAAACAAGTGCTTTATTGTTTTGAATAATATTTTTGTAATGTTGGTACTTAAACAGTTCATTACTTATTTGAATTTGAATTTTAGATTGCTACCTTCGTTCCACTTTTTCGATTACATAATTATGGACTACTTACATACTTTTAATAAAATAACCTAAAAGTTCGATATATATAACAAAGGTTAAAGTTATCAGTCCCGGCACCTAACTTGGTTTTGTTTATACAAAAACTAAGGGGTTATTTAAGTATATCCCATTGTAATTGTATTTAGTTTACAAACATTAATTAGTTAGGTATATAGGTAGGTAACTAATTAAATTTTTCATTGGATAAAAATATTTTAGATATTTTGACGGTTTGATTAAACAGAAAGCCGCTCGTAGCTAAATCATAATCTTATGCTAGTGTTCATTAATTAATCTCAACTCTCAGACTAAACTTGAGTAGTAGGTCCTTAGGTACGTTTTAGAGAAAAAAAATTGTACTGGAATGACATTTCCAAATTAGCTCTCAGACTTGAGATCGATTTATAAATACCAGCCTAAGCTTTGAAAACTCCTACAGTTCATACCATCACATTTAGTTTTTGGCCGACTGTACATGACACGACTCAATGTCAAGTTATGTCCCGCTGGGTACAGATGTCAAGTGATAACCTTGTCAGTAATTTATTATATTACAGGCACGCTTACGTATTGCGACCTAAATTTTGCAAGAATATTACCGGGCGTTTTGCAAGCAGATGTGGTCATATAAGGGCCTATACGGATAAACCGCATCTTCTGCGATATTTCAGTTTGGATGTGGTTAACAAGCAGTTGATGTAACTGTAACGGATAACGTTTTTTTTTTTTTCTTCCAACTCCTCCTATTATTTCTTTCGATTAAATTCGTGCGGGTTCCAAGACAATTTAACTTTTCCCCGGGACTCGTCCAGGGTCAAACCTCGACGTCATTATTGGTCACCATTGTCGATCCTGGCTTACAGGAGTTACAGTGGTGGGAGTGTTTAATTTTTTTAACTGTAACGGAACTACAAAAAGACAGCATGGCAACTGCAAGCGGACCGGAAAACAGATGCTTCGGATGCAATCGTCTACTTGATGTCACCGTACAGTCGCCGTGCAGTCCGCTTGCAGTCACCATGCAGTGCGCTTGCAGTCGCTATGCAGTACGCATCCAAACTGCAATTTCGCTGTCCGAATGAAGTTTCTCTGATTATAACCTTACCTCCTTATTAATAAACGTGGTATGAATTGCGAACAGTTACACACCAAATTATCTCTTTCTGATATCAGTAAATTAACGTTCGACAAAAGAAAACATGGTGTAACTATACCGCCTCTGAACCACGTTTATTATCAAAGGGACCAGTGATTAATTATCCTCTTGTCTGAATGCCCTTATCCGAATGTTAAACCCAAAAAGGAACAATAGGCATTGACAGAACACTTGCTTTGGAAAAAGTTGCAGGTTCCCTTGGCTTGCCCTTTTGTGTTCAAATTTAATGAGCGAATTTTCAATAATGATTATCAAGTCGTGAGTATGGCTGGTTGCAGACATTTCTTTCAAAATACGTTTGAGTTCCAAGTGGGCGGGGCCCCTCGAAATGAGTCGGAGTACCTATTCCCAATGTAATGGAGATTTTAGTGACTAGATTTTTCATTCGATTAGAAATATCTGAATGCACTGCAGAATACTTCTGATTACCATTCAGAGAATACTCCCCTGCCCCGATGTTCTATGGGCTGTACCTATCCCCCTCGTTCTTAAAAGAGGCTATAATACAGCTACCAGTTAACGCTTAGCTGTTTGAGACCTCGTTATCCGTAATTTTGTGTTGTACGTCAAAATTAAGCTACACTTAAAGTTGATCTGAGTTAGTGTGCTATAAGGTTGATTTTTACAGATTGTAATACTTTTATTTTATGTTTTCCTTACCACACAACTGATGAATATTCCAGGACACAATGGAGACGATACCTCATCACCCATTACTGGTGGTCACAGAAGAATCAGTAAAGAAGGTGCGGCAGATGTGTGGCGTAGATGATGTGAAGCAGATTAACGAGAGCCTCAACGATGTGGAAGACTGGATAAGGAAGCAGGATCATTTGGTTGAGGCTAGCAAGCATATCAGTAAGTTCAACCTTCTAGTTAATCAATCTATGCATCAGTTAGGACATGACAATTGTCAACCAAACAGACCTTCCCAATGTAAGATATTATGGTAATTTACAATTTGTTACAAAAATCGAATAATAACAATAATAAGCCCTATATGTCTTACTACTGGGTGCAGGCGTCTCCATAAAACGAAGGTCATACAGGCCCTAATCCAAAACACTAGCCCAGCAAATGCAAATGGTGGATTTCACGTCTTTCAAAAATTGGTTTCCTCGCGCCAATCATTTGTTTAATTACAAACATGTGATTCTAATTTATTAAGCCTGCATAGCTAGAACCAATAAAATGGTTACATCGTGGCATTAGTGAGAAATAAATTAGGATAGGAAGAGGTCGTGATAAGTCCTTGATCGATGATAAAAGTAGCATCAAAAGTAGCTCCTCACTTTCAGACCGCAATATCTTAGAGCGAGTGTTCATTATCGCCAAGGGATCAGTGGAGGGTACCAAGAGGAGGATCGAGAGGCTGCTGACGTCGCGCGGCATGATGCCGGAGCTGTGCTTGAACAGGACTGCCGAAGAATTTGAAGGACTGTGGGATTGCATGTGAGTTGAAGTTCAATTGTACACAATCCACAATACAGACAACTTTGACAATCATCTTCTGCAACAATCAGGACATGGTTCTGTGAATCCCACTGGAATAATATATTTTTAAATTTTATATATATGATATTATAATTTTTTGTATGTATGTTATACAATCACGCTAAACAGGCGAATGGATTTTGATGAAATTTGGCATATAGATAGTTTATAACCTGGATTAACCTAGGACACTTTACTTTAGACCACGCGGACGAAATCGCGGGTAGAAACTAGCTACTAAGAATGTATGCTTAAAAAAAATAAAGTAGTGGCTAAAGCCCTCCAATCATGAAACGTCATCGTTGGACGTTGGCCGTCCACGGCTGGTTATATGTTTCATAACATTAATCACGGTTTATTTGGTCGTACATATGTAGAAACTAGGGACGCTGAAAGAAGCGAAGCTTTATGGTATAAAGCCTATGGCGCCGCAGCTGCCACTCTATCTATACAAATAAATAAAATTGGAGTGTCTGTTTGTAATATCAAAATAACACCTTTTCACTAAATGCATATAACAAAAACGCGATTAAAAAAAAATTTGTCTGTCTGTCTGTCTGTCTGTGTGCGTGTTTGTTCCGGGTAATCTCCGAAACGGCTGGACCGATTATGACGGGACTTTCACTGGCAGATAGCTGATGTTTTAAGAAGTAACTTAGGCTACTTTAATTTTAGAAAAACAATTAGGGTTCCGCGTAAAAAAATTAAAACATATGAAATCAAAGAGTATCTCCGAAATGGCTGGACCGATTTTGACGAGACTTTCACTGGTAGATAGCTGATGTTATAAGCAGTAACTTAGGCTACTATTATGTTAGAAAAACAAAATTTTAAAAAATGGGTCCTGTCGCGCGGGCTCAGAACGCGGGAGCGGGCTTTTTTGTTAAGTTAAATTCCACGCGGACGAAGTCGCGGGCTCAGCTAGTATACCTTTATTATATATATCGTGTAACGCTACTGATGCTTAACACGGATAGAGTGGCCGTTTAGAAGCTTCGCTTAATAAATATGAGTTGATCAACCAGTTCAATTAGGCTTTTATAAGATTGATTTTTAAAAATAAATTGTGTTTATCTAAGCTAATTAAAATTATATTTAAGTAAAGTCTAACTAATGGACTAATCACAGCTCTGCAATATAGTCTCTATATCTATTATTAAAATATTTTATTACTTATAAAATGTTTTATTTACAGAAACTACGTGCCTCTACCAAAATTGTGTCCATCGGACCAATCCAGAGTGATGGTCACGCAGTTCCTGACAGACAAATTGGAGCCATTCAGTATCCTCGCTTACTTCAGATATTGTTTCTTTGTAAGTTTTCGGGCGTAAAGTAGCTGCTATAATAGCTGCATTATGTACGATGAGTGAGGGAGCCGGAAACCCGACGCTCTCCTACCCCTGCTCTATCCTAATTCCCACTCCCTTCTCCCACTCCCTTCAGGTCAACAACGTGCGAGCGATGCTGTTGGTATTACAAGCATTTATAAGCTACGGTAACTGCTTATTTTCAGCTGCTCACCTGGACATAGTTTTGCAGAATGGCACCAACCACCATATACTTTTGCAATGTAGAACCGACCTACTTACTCTTGCATTGGGGTCGGTTTTGGTTTACAGACGGGTGTATAGAATGGTTCGTTTTTGCAAAACTATGTCCAACTGATCCCTATAATTGGGTTAATTGTTTTAGATTGGAGAGTACAGGATAAACTTTGATTACACACCGTCTGAAAGATTCGTTATCGATATGAAGAACATACACCTGGGTCATCTCGGCAAGATCAATCCTGTAGTTGTTAAGAAAGCGGAAGTCCTGTGTACGGTGAGTGGATTTACCTACCGTATATGGTACTGTAAAGTATCCTAGGTTTTAATCAAGGGTATAATCTATCTAAGTGTTAATTTTCATCCAAATCCGTTCAGACGTTTTTGCGTGATTGACTAATAAACATTAAAACATACAAACTTTCACGTTTACTATATTAGCTCACCGGACACTTCTGAAAACGGTTTTTCAATGAATTTGTTGTGTCAAATTGTTTTCGAGATAGGTACTTGTATATAATTTTCAACACATCGAAGCAATTTGTGTGCTATGACGTCATATGACTAGGTTAAGCAGAGTCGGCAGTCGCGTACATTTCTCGAAAAATTTAAGCTAAAATTCTTATGATGCCTGATGAACAACCTTGAAAATTATGTGTTGGCTAAAGTGTGTGAACATAGACAAAGAACAATAAATTCTTTTTTATTTCGAAAATAAAAACTAGCTGAGACATTGATAAAATAAAAACGTGTATCTTTCTAGCCATTGAAACCCAATTGTTGCAAAGTTTCAAAGACTTTTCGACCTAGTGATATTCTATTTTAGTCTTGCAGCAATTTAAATTAACGTCATCTCCCAGGTGACGCGGGACTGCCCCCACCAAGTTACCAAGCGTGGCGAACGCTTAGGCACAGCGCACACCGCTGGTGACGCGGCGGAGAGCATTTGAAGACAACAATTAAATATAAACCTTAACTACCTTGAGGTCGCTCCGAGCACCACGTGCGAATTTATTCTTATATTGACCGTAGGTCAAGGTATGTAAGGTTTATATTAAATTGTTGTCGTCAATTGCTCTCCGCTGCGCCTCCAGCGGTGTGCACTGGGCCTTAGTGTATTATTAGGTTAATTTTTTTTATTCAAATGTAAATTATAAATCATTTTTGTTTTAAATCATACTTATTTTATTATCAAGAAACAAATTTGGTTGCAAATTTAAATTAATGTACATAACTACCGACGACCGCTTGGCGCAATGGTTCCAGGGTTGGCCGCTCGGCTCACTGCACATGGTGGTTGCGGGTTCGGTTCCCACTGGGTAATATTTCGGAAATGGCCTTTTCGTAATTCCCCCAGGTCACTGTCACTAGGATCGCCCCCAGTCCATTGTACGGTACCCATACCACAAGCGTTGCTTAGTTTGGGACCATACAATTGGTGTGTCAGTCTGGTGATATTTATTGTTATTTATAAATTAACTAGCTGAGCCCGCGACTTCGTTCGCGTGGAATTTAACTTAACAAAAAAGCCCGCTCCCGCGTTCTGAGCCCGCGCGACAGAACCCATTTTTTAAAATGTTGTTTTTCTAAAATAAAAGTAGCATAAGTTACTGCTTATAACAACAGCTCTCTACCAGTGAAAGTCCCATCAAAATCGGTCCAGCCGTTTCGGAGATTACCCGGAACAAACACACAGACAGACAGACAGACAGACAAAACATTTTTAAATCGCGTTTTTGTTATAGGTATCGTATGTTCTTTCATATGCATTCAGTAAAAAGGTGTTATTTTGATATTACAAACAGACACTACAATTTTATTTATTTGTATAGATTATTCGTGATAATAAAAGTTACGTACGAAATAATAATAATATTTTTTTATATTATATTCAACTTATTTCAACGGTAGCTACATAGAGGTGTTGCCATACCTATAGACCCATCGATCGATGGCTGATTGAGAGAAGACTTCGTCGACCTACAGTTTCTATATAAAGTAAAGCACAGTTGGAGGTCATCGATCGATGGTTGATCCGTCGCCCTTATCGCCGATAGGTCATCTATAATTAAACTAGCCGGCGTTTGAGAGGAAAAACGACGATCACTCCGACGTTGTATAAAACAATAAAAATAATTCTATTTTTATTACAAAAACGTGAATTTTATTTACTTCAATTTATTGTTGTGGCCTTTTTGTAGCAATGTAGTAACGCTAAACAAGAGTTTGCAATAACAAGACAATGAAATAATTACATTGTAATTGATTTCACTTAATTATATTGCCGGATGCAGAATCGTGAACATTTTATAATTACTTAAGTAGTTTCAATACGTAGAGTCGGTTTGTTGGCAAGACACCTCGCGTTTACTTTTCCTCGTAACATCTTATAAACCGACTTCAAAAAAACCTGGGAACATTCAAAAGTTAGAAATGACTATAGGGACCTAGTTAATTTTCAAAATAGGTCCACAATTGTTGGAGTAATCTGAGAACATGTGCTTATACAGAAAAAAATACATACAGATGAACATAGATCTTCCTCCTTTTTTGAGAGTCGGTTAAAAATAAGTGCCGCTATGCGTATACTCGTAAAGTACAGAAGTATTAACCAGAAATGCCAATTAAAGCAATACCAACCATTTTTGTATGACTTTTACAGCACATAATAAAATATTAGGACAGAATTGATAGCCGATTCGTTAACACGCGTCTTGCGGGCACCAGGTCCTGGGTTCAAACCCCGGCTCGCACCTCTGGGTTTTACGAAATCTTTGTGCCAATCATAATTTCTATATTATAATTATCACTCGCTTACGGTGAAGGAAAACATCGTGAGGAAACCTGCATGTCTTCGAAAATCTAACCAATTTTCGAAAAGACATGTGGAATTCGCCAACCCGCACTGGGCCAGCGTGGTGGGTTACGGCCTGAATCAGGGGGGGGGGGGGGGGGGGGTTTAAGCCCAGGAGTGGGACGTCAGAAGGGCTAGATTATTATTGAATAAAATATTGAAATTAATCAGTCACAATCACGGAAACTTATTTTATTTTGTTTGGCACAAAAAAAATGGTGCCTGCTCATCTAAAAACTGGTATGAGCAGGATAAAAGATGCTCTATCCATGTACATATCTAATTTCCGCATCTGTCCAAATGTTTACAGCGATTTTCAGTGGACCAATTTTTTTCTTCCTCTATGTACCTATAAGATATTTTCACATTAGGTACGATCGATCGGTAGTCAGACGTCGGTCTATCTTTATCTAATGATCTTTATCAGTCATCCAAGTAGATCTTCTATGAATAATGTCCTTAGAATGGTTCACTAACATTTCTGTCAATTGACGGATGTCGTTAAAATATTGTGGCTCATTAGACATTTAGTAAATACGTTTATTTTTAACCCCCGACGAAAAACATGTGTATCTGTGTATCTGTGTATCTGTGTATCTGTATGTCTGTCTGTGGCAACGTAGCGCCCAAGCTGATGAACCGATTTCAATTTTGTTTCTTTTGTTAGATAGGTATTCTGATCGAGAGTGTTCTTAGCTATGTTTCATGAAAATCGGTTCAGCCGTTTGAAGATCATCAGCTCTTTTGTAGGTTGAAAAAGCCACATTCACGGCCAAAACCAACTTCCACGGCTCCAATCCGATCGAAATTTGGGCTCATTGGAATAATATCTTTGCATCACTTGAGAACGGCTGAAACGATTTCGCTTTATTATATTTTTAAATGATCGTAATAGTCTGAACTGGCTTTTTACAATATTATAAATTTGAAAAGTTTCCCGGATTCTGGAAAAAAATGATATTTTATCAATTTTTATATGAGATTTGTGTATGAACTAAAGACGTTCCATAAGTCACGTGTCAAATGATGGATACGCGCACGCGTTAAATTTTGCTAATTGTCATGCAATATTACGCAATAATAATTCTAGAGGGCGCTGCTCCGCCATTGAGAAAAAATACAGAAAAGAAACTAATTTAATATAATTTTAGCGTTATTTGGACGAACTAGGTAAAGTATACATTTGATGATAAGGTCGTCGCATCGGGGGTTTTTAAATTTTCAATTTAGAGTTATGACTAATGTATAATGATGACAATTAAAATAGCAGCGAGTAAAGAGCTGTACAATAAACAGGACTTAGTTTATGGATCATAATTCAATAGGTTATTGATCAGAGATGTCTCAGTCAACACCCGTTTTGTAGGTCAAAACGAATACCTAAAAGTAATGCACACATTTTTTTATTAACATACATATATTTTAAAATATACAAGTTATTACATTATTTTTTTCTTTATTGGTATTTACAACAACAGGTTAATAATACTGTTTACAAAAATAATATTAATGGGGGTTTTTTATTCTATACCTATAAAATAACCAGTAAACACGCGTACGATCCGTATGATGCTAAGCAATTACCGTAACCTATGGATGTTTACGATACCAAAGCCATTGCTGACCCGAAAGGGCGTGAGACATAAAGAGGGGGGAGGGTTAAGCTTCTAGTTCTCTCATTCATACGAAAAGCAGATGATCTTCTCAGTCGAGGTCGCGTTCCGATCCGGTGGTAGATTTACCCTCGCCACCTCTTCTGGCAGCGGCCCAAGCCGAGGTCGTGTCCCTTGTGGCGCCCTTGAGCTAGCTGCCCCCCTGCCCCTCTGGCTGGAGCGCACTTGCGCTCGCCCTCTGTCCGGGTGAAGTTGTTATGGCCATTCTGGCCAACAAAATATAGTCAAATAAAAAAAAAAAAAAAAAACTAAAAACGAAAAGCAGATATCATAGCTACTTTACGCCGATATCTGTGAGAGGGTGGTACCCCTCTAGCCGTTCCAAATATGAGATGTAGTCAATTGAAAACTAGGCTTCTACTCCACCTGTATTAGGTCCTCTATTTTATGAAATTAATATTAGTTAATAGCTACTAGTACATTATTTACTTGTCACTTATTGAAAATTGTTAGTTGTTTTGTGATGATCGAAGAAGTTTGGTGGATACCTATCATAAAATAGGTCACTTCATCCAAACAACAATTTAAGGAATGAATGTGAGATGTTCTCGATAAAGTATGAATACACGTTCAACCAACCTTTGCGGGTTTGTTAGAGCGTTTTCACATTATCCGATCCGATATCGGTGTCGGACGCCGATCCTATATCGGGGTAAGTAAAATGTATGAAATATGTACCTGTCTATATCCGATATCGGGCCGGACAATATGAAAGACAGGTACATATTTCATACATTTTACTTACCCCAATATCGGATCGGCGTCCGACACCGATATCGGATCGGATAATGTGAAAACGCTCTTACGCTATTCATATATGGCCTCTTTCCATTGGGTCAGGCCCAATATGATTCTGCCAATGTCGAGTAACAAATAGCAATAACAAACACAATTAATAACAATACAATACAAAAATGTGACCGTCCATTTTGGAAAACCAAAATAAAAATACCTACACTATTCTAGCATGAAGCGCTAATAAGTGTTAGACATTGACAGCGCTTTATGCTAGAGTAGCCAGCGTGACAACGACCAAGGCTAAGGTTTCTTGGTCCGTGCCTGGCGGGGTTTATGTAAAAAGGGCAAGCTCGCGCGTTCAGTGGTTACGTTGGTTAAATCATCCTAGACTAGTTAAGATATTGCAAGAGTGACAAAGCTTTGTATATAAATAAATATCGCTAGACTGACACACCAACTGTATGATCCCAAACTAAGCAATGTTTGTAATAAGGGTACCGTACAATAGACTGGGGGCGATCCCAGTGACACCCAGACTGGGATAAATTACGAAAAGGCCATTTCCGAAATTTGCCCCGGCGGGAGTCGAACCCGCAACCACCGTGTGCAGTGAGCCGAGCAGCCTACGCTCGAACCACTGCGCCAAGCGGCCTCAATAATGGATCCTCTTTTCACAGGAAGGCATCGGCACTAAGATAAAGGGTATACACATACTCAACGCCCCCACATTCGTGGATAGAGTGGTGTCTCTACTGAAGCAGGCTCTGAGAGAGAAGGTAGCGAATAGAGTGCATGTTCACAATTCATACGAAGATCTGTACAAGCATTTGCCAAGGGAGATTCTACCTAAAGATTATGGTGGCGATGAACCGTCCTGTACTAAATTGAGTGGTATGTATTTTTGTCAATGTAATTATTTAACTTGCACCTAAGGCTAATATTACATTAATTAATAGACCGATTGCAGCAACATAGAAAACCTTTCAAAACTGACGTATCCGCACACGCAATACGTAAATTTTGACGTATTGCGAGTCGATCAACATGCGAACGATTAACAGAGTTGGGCTCCTGTATTTAAGGCTAAAGCGCCCATCTAGCCCGCGAAGTTCAAATTTTTTGAGGTTTTTTAGATTTTTTTCAAAATCTGACAATAATAAAAGGCACATTTTGTAATTCGCGATAAAGACCGTGTCCAGTGCATTTATTAATATATCCAACTTACTCTAAAACATTTCAAGAACGACAGCTATCCAGATAATCTGGCAATTTTTGTATATTTAGTGATTTACTATTATCATATCCACCGTGATAATATTTAGAGTAAAATAAATGTATTAATAAACGCACTGCATACTGTGTTTGTCGCAAATCATGAAATGTTGTCTTAAATGTTTTCAGATTTTGGATAAACTATAAAAATACTCGAAAATTTTGAATTTCGCGGTCTAGACAGGCGCCTTCACCTTAAGAAAGAGGTTGTTAATTTTTTTTGTAGTACTTGAGATTTATGAAATATTATAAAAAAAATATAAAAATATGTACTCTCTCGAATCTTGGTATAATTTTAATACTATTAAAATCCCCAATACTTATCCAAACCACAAAGTTTTATTTCAGACAGTTGAAACACCTTTTTCTTGGTTTAATAGGTAAATACTTGATACTGATGAAATCATCAGTATCAAGTACAAAATAGCAATACAATAACGATACAATACAAAAATGTGACCGCCCACTATGGAAAACCAAAATTGAGGCCTTGAAACACCTTGTATATTTTATAAGAATTTCAATCGTGTCAGATTTTGTGGTTTTTCTGACGGCTTTCTTTCAAGATTGTAATAAGTATTTATTCGTTAAGGAAATATTGTGTTAAATGTGCCAGTTGTCAGGGGAAAACTTTAATTAAATTGGTACACTTTCTCTCAGGTCTCATAATGTTAAGCCGGACCTGTTGTAATACTCTGATTTATGTTAACTAACGAGTTCCAAGTATCAGGTCGCAATTAATAAAAAACCCAGCAATTTAAAAAAAAAACCAATTGGAAGGTTATTCGCCCCATTCGTACCTGCATTTATATTACATGATTTAATCATAAGAATCGGATGAATGTTTTAAATATAATTGACATTTACGATTCCAAATTCTGGATATGTTAATAAAAATAAACCTATAATGTAGTACAACAACCTACCTAACATTAATATTATATTAAATTATTCGTCCAAAAAAGAAGAATAAAAATCTTCTTGGAAAAATACCGATTATTTACTCGATATTCTGGTCTATCATTGGCAATGACGTCAATTCAGTTGTCGTCTAATCGCGACTAAACTCAGACACATCTAAAACTAAATCTGTCTTGCTCATGGTGGCGATACAGTTAGTTTAGTCAATATTAGTTTGGGAACCAATTCAAGGTTTTGTCCCATTCAAAAGCGATGACGCAACCGTCACAAATTCGCGCATTTTGTACCCGACGACGTAAAAGTCATACTGCCCTCGTAATTGCAAATGCAGTAATCGAAAAAATACAGTTCCGAGAAAAATGCGTTTAAGGCTAAAGCGCCCATCTAGCCCGCGAAGTTCAAATTTTTTGAGTTCTTTTAGAATTTTTTCAAAATTTGACAATAATAAAAGACAAATTTTGTAATTCGCGAAAAAGACCGTGTGCAGTGCATTTATTAATATATCCAACTTACTCTAAAACATTTCAAGAACGACAGCTATCCAGATAATCTGGCAATTTTTGTATATTTAGTGATTTACTAGTATCATATCCACCGTGATAATATTTAGAGTAAAATAAATGTATTAATAAACGCACTGCATACTGTGTTTTTCGCAAATCACAAAATGTTGTCTTAAATGTTTTCAGATTTTGCATAAACTATAAAAATACTCGAAAATTTTGAATTTCGCGGGCTAGACAGGCGCCTTCACCTTAAGCGCTTTTTTTAAATCTGTACATTAACTGCAATCAAACTAAAATGTTATGAGTTAGTAAAAAAACGCTTAAACGCCTTTGCTCGAAACTGTAACTTAGCGATTACTGCATTTGTAATTACGAGGGCAGCATAAGTAAGCGTTGTGCTTAGTAGTTTGCGAATGTAAGTATATGTATCCTTTTTGTGTTCCACCATAGCGCCCAAACTTCCCATCCGATTTTGATAAATTAAGTGCCATTCCACTCGCGATTATAGTCCGAACAAAATCAATATGACAGATGTTACACCAAAAAAAGTACGGGTCCCGGACATTTTTTTTGGTTGTTGTATAGAGAGGCAGAAAGTTCTGATTTCACAAATATTAATCTATATATATATATCTCAAAGGTGACTGACTGACTGACTGACATAGTGATCTATCAACGCACAGCCCAAACCACTGGACGGATCGGGCTGAAATTTGGCATGCAGGTAGATGTTATGTCGTAGGCATCCGCTTTTTTTAGGATTTTGATTAATTCTACCCCCAAGGGGGTAAAATAGGGGATGAAAGTTTGTATGAAACTTTGTCAATTAAATTCTACGCGGACGAAGTCGCGGGCTCAGCTAGTTTAAATGTATTTTTAGTGTTTCTGTTTTTACTTTTACTCTATCTTTGTTTTATGTTTCTACAATGAATTAAGTGACATTACACGTATCAAGTAAATTTCAATTGAGAATGTACAATTTTTGAGATAGGTAGGTGAATAATTTTTTTCTTTTTGTTTTAAGAACAATGGAAGGATACTCTCAAGCAAGACGAAGCAAGAATTATGACAAAAGAACTGGAGAAACTGGTCAGTGATGAATCCAAAAGGCACACGGCGAAGTTCAATGAAGAGTACATGGGCATGCCGGGCTCGTTTAGAAAATTAACCGTCGATTAATGTGAAAATTGGGCAACTAGTCGCAAAACATGTCACGGTATCTATCTGGGATTTGTACATAGCAGATTTTGTAAATTATTTTGGGGTAAATATTGGATACATAAAATAAAAATAACTCAATGAGGTATTGTTTTAATTCCTTTTACCTATATACATTTTTAAGACATGCAGGTTTCCTCACGATGTTTTCCTTCACCGTAAATAGTGTTTGTTGTGTAATTTTTTTCTTAGATTTACAGTAGGTACTAAAATTAAACCTTGTCTCAAGGATATCATATTATGTAACAATAAATGGTCCTCAGAACGAAAAGTTATGTACGCATTTATTGCATTTTACATAACTTCTTTTTGTAAGATTTACAGTACCGCATTATAATCTGGGTTCTGGATCATCATCATCAGCCGGAAGACGTCCACTGCTGGACATAGGCCTCCCCCATGGAACGCCACAATGGACGGTTGCCCGCTATCCGCATCCAACGGCTCCCCGCGACTCTCACCAGATCGTCGGTCCACCTAGTGGGGGGCCGTCCAACTCTGCGTCTTCCGGTTCGAGGTCGCCACTCGAGAACCTTTCTTCCCCAACGGTTGTCGGTTCTACGAGCGATGTGGCCTGCCCATTGCCACTTCAGCTTGCTGATTCTGTGAGCTATGTCGGTGACTTTGGTTCTTTTGCGGATATCCTGGTTCCGGATCTTATCACGCAAAGAAACTCCGAGCATAGCTCTCTCCATAGCTCGCTGCGTGACTTGGAGCTTATGCAGTAGGCCAAGGGACCAAGGGACCAAGTTTCGCTTCCGTAGGTCATCACTGGCAACACACACTGATTGAAGACCTTAGTCTTCAAGCTCTGCGGAATTTCGGACGTAACATATTACGTAAAATATTACGTAACTTCCCGAACGCTGCCCAGCCGAGTTGGATTCGTCGAGAGACCTCTTCATCGAAGTTGGACCTACCTAACTGGACAGTATGTCCTAGGTAAACATATTTGTCGACAACTTCGAGATTATCGTCCCCAACAACTACCGGTATGGGTACAACATGGTTATTTGACATGATCTTGGTCTTGTCCATGTTCATTTTAAGACCCACCTGTTGGGAGACCATACTCAGGTCCCTGAGCATGGTACCGAGGTCCGTCAGCGACTCCGCCATAATGACTATATCATCGGCAAAACGAAGGTGAGTGATGTATTCGCCGTTGATGTTGATGCCAAACCCGCTCCAGTCCAAAAGCTTGAAAACGTCCTCCAATGCATTTGAGAACAGTTTCGGAGAAATTACGTCTCCCTGCCTCACGCCTCTTTGCAATTGAATTGGTTCCGTGCTTTCATCCTGGAGTCGAATTGACATGACGGCTTTGCTGTACAAATACTTCAACACTTCGATATACCTATAGTCAATTTGGCATCGCTGAAGATACTGCAGTACCGCCCATGTCTCGATCGAATCGAAGGTTTTTTCATAGTCCACATACGCTAAACATAATGGCCGGTTATACTCCTCGGTCTTCTGTATAATCTGGCGCAGCGTATGTATGTGATCTATGGTGCTAAAGCCCTTTCGGAAACCGGCTTGTTCGGGAGGTTGAAATTCATCAAACCTGCATGCGAGACGATTCGTAATGACTCTCGAAAACAGCTTGTATACGTGGCTCAAGAGCGAGATGGGCCTGTAATTCTTCAATAAGGATTTATCTCCTTTTTTGAAGAAAAGGACCACCACGCTCCTGTGCCACGACTCTGGCGTAATGCCCTCAAAGATGACGGAATTAAATAACTTCTGGAGGACTACTAGTACCGGTTTTCCACCCGCTCTCAGAAGTTCTGCCGTGATTCCATCATCGCCTGGCGCCTTGTTGTTCTTAAGCTGTTTGAGAGCCATCCTAATCTCGTATAGGCTGATGTCCGGGATGTCTTCGGTGTAGTGTCGGGTTAATTTTGCTCGTCGATCTTGCGAGCTAGTAACGGGCTGTCGTGAGGAAGTCTATAACTGTCCGTAGAAACTCTCAAGTTCTCGAAGGATTTCCGGTTTGGACGAAACAACCCTGCCGTCATCGGTCTTAAGCTTTGTCATTTGGCTTTGCCCAATAGACGAATCTTTTGCGAACACTTTCAAACCGCGGTGGCGCTCTATTGCGGCCTCGATACGAGAAGTATTAAAGGCACGCAGATCGCGTCGCAAAGATTTCGAGATTCGCCTATTGATCTCGCCATAGACCAACATATCAACCGAGGACTGCAGTTTCATTTCGTTCCGGTCTTCCATAAATTTAATAGTGGAACCTGAAAGTTTCTGGGTCTTTGTGTGGCGTTGGGTCTTATAGAACCTAGACCCTACAGCCTGGACAGTTTCCACAAACCCGTTGTTTATCTCGTCCACTGCATCGCATTCGGCTAGGCACTGGAAGCGATTGTGCAATTCTAGTTGAAAGTTTTCGGGGTTTAGGATTTGCATGGAGGTTGGACGAAGCGTAGACTTCATCAGACGTGACCTCTCGAGCTTTACATCGATATTCAATGTGCCTCTGACGATTCGGTGATCACTACCGGTTTTAACCATGTTGATCACAGAGACATCATTGAATATGTGCTTCTTGGTCGTCATGATGAAGTCTATCTCGTTTTTTGTGGAACCGTCGGGGCTTATCCAGGTCCACTTCCTGGATGGCCGCTTTTTGTAGAAGGAGTTCATCACAAAGAGGCCCTCCTTCTCCATAAAGTCGGCAAGCCGCTGACCCCTGGGGTTTCGCCGCCCATAACCAAATTGCCCTACTCTCAACTCATCGCCATTCCTCGTGCCCAGCTTTGCGTTAAAGTCCACCGAGAAGTGTGTTTCGGAAGATGCATGGCTTTTGAGTTATCCTCATACATAGCTTCGACTTCATCACCTGAGTGTGTCGATGTGGGCGCGTAAACCTGTATGACCTTCAGCGAATACCGTTTGGTAATTCTGAGTATAAGGTACG